>CAWUFW010004829.1:0-1245000 GCA_963921515.1 Calotriton arnoldi | reverse complement strand
CCGGCTCCCGTAGGACACGGGGAGCCGGCGGGACTGTGGGGGTTTGGGGACCCCCACAGTCCCCAACGAGAGGGCCAGCCCCGGGGGATGGGGTCCCCGGGGCAAGTAGTGGCCCGGGAGGGGGCCACGCGGCCCCCTCCCCAAAGTTTTGAAAAATTATAAAAAATAAAAAAAAGGGTATGGCCGGCCCGAGGATGGGGTCCCCGGGCCTTAAAATGGCCAGAGGAGGGGGCCACGCAGCCCCCTCAAAATATTAAAAATAAAAATAGAGGCCATGCCCGGGAGATGGGGTCCCGGGGCCAATACAGGCCCGGGGAAGGGGGCCACGCGGCCCCCTTCCCGTTTATTTTATTTTTTTTTAATTTAAAAAGGGGTAAGGCCCTGGGGGATGGGGTCCCCAGGGCCCAAAAACAGAAAAAAGGAAGGGGGCCACACAGCCCCCTTCAGGGGACAAAAAAAAAAAAAAAACGATCGGGCCCGCAGGCCCCGCCCCTTCCTTCACCACTCTGCAAACGCGCCCCTGGCGCGTTTGCAGAGAGGAACAATTCCCCTTGAATACTGGGGGTCCCTGAGGCCAACTAGCCCACCAGGAACCTCCAGTATGCGCCAGGGGCTGCCTTGCAGAGAGGTGTACAGAGGCCACGCCCCTTTTACACCTCTCTGCAACGCAGCTCTGTGGCGCTTTTGGAGGTATATGGTGGGCTAGTTGGACTCCGGGGACCCTCAGGATTCAAGGGGACTTAATCCCCCAACTTAAAACGCGCCACGGGCGCGTTTGCACAGTGGTGAAGGGAGGGGGCGGGGCTTCAGGTGACATGTGTGCAAACAGGCCCCGTGGCGCGTTTTAAGATGGGGAATTAAATCCCCTTCAATCCTGAGGGTCCCTCGGGGCCAACTAGCCCAACAGGTACATCCAGAAAGCGCCACAGAGCTGCGTTGCAGAGAGGTGTAAAAGGGGTGTGGCCTCTCTACACGTCTCTGCAACGCAGCCCCTGGCGCATATTGGAGGTTCCTGGTGGGCTAGTTGGCCCCTAGGGACCCTCAGGATTCAAGGGGACTTAATCCCCCAACTTAAAACGCGCCACGGGGCGCGTTTACACAGATGTAACCTCAGGCCCCGTCCCCTCCCTTCACCATTGTGCAAATATTCCTCTAAAATCAGCCGAAATACGAATTCCGATTTACTCGCCTGTTATCAGGAGAGACCTCAGTGCTGTATCTTTCAGCCCAGTACTGGTCCTGAAAAGTAATTCTAACCATACTTACCAGTAACTTGAATTTTCTTCCATAGGCTAACATTGACTGGTTTCACTTGGAAATTCTTCTAAGTGTGGAGTTTTGGAACTTTAAAATATTCCTCTAAAATCAGCCGAAATACGAATTCCGATTTACTCACCTGTTATCAGGAGAGACCTCAGTGCTGCATCTTTCAGCCCAGTACTGGTCCTGAAAAGTAATTTTAGCCGTACTTACCGGTAACTTGAATTTCCTTCATAGGCTAACATTGACTAGTTTCACTTGGAAATTCTTCTAAGTGTGGAGTTTTGGAACTTTAAAATATTCCTCTAAAATCAGCCGAAATAGGAATTCCGATTTACTCACCTGTTATAAGGAGAGACCTCAGTGCTAAATCTTTCAGCCCAGTACTGGTCCTGAAAAGTAATTTTAACCGTACTTACCAGTAACTTGAATTTCCTTCCATAGGCTAACATTGACTGGTTTCACTTGGAAGTTCTTCTAAGTGTGGAGTTTTGGAACTTTAAAATATTCCTCTAAAATCAGCCGAAATACGCATTCCGATTTACTCACCTGTTATCAGGAGAGACCTCAGTGCTGCATCTTTCAGCCCAGTACTGGTCCTGAAAAGTAATTTTAACCGTACTTACCGGTAACTTGAATTTCCTTCATAGGCTAACATTGACTGGTTTCACTTGGAAATTCTTCTAAGTGTGGAGTTTTGGAACTTTAAAATATTCCTCTAAAATCAGCCGAAATACGAATTCCGATTTACTCACCTGTTATCAGGAGAGACCTCAGTGCTGCATCTTTCAGCCCAGTACTGATCTTGAAAAGTAATTTTAACCGTACTTACCGGTAACTTGAATTTCCTTCATAGGCTAACATTGACTGGTTTCACTTGGAAATTCTTCTAAGTGTGGAGTTTTGGAACTTTAAAATATTCCTCTAAAATCAGCCGAAATACGCATTCCGATTTACTCACCTGTTATCAGGAGAGACCTCAGTGCTGCATCTTTCAGCCCAGTACTGGTCCTGAAAAGTAATT
This sequence comes from Calotriton arnoldi, assembly GCA_963921515.1. NCBI lineage: Eukaryota > Metazoa > Chordata > Amphibia > Caudata > Salamandridae > Calotriton > Calotriton arnoldi. Next base: position 1,242,716 of record CAWUFW010004829.1, on the reverse strand, counting down.
TTAACCGTACTTACCGGTAACTTGAATTTCCTTCATAGGCTAACATTGACTGGTTTCACTTGGAAATTCTTCTAAGTGTGGAGTTTTGGAACTTTAAAATATTCCTCTAAAATCAGCCGAAATACGAATTCCGATTTACTCACCTGTTATCAGGAGAGACCTCAGTGCTGCATCTTTCAGCCCAGTACTGATCCTCAAAAGTAATTTTAACCGTACTTACCGGTAACTTGAATTTCCTTCATAGGCTAAGATTGACTGGTTTTCAGCAAAAAGTTTCAAAGTGTTGATTTTCACAAACTACAAATATTCCTTAAAAATCGCCTGTATGACTTAAACGCATTTTTTCAACTGTTTACAGGAGATGCACCAGTGCTGGATCCAGGATCCAACACTGAGTAAGAAAAAGTAACGATAACAGTTTTTACCTGCTAAGTGAATTTCCTTCCATAGGATAACATTGGTGATTCTATGAGAAAAAGTTTCTAAGTGTCAACTTTTAAAATACAATAATATTCCTTAAAAATCACGACTGTAACCAAAACGCTTTTACTCAACTGTTTACAGGAGATGTACCAGGACTGAATCTAGGATCCAGTCCTGTGGTTACAAAAGTAATCCATAAAGTAACTAATTGCATTTAACTAGAAATTCACATTGAGCTGAATGTTGCATTGTGTTTGAAAATGTGTTGCCCATTGCAACAACTGTAACTACTGTACTTAAAAGTCTATTGCCTATCTGCAAAGTATTTAAACTAAAGTAATTCATTCTGAGAAAGTATTTTTTGTAATGTAATGTATAATGTAATTACAATGTAATTTAAAAAATAAAATATGTAAAAAAAATTGTTTCTAAAAATGTAGTAAATCAGTATGAAAAAAATTAATATAACAATTAATACATTTAAAAATTGTCATTTACAAAACCTTTGAAATTCACTGAAAAAACCGTAGGTTTCAGGCACGTTATAGTTAGAAATTAGCATTTAAAAAACCTTTGAAATTCACTGAAAAAACCATAGGTTTCACACACGTTATAGTTACAAATTAGCATTTAAAAAACCTTTGAAATTCACTGAAAAAACCATAGGTTTCAGACACGTTATAGTTACAAATTAGCATTTAAAAAACCTTTGAAATTCACTGAAAAAACCATAGGTTTTAGGGACAGTTTTAGTTACTTGGACATTGCACTCGTACAAAACCCGTGAAATTCCCCGTTATAGTTAGTTCAGCTAACTATAACTCGCGCCCTGCAATGCACTGCTGATGACGTCACATATTACATCACTCATGACATGGTCAGTGACATCACTGATGACATCACTGATGACATCTCAAATGACATCACTGATGACATCACTGATGACATCACTGATGACATCATCCGTGTGATAATTTCATGCATCTTCTCACACCCTAATATAACCTTTGATATACCCACTCTAAATTACAGACTGCCATTCTCAAAACCATAGACACTCCAACACCAAAAACTACATACCCACTCACTGATTATTAGGTCTACACACACATTTACTCTCTCACCAGTACAATCACTCATACTTATGGTCACTCAGTACAGGACTATCATATGCACTCATACACCTATATACACACTCACACACCTCCACTCATCCATAGAGGTACTCACACACCTAGTCAGTCATGCAAATAATTAATCACACTCCCATTTACTTACCTATACAGTTATACACACACCAGCTCACTTACTCATACAAATAGTAGCACATTCTTACGCTCTTACACAATCACTGATACAAGCACACACTCATCCATACAGCCACTCTCACAATCACACACTCTCACTTATAGCCATTTATATACTCCAACACACATATATACTGCCTTTCACATATGTAGTTACTCACACATGTACCACTGAGATATACATTTACTCACTAACACAGCCATACACACACTCACCCACCCATACAGTCCATCACAGATGCACTCTTGAAAACATGCACCCAGTGAATCACCCACTCACACATCTATGCACAGAGTCACACACACCCCACCCACACAAACACTCAGGCACCCATACAGATACTCAAACAACAAATCAATAACCCATATAGACACTCATGTAGCTATTCGCAAACCCATGCAGCCGCTTACACACCAACAGACAGACAGATACAGACATTCACACAGTTTAGTCATTAACCCATGCATTCAGTAAGATACGTTTAATCACTCACTCATAGAGTCAGTCACGCACCTACTAAATCATCCATTCAGACACTTATACACCCACTCATTCTTCAATATGCCTTTCCCTATATATATTAAACATATTTAAACTTTACAGAAACACACAGTCACTGGATGATGTCATCAGTGATGTCACTGACCATGTCATGAGTGATGTAATATGTGACGTCATCAGCAGTGCATTGCATGGGCGCGAGTTATAGTTAGCTGAACTAACTATAACGGGGAATTTCACGGGTTTTGTACGAGTGCAATGTCCAAGTAACTAAAACTGTCCCTAAAACCTATGGTTTTTTCAGTGAATTTCAAAGGTTTTTTAAATGCTAATTTGTAACTATAACGTGTCTGAAACCTATGGTTTTTCAGTGAATATATATATATATATATATATATATATATATATATATATATATATATATATATATATATATATATATATATATCTTACCTACTGGCGATTGCCAGTAGGTAGTTATAGTTAGAACCAAGTTTCAACAGGAAAAGCGCTTATTTAACTTGCCTATAACTTTGCCACCATTTGACGAATCTTCACAAACTTTACCTCAAAAAGTGCGCTGCTAATTATAGTTGTGCATGGAAAGTTTCAGAGTGACCCGTCAAGTGGGGGCTGAGAAAAAGGGGCTGTCAAAAAAAGTGCGTTTTCCTTGTTAATTCCCGTAGGGATTTTGAACACAACTACAGCCCGAACCGCTGGACGGAATTATACCAAATTTGGCAGAAAGGTAGCTCTTGTTTCAGAAAGCAACCCTTTTGTTATTTGGTATAAATCCGTTCAATAGTTTTAGAGTTGTTAAAAGAAAAACAAATCTGTTTATGTAGGGACGCGAACCCTCTGTGAATCCTCCCGATCTTGTGCAGAGATCTGATTGGCTGCCAACACTTCCTAGTTGAAGTGTTGGCAGCCAATCAGATTTCTGGTACTCGGACTCAGCCGAGTCTCAAACAAAAACCTAAAAACAAAAGAGAACAGGGCAGGGTAGGAATACCTTGACTCCCTAGGCCTGGTGCTGGGGTCCCCCAGGGACCCCGCCAGGGCCAAAAAGCATTTGTTTTTTAAAACTTTTGCGGCGAAAATCACAATGGATCCCCGAGTTAGAAAAAAAATCAAGCGCGGCCTTCCGCGCTTGTTTACAGTATATCGCCCGGGTGGGCCAGGTCCCAGGGGCAAGTGGGCATAGAAAAAAAAGGAGACGGGCACACTTGGCCTCACTTCTAAGGCTCTTTTTAGCCCAGGGTATCACCAGGAGGGGGAGTGGGTGCGAACGGACAAAACAAGTTACTTACCTGTACACTGTGGTTCTCCAGTATTGATATCTGTCATAGATTCACATGCTTGTATCTTCCCCGTCGTCATGGTGGGAGTCTCGCGGTAGTTAGAAAAGTAGTACCATAGAAGTACATTAGAAACCACCAAAGGGAAAGGAAAATTTTAACATTCGTCAGCATCTTTATGTAGGTCCAAACTTTGACCAATCAGAGATGAGCCCTAGACCTCAACTCCCCAGCAGAGCCACCAGACCTCAGATTTCGTGCACAAGTGTGCTAAGGTTAAGAAGTAGCCTGAGGTAAGTAGTGGCAAGCCTAGACGGGGAGGAGAGAGGGCCGCATGTGAATCTATGAAAGATATCAATACTGGAGAACCACAGTGTACAGGTAAGTAACTTGCTTTTTCTCCAGTATTGAATCTTTCATAGATTCACATGCTTGTATCAGAGTAGTCAGCAGTGTCATTCCTTAAAACTTTGCGACTAGGCGAAGACCTTCATATGCATTAAGAATGAACACATTTAAACTTACCGATCTATATGAATCATGAAATCCAAGTAAATGACTATAACATATAAATTTGTGAAATCAAATAAACAACATAAAATAGAGGTGATAGAAATAAATAGACTGTACCTCAAGAGAACAGATGCCTCAGGACCGCTTGACCCACTGCAGCATCTGCTTTCCATGCCGAATCAAGGCATTAGTGCTTGGTGAACGTATGCATGTTAGACCATGTTGCCGCTCTACAAATGTCTGGAAGCGATACCCCGGCAAAGAGGGCTGTAGAGGCTGCCATCTTCCTTGTGGAGTGCGCAGACACCTTTGCAGAAAGAGGTTTTCCAGCTTTGATATGGCAGAAAACAATTGCAGAGGAGATCCAACGTGCAATACTGCTCCTTGAAAGGGCCAGGCCTTTCCTTGGCGAAGTAAAGGAAACAAAGAGCTGATCCGATTTTCTGAAAGTCTTTGTTCAATGGATGTAGAACTTGATGCATCGCTTTACATCCGAAGAGTGCAATGCTCTTTCGGCAGCAGTTGAAGGATTTCCACAGTACGTAACGAGCACTACCGGCTCATTTAAGTGAAAAGAGGTTGGAACTTTAGGAATAAAGCAAGGGTTTGTTCTCAATAATAGTTTGTCTTGCTTGAATTGAAGAAAGAGTGCAGCCACAGTGAAAGCCTGAATCTCACTTATTCTTCTAGCCGATGTGAGGGCCAATAGGAGAGCCGCTTTCCATGAAACATATTTTAAATCAGCCTTGTGTATCAGCTCGAAAGGCGATTTCATCAATTGGGCTAGGATTGTGTTTAACTCCCATGGGACTGCCGGGCGCTTCAAGGGTGGAAAAACTCTGAAAAGGCCTTTCATAAACTCTTTGACAATTCTTGTTGACCACAGGGAGAGTTCTCCTGGTTTTCTGCGAAACCTGGAAATTGTAGCCAAGTGTACTTTGATTGATAAATGAGTCAATTTTGACTTAACTAAATGAACTAGGTAAGGTAAAACTTGTTCCGGGGTCGAGAGCAAAGGATGTATGTCCTTTTCTACGCACCAATGGCAGAATTTCTTCCATTTTGCAGCGTATGACCTATTAGTGGAAGAAGCTCTGGCCCGCTGAAGGATGGACCTGCAATCCGGAGCGATGTCTAAATCTGTGAATTCATAGTCGTGAGGTTCCAAGCTGATAAACTTAGAGATTTTATCTGAGGATGAACAATCTGACCGTTGTCATGGACAGCAGGTGTGGCACTGGAGGAAAGAGAATGTGCGGCGATATCGAGCACAGGAGAAGCTCTGTGAACCAAAACTGCCTCGGCCATGCCGGAGCTATGAGAATCAGATGACATGGTTCCTTCTTCATCTTGCTCAACACTCTTGGGATGAGAGGAAACGGCGGGAAAGCGTAGGCGAACGTCCCCGTCCATTGCATCTGCAGAGCGTTCCCCCAAGAGTTTGCCTGAGGAAACCTGCTGGCGAACCTTTCGTACTTCTTGTTGCTTGCTTTCGCAAAGAGATCCAGTTTTGGAGTACCCCACAGTTTGAAGACTTGTCGCAGCTGCTCCCAGTCTAACTCCCATTCGTGACATTGGGAATTGGTTCTGCTTAGAGAATCCGCCCAATAGTTGTCCACGCCCGGAACATGCTCTATTTGCAACGTTATTTTGTGCTTTATTAGCCACCTCCAAATTTCCTGGGCCTGTTCTGACAATGTGAGAGACCTGGTGCCCACTTGCTTGGCCAGATAGAACACCGTTGTGGTATTGTCTGTTCTTATCAGAACAGAGGATCCCTGGATTCTTGGGAGAAATGCCTGCAGTCCCAGAAAAACTGCCCTCAATTCCAAGAGATTGATGTGCAATAGCGTTTCTTGAACGGACCATTTTCCGTGGATTTGCAATTCCTGGAGATGCGCTCCCCAACCGTCCATTGAGGCATGTTATGTTATGAGGATTTGTAGAGCGCATGGCTACCCGAAGGCCTCCCAACGCTAGGCATGAGACATAGTGGAAGCGAGAAAGGAGGAGATTAGCCGCACTCATTAAACAGCCATGTTTTCAGTTTTTTTCTGAAGATAGCTTCTGAAGCTATGAATCTGACCTCCCGTAGAAGTGAATTCCATAGCTTGGGAGCCAGGTGGAAAAAGGCTCTTCCACCCCATCTGGCCCTTTTTATTCTGGTAGTTTTTAACAGGCGCTCAGTGCCTGATCTCAGGCATCTATTGGGAAGGTATAGGCCACCAGATTTCTGATCTTGCTAGGCCCTTTGTTGTTTATGGCTCTGTGGGTTAGGCAGAGTGCATTGAACTTGACTCTCGCTTCAATCGGGAGCCAATGTAAATTTCTACAATGCTTTCTCACTGATTCCTGCATTGGGATTTGACACAGAAGTCTGGCCGCTGCATTCTGGACGACCTGTAACTTGTTAATAACATATTTAGGGGCGCCCAGAAGAAGCGAGTTGCCATAATCCAGACGTGACATGACCAAGGAATGTATGACCGTTTTCCTTAACTGTATGGGAATTAGCTCGAGGATCTTGCGGAGCATTCTTAACAACCCAAAGCAAGTGCCTGCCACCTTCCTTGCTTGGGTCTCCATGGTCAGCTCCTTATCCATCCAGAAGCCGAGATTCTTGATGGCAGTGCTCGGGACTGGAGCGATCCCTAGGCAGCTTGGCCAACTGACTAAAGGCCTGGGTACCCCTGCGTTTCCGAGGACCATCAGTTCAGTTTTGTCTCCATTTAATTTCAGACAGCTCCCTGTCATCCATTTAACCACTTGTTCAAGACAAGGCGCCAACTGACCTGACTCACCATTGGGCCTGGAATCAAGTGACACCACCAGCTGGGTGTCGTCAGCGTTTGAGATCACGGAAATGCCGTATTCCTGAACTATGTCAGCCAATGGCCGCATGTAAATATTAAACAACGTGGGACTTAGCGACGAGCCCTGTGGCACGCCGCAAGTCAGTGGTTTTATATCTGAGAAGAGGTTGGCTTTCATAACTTGGAAGGACCTCTCCTCCAGGAAGGACCCTAACCATTCTAACCATCCGTGGTCATAATGTAACAAGGCTGTGTTGCTTGAAACGAGAGGCCTTAAGAGATTTTGCCTTCTTGCTCCCACCATGACAGAGCCTGCTTCATTGTCTGAGAGAGAGAGATGATGTCCTCGAATGAGCCGTGCGCCTGAATCCACTGCATGTCTAACTGCTCTTGAAGAGGCCTCATGTGCAGCCAACAATTTGGAATCAACAGGATGCATGATGACAGCATCCTCATTAAAGACTTGAACACTCTTACAGAAGTGGACTCTCTTGCGCGTAGAAGGGTTGCTAAGCGCCTTATTTTGAGCTTCCGTTCTGAAGTGGGAAACGCCTTCATTGACTTGGTGTTCAGTAATGCCCAGAGAAAAATACGCTTCTGACTTGGAATCAAATGCGACTTCTCTACGTTGAGTTGCAATCCTAGAGACTTGAATAGCCGTTGACAAACCCGTGTAGATTTTCTGGTAGAGTGGAACGTAGTCCCTTTCACCAGCCAATCGTCCAGGTAGGGATAAACCTGGTGTCCCTGCCTTCTCAGAAAATCCGCTACTGGAGCCATACATTTCGTGAAAACTCTGGAAGCTGAGCAAAGGCCGAAGGGCAAAACCTTGAACTGGTAGTGATCCCCAGCCACCTCGAACCTCAGAAATTGGCGATGCTTCGCATGAATGGGGATGTGAAAATATGCATCCAAGGGATCAAGGGATGCTAGAAAATCTCCCTTGTTTATTAATGAGAGAATATCTTGTAGGGACAACATTCTGAATTATTGTTTCTTGATGCATTTGTTCAGCTGTCGGAGGTCCATGACCTGTCTCCATTTCCCGCATTTTTTCCTTATGAGGAAGAAATTGGAATAAAAGCCCTTCCCTTGTTGACTGAAAGGCACCTTTTCTATCGCCCCTTTCTTTAGCAAGGTCGAGATTTCTTGCTTTAACAAGAGAAGATGATGATGAAGCATTTTCTTTGGGGGCGGATTTCGAGGAGGCTTGTGGACAAATTCTAGGGTGTGGCCCCGTGGGATGACTGCCACTACCCATTTGTCCTTTGTAATGGCTTACCATTGGCTTAGAAATGGAGAGAGCTGATGGGACTGCAGAGGTTGAAGACGAGATGAGGTGGCTGGCGGTAGACAAACGTCACTGTCGTCTAGAGGAATCCTGTGATTTTCCTCGTCCCGCAGGCTTGCGTCTAGCTGATTGCTGATTGTATGACACATTGGAAGCACAAAACTGCTGTTGTTGCTGTCCTCCATATTGTGGTCTGTAATTTTGTTGGGTATATGGCTTGAATCTGTAAGACTGCTAGGACAATCTTTGTTGGAACTGACCTCGTCCTCTACCTCCACGAAAGGACTGAAAACACCTTTGTTGCAACGTGCCTAAGGAACGTGCGGTTTCAGTATCCTTTTTGATACCCTGTAGCTCTTCGTCTATGTGCTTCCCAAACAGATTTTCCCCATCGAAGGGCATGCCCAAAACTTTTGATTGAACTTCAGGGCGGAAGGACGTCGCCCTAAGCCAGCCCAGTCTACGAAGAACAGCGGCACCTGCCATTTGTCTGAAAGCAATCGAAGACAAATCCATTGCTGAGTCAATCACCTCCGAAGAAGCCCTAGCACCTTCCTCCAGGAGGTCTTTCGCTTCTTTCCTTTTATCTTCGGGAAGGTGTTCGAGAAGAGGAGCAAGATCTGACCATAACTGATGGACGTACCTCCCCAAAATCGCTAAAGCGTTAGAGGCCTTGATAGAAGTAGCGGCCATAGTAGCGAAGCGTCTGCAGATGCTGTCAAGCCGCTTGCCTTCCCTGTCTGGAGGCACGGAGCAAGGAGATTGCGGATTCCTGGATCTCCTCTGCGCAGCTTGCATTATTACCAAATCCGGACGAGGATGACCAATTAAACACGCTGGAGCAGAATCGGGTGCTTTATATTTTTTCTCCATCCTCGGCAATACAGCAGGAAATGAGGCTGGATTCTTCATAATCTTCAAACCTTCACTCCAAATGTAATCCACAATAGGTATGGATCGAACCGATTTTTTAGCCGCATCCTTAAAATCATAAAGAAAGCATTCGGTTTGTACCACAGGCAAAGGCAAATCGAATCTTCTAGAGGCTCTTTCTAGTAATTCGTGGAAGCCCCCAATATCCCCCGGAGGGGAAGTTGCTGGAGAAGGGAAGGCGACGGTGAAGATGGAGCCACATAATCATTCCATTCCTGACCAACTAGGTCCGGATCCTGAATGAGCTCACCCTCCTCGGGCTGATCGTCTGCTTCACTCTCGATGTAATCATCTTGAATTGTAATGCATCGAGGAGCCTGTCTCTCTACCTGCGCAACAGGCGGCGGAGTAACCACTGGTGGTGGCGGAGTAATTTGAATACTCGGACCGCCGGGCGTCAACAGAACCCGGAGCGTGAGAGTCCGGAAATCTTTTGTAATAGTCATTGAGCATGTGCCTAAGGTCGGTGACCAGGGAGATTGGCACCAGCATGGAATTTCTTTGAACCTCCTGACGCTCTTCATAAGCTTCATATGGATAGTGTTCTTGGAAAGAGTCGTATCGTTGGGCCTGAGAGCGACCGTTGAAAGAATAATCCCCTTCCATATACTCTGACGTGTCCTGCCCCTGTGTCTCCTCCTCCTCATCAGTGTCCTGGCATTTAACTCTGAGCTGTGAGGGGCTGTAAGCGGGACCAAACAGACTTTCATACCCTAATTCCTCTGTATCCAGAAGGTGAGAGGGAGGCAAAGGTGATATCTTGGATAAAGATGTCAAACCTGGAGACTTTGGGACAAACTGGAGACCTTTAGTGTCCTGTTTTTGATCCATTGACGACGGAAGACGCCTGAAAGTTATCGTCGTCAATATTGGCAGAGAGGGTGATTTAAACACTGTCGTCGACGGAGCGCCCGTCTACGGGGCCATAGACGCCGTCGTTGACGGTGTTCCCGTCGACGGAGTCGTATACATAATCGTCGACGCAGTGTTCGTCATCGTCGGAGTCGCCGACGTTGCCGTCGATGAGGAAATCGTCATCATCGTATTCGTCGACAATGCCGTCACCACAGCCGTCGACGATACAGTCGTCACCACAGAAGTCGGGGATTTGGTAGAAGTCCTCGACGAAGGGTCCGTCGACGGTGCTTTTTTCGTCGACAAAGCCTGTTTTAGAGGTGTGGCAGGCAGAGAAGCAGTAGAGAATTTCTTCAGGCCCGAATCTTTTTGCTTAAGGGCTGCTTTATTGGCAGTGGAGGATTTTACTTCCTTCAGTCTCTTAGAATCAGCCTTTAATGAGGTAGAGCCCTCATTTTTACGCTTCCTCTCAGCTGAGGATGGCCCAGGACTAAGCCTGGGCGTAGTTCGCGAAGTAATGCTTCGCGAAGCTACGCAAAGTGCAGTTCGCACTATGCAAGCTTCGCGTAGCACTACGCGAACTGTGTAGCGCACTGTTCGCAATGATTGCACAGTGCCGGATGCTTGTCCGCACTGTGCAATCATTGAAAACGGCAACTTGCACAGTGCGAGCTGTCTTTTACTGCCGCTCGAGTAGATTTTTACTCGAGCTGCAGCTTCTCAACGCGGACTGGTAGTTTCTCATCGCGAGCGGTCGCGAGCATACGCGACCACTCGCAATGAGAAACCTGACCTCCCCGCGTTGAGAATCTCGCCGGGAGGTTTATTTTCCATGCTGGAGATCGGCAACTTGATGTTGCTGATCGCGAACGAGAAAAAGTCTCGCCGGGATGTCATTTTGCTTGCTCGCGGTCGCCAACTTGACGTTGAGGACCGCGAGCAAGCAAAAAATGACCGCTGCACTACGCTACGCTACGCTACGCGTGTTTGCACTGTGCTACGTGCAATTCGCGTTGTGCGAAGTAGCGCAAACTTCGCAAACTACGCGAGCGTAGCGTAGCACTTCGCCCAGGGTTACCCAGGACTCTCTTCAACATCCGATCCAGAGTCCGATTTAGATTTTTTCTTTTGGAGCCATAATAATAATCTGGCTTCTCTATCCTTTTAGAGTTTTGGCTGAAAAGGTTCTGCAGTTTTTACAGTCCTTGGCTGTATGTTTGGGGTAAAGGCAATAACGACAGTCCTTGTGGGGATCTTCAGAAAAGAGCCTTGCCTTCCCACAAGATCTGCAGGGTCTACAAAGCCTCTTCTTAGAACCCTCTGACATTTTTGAAGCAAAGAAGGTAGAAAGACAGTACCTTGAGGTGAATTCTAGCAAGGTCAAAAGTTCACTCACTGACAAACTGAGCAGAGCTCAGGGAGACTCCCTTATACACGACGTGCGGTTAGAAATCTGAGGTCTGGTGGCTCTGCTGGGAGTTGAGGTCTAGGGCTTGTCTCTGATTGGTCAAAGTTTGGACCTACATAAAGATGCTGACAAATGTTAAAATGTTCCTTTCCCTTTGGTGGTTTCTAATGTACTTCTATGGTATTACTTTTCTAACTAACGCGAGACTCCCACCATGACGACGGGGAAGATACAGCATGTGAATCTATGAAAGATTCAATACTGGAGAACTTCCTTTATTGGGCTCATTGAGCACCGGAGACCACCACCTCCCAGGGACTTAATTTAATAAAGGAGGGGGACCATGCGGGCCCCCCTCTTGGGGCTTTAATATGCCCTGGCTACCACCACCTCCCCAGGGCTTAAATTCTTTAATTAGGGGGGCCACGCAGACCCGACCTTGGGCCCCGGGGACCACCACTTACCTGGGCCAGAAATTAAAATAGGAGTGGGAGGGGGCCACCTGTCCCCCATCCCGGGCCATGTACAGCCCCAGGGACCACCACCTCCCTGGGGCCGGCCCCTGCAGAGTAAAGGAGGGGGCCCACGCAGCCCCCTCATGGAGCCAATTATGGCTCTGGGGACCGCCACCCCTAGGGCTAGCTACCTATGTCTCGGGGTGCCCATCCTGAGGAAATGGCTGTCAAACTGCTCCCACTTGCTGGGAGCAGAGTTTTAGTCTGATTCCCTGCCCGCTGTCATGCGGGCAGTGAAACAGATGAAAGATTTGCTCCCACATGCAGGGAGCAGAATTTTTGGCTGCTCCCTACGTTTGGGAGGAATGCTGGCTCCTGCTGAGGGTGGCGAGCCGACAGGGATCGCAGGGGCATTCAGGCTCCCCCACAGTCCCCAACGTAGTACACTGGGTGCCCTGGGTGGGCTCCAGGGCACCCAGGAGCAAGAGGCCGGGCCCCGGGGTATTGGGTCCCTCAGGCTAAAATCAGCCCAGGGAGGGGGGCTGACCATTAAGTCTTGGTCTGGTCCTGGGGGATGGGGTCCCCAAGGGAGAAATCAGCCCGGGAGGGCAGCACACTCCCCTATTAAGTTTTGGTGGGCCATTCTGGCCCTGATGTTCGATTCACAGAAATTAAACTTCAGCGGGAAGCACTTACAAATATATACATAGCAGGTGCCCCAGCTGAAGCTCCACTTCTGTAAAGGACAAATGATCCTGACTTCCTGGGCTTGATGAAGGCAAAGCAAGTGTATTTTCGGGGCAGTTTCACATTGAAAAAAGATCTGAAATGCTTTGTGGAGATGAATGCATCATTGATCTTTTGGAGCGCAATCTGTAGTGACTGTGACTTGTGGGTCCTTTCTTGTCCTTACCTGGTGAGACAGAGTCCATGGTTCTCCCTTTAAATGACCACAAATATTTAAATGTGCAAAAACACCTGAAGCTCTGTTATGTACCCAAATCTATGCCTAAATAGCTAAACGACCTTTCACCTACATTTGTCCTACCTTGCTCTGCATAACGGTTATAGCACTGACCTTTTACCCAGTTATGTGCTGAATAAATGTCGATTGGTTTCCTTGAAACTAGCATCATTTATTAGGCATGAGGATTCTTAGAAAAGTCCCCTGCACACGACGTACATAACATGATTAACATACTCTGTATAAAAGTCCTAGGACGAAAGAACTACTTTGCATAATTGCAGGTATTGATTTAGGTTCATTTACATAATCGTTCTCACAACATATCGATTGTGTTAGGAACCCCCAGGCTATCTTTATGGTATAAAAGAGCTATACCTTCACTAGATAGACAGAGGAGACGCTTCCACGCTGACACAAGACACTGAGGTCCCGGCCTGCAGAAGCTACAACACGCAGCCGTCTGACATCCCTTGCGGGGTGTCCAACTCGAGACCAAGACGGGATCCTTCGTTCTCTCCCATCAGGTAATGGGGTTGGCTCTTTCCTAGGGGACTCTTGGCTTCGTACCCGCATACATGCTAGGAATACTTAGGTACACTTAGGTAGGGTTGGCATCGTAAGAGTATGCTTGATTACCGTCATGTCTATATGTCTGCATATATTCACTGGTTAAGCACCATGGTAGAATTCTACCTCCTTTCTACTGTGTTGGTGCTTGTAATCTTATACATTTGCTTCTGTCTAATGATTGTCGCAGCAAACATGTTTTATGCTAGAATGACGCTGGTTCAATAAATGCTGATTAAAAACGACCCCATTGTTTATTCTGTGTATCTCTCTGAGACTAAGTGAGTATGATTGACTGATCAAAAAGTACTGTACTGTGTTCCAGATTTCTGAAGGATCAAGGGTTGTCATGTTCGATAGTTGCCAGAAACTATTTACTCCTTGGTAAGGTTAGGGGGCTTATGGTGGCACTGTGAGTAAGCTGGTCTAAAAGCTAACATATCCTTTGGGGGTGTCTGGAATCAGTCTAGACACCAATTCCTTAGTTTATGTTGTCTAAACGCACAGATCCTATGTAGTTTTAGGAACTACACGACAGGTCTGCCCATTTGGCCCGCCCCTTTCACCATAGTAGTATGCAATGGTCTTCCCGCCTTTTGCCAGGATGATGGACACCTTAACAAAAGGACCCCCAGCCATTTCCTGCAGATTTTGGTGACGTGTTCTTGATGCTGAGGAATATGAGGACCTCTCCACCAAACAGAAGCACTTGCTTCATATAGTTAAGAGGAAGTATCCTTGTTTGGTGGAGATTCAACTCTTTGTAGTCTTGTTGTCTTCTCTGTAGGAGTATTTGTGTTATCACAGATTTCTGGATGAAGAAGCATGAGGAACAATCACCTTGCTGAAACACACACAAGGTCACTGGAGACATTTTCTCCTGGTCCATTACGCAGCTGTAGTGTAGAATATGCACTAGTTATTACCCAATAAGGTAGCACTTACTAATAAACCAGTAGAAAGTACTCCTGTTGGGTAGACTTTTTCTGCTAAACTGTGGACTCTTGTTCAATAAAGTGCAGGTGATGTTCCGTTCTGGCCCAATCACTCACACAGCTACTGACACACCCACACCAACACTCACACACCCACTGATGCACCCATTCAGCCCTTCTCACATACACTCACAGACCCACACAGCCACTCAGACACCCATACAGCCACTAACACACCCACTCACAGAACCACATAGCCACTCACACAACCATAGAACCACTCACACACCCATTTAACCACTCACACACCCAGTCACAGACTCATATAGCCACTCACACAATCATTTACAAATCCATACAGTGACTCACACACCCACTCACAAACCCATACAGCCACTCACACATCCACTTAGAGACCCATTCAGTCAATCACACACCCACTCACAAGGGTTACAGGTTACGGTTAGGAAATATAATTTAAAAACCATCAAAATTCACTGAAAAAAACAAAGGCTACTGGGACGTTATAGTTAGGAAATAGAATGGAAAAACCTTTAAAATTAACTGAAAATACCAAAGGTTACAGGGACGTTATAGTTAGGAAATAGATTTTGAAAAAACTTTAGAAATTCATTCCAAAAACCAAAGGTTACAGGGACATTATAGTTAGGCTCAGATTTCACTAGTACCAAACCATAGAAATTCAGCAGTTATATTTACCTGAGCTAACTATAACTTACGCATCCGCAATGCAATGCTTCTGACTTCACATATTACATGACTCATGACATGGTCAGTGACATCACTTATGGATTCACTGATGACATCATCCAGTGAGTGTGTTTTATAAACGTTTCTGAAACTTAAAGATTTATACTAAGCTACTGCATAAGTTAAATTACTATTATTTCTGTACGACTAATGAGTGATACTATTTCTAACATGTTATCTGAGTGGCTGTGTGACTGTCTGTATCAGTGCGTGAATGGGTGTCTGAGTGGCTGTATGGGTGTGCGAGTGGGTGTGTGAGTGGCTTTATGGATCTGTCAGTGGGTATGTGAGGAACTTATTGAACAGTAAATGACTTTTAAAAAACATGCTGCTCCCGTGGGGCACCAAGGGCAGCCCATTCATGTAGGGCGTGATGTGAAAGGAGGACCGAGAAGACCTTTGCATATTGGTTAATTATGAATGTATCTGAACATTTCCTTATATCATGCCTATTTAAGGCCAACTTGTGATAATTAGATATTCATAAGGAAAATTAAGCTACAGGTGTTTTTTGAAAACAAACCAACTATGGAAATTCAAAGAGGTGACACTGGCTTATATCCAAAATCTACATTTACACCGCCATCAGTCACACTACCGGTAGAACTATTAGCCTTTGAAAAGGCGGTTCTAAAAGAAGTAGGAGAGATGGAGCCAAGAACCATAAAAACATTTCATAATACCACCAAGAAGGAACAAGAAGCCATCAAGGAATTGGCCAACAACGGGGACATCACAATAAAACCTGCTGATAAAGGCGGTGGCATCGTCCTACAAAGCACAGAGGCATACCGAAGTGAATGCCTGAGGCTCCTGTCAGACTAAAGAAATTATGAACGCATCAAAAAAGACCCCACAGAACGATTACGAATTGGGATTACCAGCATGATTGAAGAAGCATTAACACATGATTGGGTTACTAAGAAAGAAGGAGAATTCATGACCAATACCCAACCAGTTGTGCCCTATTTCTGCACTATCCCAAAAATTCATAAGTCACTGGAAAACCCTCCAGGACGTCCCATTGTCTCTGGTATCGGATCCATCCTAGAACCACTTTCAAAATTTGCAGATGCCTTTCTACGCCCCCTGATACAAAAAACCAATACATATTTAAAGGATACGAAAGCAGTACTTTGCCTACTCAAGGATCTCAACTTTGACCCTGCACACAACGTCCTCGTTGGCTTAGATGTAGAGAGCCTATACACGAGCTTACCACACAAAGAAACCCTAGATATCCTAGAGGAAACCCTATATGGAGCAGAATGGTCCTACCACACACCACAACATATAGTCCTTGATTGCTGTAAATGGGCTTTGACTGAGAATTTTTTCCGTTTTGAGGACATCCTGTTCCGACAACGACATGGGACCACCATGGGGAGTACCTTTGCTCCAAGTGTGGCGGGATTGTATGTTTACCACTTAGAAGAACACAATATTTTGTCAGACAACAGCCCACAAAGAGAAAAAATACTGGAATGGAAGAGGTACATTGACGATGTCCTTATGGTATGGAAAGGCGACGAATCTGAAGCAAACGAGTTCCTCCAATGGCTCAATCTACAGGACCCTTTCCTAAAATTCACACACACCATGAGCAGTTCAGAATTGGTATTTCTAGATCTCAACATCTATGCGGCAGAAGGGGCTCTTAAGACTACCACTCACTTTAAAACCACTGCCAAGAACTGCCTACTACTTTATGACAGTTTTCACCCTCGCCACCTGAAAGAAAACCTCCCTTTTGGCCAATTTCTCCGGCTCAGGAGGAATTGCTCAGAAATAAGGGATTATAAAATACAGGCAAAAGACCTATCCGAGAAACTCCGGAAGAGAAAATACCCTGCTAAGACCATCAATAAAGCAAAGAAAAGAGCAGCCAATAATCACAGGGATGCTCTTCTGGAAACATATGAAAAAGAGGACAGAGAAAAAGACAAAAGACCCATCTGTATAACAACATTTAACATAGCATCGGACAAAGTCTCTAAGATAGTAAGAAAGCACTGGGGCATCCTCAACAGTGGGAAACAAAATATCCCACTACCCATGTTCTCACATAGAAGAGGCAAGAACCTCAGGGACATCCTAGTACACACTCGCCCAAAATCCCAACTCAAGAACAACCAACAGGTAATCAGTACGTTACCCACAGGCCATCACCCATGTGGCAACTGCAGTGTGTGCCACCTAACTGCTACCACGAAGAAGGTGACTTTCAACACAGGAACAACTTGGGAATTAAGAAAGTTCACCACATGCAACAGCTCAGGGGTGATATACATGATCACATGTAGCTGTAACCTACACTATTTAGGCATGACTACTAGAAAGGTCAGCACGAGAATATGTGAGCACCGTAGCAACATCAGGTGCCACAGGGCAAGCACGAGGATGATGGCGCACTTTAATGAAAAGAAACACACCCCAAATGACATGCGATGGGTAGTGTTAGAACACATGACACACTGTGACAATTTAGAACAGAAGCTGCTGGAAAAAGAACAAAGATGGGTGTTCAAATTGCACACAGATACGACAGGACTGAATGATAATATCCCATGGGGACAGTTCACAAGATGAACTACACCTTGGGTACATTGGAGATACAGATATAATAATCCCAATACCACTTCGGGACTGTTTTGTTTACATCACAGATGAGAGGACCGGACGGTACTCAAATCACCTCCAAGTAAATGTCCCACGAACAGACTCCCATGTGAGACCTCACATTGCTTTTGTAACTCCACTGGCATGATGCAAGGAACTTGTAATTACTGAACGACCGCATCCACATCCACACAAAAGCAACAGTCAAAATCCTACTGCCTCGCTATCAAACATAGGCTTTAGAGTAGTTTCTCCTCTCAGGTTGACACCATACTAACTACACCCCAATTGATAATCTTTCAACTAAATATTGGAGGTGGACCATTTCAGTGGTATATGGCGCTCGAACTTTGCCAATAATGAAGTGGCCATTAACCTTGGTTCATAGTCTTTTTTCTTTTTGTGGTAGTCTTTTTTCAGTTGCGGTAATCACCTAAAAAAATACTGATAAATTATTATTTACTCATCCCCCAGTTTTACAATACCACTAATTTAATTTAAAAAAAATTCCAACTCTGAAAATGATCCTCCCAAAACGGCGCGGACAAAGTTCCGAAACTAGGCGGCCATTTTCTTACAACCTCGGTCTAGTCTTTACTGGCATATGAGCATGACTGGGCTTTTCCTGCCAGTATTTAAACAAGATCGGGCTGAAGACACGCTAATATGCGGTCTGCCCAGGTACGAGTAGGTATCATTGACGGAGGAGTGCTGAGCCAAGTAAGATCTTTTCTTCCCTAACAGGAACCCAGGATCCCTGAAAAACGCTCGTTTTTCCTCCAGGCCACGCTATGGGAAATAACTAACCAGTATTTCGCTTTTACCCATGGCCCTTCCCTTGACTCAAATACTTTATATACATTCTTCTAGGGTTACTACAAGCCCCTCCACCCTGGCAGTCCATGAGTCACAGCGTTGCCAAAACAGAAGTATGTTCTTACAAATTGTGAACAGTATGTTTATATGTTTGTTTTGTCTTGTAATGTTTGCTCACGAGTGTTTCTTTTTCTTTTTACCAATGTTTTTAACGATTAACCATGCTTTCTCACAATAGAGTAGACCGATGTGTTCCAAGGTGTCACATTGGATGCAAGCACTAATTCAAAATGTTTTACTACTAAGGGCACCGACACAAACTATAGAGGAACGCATTGATTTAAGCACTGCATATGGTTTGGACTTGCCCACGTGAGAGGTGGGCAGGCAATATATACTAATCTCTTTTGTCACTTTATCTCCTTGAACAGATACTACGAGTCTGATTTCAACCGTATGTAATTAATTTTGGTGCTCACACATTAGGTGTGCACCTGTTCTTTATTATATTATTTTTTTAGTATAGGATTGTTTTTCTCACGGAGTGGTACGCATGGGGCTGGTCCCCATGTGGTCCTGAAGAAGAGGTTTAGGGGACACCTCGAAGCATGTCGACCAAATACTAGGGATAGTATACACATAACAGTTACACTTCCTCCCTACTATTAACCCCTTTTTATCCATACCAACTAGGAGCAGGAATAAATTAATCGCTCGCTAGGTATTTTTAGCATCAACATCACCACTCCCCCCAACACTACACTACACATTTTTTCACAAAAAGTGCTCCTACGTAGTTCCACAAGTTGTAGCACGCCCCAGACAGTAGATGTCTGGGATGGCCCCAATGATGAAGCATGTCACCTAGGGGCAACCCTTGGTGAGTGAGGGGACTCAAGAAGAGAATTTTCTCTTCTTAGATTCGGGGCGTTGTTTCGCACATTTAGCGGAAGCCCCTCCCTTTGGTTAGGTTCTCAGATCTGTCATTTACAGATTCGTTAATAACGATAATTAGATACAGACATTTTTTATTAAGGAATATGCTGGTACTTCAATTAGGCATGAATATATAATTCTATGCAATATGGTGGCCAAATAATAGGGTATTTTGAACTAGGACGGCACAGTCCTCTTTTGCTGTGCCTGGGTAACCCTCTGATGGGAATGCATATTGAACATCGTTAAAAACGACTTTTAAATGAGGCTGAATTCACTTGCACAAGCATTGACAAAGGCATTAGCCGAAACGTGTTTGCTTGACTTCATTGAATTAATGAATAGTGGACTCCGCGAGTGCCAGTTATTCCTTCTGAAGTAAAAGCGTATGTCTTGAGTCCACCCTCACGAATGGAGGCACCCGTCCGGAGAGTGTTTGGCAAGCTCCTGGTGGAATTGTTTTGGTGTATATATATATATATATATATATATATATATATATATATATATATATATATATTCACTGAAAAAACCATAGGTTTCAGGGACGTTATAGTTAGTTGGACATTTCACTTGTACAAAACCAGAGAAATTCCGCCGTTATACTTAGTTCATCTAACTATAACTCGCGCCCCGGCAATGCACTGCTGATGACGTCACATATTACATCATTCATGACATGGTCAGTGACATCACTGATGACATCACTGATGACATCTCAAATGACATCACTGATAACATCACTGATGACATCATCCACGTGAAAATCTGATGCAAATCCTCACACCCTAATATAACCTTTGAAACACCCACTGTAAAATCCAGACTACCATTTTCGAAACCATCGACACACCAATACCAGTTACTACATACGCACTCACTGATTCCTAGGTCTACACACACATCCACTCATTCACCCATACAATCACTCATACATGCAGTCACTCATCAATACAACACTATCTTATGCACTCATACACCTATAGAGACACTCACACACCACCCCTCATCCAGAGTTACTCACACACCTAGTCAGTCATGCAAAGAATCAATCACACTTCTATTTACTCACGTATACAGTTATACACACACCACATCACTTATCCATACAGATACTAACGCATACTTACTCTCTTATATAATCACTCTCACAATCACTGACTCTCACGTATAGTCATTTATATACTCCAACTCTCACATACACTGACTTTTACATATGTAGTTACTTGGACATGTACCACTGAGACATCCATTCACTCACCAACACACCCATACACACACTCACCCACCCCTACAGCTGTTTCCACATGCACTCTTGAACCCATACACCCAGTGAATCAACCACTCACACATCTATGCACAGAGTCACACACCTCCCACCCACCCACACACACACTCAGTCTCCCATACAAATACTCAGGCAACCAATCAATAACCCATATAGACACTCATGTAGCTACTGACCAACCCATGCAGCAGCTTACACAACAACAGACAGACTGATACAGACATTCACACAGTTTAGTCACTAACCCATGCATTCAGTAAGACACATTTAATCACTCACTTATACAGTCAGTCACGCACCTACTAAATCCTCCATCCAGACACTTATACACCCACTCATTCTTCAATACACCTTGGCATATATATAAAACATATTTAAACTTTAAAGAAACACACAGTCACTGAATGATGTCATCAGTGATGTCATCAGTGATGTCATTTGAGATGTCATCAGTGATGTCATCAGTGATGTCACTGACCATGTCATGAATGATGTAATATGTGACGTCATCAGCAGTGCTTTGCGGGGGCGCAAGTTATAGTTAGCTGAACTAACTATAGCGGCAGAATTTCTCTGGTTTTGTACAAGTGAAATGTCCAACTAACTATAACGTCCCTGAAACCTATGGTTTTTCAGTGAATTTCTAAGGTTTTTAAATGCTAATTTCTAACTATAACGTGCCTGAAACCTATGGTTTTTCAGTGAATTTCTAAGGTTTTTTAATGCTAATTTCTAACTATAACGTGCCTGAAACCTATGGTTTTTTCAGTGAATTTCTATGGTTTTTTAAATGCTAATTTCTAACTATAACGTGCCTGAAACCTATGGTTTTTCAGTGAATTTCTATGGTTTTTTAAATGCTAATTTCTAACTATAACATCCCTATTAAGTCCCCTTGAATCCTGAGTGTCCCTGGGGGCCAACTTGCCCACCAGGTACCTCCAGTAAGCGCCACAGAGCTGCATTGCAGACAGGTGGTCCAAGGCCACGCCCCTTTTTACACCACTCTGCAAACGCGGCTTCTGGCGCACTGCTGCTCGGAGGATGAAGTCCACTTGTGTCCTGAGGTCCTCAGGACACAAGAGGACCTCATCACCCCACCAGCAGTGCGCCAGAAGCTGCGTTTGCAGAGTGGTGTAAAAAGGGGCATGGCCTCAGACCACCTCTCTGCAACGCAGCTCTGTGGCGCTTACTGGAGGAACCTGGTGGGCTAGTTGGCCCCCAGGGACCCTCAGGATTGAAGGGGACTTAATCCCCAAAGTTACAATGCGCCAGGGGGCGCGTGTGCACACTTGCCATATCAGGCCCGCACCCTCCCTGCACCACTGTGCAAACGCACCCCCTGGCGCGTTGTAACTTGGAAGATTAAGTCCCCTTGAATCCTGAGGGTCCCTGGGGGCCAACTAGCCCACCAGGTACCTCCAGTAAGCGCCACAGAGCTGCGTTGCAGAGAGGTGTAAAAGGGGCGTGGCCTCGGACCAGCTCTCTGCAACGCAGCTCTGTGGCGCTTACTGGAGGTGCCTGGTGGGCTAGTTGGCCCCCAGGGACCCTCAGGATTGAAGGGGACTTAATCCTCCAAGTTACAACGCACCAGGGGGTGCGTTTGAACACTTGCCATATTAGGCCCCGCCCCCTCCGTGCACCACTGTGCAAACACGCCCCCTGGCGCGTTGTAACTTGGAAGATTAAGTCCTCTTGAATCCTGTGGGTCCTGGGGGCCAACTAGCCCACCAGGTACCTCCAGTAAGCGCCACAGAGCTGCGTTGCAGAGAGGTGTAAAAGGGCGTGGCCTCAGACCACCTCTCTGCAACGCAGCTCTGTGGCGCATACTGGAGGTACCTGGTGGGCTAGTTGGCCCCAGGGACCACCAGTATTCAAGGGGAATTAATTCCCAACTTACAACGCACCACAGGGCGCGTTTGCAGAGTGATGCACTGAGGGGGCGGGGCCTCCGGCGCGATGCCAGCTTTTTTTAAAATTAATTTTTTGTAAAAGGGGGGCTGTGTGGCCCCCCTTCTTTTACAATATTTGGGGCCCTGGGGACCCCATCCCCCAAGGCCTGACCCATTTTTTACTTTTTTTTTTTTTTTTTAAACGGGAAGGGGGCCGCGCGGCCCCTCTCCCAAGGCCAATTTCGGCCCCGGGGACCCCATCCCCCGGGGCATGGCCACAAATTTTATTTTTTTATTTTTATAATTTTTAAGGAGGGGAGCTGCGTGGCCCCCCTCCTGAGGCCTCTATTGGCCCCGGGGACCCCATCCCCCGGGGATGTACCTCTTAATTTTTTTAAAATTAATTTTAATTTATTGATGGAGGGGGCCGCGTTTCTACCCTGCCCCCTTTTCTTGTTTTTCACGTTTTTTTCTGATTTCTTGTGACTCGGTTACTGAGTCACAAGATGGCTGCCAACGCTTTCTGGTTTGGAGTGTTGGCAGCCAATCAGAGTGAAGCTCGTGCCCGGGAGGGTTCGCGAATCCTCCTCGGTCACAGTTATCGAAACTTTGTCTTTTTCTAATTTCTCAGGAACTACTGAACGGATTTACACCATTTAAAAAAAAGGGCTCTTTCTGAACCAAGACCTACCTTTTTGCCAAATTTGGTGTAATTCCGTTCAGCAGTTCGGGCTGTAGCTTTGTCTAAAGTTTCCTAAGGAAATTAACATAGGAAAAACGCGTTTTGGGACCCCCTTTCTTCTCGGCCCCCGCTTGACTAATCACCCCGAAACTTTCAAGACAGGAGCTGACCGGAGCGCCCCACTAGTTTTGAAAATTTCGCGAAGATTCGTCAACCGGCACCAAAGTTATTGGGAAAAGAAAAAACGCTTTTCCTATGGAAACTAGGTCCTAACTATAACTACCTACTGGCGACCGCCAGTATGTTATATATATATATATATATATATATATATATATATATATATATATATATATATATATATATATATATATATATATATATATATATATATATATATATATATATAATGACCCTGATGAAGACTATGGCCAAAATGCGTAGGGCAACTTTTCTTGCACCTTATATGAGTTAAACAATAAAATAACTGCTGGTAAATTATGGAGCTGTGTGCTTTTTTTCTGCTGAGTGAGATGTGGAGACGCATCACTGAAGGCGGGGCGTTGAGAAGTATTCATGGCTATATAAATATATATATATATATATTATCGCTCCATTCCTTTAATTTACAAAAGAAACTCCGCACTCTCGGGGCGCTTGAAAAAACTTTATTCCTCGGCAACCAGCAGCAACAAACGCGTTTCGGCGAACTGCCTTCCTCGGTGTCAATGACACACCGGAAAAGGCCATGTTTAAAAGCATTACATTTGTGCATAGTAACAAAGAAGGGACCAGCGCTCTCGCTCTTACGTCAGCGCCATCTTGAAGTTTCATATAAACCAACATTGCATATGTAGCTCATATCTCCCATGATATCATTCATGAATACCATGATTGTTCTCATAATTTAAAAATACAAAATTGTAAATAAACATTGTAAATACATAAGAACATAAATTTACGCAGTGCATTTGTGATTGTATAGCTAATTTTACAACTCACTTTTATCTACAATTCATAATTACATCAACCGTGTATCGGTTTTATAATGCACTGTTTGACATGGTATTACTAATCAATCTCGCTGTGGATCGGCCAATGTCCCTTCCTTCTGTAACTCTCATACATGCACTTCTTACAATGCAATCTGATATTAAATAGGGGCGTGCATTATTTTCATATTTTCATTTTTTTCTTTACTCTCTATTGTTTAGGAAAACATATTTCAATACAAATACAATTCCAACTTCAATTATATGGGCTCCCAGTCCTACATCCCAGCCATACTTATCCCAGAACAATACAGATTCAAGATTTAAGAGCCTATGTGTACGGCTAACTCCTCTCCACTATTCAAGCCTCTCGGAAATTTCGTGAGTAGATCTATAATATAACGTGACTCCAGTCTCCGTAATTTACGTACCCTGTCACCTCCTCTGACATTTAAAGGAACAAAATCCAAACCGTAATATTGCAATTGTTTACGGTCACTTTGATGTTTCTCAGCAAAGTGGCGTGCTACGGGATATGCAGAATCTATCTTATCAATAGCTCTCAGATGTTCCAATATTCTGATCTTGAACTGATGGACCGTACTGCCTATGTATCGTAGCCCACATGGGCACACCAGGCAGTATACTGCATATGAGGTGCTACAAGTAATAAACTTGCTTATCTTCTTTACCTTTCCTGTGTCCGGTATCTTATATGATAGGACCCTTTTGCTGTTGGTGCAAGCTTTGCACCTACTGCATGAAAGAATCCCATCATGTCTTTCAAAGTACTCACCTTCTGTGGTATTTTTTCCAAATGGCTCCTGACCAACATATCGCGAAGCGACCTTGCTTTCTTAAAGGTCAGTAGGGGATAGGCTGGAATATCATCATGTATAGTGCTGTCCGTTTTCAAAATATGCCAATTCTTTTTGAGCATCTGTTTTAAATGATTGGCTTCTGCAGAATAAGGGGTAACCATCCGGAATTTACCCTTATCATCTCTCTTCCTTTGTTTGTCCTTATCGATCAACAATTTATCTCTTGGGATTCTTCTTACTTTCTGTAATGTAGCATTCAATGCTGCGGGCTCGTACCCCCTCACAGTGAACCTGGCTATACTCTCTGAGGCAGCCGCCTCAAAGTCCTTCTCCCTAGTGCTGTTCCTCTTTAATCTAAGAAGCTCGCCGTATGGTATACTCTGGATAAGTTTAGGTGGATGACTGCTAGTTGCAAACAATGTGGAGTTCCCTGCGGTGGACTTGCGGTATAGGGCTGTATGAATCCTGCCATCTTCCACAAACACCCTCAGGTCCAGGTAGTCCACTGCCACCGGACTCACTGTCCCCGAGAAGTGTAAGTTTACCTCATTTGTGTTGAGAATATCGATATACCCAAGAGCCGTGTCCACTGTCCCTTGCCACACAATGAACAGATCATCGATATATCGATACCACTCAACCACCCTACCACTGTTGTTCACACCCTCGTATGTTTTGGGCACCCGCTCCTCCCACCAGCCAACGAACAAGTTCGCATAGCTGGGGGCGAAGCAGGTACCCATCGCCGTGCCAGACATCTGTCTATAGTATTGATCCTCAAACAAAAAAATGTTATTCATAAGACAGAACTCCATGAACTCTATGAGCATTTGATTATGTTCTGAATAACGCAACTGGCGTTTCTCTAAATAAAACTTAGCAGCCTTTACACCATCCCTATGGTCAATACAAGTATAGAGACTAGTGATATCCAGCACCATTAATTGGTAAGTGGGATCCCACACTACATGCATGATTTTATTCAAGAAATCCTTGGTATCCTTGATATAAGATCCCAGTTGTACCACAAAAGAAAACAAAAAGTGATCAATAAACATGGATAAATGCTCAGTCAGACCATCCAAAGATGACACAATCGGCCTGCCTGGTGGATGCAGGCTATCTTTATGTAATTTTGGAATGTGGTAAAAAGTAGGAACCACCGGATTTGAACTGCGAAGGAATAAATGTTCTTCAGGCCCGACATGGATTTGTTATACCATTTTCGAATTAATTCATCATAAGTTGTTATACTCATTTGATACATGTCACTAGTTGTTTTCTGGTAACATTTTTCATTCGATAATTGACATCAAAGTGACCGTAAACAATTGCAATATTACGGTTTGGATTTTGTTCCTTTAAATGTCCGAGGAGGTGACAGGGTACGTAAATTACGGAGACTGGAGTCACGTTATATTATAGATCTACTCACGAAATTTCCGAGAGGCTTGAATAGTGGACAGGAGTTAGCCGTACACATAGGCTCTTAAATCTTGAATCTGTATTGTTCTGGGACAAGTATGGCTGGGATGTAGGACTGGGAGCCCATATAATTGAAGTTGGAATTGTATTTGTAATATGTTTTCCTAAACAATAGAGAGTAAAGAAAAAAATGAAAATATGAAAATAATGCACGCCCCTATTTAATATCAGATTGCATTGTAAGAAGTGCATGTATGAGAGTTACAGAAGGAAGGGACATTGGCCGATCCACGGCGAGATTGATTAGTAATACCATGTCAAACAGTGCATTATAAAACCGATACACGGTTGATGTAATTATGAATTGTAGATAAAAGTGAGTTGTAAAATTAGCTATACAATCACAAATGCACTGCGTAAATTTATGTTCTTATGTATTTACAATGTATATTTACAATTTTGTATTTTTAAATTATGAGAACAATCATGGTATTCATGAATGATATCATGGGAGATATGAGCTACATATGCAATGTTGGTTTATATGAAACTTCAAGATGGCACTGACGTAAGAGCGAGAGCGCTGGTCCCTTCTTTGTTACTATGCACAAATGTAATGCTTTTAAACATGGCCTTTCCGGTGTGTCATTGACACCGAGGAAGGCAGTTCGCCGAAACGCATTTGTTGCTGCTGGTTGCCGAGGAATAAAGTTTTTTCGAGCGCCCCCGAGAGTGCGGAGTTTCTTTTGTAAATTAAAGGAATGGAGCGATAATATATTGCGGAGTCCACAGCCGCAAATCCGCACCCGCCAAAGAGTGCTTCGTACGAAAGTGGAGTTGGATGTATATATATATATCTGATTTCAGTATCCGAGCACAAACTCCTCTTATCTTGCAAAGTTGATTTATTTACCCTTCCAAAATGTCATTACGCGTTTCGGTCACCCGGTGACCTTGCTCACATACTGAAACGCTATACTCTGCCATTATTTAAACATACCATGTGATCTCCTCACGTGACATACAAGAGCATGGGCATAGTAAACAGACTGTTTTCTGCCGTGACCTCAGTCTTCGAGGCCCTGGAGATTGATCATTTGCACAGTATACAATCATATATTTCTGGCTCATACCTATTCATGAATAATACCCTACAAAAATATATAAATATATAAATATATATATAAATACATGTTACTGCCTGAGTGAATCATTGCATTCTCTATGCTTGATAATCGTCATACTGAGAACCGCACTTTCTCCATTGTGCATGCTCATGATTCTATGACTAGGGGATTTTAGTCTTATAGTATAGTCATGTTTACTAACTGCTTAAATGCATTGTTGTTATATTAAAATCCCCAATTGTGTATTCACTTAAATTAAGCATGATCACTTATTGGAATTAAAAACGTCTCCAAATTTAGATCCTACTGCTTACTTATGTATGAGTTCTGCCTCTTTTATTGCTCCATGTGCAAATGTGCTATTGTGCAAACATTGTTTTTCCTTAACTTAAGTGCATAAGTGCGTAAAAAGTGCTAAGTGCTTTACTGTGCTGATTATACTAAAATGTCACCTAGTTCAATTATATCCCTAAAATGCTGTTTTTTATTATTTTTATTGTTTAACTAAAAAGATCTCATGGGCGGCTCTTATGCTACACTGTTCTAGGTCTGTGTGTAGTTAACTACACTATTCTTGGTCAGCTTTGTTCCCGAGTGATTCTTCTATGTTGTATACAGTTATTGGCCATTTCTTTTATGTTGTTGTTTTATTGTTGATGGCACTATCTGGCTGGTCACATAGTTGAAATTCATTATTGTGACTACTTTGTGTACTTCCTACCAGTATTGCTATACTGTAACCCCTGTCCAGATTGATAAAACTTCATAAAAACTTCATAATTTTTTTCATAAAATATTAATAAAATACTTCATAAAAACTTCTATAAAATTCTTCATAAAAATCAATAGTTTAGGGTATAAAAAGTGTTTCATAAAAAATTATGAAGGTCTTCATTGTTATTTAAACCCATTGGTGTTTTACTGTCCAGTTCCAGTATTGTATATGATTCCTGCTGCCTAAGCATGCGTTCTCTATTGCCTCCTCTGCGGGGTTTCGGAATGGCTTTAATTACAAAATATTTTAGGCAGTTAAGGTCATTCATATGTACGGCTTTAAAGTGGCAAGCCACTGGATATGACGCATCGTTGTTAACTATGGCCCTAAGGTGCTGGAGGATTCTAACATGCACCTGCAGTTTGGTGCTACCCACATATCGCAAGCCGCAGGTGCTTTCCAGCACATATACAGCGTATTCTGTACGGCAATTCTAATTCCGAGTGATGGCTATCTGTTTCGGGCTAAAAGGTGTTGTGTAGTGGGTAGTATTAATCCCAAACGTACACGCCCGACATGAGGAACATTTAAAAAAAAAACAATTTTGGTTTTAACCAAGTACTCTTCTGGCCTATCTCAGTGCTATTCTTGACTAGTTGTGTCCTCATTGAAGTCGCTCGTCTGAAAGTAAAGGTTGGAAGTCTTGGTAATTGCATTGCCATAACGCTGTCTGTAAGCAGGATTGGCCAATTGGTCTTGACTATGGCCCTGATCTGCCTTTCTTGGCCACTGTATGTTGTCATGAGTCTCATTGTGTTATCATGTGCTGTGTTGGATGTTTCAACTACTTGTTCTGAAATCTCGGTTACTATGTTACTCTTGAACAGGGTCTCCCTAGGTCTCATTTTGATTTTATTCATGGCATCCTGTAGTGTTTTCTCATTATAACCTCTTTTGCGAAATCTCTCTAAGGCTTCTGCTAGGCATATATTGGCTTCTGTCTCAGTACTGCATATTCTTTTTAGCCTGATAAATTCCCCATATGGTATGCTTTTAATTAAATGTTTGGGGTGTGCACTTTTAGCATGTAACATTGAGTTCCCTGCCGTGGACATTCAGTGCACTGTAGTCTCTAACTTCATATTATTGATGAAGACTTTAACATCAAGAAATTCAATGTTACTGTCACTGATGTTCGATGTGAATCTCAGGTTTACGTTGTTTGTATTAATAGCCTGTATGAAGTTATCTGCATTCTCTCTGTCCTCTTTCCAAACTATAAAAACATCATCTGTAAACTGGAGCCGATGTACAATGTGATCATCATATACTTGTTTATGTGCCTTTTTGAGAACCTGTTCCTCCCACCAGCCTACATGAAGACATGCATAGCTTGGGGAGAAACAGGCCCCCATGGCTACTCCACGTTTCTGCCTGTACAGATCTTTTCCAAACAGAAAATAATTATTATAGAGACACCATTTAATGCGCTCTAAAATCATAGTGTTATGTTTGTAACAGGTCATCGGCCGCGTTTCTAAAAAATGCTTAGCTGCTCTCAGTCCCACAGAATGTTCGTATATAATTATTCAATATCGAGCGTTATTAGTAATGGTCCTTCAGTCCACATGATTGCATTAAGTTTAGTTAAAAAGTCCCCAGTGTCTTTGATATAGGTCTGGAGTTTCTGGACATGATCTTCTAGGAAGTAATCCGCGTATTGACTGATATTTTCACAAATGCCGTTAATAGCGGATATGATTGGTCTACCTGGTACAGGTTTAGTCTTTTTGTGTATTTTTTTTTATTTTTTTATAAATCTTTTTATTAAAACTGAACATAAATCAAAATCAAACAAAACAAATGCAGTCACAAACGTTAATATACCACCCGAAAAGTGATACATTCACAACAACTCAAGACAATGGGTCAAAAGCAAATCAATTGTGGCATCTTCTCATTTGACAAAAGAAAACACCTACAGTGTCTTCGTATCCATTATTACCGAAGAGACCTCAGAAAATGGAATACAAATAAAATTTCTGCTCTCGTTCCATGGGCCCCTTATTTTAGTCCATTTACCAGGGCAGCCCCTGCTTTCGTATACCTCCCTCTCCGCTTGCATACACCAATCCATATCAGATTCCCAATCATTGTGCCGTAGTTCAACCCCTCCCTTCCATGTTCTAGCAATAATCCGTTTTGCGACCATGCAGCCCAGCGTGACCCAAAGCTTTTCAAATCTTGTTAAATCCGTGGCCTCCCAGATATTTAAGAGGCACAGGCGCGGGGAGGCTTCGATCGTTTTCTGACATATAAGAGACATGGCTGAGACCACTTTTCCCCAGTATTGCTGAAGGTTGGGGCATTCCCACCATTGATGTAAGAAAGTACCTGTTTGCCCAAAATTACGGGGACAGGCAGGGGACACTAGAAGACCCATCTTGACAAGCGCGGAGCTGGTATAATACGCTCTGTGGAGTATTTTGAGTTGTATAAGCTTAAAGCGGGAGCGGATAGCCACCTCTCGGGGTGATGCCAGGGCCTCTCTCCAGTCCTCATCCTCAAAATCCCCAACCTCCTCAGCCCATTTTTGTCGTAATTTATCGTGAGTCTCAGGGAAATTATTGAGAATCTTCCGATATGTTAATGAAATCGCTTTGTCTGGGAGATAATCATCTAATAGTCTGTCTTCCAGAGGGGAGGAGATTGGCAAATCAGAGCCTTTGGGTATAGTTTTCTGTAAGGCGTTACGTGCTTGAAGGTATCGAAAGGTTTCTCCCACCTGGAGCTGATATTGAGCTGGTAGATCCCCAAACGGGACAACCCCCCCTCATTCCATAGGTCGCCAACTTTCGAGAGACCAATTAGATCCCATTTGTCAAACCTTGGGTGTTGTGCGAGAATACCCATTTGACCGGACTCAAGTAGTGGAGTAGCTTGCGTAATCTTGCCCCTCCAGCCCAACGCGGCTGTTGCTGTATGCCAAATAGCAACCGTAGTGGAGGTCGGGGTGTATTGGGGTATGCGTTTCTTCCCACCATATAGTGCCCTGAAATAATTGCCCGAGGGCATATTCTACTTATCCATGTTGTATGCTGGGTCGGTGCATCCAGTGGTTAAGAACCACCAGTTGTGAAGCCCAGTAATAGAATCTAATGGCTGGAAGAGCGATTCCACCGTCATACCAGCTTTTAGTGAGTTTGGCCAGGGCAATTCTGGGTGTACCATTATTCCACAGGAGGGAGCGTACCTCAGAGTCAATGGATGTGAAATATTGAGGAGGGACCAAGAAAGGCGTATTTTGTAGGGCATAGAGAAAGCGGGGAAGTGCCATCATTTTATAAAGGGCGGCTCTTCCCAGGTGTGTTAAGGGTAAGGATTTCCAGTGCTGAACATCAGCACGGAAACGATGCAAAGGGGAAACGAGGTTCTGCAAATGGAAGACTCCTGCGTCTTTAGTAATATATATGCCAAGATATCGAAAGCCTTCTGTAACTATCTGAGCCTCACAGCCGATGGGGAGAACTGGGTGCGCTCCGCTCAGGACGTAAACAAGGGATTTGTCCCAGTTTATAATATAACCCGAGTATTTTTGGAAAAGAGCAAAAATATGTAGAACCCTATGGATCGAAAATTGGGGACGGGGCAGATAGAGTAAAATGTCGTCGGCGTAAAGGGAGATTTTATCCGTCCAGTCCAAAGACCAATTGAGTCCACGAATCAAGGGATCACCTCTTATCCAAATGGCCAAAGGTTCAAGGGCTAGAGCGAAAAGAAGAGGTGACAGGGGGCAACCCTGTCTCGTGCCTTTGCCTAATTCGAAAACCACTGATCTGCCGCCGTTCACCGTGACTCGGGCGAGGGGGCGTGCATAAAGTAGCCGTATTAAAGATAAGAACCGCTTACCAAACCCATATCTCTCCAAGACGGCAAAAAGAAAGGGCCACTCAATCATGTCAAAGGCCATCTTAGCATCTAAAGACATGATCACCGAGTCCTCTTGAATAGTGGATGCGCGACCCAACACCCCAAACAGGCGGCGAAGATTCAGAGCAGTGTTTCTGGCTGGTATAAAGCCAGACTGATCTGGATGAATCAATTTGTGGAGATAAGGGGAAAGATGAAGGGCGAGTATTTTAGCTAAAATCTTGACCTCTGGGTCCGAGAGGGAGATAGGCCTGTACGAGGAACAACGATCCGCGGGTTTGCCTTTTTTATGTATGACGACGATATTGGCTAATCTCTGCGTTTCAGGCAGAATACCTCGGGTTACACTCTCATCATACATACGCACTAAAAATGGTGCAAAAACTGAGGCCGTGGATTTGTAAAGCTCGATAGGGAGGCCACTTGGGCCCATAGCTCTCCTGGATTGCAATGCGCCTATTGCTTTAGACACCTCTTCCGTGGTCAGAGCCACATCCAAGTCAGACACCTCTTGGGGGTCAAGTTGTGGCAGGGGCAGCGTAGAGAGTAACTCCGCTGCCGCAGCTTGGGTCAGTGTGGGCGAGGGGGCGTAGACGTTTTTAAAATGGCTGGCAAATGTTTCCGCAATTCCAGCTTTATCATGGTGGCGAGTGCCTTGCGGATCCAAAATTTCAGCCACCCACCTATTGGCCAACTCTCTCTTATCTAACCATGCTAGTAGCTTACTGGCTTTGTCGCCTATATCATATATACGGTGTTGAGTGGTGCAATATTGAGTTCTGGCGGCGTCTTCCGCTATGTCCCTCTATTCTTTTTGTTTAATGGCCAATTTATGTGAGGTGTCAGAAGATGTAGATGTAACCATATCTGCTTCCAGTAGTCCCACCTCCCTCTCTATATCGTCTAACTGTTTGTGTTTCTCTTTCTTGTGTCCTGTTACCGCTGCCACCCCGCAACCACAAATTACAGCCTTATATGCCTCCCATAACGTCACGTCAGAATCTACTGAGTCTTTATTTTCAGTGAAATAATGTTGGGTGGCCACCTTCAGCTTGTCGCGTATCGCTGGTATGCGAAGGTACCAAGGATTGAGCACCATTTCACGACTAGTGGGGGGCATTACACCACTGTAGTATGTTACGATCGGGAGAAAGGTAATCTCGCCGAATTTGGAAAGCTGGGTAGCCTTGCAGAAAAGATAATCAATACGGGACATACTCCCATGTACTCCGGAGTGAAAAGTATATTGTCTAGCTGTAGGATGAAATGTGCGACATACATCAATTAGTCCCATGGCCTCTAAAAATTCCCTCAGAAGCTTACTGGGCGGTTCTCCATGCCTGGATGGTAGACGATCAAGTTCACCGTGAAGGGCAGCATTACAATCCCCTCCCACCACTATGTCTCCCTCAGGCAAATTAAGCAAATGACGACCGAAGTCGGCCAATGTCGGCCAATGTAGAGGAATGGAGTTTGGGGGGCACATATAGAGATGTAACATTTAGGGATCTTCCCTCCCACTGCCCCGAAATTGAAACGAATCTGCCCAAAGGGTCTCTTGTGACCGTATGCACCTGAAATGGGAGGGAGGTACGCACTAAAATTCCCACCCCTCTGGAACCTCGAGTGTAGCCGGCGTGGGGCAGCAGTTTGAAACCCCACCTGTCAAGTGCCCGGTAGGAATTGCCCTGTATATGTGTCTCCTGGAGCAGTACTAAGTCAGGGGAGTGTCGTTTTAAATATTGCAGCACTAAGCCCCTCTTGATGCGATCACCCAGTCCATTTACATTCCACGAGAGTAGTTTGAGGCGGCCCATAACTGGATCAGGGTTACTACCGACACTCATGTAACCTGTGCGTCAGAAGCACCGAATCTCAGCAAATTAGGAACAGCAGCACATACATTCGACCCCGGCCATCAAGCACTATAATGAGAACAATGCCCATCCAATCCTGGTAAAACACTGAAATACCATGTTGACGACCCAAATGACGACTGCATACACAACATTAAAGAAGACTAACAACAAAACCCCTGAAACTCCCTGGAACCCCCCCCACCCTGCCTCCCTGCAACGTGGACGTAAAACTGCCCACCCCCCAATTTTGCAGAGCGCCTGTAGGCCCAAAAACAAGAAAACCATGTAGAGGGAAACGTTACTCAGCTCAAACATCCAAGGAAATGCCCTCCATTCCCCCTAAATGTCCGTTATTCCTGCCCAAACAAACCCATAGTAAGTTCCTAATTCTGTGCATATCAAATGTATCTTAAGTGCAATCAACAATCCCGCCCACCGCGACAGCACTACTGTAGATTTGGATTCTGGAGCCACTATAAATCAAGATCTAAGCTCACAAAGCCCTGAAAAATGGCAATGGAGGACAGGTTATTCAAGCAAAAACAGGCCCCCGTTATTCCCTTAAGTTGTTGTCGATCCCACATTTCCCAGAACTGTTCAAAACTCTCACTGTCTCTCAGGAGCATGGCCGGCCTCCACCATAGGCCCATGACAGCCATAGATCAGTTCCCTTCAGTGTGATTCTTCCAAAGGACTCTCCGATCCATGATCACCAGTCGGGGAAGATTGTCTCCGGGCGTTGGTGGCACGCCACCTCTCCAACCAGCTCCAAGTATCCTCCGGCGTCTGGAAGAACCATGACTTTCCATCTGCCTGTACTCGAAGTTTTGAAGGGAAGAGCATTGCATACTTGAGGTTGTGGCTTCTGAGTGCTCGTTTAACTTCCAAAAAAGATCTGCGTTTCAATTGCACTTTGTAAGTGAAGTCGGAAAAAAGGTAATGATGGAGTTCTCAAACTTAAGCGTCGGAGCGGTCCTGGCTGTCTGCAAAATATTGTCTCTATCTCGGAAGTTAAAAATTCTTGCAAGGATAGGACGTGGTTGAGCCCCAGGCTTGGGGGGACCTCCGCGGACTCTGTGGGCCCGCTCCACCGAAAAGTACCGTGAAAGGGAGCGAGTCTGCAAATGGTTTTAGATCAAGTCCTCAACAAAAAGGTCCGTAGCTTGTCCCTCTGCCTTTTCGGGCACCCCCAAAATTCAAACATTATTTCTACAGGCCCTCCCCTCATAATCTTCCAGCTTGGCCTCTAAGTCGGAAGTTTGGGCTTGTAAGCATTTAACTGTGGACTCCAGCGTTTTGGTGGAAAGTTGAAGAGTGGAAACCGAATCTTCAGTTGCCTTGACCCGCTCATTCATATTTCTCAGATCGGCACGTATCAAAGTAATTTCGGTGGACACTGAGTCAATCCTATTTTCCAGTGCGGTACGGACCCCCTGGATCGCCTCCATTACATCTGCCAAGGTCAGCTCACCAGCGTCTGATTTATGTTTAGTATCTGAGGGGTCTCACTATCCATCCGCCTCCTCTGTCCTAGTATGAGCAAATTTAGCTAGTTTTGTGACGTGGGTCTGTTTCGAGCCCTTTGCAGTGGCCATCGCGGAAGGGCGGGCTACAGACTGCTGATCTCCGCTGTCGGAAACAGTACGTGCCTAGGAGATAAGGATAGCTGAAAGCGTGTTATTGTGGCATGGAGATGTCCGGATGTCTGTCCCCAACAGCCCAGTGGATTATTTGGGTGCCCGGTCCCTTCACCATACGGTGATCCGATATAATATTGTGTTCAGGGTCTCAGCAGTCCGAGCAGTCAGTTGGGCCTCCCAGGGCCTCAATTCTGTAGTGCGCCAATGTAGTATGGGCCAACTTCTTCACAGGTCTTAATGGAGCATGGGCGTGACATGCACCACCGGGTGTTTCAAATATGGCGGCCGCGAAATTCACGGAGGAGAACTGTGTGCTTAATATCCCTCACAGCGACCTTGGTACTGGGTCAATCTGTCCCGTCGAGAGGCGACAGGGATAAATAGTAATGAATGATACCCCCAGTCTTAATCACTTGAGATCCTGCCCGCCGGGACCCACCGGCAATTCAGGGGCGGAGTGCGGCGAGATGAGAGGGATAATGCGGACAATTCTACTTTCTCCGGGGGGGGGGGCGCTATCACAAATATTGGCACTACATGGGGGGGGAGGCGGGGACTTTACCGCGGCCCCGTCACTCACCTCCACTCCAGAGCACTCCGTGGAGTATGGTATGCGTCGTAGGCAGCTGCCCCCCCAATAGGCCTCGCAGCCCATCGGGCTGATCACCAACAGCCAGGGGCCCTCAGCGTTGTGCCGGCCCAGAGCCTGCGAAGGATCAGGTCCGCGCCTATGCAGTGTGAAGCGCTGGGGCCATTTTAGCTTGCCGGCAGTCCCCGGTCCGGTCCGGAAGGCCCAAGTCGAACAGCCCGATCTTGCGTAGAGGAGCGCCGTGCGACGTCACGGCCGAGGCTCCGTTCTCTCAGCAGCAAATTACATCAGGCTCGATATCTCTGGGCCGCCGCACCTGATTTTCTTTGTTGTCGCGGCGGGTGATGGACAACTCTAGGGGGCTCACAATTAGTGGGTTGAGAGGGCAAAACGGATCATTTATAATGGATGTGGGGGGATTACACTAATACGACGGTCGGAGCTTTACCCACGAGCGGCCATCTTGGATGCAGGCAAGCCACGCCCCCTTTTTGTGTATTTTTGGTACAAAATAAATAGTGGGCATTACAGGGTGTTCTTTGTGCATGAAGTTGTACTCTTCATTTGATATCATCCCTTCTCTCTTCCACTGCATGAGTTCTCTTTTCAAAGTTTCTTTGGCTTTATTATATTCTTTCATATCAGTTTTTTCATAACAGTTCGTGTCACTTAACTGTCGTTCCGCTTCTTTGATGTAGTCCTTTCTGGGCCAGATCACTGTATTGCCCCCTTTGTCTGATTTATTTATAACAATCTCATGATCATTTCTGAGTCTTTTTATCAGATTCCTGTATTGCATATCATGATGTTTACTTACAGGTTTATTATGTAATGTCCTCCGATTGAGTGATTTGAGATCCTCAATGATCCTTTCGTGAAAGATGTCGATGGCATACTTCGGCATCATCGGTATAAAGGTAGATTTAGGTTTGAAAGGGCTGCACCACGCTCCTGTCTGTATCACATTGTGAGATCTTAATCGATCTTGTGTGGGTGCTTGGGGATCTGTAGTTGTTTCATCACTGAGTTCTTGCAATGCTAGAAATGTAGGCACGTCAGAGACTTGCAGGTCTTGTCCTGCTTTGGCAGTGTTTGGTGGCTCTTTATTGATTTGATTGGTGGCCTCCTTTATTGTAAAGTACTTTTTTAATTTGAGTTTGCGAATGAACTTAAATATGTCAATCCTTTTTTTTTTAATATATTTTTATTATTTTTTCCAAACAAAACAAGTGCATTTTATATCAAACTATAATTGCACACTCAGCATCCTGTTATAATAATAAATTATTTTCTGACGTATATCTCCTACATCCGATTATGCATTAGAAATAATGGTTAATACAGTCCAGAATATTTTGTCAAATCTTAAAACATCATAATAGCAATCAAAGTCCCAGGAAACAAACGTCCCCGCCAGTGCAGTACAACTGCAACTATCCACTTATCATTAAAGCAAATATCACGAAATGCAGTCCCATTACCTCCCGCTTATCCCTCCCCCCTCCCTGATGGCGTAACAAATATTTATAAGCAATGTTAATGACAAGTCCGAGCTGTGTCGATATTAAATGTGCATAATACAGTAAACCAGAAAGCCACTCTGTGGTGTCAGAGGTAGTTGCATGAGAGAAAGCATTGTAGCCGTTCTCTTAGGGAGGCGTAATCCCTCGAGGCGGAGTCTCCAACCCTGAAGTGCTCGAGTCCCCGTCAGAGTCAGTATGCGGCGTTTTCAATAAGTGTACTAGTGCCTCCCAGGCCCTTGCCAGCTCCAACGCCTTATCGCTTTTAGCGCGGGCTGCCAGCTGCAGCCTCGTGGTTCCCTCACATTCCGCCCATTTAATAAATTCAGTACGCCATCTCTGAAAACTAGGGCCCTTCTTGGCCTTTCAGTGGGCTGTTATTTCCCTCTTTGCCAGCAGAAGCCCCAAATCTATAAACTTGCTTGTTATCTTATTCCGAGAGGTATGGGGGAACCAGTGCAGCAGACAGACACCTATAGTGGATTCTATGCCCCTGTCCGTAACAGCATGTAAAAGAGCGACCACCTCTTCCCAAAATGTACCAAGTTGTGGACAATTCCACAGCATGTGACAGAAATCCGCTCCTACCATACTGCAGCGCGGGCACATCGCTGAAGTCACATTAAAATATTTATTAATTTTTTCAGGTGTAAGGTATGCTCGATAAAGAATAAAAAAATGTACCAGCTGAAAGCGTGCATTCCTAGTGCTTTTCCATGCACGTTCCACCAGTCCCGCCCATGTCGTCTCAGGAATTTCGTCACCTAGGTCTACTTCCCACCGCCGCCGGAGCGTTACTAATGGGGTCAGTCATTCGCTTGACATTCGGCGATATAAGCAGGTAACTGCCTTGATGGTGCCAGCAGCTAGGACTACATACTGACAAACCATGGAGATGGGCGGTTCCCTGAGTCCCATTTTCCAATGCGCCTGGATGGCCGTCACGAGCGCTAAGTGTAACAAGTAGTCTCCCCGAGCCAGTTCATATCTGTCCTGTAATACCTCATATGAAATCACGGAGCCATCTTCATACAGATCCCCTATGGTGGTCAACCCCCTCTCCGCCCAGTCCACCAGCGCCGCCCAGTTACCGCCATGCGGTAGAGCACCACATACGGCCAACGGGATCTCTGGGGCATATGGACGCACTATTTGTGCGCACCTTTGACTTCTTTTCCAGCATAGCTTAAACATCCCAATCTCTCGAGTTAGAGAGGAGGCCGGGAGTGGCAATTCCAATAGCAGTTTGGAAAGCGTTTGCCTATTTGGCTGATTCCTCTCCTCATCATCGGCGCTGCGGAACGTCCGTGCCACCGCCTGAGTAAGCCACTGTAGTTGTGCCGCCAAATAATACGATTCAAAATCAGGGACCGCCAGTCCACCCTCCGATGGCGGTCTCATTAGTGTGTTAAGAGCCACTCTCCGCCGTCCCCCAGCCCTGAGGAACCCAACCACCATCTACTGGAGTTGCTTAAAAACAGATGCTGGGATCCAGATCGGCAGCGTCCTGAAAAAATACAACAGTCTGGGGAGCGCTACCATCTTGAGAATGGCCACTCGTCCAGCTACCGAAAGTGGGAGCGTGCCCCAAAACTCAATACAACCCTTAAGTGCTCTGATGGCCCTGCCCACGTTACCCTCCAATAGATCCATTTTGGTGTGATAAATGCGAGTGCCAAGGTACGTCAGACATTGTCGCTCCCATCGTCCCTCCTGCGTATATACCTGGCCCTCAGCCTGCAGCCCCGCAGGGAACAGGCAAGTCTTTGTCCAATTTACCTTTAGACCGGCAGCCTTGCCAAGGACCTCCAATAAAACCTTCACGCCATGAAGGGCACCCTCTACATCAGCCAAAAACAGAAGGAGATCATCAGCATATAATGCGATATGATGAATTTGCTCCTGCACTCTCAATCCTGAATAATGCAAGCCCGTCCTAGCCCGCGCTGCCAGCGGCTCCATGGCCAGGGCGAACAGCAGAGCAGAAAGGGGACAACCCTGTCTCGTCCCTCGACCCACAGAGCAAGTTTCTGAGATCATCACTCCCGTCTTCAACCGTGCTGTGGCCTGTCTATAGAAAAGAGATGTCCAATATACAAAGCCATCTCCCAATCCAAATTGCAGCATGACTTGGAACAAATATGGCCATTCTAAGCTATCAAAGCCCTTCTCGATATCTATTGCCAAGACGGCAGCGGACTCTTTGTGGTAGGTGTCAGCCTCTAAAATAGTAATGAGGCGCCGTACATTCTGAGCCGTATTCCGTGTTGGTATAAATCCCGCTTGATCCGTGTGTATTAATTAGACCATATATGGGAGCAGGCGGGTCGCCAAAATCCGACTCAAGATTTTATAATCCGTGGTCAGCATTGATAATGGGCGATAGGCGGTCCTGTCATGGGGAGGCTTACCCGGTTTTAGCAACAGTATAATTAACGCCTCTCGAGTAGTGGCAGGTAAGTGGCGCTCTTTCCTCGCAGTATTACACAGTGTCACCAACCTAGGGGCCAGCAGGTCGACATACGCACTATAAAATTCCACCGGGCGGCCATCCACACCAGGGGTCTTTTTTTGGGCCATGTGCTTAATCGCGCCACGGACCTCTCCCAGGGTAATGTCCTGACCCAGTAGCTCCGCCCTCTCACTATCCAGCGCTGGGAGATCTGCCGCCTCTAGAAACTCCTGAATGACCTCTTCGCCAGGGGCCACTTTGCTTTGATATAGCTCATTATAATAAGCAAAGAACAGGTCATTTATCCCCTGCTGCGTATAGCGGGCCTCCCCACCCGGGGCCCGGAGTTCTAAAATGACCGTCCCTCTTCGCGCTGGATTAGCTAGCCATGCCAATAGCGCCCCAGATTTATCGCGCTCTGCATGCGCCCGCGCAGCGTATTTTTTATAGTCGAAGCAGCGCAATCGCTCCACCTGTACTGCGACCCCTTCCCTTGCTACTAGTAAGTCTTGTTGGCGATCTGGGTGCTCAGGCCTCTCCCTCTCAGCGTCCCGCAGCTTTTGATCCGCCCTCTCTAAATCTTGCAATAACACTCTGCGCACTCCCAGCTTATACGCTATGCCATGCCCCCGTATTACACTTTTGAAAGCGTCCCATTCCACCATCAGCGATGAGGCAGTACCAGTGTTATTCTGAAAATAATCAGTAATGCCAGTTCCCACCACTTCGCGAAATGCTTGATCTTCCAACAATTCTGGGTTTAAGCGCCAAGTCGGAATCTTGGGGCGATCAGTCAATAAATTCACACGTAATAATAATGGGTTATGGTCAGATAGCGTTCTAGTGAGGTATTCGCTGTGCTGTGCTACAGCATGTATGTCAGGAGAGCAAAGCATTGCATCAAGCCGAACATGGAGGTCGTGCATGGCAGAAAAGAACGAATAATCCCGGGTGGTCGGGTGGTGCGCCCTCCAGGTGTCTATCAGTCCCCAGCTATGCTGCCATTCCCGCCTAACCTTTGAAAGAGTATGGGTAGGTGCGTCCGGGAAGGGAGGATGAAACCTATCCAGCAGGACATCCGTGACAGAGTTGAAATCCTCACCCATAAGCAATGACCCAGTTAAGAATGGAGCGAATTTCCCAGATAGTTGTGTGAAAAAGGCCGATTGTTCCGTGTCTGGTGCATATATGCTGCCCAGCACTACATCCCTACCATTTAGCCGACCTGCAACCAATATGTAACGGCCCTCAGGATCCTTCAATTGTTGAGTGGGTTGAAAAGGGACACCTGCCCTGACCCATATCAAGACCCCTCGTGCAAAGGCGGAGTACGTTGTGCAAAAAATCTGCCCTCTCCACCTACGCTGCAATGCCACATCTTCTTTTGGTGCTATATGCGTTTCCTGAAGAAAAGCCAGTTGGACTCCCCTTTGGACTAAGTACGCGTGTATTTTATGTCTCCGTAACATGGTGTGCATACCCCTGACATTCCAAGATAAACATTTCAAATCAGATATCGAACCCATGGTGTTAATCCGCACTGGCTCCACACAGCTAAGTTTAAAAGGGTTACGCCATATACCCTGTAACATTCCCTTACTACAAAAAATACAACCCCACCCCAGGACAGGTACTAAGAAACTAGTCCCCATCCAAACTACTCTAAACTGACTTCCCTCTAGTAACTACAGAGGAACAATGGGGAAAAGTGGTTGCAGTCTGTCAATTACTAGCAATAAAATGATGAAGAAAAGACCACATCTATGCCCCACGTAGTGCAATCCGCTCCCATCCCCGGAAGGTGTCACACCAGCAGAAGTACATAGCTCCCACCCGGCCTTAGCCCACAATCAATATCACATTAAAAACAAAATACGTATAGTACCAATATCAAGAAGGCACACAACTCGTCCAGCAGGCCTGCAAGGAAAACAAATCAATGAGACATGATTAACAATATCAAACAATATCATCAGCAGTGCCTGGTGTGACATGTGGCATCTGCAGGCCACTAGCCTGGGACTCGTCCGTGTCGGTGCCCGCAATAGATTTATCCGTCTCTGGGCCAGTCTCCGAATCTTTCTCAGGGTCCCGGAGCAGTTCCGACACTGCTCGCAGCGCTTCATGTCTCTCTCTCTCTGTCTGGGAAGAGCTAGGTGTCTTCAGGGTGACAGGGCGCCGCCGCGGCCTTCGCCGGCGCTGTGGCAACCGTCCCGGGGGTATGCGAGCCCCAGTTTCCCCAGCCGGCCTCTTGCCTGTCTTATATGTTTCCAGCCAGTCCCATGCCACCGACGGATCCTCACAAAAGTGCGTTGTACCATCCAGGATAATCCGCAGTTGGGCCGGAAACATCAGCGAATATTGAAGTCCCTCATCACGGAGAGCTCGTTTGACAGCCAGGAAAGACGCACGGCAGCGCTGGACCCCCAGTGTATAATCTGGAAAAAATGGAAACCTTGCTGTTGTCCACCGTATATGGCCCAGCAGTGCGCGCCGTCTGCAGAAGGTGGTCCCTATCTTTATAGTGGAGGAGCTTGGCCACCACTGGACGCGGAGGGCGACCTGGCGCCAGTGGGCGGGCCGGAACTCGATGAGCCCTTTCCAGCGTGTAGAACTGTGTCAGCCCCTCCGGTGCTACCTTGTCGCGGAGCCAGTCCTCCAGATACTGGACCATGTTGGACCCCTCGATTCCCTCCGGAAGGCCCAAAACTCGGATATTGTTTCTCCGATTTCTCCCCTCGGCGTCCTCGGCCCTTTTCTCCAGCACCGAAAGTCTACGAGTGACGTATTCTACCTGGTCAGCGATGGTCTTCTGCGCCGGCTCCAGAGTCGCCAGGGAGGCCTCAGCCTGCTCCACTCTGTCCGCCAACTTGGCGTGCTCGGCTCACAGCAGCCCCAGGCCCACCGACACTGTAGCAATATCCTGATGCAGGGCCTCCCTTGTATCAGTGATAGCCTGGGATATACGGGCCAATTGCTGTTGCACCCCTGTATCACTTGGCACTTCAGGAGAAGCCGGTCGTTTCTCCTCCTGCCCCACGTCTTCCTGATCCGGCGGAGCCGTCTGATGTTTCTTCCCTATAGGCTTTCCCATAGTGCAGTCGCGAAACAGAGTTGTCTCTTCAGGCCAGGTCACACCCTACTTGCAGCGTTGATCCCACCACATCAAGCCCCCACTAACGCCCTACCAGTGTCTAATAAGGCGCTATGGGGCCCACAGCAACTGATCTGCAGGGGTCCTCAGGTCATCCACTCCACCAGAAAGTCAGCGGCAACCCCAGCTCGCAGGCTAATCCAACCAAACCAACAGGCAATGGTCCAAATCTAAGTTCAGATGTCCCGGGGGCCGCCGGTCTTCCCGCGGTATGCTTAGGCAGTCCGGAGCTTGCGCGCAATAAACCAGCGCGGGTTCATGGAGCGCTCAAGCCTTTAATTACAGCGAGTAGACCCCAGGAGAGACAGTATGGGAGGCCCCCTCCAGCTCAAATGCGCAGTTAAATAAAGGGCGCGCGGGACAGCACTCACCCGCAAGCGCCCTCGGTGTTGTCGGGTCTCAGGCGGGGAGCCTCCCGTGCAGCAAGGAGGCCACCCCAAGACACCCCAGGAACCTCCGCCGTAGAATGGTGATGGTCGGCGTCCCTCGATTCAGTCTCCGCCGCCCCTCTCAACCAATCGCGCCAAGAGACCGCCACGGGGAGCAGCGGATCAGGATTTCAGGCCGTCACCAGCCACGGCACTACCGCCGCAGGGGTATGTACGGGCACTCGAGTTTCAGGCTTTAGCCCCAAGGCTCCCAGAATGCCTCAAGCCAGGCCCGCGACCCTGCGGGGCAGTCCGAGTGTCTTCTCCCGTCAGTCTGGCATCAGCTCACCCGCCGCGGTCCATAGTTGCTCAAGGCCGCCGCCGCATCCACGCACCTCAATCCAGCCAAGCAGGGGCCGCGATGACCTCTTCAGGGCGCCGCACTACGGTGGGAGCAGTCCACGATGTTCAATACTGCCGGGTCTCAAACGGGGGGCCTCCCGTGTAGCAAGCTGGCCGGGCCAGTCCAAACCAGGGAGCACCGCCGTACGGCGTTGACGATCGGCGTCTCTCGTCCCAATCACCGCCGCCCCTCCCGGCCGATCTCACCAGGGGTCTGCCACGGAGAACAGCGGTCTCGGGTCTCAGGTCGTCCCAATCTGCGTCGCTGTCGCCACTGCAG
The DNA here is from genome assembly GCA_963921515.1 of Calotriton arnoldi. Lineage (NCBI taxonomy): Eukaryota > Metazoa > Chordata > Amphibia > Caudata > Salamandridae > Calotriton > Calotriton arnoldi. Next base: position 1,198,171 of record CAWUFW010004829.1, on the reverse strand, counting down.
TAGGCGCAGGCACTTACTTCCCAGCCGGTGGTCTCCAATGCTCTCCGTGCGTCCCAAGCCGGGTTCGCGGGACAGTTCATGCGCGTTCCCCGCTCAGGTCGGCACCATCTTGCCCTCCTCGGCCTGCAGTCCCTCAAGGCCGCCGCCGTAGTCACACACCGCAATTCGGCCAGGAAAGGGCCACAATCACCTCCCCGGAGCCCCACGCTACTGTGGGAGCATTCTGCTACGACCTCCCGGGGATAGGACAGTCGTTAACTCGGATAATTCACGGGGCCGGCGCGGAGCTCGAAGCTCACGCATCTGCCTCCATCAGCCTGCAAGCCACGCCCCCCAATATGTCAATCCTTGTGCGTCCATAATTGAAATTACTTTCTTGGCAGTACGACAACCCTGTGTGTGGATGTGATACAATCACTAATCTGGTTGGTACATGGACCCACTAGGTTTGTTTAAAAGACCCCTCACACACCAACCTAGTTGGTGTCATGCTTCATCATTGGGGTCCCAACCGGGTGGCCGAATGCCGCCCGGTTGTGCTACGACGCCTGATTACAGCGGAGCTGGTTTGGTGTGAGTATGTGATGTGATGTGAAATTAATTTAAAAATATCTCTGAGAATCCTTGCCTGTAAACTTTATTAGTGGCGGCTCAGGATATGGTTAAAATAAGTGTAGTGCAACTAAAATGGGAGGTTATTATCCCTAGTTGGCTATGTGAATGGTCTACATGTTTCAGCCCGCAATAGGGATTGTGAGGGGCTTTCTTCAGGACCGGGTGGTGAAAAAGTGAGTGGCAAAGTGAGTATTGCCACGTCAGAAAATAAGAAAGTACCTACACACGCACTAAGGTGTGTGGACTGAGTGTCAACGTACTTACGGACACTGAAAAAGACCTGTGGGAGAAAAGAAGAAATCACAGAACATGTATATACATTATTGTTAAGCAACATAAAATGCAACCTTATGTCGGTGCTATGGTCTAGCACAACGACCGACCCTGTGATTGTACGTATTATCTAGACGAGGTGGGGCATGCTGCATGCGAAAAGTGACAAGCAGCCTATGATGATCACCCCTGTCTTATAGATGCTATGAAGCTGAAGAGCTTCAAGTGAGATCCAAGTGGTTATGTTGCTCAGGGTGGTGAGCAAAACATGGTTTGTCGCAGGTCACCACCCTTTAACTACTGGTGAGCTGGTAGGGGCCACCGTGATTGGTGGTCACGTGGCGCACTGTGCGGATCGTATCCACAATAGTGGTAGTGCCTGGCGAGAGCGTTTGGCATAAGTGATCATGCGGCGCGCCTGGCGAGAGCGTTGGCACAAGTGATCATGCGGCGCGCTGAAACGGTAATAAAAACATTTAAAACAAGCAGAGAGCTTCTGTTAGCAACGCTGTTTATAAAAGCATAATTACACTATGTGTGAAATTTGGCAGCCGATCGGGACTCGGGAGGGGTCGCATCCGATGACAGAATCTGGGGAAAAGTGAAGTTTGAAATGAGCACGGAAAGTCAAAAGTGCTCGGGTCCTGCTGTGGGAAAGAAAGCAGCGCAACCTTACTTGGTTTAGAGATGGAACCCGTCTGAGAACCTAGTGTGGTATCCCGTCGTCCCGGCTGGTGTGGAGCGTGGGGAAGAAGGTGCTTTTAAGCCTGTGTCCCCTCCTGGATACGTGCCTGTATGCTCGTAGGGAAGCAGGGAGGAGTGGCGCTGCCGTGCGCAGTCGCTCGACTGCATCTTGGAACCCTGAGTGCGGCGGAGAGCTGCGCATGCGTGCGCATGCGCTGTGGTGCTGTGTAGGATTGGAAACAAATCGGCCATCTTGAAACGGTCCGAAATGGAGCAAGAAGACTGCTTGCATTGGAAGCAGTGTGGGACTGTGCTGAGAGCCTTCGGCGAAGAATGATGCATAGTTAATAGGAACGGCCCGGTGTGGGGAGATGGACTGGTGGTGTGCACACAAAGCAATGCAAAAATAAATGTAAAAATAAAAAAATGAAAATGAAGGGATGGCGGTACACGGCTAGGTGTGCAGGGGGCCCAGAGTGAGGGCACTGAAATAGAATCATAAGCGGGAAAAAGGTGTTTCCCGGGTGCTTACTCTATGGAGGTTCTATCTCTATTGGAGCTCAGATACAAATGGGGTGCTCAGGGGATGATATGGTGGAATAAACAGTGTTTATGTTCTCCTGAGACTGTTCCAAGGAATGTTGTCGTTAAGGCCAGTTTTGTGGCTGGACAAGCGATAGATCCATCTTTGCTCCTTCTCAAGGAGGAGGCTCTGAATATTTGGTAAATTTGGGTCCAGTGCTTCTATAATGACCCAGCGCATATCATTGGTCGTGTGGCCCACTTCGAGGAAGTGGTTCGACATGCGGGTTGTGTTTTTCTTACAGCGTATGGTGCTGCGGTGTTCACAGATCCTTGTCTTGATCTTGCGGTGGTCATGCCAATATAGATGAGATTACAGGGGCAGACAATGCGGTAGACCACGTGTTCTGTGTTGCAGTTCGTATGTTGTCTCAATTGCCATGCTTTCCCTGGTTTTCCCTGGTTCCAGACTGAGGCTTTTGGTGGTTTCGGTGATATGGCACATGCTGCAGTTGCCACAGGGAAAATGGCCCACCACGCCCGGGAGCCCCCAGGCATTGAGGACAGTGTGGGCTGGCCTCTGTTGTGGTTTTGGTCGGGTGGCAACTATCGCGTCTTTGATGGAACGGGCTCTCTTGTTGGAGAGGAAGTTTAGCTTATCAATATACCGGGGATACGGACGCACCCCATATTTCCCTTGCTCTCCCATTGTTTTGTTATAGTACGACAACCCTAACATAAGTAATTGCGTTTCTGCCTTAGTTAGTGTTAGTGATGATAAGTTCACAATTGTATTGTCGCTTTGCCCTTCTTTTTGCTCCATTTGGGCTTTCCGGTTTTTGCATTTCCTGATTTTGCGCCTGAATTTTCTTCGTTGGTTCCTGCGCTTCCTGGTGTCTTCCTTAGGTTTCTTGGCCGCAGTGTTTGCCTGCGGTCTAGGGATAAAAAATCCAATTCCTCTTCCAAAGTTAGTACACCTTTTTCACCCCCTTTGGTTGGCCCTCTGGAGTTGCTGTCTTCTGACTCCGCTTCACTGTATACAGAGCTTAGGTCAGATGTTGATGACATATTGCTTTCTACTTCCACTAGTGCAGTAGTTGTTGTTTCTTTATTTGTTTTATTGTTCTTGTTAAGTCTCATTCTCTTGATGTTGTCATACTTCCGCGAGAACGTAAAAATCTGGCCTTGCTAATAATCTCATTCACATACAGGAGCTCAAGGGGGTAAAAAGAACAGGTCGCCCCCCACTCACGGAATCATATACAACAAAGGACCTGTTCTATAGGTGAGTCAACTGTTCAATGATCCCTCCTTACGTCTAAAGTCGCTACTTTATATGATGGGACAGCGGTCCTATTTCTACCGTCTATGTCTGGGGGAACTAAATCACCTAATATTTGATCAAATTATTTTTTAAATTTTTAAAAAAAAAGAATGATGAATGTGTCTGTGGCCTCTGTCTTCCACGGTCTATGCCACCATCTAATGAGTGTAACCCAACATGGGCAGAAATTAGTAAAGAAAATAGTGAGAAAGGAAGGCAGTGCCTCACGGGAGTAACACCATGGGAGTTTGCAGACTGGTTCTCGCCTGCATCCTCAGCTTGCTAATAATCTGCCTTATCGCTGGCAAATTTGTGTACCTTACGAAGTTTGATCTTGTCTTCTTGTTTTTTTAGCCTCTCCGCTATTTCTGCTCTGCATTTTGTAATATAGTCTTGGGATTCCAATTTTGCTAATTCATCATTGATTCTTGTTATTTCTTTGAGTAATTCTTCACGATCTATTTGGGCATATTTAATTAGGATCCTAACTAAGTTCATGGATGCCTCAAGGTTATTTTCCGCCCACTCACGAAGCATCAAGGGGTTGGGGTTTTCAAAGCTCGGTGCCAGTAATATCCTTAGCCCACGTGGAACTCTGCCTGCTTCCTCGTATTTTTTCAAAGATTTATGTTCCCACCATTTTGTTGTCTCGTTTCTCATGCACTTTTCCAGTGCTTTCAATAGTGATTTACAGTCTGTTTCTTTGCCATTAGTGCCATTTCCTGATGTTTCCTCTTTATTAGTAACACTCGGGAGGTTGCTGAATAACTCCTCAACTGCCGCCTCTCTCTCTGTCGCGTATAGCTGCTTCTGACATTTTGGATTCGGGTAAATATCCTGTGGGCTCCCTCTGAGCTCACATGAATCAGGATATGACTGCAAGTACCTCCCCACCTGCGCTATGGTGATTAGCCACTCACCGCTTCGGTGTCGTCTCCGCCGAGTCCTCTGACTCGTCCGTTGGTGATTCCTCGTCGGCTGGGCGTCTTGCTGTCTGCGTCAGGGGGCTACCGCGTAACTTCCCTCCTGGGTCCTCGTCACTGGTCCAGCTGGACGCGGTATTTGGACACACATTTAAGGGTTTAGGTTTAAGGGTGGGTAGGGGTTTAGGGATGGGTAGGGGTATAAGGTGGTAAAGTTATTTTAGGGTTCAGGAATGGGTAGTGGTATAGGGTGGTAAGGGTGTTTTTAGGGTTTAGGGTGGGTAAGGGTATTGGGTGGTAAGGGTAGTTTTGGGGTTTAAGGGTGGGTAAGGGTACTGAGTGGTAAAGGTGTTTTAGGGTTTAGGGGTGGATAGAGGTATTGGGTGCTAAGGGTATTTTTAGGGTTTAGGGGCGGGTAGGGTAATTGGGTGGTAAGGGTGTTTTTAGGGTTTAGGGGTGGGTAAGGGTTTCGGGTAGTAAGGGTATTTTTAGGGTTTAGGGGTGGATAAGGGTATTTGGTGGGAAGGGTATTTTAGGGTTATGGGGTGGGTCAGGACATTGTTATGTTATGTTACTGATTATTTCTAAAGCGCACGTTCACCAACCGGTCTCTTGGCGCTGGAATGCTAATACGGCCTTGGTCCCTGGTTATTGGTAAGCTTGTTTGAACAACCATGCCTTCAGAAGCTGTCTGAATCTGGTGTAGTTTACAGTGGACCTAAGGTCCACTGGCAGATTATTCCAGACTCGCGGAGCAATGACGGAAAACATGCGTCCTCCAGTCCGTTGTTTTTTACATGAGGGGACCACCAAATAATGTAGATGGCTAGATCTCAGTTGTCTGGTAGGACAATACTTGTTGATCCGTGACTTCACGAAAGCAGGACAGTTCAGATACACGGCCTTAAAGACCATGCAGCACACCTTGAACATGGTTCTCTGCACGACTGTCAGCCAGTGAAGGTCCTTCATCCCGTAGGAGATATGGCCATATTTGGGCAGATAACATATCAGCCGGGAGGCCTGATTTTGGATTAACTGAAGTCTGCGCAATAGGATTTTAGGGAGGCCCAAGTAAAGAGAGTTGGCATAGTCAATTCTAGACATTACTAGGGCTATTATTACCTGGATCAGAGCCTCCCTGGTGAGATATTTCCTTATCTTTTTTATGCGCCGCAGTTGGTAGAAGCTTGCCGATGTAACGACGCCTACCTGCTGCTTAAACGATAGCTCCTCATCAATAATGACCCCAAGGCTTTTTACCGCCTTTTTAGGGGCAGGCGGAGGACCCATCTCGCTGGGCCAGAGGGATGGAAACCAACTGTCCACCTTACTTTTTGTGATAGCTATCTCTGTTTCAACTGATTGCAGTTCATCCAGTCCCGGATGAACTGCATAGTGTCCTGAAATTGTTGTCTAGGTGTGGGGCTATCATTGATCATGAATAGTAGTTGCATATCATCCGCGTAGTTAAAGATGTTGATTTCTTTGTTCTTAATGGAGCTAACCAAAGGGCGGATGTAAATATTGAAGAGGTGAGGAGATAGAGAGGATCCATGAGGCACTCTGCAATTCAGCTGTACTTCAGATGACACAAAGGGGTTAACCTGACTAATTGGGATCTCTCACTCGGGAAAGAGGTGATCCAGTTCAAGGCTGAGTCTCAAAACCCCGCGGCCCTGATCCGGTCAGCCAAAATGGCATGGTCGACCGAATCAAAGGCCGCAGACAGGTCCAGTAGCACCAGGGCCTGAGTATTGCCATTATCAGCTTCCTTCCGCATGTCATCAACAACTGACATGACCACAGTCTCTGTAGAGTGCGCCGGCCTAAATCCCGCCTGACTTGAGTCCAAGAACTCTGATTCCTCAATAAAGGAACAGAGATGACGGGCTACATGCGCCTCCAGAACTTTTGCCAAAAATGGTAAAAGGGATACCGGGCGAAGGTTTTTCATATCCATTGGATCTGCTCCCACTTTTTTAGTATGGGGACAATAATCGCTCTCTTAAAAGCCCTGGGGACCAACCCCGATTTGATGGATTGGTTCAGGAGTGACAGTACCAGGTCAGCAAAACATTGGGTGGTTAAGAGTGATTTTAGGGTTTAGGTGTGGGTAAGGATATTGGGTGGTAAGGGTGTTTTTAGGGTTATGGGAGGGTAGGGGTATTTGGTGGTAACGGTGATTTTAGGATTCAGGGGTGGGTAAGGGAATTGGGTGGTAAGGGTGTTTTTAGGGTTTAGGGGTGGGGAGGGATAAAGGGTGGCTAGGGTATTTTAGGGTTTATTTGGGGTGGGTGGGGGCACAGGGTGGTAATGGTGGTTTAGGGGTGGGTAGGGATAAAGGGTGGTAAGGGTATTTTATAGTTTTGCAGTGGATAGGGACAAGGGGTGGTACGGGTAATTAAAAAAGGGGGGTTTATAAATATAATTATATATATATATCACCTACCTTGTAATAAGATTAAAATATATATATATATAAATATATATGTATATATATGTTTTCCCCTGTAAAAAACAAAGGTTACAGGGATGTTATAGTTAGGCTGAGATTTCACTCGTACAAAACCAGTGAAATTCAGCAGTTATAGTTACCTGAGCTAACTATAGCTTACGCCCCCGCAATGCACTGCTTATGGCCTCACATATTACATCACTTGGAAATGGTCAGTGACATCACTGATGACATCTCAGATGACATCACTGAAGACATCAAGTGAGTGTAAGTGTTTTCAAGAGTTTATGGTTGTTAAACATCTATACTAAACTACTACAAAAGTTAAATTAGTATACTAGGTGCTCTACTACTGAGTGATATTACTTCTAACATATATTATGTGAGTGGCTGTGTGACTGTATGTATCCTTGTGTGTATGGGTGAGTAAGTGGCATATGGGTGTATAAGTGGGTGTGTGAGTAGCTGCGTGGGTGAGTGACATGCTGTGTGAGTGTCAGTATTGGAGAGTGAGTGTTGTGTAAGTGGCTGTATGAGTGAGTGAGTGAGTGGCGGTGTGTTTTGCTCTCTGGTTGGGTGTGTAGCGACTGTAGGGGTGAGTGAGTGGGTGTCTGAATGGCTATATGAGTGAGTGACTGGGTGTGTAAGTAGCTGTGTGGGTGAGTGAGTGGGTGTTTGAGTAGGTGTTTGGTTAAGTTAGTTGGTGTGTGAGTGACTGTATTGGAGAGTGTGTGTGAATGGCTGTATGGGTGAGTGAGCAGATGTGTGAGTGCTTGTATGGATGTGTGAATGGGTATGTAAGTGGTTGTGTGGGTGTGTAAGTGAGTGTGTAAGTGTTTGTATGGGTAAGTGAGTTGCTGTGTTGAGAGGCCGAATGGGTGAGTGAGTGAGTGGGTGTGTGAGTAACTGTATAGGTAATTAAGTGGGTTTGTCAGTAGCTATATGGGTGAGTGTGTGGCTCTGAGTGGCTGTACGGGTGAGTGACTGGTTGTATGAGTGGCTGTAAGGGTGAGTGAATGGTTGTGTGAATGGCTATACGAGTGAGTGGGTGTGTGACTGCCTCTATGGAGAAGTGAGAGGGTATATGAGTACTGGTATGGGTCTGTGAATGGGTATGTGAGTGGTTGTGTGGGTGTGTAAGTGGGCGTATGAGAGGTTCTATGAGGGTGTGAGTGGGTGTGTGGAAGATGTCATCAGTGTTGTCATCCATGATGTCATTTGAGATGTCATCAGTGATGTCACTGACCATGTCATGAGTGATGTAATATGTGAGGTCATAAGCAGTGTATCCTTTTCTTCATTTTTTCCTTTTTTTGTGGGACTCGGCTGCCAACACCTCCTGGTTGAAATGTTGGCAGCCAGTCAAATTTTAGTAGGATTCGCAAGTCCATTGCAAGGACTTGCATCCCCAGATATCTATATTTTTTAAACGTAAATATCTAAATAACTACTGAACGGATTTACACCAAATCACAAAAAGCACACTTTCTGGACAAACATCTAGCTTTCTGCCAACTTTGGTGTAATTCCGTTCAGCAGTTCGGGCTTTAGTCGTGTTCAATAAATTAAAAATCCCCATAGACATATCATGGGGAAAATGTGTTTTGGGACCCACCTTTTTTCTCAGCTTGATGGATCACCCCGAAACTTTCAACACAGCAGCTGAATTCAGTGTCAAATTAGTTTTGAAAATTTCGGGAAGATTTGTCAAACGACGCCAAAGTTATTGGCAAATCAAAATCATCTTTTTAATAGAAATTAGGTCCTAACTATAACTACCTACTAGCGACTGCCAGTAGGTAATATATGTATATATATATATATATAGAGAGAGAGAGAGGGAGAGAGACACATATAAACACTTGCCTCATTTATACTTATCTGCGTGGTAAATGGCATGTGTGTGGTAAAGGCATGCTTAGTAAACAAAAGCGTGGTAAAGGCATGCGTGGTAATTGCCAGCGTTGTAATGTCATACAATCCTGCAAAAAAATAGAAAGGTACTCTTTAACTGTGTCCCGGACAAGGCCTTGCTGGGCTAGGGGGGAGTTTTGTGAAAATGTTGTGAAGATTCGCCAAGCTGCGGCAAAGCTTTTGGCAAATCAAAAAATGGTTTTCCTATGAAAACTGTGGTCCTAACTATAACTACCTACTGGCTATTGCCAGTAGGATGGATGGATATATATATATATAGGACCTTGTTTCTATTCAAAAAGCGTTTTTTCTTTTGCCAATATCTTTGGCGCCGTTTGACGAATCTTCGCAAAATTTTCAAAACTAATGGGGCGCTCCGGTCAGCTCCTGTCTTAAAAGTTTCGGGGTGATTCGTCAAGCGGGGGCCGAGAAAAAAGGAGGGTCCCAAAACGTGTTTTCTCCATGTTAATTTCCGTAGGAAACTTTTGTCGCAGCTACAGCCCGAACTGCTGAACGGAATTACACCAAATGTGGCAGAAAGGTAGCTCTTGGTCCAGAGTGCACTCTTTGCTTTAAATGGTGTAAATCCGTTCAGTAGTTTTTTTTAAATATTAAAGGAAAAAGACATTTATATATCTGGGCGGAGCCTAACCACACATCTCATTGTGAGATCTGATTGGCTGTCAGCACTTCATCCAAGAAGTGTTGACAGCCATCTTGTGACCAATATACATGATAGCACCCCATTAAAATGCATTGTAGTGAATGGAAGGTTTTGAGGGTCACCAAAAGGAGAGCGTATAAAGGGTGATAACATACTTTAGTTACATTATAAATCATTTGTTGATGGTACCATACTAATTTTAGGAATTGTGGTGTGTTCTAAGGTGATTTTACCCTGTGAAAAAGCCTTCTGCTGGGATATCATGAATCATGTTTGAGAGAAAACTATTTTCTCATGCTTTTCCCATAGAGGTTTGAAAGGTGCTCCAGAAGCTAAAATGAGAGCATATTTTCTGTAAATTCACATTATCTTTCTCAGTCATGTGAGAATGAGTCTAACATTCTCAGTAAAACATGTACATCTAACAAGGGCAGAGACTGTCAGTTGATTCCTTTGTGTTCTACTGCAGCTTCCCAGAGTGTTCTAAAGAACAACTAGAGCGCTAACAGTCTTATTTATGACAAAAGTATGGCACACCTGAAGCCATCTTGATTGGAATAAACTGGTAACACTTAAAACATTTAATTTAAAAAGGAACAAAATGAGGGGGTTCATTTTGCCATAAAAATTATGATTAGTGCTGCAGAAAGTAAAATTAGGACACATTTTGCGTGACTTCTCAAATCCTCTTCTATTTCATTAAAAAATTCTGACATGCAGACTGAAACATGCACTTTCAATACCAGCAGCAGACTTCCCGTTAACTCCCTGGTGAGCAGCAGCTTTACTACAGTGATCTAATGAGCAACTAGAGTGCTAACATTCTGAATTCATGGCAAATGTGTGACACATCTGAATGCCTTCTTGATGGAATCAAAGTAAAAACTGAAAGCATTTCCTACTGAGGAGACTGCAGTAAATGAGGAAATTAGGAAACTTCATAACAAATAAGTCTCCCAAGATGGCCACCAGAGAAAAAAGAGCCCAAATGTAGCACAAATATCACCCAGATGTAGCCCACGTAGAGCCCAATGACAGAAGTGTGCAAAACACTTTTTATTTCTTTGTATTTTTGCAGTTTTTTATAGTGCAGACTGGTCAGGTATTGGAGCGTTGCATCTTACTTGGACCCCTTATTGCGTATTTTGCACGAAGTACTTGAGATTGATCTTGCGAAACATTGAACTTTACTATTCTGTTAAACTGAAGTTGCTCTGAGCCGGGCTTTGTAACACCCGTTTTTACCTACTGGTTTTAATTAATTCTCATTGTATTGTATTAAGAAAGAGGATTTACTGTTTTTATGTACACTTTTATGATCTATGTTTCTAAATCAGATCGAATAAAGTTTATTGAATTGAATTGAAGTCTCCCAAGATGGCCACCAGAGAAAAAGGAGCCCAGATGTAGCCCAAATATCACCCAGACGTAGCCCACGTATAGCCCAATGACAGAAGTGTGGAAAACACTTTTTATTTTTTGTTTTTTTCCAGTTTTATTTAGTGCAGACTTGTCAGGTATTGGAGTGCTTTACATGAGCATTGGTTACATCACAAAAGGACAAATTCATTTTGGTTGTAGGCATGGGGAGATTAAGTGATTTGACCAGAATCACAGAATGTCGAGCTGAAGCAGAAACTCCAACCTGGTTCCCCAGTTGCAAAGTCTGCAGCTCTGGAAGTAACACCACATCCTCTCCCCTAAGTGCAACATTTAATCAAGTGGTCAACTGGATAAAAAAAATAAAGATAACAAATAATTTAAAAGTGCTTTGTCGCTATTTGAGAACTCAGAAAAAATGTCCTCATTTTAGTTTTTTAGAGCACTAACCATAATTTCGATGCAAATAAGACCCTCTCATTTCTATAATTTCTAAAGGAAATGCTTTAGGTATTACAGTTTTGATTACATCAAGATGACGTCAGGCGTGCCACACTTTTGTAATAAATATAGAATGTTAGCAATCTAGTTGTTCATTAGGATACTGTTGAGAGGCAGAGGTCAGGGGCATGGACTTGGAAAATTGAAGGCAGGTAGGAGGGTGCAGAGGCAACAATTTGACCAAACTGGGCAGGCAGGAAGGGCAGTGGCAGCACAACAGACTATGGAGGGCAGTGGAAAGGGGGGCAGGGGCAACAAACCAACAATGCAGGACAGGCAAGAGAGGCTGTGGCAATATAATAGACCATTATGGGCAGAAGGGAGAGGCAGTGGCAGTACAACCATACATGCCAACAAACCCGATTCAGCCAGGAAACGCCCAATGTTTTTAAGCCCAAATGGGCTTTATTTTATCTGTCTCCTGTCTACAATCTCCTCTTTTTCAATGTAAGTCAATGGGGAAAATCAATTCCCCCGTTTTTTTTCTCCAAAATCTCCCTATTACCAAGTTCAAAATGTTAGCAAGTATGGTACATTGGATCATGGAAGGCAGGAGGAATTGGGGTAGGGACATGGACTCGGATAACAGAGGACAGGAGGGATATGGACAGGTGCACCAAACTGACCTTACAGAGCAGGCATCAGGGTTTGCAGCTGCACAATACACCACAGGGCATGCGGGATGGCAGTGCAGCACAACAATCCATGGAAAGCAATAGGGAGGGGACAGGACCATGCACATGGACAACAGAGAACAGAGGGGAAAGAGGCAATGGCGGCAAGCTGACCATAATGGACAGACAGGAGAGAAAGCTGCAGCATAACGGACCATAAAGGGCAGGAGGGAGGGATCAGGGGCATTACAATGGAACAGACAAGCCAAGAGGGAGGGAATAAGGGTCTTCACATGGAAAACAGAGGGCAGGGGGCAAGGGAGCAGGGCAGGAGCAGGAGCAGCAAGCTGACCATGGAGGTCCGGCAGGATGGGCACTAGAAGCACAACACACCATGGAGGGCAACAGTGATACTATAATGGCCTACACACAGACCATGGAGGGAAGGTGGGAGGGAGTCAGGGGCAGCTAGCTGACCACACAGGGAAGGTGGGAGGGGCCGTGGCAGCACAGAAGACCATGCATGGCAAGCGGGAGGGTTAGTGGCAGCACCATGGCCATGATGGGCTAGAAGGAGGGGGCAGGGGCATGCACAAAGGACCATGGAGGATAGAAGGGAGGGGTAGGAGCTGGGCACAGACAACGGAGTTCAGGGAAAGGGGCCTCACAACAGACCACGCGGGGCAGGCAGGAGGAGCAGTTGCAGCACAACAGACCAGGGAGGGCAGAAGGGTGTGGCAGTAAAATGGACCATGGAGGACAGGAGGAAGGGTATAGGGGCATGGAATGTGGACAGGCAGGGTGGAGGTGGCAGGGACAGGTTACAGTCATCTGACAATACTAGGTAGGTGGGAGGGGAGTAGCAGCTCAACAGAACACTCAGATTAGATAGGAGGGGCAGGTCCATGGAACATGGTGGGCAAAAAGGATGGAGCAGGGCATGCACACAGATATCGGAGGGCAGGGGGAAGGAGAGTAGGGGCAGCAAGCTAAGCACAGAGACTAAGCAGGAGGTCAATGATAGGGCATAGAAGTGGGCAATGGAGGGCAGGAGGAGTGGACTGGGACATCATGCTAAATGGAGGGCAGAGGCAGCACATCAGACCATGCATGGCAGGAGGGAGGAGGCTAGTGCATGGATTCAGACAACAGAGGATAGGGAAGAAGTGGATGGGGCAGCAAGCTAACTGTTCAGTGAATGCGGGAAGGCCAGTGGCAGAACAACGGCCACACAGGGCTGTAATGAGGGAGCAGGGGCATGGACTTGGACAATGGATGGCAAGGAGGAGGGGAGGCAGGAGCAGCAAGCTTGGGTGGGGGCAGCACAATGCCAGGCCAGGCCCTGCTTCCAACCCCCCACCATCCATTGTGATAGGCATCTTACTTAACGTTAAACAAACCCTAGAAATTAGCTGAAAGAAACAAAGATTACAGGGACATTATAGTTAGACTCAGATTTTACTCGTACAAAACCAGTGAAATTCAGCAGTTATAGTTACCTGAGCTAACTATAACTTACGCCCCGCAATGCACTGCTTATGACCTCATGCATTACATCATTCATGACATGGTCAGTGACATCACTCATGACATCTCAAATGAGCTGTGAATGGAATGGAACTATAACCACTAGAACTTTATTTAGGGATAGTGTGTGTATATTAACACCCCTTTTTTTTCTTTTCTTTCGTGTAAGAACCATTATAATACACAAAGTGCCCAGATCAATATGGCCGATAGCCTTTCACTTTAAAGTAATGTGTAGTCCATTGTTTATGTTGATGTTTGCAATCGTAAGTATGTTAATTATGAACAGGTACGGCGGTCACGGGGCAAGATATGCTGAAATGACATTGTGTGCATATCAACACTTGTTTTCTTTTCTTTATTGTATGAATTCCTGAATTTTCGCATCGTGACCAGGCCAATATGGCCGCCAGCTTTTTGGATTAATGTAATATGTAGTCCTTTGTTAATGTTGGCAACTGGAGGCATTTGTACATTTAAATAAGGACATACAATGACGTCTTGTATCGTTATCATGGTTCGGGCGAGCCGAAACACGCGGATCGCGTCCTTTGCAGATTAAATACTTCCAAACTTCAACCTGAGTGCTGATTCCTTCCTTGTAAGAGTGAGAGGAGATTGAATACATATATATAAAATTCACTGAAAAAAACACAGGTTTCAGGGACGTTATAGTTAGAAATTAGCATTTAAAAAACCTTAGATATTCACTGAAAAAACCACAGGTTTCAGGGATGTTATAGTTAGTCTGACATTTCACTCGTACAAAACCAGAGAAATTCAGCCGTTATAGTTAGCTGAGCTAACTATAACTCAAGCCCCCGCAATGCACGGCAGCTGATGTCACATATTACATCACTCATGACATGGTCAGTGATATCACTGATGACATCATTGATGACATCTCAAATGACATCACTCATGACATCACTGATGACATCATCCAGTGACTGGGAGTGTTTCTAAAAAGTTTAAGAATGTGATATATATATGATGATTCAGTCAGTGTGTGACTGACTGCATAAGTGAGTGATTGTATAAGAGAGTAAGTATGTGTTCGTATCTGTATGAATAAGTGAGGTGGTGTGTGTATAACTGTATAGGTGAGTAAATGGCATTGTGATTGACTCTTTGGGTGACTGACTAGGTGTGTGAGTAACTCTATGGGTGAGTGGCAGTGTGTGAGTGTCTGTCTGGGTGTATGAGTGCATATAATAGTGGCTGTATTGATGAGTGACTGCATGTATGAGTGACTGTATGGGTGAGTGAGTGAATGTGTGTGTAGACCTAGGAATCAGTGAGTGGGTATGTACTAACTGGTATTGGTGTGTCTATGGTTTCGAGAATGGTAGTCTGTATTTTAGAGTGGGTGTATGAAAGGTTATATTAGAGTGTGAGTAGGTGCATCAGAGATTAAGTGGATGATGTCAGAGGGAGAGGAGAGAGGTGTTCCTCTTTCTGACGACTCCGGGGTACAAGCACATGAATGAAGCGCTGCAGCTCAACCCCAAGCACTTTGCAGCAGAATTTTCAAGTTTGCACTTAAAAAGATGATTTTAATTTCGTGACATTGGAACTAATAAACGCTATTAAGCAGAAAGGAATACATTCCAGTGCACGTGAAAGAAGACCTACTTGGTGCATGCTATGACTATGGGCACATGACTATGGTCAAATGACTATGGGCACATGACCACTTGGAACTATAAAACACACTCACCTGTGAACAAGGCAGAGACATGCTGAAACGCGTAAGGAATATGAGTGTGACTTGTGCTGCAGCGCCTGAAGACGAATAAAAGTCAGCTTGTCCATAATTCGGAGTTGGGCTCTGTTGTTTTCTGTGAGGCATATATATATATATAAATATATATAGCGAAGAAGACCACTTAACTAAAAGTAGACCAAGGACACAGCGGGGATTTCTTCAGGAACCCTTTATTCACTGTCATGGTGCAGCGTAATGCATTTCGGCTTCCTTAGCCTTCCTCAGACGCCGTTCACCACCAGATTGCACCTTCTCCCTCCTTAGTTCGTTCTTCGGCCCTCCCTTTGATGGGAGAACAGCTGACCCTGCTAACTCAAAGCAGCTGTAGTCAAATGTGAGACCACAGCTACCAGCATGCAACAGGATGGTGAATACCGTAGCAGGGTAAGTTACGATTCCAATGAGCGCTGGAATTGCCATGTAAGGGGGGCCATGTAGTGGCGGGTGCCGTCCGTATATGAGTGTCGAGGGTTCCCTCGAGTCCCCAACGCCCAAGCCACAATCACAGTTCAGACCGGGCCGTGTAGAGAAACTACAGTGAGCCCTCCCCCCGTGAAGTCACAGGCTGCCTCCTGGCAGTGGCCACTTGCATGGCCCGTTCTCGTGGCGGTCCCGGGATAAACAATCCCTTGATTCACAAAAAGTTTGTTGCCAGCTAAAACCCGGGACTCTTCACTGGACGGGTCCTTGTAACGTGCTCTGGCAGACACGGTAATGTAGCGAAGAAGACTACTTAACTAAAAGTAGACCAAGGACACAGCGGGGATTTCTTCAGGAACCCTTTATTCACTGTCATGGTGCAGCATAATGCATTTCGGCTTCCTTAGCCTTCCTCAGACGCCGTTCACCACCAGATTGCACCTTCTCCCTCCTTAGTTCGTTCTTCGGCCCTACCTTTGATGGGAGAACAGCTGACCCTACTAACTCAAAGCAGCTGTAGTAAAATGTGAGACCACAGCTACCAGCATGCAACAGGATGGTGAATACCGTAGCAGGGTAAGTTACGATTCCAATGAGCGCTGGAATTGCCTTGTATATATATATATCTTTTTTTCCCTGAAAGGAGTGGTTTGTAGTGGGATTACTGGACTGGGAAGAGCTACAGAACCTCCATACAGAGAAGACAAGAATGGCTACATTTTATCTCTTGCCAAAAATTCATAAGTGTGTGGTGAACCCACCCGGAAGACCAATAGTGAGTTCAATAGGGTCACTATTGGAGAATAGCTCCAGATTCCTTGACCTATTTTTACAGGAGTATGTCACAGCCCTTCCATCTTATTTAAGAGACAGTACAGACTTCTTAAAGAAACTAGACAATATCCCATGGAAGACGGAATACATCATGGTAACAATGGACGTTGTGTCATTGTACACCTCCACTGAACATGGGAAAGGAATACATACCTGTGGAAGTTTTATGAGGGATCGACCAGTGGAATGGTTGGATCATACACACATGCTGATGGACATGTTGAATTATTGCCTAACGCATAACGTTTTTACATTCGGTGGCAAATTCTACCAACAGGAACAAGGGACGGCGATGGGCACCTCCTTCGCCCCCACCTACGCAAACTTGTTCATGGGGTGGTGGGAGAAGGAGGTAGCCCGGGCTGAAGAAAACAACATGCACATGGAGAAAGTGGCACTTTGGACTAGATTCATCGACAATTTATTTATTTTATGGGAAGGTAGTGAAAGTGAATTGGAACTTTTTCTGATCAGATTAAACAACTATAATTGTAATCTACAATTCACATGCACACAAAGCCGCCAACGCTGTAACTTCTTGGATGTAGAGTTCGAGGTTAAGGATAATATATTAACAACTAAAATCCACAGCAAGCCAACAGCAACTAACTTCATTCTACACGCAAATAGCGGCCACCCACATGCCCTCAAATGGAGCATTCCATATAGTCAGATGTTAAGAGCGAGGAGGGTCTGCTCAACAGAAGAACTGTATGATGAGGAAGTGTGCAGACCGGTCAGCACCTTCGGAGGGCGTGGATATCCAATTACAGTGCTTGAGGATGGCAGGAGAAGATCTAAAGAAAAAACCAGAAAGCAGTCCCTTTACCCACAAAAAACACAGGAAGGAAGCAAGAAAACCATAAAAAGATTATTCCTGGAATACAACATGGCCAAGTCCAGCATTAAGAACATTCTCACAAAAAACTGGCACATTCTGAGGAATGATGAACATCTTGGAGACATTTTTGAAAAAGGACCACAGATTACATCCAAAAAAGTGAGATCCCTGGGAGATATTTTGACTTCGAGTCATTACATAGACAAACGAGAACAACAAGGACAAACATCATGGTTATTTAGAAATTTGGAGGGCTTCACAAAGTGCAACTCATGCAAAGCGGTTAAATATGGACTGAATAGCAAGAGTTATCACACAGTGGAAGGTCATACAGTACCAATCAAAGAGAGAATAACATGCAATACAGAATTTGTCATCTACGTGTTACAATGTGGCTGTGATAAATTATACATCGGTAGCACTAAGAATAAATTGAAACTAAGAAACCTTCAACACATGAGAGCAATCAAAAATGAGGATAAGAACTACCCAGTGGCTTGCCATTTTGATCAAATGCATGACCGATCACTATCAACATTCACGTATTGGGGCATAAAACATGTGAGGGCACACCCGAGAGGGGGTGACCGTGAGAATAAACTAAGGAAACAAGAATCACGTTTAATACTCTCGATTGGGATGGAGATACCGTGGGGCCACAATAGGGATGCAGAACTGTTTGTCCATTTATAACATCATAAGAGATGACACCCAATGGCACCATGCACTTTAAAAGACTAATTGTATACTGGAGTATGTAGGGAATGGACTGAAATACATAGTTTTTATGAAACATTGGCAAAACATCATGTACTTGGAGAATGAGCCAAAGACTTTTTATAACAGTAATTCATATGGACAAAATTAACTGATCAGATATTGATATATGAATATAAAGTGATGTGGACTGAAGAGGTGATGATTATGAAACATATGTTGCACTTGGCACTTTAATTAATTTTCACTTCTCTTATTATGCTGCTATCTTCAGATGTTGAGCCCCTAAAAAAGAACAGGGAAGGGTCTGAATGTGGGGAAAAACAACCAGCCCGCACTTTGCACTTTAATTAATTTGCACTTTCCTTATCATGCTGCTATTGTCAAATCATGTACCCCTAGAAAAAGAACAAGGAATAATTTTGAGGGGAATGATTTAGAGTACCTGGATGAGAAGCGTAGCATTTAAAATGTAAAAGCATATGCCATGAAATTAGCGCTACACCAGGAACCACTATCCCCTTGCACTTTAAATTATCTTGCACTTTAAATTACTTTGCACTGTAATTGAAGGAGGTATCGGTACAAAATTATCGTGAGGAAATGAAACATTTCGAATGTATTTTTGAATAGAATGAAGCCCCCAAAAAATACGATGATAGAAGTACCGGCACTGAAAATAGATACAAATAATACATAAGTATATAGAAGAAAACATGACAAAAATATAAAAAGATAACAAAAATAACAAAAAAGGGGAAAAAACATATGAATGCACTTTAGAGACATGGTGTTGTTGATCATAAAAATGGAAGATGACAATGGCCATTACACTGAATAGAATGTGTTGCTCTAGTTGTTTCTAGGGGTCAGTAACACTGAGAAGGGACATAGTATTAAATGAGCCACAATGCAGAACCCAAGGTGACCCAGTAGGAGGCATACCGCCAAAACCCGTCGGTCGTTTCAGTATGGAGCGAGAAATTGTGTAACGCCTTGCACATGGTGAACATGAAAAATAAAGATCTGGAAACTTAACTCGGATGCAGGCATTGTCGTCATTTGACTGTGTGCCGCTGCATGAGGTGCTCGTTGAACAGGACGCCCAGGGAGACATATATACACACACATATATATATATATATATATATATATATATATATATATATATATATATTCACGACGAAAATGCTCCCAAGACCTCCTCTTTGGCGAAAAGAGAGCAAACGGACACCGGATTGACTGGCAAGTTGTTCTTTATTGTTCACTCCTCCTCTGACGACGCGTCTCGAGCAACTAGTGCCCTTGATCACATACAGAGTGCAGTACGCCATATTCTTTATAAATGCTTTGTGTACACCCCCCTTACAGTCACGTGATGATAGACATGAAGGAAACACTACACTCTTCATATGAGCACTTGCAATTATATACGAGTTTAGATCCAATATATTGTAAATACTGTGTAGTATTGCCACATTGCTGAAATAAATATAGCGGTCTTTCAGTAATGCCCCAGTTAATAAAAGCGTATAAATACATGAATAAATACATGTAGCAATATATACAAATAACATGGAATCATAAATATGCATACATAAATAAATATATACATATATATTATTATAATTTTAGTACTAATAGGTATAACCTAAAACAATATAAAAATGCATTACGGCCTAAATGCCCAATATGTATTTCACCATGGTATTTAAATAATGGTTATAATACCTCATATCTGCTTAAATGCTTATACCCATGGATTTCACTTTATTAACGTTATAACTAACCCTGGGCGCAGTTCGCGTAGTAGCGCTATGCGTAGCTACGCGAAGTGCACTTCGCACTACGCGAGCTACGCGTAGCTACGCGAACTGCGTAGTGCACTGTGCAAAATGCTGTTCGCACTGATTGCACAGTGCCGGATGCTTGTCCGCACTGTGCAATCAGTGCAAACCGCATCTTGCACAGTGCAAGTGATAGCTTTCTGCCGCTCAAGTAGATTTCTACTCGAGCGGCAGCTTTCAACGCGGACTGGTAGTTTCTCATCGCGAGCGGTCGCGAGCATACGCAACCACTCTCAATGAGAAACCTGACCTCCCGCGTTGAGAATCTCGCCGGAGGTTTATTTTCCACGCCGCGATCGGCAACTTGATGTTGCTGATCGCGAACGAGGAAAAGTCTCGCCGGGATGTCATTTTGCTTGCTTGCGGTCGCCAACTTGACGTTGAGGACCGCGAGCAAGCAAAAATGACGCTACGCGTGTTTGCACTGTGCTACGTGCAATTCGCGTAGTGCGAAGTAGCGCAAACTTCGCAAACTACGCGAGCGTAGCGTAGTACTTCACCCAGGGTTAGTTATAACCATATTGCCTACTGTACCAACAAATGAAGAGCTCTAAATTAGATTTTCATATTTTTGCGATATTCATGACAGCTGAATATCTGATTTTACTTTTTTATTGCAAGAAAGTGCTTCCGTGCTTAGCAGTCCCCGCTAATTGTGCAAAAATAGCTATAATATATATATATATTCGCAAAAATAAAAGCAAAGGTTACATGGATGTTATAGTTAGGGTCAGATTTTATTCATACAAAACCAGAGAATTTCAGCCGTTATAGTAACCTGAATTAACTATATCTCACGTCCCCACAATGCACTGCTATAAACTCACATATTACATCACTCATGACATGGTCAGTGACATCACTGATGACATCACTGATGACATCTCAAATGACATCACTCATGACATCAGTGATGACATCATCCACAGCATCTCTGACGCACTCACTCACACCGCTATAGAATATTTTATATACCCACTGCCACTACCACACAACCATTCACAAACACATTCACAGAGCCATACCAGTACTTACACACCCACTCACTGATTCATAGATGTACGCACACATCCACTCACTCACCCATACTGCCACTCATACATCCACTCACTCACTAATACAGCCATTGACATATCCACTCATACACCCATACAGGCACTCACACACTGAGTGCCTGTATGGCCATAGAACTACTCCCACACCTAGACACTCACCCATACAGTCAATCACAGAGCCACTTACTCACCCAAACTGTTACACTCACACCAACTTACTTACTCATACAAATAGTAACACGTACTCACTCACCTATACAGTTAGTGACAGAAGCACGCACTCATCCATATAGCCACTCTCATATTCACTCACTCATGCATACAGTCACTCATATACCCTGTCACTTACCTATACTGCCTTTCACATACCCAGTTCCTCACCCATACTGACACATGCACTCAATCACCGACACAGCCATAAAGACATTCACTCACCCATACAGCTTCTCAGACACGCACTGAGTACCCCATACAGCCACTGACTCACTCATCCATACAGGCAGTCACACACCTCCTCACCCACACACAGAGACACCCATACAACCATAGAGGTATTCAGACAACCAATCAATCACCCATATAGCCATTCATGTACTCACTAACACACTCATACACCCTCTTAGACATCAACTGACATACAGATACACTCATTTACACAACCAGTCACTCACCTATACATTCACTGAGACACTTAATCACTCACTTATACAGTCAATCATGCACCCACTTAGTCATCCATACAGACACTCGTACACCCACTGATTCATCAATACACCTTAGTATATATATTTAACACTAATAAACTTTTTAAAAACAGTCACTGGGACATGGTTTTCCCTCTGGGCCTAATTGCCCTACTTTGCCAACCGTACCAGACCTACTGCTCCTTTTGCAGCTCTAACAGAGGTGCCCCATACCGCCAGCCAATTCAACCGCAGCATGGCGTCCAGCAGTTTTGCAGTCACTGCCGTAGTGCTCAACGACCCCTGTGGCCAAGGACGATGGGCCACTCAGTCCCCAGCCCCACCTGCAGCTCAACCTGCCAAACCCCTTTACAGAGCACAGCCACTTGGTGGGAGGCAGGATCCAACTATTCTTGTCGGGTTGGCAGGCCACAACATCAGACAAGTGGGTCCTACAAATTGTGTGGAAGGGCTGGGCCCTACTCTTTCTTTCAGCACTGCTGCACCTTCCACCATCTCCTGAATGGATGACAAAGGACAGTCTTTCTGTTTTGTGGAAGGAAGTGCGATCCTTTTGGAGAAGGACAGAGGCCTTTGTCCAATTTTAGACCTGCACCCCCTTCCTCCAGAAGGAAACATTCAAGATGCTCACACAGGCCCAGGTCTTGTCTTCCGTCAACCCTGCAGACTGGATGTTAGAGTTGGACCTGCAAGACCCTACCTCTATATACCCGTTCTCCACACCCATTGGCACTTTCTGTGGTTCATGGTGGTCAGGAGCATTTTCAGTTTTCTGTGCTCCACTTTGATCGCACCAGTGCCCCTCGGGTGTTCACAAAAGTGATGGCAGTGGTGGCAGCACACCTTGGGAGGTCATAGGTGCCAGTTTTCCCCTACCCCAATGACTGGCTGTTAAAAGTCGGCTCACGCCAGGCAGTCGTCAACCACCTTCAGACTAGGGCGTACCTCCTGTCATCTTTCGGGTTCACTATCAATGTGCTGAAGTCACACCTGACTCCTCAGATGCACCCCTTCATCTGAGCCATTCTGGACACAGTTCGGTTTTGGTGCCTTTCCCTTGGGAAATGGAGTCCAGGACATTCAGTCTACAAATCCGATCTTTCAGCCTCGGTCCCGAATTTCAGTAAGGTTGACTTTGATGCTGCTGGAACTGATAGCCTCCTGCATCCTGCAAGTCGAACATGCCAGGTGGCATATGCAGGCTCTGCAGTGGATTCTGAAGTCTCTCAGTGGTCCCAACATCAATGGGACTTCTCCAACCATGAGGAACAGGGTATAGACTGATTTGCATATGGCTGGGTCTGAACTGGGGTGGCGAAGTGAGCTAGAGAATGATGATGGATTCAACCAAGATCTGTGACTGGGGGTGAGTGTCTGAAAAGTTTCAGCGCTCTGTTCATCATCTCCTTGTGTTTGCTTTGTTTGCTCTAAGCTGGCGGGATATGCCCAGACATGGGTCCTTTGCTCACTTTGCCACTGGATTCAAGCTAGCCTAGCTGATGAGAGGTGTTACCCCGAAACCAGTCCCAGGATGCTTGTTTACGGTCCAGGGAAGACCTGGCTTGGTAGTTCGGGCTGGACTGGGGTGGTGAAGTGAGCCAAAGAACGATGTTGGATTCAACCCAGATCTGTGACTGGGGGTGAGTGTCCGAAAAGTTTCAGCGCTCCGTCCATCATCTCCTTGTGTTTACCTCTCCAACCATGTCAGATTTCAGAGGAGACTGAAAAGGATTCGCAGTGGTGGTTGTTGGTCTGCAATTCGGGCAGCAGCAGACCCATCTGCCTTGCCCCCCTGGAGCTGACAGTGGTGACAAATGAATCACTTCTGGATTGGGTGGCCATCTAGGAAAGGTGGAGATGAGGACTCTGGTCCCTGGCGTAGTCCAGAGTCCATCTCAACTTTCTGGAGCTGAGGGCCATCCGCTTGATGTTGAAAGCCTCAAGGGCAGGCTGATATAGGTGCTCACGGACACCACCGACATGTGGTACTGCAACAAACAGGGTGGTGTGGGGTCACACACCCTGTGCCAGGAGGCTTTGCACCTGTGGAAATGGCTGGACCAGCAAAGCATCTTCCTGGTCGGGAGCCACCTGGCAGGAACAGTGAATGCCAGGGCGGACAAGCTCAGCTGTTGGCACCTGGTGGATCAATCAATCAATCAGGGGTTTATATAGCACGCTACTCACCCGTGAGGGTCTCAAGGCGCTGGGGGGGGGGGGGAAGCGGCTCCGGATCAGTCAAAGAGCCAGGTCTTGAGGTCTTTCCAGAATGTGTGCAGGGTCGGGGAGCGTCTGATGTTCACAGGGAGCTCGTTCCAGGTTTTGGCTGCGATGTAGGAGAAATGGGTGGCAGTTACGCCAGGAGGTAGCACAAGATCTCTTCTGAGAATGGGGAGAACCTTGGCTCGATCTTTTTGCCACCGCCAACACCGCGCAATGTCAGCACTTTTGCACGTTGGGAGTTTCCAAGACGTCTCTCGCTCGGGATGTGTTCCACTGCAAGTGGAACTCAGGACTCCTGTTTGCCTTTCTGCCGATACCACTCCTGCCTTGAGTTCTCAAATAGATCAGGACTGAACGGACCCAAGTCATCCTAGTGCCTCTGGACTAGGCACAGAGCATATGGTACCAGAACTCCTGGGCCTGAGTATCTGTCCTCTGATCAGGTTGCCCTTCCGGGAGGATATGCGGTTGCAGCAGCAGGGCAGGGTTCTGCACCCAGGCCTTCACATTCTCCACCTTCATGCTTGGAGATTGATCGGCGACAGTTGAACAACTTCGACCTTCCTCCGGAGGTTATTCATGTCATTTTGGCAGTCAGGCATCCCACGACAAAAACTGTATATGCCTGTTGTAGGGAGAAGTTTTTGGTTTGGTGAGGCACACTGCAGATTGTCCCCCTCTAGGCCAAACTCTCTGACGTTTTGTCCCGAGCTTGGCTAGGACTTGCTCAGGGCACAGTTTAAAGTACCTTTTGGCTCTTTCGTCCTTTTTGCAGTTACTGAACCATCCTTCTTTCTTTAAGTCTCCAGTTGTTATGTGCTTTTTGAAAGTTTACATTTGTTTCTTCCATCTCCCTTTGTCATGCTGCAGTGGGAGATTAACTTGGTCTTCACGTTTCTGAGGTGCACTCCTTTTGAGCCACTTCACAGCTGCTTCTTGCTGTTCCTTCCCAGACAAACTGGTTTCATGGACACTGACATCTTTCTTGCCTAAGATTGTGACACTGTTCTACTTTGGTCAAAACATCACCTTGCTGGCGTGTTATGCTTTGCCTCACTCTTCTATGGAGGAGGAGAAACTTTATTGCTTGGACCCCAATAGAGCACTGAGCTTCTACATAGATGGTACCAAAGAACACAGGGTAGACAATCAGCTCGTTGTGGGGTTCAATGGAGTGAAAAAATACAAGGCCGTGCAGATGAGAACCCTCTCCCGCTGGGTCGTGCTCTGCATTAACATCTGCTATGCAATGGCTAAAAGGTAGCCTCCGGAAGGACTGCGTGCTCACTCTACCAGGTCCAAAGCAGCTACCACTGTGTTAGCACGTGGAGTTCTTGTCCTAGACATCTGTCAGGCGGCTGTGTGGGCATCCCTCCATACGTTCACAAAGCACTATTGCTTGGACAGTCAGGTTCACTGAGAGGGCATTTTACC
The DNA here is from genome assembly GCA_963921515.1 of Calotriton arnoldi. Taxonomy (NCBI): domain Eukaryota; kingdom Metazoa; phylum Chordata; class Amphibia; order Caudata; family Salamandridae; genus Calotriton; species Calotriton arnoldi. The sequence continues at coordinate 1,172,929 of CAWUFW010004829.1, read as the reverse complement.
TGCTCGGTCCTGCAGGACTTTCTGGTTTAGGTCCATTCACAGACCCTTCTCCAAATAGGTACTGCTTTGGTATCTCTTCAAAAGGTGAGCAATCTTCGGCTAGAGGTCTCTATCAGAAGAACAAGTTACTGAACCTTCTGTAATGCTCTTTCTGGTACAGACTCTTATCCACTCGCAGGATCTTAACTGACTCTCCCATCCCCCGCCCGCTGTTCTGTGAATTGGACTCTGCCCTTTAAAAACGTCCCAAGCTTAGGAATCTGCAGACTGGTCACACATAATAATGCTTTTGTGGCTCTGCTCTTGGTGTGTGGACAGCCCCGAAGGCAAGTGACGTCAGCGTGCTTGAGTGGCGCCCATATAGACACTGCACGTCATTTCCAGAGCAGAACTGCATCAGTGCAGAGTCGCACAGCACCACTTACTGGTGAGAAGAGGTACTGCTGAAATGTTTCCGTATCCAGTCAGAATCTGCGGCTACATATTCTCTACCAGAAAGAGTGTTATCGCAGTTAAGTAACTTGTTCATTTAGGTGTAAAACTGATACTAAATCAATCAATCAATCAATCACAGAATTTGTAGAGCGCACTACTTACCCGCGAGGGTCTCAAGGCGCTGGGGAGAGGGAAGGGGGGGGGGTGCTGCTACTGGTCGAAAAGCCAGGTCTTGAGTAGCCTCCTGAAGGTCAGCAGGTCTTGGGTCTGTCGTAGGCTTAGTGGAAGGGTGTTCCAGGTCTTGGCGGCGAGGTGTGAGAAGGATCTGCCGCCGGTGGTTGTTCTTCGAATGCGAGGGACGGTGGCGAGGGAGAGGTCGGCGGAGCGGAGCTGGCGGTTGGGGACGTAGAAGAAGAGTCGTCTGTTGAGGTAGGCTGGGCCAGTTTTGTGGAGTGCCTTGTGTGCGTGGATGAGGAGTTTGAAGGTGATCCTCCTGTCGACGGTGAGCCAGTGCAGGTTCCTCAAGTGGGGGGTGATGTGGCTGTGGCGTGGTACGGTAAGAGGTGAAAACTTTGTCCAGCTAGTATAAAAGTAAGAAAAGAAAAAGCTAATACTGCTGCAAAATGCGCCACATCTCACCTGATAATTTGCCTTTTATTTCTGCATTACCTTTCCATGCCGCATTATTCCAGTGGTCCTGTCTCTAAAGAGTTAAGTTTCAAATATTGAAATATTGAAAATGCCAAAGGAAAAGAAAATAATGGTGTAGTTTACATGTGGGGGAAGGATGACGTAGGAGAGTCGCGAGCCACGTAGATAAGATGAAAGAAAGTGCATGCAGAGGGCAGTGAACAGTAAGGGTGAGGAGGAAGACAGGAAGTGTGAAACCTGCAGATATCGGGACGTCAGAAACAGATCTTGTGAGAGAAATGGATCTAAGGGACTATCAGAGTAAGGGGAAAGTGATGCGAAGCGAAGAATGGGAGTGAATGAGACCCTCGGAATGATACTCTTCCTGCCACTGATCACTGCTGGAATGCTAAATTCACAATCTCATATTTGTTATGTTCAGAATTGAAACTTTTCCAGGTCTGATTATTCGCAACAATATCATTCATACTCTTTTATCTGATATTGAATAAAAATTGGTGTTAACGAGCAGTTGTACAGGTCTGACTTGTTTTGGGTACAACTTATTCTATCTGTGACGTGTTTGGTTGGTTTAAGAGAAAGCACACATATAGGAAACCAAACATTGGATTTGTAGCACAGTGGGATTATACATCACGTTTTGGGACACGCCTTTACTTACGCCAACGTTTTAAAAAGGATGATTGCTAGTTTGAAATTTTAGCCACACCCACTTTTAGAGACCCCCCCCCCCTCCCACCCCAAGAACCACAACTTGAACCCCTGCACCTGCCTGTGCGTCAGGAGTTGCGCTGTGCACGCTATGAGGGGATTTCTCTGTTAAAAGGCCAATCAGATTCCTATTGGTGGCACGGTGCAGCCCAGATGTGCCGCCAGAGGTGCTTGCTGCGTCAGCAGACAAGTGTGGCCCTCTTCCGGCAGGCCCTGCAGCGTCGTCTCCTGACAGCTATTGGCTCCGCGGCGGCAGATATATGGCCACCCAGGATTGACCGAGACAATTCTTCAAAGGAATAGATTATTATGCCGTCTCGCCCTAAATCTGATATGGCAGGTATCTGAAATCGATAGCGCCACACACTCTCTCGCCCTCTCGTTTTTATCTTCTAAGGGGGGCTGACAAGAAGCATTGGTATGGGGAATATCACTTGCCAGCAGCAAGCCCTTCCTGATTGTAATTGGTCAAGGGAAAAGGGAGGAAGTGTAAATCAAATGTTCAAAAATATTTACTTTGGTCGCATTTCTGTTGGCAAGTAGTCCTTTAAGATGTGCCCTAGTACGTGGCATCATTGTGTTCCTTTCAGAACTAATGTTTACATCTGTTTAGCATCTTTCGACGGTGACGTGTTTTTATTTTGTATTTACTTCTTTTTCCCAAATGTGCCAGGTAGCATGTGGCATTGGATAGGTTGCACAGTACGTTCCAAGGCACAGTTATTACATTACATTGTTTGACACGTAAATGTTGAGTCACTGTGTGAATATCTGTACGGTACCAGGGGCTTCAGCAAAAGCAGGGATCTCTCGTGTTTATTCGAGTTGTGCATCTCCGCTGTTGAAAGTGATTAAAAAAGAAACTGCATCACGAACACTAATTCCACACCCAGCGCGTGTGCACAGTCGTGTTACAATTAGAAATCGATATGTGTTTCAGAGGGTTGAGATGGAATTGCTTGCTACGAATACAGAAAACACTGAAACGTCTGGTCTGTTGCCTCTCGCTCGGTGAATGAACACGTGCTAGAGGGTTAGCGGTTCTGTGCGCTTGTGTTACACGAGGGCGCAGTTCACAGACGTGGCCACCAGGGGGAGCATTGTTGTTCCTGTCTTTCTCATCTTCCTCCAGCTGTTTCGAGCACAGATTGACAGCTCCCTCGGTGTCGGTTACCATGGGGATATGCAAGTTAGAGCAGCCAGGGCGCAGTGCCATTGGCCAGGCGCTGGATCCTCGCCCCTGGGTGGGCGGACCTTGGTTGAGTCCTCGCGTAAAAGGATACCGAGTGCCTCCATTCAGCACTTCAGATACTAAGCAGAGGGTCCCTGGGTCTAGCTGTCTGTGGAAAAGGAGGGTGGTGCCAGGGGAGGTCTTCCTCGCTGTAGGGCAGTGCACGTGAAAGGCGAGGGGGTCTGCTACTGTTGGAGACTGTGCACCGGAAGGAAGGAATGACCCGCCGAGAATCCAAAATTTAAAGGGGAAAAGAAACACGTGTAAATGCAATTATTCGGTCAGAGACTCTTGACAGCTGGACGAGGGCTTCAGAGAGTGTGGGACTTAGAGAAGCAGAGGACTGTGCCGAAATCTGAGTAAATCTACAGAGAGTAGGCTAAAATTAAAGAAAAAGCTCCAAGAAGTACAGGCACTGAGGTTGCTGGGCGCTTTGGGTGGCCTCCGGACTGCTCCCAACCCCGCGTGGCAACTTTGCAGGGTGCGTGGCGATGCTTGTGATCCCTCTGGTGCTCTCGGTGACCCCTGCTGCCGATCAGTGAATTGCCTGGACCCCTCTGTGCCGGGGGTCCCCCACCTCAGGGGTGCAGCCGGAGGATAGACCCCATCGCCCACTCCTGCCCTCTCTGCTGGATCCTCAGAGTTGATGGTGGCGCGGGGAGGAGGGAGGGCGCACTGTCAAGTTTGCCTGTCCCAGGCCGGTGGGAGGGGAGCGGAGGGGAGGTGGCAGGCACTCTGAGCCGTGAGCGCCAGCAGCAGTGACACCGCCGGCCCCGTGCATGGACTGGAGATGGCCTCGGAGCTTGGCATGAGCGCGGAGCTGCCCAACAGCCCGCTCGCCATCGAGTATGTCAACGACTTTGACCTGATGAAGTTCGAGGTGAAGAAGGAGCCCCCCGAAGCCGAGAGGTTCTGCCACCGCATGCCCGCCGGCTCGCTCTCCTCCACGCCGCTCAGCACCCCCTGCTCGTCCGTGCCTTCGTCGCCCAGCTTCTGCGCCCCCAGCCCGGGGGGCCCGCCGGGACACCTCGGCCACCCGGGAGCCGGTGGCAACAACCCGGGCGGGGGAGGCGGCGGGGCCGGCAAGCCGCAGCTGGAGGACCTGTACTGGATGTCCAACTACCAGCACCACCTGAACCCCGAGGCGCTGAACCTCACGCCCGAGGATGCGGTGGAGGCGCTCATCGGCAACGCGCACCACCACCACCCGCACCACCACCACCAGGGCTACGAGGGCTTCCGGGGCCAGCCCTACCCGGGCGAGGAGCTGGCGCCCCCGGCCGGCCCCGGGAGCGGCGGCGGCCTGCCGCACCACCACCACCACCATCCGGCGCACGGCCACCACCACCACCACCTCAGCCGGCTGGAGGAGCGCTTCTCGGACGACCAGCTGGTCAGCATGTCGGTGCGGGAGCTGAACCGGCAGCTGCGCGGCTTCAGCAAGGAGGAGGTGATCCGGCTGAAGCAGAAGCGGCGCACGCTGAAGAACCGCGGCTACGCGCAGTCCTGCCGCTACAAGCGGGTGCAGCAGCGGCACATCCTGGAGAGCGAGAAGTGCCAGCTGCAGGGCCAGGTGGAGCAGCTCAAGCAGGAGGTGGCGCGGCTGGCAAAGGAGCGCGACCTCTACAAGGACAAGTTCGAGAAGCTGGCCGGCCGCAGCTTCACCTCCACGGCCGCGGGCAGGGATCCGTCGCCGGCGCACCCGGGCAAGGCGCCGCCCGCGGACTTCTTCATGTAGAGGCGCGCCCGGGCGCCTGTGCGGGAGCCTCGTCGCCACTGTATATACACAGAGACTTACCGTGCGAAAAGGGAACCGTCCTTCCTCCCTCCTCTGAACCTCATACAACAAGTGCCCTGCTCCGATCCCCGACAGTGAGCCACAAAAAACCTTCCTTCTTGCTTCCCCTTCTCACGCGAACTTCCAAATCCGGACTCCGACAGGGCCTTTACAGAGGAAAAAAGTTACCGGAGCCAGAAACTCGCAGCAAAACACAGTCTTAATTAAGCTCGCGCATACTTCAAGTAAAATAAAGAGGGAGATCGAAAAAAGGAACGGAGGATTGTAACTCGAGGAAATAACTTTTCAAGCAATATTAGGAAGAAAGAGCTTATTCCTAACTGCAAAACACTAAAACAACGCAACATAATACAAAAAACGCTGACAGATACTGATGCTAAAAAGTGTCCTGCGCAATCTACTGTGGGTCTTAATTTGACACTTTTTAGCAACCCTGCATGCGGGACATGTAAGGTATTCACTCATTGTTTTTGTACCAGGCGAGAAGGACTGCACGCATGTCTCAGAGTTTATTTAACCCCCCTGCCACGTTCGACTCGTCCCCAAACTTGCTTCAGACTCAGCACTTTTTTTTTGCTCCTTCCTCATCTTTAAATTATTTACCTAAATAGTCTTAAAAATCTAATATATTGTTAACTGAACTTTTTACTTGGAATTTTGCGCTTTTAAGACTCTGACACTAGGAGACTTGATACAAACTCCCCTGATATAAAAAGAACCATTTTGGGGCTACGCCGTCTGAAGTGATGAGTGTTACTTGCTTTTAACTTGTTATTTATCGCCCTCCCGCCCCCCTGGACCCTTTCCCTTATTTATGTTTTCTGGAAAACCTGAGCCAATATTCGCATTATTTAAAGGGACATCTTTGTAAATATTGTAGAGCTATATGGTTTGTTTTCTTTTACTTTACCCCAGCCTACTTTTTTTTTAGCTCAGGGCTTTAAAGGAAAAACAAACTAAAAACAAACGAATACGTCTTAATGAAAGTTTGTATGTAATAACAGCATGCAAGGAATATTCAAACAAGTATCGTATTTAACAGAGGCAGGTAACGGGGCCTCGTGCACTATATAATGGAGTCAAACGGATACTTACTATTGTTGTTTTGTTCTAGAGATTTAAAAAAAGACAGATATCTATGCTGTTGGGAAAAGAAAATACACCCAATGCATGGGGACAATTACATTCTGAAACCACCTGGTAGGCAAAACATAGACTTGGAATGGAACGGCTGCTATACTCTATGCACCACATTTATTTATGAATTTCCTTTGGGCATTTTTATTTTTAGATTGCACCTTTCCGTGGAAAATGGGCACCATTTCTGCAAAAGCAACGTAAACGAAAGGCGCACAACAGGTGTGCTTGTGCAGTTTAAAGTCTCACTGAGAGGTGAACAGTGATTTAAAAAAAAAAGATTTTGTATTGGAAAACAGTTTAACTTTGTGAGCTGGTGCACACTGGGGCTTTTATGCAATGTAGTCGCAGTGTTCCCGGCGGTTGCCAACACTGCATCTCGTTGAAATGTTGTCTTTTTGTTTTTATTTTGTATAAACTGTTTTTTTTCGAAGAACTGGGCTGTTGCAACCTCAAACCCTATTTCTTTTTTTGATGCTCATGACGTGTTCTCGTTCTTTTTGCATTGCCTATCGATGCTAAAAAGACACAAGGAAAACTGAACGTGTTCAGCTTTCGTTTGCGATAAACAAAAATAAAAACTCTTTGGGAAAGATGAAGGTGTTGCACTTAGGGTTTTTGCGCTTGGCTAAAAGAATTGCCTATGGTTTATTCCCGACAACTGTTTCTGATGTCTGTTTGCAAGAAGCGGTGCGTGGAGGGTTGGAAGGGCTGTTGTTATTGTGGGGGGTGGCAGTGTTTCTGCCTGGACCAAGTTGCGCGAGAGTTTGGTAAAACGCTGTAAACCGAAAAGGCAACTCGGGTGGGTTGTGTTCCTGTTGCTGAGGTTGGAGTGCACCCTGCATTTCTTCCTTCGAAATTTGGTGGTTCAACTTTGCAAACAGTAACCAGTGTTTTGTGGTCAGTTTTATTGGACTGGCCAGAGGGGTATGTGTCGTGGCTGAGATGGGCCTCGCCACACAGACACTTCACTGAAGCTGACCCCCCAAACTGCAGACGGGGTGGGGACACTCGCCTAGCTCACTAGAGAATGTGCAACAGGCTCGGACAGTCAAACGAAGAGTGCAGCAATTGTCACATGAGGCGTGGACCTAAATGGTGTCCATGTGTTTAATACACCTTTTCTTCGGCTAGGCGGGAATCTACTCTACTTGTGGGGCCTGCTTCCAGTGCGCAGTTTTTGGAGTAAAAGCAATTCGAAACGAGGGTGGTGGTGTCTAGGAGACTTTTAAACCTGGGCACCAGAGTTCCAATTCTCTGCTCCCTAGTTTGCAGAATTGGGTGATCCTGGGCACATCGGTCTAACATTTGCGTCTCTGTACACTTCTCTTACCAAATGTAGATCTCTAAGGCGCAGTTTGACTCCAGTAACATGATTTTAGCATTTTCTGTGCCAAATTTCAGGGGTTTGCAGGGCTTCTCCCTGGACCGAGGCGTGCCCGATGAAAGACAGCCATGCTGAATTTTCATTTAATTTCGGCGAATATCCCGCCTCAACTTGCTGTGATCGTCAAGGCGCCTCACTGACTTACCCACTGATAGGCCAGCTGCTCTGTCCATTGCCTCGAAGCTACAAGACGATGGCTGTGAGCGTTCAACTGTTCGTTTTAATTGACCAAGAGAAAGTAATTTCGCTTCTTGCTTTATGTCAAAGGTGGCAATAGCACACACTGCCAAGACTAACTCACTTCACGGAAGTGCCCACCATTTGGCGGTCCTCCCCCCTGTCGAGAACCGCTGGTTTAAAGGCGCACTCCTCCCAGATGTAGCTGGGAAGAACCGTGCCGTTTATCACGGAAAACGTCCAGCAAAGGGTGCGGGTTGGGGATTAGTAAAGATTGCGTACAGCGTGTTCGGATTTAAATATTTCAGTCACAGAATTACATTTTATATATTTACAATTTTCGGCACAGAGATTTGCCCAGAATCACATGCCTTTAAATCCAGTGCTGAAGCCGGGATTAGAGCCCTGCCCCCTAGGTTCCAGAGTCCAAGGCGTAGACCCTTTTGCAGTATAGAGGAGACCCCCTGTGATATCGGCAGCAGGCCAGGGGCTCCGATTGAGGCATTGGCAGGGCTGTGCCACGTCAATCCTATGCAGAACCGCCTCGGTGATGATAAAATGTTACAGCTCTGTCTTCTAACCTTGACTTAAATATTGTGTTATTGCCTAGTCGAGCGTACAGCGCCCAGGCGCCTTTGGGTTAGGTTAGCGCTTAAAACTTACAAAATTACATTAAACATTGATCGGGTTGAAAGGGAGAGCGGGGTAACGCCAATAAAGTTTGACAAACTATGCGAAAACGTCTTTTTTGGAAAGTGCAGAAATAACTTTAGACCAGAAAATGATTATTTCGGGGGAAAGGCAATTAGCAATCCAAACTCTTGCAGCAAATGGTTATTCCGCTTTTTGGGGTCTTCGCGCACTCGCTTCGCAGCAGCCCGTGGTTCCAATCGCATCTGGTCCCTCCTGCCTGCATGTTGTTGGGCCTGGGGCCGGAGATGAAAAAATAATAGTTACAAAAACTCTGCCTGTCCGCTTTTATACCCAGGTTTGCGCAGACCTCTTGTGCGCGAAGTCCAGCGGGGCTTGAGATGGGGGTGCTTTTGCCTTTAGAGGGGTTGGGGATACGTACTGCACGCACCTTACAGCTCAGTTGCTACACAGCTCACAGTCATCTGCGATAGTCTGAAAGAAAAATGCCATCTGTGTGTTGAAGGACTGGCGCTTGTCCCCCAAAGTGCAAGTACCACTGCAAGTTCCACGAATGCGCTGTCATCTGCCCACACTATAGCGCCTAGAGACGGTTTTAGGTGTAAAAGTGCTTTGCAAGACAGGTGACGCCACGGTGTAACATGCAAGGTTAAACGTTTCGCACTAAAGCGGAGTACACTCAGCCTCTCATCCTTCCTGGCTGGACACGAGTGCCGAGTTACACTGAATGGCAGTAACATATGTGATTGACAGCGCCGAGAAGTCTCTGGTCTGGTGGAATATGCGATATAAAACTAGTCTTTATCACGATAAGCAGGGTCGAGCAAGATAACGCCCTTGGCTCAGTGCCTGCCCAGACACCTGTTTAAATACAAGGTTTACTGGCCCGGTCTTCTGTCAGGTGATGTTTTAATCCAAATCAATCATACGGTCCCGTAGGATTGTTATGTTATGTTAACTTATATTTGTAAAAGCACCAAATCACCAACGGTCTCTAAGCGCTACCACAATGACCATGAACCCAGAAATCCTCTACTGCCATCTGATCGAGCAGAATTGGGGTACGATTATCCAAACGCCTCAGAAAAAAGGATGGTCTTAAGTTTCCTCCTAAAACGGAGTAGCGTTGCTTCCCCACGTAAGCTTTCCGGTAGCTTATTCCAGAGCTGGGGGATCACCACATTGATTTGGATTAAAACCACCTTTCATCTAAGCGCCTAGGCACATCTGAGTTTGTGGTGTGCGCCATGGCGTTACCTGTCCTCCATCCTACGCTTCCTTCTCAGGGGCGCACGTACTATCTGCTGAGTCAGTGTCAGCCGCCTGGCTGGCACTGCTTGTGAAAGGAAGGGGGTGCTGCTCCCCGGAAACTCCTGGACAGTTTACCTGTATTCAGTCTTCATTTAGTGCATTTTCTATTGTGCCCACGGGGGCCACCTTGGCACACAATACACGCGGCATTGTAGCAATGTATGAGTCAGACTGCTCTGGGACGCTGGTTAGTGTGACGACATAAGATGGTATATTGGGGGTGTCTGAGCCGCCTGTCTCTGGGGCCCTGGTTAGTGTCACGACATAAGATGGTAGATTGGGGGTGTCTGAGCTGCCTGTCTCTGGGGCCCTGGTTAGTGTGTCGATATAAGATGGTAGTTTGGGGGTGTCAGAGCCGCCTGCAGTGAGGGCCCGCCCTCTGTGCGTGCACCTGCTCGCACCACGGTGGCGGACTGGCGGTGCGTGCACAGGGCTGTGTGCTGGCCTCGGGCCTGGAATGCCGTGTTTGTACACCTCGGTGGCGGTGCGTGCACAGGGCTGTGTGCTGGCCTCGGGCCTGGAATGCCGTGTTTGTGCACCTCGGTGGCGGTGCGTGCACAGGGCTGTGTGCTGGCCTCTGGCCTGGAATGCCGTGTTTGTGCACCTCGGTGGCGGTGCGTGCACAGGGTTGTGTGCGGGCCTCGGGCCTGGAATGCCGTGTTTGTACACCTCGGTGGCGGTGCTTGCACAGGGCTGTGTGCTGGCCTCGGGCCTGGAATGCCGTGTTTGTGCACCTCGGTGGCGGTGCGTGCACAGGGCTGTGTGCTGGCCTCGGGCCTGGAATGCCGTGTTTGTGCACCTCGGTGGCGGTGCGTGCACAGGGCTGTGTGCTGGCCTCCGGCCTGGAATGCCGTGTTTGTGCACCTCGGTGGCGGTGCGTGCACAGGGTTGTGTGCTGGCCTCGGGCCTGGAATGCCGTGTTTGTGCACCTCGGTGGCGGTGCGTGCACAGGGCTGTGTGCTGGCCTCGGGCCTGGAATGCCGTGTTTGTGCACCTCGGTGGCGGTGCGTGCACAGGGCTGTGTGCTGGCCTCCGGCCTGGAATGCCGTGTTTGTGCACCTCGGTGGCGGTGCGTGCACAGGGCTGTGTGCTGGCCTCCGGCCTGGAATGCCGTGTTTGTGCACCTCGGTGGCGGTGCGTGCACAGGGTTGTGTGCTGGCCTCGGGCCTGGAATGCCGTGTTTGTGCAGCTAATACAGCTTGGGAGAACGTGATGGCCAGCGCGCTGTTCCCTCTTCAGTGAACACATTCTGGGATTATCCATGGAAGTGGCAGACATGTGGGACTAAAACTGCCCCTGTTGCATTTTATTTTTAGTTCAACGTGTGCCCTACCTGGCTCCGCGGCATTGTTGCCGATTCGTACTGAATCCTGGCTACCTCACTTGACCAAACTGTGTGGTTCATGACAAATTGCCTTATTGCAACGCTTATAGGGAATGCATCAATCTTGCATTTCAGCTGCAGATAAACTCGGTGCTTTTTTGTCTTCGATTTACGCTGAGGGGCACTGAGGTCGGTGGTCTCCACAACTCGCCTGTTTCACTTTACTTGCATTGTGTTAAGTGCTGTGTGTAACCGGCAAGCCACAGGTTCGGATCCTTCCAACCATTCAGAGCTCGATAAAAGGAGTAGTGCCGAGTTGAATTCGGTAATTGCAACATCGTTTATTTACAGTGCCAAGAAACGGCAGCGATGCAGTAGTAAGCACTTTCTAAAGATAGCAGCATACTTTGTTTACAGTGCCAAGTGGCAACATTACAGTAGCAGGCGCTGTATGACGTCAGTCACCCTGTTACACTTTAAAGGACGACGACAGGTGACTCGAACCCCGAGCCATCCAAATACACCAGTAACAAACACTACTTTTACCAAATAGAATGGGGCTGGCACACGCCACACCCTATTACTGGAGAGGAGGAAGGGCTGTGCGAGGGACATGTAGCGGGATCTTGGGACTTTTGAGCAGTGCGGACGGGTGGTGTCGGCATTTGTGCCGTGCACACCAGCCCCCGAGTGGCAATGTAAACCGCCCGCGCGCAGGCACAGGCCAAGCTGCCGTGTGTAGCTGGGGTAGGTTGGGCGGCGGCGATGAGTGACGCCCCATGAAGTCCTGTAACTCCATCACTGTCCTTTCATTCATGTCCCTCCATAGTCCACGCCCCAGCGAGGCCCGCCGTTTCCGTTGTCTGTGTTTCCAAAAAAACGACTATTTCTCCTCTTTGTAAGTACGAGGCCTCGAGTTGGCACCATTTGAAACGTACCGAAAGATTAGATGCCACCTGGTCCGCGTCACTGTGCTCCCGCGGCCAGGGCACAGTGCTCCGGTTTACCATAACGAGGTGTGGTTTCGGGTCCGTGGCTCTGGGGTTCGATCTGATCGGTTGGCGTTTGTTGGGATGGTCAAGGAGAAAATTCGGAGAATGTAAACTCTGGCTCGGGGTAGGCACCGATCATCCCTTTCAGAGAGCACGGGACTGTGAAGTGCCACTGCGTGCCCCCCTATCCTCTGAACTGCAGGCTGGGGGCACCCTCAGTCCTCCAAGGGGTGCAGCGCAGATACACACACTAGGACGTACTCTGCGAAGTGCGGCTGTATTGTTGAAAGGCGTTGTCCACCGACCGTGGAACCGAGCGACCTAAGCTCCAGCCCCAGCCCCAGCTCTCGTGCTGGGTAAGGGTCAGGGTGTGTGATCCTGGGCGAATAACGTACATTTTTGTGCCTAAAATCTCGTCTCTTTCGAAGTCTTCTTTAATAACTGTATGACTGGTACTTCAACGCAACATGTCATTAAACATTCTATGCCTTGTAAAACGAGTTGAGATCATTAAAAAGGCACACTTTACCTGCACCAACGAGCGGGTACACGTATACTATATGTACGTGTACCCAGGGCGGATGCTGAACAGTTCCACAGACGCCTCAGAGCAGTAGTGGGCGCAATGTAAGAGGTGCGGTTCTCTCCTCAGTTACAGGACAACAGCATGTGTGTCATCAACTCTTCGGAAATAACACCAGCCTATCTTATGTTTTTATTTATTTATAACGTTTTATATAGCGCTAACATGACCCTTGCGGGTATCAGAGCGCTTTACAATAATCAAGGCTTCAGTATTTGTTCTAGTGGTGGAGGTAAGCCGGGAGCACCATGATTTGTCCAGGATCAGACATTCTAGTTGGGGGTTCGGGGAGGAGCGGACGATGAAGGGAAACGGGTGCTTTCTGAACACTGGTGCGAGTGGTCTGCAGATAACATCCCGGGCTGCTTTCTTTCTGTTGCTGCTGCTGCTCGAAGTTAGGATTCACGAAGCGCCAACAGCTAGACATGGCAACTTCTGACTGCTAAAATGCGCACTTTCAGATCCCCCAGAGTACTATCTATATACATTATCTAAAACATAATATACAATATGATTCCGGCTTAGTGTTTTCTAACAATTGAATAGTTTGAATGAATATTATTGAAAGTGGAACTATTGATTACAAGTATTTATAATGTGCGAATCTTCGTTCACGGATCATGGGGCACTGGATATATCATAGGAAGGGATGCGGAGTTAAGAACATGCAGTCAGAAGCCTGCCCTGGAAGTGTCAGGCGAGGCAGGGAGCCATGCTTTACACACCCCAGCTTCGGTGCGACCTGGGGCCAGCAGACACCCGGCCAGCCGTGCAAGGTGCTTTAGAAAGATGTCTGTAAGCGGCAGAAGGGGAGGGAGCCTGTCGCAGTGGCACGGGTGCCACTGACGGAATAGACGTCTAGGCGCTTTATGCGGCACAGCCATCACAGTACTCACCAGGGCTGTTTGAGAGAGGTTTAGTGCACCCGAGCAGTGGTGAAACAGAGGTAGGGACTCGACTTGTACCTCGGTGACATTCCCGTGTCTGCCGATTGCACAGCTAACCTGTCCCTACCATCCTCACACTACTGTCCAACCGAACACTGCAAACCGTGCCACCCTGAGGGTCGCTCTCTGGAACATCACCTTAATCATCCTCACCACAAAACCCAAAGAGCCCCCTGGAGAAGGACACCTCTGGACAGCACACAGGCAAAAGACCCCCAAAGGCCCTCAGACCATGTTCTGGAGAAAGTTTAACTAGTTCAGCAACGTCGAGTTACAATATACCTGTCTGTGATGTACCTGGCCTCTTCACAGGACACACCATTAGAGGTCATACATACCTCGTAGGAGACTAAAGAAACTTAAAAACCACACGTTATTATATTTTGTATACTGTGCCCTCTCCCATACCTTACTGCAAGGTACAGAGAAACCAGACTGAAGGCCGAGTCCCTTTAACGAGGTCAATAAACTCCCCCTGGTTTGCTGCATATCCTCTTTATTGACTTTAATGGGTATTTTATTTCTTAAAACACATGGTTACAGAAAAGCTCACAAACTCCTCCATCAAGTCGTTGGACTCTTGCGTTTCCCTATCAAATCTTGAGGTTTTAGATAATGTATAATACATTTGAAATGAGTACTATAAAAATAAACACATCAAAAAACAGCTTGTAATTTATTGCAAATAAATACCTGTGTCCAGTTTACAGTGAGCCTGTACCCAAACTGCTTCTGTGTCTTAGAATGAGTGGGTTACTGGCACACAGATAACTGTCCGCTGGTAAATAAACACTTCCCATAACCAGCGAAGGGCTGGGTTTCAGAGCTGAGAGCATCCAAGAAAGGAGTCTGACAAGCTTGGTCTTATTTTTAATTATTTTAGTGGCAGTTAAGCTTTCTGCTCAGGGAGTTGCTTTTCTCTGTGTCTGCTGGCTTTGGCAGGAATTGTGATGTTACAACTCAAGGTTGTGAGTTATTTCAGTAGAGCAGCGGTGCATCTTTCTTAGTGATGTCACCACTAGACTGTAGCAAAAATATTATCGGCAGGTTTTTATTGCAGGTTTCACGTGTTCTACAAATATAGCCAATTTCTAATGAAAGTTACATTTCACTAGTACTGTCACGGAAAGACAATGCTCTGCTGAGCCATTGTCACTTGTATACAATAATGCAGACAACAGAGGAGGATCTACTGGAAGTAAAAAGGCAATCAACCTGCTTTATTGGAAGACAATTTTCAATTCTCAGTTAAGTCCTTTTTGTCATTGAATGTTGGGAAATAGTATTCTGTGTTCTCTGCAGTCTGGAGCTGGGAGACATCACATATGAAGTCGTGAACTTCTCCTGTTCTGGTAACAGATGTGTGTGTACATCTATCTATCTATCTATCTATCTATCTATCTATCTATCTATCTATCTATCTATCTATCTATCTATCTATCTATCTATCTATCTATCTATCTATCTATCTATCTATCTATCTATCTATCTATCTATCTATCTCGTTGGGTGTTCACAATGCATCATTTTCTGTTGTTCCTATGAAGTGGCACAAAAGGCATTTTTGGAAAATAAACCTGACTGTGTTTAAGGGCTGGTCATGGAGGAAAATTAAAGGGGTTTTGAAAGTCCATATGGCGGTACTGCTTCCCAATGACTACTTACTCAGTCCAACAACAATTGGTTATTCACGGAAAGACACGTCTGTGCCATCGTGGAAGCGCTGTGCCTGTCTGATGGTTGCAGTTGGGTGGTGATCCCTGGTTCCTTGTTTTATAAAGAGCTATGCTATACCTTTTGATTACTTCAGAGACACCAGTAGTTGTTTTGTGATCTGCAGATATTTAAAAATACATGTAATATATGTTTGCTGTTTGTGTGGAACTGCCCCCCAAGAGGTATGGTGGCTGCTCCTGAGATAGCAAGAGTCCTTGAGCAGGGAGATACCATGGCGGAGCATTGGCACAGAACAGTGGTGTAAAAGGGGATTCTTTGAAGGTGGGTGGTGGCAGCTCCAGAGGGTTCAATCGGCCTGGCTGCTGGGTGAGATGAACCTCACTAGTGGCGGCCAGGGAGACGTGTTCAGAGCTGAAGGCCTATCTATATGGACTGATGCTGTCCTGAAGTCCACGCCCTAGTCCGAGGTTCAGGAGCGGTCTGCTCAGCCTCACTTGACAGCATTTATACAGCTCCCTCTGCAGTGCAGGTGGTGTCTAGGCGCTGGGCTGGATCCTTAATCCTCACAGGCACATTGTGCAACTTTAGTTTCATTTGTCACTGTAAAAGACCTCTGAGGGATGCACTTTAGGTGTTTTTCAGTTTTTATTTTGTGCGGTTATATTTCATGGACCAGACCAGAGAGGCAGCAGTCTGTTTCATACAAAGCTGATCAATGCTGACTGCTTTGTACAGTTTATTTCAGAAAAGGAGAAGAACCCTTAATCGCCCAAAGGACTAGGGTAAAACTGTAAATAACAAAGAAGACGTCCTCTGGGATTTGTTTAAAGATTTGTGCACACCTAATCACACTTAACCAATCCAGCTGCATCCACACCACAATTATTCATAAAGGACACCGCCAACCTAATGGCTACAGTAAATTGGCACAGATATTCATACAAGGTCAATAGTGTTTGCCATTTACTAAGTTCATTTATTGCAGTTAGTATAAAAAAACAGAAAAAAACGTATGTTCGGCTGCTATGACAGTGCCCATGGCTGGTATAAAACATACAGATTCACAGCGGTCGCTGATTTTTGGTGAAGGAGCGCTTCAAGCCTTGCCATAAGCACAATACCAGCATTTGATGTCCAATGGCAGTGAGTGATGAGTGGTGAGCTGGGATTATGCTTCTAGTTTGACTCACCCACACAGCCAAAGAAAGAAAGAAACCTAGATGCTCAGGTAAGGAATGCCATTAAAGGCAAAATATGTGACTTTTTTTTAATAAGAATTTTTTTAATTAGATTTTCATTGCAAACATAAACAAAACACACCTTTCGCTGGTCCGCGCATGGAACCAACAAAGAGCCAGGCCAGTCACTTTAGACCTCTGGTCCCATACCTCTCCTCTTACTTACAGTCCCCTTCAAGTCCATAATAGGACCGCCCTTTGCCCCACACCCTGGAACGTTTCTTTGGGCACCCCTTGCAGTATAGTTAGGTTCCTCCTGCTGTGCACAATGGTCCTTCCCGCTTTCCATTCCCGGGGATGGAGAGGGGGGCTCTGGGCGTCGGCCTAAACTGTGTGACATTTTATGTCATCGTTTTCTAGCAGTGTTGATATGCATTACTACGCAATGGATCACGTTATAAAAAGCATATATTAAAAAAAATTAAAGAAATGTATACACATCCAAGCCCATCCTATTTGAAATGTTATTCACCAGCAATTCATGATTTTGTCCTGCATGGAAACACATTGAAATGTTGTTAACCCTATCCTTTCTGCCTTCAAGAGTAAAACTGTTTCTTTAAAGCACTGTATAATATTGCCCTCAGCAGAAAACAAGCATGCTTGTACACAATGACTACAGTAACATCTGTACCTCTTTTAATCTGTGAGTGCCACTTCGGTTTTGAAACCTTTCTTCGCTGTTGCGTTGGGTTTATCCTATGTTCACATTACTGGTTGCCTGGAAGCACTTCTTTCCATAAAGAAACAGCTCTAGGTAACAGTATAGCACATTACATATTTATGATCTATGTGCTTCGCTAGCAGGCTCTGTGAGGTTTAAAACACCAGACCGTAAGAAGATGCAACGCGGTTGGCATTATTCTGAACTCTGAGTGACGTCTTAAAATAATTTCTGCTTTAAGAAAAGTGCCTGTGATGTACACAAGAATAGCAAAACATGTTTACTGTCGTTTCCATTTGCATTCTTAATTAAATTGAAATAGGTAAAGGTTTTCCATCCAATTGTTATGTGATCTGAGCCAAATTGTTACCTTTTTAAATGGCTTTCTACAGCTGAGCAGGACCAGTTACCAATTGAAAGTGTCTGGTGTGCCATTGTAGCCTGCACACACCAGCTTTTACGACTTTGGGTCTGATGTATAAATGCTTTTGTGGCAAAAAATGCTTTCACAAAATCAAACGTTCCAACCTCAAAAAGTTGTGTTGCATTGTACTAAAAAACTGTGAGACAAAGTGATTTTCTACTTGTAAATCAACTTTTGTTACTCATATGAATTGCATTTGGGAAGGGGAGTGAAAGGGACTTCTCACGTCCACTTGTGATTCAGAATGCAACCTATCAATGGCTTATGATGGCAAATCTGGTGGCAAACAGATCTGTCGCAGATGTCCTACTTAGGGTGGTAAGGGATGCGCTGTGGACAGCTTCCCTTTTGATCATTACGGCGGCGGCCTCGTGGGCATTGGGGAGCAGACAGCGGTCCGGGGACCAATGCTTGCCCACCGCCCCATTTATGTTAAAGCAGCAACTGTCCTTTCACTGGGCCAGGGCTATTTTTTTATTATTTATGGTGGAGGTCAGCTGTCTCTCACAGGTTTCCATCCCTACGCTGGCAGCCAGGTGTAGGGACACACCAGGCTGCCGAAATGCCTCCTTCTTCATGAATATTAATGAGGCAGGAGGTTTTGCAACCTCTTCCGAACATGCATTTTCAGTGGGATTTGTTAGTACATCAGTTGTATCGCAGAATACAGGGCGCAGTTGCATGACCCATAGCCGCAGTGAGCTTAACTTTTAGTTGAAGCAAATGTGTTTATGCAGAAGACGGCACCACCGTGAAACAGCATATTTCAGCGACCATTCCTTGGCCTTGTATAACGCAGGACGGTGATGGCAAGAGTAGGGTGACCAACTGGCATGGGTGTAAATTCAGGATGGTGAGTGTAAAAATTCAAGACAAAGGGTCAAAATTCAGGACAAAAATTCAGGACAGGAGGTCAAAATTCAGGACAAAACTTCGGGACAAAAGGTAAGTTTTACAGACACGTCAGAGGAGGTCGCGCAATAGTATAAAAGTAAGTAGATAGACAACCACTTAAGTACAAGTCAAAATAGGTTTATATTAGGTTGAGACAATCGTGCACTTCACGGTTTTTCAGTATGCCTGCAGCTTGCTACCTTAGACGATTCAAAACTCGCATCTCGCTCCAGCAGGTATTAGTCACCAGACAATGGTGAACCACACCTGAATACAAGTGAGGCCGCTTTTATTGTTGATTGAAAACTACTGGATATACAAGGAACTTTGCAGTGCCAGCCCCCAGTAACAACCCCCCCCCCTTTCCAGCCTCCCAGGGAAACACCCGATGCCCGGTCCGACCAGTCCAGCCTTGCTACCACCCTCCAATGGTGCCCCTCATCTTCACATAGACCGTCTCTCATGTGTATTTAATTTCTTTTATAGTGTTACTCATCCCATGTATGTAGGGCAGGGTGTCGGAGTGCGTTACATCACACACACACATCATATAGAGACAATGACTCATATAAACGTGAAAGTCAATGTATAGGAAATGTTACTTAAGATAATGGGTGCTACAAGGTGTAATCATTCTTTTATCTATCATTCAGTCTTTCACCAGTCATTCTGTCCTTCCATCTGTGTGCCCATCTATATCCAAACATATACAACCATTTGCAAACATATCCACCATGTATCCTTCCATCCATCATTTCACTCACCCTTTCACTCATCCATCCACCCTTTCACCCCATCCATCCGTACACTCATCCATCCACTCTTCTACCCATCCATCTATTCACTCATCCATCCAGCAATTTACCCTTTCACCCATCCAGCCATCCTTTCACTTACTCATCCATCCACCCAGTCACTTATCCTTCCACCCATTCACCCTTTCAGTCATTCATCCTCCCTTTCTCTCTCCATCCCCCTTTCACTTATCCATCCATCCTTCCACCCACCCATCTACTCATCCATTCATGAATCCATCCATTGACCCTATTACTCATCTATCCTTTCACTCACTCATCCATCCGTTCTCTCATCCATCCACCCTTTCACTTCTTCACTCATCTATCCATCCTTTTGTCCATCTACCCCCTTTCACTCACTCATCAATCCTTACATCCACCCTTTCACTCAACCATCCATCCATTCACCCTATTACTCATCCATCCTTTCACTCATCCATCCATCCGTTCTCTCATCCATCCACCCTTTCACTTCTTCACTCATCTATCCATCCTTTTGTCCATCTACCCCCCTTTCACTCACTCATCAATCCTTACATCCACCCTTTCACTCAACCATCCATCCATTCACCCTTTTCACTTATCAATTCATCGAACCATCCATGCTTTCCCACATCCATCCACCCATTCACTCACCCATCATCTACCCTTTCACTCATCCATCCATCCATCCTTTCACTCACCCATCCACCCTTTTACCCATCCATCTACCCATCCACCCATACATCTATCTATTTACCTTTTCTCTCATCCATCCTTTCACTCACTCACTCATCCATCCATCCTTTCTTTCATTATCTATCCAAGCACCCTTTCATTCATCCATTCATCCTTTCACTAATCCATCCAACCATTCACACATTCCTTCACTTATTTACTCACCCACCTTTTCACATTATGAGCTGAGCCTTTGTCTGCAGAGTTGCAGACAGAAGAGGCCCATCAAGAACTTCACCTCGCTGTAGTTCCTAAAGCAAGGGGTGGGGTGGGGGAGGGTTCACTATGCCCCTGCACATAGGCAATCTGAAAACCTAGAAGTCATGAGTCATGCATGATGCACAGTGCCAGGACGTGAGGTGACTGTGACATGGTGTTGTTTCCAGGGCGTTAAGTGGGGTAAAAAAACTGGGGGGACTCTTCAAAGGGGTGTTCGATGTAATTAAGGGCGTGGCTTAAAACACCTAGGCTAAAAATCTGTGCTTAGCATAGTGTTCCACCCGACTGGTATTATGTTGTTTCTGTCATTGCATCCAGATATATAATACAGCAAGTATCATTACACCAACAACAAGCCAGGACTATTGGCTTTGTCAATGGTTGTTAGTTGCTTAAAATAAAAAAGCAGCAACCATGGCTTTGTTGACTATAATATTGAAAATGCGTCAGTGCTAAAATGATGAGACAGTGAAAGAACTTTAGCCCCTTCTTTTTAACTTGTTTCACAGGCTTCTTTATATAAACTGTATTCTCACATTGCAGCATGGACGTTTTACCTTTTATCCATCTAACAGAATGCCCTGCTGTACACTGAGGCAGGTGGAGGCCACCACATGCTTTACCAGCCCAGACTGGCCCATTGTCATTCTGTATGTGGCAATCAGCCGCAGACAGAATGACAAGGGGCGGGGCTGCTCTTGTGCTCGAGGGGGAGTGCGAGGCGGCCCATCAGGGGGATGAGGCTTCTCGCAGGGGAGCAGTGCTGCCCTGTGATGGGCATAATTACAGACAAAAGGCGTCCGTAAAAAGGATCCTCACGGACAACGGACGTGAGGTCCAAATTACGGACGGTCCATGAAATTTACGGACGGTTGGTCACCCTAGGCAAGAGAGGGCCACGGAATTAGAATAAGGAAGTGCATCTTCTGTGGGGCGAACGGGGCAGCTTTCAGGACGGAATTAAAAAGGCGTGGGACAGACACATGCAGAGATCCCCGAGCACGGTACTGAAGTGCGCAGGCGGTGGAGAGAAGAGTCTGGCCCGGTGCCCTCGCGCTGCCCTCAGAATCTGTACCGATGCAGCCGCGCGGCCCAAAGAATCAAATGGATCTTTTAACTTGAAGAATAAAGCAGGAAGACAGACTGGGGGTAGGTAAATCCAGCCAGGAGTGGAGACACAGTAAACGCAGAGCAGCTCTGATGGAAGACAGACTGTCGGTAGGTAAATCCAGCAGCGAGTGAAGACACAGTAAAAGCAGAGCAGCTCTGATGGAAGATAGACTGGGGGTAGGTAAATCCACAGAGTGAAGACACAGTAAACGCAGAGCAGCTCTGATGGGAGACAGACTGAGGTAGGTAAATCCACAGAGTGGAGACACAGTAAAGGTAGAGCAGCTCTGATGGAAGACAGACTGAGGTAGGTAAATCCACAGAGTGGAGACACAGTAAAGGTAGAGTAGCTCTGATGGAAGACAGACTGAGGTAGGTAAATCCACAGAGTGGAGACACAGTAAACGCAGAGCAGCTCTGATGGAAGGCAGACTGAGGTAGGTAAATCCAGCAGAGAGTGGAGACACAGTAAGGGTAGAGCAGCTCTGATGGAAGACAGACTGGGGGTAGGTAAATCCAGCCGCGAGTGGAGGCACAGTAAAGGTAGAGCAGCTCTGATGGAAGACAGACCGGAGGTAGGTAAATCCAGCCGCGAGTGGAGGCACAGTAAAGGTAGAGCAGCTCTGATGGAAGACAGACCGGAGGTAGGTAAATCCAGCCGAGAGTGGAGACACAGTAAAGGTAGAGCAGCTCTGATGGAAGACAGACTGAGGTAGGTAAATCCAGCCGCGAGTGGAGACACAGTAAAGGTAGAGCAGCTCGGATGCAAGACAGACCGGAGGTAGGTAAATCCAGCCGCGAGTGGAGACACAGTAAAGGTAGAGCAGCTCTGATGGAAGACAGACTGTTGGTAGGTAATCCAGCCGCGAGTGGAGACACAGTAAAGGTAGAGCAGCTCTGATGGAAGACAGACCGGAGGTAGGTAAATCCAGCCGAGAGTGGAGACACAGTAAACGCAGAGCAGCTCTGATGGAAGACGGACAGGGGGTAGGTAAATCCACAGAGTGGAAACACAGTAAGGGTAGAGCAGCTCTGATGGAAGACAGACCGGAGGTAGGTAAATCCAGCCAAGAGTGGAGACACAGTAAACGCAGAGCAGCTCTGATGGAAGACAGACTGTTGGTAGGTAATCCAGCCGCGAGTGGAGAGACAGTAAAGGTAGAGCAGCTCTGATGGAAGACAGACCGGAGGTAGGTAAATCCAGCCAAGAGTGGAGACACAGTAAACGCAGAGCAGCTCTGATGGAAGACAGACTGAGGTAGGTAAATCCAGCCGAGAGTGGAGACACAGTAAAGGTAGAGCAGCTTGGATGGAAGACAGACTGAGGTAGGTAAATCCAGCCGCGAGTGGAGACACAGTAAAGGTAGAGCAGCTCGGATGGAAGACAGACTGTTGGTAGGTAATCCAGCCGCGAGTGGAGACACAGTAAAGGTAGAGCAGCTCTGATGGAAGACAGACCGGAGGTATGTAAATCCAGCCGAGAGTGGAGACACAGTAAACGCAGAGCAGCTCTGATGGAAGACAGACCGGAGGTAGGTAAATCCAGCCGCGAGTGGAGACACAGTAAACGCAGAGCAACTCTGATGGAAGACAGACTGTCGGTAGGTAAATCCAGCAGCGAGTGGAGACACAGTAAGGGCAGAGCAGCTCTGATGGAAGACAGACCGGCGGTAGGTAAATCCACAGAGTGGAGACACAGTAAGGGTAGAGCAGCTCTGATGGAAGACAGACTGGGGTAGGTAAATCAAGCCGAGAGTGGAGACACAGTACGGGCAGAGCAGCTCTGATGGAAGACAGACTGAGGTAGGTAAATCCAGCCGAGAGTGGAGACACAGTAAAGGTAGAGCAGCTCTGATGGAAGACAGACCGGAGGTAGGTAAATCCAGCCGCGAGTGGAGACACAGTAAAGGTAGAGCAGCTCTGATGGAAGACAGACTGTCGGTAGGTAAATCCAGCAGCGAGTGGAGACACAGTAAGGGCAGAGCAGCTCTGATGGAAGACAGACCGGCGGTAGGTAAATCCACAGAGTGGCGACACAGTAAGGGTAGAGCAGCTCTGATGGAAGACAGATTGGGGGTAGGTAAATCCACAGAGTGGAGACACAGTAAGGGTGGAGCAGCTCTGATGGAAGACAGACTGGGGGTAGGTAAATCCACAGAGTGGAGACACAGTAAGGGTAGAGCAGCTCTGATGGAAGACAGACTGGAGGTAGGTAAATCCAGCCAGGAGTGGAGGAACAGTAAGGGCAGAGCAGCTCTGATGGAAGACATACCGGAGGTAGGTAAATCCAGCCACGAGTGGAGACACAGTAAAGGTAGAGCAGCTCTGATGGAAGACAGACTGAGGTAGGGAAATACAGCCGCGAGTGGAGGCACAGTAAAGGTAGAGCAGCTCTGATGGAACAGAGACTGAGGAAGGTAAATCCACCCGCCCAGGGAACAAGTCCTAAAAAAAGAAGTGGGGGGACTAACCTAGTTAGGCAGTATGCAAGTGACATCACGGTGCACAACTTCACGGCGCATGACATCATGGCGCACAACATCACACATGGCATCACAGGAATTGATATCATAGAAAGTGGCATCACAAGCCACAACTTTACAGTAAGTGGCATCAGAAGAAGTGACATCAGATCTAAAGCCTTCACATATATGTTTAGCAGGTCTATCATGTGTATGTTTGAGCGCATTGCGAGGATAATAGCACAGTGAGCAATGGAAGATGAAATGTGACTTCTACACCTTGTAGTCCCCCAGTTTGATGTAACACATCCTGTACATTCATTTACAAATGTATATAATTTATTGTATATGTAATATGGACGTCTGATGTAAAGGGCTCTGACACCCTGTATTGGGATGAGTAGGGCTATAGAAGAAAAAATAGTGGTACTTAAATTATTTCAACGCCTCCTCAGGGGCAGTAAGCTCTATATAAAATGCAATTTGTTTTGTGTAAATACTGGGAAAGACCAACACATGTGACATTCTTACAGTGCATGCATATCTCCTAAACCGGGACTGAACAAAGTGAAAAGCTGCCTCTCTTAAGTATGTGTAAAGTGCTAACAAGGTGTGAGCCTTTGTTTCCCCTCCGCTTCATTTTCATCAGGTGTGAGGCTCCTGACTGCTCCTAGCCAAGAGACTCGAACAAAAGGAGGCCTGATGACCCCTCAAATTCGGCCTTTGTTATGGGCCCAGCAGAAGTCTAAAATAGGAAAGCCCTGTCCCCGCCTGCACGTTGTTGCTTGTTGCAGATGGAAAGCAGACAACGTGCAGGCGCTGCTGAAAGTGTCCCGGTGTTTGGAAATTACACCGGGACGAGTTCAGCACATTATTCAGTGGGGCCCAAATTCTTGGCAGGGTGGACGGCGTTCACCCTGTGAAAATATCGGGTGGACGCCGTCAACCCGCCTGTACCCCCGACTCGTGCCCTGCACCCGCCTCTGGAGACACAGTAAGCGTAGAGCATCTCGGATGGAAGACAGACTGGAGGTAGGTAAATCCAGCCGCGAGTGGAGACACAGTAAAGTTAGAGCAGCTCTGATGGAAGACAGACTGGAGGAAGGGAAATCCAGCCGAGAGTGGAGACACAGCAAACACAGAGCAGCTGTGATGGAAGAAAGAATGGAGGTAGGCAAATCCAGCCATGAGAGGAGACACAGTAAAGTTAGAGCAGCTCTGATGGAAGACAGACTGAGGTAGGTGAATGCAGCCGCAAGTGGAGACACAGTAAAGTTAGAGCAGCTCTGATGGAAGACAGACTGGAGGTAGGTAAATCAAGCTGAGAGTGGAGACACAATAAGCGTAGAGCAGCTCTGGTGGAAGACAGGCTGGAGGTAGGTAAATACAGCAGAGAGTGGAGACACAGTTAGCGTAGAGCAGCTCTGATGGAATGCAGACTAGAGGTAGGTAAATACAGCAGAGAGTGGAGACATAGTAAAGTTAGAGCAGCTCTGATGGAAAACAGACTGAGGTAGGTAAATCCAGCCAAGAGTAGAGACACAGTAAGCGTAGAGTAGCTCTGATGGTAGACATACTGGAGGTAGGTAAATACAGCCGAGAGTGGAGACACAGGAAAGTTAGAGCAGCTGTGATGGAAGACAGACTGGGGGTAGGTAAATCAAGCTGACAGTGGAGACACAATAAGCGTAGAGCAGCTCTGGTGGAAGACAGGCTGGAGGTAGGTAAATACAGCCGAGAGTGGAGACACAGTAAGCGTAGAGCAGCTCTGATGGAAGGCAGACTGGAGGTAGGTAAATACAGCTGAGAGTGGAGACATAGTAAAGTTAGAGCAGCTCTAATGGAAAACAGACTGAGGTAGGGAAATCCAGCTGAGGATGGAGACACAGTAAGCATAGAGCAGCTCTGGTGGAAGACATACTGAAGGTAGGTAAATACAGCTGAGAGTGGAGACAAAGTAAAGGTAGAGCAGCTCTGATGGAAGACAGACTGAGGTAGGTGAATGCAGCCGCAAGTGGAGACACAGTAAGCGTAGAGCAGCTTTGATGGAAGACAGACTGAGGTAGGTAAATCCAGCCGAAAGAGGAGAGACAGTAAAGGTAGAGCAGCTCTGATGGAAGACAGACTAAGGGTAGGTAAATCCAGCCGAGAGTGGAGACACAGTAAGGGTAGAGCAGCTCTGATGGAAGACAGACTGGAGTAGGTAAATCCACAGAGTGGAGACACAGTAAAGGTAGAGCAGCTCTGATGGAAGACAGACTGAGGTAGGTAAATCCAGCCGAGAGTGGAGACACAGTAAACGCAGAGCAGCTCTGTTGGAAGACAGACTGGAGGTAGGTAAATCCACAGAGTGGAGACACAGTAAAGGTAGAGCAGCTCTGATGGAAGACAGACTGAGGTAGGTAAATCCAGCCGAGATTGGAGACACAGTAAACGCAGACCAGCTCGGATGGCCGACAGCCATGTCACAGTGGCAAGATGAAGGCGCAAGAAGAACCCGGGCCTATTTTAACATGTCTGCAGGCTCGTTTGTTGATGCTACTTTTACCGTCCTGTACAAATTTAACCACTTGACTGCGGGATCAATGTGTAGCAAGTGCGTTTCCTAAAATATGTCAGGTGACCCTGTGTTTGTGTACACCGTCAACATAAATGGCTTACACACTGGTTTAGCTTTGCAGAATTTGAATATCCCATATTAATGCTGTAAAAATAGCTCTGAAAAGGGCAGTGACTTTGATACTTTCTGGGCTAAGCTCCTACAGCATTAATAGTTATAAAAAGGAAGCAGAACACCCAGCCCTCAGCCCCCTGGTATACCCAGGCCCTTAGTGGCTATCATCTTCACTGCAAACATTGGGAGCATACGTGGAGGAAAGCATATAAGCCTGATGACTTAATCCAATACAAAAAAGCACAACATGGTTATTATGGCCAGATTAAGCTAGCAAAAAAGGAATATTTTTTACAGCAGTTAAATTAAGCCCATCATGATCAAAAAGCTATTCTTTCCATCGCTAAATCGATTCTCCAAACAAAAACCATGGTTAAAAAAATTCCACCCTCACAGACCCTTTGCAATCTAATATCCACATATTTTGAAGAAAAAATTCTCAAGATACAATGTGAATTTAGCTCTCCTTCCCAGGCTAATGCTGTTCTAGAAGAGCAATGTTACCCGACAGGAACCTCTCTTCAAGCATTTCAGAGTTTTAGCCTCGCAGAGTCCCGAAAAGCTATTTTATCCTCTAAGTCAGAATCTCCCTCTGATCCCTGCCCACTTTACATTCTTCATTCAATGATAGACATTGTAAATCCAGTGATCAATGAGATTTTAAACACCTCATTGTCCACTGCAAAAGTCCCAGCAGACTGGAAACTTGCTATGGTTAAACCTCTTCAGAAAACAACTAGCAGATCCATCAAATCTCTGTAACCTCTGACCCATTTCACTCCTTCCTGCTTTGGGTAAAATTATGGAAAAATTGCTAAATGTTCAGCTAATGTCATTCCTGGAGGAGTCCAATATCCTGCATCCACAGCAGTCTGGCTTCCGTCCCAAACACTCAACAGAGTCAGCCGTGCTTGAGGTGGAGACACGCTAAAGGTAACATTAGACGCCAGAAAGAATGCTGTGCCTATTCTTCTAGACCTATCAGCAGCATTTGATACCATCTCCCATGAGATACTACTACAGCAGATCAAAAAATGTGGCATCTCTCATTTGGCCTTAGCTTGGCTGGAATCTTTCCTTGCTGACTGTAGTTAAACAGTAGTACTAGGACCATATCTGTCCCCTGAAAAAACACCTCCCTCTGAAGTTCTGCATGGCTCGTCGCTTGGCCCTGCATCGTTCAACATATGACCCCCCTAATCTCATTGATGTCCTCTTTTCGCATTATCTGATGATACACAGCTTATCCTTTCTCTAGATAAAACGTCTATTGGATCAGAAATCAATTTCAAAAGATGTCTAACAGAGGTTATTCGGTGAATGCAAACTAACCAACCACCTGAAATGCAACACCTACAAAACGGAGATCATGCTTTTAGGTAAACACAACTCATTTGACCCTACGACATGGTGGCCTAATTCCGCCCCTTCCCTGCCCAATATTGTAGAGGTAGTGAAAAATGTGGGCGTGAAATTTGACTCCTCACTATCCTTCTGCCCTCAAGCAGTGGCAGTTGCAGGTACATGCTTCAATGTAATTAAATCACAAAAAAAATTGCGCCTACCTCCCCTTTCTGCTAGAAAAACAGTGGCAGTTGCATTGATTACATCCAGACTAGACTATTGTAATAGTCTATATGCAGGGACCTCTAAACAAACCCTTCATAAAGTGCAAGTAGTCCAACATGCAGCAGCTAGGTTAGTACTTAAACAATCACGTCGATCTTCTGCCTCAGCAGCCTTAAAAGCCCTCCATTGGCTGCCAATTCACAAGAGAGCCCTTTTAAAATCATCCTGTTTACTTTTAGAGCCTACAGAGCCATGAGTCCTAAGTATCTCACAGCTAGATTTACCCATTACACGTCCTCTCGGCCTCTGAGGTCTTCAGCCGCGAATCTCCTTAAGCCTCCTCAATTTAGGCTTAAGACTAAAGGAGGTAGATCTTTTATGTTTCTAGGGTCCAAGGCATGGAATCAGCTCCCCACAGAGCAGAGACATATTGCATCAGAACCCCTTGTCCGGAAACAGCTGAAGACATGGCTTTTTACAGCCTCTGATCCTGTCTGTCATTCTCTCATTTGAAGAACTCTGAAAGGCCCCTTCTCGGATCCAGAGTCTCAGACTGCCTTATTCCTTAGTATTTCCTCTGACTTTTATACCACTGAGCGCCAGGATGCTCCCAAATTCAAGTTCAAAGACTTTATTCGGGTACCGTCATATCCATAAAAGCACAACAAACATGACAATTTAAAAATACACAAGTAGAGAATCACAATAAAATCCATTGGTAATATACATAAGTACACATAATAAAAATGGATGCTCCCTTGGGAGTGACACAAATTCCAAATTCAATTCAATGTGTTCACAGTCTTTTTATTCCATTAAATGACCTTATTGTTGTCCCTGTACAACGCTCTGTTGGCCTTGTGGCAGCTATAAAATACCTGCAATGAATAAATAGTGCTTACTGCCAAGTCACCATGCTTCCAAGTGCTATATAACTGCCTTGCTACTACCGTTCTCAATCAGTACATGTGAATGTGACGAGCGAGTGGCAGGCTTGACACACTGGGATTCAGACCACTGACTTGCAGGTGGCACTCAGACCTACGCAGTAGGCGAGTCAGCGACTCTGTTATCTTACCAATATCTCTCCCGCTTGATGGCTCGGTGCATTATGTGTACTGCAGTGGGTAGGACAACACTGCGGCGCACAATATATCCAACAGTCTGTATAAACGGTGCTTTGTAGACTGATGACTCCTCTTCCTTTATTGCATCCAATCCAGAAATCTGCGCCTAACCTGCTGTCCCCACAAATTAATCATAGCATGGCTGACACTGTCCCTTATCCTGTGAACATCAATGCATACCATTGAGATGGGCAACCTGCTTTCAATGCCGCGGGGCAATTCCGTTTATATTGTGTGAAATTGTGCATTACAGACAGCGCACATATAATTAGGGCTGAAATTGTGAGCCACCAATTAATAACATCCAGTCCAGAGTGACCCACAATGGCGGATTAAACCCTGTGGAGGCCCCTAGGCAGTCGAATTCCCCCCCCCCTCGCAAATTATCTTCTAATACTTTTTAATTTTACCAACCAACAATTTTAATAAGCCAATTTTATTCCACAAAACTAAACATGAACAATTATTAATGTTAAATTAACAAATAGTATTTTTTTTTTTTTTTTAAATAAACCAACAAAACTTTAAATATTCACTTTCCTTAATTTGTTTGTGGTGAAATCTTTCAGGATAGCTTGGAAGTCTACCAATTGCAAGACGTCATATTAATTATCGCGGGCCCCTAAAAGTAGTGGGGCCCATAGGCCGGTGCCTACTTTGCCTATGTAGTAATCCAGAACTGGTGACCCACGAACACGCCCATGCCCACTGGAATAAATTATGGGTAAACAGACATGATGCGTATTCTTTGTGGATATCCTGAAAACCTTACCGGATTTAATGATTCGGTGACTCGACAACACCTGCGCTACAAATATATAACATTGGGGGATATTCTCAAGAACGTGCGATAATCATCGCCAAAATGGGTTAACGCAATTTCACATAACGCCGTCCATCGCGGGAAAATAATTCCGTGTCAATGCCCCATTATCAACACGGCGGTAACATGCGATAGTGACCTGATAACGCCTCAAATGTCCGCAATAAAATCCCCGGGACGCCGATAAAAAACTAAAGAAGAACGTG
This sequence comes from Calotriton arnoldi, assembly GCA_963921515.1. Taxonomy (NCBI): domain Eukaryota; kingdom Metazoa; phylum Chordata; class Amphibia; order Caudata; family Salamandridae; genus Calotriton; species Calotriton arnoldi. Next base: position 1,142,993 of record CAWUFW010004829.1, on the reverse strand, counting down.
AAAAAAGTTGCGAAGGGCCCAACTGCGAAAAAAAAACACAGTGACAAGCAGCGCCAGGCCTGCAAGTCCCACAAGTCAGGCGGGAAAAACCACCACAAAAGCGCCAACAAAAAACACAAACAAAACACATACAACCGTGAAGCACCATGGAGGTAGCCGGAGCGAGTACAGAGGACAACCAGAACCCCACAAGCCCCACGGAGGACCAGCCTGGGACCTCGGGGTCAGGGAAGGGCAAGGAGAAGAAGAAAAGGAAGACACCTTACAGTACGCAGGAAAACCAGATCCCCATTACGGAGGTTATAGAACACCACCACCAACTGTGCATCACCTCCACTGTGTCATTGGCAACTAAAAACACAATATGGCAGTCCATATTGGCCAAGGTGAATGCAGTCGGAGTAAAGAGAAGGGAAGTGGACGACTGCAAGCAGCGCTGGACTGATGTGAAGCGCAAAACCAAGCTGAAACCCGCAGCCAACCTGAAAGCAGCAATGCAGACTGGAGGAGGGAGTCCAGCGACACACCAGGAGCTGGATGAGATGGAGGGAATGGTGACCCGAGTCATCATTGGGGAGACGGTGGCAGGAGTTGGGGGACCGGACACTGCACAACATGACCTGAGCCAACAGCAACAGGGTGAGTAACGACCAGGGACTGGGGGGACAGGGGGAGATGGGCACAATGGCACACATGCACAATTAAGTATAGCACATTTGCGGACAAACCATGCCCAAGAGTCACAACTCCGACCAAGAGCCCAATTTACCCAAGTCTGCAACATCTCAGCACTGTATAAGCACAGAAGTGAAAGGCACACTGCCTGAAAGGGATAAGGGCCAGCCAAATCAGAGCTGAAAGGGAAACACACACACAATGCTGCACACACACAAAATAATCAGAGCACCTCAACATTGATAACAATGTGGTACAAACTGCAACACTTTCACAACAGAACAGAGGACACAACTGCTGCCGCATCTGTGTAGAAAATGGCCATTCGCATTTGGCATAGCAGGAAACTGTGAGATGACAATGTACAAGTACAACCTCACATCCCTGATGGTGTAGAAATGTCAACTGTCCCGCATCACATAGGCATCTCCTCACAAACAGTCACAATGTACATTGTCATGCAGTCTGCAAGTAAACTTGTCCAATGCGTCAACATACATGTGAACACAATGTCAATCTGCATCTCCCCTTCACATTGCAGAGGGAGAATCAACAATCCTGCAGAGCAGACCCAACAACTCAGCACTGATGATGAACAGGACCTCCCAAACATCGACACCGATGCCCTCCAACAGCCCATGGACAGTTTCGGCACCCCACCTCCAGGAGCAGTGCAGCCCAACTGCATTGAGGAGACCCCACCCCCTGCACAGACCACACAGCAGGAAGCACCCACCACCACTGCTGTCTCCCAGGACCCCCACGACCAACACATGGCATTCCAACGCCGTGTGTTTGGGTGCCAGGAGAAGATGGCTGATCAGCTGTGGGTGGGGTTCGACCTCATGGCAGCCAAACTAGATGCCATACGTGGGTGTCTACGTCCCATCAGGGATCACTTACAGTCCCTAACGGACACCCACTGTCCGCTCCATGCTCTCCAACAATCCATGGCTGACATCACTGGAGTCATTACTCTGAGCCAAGAACAACTGTCCAGTCAGAGTGGCTCCAGCGATGCCAGCTGGGAGTTGGGACACATGCGGAGGATCATGTTGAACATGGAGCGGATGCAGGCGGAAAGAATGTTTGCCACGGCTGCACACCAGCGACATGTAGCTGTGATCTTCCATGCCCTGCAGATTCTTGTCATGGCATTGCCGCCACAAGGCCTGGCGCGGATGAATGCTGCTGCTACTACTCCATCCACATCTCCGCCCCCTGAAGTGTCAGTGCCACACAGTGATGCAGACTAGACACCACCACCCACATGTGAGGCACCTGACACATCAGAGGACGAAGATGATGATGAATCTGGCACTGTGGTAAGAATGAAGTGGTAGCATTCATCTCCGCCATTTGGCCTGTTTCAGCTTGGTTCTGCCCTCTGCATCATGCCCTGGATTAACACCTTCCACTGTCCCCCGATACACTCAGCGACACTCACTTTGGACCTCGACAGGGACTGCCATATTTGGTTTGGTTACCAATGACACAGCAATCACACTGCGGACTGAAATCTGCCTCTTCCGATGAACTTGTCAATCCCTAATGGACTCTGGCTGGCCCTCCACGGGGCAACAAGGTAAAGTGGGGTGTACATGGCCCTGTACTGCTCCAGCTTCAACACTCCACTGAATGCGAAAAAAACATTCTGATTCACACAGATGTGTCGTGGCCATGACCAATTAAGTATGAAAGTATGGATGAATGTAGGGACAGTGATTCCACAAAAAGGTACTCCCTGGGTGATGCTACCAATGCGCATGTGTGGCCGTGACCCAGATAGGCAGTGAGACACACATTGTCATTCAAATCAACACTCATCACAGTTGAATACAAGTGAAGGTGCGTAGACTTTATTAGCATATGCGTGTCAGTACGGGCAAGAGAAGTGCCACAACATGCAGGGCAATGCAGCAGTATGTCAGGAATATGAGGAACGCTGCCAAGCGCCGCTGTCCACTCCGGGGGAGTGCCTCACCCTTCATAGGTGTGTGTCAACCCGCGTTGTTGTCCGCTCATGTATTCGGAGTCCAGGCGAATGCAGCCATGTCCACTGTTGTCGTGGGATATGTGACCAGATCTCCAAGATGCAACAAGGTGTTGGGACGTGCAATGGGTTCCAATCTGTTGTGGCTGCAGGTACGTAGTTACTCGTCCATGAAAGCGATTGCAGCTCCGTAGGCTATCATTTCCAACATGAGGTCGTTGTCGACTTCATCAAACAGGACGGCGAGGCGATCCATTAGCAGGTCCGGACAGATGTGCTGCGTCCACCCCCTTTCACCAATTAGCACTACAGCCCAATAGGGGAGCGGTTCAATGTGGTCACTGCACACGAGGAGTTGTGCAATCTCCCAGGTCCAGCTGCCAGCATGCATGCCAAGTATCAAGGAATCCCATAAACGGGTATCACGGTGACACTCCTGGTCGTGGGCCAACATGTCAAGATCCAGTTCAGCTACCGTCCTGTTGGATAGGCAGACATCCATGGGCCACTCGAATATGCACGATCGACAATGCAACACAGGCTGAACGCAGGTGACGTTGGCAAGGTGGAAGCTTAGCCGGTAACTGATCCGCAGCACTGCCAATGGCAGTGCCCCCAGTAAACGCAGCATACGTGCACGGTACAGTTCCACCTGACAGGGGTTGTGCAAGTGTCCGGGATGTTCTGCCATTGCGTCAGTGGCTCTGGTTGAAGCGGCACTGTTCTGACCTGCGCCAGTCCTGTGGATGAAATGCCACAGCTCAGATCAATGGGTTGTTTTAGTGTGCAACGGTTGTACGCCTGGGATGGTGTGGGAGTAAGTGTGAAGGCCATTCCATGCAAGATAACTTTGAGCAAGGACTTCTGTGTGTGGGGTGTGTATACGTTGGTCTTTCGTCGGGCTGTGCGTAGTGTGGGAGTAGGCATCAGCTGCTCTAGTATCTGTCAGGAGGTGCCTGGCACATGCAATTCCGAGGTCGGAGGTGCAGATGTGCTTCCGCCTGATAGTCCAGACAAAGGAGCTTTCATCCCTAATGTTAGTTTCTCATCTGCTTGCAGTCAGGAAATGTGAAGTGGCTTGTTGGGGGTGGGGTGGGATATGTGCGACTTTGGGATTCAAATTTGACATGTCTTGCATGTGGCAAATGAGCGGCATCACTGTGTGTTACGTTGCCTCACAGCTGCTCCTCCCTCCCCGAGCCAATTTACCTGTGTGCGCTGCGCGGTTGCATCACTTGCACTCCTACGGCACACCATTGTCATGCCTGTCTGCGCATGTCCACAAGCCTGACAACGACACTGTGATGTTGGCCGTTGAAGGTGGGCGGCCACGTGAGTGTAGGCCTGTGGGAAGGATAGGGCGGACACAGATGTAGGGTTCATGCCTGGCTGAACTCGCGCTGCGATTAAGGCTAGGCATTTGGCTCATGCTTCGGCAATACAGATACACACTACACTTGGCATGTATGAGCCAAGACCCCGAGCGGTCTTGCGCTCCTTCATTTTCCCGTTCGTGCGAGTCCGCCCTCCGGGTGCATGCTACATTGCAACATTTTCGATTGCGGACTGGGTGGCGCCGACACTACAACAGTGACACTGTTGCTTCCTTGTCCAGGCCAGGACTGAACCACGCCCAGAGCCCCGGGCAAATCCTTCACACCCCTACGCTGGCTTGGCGTACGCCGGCCCAGCCCACTCCGCTTACGCTTACAGGGGGGGACGACACAGCTACATGACCGGGGTCTTCACCACTGCCTGAGGTGGCATGGTTGCGTCCACTGTCCACAACACTACACACACCATCAGTATATGTCCACATGGACATGTCTGTGCTCTGCATACTGAAGTCAGTTCAGCACATCACCGCCACACTTGGCATTGTGTACATTCTTATTGATGGGTGACTTGCCTCCTTCGCACATACTTGGTTCCCACCTCTCCCCACATTCTGAAATTGTGTGGCTGAGGGGCCATGCCGTTTTCGGGAGTTCAGCTGTCTTGTTCTGCGCTGCCTCGGTGGTAGTCTGGGGATCCAAGGGGGGGGCCTGGGGGTGGTGGCGGTGGGTGTTGTGGCCCTCTTGGGTCTCCGTGCTGCATGGTCAGTGGCTCCATGACATGTGTTGGTCTTCGGATGTGGCTCTGGGCTGGGCTCCCTTTCATGCTGCAGGTTGTCGTCCTGCTTTACACCAGTAACAGGCAGGTGTTAAGTCCCTGCTGCTAACGCGCCTTATCGCCTGTTTTTGGGTCGCAGCGCAGATCTGGCTGGTCGTTGAGAATATCGCGGAGTGGTGTTTTCGTGTGTTTTTGCACGGGAACGCCTACTCTGCATATCATTAGTGTTAGTTGTCGCTCTCATCCGTGGCGATGTTTTTTGCGCCAGCTATCGCTGGGTAACTGGCGATTTCGGCAGTTTGCACCAGCTTGGGAATGGGGCGATGGATCTGTAGCCACTTTTGCGGCGCTAGAGTGCCGATAACTCGGCGATTAGTCCTTGAAAATATGCCCCATTGTTTTCAATTTATCGCGAGTATTGTATTCTTACCAACAGAAGTGGAGAAACTTCCCCCCTCTGCTATGGCTCTGTCGACATTAACTACTCTCAGGAAAGTGAACCAAGGGGGCGGGGACTGTTTCTACACTTCAGAAGGGTTTCTCTTGCCCTCCTTCCTTTCCCAATGTTTGGTCCTCTTCAAATGACATCAGGAATGTTCTACATTCTCCATCCTGTCTGACCCGCTCTCTCATCCTCCAGCTTATATGCCAATTACGGGGGATTTAAAATGGGTTTCTGTCACTATGCAGAAAAGCACTACATAAGTACTCCTTGCTCATCATAATCTACATGCACAGCATGTACCGCGCGCACACACTCTCAGTACATGTCTCCTGCAAACTATCACAAGACCCTCGCTTTGGCTGTCCACAGGGTGCCAGCATTATATTAAAAGAGGAGCACTACTGGTTACAGCTCATATTCCAATCTAAACAACATTTGCAGTGTTTGAGACTTTATTAGGGCGTTCACTACACAGCAGAGGTCTAAATATCAGAGGCCAGAAGCAAAAAAAAAGAATTTTTATCCAAGCCAGATTTTCTAGCAGGGGCTAATTCAGTGAAGTATGTCACAGTAGGTCTCACAACACAATCAAACAAAGGAACATTATGACATGCCTACTGCTTCTATGTTATTTGATGCAAGGCTCGATAAAGAGAACCTCACCCCCCCAGCGGATGGCCCCTTTAAAAGAGATCATGTTTAGCCACAAAAGCCTTGATTATAAGCACCTCGTTAAATTCTGACACCCATGCAAACGTCTATTAGCAGAAGTGCAGAAACTGAGTTTTTCAGATTTGATCTCACCCAGTAAATACCAGGTGCAATAAAATCCCAACAGTTGGATTTTTCTTCCAATCATTTTTGGAAGGTCAAACTGGGTGAAGAATGCACAGTAAATAATGGAAAATGCACATTTTGGTGTGGAAGTCCGCAAAATATACATATTACGCCCCATTTTAACCATGTAGAAACTTGTAATTAGCAATATTTATTGCATCTGATAAATAGCAATTCCCGGGGTCATCATTCCTTATCGTTCCCGGTAGATACTGCTTCTGATGAATACTTCTAACTGCAGATTCTTTGCTTTAAGATACCTCCCGGGTGCCAAACGGGATATGGAATCTTTTTTAAGTAGTGCTCTTGCACGATGCTAGGTGGCGCCTTGCAGCTCCACATTGGCTCTTCACCACTCCAGAAGTGAAGGAGCGGAGCTGCATATAAGTGCCTCCCTTGCATGCGGAAGTCAGTTGCTTTCTTTCTGTCCCTTTCGAAGCTGATCCAGAACTCTCTTCCCAATTTTGTTGGTCTTCTGACCACTTCTAAATCATATTTCAGTGTGCTAGGGAATGATGTCACTTCTAAAATTGACATTTTGAAACCATGCCTCCACTGCAAAAAAACAAATGCCAGTAAAGGACCTACATGATGTGTGTCTCTGGTGTCTTTGTTCGGACATGGACTCAAAGTCGCGCAGTGAATGTGTCCCCATGCACCCAAACGTGATCTAGGACAGGGAGGTGAAGCTGTATGTTGCCGAACATCAGAAGAAGACCCGGCCTTTGCGTAAGTCCAGCTCCAAGTCATTGGCACAGACTCAGTCCCGCTCCCAAGGCTTTTCCCGCGTGAGCAATCAACTTTGTACTCAATGTCCTCTGGTAAGTCCGAGTCAAAGTCCGAGCGCAAACAAAAAAAAGGAAGCGGTACTTGACACCATCTTACCACTCTGAACTGAAAGAGAAGGTGCGACGGCGTCGTGATGTGAGTCGTTCAAACTCGAGGTTCCCGGTCGCACATTGATTCGCCAGCTGACCCCTGCGTGCCCAGAGTTTCCAGGGCCATTGGCAACGCCGCAGCAGGTTAAACACTTTAAGAAGAGTACGCTGCAGACTTGTGGTGCGCTTGTGAGTCCCTCTGATGCTCCTTCGGGCCACAAGGGTCCAAAGGAGCCCCCAGTTGGGTTACTGCTGGTGATCGTTCATTGACAAGGGTACCACAATACTCAATATTGTATTTACATCCACCACAATTGATATGTGTTAGGACAGGAAGTCTTCTGCATGTCTCTGGGGAGAGTGCTTCCTCTGCCTTATGCTGATCTCCAGGCATGTCACTCAAAAGCTACTGCATGGTTGCTAGATCCCTACCTCAGTGAGCATGACAATCATACATGTCCACTGAGGGTCTCCCTGTTTACATGCATTGAGACCCTAGAGCTTAGCTCTGAGGTCGAGGGGGCATGCCTAGTGCACCCCTATTTTTCAGAGAGTGGCAACTGCCCTCTCTACCCAGGCTGTGGTAGACTGACAGTGGTGGCAGCAATAAATCTATAGACGGGAGGGGCGAGTCACTAGCCACCCTCCTGATCAAGTCTGTGCAGTCTACCCCTTGTCTGGGGTCCTGTTGCCTTTGTCTACCTGACGTGTGTTTGAGAGCCAGTGGGTGTACTGGGAGGGATGGTGAGTTGGTCCATTGTGTGGAATGCGAGCTGTTCTGCTGGACATCCCAGCTCCACCTGTGCCCCTCCCCATTTCCTTGGAGAGGCCTGGTGGGCTGGGGTAGACACTCAGCACTTATCTGGGTTTAGCTGCACTAACTCTGCTAAGAGGGCCCCTCCTCTCTGGTCAATGCCTCCTGATCTGGAGTTAATTAAAATTCCTCTTCAGGGAATAGCACGGGTTGGTATAAGGGAGGCAGTAGGTCATCTGTCCATGCTTTGGCGAGGCATTGAACACACCATGAATGGTTTGTGATTGGAGGTGTAAGCAGGATGCAAAAGTAGCAGACCCTCTGATTGGATCAGCCTATCAATCAGAGATGATAAAAGTCTGGCCTGAGTGGTCAGCTGTTGTTCAAGACTGGTCTATGACTGAAGAGGTGGCTCACACCAGATCCGCCCAAAGGAAGCCAGCCATGACACGCAGTGTGGAGGCAAGATAAGACACTTGCTCACTGCGTCTGGAACGTGAGGAAGTTTTCTCTATGACTGATGGATTCTGCTGCTAAGAGTTCGATGAGGATCCAGGGCATCAGCAGCATGGAAGAAGACCAGCTGTTTCTGTGAGACTTGTTGAGTGGGTGCTTTGAACAAGGAAATTGCAGACAGCTGCGCAAGGAGAAAAGGAAGCTTGCAGCACATCAAGGGAGCCAGAGAAGGGGAAGCTTGATCCCAGTCCTTGAAGGTGAGATCGCTTTCCCTAAACTCCTCCCCTGCGCTGTGGGAGCCTGTAAAAGCCGTAGCTGGGAAATAGAGGCCAGTGAAAAAGGGCCCCTCCACCTTTTGTTTTGTGATATCTGGGGGTATCAGGGTGAACTGGCACTCTGTCCAGCACTACTCTCCTACAGCTAGTCAGTGGCTACTGGACTAGTGGGACTCCAGTAAACTGTGCCAAGACATCAGGCACCTGTGAACTGATCCCTGACGCCACTAAAGCAGAGTCCTCACTCAGGACGGAGGGCACTTCTGTTGCTTTGGGTGGAGGTTATGGGGCTGATCAAGAACCTTTGACTTCACATCATATGTTAAAACTATATCCTTTCAATACAAAGATTGGTATCAAGGCTCTAGCCAATGAGAGCAGCCCTGTGCAACATGGTCTGTAATATGCAATGCTAATTGTGTGTTTTCATGTTAACTGTGTTCTTATAGTGCTTGGCGTCTAGGCACTATAATACTGTTTGGGGTCAGAACTTTGGCCCAGAGACATTCTGGTTTTCGCTGTTTATCCTAGTTTTATGTGTAGTATAATTTTCTTGTGTGTATTAAATTACTTTTCTTTTATAAAAAGTAAAGCACTGACTCGACATTGATTTTATCAGCTGGTAGTACGGTGTGCACTGTATTCTGAATATCTAACACCACCTCACCTCCTTGAGTAAGCCTTAGACTGCTCTGTCTCGCTACCCTGAGAGAGTCAAGTGCTGGAGAGGAGTACTTGGTTATCCAGTTTTGGGTCCACTAGTACTGAGGCCCCAGGACACCAGTGGGGAACACTCCAGTTGATGCGATTGGAGCGCAGTAACTCCTGAGTGCCCTGGTGCCCAGGAAGCAGGGTCTAACAATATGCAAGAGAGAAAGAAAAAATAATTGAACACAGTACCATGAAGATAAAATCAATTTTTTATATTATTTTGACAAAAAATGCATTTGCATACATTCAATGCTTGTAGGTCACTGCTTTCAGTGCATGAGAAAAAGTGCTTGTAGGAGTGCTCAAGACATGTGAAAGAAGAGGAAAAAAGAATCTGAAAGGTATAGACAATAATAAGAGCAGTGGCAAGGAAACGTCATTGCAGTAGGCCTGTCACGAAGAGTCTCACATATTTACAAAATATATCCATTTAAAAGAAAGAGGCAGATCAATCAAAGCACATCTGTCTTTAGGATGATAAGAAAACAATCCAGGCTTGTATAGTTATGCCATTGACGTTTCGACCCTGATAATGAGTGTGGCAATTAAATACCTAACTGGCAGGTCTTCATCAGGACGTACAAGAAGGACCTTGAGCAACCTTCAGTGGTGTGGAAGAGTCACGCACGATCTGAGTGCATGGATGGGCTGATAGGCTCCTTATTTAGCCTTGCGTGAGGGTGGGAAATCTGATCAAGTTGTGGAATCGAAGGGTACCGCCCATTCAAGGTTAAAACAATGTGAAATCCTCGATAGAAGACCCCATAAATGAATAAATCAGAACGTGTCACTGGCTTCTGTGTAAAGAGTCGGGTTCAGAGGGCCCCCTAATTACTCTAAATGAGGGGTCACTCACTGAAAGGTCAACAAGTTAGAACATCCTTTCCCCTGCTCAGTAACAGAGCACCTGTCAGCCCGCTGAACCTGACTCTCCCGTGACGCCCCATCTGAGGTGGTGTTTGACTAAACACTGGGTCCACCAGCGGAATAGTAATAACAATAATTGTTACTTGTAAAGCGCATTCATATCACCCCTTAAGGCTTCAAGGCACTGGGGGCTGTCGGGGAGATTAAGTAAGCTATTGCCCAGAGTCACATGATGCTGAGCTGAGCTGAGCTGATCTTTTCTTCTGCCTAGTGGTCTGGATTGCCAGACAAGTGCCCTTTAGTTTTATGGGGGCAATTCGAAAATGGTAGATTGGACTGAAAAGTAGGAGCATCAAAATTAACGAAAGGCACACAGATGATGTATTTAATCTAAGGGGTGTTATACAGTTCCTACAAATTTAGCAGGACTATGCATTAGATCAACAAAACTTCATAATACAGAGACTGAGTCTTCTTATATCATCAGTAAATGTTGGTTCGGCTAGCTCACAGTACAGCATCCAAACTCCTAAACGTCCAGATTTATGGATACTGTCGGCAATCTCGAACATGACTACTCTTATTCCCAAGGAATTATAATCTCTGTAACAGTGAATGCTTTTGTTAAGGTTTATAAACAATGGGAACTCATGGGGTGATAATGGTCCCAGAGTTCATCAGATTGTCAACAAGTTTCGCCCTGCATACGGCTTCTGAAGGGTCAATGGCAGTTCGCCAGGACCAAAAAAAGGAACGCCTAAACTACTTGTGTGGGCACCCCTCCATTGTTCAGGCAAATATACCATTTTGGAATTGCCCCATAAAACTAAAGGGCATTTGTCTAGTAATCCAGACCACTAGGCAGAGCTAAAGATCTCCGTCAAAGAGCCCACTCGACGGTTGCAGCACCCACCTAGCGAGGAGCACGGCCCAATGATGAAGCATGCCACTTTGGTGGGTAAGGGTCTGTGCTTGTTGTAAAGGATATCTTTATTGACTTGCACATGTCCGGTGACCAGAATTTGTCTAGTGGACTATCATTACGGAACTGCACACTCATTTAGGAACGCTTACTGTTTAGGAGGACGTGTGCTGGGCTAAAATTCCTCTCACCCCTTTTTTTGTTGATAGTCGTAAATTTCTTCCAGATGATGGCAAACATCTTGATATCAGTTGGATTCACTAGCAACCAGCCAAAGCCACATCTGACTCCTTAGCAGAGACTTCCATTCATTGGAGCTGTCTTAGACACAGTACAGTTCTGGGCCTTCCCTCCCCCGCAGTGAGTCCTCCAGGACATTCGGACTATGATCTCAGTGTTTCAGCCTCGCTTCTGGAACAAAGTGAGTACAGTTATGAGGCTTCTTTGCCTCCTCCCATCCTGCATCCTTCTTGCCAGCTATGCCAGGTGGCATATGCGGGTTCTGCAATGAAATCTAAATTTCCAGTGGGCCTAGTTTCCAGGAAATCTAATGTTATCCAGATTTCTTCAGAGACAGCTCACAATCTGCAGTGGTGGTTGCCAGAACCGAATTGGTCCAGTGGCAGGCCCTCTCCCTTCCCCACCTAGAGGTCATGATGATGACTGCCGCACCCCTGCTGTGCTGGGGATGCCATCTGGGGGAGATGGTGATCAGAAGACTTTGGTCTTTCACAGAAGTTCTGCCCCACATCAATCTGTTGGAGTTGTGGGCCATTTGGCTGGCTTTGAAGGCCTTCCTGCGTCCATTAGGGGGTATTCATTGACAACACTACCACAATGTGGTATTGTAGCAAACAGGGCAGAGTGGGGTTCTGGGTCCTGTGTAAGGAGGCTTAGCGCCTCTGGAGTTGGTTGGAGTGCTAGAGCGTTATCCTGATTATGAACCACCTGGCAGGGTTCCTGAATGCCAGAGCGGATGGATTAAGTAGGTGGTGGCTGGCAGATCATGAGTGGTATCTTCATCCTGAGGGGGTGCATGGCATCTTCCAACTGTGGGGAGAACCCTGGTTATATTTTTGTCATCTTGGCGAAAAAAACGAGACTCATTCAGGCTGGTATGGAACATAGGACTCTTGTATCAAAATTCTGAAAAAGATCATGAATGACTCTGCCCAAGTCATCCTCATGGCTCCAGACTGGTTCAAGAGAGTGTGGTACCTGGAACTTCTAGAAATGAGTAACTGTTCTCCCATCTGGCTACCACTTCGGGAGGATCTTCTATTGCAGCAACAGGACATGGTCCTCCACCCGAATCTGCACAATCTACACCTCTAAGCGTGGAGATTTAGTGGCAGCAACTGACTGTGTTTGGCCTGCCTCCTGAGATGGCGAATGTCATCTTTACCACCAGGCACCCTTCCACGACATTCCTTTATGATGGGCACTGGGACACATTTGTGGCCTGGTGTGGTGCTTATAAGATTTATCCCTTATAAGCAAAGCTGTTGGATGTCCCTGTATTTGATTTATCTTTGACCCACCAGGGCCTTGTAGTGGACACTTTTAAAATTTATTGCTCAGCCTTTTTGGCCTTTCAGTGTTTACCAGACTAACCGCCCCTGTTTAAATCACCTGTTGTGATGAGATTTATTAAAGGTTTGACCCACATGTTCCCTCTCAAGCCATTTGTGATGCCATAGTGAGGCTGTAACATGGTCTTAACCTTTCTCAGGTGTATACCCTTCAAGCTGATGTATAGTTGCTTGCTGCATGTCCTGACTTTGGACTGTCTTCCTCATCATGATTATGTTGGCTCGTCACATGAGTGAACTCCAGGCACTTTACATGCACCTGCAATGCACCACTTTATTTCCAAAGAAGTTGGAGCTAAGGGCTTGTGCGGTATTTTTGCGAAATGTCGTGACTCCCTTTCATGTAGGTCAATCCATCACCCGCCTACATTCTTTGCTCCCCCTCAGCCCTCTAAAGAGGAGGACAGGCTCCATCAGTTAGACTCCAAAAGGGCTTTAAGCTTTTACATTGATTGTTACAAGGATCACTGTGTGGATGATCAAGTTTTTGTGGGGTTCTCTGGGATGAAGAAAGGCAAGGCTGTGCAGAAGATGACCATGTTGAGGTGGATAGTCTTTTGCATTAAGATCTGCTACACAGTGGCCAAGAAGCAGCCTCTGAAAGGAATGAGTGCCTTTCCACCAGGGCTAAGGTTGCTACCACTGTGTTGGCTCATACAGTGTAATACACTTAACAACACCTTTAGTACCCTCAGGTTTCATTTGGCAAACCTTCAGTCCAACCCTGGCAGCTGTGGCTCTGAGCAGCAATGCTTACACAAATGAACATGTGTGAAGCATTTAAGCAGTTGAAGAAGAAATCGACAAGACACCAAAGAAATCCATCATCAATTTATAAAAAAAGACTGTAATTTTAGACACCACAATTAAAAAGATTCACCGGAGAGTTTCGGAGATAAAGAATTTACACGTTATCGTAAATCAGGTTATTTCACTCAATCTTGAACAAGCATTGGCAATTCAACAAATTTGACACTTAGAAACTTTTTCACGCAATAAAGTTTGGGCTAGTTGAAATGCAGTCACTTAGAGTCACTTTAGGCAATCAACTCCAGTAGGGAGCCAGTCAGGGGGACTAATAAGGTCCTCAGAAATAGTTACCTCAACAGGAGAAGCAGTTTTCAGTCAGTTCCAGGCACCTTTTATCCTTTGCAAGGCTTTTCTATGGAAGTAGACCCCATGCAAGGGATGAAGGATGCTGAAGATGCTCAAAGAATGCTGTGGATGCGATGCGGTTGACGGGGGTCTTGCTGTGACTACTTCTCAGTCCACAATGAGGGTGAGGCGGTCCTAGTCACAGGGTTGACATCCCTCAAATTCCTCTTGGTGCTGGCTGAAGTTCAGTCGCCACTGGGCTACCGGTTATCCAGTATCACGGTTACAGGCATGGCTGGGCATAAGCGAGCTGGGCCCAGACCCGGGGCACTCGTTCATCCCACTTGGTCTCAATCGGTCCTGTTAAAGTCTTTGTAATCAACTCTTAATGTACCTCAGCATAATTGTTAGCACTCCTTCAAGCCCCATGCCCTCCTCCCATCTCCCTAACACCTCCTGCCGTCATACCGCAATGACCCCCCCACCCACACAACAAACACCAAATTCCCTGTCCCTGTCAACCCAATTTCGGGCCGTCCATGGTCACAAAGCAATCTTTCCTGGAAATGGTCATTTAAGCACCAAGTTTAACTGAGAGTGAAACATGACCCCGGCAATCACAGTCAGTGGGAGCATACATTACGCAGAATGACAAATTCTTCACACAAACTGGAGTTCAACAAAAAGGTAGTCAACCAGGTTTTTGCATGATGGGGAAAGCCGAATCTTGACCTCTTCTCTACAGCCCAAAACCGGATGTGCCAATTCTTAGCCAGTTGGCACCACAATCATGGGGCCATTTCAAAAGCATGGGCTAGAATATTTGCCTATGCTTTCCTTCTGATATCTATAATTCCAAAAGTCCTGAACAAGATGAAAAGGGAACCATGCAGAATAATTCTGATAGCTCCAATGTGGCCCAGACAATATTGGTTCATTGAGTTGCTTCTCCTACCATAGGTGAAACATCGGAAATTAACACCACTCGCCAATCTTCTCACAATGAACAACAACCAAGTGTTTCATCCGGACCTGAAACCCTTGAGCTAGTCGGCCTGGCTCCTGAATTCAACGAAGTTTCGCATCTAGATATTCCACAGGATTGTAGAAAAATTCTAGCTAAAGCCAGAGCAGTTTTAACGAATGCAACTTATCAGTTCAAGTGGAAACGTTTTTATTTATGGTGCATGGACAAGAATGTTCATCCAATCTAATAGCAACTTCAGGAGAAAATGCCATATCTAGTAGATCTATCAAAATCTGGTCTGTCTAAGTCCTCGATTAAGGTGCATTTGGCAGCCATATCTCATTAAAGGAGATATTTGAATATTTCATCTTTGTGGTCAAATAGAATTATAAAGGAGTTCATAAAAGGACTTTTCAGAACTTTTAGCAGAGAGAACACTACATACTTTAGATGTTAAACAATGCATACAATTATATATATTGATAAAACCAGTGCCTTCAGGAAAATGGACCAATTATTGGTAACATATGGCAATTCTAGTAAAGGCCTTGCCTTCTGAAAGCATAGCACTTTGGATTTTAGCAGCCATAGTCTTTTGCCATAATAAAGCAGGTAGACCTTTGGCTGGATCAGTGAGAGCACATTTGACAAGGAGTATGTCAACGTCGACTGCTCTTTTTGCTGGTGTGTCTATACAAGACATCTGTAGAGCAGCAACCTGGAAAAATAGACACACATTCACCCAGCTTTACTGCTTTGATTCAACAGTACAGAACACGCAGCAGTGGGCCAAGCAGTTTTAAAGCATCTATTCCATTGAGGTGAGCCATATAGAAATGTGTACCGTTATATCTGCCCCCCCATCCACTTTTTCGATATATGTTAATGATATTAATGTATGTATTATCAACTGCTTATTATTCTGATTCAAGCATGTGAATCTATGAAATATCCAATACTTGGGAAGGAAAAATGTTACTTACTTGTAACTGTAGTTCTCTAATATTGGCATCTTTCATAGATTCACATATGTGACCCATCCTCCTCCCCTTACAGGCTCACCATTCGTACATGGCAAGTTATTATAAAGACTTGTGCTTGAAAATCTGAAGTATGGTAGCCACGGAGAGGAGTGGCTAACAGAGTGCTGCAGCCTGATTGGCTGAAGTGTATTAATTTAAAAAGGATGTGAATTGGTTACTAAATATGTTGTTAGAACCAAGATTTTGCCAGCTGTTTCCTTGATGGGATCTCGTGGTAGCTTTATGTAATGCTCAAGTTCTGAGAATGTTTTACATTTTCAGCTACATAGTCCATAGTATCCTGTATTAAGATAGCACAGTCTTTTTCTGTGAGTTTGATAACTATCTGTTTGTTGTTTCTAAAAGTATTAAGGGGCATATCAGCAACGGACGGCGATAAATAACGCAAAGCGCGCTTAGCGCTTTTGTATTTATCGCCGTCTATCGCTAGAATTTATCGCCCTGTTAGCGCGTTATTAACAACGCGTGTCTCCAGGGCGATGTAAATTCCAGCGATAGCGGGAAATCGCCGTTTGCAGGGAACATCGCTGGTTTTCCAGCGATGTTCCCTGCAAAACGGCGATATGCTTGATGATACGACCCTGTGGTCGTAACACAAGAATCCACCCCCCATGTTAAACATACAAGAGTCAGGATTTTAGCAGACGTTAGTTTTTGGCAAAAACAGCGGTTTACGCCCAAAACTAACGTCTGCTAAAATGCGTGGGCCGCCTTGTAAATATCGCGATGTGCACATCAGCGATATTTTACAGGTTGTACTGCCCAGTGACGCCCACTTTGCATCTCATTAGAGATGCAAAGCGAGGCGTCGGGAAAACGGGTGCTAACATGCGCTAATGCATGTTAGCATCCCCTTGTAGATAGGACGATAATATTATCTCCGCTTTTTTGGCTTTTAAAGCCAAAAAAGCGGAGATAAGGCCCTTGTTAATATGCCCCTAAGGGGCATATTAACAAGGGCCATATCGCCGCTTTCCCGGCACATAGCGCCGTAAAAGCGGCGATTTACACATCGCACAATCATCAAGGCGGCGCTAACATGCATTAGCGCATGTTAGCTGCCGTTTACGAGACGCCTCGCATCTTAGCGATATACATCGCTAATCAGATGCAAAATAGGCGTTCCTCGAAAACCAACATGAAAAAGTCGCTAAGGAAACACTGCGGTATTTACAACCCGGCCCCAAACACACGAAGCAATAATTAAAGCTGCGCTAACCGCGGTTTTCGCCAGATTCCTACGTCTGCAAAAATCCCGACTTAGCTATAAGTTAAATGGGAGGTGGATTGCATGGTTAAGTCCACATCTCCCTATTTACAACATTCTCATTAGCGCTGTTCTTATTTCGCTGTATTCCGCCGCTATTGATGTGTATCGCCATCTATCGCCGGGTTTCATATCGCCTGTCAGCAGAGTGTTGCAAATACGCCGCTAACACGGCGATGTGAACCGGCGATAGACGGCGATAATGCAAATCAATTACCGCGGCCCCTTGATAATATGCCCCTAAGTTCCTAAGTGCTAGGTGTTCATCCCTAGTGGTGTTATAGTTAATGTATTGTCTAGAGTTTAAAATCTAATTAACATCTATCATAAAACACTTGTGCCTTTGCAAGAATCCTTTCCCTTGGTAGGAATGTTTTACAAAGTAGTAATTTAGGTGAACTTTGCGGAAGAATTGGTGCAATTCCATTTTGATGTTATAGGAATTAGGTAGTGTAGTAGGTACAAAAGAACAGGCCCTTATTCAAAAATCTACGTTTCAGCCTCAGAGAGAGTGCCCTTCGATAAGTTAAAAACAGGTGTTGTGTGATTGTTTGGAGCTTTTACCACCTGTAAAACAGTTTCAGAATCTGTATTTTCCTGTGTGATTCCTGCAGATAAATCTACCTGGTCTCCAGCCGCAGCCCGTGCAGGTAAGAGCGATGAGGCCTCGAGGGATTTCGACAGACGAATACGAGGGAAAACGAAATAAATAATACATTTTCCCTCGTCATCGTCCGTTGAGATCCCCCTCCCCCTCCTCCCCCCCAACCCGGCCAAACCGATCTTACCTGCACGGGCCGCGGCTGCTGGTCTCCACCCTCTCCCTCTGTCTGACCCTCTGTTCTGTCTCCTAGCGCTCTTTGTCCATCTACTTCCGTCCCCTAAAAAAGGGCTTGGTAGCTATTGTCGCTTTTTGGGTGTGATTGAAAAGAGGAAATTGTTACAAACTGTATCTCAGCTACTTATCACTGAATAATTCTGAGAAGGTATCAGTGTTTTTCTGTCCGTAATTGCCGGGCCGGAAAGTTGCACCCCTGTGTCATCAGTGAGCAGAGGTGCTGTAAGCCAGCCAAAGTCACAGGTGAAGTCAGTATCTCCATGTCAGTGACAAGGTCAGGATCTGTGTACAAACAATGTCAGCTGGTGGCTAGACCAGAGGAATACAAGTCTGGTTTTATTAATAGGGATGGAGGCTGGGTGGTTCTGAAACAACAAGCATACGTCACTATAATTAGTCATCACAGCCGGATAAGAGCCAGCGCTTGAGTGATGCCAGCTCGTGCAGGCAGTGGCACTCCACCTATTCCAAACTCTCCTGTGGCTCCAGTTACCATTACGAACAGCCAGCAGGGCCCCTCCAGCACACAGGGGGTACATTCATTATAAATACTATGGATGTGTTTGCCAAAGGATAAATGTAGTCATTAGAAAAAAAATATATAAATTCACTAACACAACTGTTCATGTACCTTAGAGTATAAAATCAAAAGCTGTAAAATTATTGGTAAAAACTACACTTTGTGCCATAAGATCTCCATCAAAATGTCTTAGTATTTCAAGAAGTTCTGTCTCTCACTGTCATGCCCTTCACCTCTTTTAGTTGCTTTTATCACCTCGTTGGACTTCAAATTTGAATTCTTTACTTCAGTTAAATGGATCTGTATGTGTGGTATCGAGGGTTAGCTTTCTAGCCTTTTATTATTGACCTATCTCTGTGTTTTTTATGGAATGTCTCTCTCTCTGAACTATTCAAATGATGTATATGGTTTACAATGTATATGAACTGTACAGCAGTTTGTGACTGATGCTGTGAGCTAGCGGATAGTGGATGGAGCTTCTCTACCTGTCCCATAAATTGGAGGCTCTTAGGCATCCGTGTGGCCTCTCTTTGTTTGAAAGGTTGCTACATTTTGGCGACTTTCAGTTTCCTGTATGCAAATGAAGAAGCTCCATCATCAATAAAGTTCTGTGTTTCCTCCCAGAATAGACTGATTTGACTTTTATTGTCAGGACCTTTTGCCAATTCCGACTTCGGTCAAGGGCTCAAGAGGCTAGCTTGTGAATTGTTTGAATTGGCCTGGCTACCCTGGAGATATCAGCAGTTTCAGGCCCAGCATTTCACTTTTTATGGAATAAACGTATTGCTTCAAATGTTGGTGTCCCTTCCTGCACATAAACAATCATAAAAAATACGTTTTGCAATCTTCTATGTGTGCTGCATTAAGCAGCACACATAGAAGTTTCAAAACACCATTTCAGATTGTTTATGTGCAGGAAGGGTCACCTTCCTGCACATAAACAATCATTCCCCTCAACGCACTATGGTGCCTGCGTTGGTGCTAGGCAGCTAAATTAGCACCAGCGCAGGGGAAAACGCAAGGATTCTGGGTACGAAAAGCCACACTTCCCTGGACTCCCCTGGGTGTCTAGTTTTCAGAACTGTCTGGGTTTGGTAGATTTCCTTAGATGGCCGCTGTGTAGCAGACCAAAAACGTAGGTGACCCCCTTGCAAAACCAGGTCGTTTTGGGATCGATAATTTTGAAGCCTCTCCAATACGTTTTGGGCCCTTCCCTGTCGCGGGCACTTGGCCCACCCACACAAGTGAGGTAGCATTTTTATCGAAAGACCTGGGGGAACACTGGGTGGTAGGAAATTTGTGTTTTATTTTTGATTCTGGCTGAATAATGCACAGTAATGCAAAGAAAATGTGTGACTTTAATTACATTTTGAGGTTTGCAGGTCATTGTGGGTAAGAAAACTTGGTGGGATCCATGAGAGGCACACCGCCGTGTACTCCCCTGGGTGTTTATTTTACGAAAATATCTAGAGTTGGTAGATTTTCCCTAGAGACAATGTACACCTTGGCAGAGAAAGGCAGAAAAGACCAATATTACTGCACAACCATCTATTCCTAGAAGTACACACACATACCGGTTGGATTTGGAACGAGTGTGAGTGAAAGTTTTAAAATGTATATTTTATTAACAAGTGATTTCACAAAAATGAAATGCACTGTTAATTGAATGGTCAAAAAAAAATGAACCAATGGCTCACAGCTCGTGAGCTGTAAGATCCGTCAAGACACCAACCGCTTTACAGGCCATTCACACACCTTTCATACATGACACACACAAGATCATTTTCTCCGAAAATGGACGGATAACCAGGGGGTCAATACTGGAATCCCTACCAGTGTACGCCATACATTTTAGACATATCCAATACTACTCTCAGACAGCATTTACATCTTAATTCCATAATGTGCGTTCTTGCTAGGAATGTACTGCCTAAAAACCAAATGGCCTTTGAACAGGGCCAAAGACTCATCCACAGCTATTTCTCTCCCTGGAACATAGATCTCTGAAAATCAATCTATAAAGTGATCATGGACAGGCCAAATATTAAAAAGACGGTCACAATCAGGGTGATTTTGTGGCAACGCTGAAACATTATCAACAAAATGCAGCATCCGAAGAAAAAGCAAATACTGATCACGACTCATGGTTGCAGGAAATATAGCTATTGCCATCAAGGGATTAGTAGACCAATATGAAGACAGCAACTGCTTCCTTATCAAGCCTATCAAAAAAGTTAAACCCAAGAACTTCTTCAACTCATCCAGATTTGTGGGAGTCCACCGGGTGGCTCCAGAGTGGGACTTAAGTCTGGCACTGTTGTTCCTCAAATAGTTTTCAGCATGCAAATTAGTCTGGTCAACAATCTCATCAAAAAATACATCTTCCATGAACAACTGAAAGAAATTTATAGGCAAACGGTTTTCATTATTCACTCTACACCCTGCAACACCACTAAAGGCAGGCAACACCGGCTGCACCTTGTTTTGGGCAACCCAGAGTCCAGCACATCCAATGGGAAGCATTTCAGCCCCAGACAGCAATCCAGATGTCTCTTGCTACGCCATTGGCACATCAGTGTCCTCCTCTAAAAGTGGCACTTCTTCCACACTGAGAGTGGCTTTATCATCAGATGATTCCTCTCAGACAGAAAATTCACTGCGAGAATCTTGGACTTCCTCCTCTGCCTCAGATGCACAGTCAGACTCGTGATCATGGTCAGAGGAAGACTCGAAAAGCATATCAACAACCTGCAGAGCTGTAATCCTGTGGTTAGCCGTAATCATTACTAGGAAAAGTAGCTTGACAAATAAGTCAACAATACCCAACACTGTGTAAAATAAGTAATCAACAAAGTGTGGCTTTATCAAAGGGAAAGTAAAACTACTGGTAGTCTGAAAGGAAAGTCAATCAATACAAACCACACAAAGACCTATATTTTGAAAAAACAATATCATTCACTTGCCAGAGACAGTTAGACTCACCAGTACCTCCTCTACACCAACGATATCCCACTAGAAAGGAAAAACAAAAGAGAATTACACACACAACACAATATGCACCTTACACAAATACAAGGATAATTTTACACACTATAAAACAAAAGCTAAATAAGCTGCTATTACCCCACTTACAAAAAACGCATTCATGCAGGGCAATGATACTCATTTGGAGTACACAGTACAAAAAACGTGTTCTTATCAAACAAATGCAACTACAAAAACTGCAGATCAACCAGTGATGAAACCGCAAGCAGGAGACTCAAAGCAAAACAAAAGCTTTGCACTAGAATAAAAAGGAGAAATAAAACATTACGATCACAAATGCAAATTATGACAAGAAATAAAACAGTTAACATTATAAAACACTATGAAGTCTGCCCATCACCATCCAAATTCCAGCCGCACACACTGCCAGCCAAGTGCCAGTCCACACACAGCCAGCCAAACGCTAGAACACGCTGATCATCAGCACAACTACAGTTCACACACAAACTTTCCCTGGTGGCAGATGGGCCTAATAATTTATGGACGATCTGCCCCATAGGGGGCAGAAACGGCCGAAACATTCACTCCCAAAAGAGGAGCGACCCTTGCCCAAGGGGCCGCTCACCAAAACATTTTACGCCATATACAATAAAATACCTTGTGGTCTAGTGGCTTCTGCCCCTTGGAGGCTGATGGGCCTAAAAATATAAAGCCACTCTGCCTCCAAGGGGGGGGGCAGAAACTGCCAAAATATTCACCCCCAAAAGGGGGGGGACACTTGCCCAAGGGGTAGCTCTCCAAAACATTATGCACCATGTATATAAAATCCCTGGTGGTCGAATGGCTTTCTGCCACCCGTGGGGGCAGAAGGGCCTAAAAATATGGCTGATCTGGCAGAAAATGACCAAAGCATTTCCCCAATAAAGGGGAGTGACCCTTGCCCAAGTGGCCACTCCTCGACATATACAACATAATATCACTGGTGTCTAGTAGGCAGATCGGCCTAAAAACTGACAATCTGCCCTCTGGGTATGGGGGGGCGGAATTCCTAAAAATAAATCCCACCCAAGGGGTACAACCCTTTCACAAGGGGTCCCTCCCCCTTACAATAAAAACAATCCCTGGCTTCTAGTGGGTTCGGCCTACAAAACAGCCAAATCAGCCCCCGGGGGGACCGAAACACAGACCAAATATGCTTCCACGGGACCAACCCTTGTCTAAGGGGTCGCTCCCCCAGCAATACATTAAAAAAAATCCCTGGTGTCTAATGGTGTGTATTCCTGTATCATGATCGCGGCCCCCGCAATCGTGGAGCAGGAATACACTCTATACAGATGCAGTGGAAGGCCTTTTCCTCCTGCGTCTGTATTCCTCCAAGAGCACCCCCCGAAGAAGGATGTACCAATAAAACGTCCTCTCCCTGGATGCGCTGGAAGCAAATGGCTTCCAGCACGTCCCTGGCTGCACTTGATGAGGTCGGTGTGCCACCAGCGCGCCATCATCAGATCGCCGAGGGGTGTAGGGGTGACAGCAGAAGCGCTTCAGCTGCCATCCCTGGTGGGGGGGGGGGAGTCAAAAACGGTGACTCACGGAGGAAGCACAAGAGCTTCCCCCGTAGGTGGGTGCTATGACTTAACAGTTACGGCAGCATCTCTGGCCTTACGCCCATAGTACTCAACGGGTTAAAGGGGCAATGGCTACTGCTTTATAGTGGCCATGAAGAAAGGTGGCTATCCAAGTGATGGCCCTGCTTCTCACACACATCTGCTGGCTAAATCAGCAGGATGGGGTGGGAGACAATATTCAAGGCAGCCTAAAAGAGGACAAGAGGCAATATACTTTCTTCAGCCAAAGTTATTCATAAGTGTAGGAACCTGGCTCCTTATTTGGTATACCATAAAGAGGTATACTGCGCAAGGAGTCCAGGTATTCCCTTACTAGTGGACAGGGGCTTGCTCTAGCAATCCCAAGGTGCTCTTCTAAGGGGTAGTGTGGTCGAGCAGCCTTAGACTTATCAGAGAGGAGTGTTAGACACCTGCTGCACACACAGCCAATAAATGACACACACGACTCAATAAGGAGATCCACACCAATTTATAAAAATAACACTTATCTTTATATAGCTTTAGGCACCAAGATCATCAAAATCAGGTAAATGCTTTTTAAAATAGCGGGTTTGAAGAAAACAGGTTTGTGATACTTTAAATCGCAATTGAAGCACTCCGTGGCAATGTTTTTGTTTTTTTTTGCTTTATTTTATTGCATTTCAAGATACATCCAGCAGCGTGCCTAGGGGCCACCCTGCACAACAGAAGATTGACAAGTAGAATGCAGACATTTCTCTTTTTAACCATTCCCACCCCCCCAACCTAGACCCGAAAAAACCCAAAAGGCAGATCATATATAGCACGATAACACATATGCAATATAGTACAGCACCTAGTAGCTTAATAGGTCTTACAGCTAGACCATTCAGTCCATATAGACAATTATCCATCAGCAATTATAACAAGTCTGGGTGTTCCAGCAGGTACGTGGTCAGTGCACCCAAAAATCTTTAGGCATAGAGGTCGCTGGTAGTTTCTCAGCATATACCTCCATTTGTTCTTTGCAGTACACAAGATCTCTGATCCACTTCATCAAAGTAGGCCCAGACTTGGCACCCCAATCCATTGCAACAGCACGTTTAGCAAACAGAGTAGATATGGCAACAATGCGTCTATTGCATGGTTTGACCTTCTTTAACAACCCTAGCAGGCACAGTTCTGGTGTACATTCAATCCTATCAAGAGTCACCTTCACAACACGCTGCCAAAAGCTATATATAGCAACACAGCCCCACGCCAGGTGCATGAAGTTAGCACCATCCTGCCCACATCTAGTGCATCTCGCATCCTCCCTCAATCCAAATTTCAGCAGCTGCGCAGGGGTGTAATACAACCGATGCAGCTTAAAATGTATAATGCGAAGATTACAATTGGCAGTCAGGCGCCCCGTCAATTTACAGCAGGACTCCCAATTTTCCCATGACAAGGGGACCTCAAGCTCTTTATTCCATTTATCGAACGAGGAGGAGTCAGACCAGTCATTTTCCCTTTGGGAAGCATTGTATAGTCTGGTGATCAGCCTTTTACTTCCCCCCGTTAAAATCACCTGTAATGCTTTTAGCATCCTGGGCTCTAGCGGGAACTCAGGGTTTAACGATGGCGCTGCCAAGAGCAGTCTAGTGTACTTGAACCCATGCATTGCTTTGTACGTTTGACCGACCTGAAAATCAGCCAAGGAAAAAAATGACCCATTCAAATACATGTTCCCAAGTTTTGTAACACCTGCATTTTGTAGGACATTTAGGGCACCGCGCTCCTGTGCCGCAGAAAAGCACGGGTGTGCAGCAATCGGCTTGTCTGGCGCATATATATAGTCTCTCCGCACACGCGTAGCAAGGGTCCTCTACACCCAGACACTACACCTGACAGGGTTAATCTCCTTCCTGGTGCCACCCTCGCCACCGTGCAGGATCATAGCAGTTAACGGTGTTGGGAATGCAGTGTCCGACTCCACAGGTATGTGCGGCAGATATCTCTGTGGGAAATGCCAATAGTGTACAAATTGTGCCTGTCAGCACAGGTAATACAAACGTAAATCAGGCGCTTCAAATCCCCTGCGTTCAAACAGCAGTCTTAGAGTGTTCCAGCTGCATCTAGGCTGCTTACCGGCCCACACCAAGGACAGCAGGCAGGACTGCAATGTTTTAAAAAGTACTACATTCAGCTTTATTGGAATATTCACAAATAAATAGAGGAGTTTGGGAAGAATAGTCATCTTCACTACAGCAATTCTATCTGCCAATGACAGTGGTAAGCGAGTCCAGCGAGAAACCTGTTCAGTAATTTTAGTAATGACACGCCGATAATTCGTGCATAGCACCGTATCAGGGTCCCTATGCACCTAGATCCCCAAGTACTTCACCGGGTCCGTTGACCAGGAGAGCGGGAAAGCCAGGCCTGTCTCTCTGGTGCAGTCCGTCAGTGGGAACACCGTGGACTTTGCCCAATTTATACCTAACCCAGAGGGGCCGATTCCGATCTCGGCCGGTAGGGCTCCGAATAGGATTCGGCTTTACCGGATCCGATTCGGAGCCCTTTTTCCCGACCGAATCGTACGCGGGTCCGGCCGAGCGAGTACGATGCGGACTCGCCGACCGACTCGTCCGGGCGACCCGACCGCTCCGACCGACTCGTACCCGGATCGTACCGCTCCGACCGACTCGCTCGGACCCGGTTCGCACCGCGCAATGGAGACGTTTTCCGGCCGGGTAAGTACGATGCGCACCTCGACCGCTCCGACCGACTCGCGCCGTCCGACTCGAACTCGCTGTCGGAGCCGTACTTTGGGGGTCCGTGTCGGACCCCCGTACGCGTACCCGTGCGAGGCGCACACAGGGGGGACCCATGGGTCCCCCTACCTGTGCGTGTACGCCGCGAGCGCTTCGCGGCATACTCGCTGTAGGGGGCGCCCTTGTCCGCCTCGCACCCATTGAGGCAATGGGAGCCCGCGTACGCGTTGTACGACCGGCTCCCATTGAGTTCAATGGGAGTCCGACCGACTCGTGTCCGGTGGCATACGAATGCATCGGACTCGTTCGGTCGGACTGCACGGGTCCGATTCGGTCGGAAATCTCTCCGGGTCCGGCTCGGTCGGAGAGATTTCCGGCCCGAATCGGAATCGACCCCAGAGTGTCTCTCAAACAAAACATATTCGCGTAATAGGGGGTGCCAGATATGGATCACTGACATAATATCGACGACAACAATATCGACCTACCAGAATATCGTGTCAAGAATATCGATGGACAAAATATCGACATCCTATCTCTACAAAGGTAAGTACAAAAATATCGAAACCAAAATATCGTTGTTTAAAATATCGTTGTTCAAAATATCGTTTTTTTAAATGTCTTAAAAATAATATAAAATAAATTAAATAATAAATATAATTAATAAAAACATAGTTAGAATTATTTAAAAATGTTAAAAATTATAAATAATAAATGTAATATAAAAATAAATTAAACATACATATATAAAACATTTTATATATATTTACTTAATAATATTAATAAATAATTATTTTATTAAATTATAAAACGTTACAAACATAATAAAAATTATAAATACATATATATATACATAAACCTGTAAGATAAATATAAAAATAAATTATATATATAATAAAATAAAATATTAAAATAAATATTTATCTTTAAAACAACATTTTACACTACATTAACTAAAACAGTAGGGAAAATATTGGATAGCGTAGGGCATAAAATTACTATTCCCACTCCAAGGAGTGCAACAGTAGGGAAAGTGTTGGATAGCGGAGAGGAATAATTTACTATTCCCACTCCAGCAAGTGCAACAGTAGGGAAAGTGTTGGATAGCGGAGGGGAATAATTTACTATTCCCACCCCACAGAGTGCAACAGTAGGAAAAGTGTTGGATAGCGAAGGAGATAAAATTACTATTCCCACTCCAGCGAGTGCAACAGTAGGGAAAGTATAGGGGAATAATTTACTATTCCCACTCCAGCCAGTGCAACAGTAGGGAAAGTGTTGGATAGCGGATGGGAATAATTTATTATTCCCACTCCAGGGAGTGCAACAGTAGGGAAAGTGTTTGATAACGGAGGGGAATAATTTACTATTCCCACTCCAGCAACTGCAACAGTAGGGAAAGTGTTGGATAGCGGAGGGGAATAATTTACTATTCCCACTCCAGCAAGTGCAACAGTAGGGAAAGAGTTGGATAGCAGATGGGAATAATTTACTATTCCCACTCCAGGGAATGCAACAGTAGGGAAAGAGTTGGATAGCAGAGGGGAATAATTTACTATTCCCTCTCCAGCAATTGCAACAGGAGGGAAAGTGTTGGATAGCAGAGGGGAATAATTTACTATTCCCACTCCAGCAACTGCAACAGTAGGGAAAGTGTTGGATAGCGGAGGGGATAAAATTACTATTCCCACTCCAACTAATGCAACAGTAGGGAAACTGTTGGATAGCGGAGGGGATAAAATTACTATTCCCACTCCAGCAAGTGCAACAGTAGGGAAAGTGTTGGATAGCGGAGGGGAATAATTTACTATTCCAACTCCAGGGAGTGCAACAGTAGGGAAAGTATTGGATAGCGGAGGGGATAAAATTACTATTCCCACTCCAACTAATGCAGCAGTAGGAAAAGTGTTGGATAGCGGAGGGGAATAATTTACTATTCCCACTCCAGCAAGTTCAACAGTAGTGAAAGTGTTGGATAGCGTAGGGGAATAATTTACTATTCCCACTCCACAGAGTGCAACAGTAAGTAAAGTGTTTGATAGCGTAGGGGATAAAATTACTATTCCCACTCCAACAAGTGCAACAGTAGGGAAAGTATTGTATAGCGGAGGGGATAAAATTACTATTCCCTCTCCAACAATTGCAACAGTAGGAAAAGTGTTGGATAGCAGAGGGGAAAAATGTACTATTCCCACTCCACATAGTGCAACAGTAGTGAAAGTGTTGGATTGCGGAGGGGATAAAATTACTATTCCCTCTCCAGCAATTGCAACAGTAGGGAAAGTGTTGGATAGCAAAGGGGAATAATTTACTATTCCCACTCCAGCAACTGCAACAGTAGGGAAAGTGTTGGATAGCGGAGGGGATAAAATTACTATTCCCACTCCAACTAATGCAACAGTAGGGAAACTGTTGGATAGCGGAGGGGATAAAATTACTATTCCCACTCCAGCAAGTGCAACAGTAGGGAAAGTGTTGGATAGCGGAGGGGAATAATTTACTATTCCAACTCCAGGGAGTGCAACAGTAGGGAAAGTATTGGATAGCGGAGGGGATAAAATTACTATTCCCACTCCAATTAATGCAACAGTAGGAAAAGTGTTGGATAGCGGAGGGGAATAATTTACTATTCCCACTCCAGCAAGTTCAACAGTAGTGAAAGTGTTGGATAGCGTAGGGGAATAATTTACTATTCCCACTCCACAGAGTGCAACAGTAAGGAAAGTGTTTGATAGCGTAGGGGATAAAATTACTATTTCCACTCCAACAAGTGCAACAGTAGGGAAAGTATTGGATAGCGGAGGGGATAAAATTACTATTCCCACTCCAACAATTGCAACAGTAGGAAAAGTGTTGGATAGCGGAGGGGATAAAATTACTATTCCCACTCCAACGAATGCAACAGTAGGGAAAGGGTTGGATAGCGGAGGGGAATTATTTACTATTCCCACTCCAGCAAGTGCAACAGTAGGGAAAGTGTTGGATAGCGTAGGGGATAAAATTACTATTCCCACTCCAATTAATGCAACAGTAGGAAAAGTGTTGGATAGCGGAGGGGAATAATTTACTATTCCCACTCCAGCAAGTTCAACAGTAGTGAAAGTGTTGGATAGCGTAGGGGAATAATTTACTATTCCCACTCCACAGAGTGCAACAGTAAGGAAAGTGTTTGATAGCGTAGGGGATAAAATTACTATTTCCACTCCAACAAGTGCAACAGTAGGGAAAGTATTGGATAGCGGAGGGGATAAAATTACTATTCCCACTCCAACAAGTGCAACAGTAGGGAAAGTGTTGGATAGTGGAGGGGATAAAATTACTATTCCCACTCCAACAATTGCAATAGTAGGGAAAGTGTTGGATAGCGTAGGTGAATAATTTACTATTCCCACTCCTGCAAAATAATAAACATTAATTAACAAATACTTAAATAATAAAAAATAATTTACCTCTCACCAAATACCCTATAAATAACACCACCACTATTGTAAAACATGACACAATTAACATAATGGCTTAACAATCAATTAATTAACTAATAACAATGAACAATAAAATTAAAAACAATGAGTAATAAATTAATTCATACTATTAAGACTATAAAATAACAATAAATAAATATTGTCTGAAAAAATTAAAAATTATATAAATTTTTAATTACTTGCCACACTACTCCCCTCTAAACCCACACCCCGCTCCTAAAAAAATTACACAATTAACATATTTACCAATTAATTATTAATAATTAATAACCAACTAATAATTAATAAATAAATTATTTAACACAATTAACAATATGAATTATTAAATACACAAATATTGATTAATAAAAATGATTAATTAATGAATTATAATTAAATTACTTCCCACCCTACTCCCCTATAAACCCACAACCCGCTCTTAAAAAAATAACACAATTAAGATATTTACCAATTAATTATTTATAATTAATATCCAATTAATAACTAATTAACACCAAAATATTTAACACAATTAACAACATAAAATATTAGACATAAATATTAATTAATAAAATTATTAATTAATTAATTATAATTAAATTACTTCCCACCCTACTCCCCTATAAACCCACAACCTGCTCCTAAAAAATGACACAATTAACATATTTACCAATTAATTATTAATAATTAATAACCAATTAATAACTAATTAAAAACGAATTAATAACTAATTAATTAACACAATTAACAATATAAATTATTAAATACAAAAATATTAATTAATTAACATTATTAATTAATTAATTTTAATTAAATTACTTCCACCCTATTCCCCTATAAACCCACAACCCGCTATGGAACTAAAACGCAATATTTAATTTCTTAAAAAATTAATAATTTCTAAAAATTTATTAATAAATATATTATAATTAAATTACTTCCCACCCTATTCCCCTATAAACCCACAACCCGCTACGGAACTAAAATACGCAAAAATTACTTAACATAAAATTAATTACTTCTAAAAATTTCAAACATACATTAGAAAAATAAACTATACTTTTAACACATATACTAAAATACAGAACACTAAAATAAATTTCGATATTATTAACAACGATATTTTGACTAACGATATTACTAACTTCGATATTAACAAAAACGATATTTCTTACCTGCATGTCGATATTCTGGTCGACGATATATTGTGTCACATCGATATTTAAACATCGATATTATGGCATATCGATATTTAAACATCGATATTATGACTCTATACCGCCAGATATGTGACCGACTCACGGACATATAACATCATATCGTCCGCATACAGGGAGATAGCCAGCTGACGCTGTCGGAACCCCAGTGAAGCATCAGCATGTTTTTGTCGGATCTTACACGCCAATGGCTCAAGCGCCAAAGAAAAGAGCATCGGTGAGAGGGGGCAGCCCTGCCTGGTGCCCCTACATATTGAGAATGTACCTGTCACCCACCCATTGACTCACAGCCTGGCGACCGGACCTGTATACAATAGCCACACCCACTTCAGGAAAAGCGGCGGCATTCCCATTCTTTGCAAGACAACAAACATGTATACCCATTGCAACGAATCAAAGGCTTTCACCGCATCCAGCAGCACCGCCATGGCCGGGTACTCTGGATCGAAGTGGTGTAGTACAGCAAACATAGTCCGTAGATTATGTACGGTTGATCGCTTGGGGACGAATCCCGACTGGTCGGGAAAGATCAAATTTGGGACCAGAGGTTGTAATCTATTCGCAATGATTTTCGCCAAAATTTTAGTGTCAATGTTTATTAGGGGCAATGGCCTATACGACTCGCACTTATTTGCAACTTTATCCGGCTTTAGAAGTGTGACAATCAGAGCTTCCCTGAGGATGGGGCGTAGCGTACCAGTCTCGTATGCCTCGGCAAATACGTCCAGCAATCGCGGGGCCAGAACCTCAATATATGCCTTGTAGAACTCACTGGGCAGCCCATCTAGACCCGAAGTTTTACATGTTGGGAGGGCCATTATAGCTTCCTTGACATACTCCACATCGAAGAGTCAAGTATGCACGCTGGCCATTGGATAGCCACCCTAGAGCCATATCATCCATATACCTGGAGACTTCCTCATCGCTCGCCGATGGTCTAGTTCCATATAGTTTTGCAAAAAAATCAAGGAATACCTCGCTAATTTCTGGGGTGGAGTGACGAGCAATAGTGTTCTCATCCACCATCTCACCGATATGCTCCTGCCCTTAGGCAGAGACAGTTTGTGTGCCAACGAACGGCTGGGTCTACCACCCTCTCCATAAAAGCACGCTTTACATCTCCTAGATCTATGTAGTACCTCCTGATCCGCAACTTGATTGTGTTCAGATATCAATTCCCTGATTTGGGCAAGAATTGTGGGAGAGGGGCACAGTTCATATTCCTGTTCCAATGCATTAATCTTTTCAGCTAGTCCACGCATCCTATTCTGGAGATCCTTTAATACTCCCGCCTGCGCCCCAATATATTCCCCTCTAATGGTAACTTTAAAGGCCTCCCAGAGCATGCCCGTGCTGTCAACCATGGCTTCATTGTCGGAGAAAAAATTAGTGATGGCAGTACCGATCGTGGCCCGAAAAACCGGTCTACCAGAGAGGGCGGCAGTAGCCTCCACTGAAACGGCGGCCTGGCACATTCAGGGACACACAGTTCTAGCAACACGGGAGAATGATCGGAAAGCGTTTTTGCCAGGTGTTTGATACCAACAGTCCAGGGGCAGACCTCCCCGGAAGCCAACCAATAGTCCAGCCTGGACCAGGAACCATGCACCGTGGATACAAATGTACCCTCTCTCGCAACCGGATTTAGGAGCCTCCATATATGCCTGAGACCCTCAGCCTCCCTAAGTTCGGTCAGCACCTGTGCAGCCTGTTACCCACGCCCCACCGCATCCACCGAGCGGTCCAGCCCAGGATCCAGACATACATTTAAATCACCGCCCCAGATCACAACAGCTGGAGGGAAGGAGGAAATATGCCTCCAAACATCATTGAAAAAGCCAGATCATCGATGTTAGTCCCAAATGTATTCACCAATAGAACAGTCATGCCTCCCAATTTGCCCAGGACTAGAACCACCCTACCCTGCTTATCAGCCTCAGACCTGAGCAATGTGAATGGGGTACCTTTCTTTACTAGGATCAACAAACCTCTAGAGTAAGAGGAATACTATGCTGCCACACGCACCACACCCCAGCGAACCCCCACATTTTTCTCCGTATATTAAGGGCCAGATGTACAACCAGTTTTTGCAAGCGCAAACGGGTTTGCGACCCGTTTGCGCATGCAAAAACCTCATGGGCCATGTACAAAGCCTATTTAGCGAGTCGCAAATTATTTGTGACTCGCTAAATAGGTTTTGCGACTTGCTATTAGGAAGGGGCGTTCCCTTCCTAATAGCGACTGCAAAGCCATGTACCAATGTTTTACGACCTCAATTGCGGTTGCAAAACACTCGCAAATTACCACCCTCTTCAAGAGGGTGGTAATGGAGTCGCAAATGGGAAGGGGTCCCCAGGGGACCCCTTCCCCTTTGTGACAGGCTCTGAACATATTTTTAATGGCAGGCAGTGGTCCCAGGGACCACTACCTGCCCTTAAAAATGAAACAAAAACGATTCATTTAAAAAAAAAAAAAAGCATCTTGTTTTCCTTTAAGGAAAATGGGCTGCATTTAAAAAGAAAAGCTGCTTTATTTAAAAGCAGTCCCAGACATGGTGGTCTGCTGAGCCCAGCAGGCCACCATCCCTGGGAGGGCCTGTCATTCCCAATGGGCTCGCAAATTGCGAGAGGCTCATTAATATTCATGAGCCTCGCAATTTGCAACCCCATTGGGAATCGCAAACAGTGTCTCTGACACTGTCGAACATCCCATTTTGCGAGTCGCAAACTGCGAGTCGCTATTGCGACGCAATTTGCGAGTCGCAAAATTGTTGGACGTACATCTGGCCCTTTGTGAGATGCGTTTCCTGGAGAAAAGCGACCTGCACATCTTGCTTATCTAGAAACGCTAACACATTACGGATCTTTTTAGGGTTGTTAAGCCCGCGTACATTCCATGTTATTAACTTAACAGTACCACCAGGACCTGTGATGAACCATCATACTTGCAAGATCCCCTGTACTTCCTATTTAAGAGTGTCGTGCTAACATAGAAACTGCAGCTACATTGCACCATGTCTGCTAAATTCCCCACCTTTCTCCTCCACCCCCCCGCCCACTTCAGCACCCCCAACTTGCTAAAGACATCCCAATAGAATACAAGCAAACCCCCCCCATGGAAACAGAACCCAATAGTCGGGGTACACCCATTAGGGATCACTAGAGTGCATTCAGCCTCCCAATGGAAGGGGAGGTGGCCGATCTTGTCCATCGTGTCAGCGTGACAGCACAGTCAGTGTTCCAAGCCCATAAGACCACGGTTGTCTCACCCTTTAACAGTACACATGTGAACAGCAAATCGTGGGACCATGCTGAGGTCATCTCAGGGCTGGCATGGTATTGATCAGATCCAACGGGCAACCCACCCCACAGCGACCTCCAGATCAAGCAGACAGCGACCTCCAGGCCACAGCCGTACACTTACAATTTACATATGCAGGCCGAGACTTACTGTTCCTCTTCATCAGGATCTTTAGCGGTTTCACGGCAACGCTTTTTCAATGATTTAGCGTGGTCCATTGTGGCTTTCGGGTTACTGAAGATCCTGGAGGCACCGTCCGGGCCAATCCTCAGGTGTTCAGGGTAAAGCATTGCGTATGGGATTTCCTCCGCCAGCAGCAACTTTTTGACTGGGACAAACTCCCTCTGGCCGCCTGGACCACCATAGTGATGTCCTGGAAGAAAGCTAACGCATACCCCTGATAGTTGATGGCACCTTTTTCTCGGTCCAAGCAGGAGTATTGTGTCCCGATCCCTATAATTTAACAGCTGCGCAATGATGGGACGTGGTGGGGCCCCTGGGATCGGACGAACTGCAAGCGAGCGGTGGGCACGCTCAACTATAAGCATAGGATACAAATTGTCCGCACCAAAAATATCTTTGAGCATCCCCTCCACGTATAGCTCCATTTTGCCAGTGTTGGTCGACTCCGGAAGACCCGTGATCCTAAGGTTGTTTCTCCTGGATCTCCCCTCCAAGTCCTCATTCTTTGCCTGAATAACTGCCAGCACTTTTTCCATATTCAGGGTTTAATTGGAGACAGTGTGCAATTCATCTTCAGCCATAGAGACCCTTTTCTCAATCTCACCCAGCCTGGTGCCCTGCTTGTCGAGCTTCGCAGCCATATGATCCATGCGTAGGTTTAATGCGTCTATCTTTCCATCAATCGACTGTAGGCTATGCTGCATCGCCAGGAGCGTGGTCTCCAGCATAGGGGCAGTATCCGATGGGGCGTCTACCTCAGAGTCCGAAGCATGCTTTGATCGTGATCTGCCAGGCTTGCGCATCTCAAATGTGATACCGGATTGCGTTTGATCAGTTTTGCCCATTGTGGTTAGCACTTCTGTGGCACAAGCAGTCGCCGCTCACCACCACCCAGCCAATCGCATATACACCTCTTAGTGAAGCTAACAGCGTAGTTTACACTGGTGTATATAGGTTGTAGTGCCAGATGACACCACAGCACAGTCCCGCAGTTCTACCTCTTTCTCTGCAACCGCAAGCCTTTACAATATGAGACACAACATCAGGGCGCGATGCTCTTAATGCACTTAGCTGATATCCACTAGATCCGGATGTGGGCACTACCATGGGCCCAGAAGCAACTGACCAGCCTCCCCGGCATCAGCAGCAGCCAGCATGCCCAGATAAATGGCACAACGTGCACCGCCACATTCCCATTGTGCCAAGCAGAGAAGAGGATTCATCTGGAGCGCCCCCACTCAGTCGTATGTTGCCGGGCCCACAAAGTCACAATGCCAAAAGACCTGCAGCCAGTGCGTCGTGGGGACCCAGCACAGCCACAGCACCAGGCAGCCAGAGTGAGCCAAGTCATCAGGGGAGGCCCACCATCCCGGGACTCACCGTTGAGGTAAGCATAGCGTACTACTCAGGCTTTGCACATCGGCCCCCACTGCCAGAGAGGAACTCACTGTGTGTATAGTGCGGATCTAGCCCGCCCGCATCCGCCGCACCACTTCAGATCGCCGCGGTCCAGCTCGTTTTCCCAGCGGTGCTCCCGTAGGCCCCTCTCACCTCCGGTACGGCGACGGCAGTCCGGCCCGAAAGGCCTACATGCAGCAGGTGGACCACTCGGCCAGCCAATTACTTGCCCCTGTTCCACCATCCCCAACTTCGTCTTTCGGGCAAACAGCTACTCCGGTGCTTGCACATACCCGCCCAGCCACACTGGGACCGTAGCGGCGAGCAGGAACGAGCGCAGCCCTCAGCCAAGAGTAGCGGCCACCATGTCTCCGCTACTTACTGTCTCCTTACTGAGCACCTTACTGTCTTGATGCCTCGTTGGATGTGGCTGTCAGCCACTTCGTTACGCAGGATTCTGGATGGATTGTAGATCTGCCGGCACGGCAGCCATCTTGCCGTGCGCCCTCTAGCGCCCCCGGCAATGTTAACCTATAGAGGAAAAACATGTATTGCAATCGAGCACTCAACAGCAACTTATGGGACCTTCTGGACGTAGGGTGAGTTTGGGGCGAGGTCCAAGGCAACACCAACAGTTCACTTCGGGCAGCACTGCGGCAGCCAGGTGTTGAGGTGCCTTGCAGCGTCAGGAACCCCATTCAAATCTATGGAGATCCGCCTGTCGGAAAAGAGGCTGCAGGCACGGACTGGGGGGACCAGTCGGGCTGAACCACCCAAGGGGCTCAGGCCTCACAATGCTTGGGACACCTTTGGTCCTCTTCTGCACGGGCCAGGGGCGACGGGTGCAGAGGTGTTCTTAGGCGTCGGGTTTTCGTCACTGGGAGCAGTCGCAAGAGGCCTGCGAACAGAGGCTGCAGGCGGCGTTGAGGAGCTCACACTGGGCAAGTCAAAGGTGGACTGTCTCTGGAGGGCCGAGGGACCACGCTGGCATCGCTGGCCCACTTCAGCTCGGGCAAGGAAGTGTGGGTCCAGTGGTGCTTTGCGGTGTTGGGTTTTTGCAGTTCCGGAGTCTCACAGTCATCTTTGGGATGCCTGCAGGATGCAGGGAAGCAGCTCCACTGCTCCACAGGATTGTTTATTGAAGGCAGGCAGGCCTTCCAGGCTTTGGACACCCGGCAGCTGCAGGACGACATGACTTTTGGCACACTCTGTCGGGAACAGCCGGGCTGGCACTGGGTCAGTTGCTTCTTCCACAGGTTGTGATTTGGCGGCTCTTCAGTGTCCTTCTTCTTCGTAGGTCGGCAGGGAGCTGATTCTCTGGTTCATGGGTCTCCCCTAAATACTGAGTTTAGGGGCGTTAGGGGATTGTAGTGTAGTAGCCAAGCGTCTCCCTACCTTTGGGGTAACTACGCCCCTATATGACCACTTCCTGTGGAAAGTTGGCATAACCTTGTCCCAGAATTCCTAAGTTTGCCAACACCAAGATGGCTAACTTTAAAAACTCGCTTCCACTTAAGGTGGCCCACCTTAGGGGTGGCATTAGCCTGAGGATGGACACGCCTAACTGACTAGCTAATTTTCCCGCCGGTCCAGGTACCAAAGGGCTCTGGACAAAGGGGTTCTGCTTCCTCTCCTGTGAGAGAAACCAGTTTTGCATACTAAAAGGCAGTGGGATCTTTAAAACTCCCCTGCCTTGGAATGCTAATCTGCAGGTCATCTTCTGTTTTCAAGACCACCACCCTCAGTTTCAGCCTGAAACCCCTTGCAACACACCTACTAGTAAGAGGAGCACCTTTACTCCTCTTAATCTCTCTTTAACCCAGGTCTGACTGTTTCCAAAATATAACCTATGGTAATACTTGTTGCTTTGTTATTTCTTGTAAATACTCTGTCCACTGGGACTCTGATTCTGTTAGCTCTTGTTGCACAAAGAAAAACTGGTTTTGTGCCTTCTAAAGTCAGAAAAGCTCCTTCCGTTCCCCTTTTCCAGTCTCTGTTTCACTCAGTTACTGCTCCGCTCTGCCCCTGCTTCTCTTATTTATGTGCTTTCCCTCTTTTAACAGCCTCTTTTTCCCTCTGTTCGTTCTCCCCTGCCCTGTCCGCCCCCTGCTTTTTCCACTCATGGGCTCCTGCTGATTAATTGAGTTGTCCTTATTAGCACAATAGCTGTCTACTCTTTAGACTATAATCAAAGTGCATTTTTAGATTTATATGGTAAGTAGCATTTTTGGTGACAAACTGTGCTTGAGGTAATTGTAAAGGTTTGTGAATTTGTGCAGTTCTGTCCTCCAAAGTTTACTGCTGCTCGAATATGTCTATCTCCTCTCCCCTCCATTTCTCTCTTCCTACCTACTCTTCCAGATACAGCTTCTGGATTAAAAAGCTCAGCACACCCCTCCTCCAGATGCATTTATTTGATGGTTACTAGGCAGCCCCTTGGCTGGGCGTGCAGCTGAGCCTACCAGGCTGAGAATAGATCACGTGACCTCACCACCAGCCATTACAAGTCCTTCCCCTTTGGTGTCTCAGCATGGGCGTCGAGGCTAAAGGTGATTTCCAGTTTGGGTCTGCTCAGGCGGGAAGGGCCAAGGGCCAGAGATGCTGCCAGTTTCACAATCTACAGCCTCTCTCCAGGAAACAGTGACAAAACATAGCCATGTACACAAGTTCACAACAAACACACATTTCTTTCTACCAACAAACAAGTTCAATCCACCTTTCACTCACCAAACACTATGCAGTCATCTAACACGCTCCTACATACCCTTTTATCCCTGCATCCTCACACTTCTACATAAACCACAATTCTGTACTACAACACAACCAAATACACATTTTGTTTACTTAGCAATAACCCAAAAAATGCACAGCTTCAATCTTGCAAACTCTCCCCCTTT
Organism: Calotriton arnoldi; assembly: GCA_963921515.1. NCBI lineage: Eukaryota > Metazoa > Chordata > Amphibia > Caudata > Salamandridae > Calotriton > Calotriton arnoldi. The sequence goes on along the minus strand of CAWUFW010004829.1, from coordinate 1,104,969 downwards.
CCAAACAAGACCCTTCCACTCCCCTCTGCCTACTCAGATGCATTGCCCTTGCCACCCTTCTTAACCCTTCTCCAGCCCTTCTCCAACCCTATCATACCGCTTTATCACACAGCATTCCTCTTCTTCTCACACAAAACCAATAAAAACACTCTTTTAACGCTACCCTCTACTGATAAGGCAAAATCATCCTCTACAGCCTACAAACATCTCTCAAAACCCCTGCTTACCCACCCTCACACTAAACAGAGACTCTACTCTCATCCTAATCCCACCCCCTTCTCTTTCGACATACACAACTTCCCAGTCCTTCACACTCAAATCTTTTTTTATATAAATCTTTTTATTGCAAAAATAAACATTGCATTACGATGACATTCATGTTCACAAAATTATGTATCTAAGTAGCGTCCGACAATGGGTGATAAAATCAATTGACAGAATGGTACAAAACATATTCTCTTTCCCCTCATCCCGGCAATCCCGTCTCACTCATCACATCTCTTCAGACATCCGTCCATGTCCACTCCGGTCCATTTGTGTGGGCAGCCTCTACTCTCATAAACTGCCCTCTCTGCAAGCATGGACCAGTCCATATCTGTCCTCCATTCATTCAGCGTCAGGGCAGATACAGCCCTCCACAGCTTAGCAATATTGCGCTTGGCGACCATGAACCCCAATGTCACCCAAAGGTGTGCACTCAAATCTTACACCTCAAGTCACTGCCAAAATACCTGACAGTACTACTGAACAAAAACAAACACACATACAAAATGTATCTGAACAAAATCTTATACATTCAAAAATACTCAATATACCTACACACATCCACTCTGCTCTGAATAGTGACATAGGCAAACCACATTTGAACCCATCTCTACTTCACAATCTCCAGGCAACAAATACACTAGTCGCTCAATCCAAAAACACATGACAACACTCACTCACACGTTTATCATCCATTGCTGAATTCAGAGCCATAAAACATGACTCTCATGCTCCACCCCAACCCATACACCTTCAACTTACTCAAAAGAAAGCAATTCCACAACACTCAATATAACTTTGCATCCCGTTGTCAATTGCACAATCCCTCAATTTCAACCGGACTCACCACCGCACACACATGCAGACCCAACACAAATGTCTTCTAAGCCTTTTGGAGGAAGGTAACGATAAACAAAAAGAGCACTTTCTCTGTCCTGCAACAGTGAACACCACCCACAACTTCAAAGAACAGTATCCACTTTTTTTTTGATAACCAACTTTATTGAATTTTCATGACATGGAAAAAACAGCAGCACTGATCATTTCTTTTTTCAGAACATAATGTATTGACATAGCCATCATGCCTGGTTTTATGCGATGCATAACATAGCATGATTAAACTCAGTCCATCTTGCACAACGGCTTTTTCCTCTTCTATTAGCAGTCCTAGACATTTACCCCATACCTGACTTTGCTTAGCGGGACAACCTCTGGCCTCATATACTGGTTTTTCTTGTGCAGCACACCAGTCCACCCCTTTGCGCCATCTGGCTATGCTGGGGGGGCGGGGTCTTTCCATGCGGCCGCAATGTTTCGTTTGGCCACCATAATAGCTGTTCCCAGGAAGAGCTTATCCATCCGGGATCCGTCTATGCCATCCATGACTCCCAGGAGCAGAGTTAGGGGGTTAATTGGGACCTCCCAGCCCAATATGTCAGTCAGCTCGGACACCAGTGTCTCCCAGTATGGGGTGAGGTGGATGCAAGCCCATACCATGTGATAGAAATCTGCAGATTCTGACCTGCAGCGCGGGCAAGCTGGAGTGGCCGAGAGCCCCGCTCGGTGGAGGCGAGTTGGGGTGAGATATGCACAGTGGAGGTAGTACAATTGGACCATTTGGAGTCTGGCTGAAATGGTGATAAGTTTGGGAGCCATCAGAGCGTCTCTCCAGTCCTCGTCCTCCATTAGGCCCAGCCATGGGTGTCTAAGGGGGTTGAGAGAGGCTGAGGAGTTGTTAATCAACGAACGATAAATCTTGGATACCCCTCCCTTCCCGAGGTTGCCCATCAGGATTTGGGCTTCTAGGGGACTGAATTCTGGAAATGTAGTGCCTGCAGGAACGTGTGAGGTAAAAGCGTGACGGAGTTGTAAGTATTTGTAAAATTGTGAAGGGTGCAGTGAGTATACGATCTGTAGGTCTTGAAAGGAGCATAAGTGATCCACCCTCCATACGTCCCCCAACTGTGTTATACCAAATAGATCCCATTTCCAAAACCCTTCCAGAGCCCCCACCTCCTGAAGCCAGGTGGCGTGCCACATGGGGGTCTGCAGAGTGAGCCTAGTTTCCCAGTGTGTGTAAGGCAACGCGGAACGCCAGGTGAGTAAAACCGCCCGAGTCACCGCGGGGAGTGCACTAGGTATCGGGGCCCAATATAGCATCGCTTGGATCTGGGAGAATCCTAGGCTCTCGAGTTCCAGTCTGTAAGTCGGGTCAGACCAGCCTCCGTTAAACCAGTCGTGCAACACTAGGAGGCGAGTAGCCAGGTAGTATAGGTGGAGGTTGGTCATGCCCATGCCTCCGTCAAAAGGGGGTTTTCGGCAGTGGGCGAAGGCTATACGCAGTCTCGAGCTACCCCAGAGGAATGCCGTGGCCAAGCCAGCCTATGCATTCCCTCGATGTGTGAAGATGCACTAATGTTGATTTAGCAGGATTCAGGCGTAGGCCTGAGACCTGTTCGATGGTGCGAAGAATTTGGAGGCACCTGGGGCCCGAGTGTGCTTGGTTGGTTAGGAAAAGCAGGACATCATCCGCGTAGAGAGCAATCCGATCCTCGTGAGCGCTCCTCCTGCTCCATCCTTGGATCTGTGTGTCTGCTCGGATGAGGCAGGCTAACGGCTCTATCGCGAGGGCGAAGAGGAGGGGTGACAGGGGACATCCCTGCCTCGTCCCTCTCCGGTTAGGGAAGACCTCCGAAAGGGCTCCGTTAATGAGCACTCTTGCCGCGGGGTTGGAGTAAAGAACCCGCACCAGGCGACAGAAATAATGTCCCAAGCCCGCCGCATCTAGCACCTCTTCTAAATATCGCCAGTCGACCGTGTTGAAGGCTTTTTCGAAATCGATCAACAGAAGAGCTAAGTAGGGGGTGAGAAGGTGACGGTGGGCCAGGGCCACGTGGTGGCGCCGAAGACAGTGCCTCGTGCTGCGGAGCGGCATGAAGCTGTACTGGTCCAGATGGACGAGCTTACTGAGGACTGGTCTGAGGCGCTGGGCCAGGATCGTCGCGTAAATTTTGACTTCCGTATTTTAAGGATATCGGACGGTAGTCCGAGCAGCAGGCCGAAGGGGGCTGTGATTTAGGAATGACAACCACTGTTGCTGTATCTGTTTCAGGTGGGAAAGCGCCTTTCTCCACCACCTCAGTATATAGGTCATGCAGGTGGGGGATTAGTATGTCTCGGTATGATGCGTAGTATTCCAATGGGAATCTATCTGGGCCAGGTGTCTTCCCGGAAGCGACAAAGGAGATGGACTCTCCTATTTCCTCCAGTGTGAGGGGCAGATCTAGTTGGGACACTTCTACTTCTGTTAGTCGGGGGAGTTGGGGCACACCTATTCCAGTCAGTACGGGGGCTATCGTTTCTGATCGGTCAGCAGAGTAGAGCCGAGAATAGTAGTGGGCAAAGGCTTGGGCCATGGAGGAAGGTATACAGTGGGTACCGCCTTTCTGGTCCTGGATCTCGGGAACTTTACGGTTCACCAGGGGTTATGATTCCAGCGTGTGGAGTATCTTCCTGTTTTTGTCTCCCCAGCTGTATATGCGGGCTACCGAGGACCTGCACATTAATTTTGCTGATTCAAGCGATAAATATTTTATTTAGTCTCTCAACAGCTCAAGTTGTCGGCCCTCCCTTTCTCCCGCCGACTCAGATAAGGTCTGCTCCAAGCGGATCACCTGGGCTTCTAGGAGGGTGAGCAGGCTTTCCTGTGCCAACCGCTGGGCCTTGAGTTGCCCCATGGCGAAGCCTCAGATTGTGGCTTTGCCGGCCTCCCAGAGTGTGCCCCGGGAGGGGACTGAGTTTTGGTTGGTGAGAAAGTATTGCTGGAATTCTTCCCCGATTGCCTTCCGAAATTTGTCATCTTGAAGAAACCAGGCGTTCAGCCTCCAAATGGGGCACAGGGCGTCAAAGGGGCCCCCCACTTGGAGGAGAAGGGGAGAGTGGTCCGATGTGCTACGGGAGAGGATGCTGATATCCGTGACTTCACGGCAATCCGGGGCAGGCATGAATACCAGATCGATACGCGCATGGGTGTGATGAGCCGCGGAGGTGTGGGTATATTGGAGTGTTCTGGGGTTCCATGTCCTCCAGACGTCACATACTCCTAGCTTTGCTGTCCATTCTGTAATTCTCTTAGCCTGCTGTGTCCTGTTTGGGGAAGGTGTGCCTGTGGTGTCTATGGCTGGTTGCATGTCCGCATTAAAGTCGGCTCCAATTACTGTTAAGCCCAGGGGCAGGGAGGATATAGTGCCGTTGGTGACGCTCAGGGTGGATGTCAGGGTTGCTAGAGGCACGTAAAGTCATACTAGGTTGAGGGCCACTCCTCCCAGAGTCCCCGCCAGGGCCACAAAGCGGCCATGATGGTCTCTGGATACGTTAGTAGGTACAAAGGGAAGGGCACATCGAAGAAGAATCGCCACCCTGAGCGAGCCTTGCTCGAATCTGGAGTGCCAGTCTCTATCAAATCTATGTCTCGCAAGGAAGGGGCAATGATTGCCCATGAGATGTGTCTCTTGGAGCAGGAGGGCGCCAAGGGCGAACCTCTGGGCATACCTCAAGGCCACCGTATGCTTCACTTTGTCGAGAAGCCCGTTGACATTCCAGGTAAGGATTCGTAGGGGCTCCCCCCTATATGATGATTGTGTCATAGTTTGTGTGTGTGGTCATGAGGGGCCAATGGTGTATCTGACCTGGAGGGCCGGAGTGATCAATGGTTAGAGTTAAGCAGAGGGCTAGTCTTTTGTCTTGAGCGCGGTGTGTGCGAAAGTTTATAATGAGAAACTGGGTGCTGCGGCTGACTAACAAGATTAAAACAGAACTAAGGAGAACGGTCCCGACGCCCCAACCATTGCCCCACCCTCTACTTCTGTAAAGGAAGCATCTGTCGCCCTAGTAACAATAGTTACAACAAGAACTAAACTACAGAGCTTAGCGTGGGAGCTGCTTGATGGACCCCTCCATGCGTTAGGATATGTTTGTCTCCATGATAGAGTCTTTCTGGTCGCACCAGCTCTGCTTAATAATCCATTCTGGCGTTTCTTGGGAGAGTTCTTATCTACACGATGGAACTTGCTTTCGGGTCAGCTTTCCGTTAGATTGTCGGGCTTCATGAAAGGTCGGTATCCACTGACCCCACGTCCGGGGGCGTATGGGGACGCCCATCAACGGTTGCCCTCTCGATGGACTGGCTGCGTTGCGGGGTCGTGGCGGTGGAGGGCCCGGGTGACGCGCCAGAATCGTGGGTGACAGCCGTGGGCAAGGTGGATACTCTTCTATGGGCGCCCGATCCCTACAGCTGCGGGTGCGCCGACTCTGGGACTTAGAGCTCGCAGGCACCATGGCCCCAGATCGGGGGGCAGGAGGAGAGGCCGCCACATGGGGTCAAAGAGGGCGCTCCTCAGTCAGCCAAGGCCAAGCAGCCTCAGCCGATTCAAAGAAGTGAGTTTTGTTCTGAAAGATTACCCTGAGGCGAGCCGGGAACAGCAACCTGTACTGGAGACAGAGGGCTCACAGTTTCTGCTTGACTTCTGTGTAGGACCTCTGCTGGGTCTGTACTTCCCTGGTGTAGTCTGGGAAGACCATGATTTTGTGTCCTTGGTAGGTCAGGGCTGTCTGGGACCAAGCTGCCTGTAGGATTGCGTCCCTGTCTTTAAAGTTGAGAATCCTGGCAATGATTGGCCGCTGGGGGGCACCCGGTGGTGGTTTGGGCGCTAGCGCCCGGTGGGCCCGCTCCACCGCAAACCATGTTGATAAGCCATCCCCGGGCATCCAGGATTTGATCCAGGTCTCAATAAAATTTGCCGCTTGTCCAGGTTCTGCTCCTTTGGGAAAGCCAACTAGGCGAAGGTTGTTTCGCCTCGAACGGTTTTCTGCATTTTTGGCTCGTCTGTGCAGCTCCTTCATGTGGGATCGGAGTTGTGTGACCTGTTCCTTCAGCTGGTGCACATCGTCTTCTACTGTAGAGAGGCGGGATTCGGCTTCCGATATACGGGCCGCGATCCTGCCGTATGAGGGCCATGTCAACTCGTACCTCACCTATTTTGTTTTCAATGAAGGCCTTCGAGGAGCGTATAGCCTGGAGAATTACAGTGAGATCCCCTTCTGGAAGTGGGGCCTTCTCGTGGACAGTTTTGGTGGGCCTGGCCCCATTCGTAGTGTATTGGTCCATGCGGGTTTGTGTCGAGGATGGTTTCACCCCTCTGTCTTTCCCCATGGTGATTGGGGTTTGGGGCCTGTTCCACTGCTAGGGTGCAGCAAGGTTGTAAGTCTTGCCGCCGGTCAGAAGCCCTGATCCGGCTTCAGGTGTGTCGTGTGCCAGTCTCGGGGGCTCCCACCGGCCACACGAAGCCGCTGCGTCTTGAGGAGACGGAGACTGTGTTGTCAGATCGGTTGTCTTGGACCGTTGCCCTTAGCCTCACTCCAGAGGGGACTCAGTCAGGCTCTCCACTGGCTTGCGGGGGGAATTCTGGGGGCACCGCCTACCAACCCGGCCGGGCGTGATCAGGCTCCCTTCTCCTGGCGCCTCTGTGTGCACAGGGCAGTTCCTCTATTAAGCCTTTGTGGATAGGGGTTTGTTTTGTTCTAAGGCCCCACCTGCGCAGGATGTCACCGCTCTACTCCAAACGAGAGTCTTCTCTGCCGTGGCCCAGAACTCAGGCGTGGCGGGGGAGGCCGACTGTCCCTCTGATTCGCTGGCCCCCACCTGTGGGTCTCCGATGGGAGGGCGCTGGCCCGACGGGATTCCCGAGGTCTCCGGGCCTCAGTATACAGATCTCCAGTTCCCGATGTGGGTGACAGCCTCCTCTGTCTTAGTCATCTGAGAATCCTCCGCTCCCTGGGGTGGGACGATGACTGGATGTGGTTCACCGCACCCCCGGCTCAACTGTCACCTCCCCGGCTCCCACACCCCGGGAACGGCCCCTGTGTATCCAGGGAGATGGGACATATGATGGATGAGCGCAGTCCCAGGGGGGCGCCAGGTGGGTGTCCCCCTCTGCCTCCTCTTTCTCTTAGGACTCCTTCAGGGGTACCAGAGGGAGGCGGGCAGCTTCACACTGTGGCCCCCGGCAGCCCCCCCGGCCAAGTCTCATATCACTCTTTCTGCAGGGTAGCCCGCAGGGGGCCTACTGGTCTCTCTGATTTGTAGGCGGCCTTCGCAGCAGGCCCGTCCCCAGACTCTGGCGCACGGGGGCCCGCTCTACTTCTTACACCTTCCGGGGGCTCCTCGCCTCCTGTCCAGCGGGATCAAGTTGACTCTGGGGCGATGCAGCTGGGGCTCCCTCCACCTCCCCCTCAGGCCCGTACTACCGCCGGGGGAGGAGGGGCCCGTTCTGTCACTTCTTTTCCCTCGCAGTTACAGGCGGCTTGGTTTCTCCTTCACGGCGGTACATAAGCGGAGGCCAGAGGCCCTCATGGGTGGTGCATGGATCATCCGGCGTCCCCGGCTCAGGTCCCGCACCCCGCTGGGCCTACTTCACGCCGCCGGCCCTGGGTCCCGCACTCACCGCCTTCAGCTTGTCAGTCGAGGGGCCAGCCCATGGGGCTCCGCTGCCATCCGGCTTCACGCGGCCTCCGCCAGTCGACCAGTGGATGTCGGGCACAACGCAGCGGTGCCTCAGAGCTGCAGGCCAGGCTCCACAACAGTCTTCATTCCGCCTCACTGCGGGCTAGGGTCACACCGCCACCATTTTGTTATTGGCTGGCCGCAACCACAGAGTGGTCCTGAGGCTGAGTTGCTGCACTTTGGGGTCTTTTCAGGGCTCGGCTCCACAGTCGCCGCTGCTGGATCAATGTATGGGGTGAGTGATGCCAATCTTTAGTGCTGGTAGACCTTTGGATTCGGAGCGGATGACGGAGTGGTCCAGAGCACTCTTAGAATGCGACCGCTATCTTGACGCTCCAAGCCACGCCCCCCTGTATCCACTTTTACAGTAAAAACCCACACCACCTCCAACAAACATGCTTTGGACTGCCTACAGATAAATGCTTGCTCCAGTCCAAAAAACAAATACCACATATTAGACCTATTGATAGACACAGAACCTGCCTTACTTTTTATAACTGACTCATGGCTGGGGGAAGATATAGCACCAGTATGGCATGAAGCTGTTTCACCAAGCTAACAAACCGTGACACAAAATCGCATAGGCAAAAAAGGAGGCGGCTTAGTTGTCATATTTTAAGAAACAACAAATCTGACCAAAACTGAGAATGTTTCTTTACAAGGTTATTATGATGCCATCCCTGTCAGATGCAACATTATCCCAGCCTCTTCATGTAACTTTCTCCTTCTCTACATACCACCACCTAGCAATGCAAAATTCCCATTCACAATTCTAGACACAATCTCTAACTTTCTTACAATATACTCAAACCTATGCATCCTTGGTGACCTGAACATATGGCTTGGCAAACCTAATATGCCATACTCTAGAACCATCCTTACTGACCTAGACACATGCAACCTATAATATTGCAGGACACACATTAGATGACCTTTTCCGAAGCCCACCCTAGTGACATTCCAAAGGATGACTCTAGTCATGTGGACAGAAACCTACCAGGTTGCCTTCCAACACAAAACCATGGCTCACCCAGCAAAACTCATCTTGCCCACAACTACATATCGAATTTGGAGGAACTAGCAAATCTGCTTCCTCCAACACAGATCTGGTCACAATAAAATCTGTAGAAACACTCATTGGATGGCTCTAAGAAGCTTTAAAATCTCCTAATTCCACTGAAAACATCTGCTCATAAAAACGAAAACACAACCCTTTGGTGAGTGCAAAACTTAAAAAGATCAAAAAGAAATTGTGAAGCTTCAGCGCAACTGGCTCAAAACAGGCAATTCTCAATAAAAAACATGCTTACATAGACATACCAGAATATACAAATCAACAACCAGTAAAGCTAAAAAACTATATTATTCCAACTGAATCTACAATGCAAAATGGCCCAATAAAGAATATTATAAAATACACACAGAATTCCGTAAGCCAGATTGCACAGAAGGTACCAATCCCATCTCTGAATTTTGTGACAAGCTGGCAAATCATTACATAACTAAAGCAAACATGCTGGATTCTTAATTATGCAACAAAAAAAACAACAGCCACAACCCATTTGCAGCAAACCCCTCCAGTGGAAGGCTTAAACAGCCTCTACGCTCCTTCAAAGAACTATCACCAACTGAGTTTCTGGATCTTTTCAAAACGAACAAACTTAGAACACTCATCAACAACCCCTTAACTACAGTAGTTTTCCCAGAAGACTTAAAAAAGGCATACATATGTCCATTATCAAAGAAAACTAACCTGGACACTTAAGACCCTGTCAACTACATATCTGTAACAAACAGACCATTGCTGGGCAAACTTATAAAAAGGACCGGCCTTTGCCCAGATGTCACAATTCATTGACGACAATTCCATACTTTTTGGATTCCATCTGGAAAAAGGCACTGAACTGGCACTAATCTCAATGTGAGATGACCTTAAAAACACAGTAGACCAGAACGAGGTTGCTGCCCTTCTTCTCTTTTTCATTTTGGCAGCATTGACATAGTTGATCGTGACACACCCAAAGACTCAAGGAAGCCAGAATAGAGGGTGCAGCTCTCGATTGGGCCATGTCCTATCTACACAATAGAACAAATATCACCCTTACTCCTCCATTCTCTTCAAAACCATACAGCATTAAAGCAGGAGTCTATTAAAGCTCAATCATTTCACCCCTGCTTTTCAACATCTACATGAAATCATTACCGGATCTGATCAATGGTTTTGACTTCACCTGCTATAGCTACGCAGGAAACACACAGATACTTCTGAAATTGGAAAGCCCAAAGGACATTGGAGCATGCAAAAACTTGAGTTGCCTTCGGTCCTTTGACCAATAGATGACATGGAGCCACCTCAAATTGAATGCATTCAAAACTGAAATACACACCTGTGGCAACTGGCAAACTCATGAACCTCTCTGATCCTGTCCATAGGCTCTAGGACCACCACCAGAAATATCTAAGGAGGTAAGAAACCTCGGAATTACAATGGATGCCAAGCTGTCAATGAATGGGCAAGTGGATAAGATAGCCAAATCAAGCTTTCTTACAAAGAACACATCTTACCTCACCTAGAATTCCCCCACAAGGTCGAAGCAACAATCTCTCATATCCTACCAGAACTGGATTATGCTAATGGTCTATATCACAGTTCATCTTCATCAACTATAAGAAGATTACAGGGAATTCAGAACACTGCTAATAGACAATTCCTACATGTAAAGCCACAAACATACATGTCCCCTGCATTGAGGGCTGTACACTGATAACCAGTTGCCAGAAGACCTTCAAGCTGCTTTGTATCACCCACAAAGCAGGAAAAAAAGCGTGTGTGAAATATGCATACACGTCTACGCCCTTGCTCGTATATATATATATATCGAGGCCGACAGACGACGAGGGATACTCCGGCACCAAAGACACGGGGACAAAGGGGTCGAGGACGTGGCAGAGGGCGAGGAAACGCCGAAACAGACGGAAAAGAATCCAGCAACGATGGCAGAAGAGGCAGAGGACTGGGCGGCATGGGAAACAACAGGACACGCTCCAGAAAGGCATTCTAATGGATCCCGAAATGGTTAATAAAACTGTGATTAATCTTTCCAATAGATTAATGAGTGACACTGAAAAACAGACACTATGCTTAGGACTTTCGTTCTGCCCGTCATATCCGTTTAACTATACTGACGCCAGAATAGATTTGTTCAAATTTGTCAGGAAGCTTAAATTAAAAAAGTGACTAGGGGATGGTAGAAAAACCAGTAATGTGACTCCGAGTAGGCAGGATAATCTCAGTGTAGGAGATTTAGACACTCTCATCACTATGATACAACTAGAGCAGGAAAACACAGACACCACCAATGGGGTAAAAACCACGCAAGCATTCGAGACACTTGACTTGACCATTGATGCATCCGCCTCTACTGAGTTCAGACCCAGATCCACTTTTCTACCCACCTTACCGCATGATAACATAGACACGTTCCACGACAGTGTCAGTAAGGCGTTATGCACTTACAGACACAAGAACAAAGGACCCAGAAGGGATACCAACAATCTTTCCTATAATCAGAGACAGGCACTCAAATCCCTCACTGATGATACCAGCATTGTCATCCGTCCAGCGGACAAAGGTGGCAATGTTGTCATATTAGACAGGGAACAGTACATTGCAGAGGCGGTGAGACAGCTAGATGACACTAGGTTCTATCTGCCCATCCCCATGGCGGTATATAACAACAGTATTGTCACCATTTGGGACAAGCTTACCACATGGAGAGACAAGGGGATCCTAGAATGGGAGGAGTTTTGCTACCTTAAGATGGACCACCCCATACTCCCAGTCCTCTATCTACTGCCGAAGTTACATAAGGACCCTAGTAATCCACCAGGGCGTCCTATTGTTTCCTCCAGGGGCAGTGTAGCAGAGCATATCTCCAAGTACGTAGACCATTTCCTTAGGGATTTCGTCACCAAATTGCCCAGTTACATCAGGGACACCAAAGATTTTTTGAATAAAATACAGGACATACAGTGGGATGATGACTCTCTGCTCATCACACTTGATGTACATTCACTGTACACTATAATTGACCACCAACAAGGCTTAGATGCATGTGGCCATTATCTTAAGACCAGGCCAATTAGATTCTGTGAACACAGCCGGATGATACTTGACATGATAGAGTACTGCCTGACCAACAACATCTTCCTGTTCAATGGTGTCCTGTACAGGCAAATCACTGGCACAGCGATGGGTTCGTGCTTCGCTCCCAGCTTTGCCAACCTCTTCATGGGACTCTGGGAGGAGGAACTGTTTGCCAACCCTGACTGTGCTGGATACCTTGAACACGTGGCGGTGTGGATGAGGTACATCGATGACTTGTTCATCGTCTGGAGAGGTTCCGAACAAGAGGCCAATGAGTTTATTAATAAACTCAATGACAATGAGTGTAACATCATCCTCTCTGGTAACATCAGCAAAACGAAAGCAAAGTACCTTGATGTCAGCCTTGATATCATTAACAATCAGGTTCACTCTGCCCTTTTCAGAAAATCCACCGCCGGCAATAGCATTCTACATGCCCTCAGCAGCCATCCGGAGGCTCTCAAATGGAGCATTCCTTACGGAGAGCTGTTGAGGGCAAAAAGAAACTGCAACACTGAGGAATCATACCAGATGGAGAGTAAAGCCGTGATAGATCGATTCAGGACCAGAGGTTATCCCAATGGGGTACTTCGTAGAGCCAAGGAAAGGGCAGATGGAGTGGCCAGAGCCCAAACCATCTTAGATAAGATCACTGAATCCACAGATACCATGGAGAACAATACGAGGATGATCATGACATTTAACTCAGATTCTAAAAACATCAAACACATTTTGTCTAAAAATTGGGACATCCTCAAATGTGACAACATTATTGGTAGCAGCATCGCAATAAGACCAAGCATTACTTACAGGAGAGGTAGAAATGTCAGGGATCTACTTGTACATAGTGACATCACCATACATCCCAATAGATATGAGCATGGGTTAAGTGGCTTCTTCCCTTGCGGCCACTGCAAGGCGTGCAGAAATAGCAAATTTTGCAACAAGGTTACACAAAATGGTGTTAGCAAAGACATCATCCAGTTTCTCACGTGCAGCTCCACATTTGTTATCTATGCCATCGAATGCCCGTGCAAGCTTTGGTATATTGGTAGCACCACCCTTATGGCAAAGAAACGCATACTAGAACACAGCAGAGTCATCATGAATAATGATGAAAAATATCCAGTGGCTCGACATTTCCGTGAAAATCACTTCTCTAACCCTTCCCTATTGGTGTTCTTTATTTTGGAACAAATTGTTAATAATCCCAGAGGAGGGAACAGGGTTTTAAAACTCAGGCAGAGGGAGTCCAAATATATTGTGGACTTCCAAACTAAGAGTCCGGGGGGGCTTAACCAAGATGAGGAGCTTGCCATACATTTGAAAGATGATTAGAGTTATATATTTGCTCTTTATCCAGTACACCATTTGGTGTTCTCCGTTTTATTCACTTGATACTGTAGTGTTGCCAATTCTTTTTCTTGCTCTTCTCCTAACTGTGTGCATAAGGAAAGTAATTACTGCATTGTTTTTAAATCTCGAATTGCTTATGTTATTGTGCTATGTCACTAATGCTCTGTTCTTTTCTTTTGGTTTTTTTTACAGGAGGAAAGGAAGGGGCCCAGTCACCGGTATTCACTCTCACGGGCTACCTACCCTTTTCCCCTCATCTTCACCATCACATTCTACTGATGGGTAACTATGTGAACGACAATTGTGACTTAGACTTTGGCAGGGCAGGACCCTTTATTGAATGTTGCGGCTCGCACAGATTCACTGGTACATTTGTATTCTGAGTCTTTCTGGTTCGGCCCGGAACTACTTAGGGTGACGCACGGGCACTTGCCCATGAGGATAGGCCTGCCTTGGGAACGGTTGTCTCACTCCCACCTGGACACCATGTCAACACTTTTTGATACTATGACATTATCATTGTCTTACATGATTACAGGAAAAAATGGGATTAGATGTCCCCCCTTTTTGTTCGAATCCGCCCACTTAAGCGCGAGACCAGGGAGCCATATTTGGGCACTTGCCATGCATGAGAGCGAGCTTTTGCGAGGCGCTTGTCCGTTGCGCAGAATGATAAAGTTGGATATTTTTGTATGCATGAGGTGCATTGGTTTAGTAGATGGCCTCTGGGCTACACAAAATTTCTTTGTGTCCTCTTGCTCCTTTCCTTTATCATCATCTGTACATCACTGTGACATTGTAACTTGATGCAAAAGATTAAGTTTGCTTATCATTTTAACACTCGCACTATGTGTTATTCTATCAGTATTTAACCATTCTAATATGTCCGCCGCCATTGTGATTGCGTTACTAAGCGCATCTGTGTCCCTCTTTTGTGTTCATGCCACTGCCGACACTTTATTAGTTCCCTTTTGTGTGTGCACGTTTTACGTGAACAAGGCTTCGCAGTAAGCTGAAACGCGTTGTGGAATTAAACACCCTTGTGGATTACTATACCAGTGCGGAGTGTGTTTTTACTGGGAGCGCACGATATCTGTGGACTTGCACCCTGAAATAAAATACCTTTTAGCACATCTGGTGGTCCGTTCCGTTTGTTCAAAGCGTTGGAGGAGTAGCGGAATCCATGTATATATATATATATATATATATATATATATATATATATATATATATATATATATATATATATTTTTTTTTCCCAACAAACGTTTACTCGCACTCCAGTAGATTAGATTCAAGGTATTTTATTCCATAAAGTTTTCAGCCATCACCACTCTCTAACCAACGCGTTTCAACCAAAAGGTCTTGATCACGGTTAGTTCTAGTCCTTTTACTATTTGTATTTATACACAACCCACTGATTTGCCCATAATGAGGCATTGTGGGATTTGAAGTTCATAGTAATAAAAAATGCATCATTAAGTGTAAAATTTCTTGTGTATATGTACAGATCCACACCAGTTATTTCAAACGGACTTTGCACTGCTCTCCATCACTTTGTACTCCATTGGCATGAAGATTTATTGATCTTGTCGGTCATCAATTGCTTTCGGGGATTAGGATCATATGATTTTTATCTGTCCCATGTTATGCTTATTGTGGCTATGTGCCTCATGCTGTTAACCATTGTCAGTCATTGGTCCTCTTTTGATCCAAGCTGGTAAAGGGTCATATCATATCTTGCGGCTCAGTGCCTGTTGTTCCCCTTTTGCAATTTGCTTCGGAGATTTGTGTAGGAGGCATCGTCTTTTGAGTTTGGAAAAGTCACTCTCACTTTTTTTCATTTGTCTGAGTGACCTTTGTTGTTCTGTTGCTTGATGTTAGTGGCATTCCTTCTCATAGGGCTTTCTAAATACAGTTTCCATCAGAGTTACAGATGAACATACAGTTCTTCATCTCCATTCAAACCACAATGGACCCATAATTTCGAGCTGTGGAAGTCTCTATGAGCCAATTTCGGATTATGTGGATTATGTTTTTAGCTCCCATGGTAACAACACTAAACTCCTATATAAGAAACACTGGTGATTTCTTGCGGAGTCTGGAAAATACACAGTGGCAGGATGAGTATCTTCTGGCCACCATCGATGTGGTATCTTTGTACACATCCATTAACCACGAAATGGGATTAGGTGCACTTGATTACTTTTTATGCCAGAAAGACATCAAATACTTGGAACATTCACAAATAATTAGAGAAATGGTGGAAATGTGCCTCAGGAATAATATCTTCTTATTTGATCAACAACTTTATTGTCAAATCTGCGGGACAGCCATGGGAGTTTCCTTCTCTCCAAACTACGCTAATCTCACCATGGGGTGGTGGGAGAAAACGGTGGCTTGGGGGGAGAGGAAGGACCAGTACACAGAAAAAATCATGTTGGGGTTGAGATTCATTGACAGCCTTTTTATTAAATGGAATGGCACAGCTGATGAATTCATCCAGTACTTTAACCTGCGGAATGAGAGCAGCACAGGCTTGAAATTCACATACGACATCAGTGCGACAATGTTTCAATTCCTGGATGTACAAGTATACATAGATCAAAGTGTAATCAAAACCACAGTATATCGAAAGCCTACCTCAACCAACAGTATACTACATGGCTCAAGCTTCCATCCTAAATCTCTAATCAAGAGCATACCGTATGGAGAATTTCTCCGAATGAAACGAAACTGCTCTGACGAAGAAGAACTAAGAGTTAAAACAGAGGAAACAACATGTAAATTCTCGGCAAGAGGATACAAACCAGCATATGTGACGGAAGGAAGAAGAAAAGTAGAGGGAATACCGTGAGAACAGACCTTACTAACTAAAAAGGAAAAGAGAAATGAGCCACAAGATAAGGAAAATTCGGAAATTGACTAATTCTAACCTACAGCAAAGAGAATCATGAAATTGTTAGAATTATGAATAAACATTGGAATGTTCTGATGAAAGACCCTGACATGGGAAAAATCTTGGGGCAAAGATAAAACATAACATACCGAAGGGCTCCATCATCGAAAGATAAACTGGTACATAGCCATTTCACGAAACCACAAACAACATCATGGATACATGAACGCCAAAAAGGATTCAACAAATGTGACAAATGCAAAGCATGTCGTTTTGGTAAGAACACCAGGGAAATTTTAGATTTCAAAGGGAAAACCTTTTTTATCAATGAAAAACTCACATGTGAAACGACCTACGTCATATTTATGTTGGACTGTGAATGTGGAATCAGATACATTGGCAGCACTATCTGTCAATTAAAGAAAAGAATCCTAGAACATATTCGTGCTATAAAGAATAATAATATAAACTATGCCATGACAAAACATTTGCGCTCACATCAGGATCACAACTGGCAAAAAATGAAATATTGGGGCATTGCGTCTATACCCGCCTGTGAGAGGGGCGGGGATAGAACAACAAAATTGAGACGCCTTGAGTCCAGACTGATAATTCGTTTACGCACGAAACAACCTTATGGTTTGAATGGAGACGAAGAACTGTATGTTCATCTGTAACTCTGATGGAAACTGTATTTAGAAAGCCCTATGAGAAGGAATGCCACTAACATCAAACAACAGAACAACAGAGGTCACTCAGACAAATGAAAAAAGTGAGAGCAACTTTTCCAAACTCAAAAGACGATGCCTCCTACACAAATCTCCGAAGCAAATTGCAAAAGGGGAACAACAGGCACTGAGCCGCAAGATATGATATGACCCTTTACCAGCTTGGATCAAAAGAGGACCAATGACTGACAATGGTTAACAGCATGAGGCACGTAGCCACAAAAAGGATAACATGGGACCGAAAAAAATCATATGATCCTAATCCCTGAAAGCAATTGATGACCGACAAGAACAATAAATCTTCATGCAATGAAGTACAAAGTGATGGAGAGCAGTGCAAAGTCCGTTTAAAATAACTGGTGTGTGATCTGTACATATACACAAGAAAATTTCCACTTAATGATGCATTTTTTATTACTATGAACTTCAAATCCCATAATGCCTCATTATGGGCAAATCAGCGGGTTGTGTATAAATAGAAATAGTAAAAGGACTAGAACTAACGGTGATCACGACCTTTTAGTCGAAACGCGTTGGTTGGAGAGTGGTGATGGTGATGGCTGAAAACCTTATGGAATAAAATACCTTGAATCTAATCTACTGGAGTGCGAGTAAACGTTTGTTGGAAAATTAGAGGCGGAATTCGATTCCATTCCGCGCACCCGCACAGGCCGAGAGCGCACTGTGGTGGAAGCAATTGTTGATATATATATTGATATATATATATATATATATATATATATATATAAATATATATATATATATATATATAGATATATATAGATATATATATGATATATATATATATATCATTATTGGTATGTACCTATATGGAGATATATGGGTCTATACTTCTTCAAGGGGTGGCACTTTTATCTGTGTGTATATGTGAACACATACATATATTTTAATGGATGTTTTGTATTTATGTATTTTTTTGATGTCTATATTTATTTAAAAACTTAACTACACCATCAATAACAAGATATTTGTGTATATACATGACATCCTTCACTATCTCGTTACAGAAAATATATATGGAGATGAGTTTCTGTATATAGGTTTCTGCTGCTTTCTGGACTAATACAAATAGGTCTGAATTTAGTGTAAATATGATTAGAGGCGAAAGTAACTATAAAACAAGTGTATGACAATATATTTTGACATAAAATAAATTTTAAAAAAATTATACAGTCTATGTTTAAAAATAAATGTATATATTTTGCATTATATATATATATATATATATATATATATATATATCATAGTACATTTTTATTACATAACATATAAGTGGAGGAGTGTGTATATATAGCTTTAGGCCTCTTTTCTATGGAAACACATACATGTAACAGTATGTAAATATGATTATAAGAAAGTATTAAAATATATTTAGATGGAAAAAATACTACATATGTCTCTGTATACATTTGTGTGTTTGTGTGTGTGTATATATATATAAATATATATATATATATATATATACATATATATATATATATATATATATACATATATATATATATATATATATATATATATGTCAGAAGCAATCATTTGTTTTGGGAGAGACAAACGTGGTGGCACCTGACGGCGAGAAGCTTTTCCTCTCTAGCGGGCATCGTGACTCGAGTCGGCTGACCCAAGGACGCCGAGCACGCAGAGGATTTGAGAGGTAATTAAACCGCCAAAGTCAGGTTGAGAGGTGTGCGACGTGGTGGGGAAAGGTCTATTGTGGAAGTATTCCCACACCAGTCATTGCAACGAGATATTACGGGACAATGTCTGCCGACACGCTGCGGGATAGGGAGGCAGCAGCGGAAGGGATGTTTGATAACTCCCCTACACAGGGTTTACATACACAGGCACCCAGTGGGACAGCACGAGAAAGCTCTGGCAATTTGAAGGATCCATTGCGTAAACTGGAGAAGCTAATGAAACAGGAACAGTCCAAATGGTGGGAACATAAGTCCCTACAATGATATTCGGACGTAGGAAGGATCCCGAGGGGTTTGAGGATCATTATTGCCCCCAGTTATGATAACCCTAATCCTAATATGATGAAAGAATGGGCAGAATGCAATTTGGAATCATCCAGAAGGCCGGTACAAATACTGGTAAAATATGCTGAAACGGACCGAGTGGAACTGCAAATGCAGATAGACAAAATTAATGAGGAACTTGGAAAAAATGGGGCCCGTTCAAGTTTTACCCAAATTGCGGGAAGAAATGATGGGTAGACTGCGGAGAGAAGAAGATAAAATCAAAGCCAGAAAGTCATATAAGTTTCAGCGTGACAAAGTTGACTACGAAAATTTTCACCTTTGCAAAGAAATATGCAAAAAATTTCAAAAGCAGGTGGAAGAAGTGACAACGTCAACGGTCAGGCCAGCAATAAACCATCACAAGCTAACACGTCAACATCGGATCTGAGCTCCGCAGTGGAGAGTGAATCAGAGGCAGAAACTAATCGAGGTGAAGCTAGTTCAGTTAAACAAAAATTATCCTTAGCCGAGAATATCGATTTTTTTATGCCAGGACAGAAGACAAACATTGCGCCCGAGAAACGCCAAAACCAGCAGAGGCGAAACAAAAAACGACGCAAAGGAGAAAAGCAAATCGGAAACGAATCAAGTAAGAGACCAGCAACCGCCAGGTGGAGACGCAAATGAACTTGAGTCCCCCTGATGCCAACACAATAATTAACTTGGCACAAATCAACTTAAATGAAGCAGAAAAACAGCTCCTCTCATTAGCTTTGTCGTATTGTCCTGAGACAAGTTTCAATTATGTGCAGACAAGAACTGATGTTTTTAAATTTATACACAAATTGAAGCTAAAAAAATATCACCTCCTACGCAAGGTTAACAGCAACACTGGCTCTGGACAAGTTGATAACAGCGCTTCAGATCCCATTGATTTGATGCCTAGTGATGTGGCATTACTCAAGGACCTAAGTTGGCAGGGTATGCCCAGACGTGGGTCCCTTGCTCACTTTGCCACTGGATTCAAGATAGCCTGGCTGATGACGGCTGTAAGCCAGAAACCGGTCCCAGGATGCTTGTTTCCGGTCCAGGGAAGACATGGCTTGGCAGTTCGGGCTGGACTATTCCCATGAGGCACAGGGTCAGACTGATTTGCATATGGCCATGTCTGAACTGGGGTGGCGGAGTGAGCTAAAGAATGATGATGGATTAAACCCAGATCAGTTGACTGGGGGTGAGTGCTTGCAATGTTCAACACTCCGTCCATCATCCCCTTTGGTTTTGCTATGTTCGCCCTAAGTTGGAAGGGTATGCCCAGACGTGGGTCCCTTGCTCACTTTGCCACTGGATTCAAGCTAGCCTGGCTGATGACGGCTGTAAGCCAGAAACCGGTCCCAGGATGCTTGTTCCGGTCCAGGGAAGACATGGCTTGGCAGTTCGGGCTGGACTATTCCCATGAGGCACAGGGTCAGACTGATTTGCATATGACCATGTCTGAACTGGGGTGGCAGAGTGAGCTAAAGAATGATGATGGATTAAACCCAGATCAGTTGACTGGGGGTGAGTGCTTGCAATGTTCAACACTCCGTCCATCATCCCCTTTGGTTTTGCATTACTCAAGGACCTTCAAGAGTTGCAGGATGAAAACAGTGGTGAATCTTGCACAAATGAGGAGATTATAAGGCATACCACTTTAATTTCATCATCCCCTGCAGAGTCTTTCGCAAGAACCAATACACCGTTTAAGCCTAAATCTATGTTTAATCCCATCATGCCCCGGGATTATGTAGATATTTTTAATGAGCAGTTTGTGGCACAGATCAAAAAATGTAACTATCATCTGCAAAGAACTAGATCCAAATTCAATAGTCGGGAGTGGCAACATCATCAACTGATCTCCAAGTTACATAAAAATCACCAGATAGTGATTAGAAACTCCGACAAAGGTGGGAACATAGTCATTTGGCCAAAAACAGGATATATAGACGATGCACTATCCCAATTAAGTGACACTGAATGCTATAAAAGAAGTTCTGTTCAAGCGGTTCGATCAACAAACAATGATTTTTATGCTAAATTATTGGCTTGGAAAAGTGCCGGACTTTTGAGTATGGATGAATACAAGTATCTAAAGAATGAGTACCCAGTGATACCTGTGATATATTTCATACCTAAGGTCCACAAAAATCCTAGTAGGCCTCCCGGAAGACCAATAATATCGGCACGTAATGGCCTACTAGAGAATACATCACGGTATTGATTATTTTTTACAAGATCATGTGAAAGGTCTACCGTCTTATATACAGGACATGAGTGACTTTTTGCGGAGGATACACGATATAAACTGGAAAGACTACTATATCCTCATGTCACTCGATTTCACATCGCTTTACACAAGCATCAGACACAAGGATGGCATTCGAGAGTTGGAGCACTATTTGAGTAACAGATCGATCTATTTATTGCAACATAGCAAAATGCTAATTAATATGACTACATTTTTATCTGAATAATAATCTATTCATGTTTCAGAATCAAATCTATCAGCAGACAAGGGGTGTGGCCATGGGGGCCAGCTTCTCTCCCAGCTATGCATGCTAGCACATGGGCTGGTGGGAGGAGCTGGTCCTCAAGGTAAAATACAAGTCCACATTGAATGAACATGTGGTAATATGGTTGCATTATATTGATGATTTATTCATCATATGGCGGGGCACAAAAAATAGTGCCTTGGAGTTTGTGTCTATGATTAATGAAAATGATATTAATTTGAATTTTACAGTAACAGCCAGTTCGCATACAGTAAATTTTCTAGATGTTCAGATCAGTATCATAGACAACAGACTAGTGATCTCACTACATCGCAAGGAAACAGCTGGTAATTCAATTTTGCATGCCACCAGCTCCCATCCACATCACCTGATTCAAAGCATACCCTATGGGGGAATGCTCAGATTGAGACGCATTTGCAGCATCAGTGATGATTTCATAATCAGGCAACATGAAAGCAAACTGAGATTCTTATCAAGGGATTACTCAATTAAGACATTAGATACAGCAATTGCAAAGTCAAAACTACGCAATAGATCCGAACTATTGTTCGGCAGTCCTGGATGTGATACAGTTTGTCAACGTCCACAGTTAAGACAGGATACAGACAAAATCAGATTGATTTTTACATATAACAAACAAAAAAAACAACTAAGGAACATTATTAGGCGTAATTGGCCATTATTACTAGATGACCCCATCATTGGGCACACATTGCCTAAGACCCCTTCCATGACATACAGAAAATCTGCCTCTATGGGTATGGTTCTGGTCAAAAGTAGTACAGAGGTAGGGGAAGTGGGGACATGGCAATCCACTAGAAAAGGCTTTTCTAAATGCAAAACATGTCGTGCGTGCCAATTTGGGGAAAAAAGAACATCGTATACAACCCATTTATGTGATACAGCATCAAATATTAACAAATTCCTCAAATGCAAAACTGAATATGTAATTTACGTTCTGGAATGTAGTTGTGGACTCAAGTACATTGGGAGTACCAAACTATAGGCTCACAAACAAATCTTACAGCACATTAGGGCCATTACCAACTCACACCCAACTTATCCTGTTGCTCGTCACATGAGAATGATTTGAAACATCTAAAATATTATTTGTTAGATACAGTTCCAACTCTCAGGAGGGGTGGCAAAAGAGATGCCCAGTTAAGAAAATTAGAAGTATGGTATAATTTAGAATTGGATACTAAAATACCAGGGGGGCTCAATACCAGTGAGGACATGTTTACCAGCTTGCATTGTTAATGTATGATGTGATACAAGCCGTGCCACAAGTATGATCCAAAACAGAATTTTAATACGTTTTTATGGTTGTGGCACATATAGTGAACCAGTATGTGAATTGATGAGATTTATGTAATGTATCGAAGTCTACATGATTTTCCTGCTGCCTCATGGGCATTCAAGAAAGAGAAAAGAGAGGATAAAAAAATGAAAAATGGGGAAAAAATGAAATTTTGAAATTTTAGGAGTATTATCAAAAGGTGCAGATAATACTGCTGCCGTTTAAGGTTTTAAGGCACTTATGCACTTTATCAGGTAGTACATTTTGTTACTTAGTTGGTGATGCACATTGGCACTTTAATTTTGGCACTTTATCTTGGAACACTTCAGACTTGCCAATGATAAATTGTGATAACTGTGATAAGAGCTATCGAATGAGCATTTAGGCCATAATTTCAGATGATGGGCACCCTTTAGAACACAAGTTAACTAAGTACGGGTAATCAAATATTGACATAACAGGTTTAATTGGTATTTTACCATGATTTTTCTTAACAAACCTTGTATTTTAGGTCAGATGTATTTTGCATCATTATATTTGTATCTATTTCTGTAGGTATTTATATTTGTATACATGTATTTTAAATGTATATATATAATCATATGCTTAGGCAGCCTGTCGTCAGTGTCCATATGTATGGTCTGAGCACTTGTCACTTTAAATAAGGAAATCCCACAATGCAGCACTGTCATGTGATCAAGGCCGGGTGAGGCCGAAACGCGTTATGGCGGACATTTGAAATTAAATTAAATTGCACAATTCAATGGTGGTCCGTATCCGTCCTTGGTTGACAGAAGGAAGCGATTGAAGCGGATGAGTGTGTGAAGCGGATGAGTATATATCTATATATATATATCTATATCTATATATATATCTATATATATCTATATATATATATATATACTATGCTTCTTGTTATAAGCAGATGCATTATTATAAGGGGAAAAATAGTATATTACACCAAAACATACATGTTTATATAAGACCATATAAATATTGCTGCTTCTACATACATAAAGGTGTGATAATATATAGAGGGGTGTATGCCTGCTACTAAAACATTACTAAGTGTCAATTGAACATATGAATGTATACATTCATTTTAGTTATTTGTTAAAAAAAACAAAAACAATCTTTGCATATTTCACCACAAGATAAATGGGTATATCAAAACATGTGAATATTGCTGCTTCTATATACATATCAGGGAATATATACAATGGTTTATTGCAGCCACAAAAACTTAACTAAGAGTCATGTGTATATATGTATGTATTTATAAGTTAATTTAAGTTTTGCTAAAAAAACAAAAACATCTCTTTACTTCAGCCTTTGTCCCATCCCTCCTCCTGTCTGCCTCATCCCAAACCATGTTACTACTATGACCTCCTAAACATGCTTTTTAAACTTTACCCTCCTTTTTAGCCAATCCACCAACAACCAGGTGCACATGCCCACTGCTCCCAATAACAAATTGCTATTTCCTATTTTCTAACCCATTCCCATCATTTTATACCTACTCAAAACACTACTAAACTCACAAGAAATTAAGATCACAAACTTAGCATAACTAACCCACAAGGAAAAAAGAAAGCCCGTATTACTAATCTTCTATTTAACTCTAATCTTTGGGTTCAGAGTAGCGTGCTACTTGCCGTTGTTATGTTCCATATAGGTACCCCAATACAGGCTCAGGTAGCAACCTACCCTTTCACCTATATTCTCCCCTACCATTACACTACATAACAATTCTTGGGACTGACCTTTTACCTAGTTACGGTACTGCTAACAGGACGTGGGGTTTTCCCTGAAAACTAGCCTCATCCATTATGCATGAGGATTCTTGGAAACTCAGCAGGACTACCATCTCCTGCATAATAACTATGCATAAGGGTCATTTGTTACGTCATCATAAGTCCGACATGACACAGCAAGGTAGAACCCCTGAGGGTACCAATTTGGGTATACAAACACCATATCTTGCTGAGGTAGTCAGAGGACAAAAGGACTTCCATGCTGACACACTGACGCACGACGCTGAGGTTCCTGCTCGCGGACACTCCAGCTCGCAGTGGTCTGACATCCCTTGCGTGGTGTCCATCTCGAGACCAAGACGGGGTCCCACAATCTCTCACTTCAGGTAATGGGGTTGACTTTATCCGAGAGGGATTCTTGGCCTTTACACCTACATACATGCTAGGTACACTTAGGTACATCTAGTTAGGATCGCATCGTAGGAGTACGCATTTTACTGTCATGTATTTTATATACTTGCCTGTATTCATGGTTTTAGCATGATGGTAGAAATCTACCATTCTTTTACTCTGTTAGTGCTTCTAATCATTTATATCTGTTTCTGTCTATTGGTTGTTTCAGCACATCTATTTCACACTAGAATGACGCTGGTTCAATAAATGCTTACTGAAACAAGTCCCCATCGTTTATTCTGTGTATCTCTCTGAGACAAAGTGAGCACAAGTGACTGAGCGAAAAGTAATGCACTGTTTCCACAATCCCTGATGGGACGGAGTTGTCATGTTCGATAGTTGCCAAGAACTATTCTCTCCTTGGTAAGAAGGGTTTCTAGTGGCACTGTGAGCTACCTGGTATACAGGCTAACATACCTGGTCAGGGTGTCTAGAATCAGTCTGGACACCAATCCTACAGTGTATGTTGTCTAAACACGCAGATCCTATATAGGTTTATAGGAACTACACGACATGGCACCGCCAACGTTGGTTTGGTACTTATTTAACGGTCAAATCTGAGTAGTTCAGTCGTGCTATTCTCAGAGACCCCTACTCACATTTCCCCAGAGACGTCTGGAGTGAGAAGGGAACTAACCGCCACAGCTGAGTAGGCATATCCTATGTATTGGCTGAAGGTTTATCAAGCTTGAAGGACATATTGTTCCTATTGTGCATAAAACCTTATCTCAGTTTCTTTGAAACTTTTTCCTTCTTCAAAACGTGCTGCAGCTGGGGAGGAAGAACAAGAAGGTGAAATAAACATTTCAGAAAATGTCAGAACTGCCCTTCCTTTAAAACTAGCAGACTATGGAGTCACAGCTAGGGGTGGAACAGTCACATTCGTGATTGAGGCACACAAATCATACAGAACAGAGGTATTCTATTCATGGGTTAAATTCCCACAAGCAGATGCACAATCAAATACATTTCATTCTTACACTGAAGATGAAACACCAAATGAATACTGTCCGTATGAGGACATTGAAGTTCCGCTCACCTACCAGGAGCACATAAACTGGTTTAAAGGCGCCCTCCCCCACACAAAAGACAAAGTAAGACTAGGTCCGCTCGGAAGAGATGGAGCGACTTGGCCAGTACTAGCGGCCTACACACCACATCCAGACATTGACACAATGTCAGTAGCAGACTTACGTCCACTTCATAAAGAAATAATAAAACTTTACAGAAACCTGACACAGTTCGTGATGAGAACACTCACACTTCAGCCACCAAGGGCTACACAAGCAGGACAAACTCAGGAATCTACAACTAAAATAACACCACAAACGCTACACAGTTATGGGTAAAATGCCCACTAAACGTGAGCAAATGCCATTTTCGATAGCTCAAAAAATAACACAGTTAGAGGCCGTATTTCCACACACAAGCCCTCAAGAAAAACACAGAATGCTAACAATCTGCTTGCCAATGGGGATTACTCCCCAGATAGAGGATTGTACCTCTTGGGGTACAGTTTCGCTGCCATATATACCAGAACTCATGGTATCCCTTCATTAGCAGTAATACCAGATGTATTAAGACAAATACAGAATGAGTATGGAGCAGAACCTGCTATGAACTTAGGGATGAAATTATTAGGTAATTTTGCCCAGGTATCAGCTGTAATATTAGCAAACATAAAAGGGGAGGCAGCAGCATTGGCAATACGCCAATGCCTGAGGGATTTCACTCCTTTACAACAGGAAAGTGAATTACCTAAAACTATTGAAGACACCTATGCTGAATTAGGTAGAGATAGCTTGGGAGCTAGAGCAACAAAACCTCAACTCATGGGTGGTCCTGAAAAGGATAACACCAAGCAAGCACCTGCTTCTTCGAAGAAGAAGAAATGGGATAACAATAAACAACAAAAGAATAGAGAGAATAGATCACAATCCAGGGGTGGGTCTCCTCAACAGAAGCCCTCCAAAAGAAGGTGCAACCTTAGGAACCATGATAGCATTAAAAAACCTGACAGGTATCAGGATACTGATACGCGTTCCTCTCGTTCCTTTCAGGGTTCACAAAGAAACTCCGAGAGGGAAGGAGGGTCAGAACACAGACAAGAAGAGCGTACAAAGTCCAGAGACACGCCATGCACTTCAGATTGTACTTCCAAAAAAGAAGAGAAGCCAAAATCAAAACCTCAATTTAAAAAGAAGAAAGTAGCAGGTCCTACGTTAGACATGCCCAGTATTCTGAGGACGCAACTTCTGAACGGGATATGGACTCTGATGATGCTAGACAGTGCAGCAGAAGTAACAATAGCTCGCCAGAACCTGATGGAATTTCTGGTGACAGCGGAATTGAATGAGCATATCATGGTGGAGACACCTGATACAAGGGTAAATGTCCCACATAGGTTACATGAGATAACACTCCAAATAGAGAGGGACAAACCCAGAAAAATTAAAGGTCTCTTTTGGGAGAACCTGACTTTTGGCTATGACATCCTTCTAGCTGAAAGAGATTGGCCGTCTGAAATTGTTATGAATTGGCCAAAGGGAGAAACAGTAATCTTACCGTCCTTTTCCGAACTCGTTCCAATATACTTAAAAGGCACATACGCGCAGGAGTGGGCGGGAGCCCTTGCTCCAGCATTATATCGCAACCATGTTGGGTGGAATGCTGAGTCACCTCACCATACAATCCCAGTAAAAACTACTCCAACTCCACAGAGACAGCACCCAATAAAACAAGAAGCGAAAGAACAGGGCAGGGAGATCTTAGATCAACTTGAGTACCACAGTGTAATTGAAACTTGCACCTCTTCAATGAATAATCCTTTGTTTCCTGTAATGAAACCCGATAATTCATACAGTCTAGTTTTAGACTACAGACATCTGAACACATGCACAAAAACATTTGCAGTACAGAATGCACATAGTGCCGCATTAATGAATAACATTGTGCGGAAAAAATACAAAACAACATTAGATATCTCAAATGGATTTTTCTGCCAATATATAGAGCCTGAGAGCAGATATTTGACAGCATTCTCAGCGCTATGTTCCCAGCATCAATTTTGTTGACTCCCCCAGGGGTATAAGAATAGCCCAGGGCTGTTCTCCGCTAGGGTAACAGAGTTACTTCAGAATTCAGATGAAGAGGCATTGTCCTATGTAGATGATATTTATCTAACGGATGATGATTTAAAGGATCACTTGACCAGGGTGAGCAACATAATTTTGGGGTTCGCCTCTGAGGGCTACAAATTCAACTTTAAAAAATCAAAAATAGCCCACCTCAATGTCCTATTTTTGGGATATGAGCTTTCAAGTGAAGGTAAAAGCCTTGCAGCTAACTTTTTTAGAAAAGTGTGCGCTGCTCCAACCTCCTAAATCGCTGAAAAACTTACAATTCATATTAGGATTCCTAAATTTCGGTAGAACATACATTTTAGATTACGCAGAAAAAGTAAAACCTTTCTACGACCTAATAAGACCTGATTTTTCAGTTAGGCATTGGACACAGGAACACCAGATATCCTTCGTTCCCTACAAGCTAACATGGTAGCTTCAAAACACTTGCAGACACGCGTAAATGTCCGCAATCTGGTGATCCGTGTTAGAGGTGGTCAAAACGGGCACAATTACCTAACCTTCAATGAAGGCGAAACGGTACACACAGCATACAAATCACATTTGTACACAAACGCTGAAATGCGCTTTGCTTCTACAGAAAAAATACTGACAGCTGTACAGACCACTATAGTAAGAGAAAGAACACTGGCTCAGGGGAAACGAATAATTGTCGTAACACCAGTACCAGCCTTAGAGGCTGCTACAAAGGCAAGCGTTCCTAATGCTAAAGCCTTACATCCAAGATGGATACAATGGGCTAATTCTCTCACTGCAACGGATGTAGAATACAGATATGACCCTAGTCTAAAGACACAAGCATTCCTAAATATGAACAAGAATATCCTCTCCCAAATGAAATTATGCCTCTAGATCAGTATGAATACATTATTTACACTGACGGATCTGCTCAGCAGGCCGTAGGAAGTAAACAACAATACAGCGCTGCGTGTGCGAATGTGAAGGGTGGTATGCAGGATGGCAAGTTCCATCCCAGCGATACGAAGACACAGTCTCTAGGAGACTGCACGGCTCAGCTGGCAGAATTAAAAGCCCTACTACTGGCACTGATAAATACGAATCCAGAATTTCCCACACTGATAGTGTGCGATTCCTTTTACTGTGTCCAGTCATACAATGAATATCTTCACTACTGGGGTCAAAATGGGTTTAAAGACTCTAAAGGCTGCACAATTAAGCATAAAATGCTATGGGAACAGGTAGCTGAGTTGAAAAACGAACTACCGAGAGCTCACGTGATACACACGCTGAGTCATCAACATGATGGCGTTCACATTGAAGGGAATTCATTGGCCGATGAAGCCGCAAAGGGGGCAATACCGTAGCTGCAGTCACTCGTTCAAAAACTAGACTAGATGGACAGATAATGGGTGCTGTCATTGCTTCACGCAAAGACAGCAAAGCCTTACCGAAAGGTTTTCCATTCAATTGTTATAACAAGTTAGATGCAAACAACATTCTGTATGCTCAAATTCCAGGAGTGAGGGATAGAGTAATACCAAACATGGATTGCAGATTGGGTTTAATAGTAACTGCACACGAGGGTCTGGGTTCCGCACACGCAGGAGTTACAGCGACGGTTTCTTTACTGAAACAACGCTATTGGTGGCCTGGTTTAACTAAACAGACAAAGAATTTTGTCTTAAAGTGCGACATCTGTCAGCAGATGAAGGGTTCGTCCAGCACAGACACCTTTACTAATATCAGACAGACCACTTGTGTGTGTCTATTTGGACCACTGAGGCCCCCCACAATAAGATGGGGCTTACAAGTATATCTTGGAGACAGTGGATTCATGCTCTAGATTCCTATGGGTATGGCCTCAGCACTTGGCTGACGCTCGAACTGTTATAAAAGATTTGCGAGTCTTTATAGGACATATGTAGTTGGCACATTACACTCTGACCGTGGCCCCGCGTTTAGCTCTAGGGCTTACAAGGAAGCCATGGGAAGCTTGGGTGTAGCATTGCCGTACTCCTCTCCGTACCATCCCGAGGGAAATTTGGTCGTGGAGAGGAAAAACCGAGACTTAAAGCAATCTTTAACAGCAAGAGTATTAGGTTTGGGTGGTAGTTGGGTTACTCACTTGTACGGGGTCCAACGAGCCCTCAATAATATGCCAAGAAGTTCTCTAGGGGGTATCTCTCCTTACGAGGTCCTATTTGGAACGAGAATGTGGGTGCCTGATCTCGATTATGAAAGCACAGTGGCGGATGAAAAACCGTTTGACATCAACAAACGTGTGGCTGTTTTACAGAATCTGAATGAATCCCGGGCACTACTAAGCAACGTGCAGGTAAAACGCACAGCCACTGGGGAAGTCAAATCAGTCTCGGGAAGACCTGTCTGGATCCCAAAAGTCGGGGATCAGGTCAGAGAAAAGATCAAGGACAAGAAAGAATTTGGGCCATCATACAGACAGCCTGTACTTGTCCTGGCTGCCGAAGGAACGAGAACAGTACTTCTTCCGCCTCTTGCTGGAAAAAAAAAGGGATTTGTCTCCATTGATCTGATAAAACCACACTATGTGGCCGATACTGAATAGTAGGGCTTGTGGGCTCCTGGGTAGCCGTCGCTCTCCTCTCGCTACCTTACAGGAAGTTCAGACAGAAAGACTCATAACATTTGAAGAGTCACCAATACAAAATGATGGAATTTCCAACAATCAAATGGAACTCGTTCCTCTTGAAACAGATCTTCAAAACAGAAATGAAAGACAAATATCAATTCGGCCTAACACCAAAGTCTACATCAATACGCCTCAACAAGAGACACCTACCAGTTCAACTAAACCTGCTGAGCTACCAAAGATAGATTGGACTGCATCTGGCTACTTCATCGATTTTGATACCTTCTCTCTTGATCCCAGTGAACCTGAGAGAACGCCAGCTCCAGTTTCCCGTAAGCAACGAATTTGTGAATTCTACACTTTTCTGAAAAAGACTTACTTAGTTTCACCTTGGCCCCAGCTCTGGATCATAACTGGAATATTGTTTTTTCTGTTCTGGATTGGCCTAGTGACTGTCTTTTGCTTACTCATAAATGGAAAATTTCTCCCAGAACGCTCTGCAGTATCAAATGTGAACTTGGTCCTGAAACCTCATACATCATCTCATCATGAACAAAGAGACCTGTTTTCCGGGAACATTACAGCTGTTGCAATTCCTGATGGTATAGTTTGGGACAAGGTTGATTATGATGTATTTGGCCCCACTGAACTTTTGGAAATGCCACATTTGTTCAAAATTTCTCTAAATGATATCATTTCCTCCAGTACATTTTCTGATGATTGGGATTTTGAAACTGTAAATAATATGTTGCCTGATTTAGAACAATCCGCTGCATTTTCAAGCAATGAAATGTTAGAAGACACATCTGATTTTCACACTATGTACTGTTACCATTATTATGGTCATCACTTTTTACCAAATCCAGTATCCCACAGAATATTTTCACATACCACCAATGGTAACATTGCCCGACACCACCAAAAGGTAGTTCGAAAACGTTTGCACAGAAATTTTCTTATTTTTCAGGGTTTTACACTTCTGACCCGACCTCGATTTATTATTAGGTTGCACCTACACCTGCACAGAAAAATATGCTAACACCAAACAGATATATTCTGCATCCTTCATTTCCATACTGTCTGAACAGGGTTTCGACTTATGGAAAGACACTATAGACATAAAGTCAGTCTGGGGTTCAAAGAATGGCAAGTTCAGGGAACAGAAGCACTATTTAGAGCGTGCCTCATTCCACAGCAGATTATATTTCTAAATGACACTGTGCAACAGACTTCTTGTCTTACCTAGCCAAGAACAAGGATTTGAACACACCTCGGATTCCCACACCTTCACAAATCAATTTTACATCACATGGAGGGGATACAATCGATGACATCATGCAGTACAATAATTCAGACCGCCATTTGAAAGGGATGGTTAGTTTGGCCCACGGACACAAACAGATGTCAATCAAGATTTAAGGGTACAACTGAAGGGTTTAGTATCCATAGGCCAGACCAACGCTATGTACAAAGAGAACATCCGGGGGTGGTGACATCATACAGTGTTGGGAAGTTTTGCCTCGAGTGGCTAAAGACCTCGACACTGACCCAGGTAAAACAGCACTTATCCTTAGTCTCAGATGAGGTGCATCTAAGGGATTTTTTATTAGGTCCCCGAAAGCCACGTCAGAAACGTTTCTTATACGCTGTTTATAATGAAATATGGAAAATCTCTCAACAGGAAGCTGCGGAGAGACTTTGTGAAATAGAATTAACCTAGAAAAGGTGTTAGCTGTAGTTGACAATGATATGACTACATTAACATCCAGGATCTATTCACTAAGCAACATTGTATCTTCTGCTATAGATATACTAAAACAGGACTTGTCCATACTACAACACGGACAATCACAACAACGTTTAATTATGTTATTAAGCTGGACGCTGCAATCATTGAGCGCTGGTTATGTGCCTTGGCGATTTATCAACACTACGTCCCTATTTTCTGCATACAATCTAACTGAGAAGCAGATAACGATGGCACAAAGGGGAGCAAAATATACAATGCCACGTATTGAAAAACTGGACAAATGACCTTTTACTGTGGCAGAGTCACCGTCCACAGAATGGTTAATCCATGGCCATATAACATTACCGGTCACAACTTTCCAGTTTCAGTATTGCCTAGAACAACAGGCAGGCAGATATGAAGCGATGGGTAGGGAATTCATCAAGGAATCTTGGGAATTGCCATACAGATTTCAATGCGGGAGTGGGGACATGGAAGTGTTTCTAAGCGGTACAAACTGCGAGAACTCTTTAAGTGGATCTCTCATATGCCAGGATATCATGCTTCACGGTGCCTGTAATGGTTCAGTTGCTAACTTATCCTTTCACTTGAAAGGGTCCCCAGCTGCCATGATTAATCCGGTGTTCAAGTTAATTTCAAATGGGAGTTACTAGATGCTGAATGATCAAGGTTGTAGTGGGATGCTCCGGGCATCGCATATCTTGTCACTGTAAGCTCCAGGGTTACTTGCTGTATGCAAGTATTGTTTACACCGACCCATACAGTCAGAGAGGCATCGTTATGGCCTTTATTGGATGTTTCCTTTATATGGTTTGATACTCTGAGCCAAATGAAAGCCATGCTTTTACAGAAAACCGTGCCCTTAACCTCTGCCCGGGAAACTTATGATCTCCAGGTTGCAAGGTCCTCGGCTGAGCTCCAGGCACTAGTACAAACAAACTTCCCTTTCCATTTCCCGGAAATGGTACAACATATCTTTAACATGTCTGATACGACGGGTATGGTACACCTATTTAAGACCATAGGTTCTGGACTGTTAAGCACCCTTCAGACAATCCTCTGAGTTATTCCCAACTTCATACACTCCGTATTCGGAAGCATTTTTGGAGGGCTTCCGCTGATCCTGTTCCCGATAGCAGGTATCCTGATTGTCTTTTTTCTGCTACGCAATGGACGTCCCAGTCACCAAGGAGATGGAAAAAACGCTCTTGGAGTGCTGCTACCGTGATCGCATGGTACTCCATCTGGGCACACCTCGCCTTCGAGAACTAAGCGAGTCTTGGTTCCTGTCATTTAGAACAGTCTGGATTGACTGTATTCTGCATGTTCTCCGATGCCTGTTCTGCGGACAAGAATGCGTGTTGGATCTCTGTCTAACACTTCCTTCAGTTGCGCCACCGGACGTTGATACTTAACTGGACCCGATAACGGCCCATGTTCTGCTGTGTCCTCAGCGTATTCCAATGTTGATGTCTTCATTCTTAGAGCCACCACAGGATGCTTCAGCCCCTGCTGGAACGGATACCAGCTCCTCAAATACTCAGGCCTTGGTTGTCATACAGGCATCCCCAGCAGCGGCTGTGGAGAATACGGGGGAACATCTGTGCTCGATCAACCTAATCTGTGAGGTGTTGCAGGGACCGTCGTCTGCGATTGCAGGCAACAGTGATGTTGCGGCTCCCAGCCAGGACACATAAACATTTGGCTCATCATGTGCTGGGAAAAATTCGGCTTTTTCAAAAACAACCACATTTTGAATTTTTAAACAATAGACACTTTTGCTAAACTGCATGGCATTCAGTCACTCATAGTTGTTCGAACTATATATACGAACGAAGTTGGAGTGAAGACTTCTATCGCTTAAACTATTTGATTAGCATTTTTTTTTGAATTTTTACATTTTAAACACTGTTTTTAGTGATTTCTTTTAAGTTGTTTGCGTACAACACCTATCAATACGTTAGAATGTCGCCCAGTCAGATGAGGAATGGGTGTTATGTTCCATATAGGTACCCCAATATAGGTTCAGGTAGCAACCTACCCTTTCACCTATATTCTCCCCTACCATTACACTACATAACGGTTCTTGGGACTGACCTTTTACCTAGTTACGGTACTGCTAACAGGACGTGGGGTTTTCCCTGAAAACTAGCCTCATACATTATGCATGAGGATTCTTGGAAACTCAGCAGGACTACCATCTCCTGCATAATAACTATGTATAAGGGTCATTCCTTACATCATCCTAAGTCCGACATGACACAGCAAGGTAGAACCCTGAGGGTACCACTTTGGGAATATAAACACCATATCTTGCTGAGGTATTCAGAGGAGAAAAGGACTTCCATGCTGACACACTGCCGCGAGACGCTGAGGTTCCTGCTTGCGGACACTCCAGCTCGCAGTGGTCTGACATCCCTTGCGGGGTGTCCATCTCGAGACCAAGACAGGGCCCCACAGTCTCTCACTTCAGGTAATGGGGTTGACTTTATCCTAGAGGGATTCTTGGCCTTTACACCTACATACATGCTAGGTACACTTAGGTACATCTAGTTAGGATCGCATAGTAGGAGTACGCATTTTACTGTCATGTATTTTATATACTTGCCTGTATTCATGGTTTTAGCATGATGGTAGAAATCTACCATCCTTTTACTCTGTTACTGCTTCTATTAATTTATATCTGTTTCTGTCTAATGGTTGTTTCAGCACATCTATTTTACACTAGAATGACGCTGGTTCAATAAATGCTTATTGAAAAACGTCCCCACCGTTTATTCTGTGTATCTCTCTGAGACAAAGTGAGTACGAGTGACTGAGCGAAAAGTAATGCACTGTTTCCACGATCCCTGATGAGACGGAGTTGTCATGTTCGATAGTTGCCAAGAACTATTCTCTCCTTGGTAAGAGGGGTTTCTAGTGGCACTGTGAGCTAGCTGGTATAGAGGCTAACATACCCGGTGGGGGTGTCTAGAATCAGTCTGGACACCAATCCTACAGTGTATGTTGTCTAAACTCGCAGATCCTACATAGTTTTATAGGAACTACACAACACCGTAAAGTACTTCAATTACTCATCAGGGGTGTTTGATCATCTTTCTGCATGCCATCTCTCTCCACTGACCATTCTCCATCTTTCTCCCATTTTGCAGCCCCTGGGTTCATCCTTGTGTGAATACTTCTGCTCAGGCACCTCCTAACTCATATTATCTCCCATTCCAGGACATGGGTGTATACTGAAAATTCATTTGCATTTACTTCCACGATGTTCTTCAATGGATTAGATTCCATTTGGCAACGAAAGATCTGCACTTTGTGCTACAGCATCGACAACATGAGGTAACAGCCAACGCAAAGCGGAGAAGAGGCTGGGCCGCCCATACAATATACACAACAAGGAGAATGCCTCACCCGCCGGCTCCAATGAATTTTCAAAGAAACTGAAACAGAGATTTAGTTAGTTCCGACAACATGAATTGCAAACAAACACTCAGCAGGTTTCGCTGCCTTTTATAACATAATGTTGTAAACTATAGAGCGGAGCACCATTTGAAAATTCAGTACACTATGTAGAACGTAGACGTGGTCTGCAAACTGTATTTTTCATCAGTTACAAATCAAGTGCTTACAACCGATTAAATAGTAGTGCATGCATCTCAAAAAAACAAAACATAGTGAAACAATACTATGTGGGTCATACACATCTGAGATACATTATAAAGTATATATAGCCTGGGACACACGACCAACTAACTCGAATTGCACATGTGGTGACGCAAAAAGCAATGATTTTTTCATAACAACTTCTGAATGTAGAATAGGGCAAGGTATGCACACTAAAGTGAGAAAGGGCCAAGTAACTGAACGCTTTTGCCCTTTCAACAAAGTCTTTCCAAGGGAAATTAAAGACCACATTTCTTGGCCTGGATACCGTCAACGTGTTTCGAACTCATATTTTTAGATGTCTCCTCCGGACTTGGGCTGGTGTGAAATTCCTATAAGGTGGTGTAGAAACACCTTTTAATGTGTGGGACACACATGCATAACTCCAAGTAAGTTCAATTGGGATCTCTTACATATTTTAGGAGAACCATATAATGTACTTAAGGTGGGGGTGAGGAAGATTAATCAGTTCACTAATAATTGCCTTGTGTGCTCTGTGTAGAGAAATGAAGGGAAAAGGGTAGCGGTGAAAGACGTTCAGACTTGATATTCGTTCATAAAAATGAATAAATTATGATTAAGTGCATCTGTGACACCCGTTTAGAGGCTCACCTCATAAATTGCGGTCATAGAAGTTCCACTGTGGGGAAATGAACAAAGGTTAACCATGGGGTACAACTTACTGATTACACAATCTCATGTGACTCATATAATTAATTATGTGGAGATAAAGCAGTTAGCTCCTGTGTTGGAAATGACAGGGCCGAAATAGGCCAGCTTCGATGTGACTTCCTGGTGTGGCTGATTTGCGTACAGTTGTAACTGAGACGCTTAGAACAAGGAGAAACATTCACAAGGGACATAACAAATTGCCTCTTACATATTAATCCGGAGAAGCCAGAATAAATCTCAGGCCTCCGTTGTTGTCAAAATGGCTTCCGTACAGAGCGTAGCGCGGTTAGCGCGTGCACATACTCTCTTCACTGCGTCTGTCGCGTCACGTCATGTGGCACAATCAATGAGGACAAGGAAATGGGATGATGGGAATTGTAGTTTAGTCCTAACCTGGGGCTGAGTGTCAGAGGGAAGATGTGTCTCACATCCCTGCTGTTGCCTCAGTATGTTGCATCTCAAATGCAGAGTCTACTCCTGTGCTATGTAGTGAGCGGCCCTGTGTTAAGTCACTGGAAGTGTGTTTCTGCCTAACAGTCAATAATGAGTGGTCATCTGAAAAGTGAATACAGGACATAAATGGTCAGCCAGGTATATTTATGGCAGACATTAAAAGATCATCAGGAATGAATGCCACAGTAATTATTAGGCTCTGGATTTCTGATTTTTCATTTAAACCACAGTGAATCTTGTATTTCAATATGAACGTGGCTTCTTTATTGAGTAGCAGTCTTTCCATATCAATCAATCAATCAGAGGTTTTGAAGCGCGCTACTCACCCATGAGGGTCTCCTGGCACTGGGGCGGGCGGGGGTGCGAGCGGCTTCGTAAGTCATTCGAAGAGCCAGGTCTTGAGGCCCTTTCTGAATTGGTGCAGTGTCAGGCTTCGTCGGATGCGGCGGGGGAGTTCGTTCCAGGTTTTGGTCGCGAGGTAGGAGAAGGATCTGCCACCCGCTCTTGCCCTGTGGATGCGGGGGACCCTGGCTAGGGCGAGGTCGACAGAGCGGAGGTTTCTATTGGAAGGCAATTCGTTCGTTGAGGTATTTGGGTCCGGTGCTATGTAAGGCTTTGTTGGCGTGTGTGAGCATTTTGAAGGTTATTCTTCTTTTGTCGGGGAGCCAGTGGAGGTTGCAGAGGTGCTGGGCGATGTGGTCATGTCGTGGGATGTCGAGGATAAGTCTGGCTGCGGTGTTCTGGATGGTCCGGAGTTTGCGGATGAGTTTTTTGTTGATTCCGGCATAGAGGGCGTTTCCGTAATCCAGTCTGCTGGTGATGAGTGTGTGGGTGACAGTCTTCCTGGCATCGGGGGGGATCCATTTGAAGGTCTTGTGAAGTATGCGGAGGGTGTTGAAGCAAGTGGAGGACACGGCGTTGATCTGGCAGTTCATGGTGAGTGAAGAGCCGAGTATGATGCCAAGGTTGCGAGCGTGGTCCGTTGGGGTGGGTGGATTTCCGAGGGGGGGGGGGCACCAGGTGTTGTCCCATGCGGAGGGGGTGGAGCCGAGGATGAGGGCTTCTGTTTCTTCCGAGTTGAGCTTCAGGCAGCTGCTGCTCATCCAGGTTGCGACGTTTTTCATTTTTTCTTGGAAACTGCGCCTGGTAATGTCGGGTTCCTTGGTGAGGGAGAGGATGAGCTGTGTGTCGTCAGCGTATGAGACTATGTTGAGTCCGTGTTTCCTGACGATGGTTGAGAGGGGGGCCATGTAGATGTTGAAGAGTGTGGGCCTGGGGGAGGATCCTTGGGGTACTCCGCATCTGATCTCTGTTGGTTCGGAGAGGAAGGGTGGGAGTCTTATTCTTTGTGTTCTCCCTGAGAAGAAAGATCAAATCCAGTCTAAGGCTGTTTCCTGGATGCCGGCGTCCTGGAGTCTGGGGGCTGGAGTGCGATGGGAGACGGTGTTGAAAGGCTGCTGAAAGTTCCAGGAGGATGAGGGCTGCTGTGTGGCCTTGGTCGAGGAGGGCGCGGATGTCGTCGGTGGCGGCTATGAGGGCGGTCTCGGTGCTGTGGTTGCTGCGGAACCTGGATTGGGAGGTGTCTATGATGTTGTTGGTTTCTATGAAGTGTGCCAGCTGGGTGTTGACGACTTTCTCGATGACTTTGGCGGCAAAAGGGAGTAGTGAGATGGGCCTGAAGTTCTTGAGATCCGTCGGGTCTGCGGAGGACTTCTTGAGGAGGGGTTTGACTTTGGCGCGTTTCCAGTTGTCGGGGAATGTGGCGGTCTCGATGGAGCAGTTGATAGTTCAGCGTAGTTCGGGTGCGATGGTGCTGGCGGTCCTGTGGAAAATGTGCAGTGGGCAGGGGTCGGTAGGTGCTCCGGAGTGGATGCTTTTCATAGTCTTTGCGGTGTCTTCTGTGGTGAGAGGGGTCCAGCTGAGGAGGGGCTGTTGAGTGGCATCGCTGGGGGGGGAGGGTGTTGGGGCAGTATTGTGGTCTTGGTCGTTGAAGTTGTCGTAGAGCGTCTTGATCTTGCGGTGGAAGAAGGAGCTGAGTTTGTTGCAGAGGTCTTGGGAGGGAGGGATGTCGGTTGTTCCGCTGTTGGGTCTGGTGAATTCTTGTATGATGGCGAAGAGATCCTTGGAGTTGTGGGAGTTGGAGAGGATTCTGTCTTGGATGAAGTTTCTCTTTATTGAATTGATGACTTGGTGGCGGCCTTGAATGCGGAGCGTGCTTCCGGGGTTTTGCTGTTTTTCCACGTTTTCTCCAGTCGTTGGCAAGAGCGCTTGGATTCTTGGAGGTCCATGGTGAACCAGGTGGTTTCGTTTAGTGTGGTCTGGTGGTGTTCTGGAGGGGGGCGAGAGTGTTGGCGCAGTTGGCAATCCAATGGTGGAGGTTGCTTGCTGCTGTGTTAGCGTCTGTCGTGGTAGGGGGTGGAGTGCAGCTGAGGGTGGAGGTGAGGTGTTCTTCGGAGACTTTGTTCCAGTTTCTGCGTGGGAGGCGGGGCATGCGCTTGTGTGCGGTGGGTTTAGAGAAGGAGAAATGGATGCAGTGGTGGTCTCCCCAGAGCGGTTCTGTGGTGTGGCTGAAGCAAATGTTGTTTCCTCAGGCGAAGATGGGGTCGATTGTGTGTCCTGCCATGTGTGTGGGGGTGGAGACAAGTTGTTTCAGTCCTATGTTGGTGGGGTTCTTCAGGAGGGCGGTGGTGTTGGGATCGCTGAGGTTGTCTAGGTGGAAGTTCAGGTCTCTGAGCAGTATGTATTCTGTTGAGGCGAGGGCGTGGGGAGCGATTTAGTTTGCGATCACGTTGGTGAATGGGGAGCGGGGTCCGGGAGGTCTGTAGGCGAGTGTTCCGCGGAGCGTTGTTCTAAGGTTGGGCTGGATCTGGAAGTGGATGTGCTCCATGAGGGGCGAGGCGTCATCCGAGTTGGTGGTTGTTAGTCGGAGGGAGCTTTTGTGGATGATGGCGAGGCCTCCTCCTGGGCGGTTGGGGCGGTCTTTCCTCAGGATCTTGTATCTGTCTGGGATGGCGGTTGCGATGTCTGGAGCGGAGCTGACATTGGTCCAGGTCTCTGTGAGGAAGGCAACGTTGGGCGAATGACTGTTGAGGAGGTCCCAAATTTCTGCGGCGTGTCTGTGCATGGAGTGTACGTTGAGGAGGATGCAGCTCAGGGGCTTGTGTGCGGTGGCGTCTGGTGGGTTGGGGGTGGCTGCCTGGGTCCGGAAGTGGGTAAAGGTGCGGCGGCAGTGACTTCAGGAGATCGGGCCATGGGTGTTGCTCGGCGTTGAGAGCTGGCAGTTGTTGTTGCGTCCAGGGTTGAGAGCGTGGAGAGTGCTGGGCTTATAGTGGCGGGGGATCGGGGGACCAGGGTCCCTGGCTCTGGTCGCGGTCGGTTGATATGGTCGATATCGCCATATCAAGGATCTTTTTAAATCACAAACAAAACAGTCCATTTCAATTCTTGCTCATTTTGTTGCTACTCATTAAAGTGTTTGACAAGAGGCGTTGTCATCACCTTACAGTGAATTCTGGACTTATGGTGGCTTACGCGCTTGCGGTGTTCCCGGTTGGTTTGCCTATATAAAGTAAATCACTGGGGCAAATTATAGCACACACCACGTTTTTGGTTTTAAATTTGAAAGAACTTTATGTTTGGTTTTTATGCCATGATGATCAAACAAAGGTCCCTGGATTGTTAGGGTACAGGAAGAACATTCCCCACACCGGTGGTGACCAGTAATAGGTGGTAAGCTCCAAAGACCTCTACTGGTATTCTTTGATGATTCTTTGGGTGGCGTATAGGCTAGGTTAATTTGGTCCTTAATATTTAGTCTACTTTTCAAGACAAATATGGGAGGACGCAATGTAGTCCGTAGTGTTGATAAAAAGCAGCCAATTTTGTCGAATGGTCTTTTTAAACTGATCTGTGGCTGGACAAAAGGTTCTCCATTTGTTTCTTTTCTTTTCGTTCCAACAAAGTTTCCCTTGGCGAGAAACATGCCCTCTTTTAAAAGTTTCTGTAGGTGTCCTCTTTTAAGAATTTATTTTTGAGCCCCTCCATATGCTTGAAATATTCTTCTTTACAAGTGCACATTTAGCGGGCTCTCAAAAACTGACTGCAAGGAAGATTCTCTGCAGAAAAGACAGTAGGTCTATCAGAAAATAGCCAAATTTAATGTATGTTTTATTTTTAAAATGATTTACCAATTGTGGAAATACAGATATGATAAAGTGCTTGGAAATATCTGTCACAAATCTCTCTTTTAAAATGGAAAAACTAAAGAAAATGCAGGCCCATAAAACATAGACTAAGCAGCTGGAGCATTAAACTGACATGGTATCTTTAAGGGTTCCCCTTGCTCCAGTGTCCCATCATGCACCAGAGGTGACAATTAGGTCTATTCATTTTTCCAGCTCCTGTCAGCTGGATCCTGGAGCACTGAGCGTGGCTTTTTTATTCAAAAAACATTTTTGAAAGCTTTCCTAAACGTTTTCACTCCACATCCTTTGAAACTAGGGTGATATTCCAGTATTTTCTAACAGGAATTGTTAATCTTTTCCTGTCAAAAACGCCTTCACTTTTTGTGAAGTGCCCTAACTTTGGCAAGAAAAAAGCCCAGTATGCTTCTGAAAGACCATCGTTAAGAAGATTGCGAATTCTGCAGGAAGATGTCAAGACCAACCCTGAAGGACCGACAGAGAATAAGAATGTTGGGGCTTCAAGAGAGGTATCAAGACTCCGCCACAGGACATCAGGAGTGGCAAGGAGGTCACTTGCCACCTACCTCTGTACACTCTACCCCCGCTACAGACTACCCTAGAGGTAGATCTAAAGAGCGCATAAAAATCACGAGAAAAAGTTGTGCCCGGTCGACGTCGAGGACAGGTACTGTGGTGACTTTCTCGCCGTCAAGAAGACGATCTCCGCCGTCGATGTCCAGACATCACTGTAAGTCGACATCGAGGCAAGAATCCCCTACAATGTTGAGGCCTCCATCAACGTTGAGAACCTCACTATCAATGTCGAGACAGCAACTGTCGACGTCCATATCACCACCATCGACACAAAAAGAACAGTCTTGTTTAGCATCAAAGCCTACGTCTTC
This sequence comes from Calotriton arnoldi, assembly GCA_963921515.1. NCBI lineage: Eukaryota > Metazoa > Chordata > Amphibia > Caudata > Salamandridae > Calotriton > Calotriton arnoldi. The sequence goes on along the minus strand of CAWUFW010004829.1, from coordinate 1,062,631 downwards.
TGTTTCTCCATCATGCAGACACACAGTAGACTGGCTTTTCCACCTAAAAAGAAGATCAGTACCACATTCCTCATATTGAGAGCATTCTAGAACTTATTCACCTACAAGGCAGGTTATAGCAGTAGTAAGTCTGTCTGCTACTCCTTCCCCAAGCAAATCTGTATCTTTGAGGATTTCGCCAACTTTACCTACGCTAGCGACTCCACAAGTCCAACTTGCACCTGCGAGCAAACACACAATGCGGGCAAGGGGCATAGTAAATCTGGGTCACCAAGAAGATCTATAACACCTAAATTTCTGTTTCCTGAGGAGATCTAGATCTTATTCAAGGTGTCACAGACATCATGACGGAAGATTGTTTTCACACAGAACCTGCAGACGAAATAACGACTCACGATCCACACACTCTACTCACTTTTTGATTAGAGATTACTCTCCAACGCTTTCAGACTCTCCTCATGCCAGAGTGTCACCAGTAGATGACATCAACATGTTTAACAATGTTTTAGTCAGATGGGCTTCAAAACTAAACATACAGATTCAGGCACCTGCTACTACTGCTACTTCTGTGATATTCAACCATACATTATAGAGCTTTTTCAAGGCCTTTACTGATTTTGCATTCCAGGTATGCTAGAACCACCCATGCAGTTATTTCTTAACTCCAGCTTCTGCAAGAACCCCACCTTCTAGCCTGCTTAAGAAATATGAGGCCCCAGCTCAAGGTCCTCTCTTCTTAAGATCAATTCCTCCTCCAGATTCTGCATTCATTTCAGCTGCGCGAAGATCACATACAGTGACACCACTGTCGCAAAACTGTTTCCTTTGAGGAGAGACTCTATCCAACAGAAGTGTCAACTACAGAAAAGAACTCCCCATGCAACAGTACATCATGTTTCTTCATTGTTGGTATCGACAGCATCATGCATCTTTCTGATACTGAATGCCAGACTGCACATGAGACTGTTGCAGCAATGCCTGGAGGATCAGTGGAGGCAGAAATCAGGAAGTTGGGAAAACAAGATAACTTTAATTCAATAAGTGATCCAGTCATTCCCTTGGTGGGGCAAACCTTCCAATTTTCTGAAAGGAGATACATCTGGCCTACCTACTCAAACGATAGTGACAGATGCCTCTCTACCAGGATGGGGTGCTCATAGGGACTATCTTCAAACTCAGGGGTCTTGGTCAAAGAGACAATGATCTTATCATATCAACCTTTTGGAGATAGGAGCCGTTCATCTAGCTCTAAAATCCTTTCTCCCTTCGTTCAAGACATCTTCAATCATTGTTCAGATGGACAATACAACTACAATATATTATCTGAACAAGCAAGGGGGGGGACGTTCAAGACAGTTGTCCCTGGAAGCTCAAACCATTTGGAAATGGCTTCTTGCAAAGAATATAACAATAATGGCAATACATCTACCAGGAGTGCAAAACGTACTAAGTGGTATAATAAAAGAGAATCACAATTTGGATTCTAAATAACTAAATCCTGCAAGAGGTATTCAACAAATGGAATTAGACCTTTTTGCTGATTAACACAACAAAAAATCCCCAAACTGCACCTCCAGATTTTACCAGCAGGGATCCATGGGAAATGCCCATTTGATCAACTGGTCAGGGAGGATTCTTTACACTTTTCCTCCTATCTCACTCTCCAGTGTTGATAAAACTGAATTATTCCAAGACCAGAATGATCTTCATAGCTCAGGAATGGCCTTGAAAATGGTGGTTCACAGATCTTCTTCACTTATCAGAGAGACCACAAAGAAAATTGCCATGCAGACTGGATCTTCTCTACAAATTTGGGGGTCACATCCTACACCCCAACCTACCCCTATCATTTTTTAACTTAGCGGCTTGGCTACTGAATTCCTACAATATGGACATTTAAATCTTCCACAAGATGGCATGAATATTTTAAAAGAATCAAAGAGCTCAATCACTAGGACCTCATATTCTCTCAAGTGAAAGAGATTTTGCATATGGTGCATTCAGAATAACCGTAATCCCATTTCATGCCAAGAGCAGGCTGTTATTTCATACCTTCTTCACTTGGCAAAATCAAGCCCTTCTTTATCTTCCATAAAGGTTCATCTGGCAGCTGTGACTGCATATAGAAAATCTCCTTCACAAACCTCTATCTTCAACATTCCAGTTTCACAATAATAAAGTTGTAATGAGAACACATCCCTCCTTTCTTCCAAAAGTGGTTTTAGATTTCCTCATCAATCAGACAACTTTCTTGCCAACATTGTTCTCAAACTACTCCAATTCATCAAAAACAGCCCTTCACTCCGTGGATATGAAAAATGTATTAAAATTCAATTTGGATAAAACAAAACTACGGCTGGGTTGTCAACTTCTAAACAATCTATTTCTAGATGGATTGTTTCTATTACCTGTTAACGAATAAGGGCCAGATGTACGACCCTTTCATTTAGCGCCTCGCAATTTGCTACTCATTGCGAGGCGCAAATTGCGAGGCGCTAAATGAAATGTACAACAGTGTTATTACACTGTTTTGCAATTCCCAATGGGGTCACAAATTGCGAGGCTCATTAATATTAATGAGCCTCTCGCAATTTGCGAGCCCATTGGGAATGCCAGCCCTCCCAGGGATGGTGGCCTGCTGTGCTCAGCAGACCACCATGTCTGGGACTGATTTTTAATAAAGCAGCTTTTTTTTTTTTTTAAATGCAGCGTATGCATTTAAAAAAGAAAAAAATGAAACGTTTTCGTTTCATTTTTTAAGGGCAGGTAGTGGTCCCTGGGACCACTGCCTGCCCTTAAAAAATATTTCCCCCTGCATTTGCAAAAGGGGACCCCTTCCCTTTTGCTACCCCATTACCACCCTCTTGAAGAGGGTGGTAATTTGCGAGTGTTTTGCGACCGCAATTGCGGTTGCAAAACATTTGTACATGGGGTTGCGCTCGCTATTAGGAAGGGAACGCCCCTTCCTAATAGCGACTCGCAATTCCAAAATAGCGAGTCGCAAATAAATTGCGACTCGCTATTTTGGAATGGTGCATACCCCTATTGGTTTTTGCATGCGCAAACGGGTTCGCAAACCTGTTTGCGCATGCAAAAACCATCGTACATCTGGCCCTAAATCTCTGACTGGTAGACCTAAGGCTCATTCGACTAGAGGAAAGGCAGCGACTTTTGCTTTTTAAGAAATATACCTATTGCAGAAATCTGTACAGCTGCTATATGGAAATCAATACATGCCTTTTCCAGGCATTATGATACAGATTTGAGGGCGGATGCACAATTAGGTCAAGCCTCTTTAAGGATCTCTTTAAGGATCTATTTGCATAATAAATGGAATTATTTGGTATTTCACCTTTTTGTCCTCAAATTGCGGGACAATCCTCATCAAAGTCATGAGCAATCCTCCCTCCTTCCCGGACATTGGTTAAATACTGAATTTTCAATTTTTGTGCTAGTTTCTTTATCTCTGTGAAAATGAACTGACCTAACTGATAATTCTGGTGCATGATGGGACATTAGAGCGAGTGTGAATCCTTAAAGATATAGGGGTCGATTCCGATTCGGGCCGGAAATTTCCCCGACCGAGCCGGACCCGGAGAGATTTCCGACCGAATCGGACCCGTGCAGTCCGACCGAACGAGTCCGATGCGTCCGTATGTTATCGGACACGAGTCGGTCGGACTCCCATTGAAGTCAATGGGAGCCGGTCGTACAACGCGTACGCGGGCTCCCATTGCCTCAATGGGTGCGAGGCGGACAAGGGCGCCCCCTACAGCGAGTACGCCGCGAAGCGCTTCGCGGCGTACACGCACAGGTAGGGGGGACCCTTGGGTCCCCCCTGTGTGCGCCTCGCACGGGTACGCGTACAGGGGGGTCCGACACGGACCCCCAAAGTACGGCTCCGACAGCGAGTTCGAGTCGGACGGCGCGAGTCGGTCGGAGCGGTCGAGGTGCGCATCGTACTTACCCGGCCGGAAAACGTCTCCATTGCGCGGTGCGACTCGGGTCCGACCGAGTCGGTCGGAGCGGTACGGTCCGGGTACGAGTCGGTCGGAGCGGTCGGGTCGCCCGGACGAGTCGGTCGGCGAGTCCGCATCGTACTCGCTCGGCCGGACCCGCGTACGGTTCGGTCGGGTAACAGGCTTTCGCATGGCTTTTTTCCCGACCGAATGGTATTGGGTGCGCCTCCGACCGAGATCGGAATCGGCCCCATAGTGTCAGTTTAATGCATTTCCTTTATTTTTCCATCTTAACAAGAGAGGTTTGTGACAGATATTTCTATTACTTTATCAAATCTATATTTCTAAGTTTGGAAAATCATTTTAAAAATATCACATAAATGAAATTTGGCCAGTTTATGATAGACCTATTTTCTTTCCTGTAAGGGTGAATATATGTATCTGTCTGTATATCTATCTATCTATCTATCTATCTATCTATCTATCTATCTATCTATCTATCTATCTATCTATCTATCTATCTATCTATCTATCTATCTATCTATCTATCTATCTATCTATTTATCTATCTATCTAGAGAAGCGGATCCTGATGCCCTAAGAAGAGAGAGGACATTGAAGCACAAAAAGCAGAGAAGACTGAAGAGAGCACCCGACTTGTCCCCAGCCCCGCCGGCCTGTCTGCAGCCCTCGTCAAAAACTGTGCTAAAGTCAACTCATTCTGCAGCTGTTGACTCCTTCAAAAAAGACTCAAGACATCCCGTGAACAACAGACCTATTCTGAAGAAACTCCAAAGAAAAGACTCTGAGACCTCCGGAACCACCAAAACACAACACCTGAAGCAAGCACTGCACCCGTCGCCTCCGGCCCGAGTTGAAGCGGGCCAACAGTGTCAACAAGTTTTCCCAGCCCTCTTGAGGTCGAGTCCATCATGGTTTCACCACTCCGGGACTCCCTGACGTCGCCTGCAGTCTCTGCACGCAGACCCCTTCTACCGCGACTGGTCAGGTAAGGAAAAGCCCAATGCATAAAGGCACCTCTCCACCCGCTGCCCCTGGGCCTTGGAGAAGATGACTAAATGTGTCCCGTCCCCGAGCATCACTAAGCCTGAGCCCACTTGCTGGTTCAGCTCAACTGGCTACTTAGCCAGAGCCTGCAGCCTCTTTTTACAGAGACCGAGCCCAATTGAAACATTTGGCTCCCGACTCTGATTTGCACCCTGCACCTGGCGGCCCTCGTGCTGCTGGTGGTGTACTTTTGGTGCTGCCTTGGAACTTACCCACCACCCACCTTAACTCCTGGAGATTAGTTCTGTAAGTCACTGTACTATACCTGTTTGCATAACTTGTTCTTCCTTCCATAGGATAACATTGCAGAACTCACTTTTTAAAGTGAAAAGAATTCATATTTAAAAACTTACTTACCTGAACGATTTTTCTCTGATGGCTAAACATCAGATACTTGCTATTTTTATAAATTGGTGTGGCTCTCCTTCTTGAGTCGTATTGTCATTTATTTATCATTGTGTGTATTTGCAAATGTCTTACACTCCTCTGTGTAAAGCCCAAGGGTGCTCGACCACACTACCCCCTAATAGAGCACTTTGGTATTGCATAGCAATCCCTGTTCACTCAGAAGGGAACCCCTGAACCTTTTGGACCTTTTACACGGTATATCAGATTCTTGATATATCACATAAAGACCCAGATTCCGACATTATATAATGTATATTTACATATAAGTTTTTATTTTTTTATTTGGAAAGTGCTCTGGGATCTGGCACATGGGGTGGGGGGGTGTCAATTCAGTGCTTATGACTTTTTCCTTATCTCGCAAATTACGTGGATGATAACTGTCATACCTTAAAAGGCTGTTTTTATCCGTGTTCTTCTTGTATAGTGTGGTCATCAATGTTCTGGCCTCTGAAGCAATTGTGATGTCGAGAAAACGTCTCTGTTTTTTTGTCAGAAGTGATATTACATTTTATGTTCTCTATTCTTGTGTTAAGACAACCATGAAAAGCATACAGTTGCTAATGGTCACCTGTCCATTTACAAAAGATTTTGTCAATGTATCGGAGCCATGTGGGAATTAAGTGTGGGTGGAGCTGGTGTAGTAGTTACTAGAAAACTCAGTGAAATTCCGCGGAGTGCCGTGGCTGGTGGAGTAACTTATTGCTCTCCCCTGTTCACCGCTCAGGCCCTCACCCCCCCACCAGCTAACCTCCCGGCCCCCACTTCCCTCCCTCCCTCCCTGCCGCGAAACCCCCCAACCCCTCCCTCCCGCGTAGTAGACACAGAGTAAGAGACTTACCGTTCTCCTCCAGACGTGTCCTGACTCCTGCCTGCTCTGCTCCTGCTGCTGCGGCTCGCTCCACTCGCCTACCGCTGCTCGGCTGCTCCGGTGTTCAATTCTAGGAAGAACTGCAGTGTGCATGGCGTACTGCGTGAAGGCATGCCTCAGAGGGGCTAACCTGGTCCCTGTATCTGGCCCGTGCTCCATTGCGGTCGGCCTGAACTTACGACTTTCACAGGGTCTCGCATGACAAGATAAACCGCAAGAGGCTCTTTGTGCTATACGTGCCATATCTATTTAAAATTGCATATCTCTGGTTCTATTAATTGGATTTTTGTCGCTTTTGTGTCAAATAATTTATTAAAATGTACTCTATTTTTCTAAATTGATGTGGGATTGTTCTTGTGTTGTGTTTTCACTTTATAACTGTTTGAGTGCTGCATAAATACTTTACACATTGCCTCTAAGTTAAGCCTGACTGCGTTTGTGCCAAGCTACCAGAGGGTTAAGCACAGCTTAATCCTGTGACACCCTTACAAGGATTGTGGCCATTGCTTGAAAGGGCTCACACCCCCTCAACCAACAACCCAATATCGTACAGGTGCCTTGTGGATTTTGGTGCACTAAGTACCACAATGTGCATGTTATTCCACAAAAACTCAGACTAGGCGACAATTACTACATCCAATAAATACTGAGCACCTCAGTGTTCATATGGCCAAATTCTAAACATGCCCTTAGATGTTAGCAAGCACTTTTTACTACAGCAGTAGTTTCTATAGGTGTAAACTATGGATCAGAAAGGTGACAGCTTCTAGAAACAAGCATTGGCAATGCCAATATGCCCGGTTTAGTTATAATTATTGTGTGTTGGTATGGTGGATGGGCATGTGGGGGTAATGCAGCATAGAATCAATGGGTGGGTCCCTGGATGTTGGAGTGCGTGTATGACTGATCCAGTACATAGTATTGAGTGACTGCATGAAAAGATGGATGAATGAGTGCACAGGTGGAAGCATCCATTCGTCTATTCTTTGACTCATTCACTCGCTCACCTATCCACTATAGCACATACGTATAAACTCACCAATCAAGAAAAGACAGACTCTTTGGCTTTGTCAATGCTTGTAAGCTGCTGAGACTTGACAACAAATCACAAGTTACTGGTCAAGCCTATTGCCGGTGTGCTTGTGAGAACGGGGTGAATATAAATCAGGGGGGAAACTTCAACTTGTTATTTACAGCTCCAAATAATGTGAACAGGATTCGTAATCACTGTAAAACAAGCACGAGCCTTCGGAACAAGGAACCTGTGCCTGTCCAGAGAGGATGTTCCATCATCGGCCAGCAGGTGCCGCTCGCGAGCAATATGTGTAATCTCACAAAACTTTTCAATGAAATTGATCTGTTACGTTTATCCTTGCAGGACCTCTCTCTCCCCTCGTGCAAACAACACATGATGTTAAATTGGTAAACAAAAATATAATCCACTTCAAAGGAATAGTTTTCGGTTCCTCGAAAGCAACCCTTTGTTATTTTATCATTTTCTCGTGGTTAATGTCACATTGAATACATTACATAGAGGACAGTGGCCAGAATACACACCAATCACAGCTTTTATTCGTCAGATGTTTATGGGATGATTATGAATGACTGAGTTAGGGAAAAACGGCACCTAAAGGAAATATAGCACTTAAAGGCAATGTAGCACCTAAAGACAATACCTTTTGGAGCGCAATAGTCATGATTATTCTAGCTAGGGCTTTAAATGGGAAAAAATAAGTAGAGATACTCATTAAAATGAGTTAGAGGTGTGGCGAGTGGGCGGGGCTAAGGCCAACACCTGATGATGATACTGAATGGCTTCTATAACACTTGCAGCACATACCAAAACACGTGAGAAATGTGTTTATAGAAACAAAACAGATTAACTCATTACACAAAATTAAAACTAAACTGCTTATTTATTTTTTTCTGTTTTGTTTTGTTTGATCGGAGGGTTTTGGAACCCTTTGCAATTGAGAGATAAATTAACTGGTGAAAAATAAGGCAGCAGTATGTGCATACCTAAGGTCAATTGCAGGTACATAATTAAATTTAAAAACACAGCGAGTATGACAAGCTGAAGGAAAAGGTACAAGAGCTACAGGAAGCCACTGCACACACTTATGCGTCTCATTTTATTATTACTCAAGTGGTGAGGATGTAAAGTCCAATAAAACCACAGGTCGGGAGAATAACTGATTAGGTCACGAAAAAAATGAAGATGTTTATAGAGAGAAAATCATATACGTAAAAGAGAAGAACTGAGTCAAGAAAGGGCAGTAAATAAGAAACAATGGAGATGTGAAAGGGATTGGGAGGAAAGCCTCCAGGTTGTAGTAATGAACAGAGGACTAACCTTGATAAAGAGTTTAAGAGAGAAGTTTTAATTGTACTCGGTTTGAAAGATTCTTTCAAAAAGAAGTTGTTTAAGATCCTTTTTGAACTTTACAAGAGAAGTGTTGGTCCATAGCACATTAGAAAGCGAGTTCTAAAGTCTTCTTGTATTTTCTGTGAAAGTTTGAGCTGTAGTGTACTTTTCTTATGCTCAATACTAGTACTTCCAACAGAAGAAATTTAGGGGCCGATTACGATCTCGCCCGGAAAGCCCTACGGCGACTCGGTCCCGTAGAGCTCTCCGAGCGACTCGCACTCCGAGGTTCTGAGCGACCAAGTATGATGCAATTGAGCGCTAACGGACTCGGGTCGCTCGGAGTCCCATTGAAGTCTATGGGAGCCTGTTTTGCATAGCGTACATAGGCCCCCATAGAGAAAAAAGGTAGGTCGCGGAAAAGGGCGCCCCCTGTCACGGGGACGCCTCGGTGCCGGCTGCCCCGTGCATGCATGTCTAGGGGGGCAAGGGTCCCCCCCAGTGACCGAGTCATAGGGCTACGGGTGAAGGGGGGCCCTCTAAGGCCCCCCGAAGTCGACTTCCCAACGCTGTCTCGAGTCGGAGGCTCCGACTCAATCCGGCTGCTCGACACGCGCATCGTACTTGGTCGCTCGGAAATCGGCCCCATTGCGCTGTGCGCGTCGGCCATGTCGGAGTCCCCCGGAGGGCCATGCTGACGGGTACGTATCGCTCGGAGCTCGAGGCTATATTCGCATCGTACTTGCTCGCTCGTACAGCGGTATGAATCGTCTCGGAAATCGCGCTTACGACTCAAACTCATTCCTGACGGATGCCGTCAGGAGCCCTTCCGAGGGAGATTGTAATCGGCCCCTTAGTGTTTAGTCAGGTAGAGAGGAGTAGTGACTGTGTAAAACTTTTATGCACGCGGTCTTGTATATCGAGCTACAACAGGAATCCCTGGAAGTTGGGGGTGTATACGACAAGGATGATATATTCATATTTTTAGGCTTTTTTCGACAATGCGAGCCACCAACTGTAAAACTGACCTTGGTGGGTGCAAGGTGCGCTTTTTATAGGGCAGTTATTTAGGGGCTGCTATAATCCAGTCTTAACATCTTAACAGAATGAAGGATTGAACTATGTTCATGGTGTCTTGTTCTGAAATGAGCAGTTTGATCATATGAAGTAAACTGCAACATATTTTCAAACCTTATAATGCGGGCAATTTTTACAAATTATTTTGAGGATTGTGACTACGCACAAGATGTTAAAAACCTTTTCTTGACTTTTTAAAAATATTCAATCCACATTTTCAGTCCCCTATCACTTCTGTCAGAAGTTACACAATCCACAGGAGGCCTCACATTGAGATTCTTACACTTTCCATCGATTTTTGAACAATAACCCTGTGAAGATCTATTCTGCATAGTAAGTTGGATGAGACGCCCTAAAGATGGTGATTCTCTGCCCTTTATGTATTTTGCTTACTTATGGGCTGAAAATAGCATTGCCGATCACCATTGATTATCTCGGGTACTGAACAGGCCCTTGATTGGGACATTGTACTTTGTTGAAAATTGTTTTTCTTTTTTTAAACAAATAAGTGCATTAGCACATTTTCCTGTGAGCAAAATCCAGGTTACAAAATGGAAAAATGTATGGAAATTGAACTATTGAGGGAATACACCAATTTACATCAATTCCCCTATCTTTTTGTTGACATACTCTTTCACTGTGTATGCTGGATGCAGCTGCTTTCTGCAGAATAAGTTTGTGCTTTTCAACTCTTGGGGTGCCTGTCCCACCAGCCCATTTTTAAGATTTTCTAAAATACCTAAACGATTGAATTAGTTTATTTTATCCATGCTGCTGCTTGAAAGGCCATGCCCCACAGGGTCGGATTGGGATGAAAAATTGGCCTGGCCACCCCAAAAAAAAGTGCCCCACAATTGCAGTTTGCAAAAGTTCATGCATAAAAAGGTGATTTCTTATCCGTTTCTAGTCAGATTTGTTTTTAAATTGCAAAGTTATTTAAAACTTTTGTGTTTCATGTTTTTTTCTCTCATTTCATTGCACTGTACTTGAAGGAAACTCAACCTCAATCCGAGAAAACTGGCAGTAAGCACCTGAGGTTTGTCTGTCTGATCGTTGTGACCTGCTGTGGGGGACAAAAGCCTCCTCCCCACACAGACGAGTTGTTAATTGCACTGCTCAAAGGACACCTCTCTCAAAAGCCCACTGACACCTTCTGCGGCCTGGGATGGAAGGAGGCGCACCACATGATGCGCCTCTCTCAAAGGCTCACTGACACCTTCTGGGGCCCGGGATGAAAGGAGGCGCACCACATGATGCGCCTCTCTCAAAGGCTCACTGACACCTTCTGGGGCCCGGGATGGAAGGAGGCGCACCACATGATGCGCCTCTCTCAAAGGCTCACTGACACCTTCTGGGGCCCGGGATGGAAGGGGGCGCACCACATGATGCGCCTCTCTCAAAGGCTCACTGACACCTTCTGGGGCCCGGGATGGAAGGGGGCGCACCATATGATGCGCCTCTCTCAAAGGCTCACTGACACCTTCTGCGGCCCGGGATGGAAGGGGGTGCACCACATGATGCGCCTCTCTCAAAGGCTCACTAACACCTTCTGGGGCCCGGGATGGAAGGAGGCGCACCACATGATGCGCCTCTCTCAAAGGCTCACTGACACCTTCTGGGGCCCGGGATGGAAGGAGGCGCACCACATGATGCACCTCTCTCAAAGGCTCACTGACACCTTCTGGGGCCCGGGATGGAAGGAGGCGCACCACATGATGCGCCTCTGACACCTTCTGGGGCCCGGGATGGAAGGAGGCGCGGGGGTGCACCACATGATGCGCCTCTCTCAAAGGCTCACTGACACCTTCTGGGGCCCGGGATACAAGGGGGTGCACCACATGATGCGCCTCTCTCAAAGGCTCACTGACACCTTCTGGGGCCGGGGATGGAAGGGGGTGCACCACATGATGCGTCTCTCTCAAAGGCTCACTGACACCTTCTGGGGCCCGGGATGGAAGGAGGTGCACCACATGATGCACCTCTCTCAAAGGCTCACTGACACCTTCTGGGGCCTGGGATGGAAGGAGGCGCACCACATGATGGTGTCCTCTTGTCGCCCTTTTGTCATTCTGCAAATAACAATAATTGGGCCTAATATGTGGCCTGCACAAACTACCTCTCACCTGAAGCTGCAGCTATATGGGGAAAATCAACCCAGGTATATGGAGTTGCTTGATCCACTGACTGAAAGAAAAAAAAATCGGCCCACAAGCTGGCCTCTGCCACAGGCCCCTCGGGCACCGGCCGATTGCCCGCCCTCCCAATCCGACCCTGCTGCCCCAGTAATTACTCCTGGGACACGTTATGCTAACGGTTCAGTATTATGAGATTTTTCAGTCAGACTCAATTGACAGTAGTTTTACAACGGGTTGTCTTCTCTACCAGTCTGAAGCTTTCCCCAGTCATTTACCCTTGGGTGCAGTCAGCTCCTCCAGGAGGAAGTGTGCTGTCTTTTGCCCTCGGAGAAATACAAATACTTATCATAGGCTTTTCTCATACAAATGGATGTTCCACGTCCTTCATCACCATCTGGTGATTTTGTTTATGCATTGGTAAAGGAATACGTACTGCAAGCCCTTTTAACCTCAAAAAGGACTAGCAAAAGCAGCACTTGACTAGAGAATTTCCATTGTTGCTGGTGTCTGACTCGTGTGGCTATCCAGTGCTTCCAAGTGACACCAAGTGGTGTAGCGTCTGGGGGCCTCCGGGGTGCAAAATTCTTAGAGGGCTTAAATTTTTAAAAGAAAAACAATTTGTACTACAAATTTTTTTCTTTCAACATTTTTCACCAGGAAGTGCTAATGGTCCACAGGTTAGGGGGTGCAATACTTGCCTTACCCGGGTGCTGGCAACACACGCTACGCCGCTGGTGACATCACCTGCATCGCTGTGAAAGAAAGTCATGAGAGTGACTGTTTCATCCAGCCCCACCAGAAATCCATCATTTGCTTGGGATCCGTGGTACAAGAGGACACAGTGTACCTCTCATCTGGAAGGCAGCTGAGCAGTGCAGGATTCTCTTGTAGTGGTTTTGCTGCACTGATCTCTGAGCCAGGCTTCACCACTGGTTGGTTTGTTCCCCCTCAGTGGCCCAAGATTCTCTCACGTCCAAGGATTTTTTCATAGTGTCTTTCTCCTCTCTAGGATTCTTTCAATCTTCTCTCCTTACTTCTTCTGCTTCGCCCCTCCAACCGACACCCTTCCCCCCAACCCCTTGCTTTCCTTGTGTTCTTGAATCCATGTGACGCGGAAATCTTCCTGAAATGTCTCTTCCAGGGTGATATACCTCTGACGCTATAAATGGAAATGGATCACAAACCTTACAATCTCCTGTGAGAGCTCTGTTGTGGAGCCATCTCCCCTCAATTTGCACTTTACCAGAGGGCCACCCATTGATCGTGTACAATCCCATATAGTGATGTCTTTTCACATGTCCCTTCAGCCATTTGTCAAAGGTGCAAACAGAGGGCTATATTACTAAAAGTGTCTAAGAGCACAAAGTGCTTCCAGCAATAATGAAAGACATCTACCTGGTCGTCCTTTTGAACCGCCCCATGTTCGACAAGGATCACCCCATCCTTCTCCAAAGACGTAAGATGGTTGCTGGAGTAAGGTACCTTGGCATATATCTCCGCTTCGCTGAGCAGGCGCTTCACTTACATATGGATGGGGATTTCTCATTTTCCTGTTCTTGCCCAGCCCGTAAGCTTGCTTGTCTGCTTTGTGCCTATGATGCCCATCTGGAGCCTTATATTTTCAACCAGTATATTAAGTCACCAATTGGCCTGGTTACATTGTTGTTAGATTAGGCTCGTTAATGCTCACATAATGCCATGTATAAGTTAGCATTCACTGCACCATTTTCTTCCCCGACTCCATTTTGTATGATGTTCGAAACTAAAATCCTTCTCTGTTCCGAGAAATCCCCTTTGCCAAGTTTTGTTTCTGTAATGAAGAACTGCTTGTGTTAGAGCATAGTTTTTCCTTCGATAAGGAACCTCTCCCACTTGTCTGGCAGTTAGATCGTAGCACAAGCTGAAACCGCCTTGAGCGCATCCCGGACAGGGTAAGGTATGAGAGTAGAGACCTTTTCTTTCTTCTTTCGCTGCCCGGCCACATCTGTTTGGAAAATTCCATTGTGGGCGTGTTTTGATTAACCATGCAATGTACATAATGCTTACGATAATTCAGTACCCTCTGTAGTACTCTTGCGGGACTGTGCAGACAGAATCCCGCTCTGAGCGTATACAAATAAACAATATTGATTTGTATTCTCCACTGTTTCTCTGACTCTTCACTTGGCATGGAAGGCTGAGAGGTGGTCTGCGGTGACCCGGGTGGCCCTAAGCGGGTCACTTCCTTCATTGTATGGTTTTCACTTTCAACTTTTCACCAATGCTATGCACATCACCTTGAAAGCAGATGGTAACAATATTTAGTGCCTGATATTTATAAACAAACAGGTCACAAATAGTGGGTGCACACAGACTTTCTGCGACTTGCCTGTCACATTGCTATGCTGACTATGCATTAGTAGGTCATGTTGCAGAATATCCAGTCATAGAGGGTCACAGAAGACCCTGCCTAAGGAATATTAATTTGGCAGGCCACTACTTGCGATCGGCTCCAAACACAGGGATAGTGGCCAGCAAGGGACATCACATCTCCATCCATGTGCTGACATTCCCAAAGGGTAAGTTTTCGGTAAGCAGCATGTGCGCCTTAAAAGGGCAGGTGCTGCATTTAAAAAAAGTAAATAAATAAAAGATTCCCTTATGAGAACGCATCCTGGGGAGCACAGTGTGGTCCCCTGGACCAGTTCCTTTATGCCCCACCACATGACACTGTTCCCAAAGGGAACGCTGTCCCACTTCACAATTCAATGATCAACCCAACTTGGAAGTCAGTTTTGAACACCATTGAGATTGCATATATTTAAATGTAATCACAAGGAGGAGGGGGGAATTACGGGGATTCCCTGTTCAAGCCCCTTGCTCTTTGTGTTTTGAAATGAGTCATAAAAGGTATTTCGCAAGCTATAAAAACATTTCTTAAGTATCTTAAGTGTGGCAATCTGCCTCCCCCTTACCCCCAGCTACAGTGGTCGGATTTCTACCTCCCCGGTGCAAAGACTCAGTTCAGTGCACCAATACGAATTAGAAATCAAGTTGAACTATGACCCGTGCACAAACCACTGAGCAGTAATGTGCAGTAAGTGTTGTCTAAACTTGAATACGCCAATGGCCTCTACCACGGATCATCTTTATCACCTATGAAAAGACTACAACGGATTCAGAACTCTGCTGCGAGATTACACCTACATGTACAGCCACAAGGCCACATTTCCCTTGCCTTGAGTACATTGGTTACCGGTTGCTAGAAGATCCACATTCAAGCTGCTTTGTATCACCCACAAAGCAATACATGGAACAGGACCACTTTTAAGAGGGAGGTGTGGTGCTGCGGCCAGAGCCACAGACTCCGAAGCACAGGGCTCACAGTTCGATCGCCAGCGGCAGCTCAGCTCAGCACACTGTGACTTTGGGCAATAGCTCACTTAATCTTCCCGATGGCCCCCAGTGCCTTGAGACCCTTAGGGGTGATTATTTCGCGCTTTACAAATACCGGATACAATCAGGAATAAAATCACCAATTACATTCAACAAAGGAACCTCCGCTCCAGATTGGCACCTCACCTCAAAATCCCACCATACAAGAAAAAAACCATAGGTGGCACATCTTTCTCTATTCAAGCAGCCAAAATACGGAAGCCTTTACCCCCAAACATAAGATCCACAGAGAACTAGCTTATCTTCAGAAGACTACTCAAGAGTTGGCTCTTTCCTACATAACAACCATACTCAAACACAAATGTACAGCATATCTCTGTGTATAAAAACATTTAATTTGATTATATATATGTATCAAGATAAGTGTATTTCTTTATATAAATATGTATAATAATATCTACCTATGTATTAATATATTTATGACTTTACTCTTACTGTAAAGAAAAAAACGTTGACTCTCTCGAGTGCACTACCCTATATTTATTATATACTCTCTGACTCACCCCAAACCTCATTCTACTACTATTATCTCCAAAATGACCCTTCTAAATTCTACCCTCACCTAGCCCTCCTTTGACTCATCCCAAAACACATTTTACTACTATGATCTCCTTAATCCATTTCTATAGATTCTTTCCTCCTCAATCTCTCCTTATAATCATCGCAAACCTCATCTTAGTTACTTCTATGATCTTCCAATAAACTCTTTCTAGACATTCCCTCTTCTGTCCCCCGATATACTTTTCATTCCAACTAACAGACTCACACATACACTGCTCAGATTAACTCAAATTTCACTATACTAATCCGCCACTATTCCTGTTTGCGTTCCGGAGTAGCGTGCTATTCGCCGAAAAGCGCTTCGACCCCTCATCAGGGGTAGTAAGCGCTATAAAAATACAATTACAATTTGCTGTTAATTGGCACAAAACTATATATTCTCGAGCGTGCACACATACGAAAGAAACAAGCAGACATGCACACAAAGCATTCCACCAATTTGCTTTAAAATACCTCCTGAGAGTGTCCCGATTCTCTCCCTCTTTCTCTCGCTTTCTCTCTCACAAAATCACACACACTCAAGCAGGCAAACACAAAAACATATGCAGACACTCACACAAAAGACTCAGGTGGGATTAAAGTCATTTTAAACTCCTTACTTCCCATGGCTTTCTTAATTGCTGCTGTCAGTGGGCTACCTAGATTTCTGTGTTTGCACAACTGCACACGATAGTGTGAATGTGATTGACAGCACAGGGCCTAAATGAACCCTGCTCTGTCAGACAGAGTGTGATGGTGAACACCGGACATTATGCAAACGAGCCCACGCTGAATAGTTCAGCTGGGGCTCAGCTCAGGGCTACAGAAGCGCCTTGGCTGTCAGAGACAGGTTCCCCTCTGACAGCTTAGTGCTCACCAGCACTAACAGCCAATGAGCCTACCTTTCATGAGTACTGGTACTCTCCTCAGCAGTAAAGAAGTGCCGGTACTCAGAGTGATAAAAATAAGAAGTGCCGGTACACAGTACCTGTGAGTTCAGGCCCATTTAAGGCACTGATTCCAGCCAAATGAAGGATTCCTGTTTTATCGGCTTTAAATAGCAGAATGAGTCCTGCTGACGTCTGGAACGGTGGCCTTACTCGGTGAGACTGTGAGGGCGTGAGTCTGAGATTTCTGAGCAATTTTTGCACTGTACTCAATCAAAAATATTATGTGACGAACAGTCGCGGCCGGTGCAGGTAAGCGCGTTGGAGCGGGGCAGGGGGGGAAGTCGACACAACGGAATAAGTTTTATTTATTTATTTAAATTTTACATATTCCGTCGTCTGTCGACTTACCCCCCCCTCCGCACCACCGAGCTTACCTGCGCGGGTCGCCACTGGTGACGAATGGGGGTGGGCCAATTGATGAGAGAGATACTGGTGGGTGGAGCTGGTGGGCACTTAAGGGTGACAGGGGATGGAACATTATCGCTAATTAATAGCCCTGAGTCACTCATTTGATGGACCCAAGCCTTAAGACAAACGAACATTTGGAGGATAAGGGACAATAAGTAATTGTTATTGACTGGATGAAAGTATTGTACATGAATAGATTACCTCTGTCAGTTGAAGAGGGCCGTTACGGGAAGTTATGGACTGCATTCCGGAGAATCTGATTTGCTGCCCGACTCTCAATATTCTTATGAATGTGCTAATATCTTTCACTGATCTCCATATTACAGTATAACCTCCATTGAGTGTTTTCTTTCTCTCTGATGTAATTATAATAGAAAAATACTAGTTGAACAGTGTACTAACAGTTATTACTTTACAATTTAATCTATTAAATAGACCAGCAGTGCCCTCCACTTTCCATCCAGGTTTTGAAACTCCACAGAGCTCTCCTCTCATAATGTGCCATGTGGTATACCCTGGAACAGACAGAGCTTTCCCTCTGCTGAGACATCTCTCCCAGTGCACCTGCACCTCTGTTCTGCATTGGAATATGGACTGATTCCAGTACTGAATCCCCCACAGGTTCCTCGTCATGCACCTATCTGCTAGCCTGTACCAGGCACTGCACAGCACTCACGCCAGCTCCTGATGTGAATTACACAGTAAACGGGACTCTCAGTGCGGGGCGACAGCACCCTAAACTGCATTAGGCTCCAGGGGTTTCACTAGTGAGCTGAAGCAAGGCCGTCCTATTAAAGAGAGGCCTGCTCATCCCACAGGTTCTCAAACTGACATCCGAACTCAGCTTTTTATAGATTATGATTGATGTATAGGGCGCCACTAGTGGTAACATTTGTTACTATGTCTTGGTAATTCCCTTTACAAATATTGTCTTTTTTATTTGCACAACTCAGGCGTTTTTATGAAATACTGTATAGAAAACGATAAATGAAACTATTCAGACCTATCCCTGCTTTGGGGGCCTCTGTGTGGTGTATAAATGGTGCTTGCAGAAAGCTACAGATAGATTTGAGAATTGCACATGCCACAGACTCTGTAAAACCTTTAGGTTCAAGGTTCAGTTTGCAATGAGGTAGCTCAGGCGATTAGGGGTAGATTTAACAATCTTTCACACAGCACAACGCAGCATGCCACCTTGCTGTGCTGCGCTGCACTGCGTGAAAGGGCTTGAATGCACTGTATTTAACATTATTCAGCGCATTTCTGTTCTTTCCTAGTGCTGGCGCACTTTTGGCTGTGTAGCGCCAACACAGGCACCATGGTGTCCTGGTGCAAGGGTGACTGCGTTGTAGGCAGGATTGTTTTTGTGCAGGAAGGGACAACTTCCTGCACAAAAATAATCCTGAGAGAAATTTTCCTCTTTCTGTAGAAAAAGAGAAAAACAAGGAGAAAAAAGATATTTATCTCCGTTACGCCTCACCTGGGAGGAGTAGCATTTTGACGCATTCCCAGGTCTGTGACTAATAATAGTAAATCCGCGAATTTGCAAAAATCCATGGGTGGATGCGTGGGAACACCCACAATCCACCCATGGAACGCCTCCCGGGGGCAGAGTAACGCAAGGCAGCGATTTGCGCTTCGTTGCGTCACTCTAGGTTTATGTAGCCATGCAGGGCCACGCAAGGTGTCCTTGCGTGGGTTGATAAATCACACTTAGGTTTTGCGTCTCCATTGCGCACCCTTGCGTGACGAAAGGCCGATGCTAAACCTTGATAAATCAGGCCCTGGGTGTCTGCTGCTTTGAACTGATGGTCATATTTCAATGCTGGTAACATCTGTTATGTATTTAATGCGCTATCTGTACAGATGTATGTGTGTGTATGGGGGGTTATGGTGTAGTGTAGTTCCTATTTCCCTAATAGGCTCTGCGCATTGGAATAATATAACCTATAGGTTTGACATAGGACTGAGGTCGGTATGTCCCTATCGAGTACATTAAACTTAATTACTTGTGCCAGCTAGCTCAGAGGCCACTAGAAACTCCTTGAGAACAAGAAGGGAGTAGTTTCTGGTAACCGCATAAACATGACCACTTTGTTTCCCTTTAGAATCGGAACACGTCTCAGAATCGTGGAAACAATAGATAACAGTTTCACTCAGTCAATCGTGCATGCTTAGTTTCTACAGAGTTACACAGAAAGGAAAGACGGGCGTTTCAATAAAAAGGGTTTTATTGAACAGTCTTGTTTCTCGTGTAAGAGATATGTGCTGTTATGATCACAAGACAGTGTGCAAGATAAATAATGTACAGTGTAAGCAGTAGAAATAAATAATACTGCGCTAGCATTATCTTTTAGCATATATTCACGTACATAAATAGCATGAGCTAAAAATGCGAGTACTCATACGATGCATCTCTAAGCTAGTTCTACCCCAATGTACCTAACCTAGTCTAGGTGTAGGGAAAGGTAAGAAGTAGGTGGAGTATTCTCTAGTATGGTATACTAAGAGTATGTCAAGTCTAGTATGCCAAGAGTCCCTCTAGGTTCTAGTCAGCTCCATACCTTGAGAATGAGAGAGGTGGGAATCTTTTGCCAGATCTGGAACTCTAACACCCTGCGAAGGGAGTCAGAACACTGGAAGCTGGATTAGTCTGCGTGCAGGAATGACAGCGTCTTCTCAGTGCGTCAGGCCGGGATACGGGCTCCTCTGAAGTCGAGGTCTCCTCTAATTTGCTTGGACAAGGGAAGGTATATTTATACCTAATAGGTGCCTTGGAATGTTAGCATTGACGTGAAGTCGGACAGAGGAAGACGTCAGGAATGAACCCTTAAGGTATAACGGTTCATACATAATAGATGAGTTCTTGGAGAAATCAATAGTCCTGTGCTAGGGGAACTCCCGAAGCTTAAGGGTCTGGTTTCTAAGAACTCGTTGTGACGTTAGGGTGGACGGATGTCGGTGACCATACCTGTATTTGGAGTGCACAGCTTATGTCTATATAAGGGCAATGCGAATTGTGCCTATATAAGGACATGATTCAGGAAATCTTATATACGGACACCTAAAGCGGAATACAACACCCACTCCACTTTCGAATGAACGATAATACTAAATGCTAAACATTTAAATGCTAAACATAAAATTGAGCACCACATGTTGCTAAAAGCATTTCTAAAAGCATATTAAAAGAAGCTCAAAATAAACTGTTGAAATGCAACAGGTACTGTACATTTAAAGCATCGTTTTCATTCTAAGCATATAATGGAAGTAAATGCAACATGAATGAATAAACAGAAATATATACATATGATGAAATGGTTGATAAGTTTTCAAAAATCAAAGCCATTGCATATCATGGAATTAAATGAAATGTTAGACAAGTAAGGTGACAATGTGTCCCTGGAAGTATTCAAAGAAGTCCGTTTTATAAGACTAGTTCTACTGTAAGCAGATTGTTCATTTTGCCATGTCATTTCAAAAAATTTTAAAAAGAAAAAAGTTCAATTCT
This sequence comes from Calotriton arnoldi, assembly GCA_963921515.1. Taxonomy (NCBI): domain Eukaryota; kingdom Metazoa; phylum Chordata; class Amphibia; order Caudata; family Salamandridae; genus Calotriton; species Calotriton arnoldi. Next base: position 1,041,908 of record CAWUFW010004829.1, on the reverse strand, counting down.
GGGAAAAGTTCCAAGTTTGAAAAATATGAAGGCCAAATTTCATTGTTGCCCTGGTACACTGTGAGCCGAATCAAAGTCAGTGTATGGGTCTGGCGTAAACATGAGATCATCTATTTCCGTAGCCAAAATATCGTCCACCGAAGTCGGTGACATTTGGAACACCTCGTTCAGAAGGTTAATTGCACAGAGATAAGAAACATCGCCTTCAGCAGAAGATGCAATGTTCGCGTCCGTTGTTACCTGTGTGCCTGTTGATCCATCTCGTACCTCAGCAGCTGCCGGAAGCGTCTGTGAGATCTCAATGAATGCCGTCATCAGGATTGGTAGCCTCTGGGGACAACACAGAGCATGGGCCATTATCGGGTCCAGCAGAGTATCGATATCTGTTGGCATGACTGATGGGAGTGTTAGACAGGTGTCTAGCACGCATTCTTCACCGCAAAACAGGCAGCGTAGAACAGGTAAGATGCAATCTTGCCAGATTGATCTGAATGACAGGAACCACTTTGTATTAAGTTCCCATAGACGAGGCATGCCCAAAAGCTGTACTATTCGCTCACGGCATTTCCGTTCAAGGAGAGCTTTCTCCACATCGCTCGGAGTGATGTTGGCGAATAGGCTTGCCATAGCGTAGTAGGAGGAATAGAAACAGAATTCCTGCAACAAGTGCTAGAATTAACGGCACACCACCAAACACCGAATGTGCGAAGTTTAGGATGATTCCGAGGACAGCCTGGGAAGGTGCTAATAGTCCGGAACAGATGGTCTTAAATACATGTACAATTCCGCTCGTATCAGACATGTTTAAGATACGTCCCATCATTTCTACGAAATGTATAGGGCAGTTTGTACGAATTAAAGCCTGTATCTCAGCCGAAGTCCTTGCAACTTGTAAATCATAGATTTCTTTGGCCGAGGTTAGAGGCACTGTTTGTTGTATAAGCATGGCTTTCATTCTGCTTAAAGTATCAAATCGTATAAAAGAGACATTCAACGAAGGCCATAAAGGCGACTCCCTGACTGTGTCTATTGGGGAAAACAAAACTTGCATACAGCAAGTGACCCTGGAGTCGACCATTACTAGATATGGGATGCCTGGCAACATGCCACAGCAACTCTGATCATTCAACATGAGGTAACTCCCATTAGAAAGTTGGCCAAACGTTGGATTAATCACAGTAGCTGGTGTACCTGCTGGTGGCAGGACAAATTTGCCACAGAACCATTACAAGCCCCGTGTAAAGAAATGTCCTGACAAATGAGTGAACCGCTTAGTGCACTTTCACAGTGTGTACCGCTTAGAAACACTTCACGATCCCCACTCCAACATCTATATGTGTAAGGTAAATTCCAGGATGTCTTAATGTATTCTTTACCCAACCTTTCATATTTGCCTGCTTGCATTTTTTGAGGCAATACTGGAACTGAAAAGTAGTGACAGGCAGAGTGATTTTGCCATGAATAAGCCATTCTGTAGCTGGTTTTTCTGCCACTGTGAATGGTAATTTTTCCAGCTTTTCAATGCTCAGCACTGTATACTTTGCTCCTCTTTGTGCCAGTTCGATCTGTTTATCAGTTAGATTGTATTCTGCAAACAGAGCCGACGTGTTGATAAAACGCCAAGGCACATAGCCCGCACGCAAAGATTGCAGCGTCCAGTTTAATAACATAATAGAACCGTAACTGAGATTGGCCTTGCTGTAACATGGCTAAATCTTGTTCCAGTATGTCAATAGCAGAGGATACAATGTTGTCCAATGAATAAATTCTGGATGACAAAGTTGTTAACCCATTGTCGACCACAGTGAGAGTTTTCTCTAAGTTAATATGATCAATTTCACGTATTCGTTCTGCGGCCTCTGCCTGTGAAACCTTCCATGCTTCATTATAAGCAGCATAAATGCCGGCATATATGAAACGTTTTTGACGCGGTTTTCTTGGTCCAAGCAAGAATTCCCTAAGGTCTGCGTCTTCTTTAAGTAAAGATAAGTGTTGTTTCACATCCTTAAGTGTAGATTTTTGCAGCCAATCGAGGCATAATTTTCCTACACTGTATGTTGTTACTACCCCCGGATGTTGTCTTTGGACGTATCGTGGGTCTGGCCTATGAATAGTAAACCCCTGTGTTTTATTCAGGAATCTTTCTTGACAGATGTTTGTGTCTGTGGGCCAGATCAACCATTTTCTCCAATCAGGATTTGTTCTGTTGATTTGTAGTATTGTGTCAACTGTAACCGCTGCCTGTGTATTGTTATTACTGGCAGGTGTTGGTACAGAAGGAGTTCTCATGTCTTTGATCATGGCTAAACCAAGGCAAGACGTTTGTTGCACAGTGTCATTCAAAAACATTATTTGCTGAGGGATGATACATGCTCTAAACAAAGCTTCTATCCCCTGTACTTGCAAATCTTTAGTACCCCAGACAGATTTTGTGTCTATTGTGTCTTTCCACAAGTCAAAACCATGTCTAGACAGTTGGGCAATAAATGCTGCAGAGTAAATCTGTTTTGTATTAGTTAACATAATTTTCAGTCCTGTTTTGTTCACATTTTTATAGTAAAATGTTTCTGGATCAGATGTATTATATCCTGAAAAATATGGAAACTTTTTGTAAATGTTTTTGAACTACCTTTGGGTGGTGTAGGACAATGCTCCCATTGGTTAAACATAAACACATTTCTAGGTGTTGCAGATTTATGCAAAAAATGATGACCATAGTGGTTATAGCAATACAGCTGCTCATAGTCTGATGAACCCTCTAAATATTCATTATTAGAAAATGCAGCAGAATTTTCTAGGTCAAACATCATGTCATTTACAGTTTCATAGTCCCAATCATCAGAATAGGTACTGGATGAAACAAAATCACTTAATGAAATCTTAAATAAATGTGGAATGTTCAAATGTTCCGTAGGGCCGAAAATATCGAAATCAGTTTTGTCCCACACTATACCATCCTGTATAGGAACGGCTGTGATGTTCACTGCAGACAAGTCTCTTGTTTCACGATGGGATGATTTGTGTGGTTTTAAAAGTAAGTTCACATCTTTACTTTCAATGTCCAAATGGATGTATCTGCCATTTATAAGCACGCTCATAGTCATAACCAAAGCTAGCCAAAGCAGAAAGAAAAATATTCCAGAAATGATCCATAGTTCAATCCATGGTGAAACCAGATAAGTCTTTCTCAGAAAATGAAAAAAGTCTTGGACTTGCTGTTTAAAAGTTTTTGATGCTGGCGACATTTCAGGCTCACTCAGATCCTCAGAAAACGTATCAAAGTTAATGAAATAGCCAGAAGCAGTTCTGTCAATTGTTGGAATTGCATCAGGATTTGTAGAAATCGCTGGAACCAGTTGATCACTTGTTACATTGGTGTAGACAGGTGTATTTGGACGAACTGTTACTTGAGTTTCAAGAGGGATGAGTTCCATAGCATTGTTGTTCAGTCCTTCATCTGTTACTGCTGAATTCTCGATGGTTATCAGTCTTTCAGTCTGAACCTCTTGGATAGTAGCGAGAGGAGTGCATCTGCTACTAGGTCGGAGTCCACGAGGCCTACTATTTAGTATTGGCCACATACTGTGGTTTGATGAGGTCGATGGACACAAATCTTTTCTCCTTTTTTTCCAGCAAGGGGCAGCAGAAGTACTGTTCTTGTTCCGTGTATGGCTAGGACAGGTACTGGTTGTCTGTAAGAAGGTCCAAATTCCTTCTTGTCCGCAATTTTCTCTTTGACTAGATCCCCAACTTTTGGAATCCAGACAGGCCTTGCTGGGACCGCCGGTTTTTCCCCAGTGGTGGTTGGCTGCAGGAACACATTGCTTTGTTTCGATCTTAGTTCATTTAGATCCTGTAAAACAGCCAAACGATCTTTGATATCAAAGGGTTTATTTTCCACCACTGTGCCTCTACATTCTAGATCTGGCACCCACATTCTTGTCCCAAATAGGACCTCATATGGAGTGACTCCCCCTAGAGAACCTCTTGGCAAATTATTTAATGAGCGTTGGACCCCATAAAGATGTTTGACCCACCCATCACCCGAACCTAATACCCTAGCTGTTATAGACTGCTTTATGTCCCGGTTTTTCCTTTCCACAACAGAATTTCCCTCAGGATGAAACGGAGAGGAGTACCGCAATGCAACGCCCAGACTGGCCATGGCTTCTTTGTAAGCCCGAGAGCTAAACGCAGGGCCATGGTCAGAATGTAGCGTGCCTATTGCGTATGTGCCGATAAAGACTCGCAAATCTTTTATAACAGTTCGAGCGTCAGCTGAGCGCTGAGGCCATATCCAGAGGAACCTTGACTTAGTATTTGTGGGATTGCATTTGTCCAAAAGGACGCCTGCGCGTAGATAGTCTAATGCTGTCTAACAATGGTGTCTGTACTGGGCAGCCTACTTCGTAGCATGGTGTCTGGTGGCGTTCTGCATCACGCTGTACCTTACAGTCTATGCAGTCATTGATGAAGATGTGAATCTGTGTATTCATTCCAGGCCACCAGTACATCTCTTTTAATGTCAATATTGTTTTAGAGATCCCTTGATGTGACAGACCCTCCGCCAGATGTGCTTCATAAATCAAAGCTGCTCTACGTTCCATGTTTGGAATCACCCTATCCCCCACTCCAGGGATTCGAGCAAAAGGAACATTGTTCGCATCAATTACATAAGAGTACTTGAGTGGAAACTTTTTTGGTAACGCTGCACCACTGCCTTTGCTCGTAGCATTGACAGCCAACATTATCTCACTGTCTATTCTCGTTTTTGAACGAGTGATCGCAGCTACGGAAGCCGTCTGAACAGCCCCCTTTGTGGCTTTGTCAGCCAATGAATTCCCTGCAACGTGAAAGCCATCACGTTGATGACTCAGTGTGTGTATCACGTGAGCCTTTGGTAGTTCGTTTTTTAACTGAACTACTTGTTCCCAAAGCGTTTTATGCTTTATTGTGCCACCTTTTGCATCTTTGAACCCATTTTCAAGCCAAGTTTGTATATATTCATTATACGACTGCACACAGTAGAAAGAATCGCACACTATTAGTGTGGGGAATTCGCGATCTGTACTTTCAAGTGCCAGTTTGAATGCTTGTAGTTCAGCTCGCTGAGCTGTACAATCTCCTAGAGATTGAGTTTTAGTGACCATAGGTCGGAAGTTACCATCGCGCATGCGACCTTTAACGATTGTGCACGCTGCGCTGTAAGCTTGCTTACTCCCTGTAGCGGGTTGTGCGGATCCGTCAGTGTAAATTACGAATTCATACTGATCGAGAGGCAGAATCTCAGTGGGCAGAGGACATTCATGTTCATATTGCAGGAACGCTTGTGTCTTTAAATCAGGATCAAAAACATATTCAACATCTGTTGCAGCAAGAGAATTAACCCATTGTATCCATCTAGGATGTAATGCTTTTGCATTTGGAATGCTCGTTTTCGTGACCGCCTCTAAAGCCGGTACTGGGGTTACGACAATAATGCGTTTCCTTTGGGCTAGAGCTCTTTCTTTTGCTACTGCAGTTTGAACTGCTGTCAGTATTTTTTCAGTTGAAGTGAAGCACATTTCTGCTTGTGTATACAAATGTGATTTGTATGCTATTGGTACTTTTTCACCCTCATTAAATGTTAAGTAGGTGAATCCGCATTGACCCGAAATTATTCGGATCACCAAGTTGCGTTGACTTACGCGTGTTTGTAAGTGATTTGTTGCTAACATGTTAGCTTGGAGTGAACGCAAGATTTCTGTGTGTTCATGGGTCCAATTTTTTATTGAAAAATCAGGTTTGATTAATTGGTAGAGAGGTTTAACCCTTTCTGTGTAATTTAGAATGTAAGTTCTTCCAAAATTTAGGAAACCCAAGATGGATTGTAAATTTTTCAGCGTTTTTGGAGGTTGGAGCAGCGCACATCTTTCTAAAAAGTTGGCTGCCAAGCTCTTGCCTTCACTTGAAAGCTCATATCCTAGAAAAAGGACATTGAGATGGGCAATTCTGGATTTTTTAAAGTTGAATTTATAGCCCTCAGAGGCGAAGCCCAATATAATGGTACTCACCCTGTTCAAGTGTTTGTCCAGGTCATCGTCTGTCAGATAGATGTCATCGACATATGACAATGCCTCATTATCATAAATTTGTAGTAACTCTGTTACCCTCGCTGAGAATAACCCCGGGCTGTTCTTGAACCCTTGTGGGAGTCGACAAAATTGACGCTGGGTCCCCATTATTGAGAAAGCTGTTAAGTACCTGCTTTCAGGTGCTATGTTTTGACAAAAGAAACCATTTGAGATATCCAATGTGGTTTTATATTTTTTACGCACAATGTTATTCATTAATGCTGTACTATGTGCATTTTGCACTGCAAATGTTTTTGAACAAGTGTTTAAGTGTCTGTAATCCAAGACTAGACGATATGTATTGTCTGGTTTGGAGACAGGAAACAAAGGATTGTTCATTGAAGAGGTGCATGTTTCAATCACCCCTTGGTATTCAAGTTGATCTAAGATCTCCCTGACCTGTTTCTTAGCTTCTTGCTTTATTGGGTACTGCCTCTGTGCAGTAGGTTCATTTTTTAGATGTATTTTATGGTGAGGTGAGTCCTCATCCCATCCTACATGATTTTTGTATAATGCTGGGGCCTGGGCAACTGCCCATTTCCTGGCATAAGTATATTTTAGATGAATTGGAATATGGTTGGAGAAGGCAGGCATAATAATGTCCTCGTCATGTGGGCACTCCCTGACAAATTGTGGTGGCCAGTCTTTTTCTGCTAAAAGTATGTCATAACCCCTTGAAAGTTTTTCCCAAAAGAGTGTTTTCACCTTTCTTGGTATGTCTCCCTCCATTCGGAGTGTTATTTCATATAACTTTTGTGGAGTACTAACCCTGGTGTCTACAGTCTCAACTGTGATGTACTCATTCAAGTCCACTGTCTCCAGAAGTTCCTTCAGGTTCTGGCGAGCTATTGTGACTTCTGCCGCACTGTCCAGCATTGTCTGAGCCCATTCTCCGTTCTTGAGTTGTGTTCTCAGTATCCTCGGCATGTCTGATCTTCAGACCTGCTACCTTCTTTTTGAGAATTGAGGTTTTGATTTATTTTTCGGAACATGTTTGTCGTCTTTCGATTTTACGCGTTCTTCTCTATGTTCTGACCGTCCTCTTCTTTCCGATGTCTGTGACGAGATCTGAAAGGTACGAGAGGAACGTGTATCAGTATCTTGATACCTGTCAGGCTTCTTTAAATTATCCCTATTCCTGAGGTTATACCTCCTTTCAGAGGGCTCCTTTTGAGGAGACCTACCTCGGGATTGAGAACGTTTCTCGTTTGAATTTTGTTTATTAGTTTCCCACCTCTTTTTAGAAGATGTAGGAGTTTGTTTAATAGAGTCCTTCTCAGGAGTTTCAGATAGTTTTGGCTTCAATGGTCTTCCACCTAAACTATCTCTGCCTAATTCTGCATAAGATTGTTCTATTATTCTGGGTAGTTCTGTTTGATGTTCTGTTACATCAAATTCCCTTAATCGTTGGCGGATCGCCACTGCAGCTGCCTCCCCTTTAATATTAGATAATATTATTGTTGAGACCAGGTCAAAATTTTTCAGTAATTTCATACCTAAATTCAGAGCAGGCTCTGCCCCGTATTCGTTTTGAATTTGTTTCAGGACATCAGGTATTACTGCAATTGACGGAATACCATGTGTTTTAGTATAGATGGCAGCAAAGACTGAGCCCCAAGTGGTGCAGTCTTCCAGTTGTGGTGTGATCCCCATTGGTAAACAGATTGTTAGGATTCTGTGTTTCTCATAAGGGCTAGTATTTGGAAATACTGCTTCGATTTGAGTAATTTTTTGAGCTATCCAGAATGGAATTTGCTCACGTTTTGTGGGCATTTTTCCCATGACTGCGTATAAAGTCTGTGGTGTAATTTTTAGTGTATTCCCCTGTTGAGGGGTTTGATTTGGAATGGTCAATGGTGGTTGGACTGTGAAAGTCCGCATGACATATTGGACTAATTGTCTGTAAATTTTTATTAACTCTGTAAGTTGAGTAAGTAGTTCCTCGTCTGACATTATATCGAGGTCAGGATGAGGAGTGTAGCCGGCTAGAATCGGCCATGTTGCTCCTGGTCTACCTAGTGGACCGAGCCTGGTAATGTTTTTGTGATGTTTTAGGGCGCCTTTAAACCAGAGCTGATGCTCCTGGTATGTTAGTGGAATTTCAATATCCTCGAAAGGAATATATTCCTCTGGTGGTTCATCTTCTTTGTAGAAGTGAAACAGTCTTGTTACTGAATTTGATTCAGGGAATATTATCCATGAATAGAATACCTCTGTCTGAAAAGATTTGTGTGCCTCTATCACGAAAACTGCTCTACCGCCTCTTGGTGGTAGGCCATGTTTTATAAGTTTTAGAGTGATGGCTCTTCTTAAGTTTGGAGCGATGTCTATAACACCCTCCTCGGGTTCATTTAAACCTGTAAAGTTAAAAACTGTTACGACTGGGTCAGCCGTAGCTCCACCGGTTTCCGTGGCATTGTCCCGGTTGGACATTTGTTTTTTTGAAAAATGTAGAACAAGTTTCAAGGAAACAAAAAGATAAGGTGCACAATATTTTGGAACACTGTATCCTTCAACGTTGAACAAACCAAACAACTAATATATATGGTTTTTTGTCCTAATTAGTTATGGCGGATATTTAACCCTACCCACTCCAGACGTCTTATGGCGTATGTGAGTAGGGGTCTCTGAGAAAAGCACGACTGAGTTACTCAGTATCTAGCGTTAAATTACTGCCTTACCAAACGTTTGGGCGACATGTAGTGTAGTTCCTATTTCCCTAATAGGCTGCGCATTGGAATAATATACCCTATAGGCTTGACATAGCACTGAGGTCGGTATGTCCCTATCGAGTGCATTAAACTTAATTACTTGTGCCAGCTAGCTCAGAGGCCACTAGAAACTCCTTGAGAACAAGAAGGGAGTAGTTTCTGGCAACCGCATAAACATGACCACTTTGTTTCCCTTTAGAATCGGAACACGTCTCAGAATCGTGGAAACAATAGATAACAGTTTCACTCAGTCAATTGTGCATGCTTAGTTTCTACAGAGTTACACAGAAAGGAAAGACAGGCGTTTCATTAAAAAGGGTTTTATTGAACAGTCTTGTTTCTCGTGTAAGAGATATGTGCTGTTATGATCACAAGACAGTATGCAAGATAAATAATGTACAGTGTAAGCAGTAGAAATAAATAATACTGCGCTAACATTATCTTTTAGCATATATTCACGTACATAAATAACATGAGCTAAAAATGCGAGTACTCATACGATGCGTCTCTAAGCTAGTTCTACCCCAATGTACCTAACCTAGTCTAGGTGTAGGGAAAGGTAAGAAGTAGGTAGAGTATTCTCTAGTATGGTATACTAAGAGTATGTCAAGTCTAGTATGCCAAGAGTCCCTCTAGGTTCTAGTCAGCTCCATACCTTGAGAATGAGAGAGGTGGGAATCTCTTGCCGGATCTGGAACTCTAACACCCTGCGAAGGGAATCAGAACACTGGAAGCTGGATTCGTCTGCATGCAGGAATGACAGCGTCTTCTCAGTGCGTCAGGCCGGGATACGGGCTCCTCTGAAGTCGAGGTCTCCTCTAACTTGCTTGGGCAAGGGAAGGTATATTCATACCTGATAGGTGCCTTGGAATGTTAGCATTGACGTGAAGTCGGACAGAGGAAGACTTCATGAATGAACCCTTAAGGTATAACGGTTCATACATAATAGATGAGTTCTTGGAGAAATCAATAGTCCGTGCTAGGGGAACTCCCGAAGCTTAAGGGTCTGGTTTCTAAGAACTCGTTGTGACGTTAGGGTGGACGGATGTCGGTGACCATGCCTGTATTTGGAGTGCACGGCTAATGCCTAAATAAGGACTGGGATTCTATGCCTATATAAGGGCAATGCGAATTGTGCCTATATAAGGACATGATTCAGGAAATCCTATATACGGACACCTAAAGCGGAATACAACAATGGGTGATGTCTGTATGTCTGTATGCACCGCTGTGTAACTGATCTATGGATGTTTGAGCCTAATTTCATGCACTAATATCAGAGGTGCTGAGGCTGCTTTCCCCCCATCAGCCCGTGCTGAGTCATTTTTTTATGTTTGGAACACTTCGCATCTAAACCTTGACATCCTTTTACCACAAACATTATTCAGGGCAACTTTGCATCCCTTTTTTACCCTCACATGTTTGGGATTCTAAAGATACCCAGTGACTGGATTCACCTGGAGGGACTGGTGAAAATAGCCAGAAGATAGCAAAATTTGTTGTTTTTTAAAAAATGTGAACAAAATGCTGTGCAAGAAAACATTTGTTTTCTAAAAATGACATCAATTAAAGTTTGCTTTGCTAAGATCACTACCACCCCAGCTTTCAGGAGCACGTAGAACTGTAAAAGAAATAATTTTCACCCCAGTTTTAGCATTTTTCTAAGTGGTAGTGTATTTTCCTATTTTCTACATACATGCAGTTTGTGGTGGAAGCAGATGTGAAACCCATGGATTAACCCAGAAAGTTATATTTTCCTGAAAAGTAAGCGCAATATGGATTTAGCAAAGGGTTTACTTGAGTAGATTGTTCATGGTTTTCCCAAAGAAAGAAATTGTGTAATGAAAAAAAATGAAATAGGTAAGAAAAGAATATAAATTGGCAACATTCCCAACTTGATTTTCTTTTGCCCAGTGGTCGATTTACAAAAGTAATGTGCTGTTCATCAGACTCTTCTGGTTGTAGGAACATATTGTGTTTGTAGGTTCTCTAAAACAGGTAACACCCAAAGCTGATAACTGAACTGAAGTTTATAATGATATTTTATTGTGAACTGGCAGTGCAACAATTCATAAGGTAAAATGTAATGAATAAAAAATGGGTATGAAGGATACCTAGGCATTTTTAAATGTGCCCTACATACAGAGTTTAGGAATAGTAGTTATTTGTAGAACTGTGAAATTGAGGTTACCCATACTTTCACAACTCAAACTTTGGCTAAAATCATGCATTTTCCACGCATGTTTGTGAGGTAAAGTTCAGTAGTGCTTGGGGATCTACAAAATTCCTACCACCCAATGTTACCACACTTCTTCAGGTAAAAACATATCCCACTTGTGTGGTTTGGCCTTGCGCCCTTGACAAGAGAGGCTCCAAAATACAACATAGAGACATCTTATTTTCGCATTGAAATCTGATCCATTTTGCGATGTGGATAGCTACAGTATTTAGGCCCAGGCTCAGCTGCAACCCAGTAAAATCTACTACACCTAGGGCCAGATGTATGACCCGTTATTGCATGCGCAAACGGGTTTGCGAACACGTTTGCACATGCAAAAACCTATTGGGCCATGTACATAGCCTATTTAGCGAGTCGCAATTTTTTGCGACTCGCTAAATAGGTTTTATGACTTCGCTATTTGGAAGGGGCTTTCCCTTCCAAATAGCGAGTCTCAAAACCATGTACAAATGTTTTGCGACCGCAATTGCGGTCGCAAAACACTCACAATTACCACCTACTTCAAGTAGGTGGTAGTGCATTCGCAAATGGGAAGGGGTCCCCAGAGAATTGCCAACGTGTTTTATGACAAACCAGTTGCTTCCTCAGGACCAAAGGTAAGTTTTAAACATAATCGAAATCTAACAAAGTGTAAAAATAGATATGTCAAACATGACACATACATGGTATAACTAAAAGATTACTGAACAGTCATAAATAATTTTATCATATACCTCAACATCATCTCCTACGCCGATGACACCCAGCTGATCCTCTCCCTCACCAAGGACCCCCACACCGCCAAAATCAACCTCCACGAAGGAATGAAGGCCGTCGCTGAATGGATGAGGAACAGCCGACTGAAGCTGAACTCGGACAAGACGGAGGTCCTCATCCTCGGATCCACCCCTTCGGCCTGGGACGACTCCTGGTGGCCGACCGCACTGGGAACCGCCCCAACACCCACCGACCACGCACGCAACCTAGGGGTCATCCTCGACTCCACCCTCTCCATGACTAAACAGGTCAACGCCGTCTCCTCCGCCTGCTTCAACACCCTCCGCATGGCACTCCACAACACCGGACCAACGTACCTCAACAGACGACTCAGCTTCTACACCCCAACCCGCCAGCTCCGCTCCGCTGACCTCGCCCTCGCCACTGTCCCCCGCTTCCGAAGAGCGACCTCCGGTGGCAGATCGTTCTCCCACCTCGCCGCCAAGACCTGGAACACCCTCCCCATCCACCTACGGCAGACCCAAGACCTGCTGACCTTCAGAAAACTCATCAAGACCTGGCTTTTCGAGCAGTAGCAGCATTCCCCACCCCAGCGCCCCACCCCAGCGCCTTGAGACCCTCACGGGTGAGTAGTGCGCTTTACAAATGATATGATTGATTGATATTCTTTCTAAACACCATGATGTTATAATATTATCTCACAATATTAAACTGTATAGGTATGGTTGTAATTTGTACACTTATTACAAACTCTGGACATTAAAATGAACAACTCATCGATGATCTGGGTATGGAGGAAGCAGCAAATTAATTTTTTTCTGGACGATGTTTTAGTTAAGTATCAAGATAAATTAAGAAATAGCAAAAGATCTAATCTAGTGAGAGACCAGAGGGGCTACAATACTGGGAGGAAGTACATATATGCGAAAAAGTTTGATGCTGTTAAAGTACACGCGAATAGAGTCAGCGAATCATCGTCATTAGTAGAAGCTAGGTCTATTAGTAGTGAAACAAGTACTGACATAGAAGATACTTCTTCATCAATGACATGTGGAAACAAAACATTTTTTTAGACGATATGAGACTAGTACAAAAGAACTTGAGAAACTCAAATATTCAGAAGAAAGGGCACATAAACACAAAAAGATTATCAGAAACAGAAGGAGTGGTAGAACCAGTTTAGAGTGGAAATAATGAAAAACAAGGTATGGTTACAAGAGTGCAAGCCAGAGAGGAGAAGAAATAACAAGGAATGATATAGAATTAAATGTATCTGATATTACCTTAACTGACTATTAATTGAAATTGCTAAATAAAAGTCTTTCATTCAGAAAACAAAGTTGATTTATTTGAGTTTAAGATAGAAATATATAAGTTAACGAAATATTTTGAGAAACTAAATCTGGCAGAGATAAAGACACTGTTGAATTGGGACATACACATCTACTAGCATTAGGGACCATGGATATATTCAAACTATTCTATTTCTTAATAATGAGGAATAAGTAGGGTTGGAGCAACTTGCTAGTGATTTATACATAAACATTATGGAACCTTAGACGCCGGTTTAAAATGGAAGTCTGTATGTGTTGCCAAATGAAGATGTATAGATTTTTTATCAGAAAAGTATTATGGAGTATGTGCAGAGATCTAACAAAAATAGGAGTGAATATTTGACTTTGAAGTCATTGCAAGAGAATACAGTTATAAGTGTTAGGAAGGCAGATAAAGGTGGCAATGTCATGGTAATGAACTTTAAAAACTATCACGAAGAAACCACTAGACAGATATCTGATTTTTTTTGCTATGAGAAAAGTGATAACACCAAGTTGACTAGGCTACGGAGAAATCATATTTGATTTAATCTAAATGGCATGATGATGTGATGCTGACTGATGGAGAAAATCAATACCTTAGAACCAGACATCCAGTCACTCCTGTGGCAAAATACACAAGAATGTTAATCCACCACCGGGGACCCCAATCATAGCTGGGATAAATTCTATTTCAGATTATGCATTTCTCTTTCACCTTTAATTAACTAGAATATAGCATGCTACAACGCATGCAATCACATCGCGTTCCTTAACAACGCGGTCGTTACAACGACTGCGTTGTTAGAACGCGATGCCATTACAACGCAAGTCATTACATCGACTTGCAGTAGATGGCGCTCTAACATTAGGAATAGTATAATTTACTATTCCAACTCCAGCCTACGCAACAGTAGGGAAGGTGTTGGAATAGTAAATTATACTATTCCTTATGTTAGAGCGCCATCTACTGCAAGTCGATGTAATGACTTGCGTAGTAATGGCATCGCGTTCTAACAACGCGGTCGTTGTAACGACCACATTGTTAAGGTATCGCGGTCTAATGACCGCGATGTGAAGGTTGTTTCCCAATGTGAATGTATGACAGTATTCCGCATGTGTGTAGGACACATGCATTCAGAACGCCGTCTTTTGAATGAACACGTCTTTAGGACGCATTTGTTCAGCACGCAAGTCGTTTTAACGACTTGCCTTAGGGCGTTGCTGGATGTTGGAATAGTTTAATTTACTATTCCAACTCCAGTCTGCGCAACAGTAGGGAAGGTGTTGGGCTTTAAATCCAACACCATGTCACCAATGCAAGACGTTAAAACGACTTGTGTGCTGAATGAATGCGTGCTAATGCCACATTCGTTCTATTGCCGGCGCTGTGTTGGCACAGCGTGATTCCGGCTTCGTCCGAAAGGACGTTTCCCATCCTTGACTCTAGAGCCCCTGAGTAGGCACATCATTATGATCACTGCGAAAAACAGTGTACCACCCCCAGCAAGGGATGAAGGGGGTTCATACCACCCCAACGACACTTAGGTGGCGAATGGGGCAATGATAAGGCGAAAACGAAACCAAGCCCAGACCCACATTCCCCCTTCTAATGCCTTTGAAAGGCTATGCCAAGCTATTCTAAAAAGTCACGCAAAAGCCCAACCCAGTTCTTGGGATGATGACCACCCTGGGGATGCCCCGGATGACGAACTATAACCCCTGCAGGGTCATAATACCAATGCCCGGTAAGAATCTGACAACCAAGTTGCCAGGGAAGAACCAGGTTCCAGTAAACACTGTAGACCGGAAGGTGGTCCTTAGCACCCCAGGGTGGAGCAGGAGGTAATCGCCAACACCCAGATGATCTATATTTATTTTGTGTTTTAAGAATAAATAAAGTCGTAAAATCACATATTTTCACATTTATTTTACTGATTCACATGCACTCATACTTTGATGCCTGTCGTATTTTAGCACATGAAGCAGCCAAATAAAACATTACAATCATATTATTTTTTGTTCGTATTTATCTGTAAAAATTAATAAATACGGAAAACTGGAAACCTCGTGCATAAACCATGAACTAGGATAGGAACATTTTTTTAGAGACAAGATCAGCTAATTTCTTAAGCAGAATATGATGTGTTGAAATGATTACCTGCATCCTTCATAACAATTTCTTTTTATACTAAGATATACTATATATGCAGGCAATGTACTTTATAGGCATATAAAGGTCACAGCAATGGCTCAAGATGTGCCCCTTCACCCGCTAATCTTTTCATGGGCAAATTCAAAAGAGAATTAATTTGGAGAATGTACAGAAATTTAAGAATAACATCATTCTGTGGTGTAGATTTATTTTGTTGTAAATAGTAAATGTATTTATATATCGCTTTCAACCCCTGTCGAGGCATTGAAGCACTTTTTGCTGTAAGGTGCACGCTACTCTGGAACCCAAGATTAGTAATTAGAAGGTTAGTACTGTCTTGTGGTTTGTGGCCTCCTGGTCTGCCTTGCTACGTTGACTTAGGCCCGGCTGCCATGATGCCTTTTTGCGCACGTTACTCTGTGCCATTGTTTTTCCAGCCTCTGCTTCTGCCCGGCTATTTTAGAGCTGTCTGCATATTTGTCTTTCACCTTTTCTCCTGTTCCCTTTGGGCTACGTCTGCACAACATGTACAAGGTCGAAAAACAACGTCCCTTGTTCTTGCTGATCTGGCCAGCCCCTCGCACTTAGACATAACACTATGTACAGCTGCCCTGGAGAAATTTGTGTGCTTTTAATATTGTGATTTCACTGTTAGTGACATTTGGAGAAAAACCTTTCCAGAGAGAAGAGATGTGCTTGTCTGATGATGTAAACTTTGCATCTAGATATTGAGGTATGGGGGTTCGCTAGTCAAAGCCCAGAGGTCTTCTGTTTTTATAATAAACTAGCTACTAGCACGGGGAGGGTGGTAAGGTCATTTAGCCCTATATCCACTGAGTTATGAAATGCTTTCCCCGTTTGTATTCTATGGAGTTGTAACTATGCTGATTATATTATCCTTATGCATTGTGCTGATAGTACTGGCACGTGTACTGTATCTTAGAGCACTTTAGTTGAAATAAACATTTTAAACTATACAGTGTCTCTTCTTACGCGCGTTGTGGACAGGTATGAGTGAGTTATGAAAGGGTGTTCTTGCTACTGCGAGTCCTGAGAGAGAGATACCGTGTTCTGGGTTGTCTAATCATTGGTAGCATTGTTGCTAATGAGACGCTAAAGCTAGTCGGGTTGGGGTTTTAGATGCTAAGGTTTATGGTCGGCTCACCACTATATTCCGAGGTCCTATTATCCTGTGCATAGCTATGTGTATGTGCAGAATCCCTACAACATGGCGCAACCAATGAGTGGGCTGCTTATCTGCGAGACGCTTGAGTAGTATTTGTGCTTGTCCACAACTCCCTTCGCAGACGCTTCCGGAAGCGTGTGTGACGGTGATACCTCCTATATTGACGTTTTTATAGGTTCTTTCAAGCTTGAAGTTGTTAAAAGGTTTCTTGACTAATACCCTATATTGTGCTGCCTCATATTAGATTGTCGAAAAATTTTAGCCTAAAATGGCTGTTCAAATTGCGGCACATAGCCGCGCAGCGCTCCGGGCTCACTTGACAGTGTATGGAGTGCCTGACGCGGGTGTCGATCTGATCTTTGTGGTACAAGCAGATCCGGCTTACCACTTTGAGGTGTTTTACTCTTGGGTCACCTTTCCGGCGGAGGATGGGAACGATAATTTGTTCCATGAATATGAAGCCACCGTTGTTCCTAATCACTATAGACTGTATAGGAATCTTGAAGTACCGCTCACGGTTTGGCAACACCGTGTTTGGTTTGATGGCGCCCTCCCACAACCGGTTACTGCGGTTCGTTTAGGCCCCTTATCAATTGAAGGGGCCACTTGGCCTGTTTTGGCCGGGTATACCCCACATCCGCGTTATATGACGGTGGCAGTCGGTGAACTGCGTAATTTGCATTCGTCTTTGATACGAGTGCATAGAGCTTTAGTACAGTATGTTACAGGCAACATCCAGGGAGCCCCGCCTGAAGTTGCAGCCCATCCAGCTGGCGCAGGCGGTGTAACCATAAGTCCTGTCATGGTTAATTCGGTGATGGGCAAGCGCCCACAAAATAAGGATGATTTTCCTTATTGGCTTGCAGAAAAATTTGACCAGCTGGAGGCAGTTTTTCCAAATACTTCTCCTGTGGAAAAACACAGGATTCTGACGATTAGTTTGCCAAAAGACTTAGGGCCATATGTATCAAACTCCCTTTTGCGAATCGCAAATTGCGATTCCTAGCGAATCGCAATTAGCGATTCGCAAAACCGAATGTAAATGAAAAGTCGCAAACTATTTGCGAATCGGTAAAATTCGCTAACGCATTAGCGATTAGCCAAATTGCGACTCCCTATCAGCGAATCCGCAAAATAGCAATTCCTCAAAATAGCGAATTCGCTATTTGCGAATCCGCAAATAGCGAATCGGGGGTTGTGGTGCACCTTGATGACATCACAACCAGGAAGTGTGACTACCCATGCTGCACCTGAGTCACAGAAGCAGTGTGAGAGAGTAGGAGTGTAGGCAGAGGATTCACTGCAGTGCTACACAGATTGGAGAGAGTGGAGGCATGGCCAGCAAGGACCAGCAGCAGGGGGAGACCAGCAGAAAGAGGAAGCACAAGTTCACAGAAAGTGAGCAGGAGGTCCTGATACAGGAGATGGTGGTGAGCCATGAGCTCCTGTTTGGGAAGAAGTCCCTGCACGTGCCAGAGACCCGCAAGAGGAGGATATGGGCTGACATACAGCGCAAAGTAAACGCTATTGGTGTCACGCATCGGAGCGTTAAAGACCTTCAGAAGCGCTGGTATGACATGCGCGCGCGTTCCAAGGAGAAGGTTGCTGCCAGGTTGGAGGAGGCCAACAAGACCGGTGGTGGGTCCTCCACTGCCACCGCTTCAACACCACTTGAGGAGATGGTTGAGGGGACCCTGCTTCCGGAGAGTGTGATGGGCGTGGCAGACCTGGACAGCTCCGACCACCCACAACCAGGACAAGGTAAGAAGCATGCCATCACACCCCTGACACCTCCCTACTACCCACACACACCCAGGAGAGACCCAGGGGCACAACAAGACTATAGGTCCAGTGCAGGTACACAAACACACACAGCAATGCATTATGGGAGTTGTAGTTACATACACCTAACAGTGGAGCAGTGTCACCCATCCAGGCTCAAATAGTATGTGTGCATCATGGAAGGCAAAATACAGACAGACAGGACTCATGTCACTCCAAACAGTGTAATTTAATGCTCCACAAATGCAAGGCAGGACAGTAAATCAATGTGTGCATTTATGTCCACAGCACCATCAGAAACACAGGGAAGGATCAGTGGAGGGGAGGATGAATCCCCCAGCCCAGAGGCAACAGGGCAAGAGGAGGAGGAGGAAGAGGAAGAGGAGGGCAGCCCAGTCATCCTACCAACACGCCGCAGGCGGAGTGCAGTGCCACCATTGCCCCCGCTGGAGGAGGAAGGCCAGGACACCGATGGCGATGTCCAACCAGTCCGGGGACAGTCGGAGCCACAACCCCGTGCTCGAGCACGTGCCGTCACAACACCACCAGTTACATCCAGGCGCAGGGCACCACGTGCATCCACCAGTGCAGCAGACACAGGAGACGACACAGTCTTCCAAGGGCTGGAGGGCCAGATGTTAGAGGTCCAGCGCCTGCAGGCAAGGAACATGCGCACGATTCAGAGGCAGATCAGGGTTGGCTTCATGGGCCTGACGGGTGCCCTGGAGGCACTCTGTGCAGAACTCAGGGCGGACCGTGCTGCTAGGCGCAGGGAGAGACAGCGCCTACACACCCGGCTGGACCTCTACACCAGGGCGGTTAACCGCCTTTCCACTGCGACCTCAGTGCTGTCAAGGCACAGCATCAGCATGCAGCATGAGGTGGCACACTGCAGCCAGGACGTGGCCAGGGGTCTGGTGCAGGTGACATGTGCTGTGGATGAGCTGCGTGCAGCTGCCACTGCTGGCACAGGAGTCCTCACTCCAACGGACGAGGACGCCCAATCGAGCAGGAGCAGCATCACACCACCGCCCCCACCGGACAGGCGCCGTAGTGTGCGTCACGGCAGGGCTGCTGAGGCAGGTGAAGAGGGCACTGTGCACCCACGGCGGGGGGCTACAGGCCGTCAGCGCCGCAGTTGAGGTGGTCAGACTGAGGCATGGTCCTGGGTGCATCAACCCAGTGCACACAGACACTTGGTCAAGATGGCCATTGTGCGGGACATTGGACTATACATTGTGTGCCACACAGGCTGTGTGCTGATATTTAACCTGTGATGAAGGAAATTAAACACAGTCTGGCAATGGATATATAGCATTATGTCATTCTTTATTGCCTAAAAATAGTTGCGTGCAATCTCATCTCGCCTCTGGCGCCCAGCAGCTGCACCAATTACACCGGCTGGCATGCGTGCTTGAGCTGGCCCCTGTTCATCAGATGATTCCGATTCGGTGAGCTCAACTGGTGTGCCTTTCCTGGTGGCGATGTTGTGCAGCATGGCACACACTACCACTATCTTGCAACAAGTCTGGGGGCTGTACTGGAGTGCCCCTCCACTCTTATGTAGGCAGCGGAAGCGGCTCTTGAGTATTCCGAAGGTCCGCTCAATGGTGCATCTGGTTGCTATGTGGGCACTGTTGTACCTCCGCTCCCCAGCGTTGGCAGGATTCAGGTAGGGAGTAAGGATGTAGTCCCGGACCGCATACCCACTGTCACCTGTGGGGCGAGAGGAATATGGTTGAACACCGCCCTGCCACTGCTGTGCATTACTAGTATGTCCTACTTTCACATGCACTTACCTAGTAGGTATCCTCGCCAAACTCCCCACTTGTGAGTCGACGGTGTATCCCACTGTGGCGGAAGATGAATGAGTCGTGGGTGCTGCCTGGGTACTTGGCGACGATGTCGGTGATGATGTGCTTGGCATCACACACCACCTGTATGTTCAGGGAATGGTAGGACTTGCGATTCCTGAACACATACTCGTTCTGGGAGGGGGGATATGGCGACATGTGTCCCATCGATGCATCCAATGACGTGGGGAAATTGTGCAATTTGATAAAAGTCCTGCTTGGTCTGGGCTAGTGCCTGTGGTGTGCTGGGGAAGTGGATGTGGTTGTGCAGCCTCTGTACCATGGCATCAAGGAACGCGTGGAAAAAGCGCGACAATGCACTCTGTGAGACCCCTCCTGCTGTGGCTATCACCTCCTGAAAGCTCCCTGACGCCAAGAGGTGCAGTGAGCACAGGACCTGTATATGGGTGGGGATGGTGTGTGTCCTGCGTGTGGGGTGTTCAAGTATAGGTCTGAGCTCTGCTATCAATTCCAGGATGCTCTCTTCGTCCAGCCTGTAGTTTGTATGGATCTCCTCCTCAGTCCGCTGGAACAGGGTTATGCGTGCTCTAAAGATCCTTTCCTGGCGTCGCCTTCTCTGTGCAGCAGCTCTGAGTCGCAGCCTCCTGGCTATCACGTACAGCCCAGCCATCATGACAAACATCAGTTGCATTGTGGGCCTCTTTATTTAGCTTGCACATGGTTACCACCTGTTCATACTTGATGGTAATTGCGATTCTCTAATTTGCGAATTCCGTGAATTCGCAATTTGCGAATTGTTCATGCATTCCGTTTAGCGAAATCGCTAATTGCGGACTCTGCAATTGCGAGTTTCGCTATTTGTGTGTCACATTTTGCGAATTCGCTGATTTTTCGCAAATGCGTACGGATCGCTATTTTGCGACTCGCTATATTTGCGATTCGCAGATTAGCGATCGGGATGTGTCTCGTACATTGCGGGGCTGTATTTTGCGATCGCAAACACAGTTTTTTTGCGATTCGCAGTGTTTGCGATCGCAAAACAGCTTCATACATATGGCCCTTAATCCCCGAGTTGGCAGAATGCAGTATATGCGAAAGTGTTTCGGCACTCCTTCCATGGCGGTTCTCCCCTCTGTAATTAAACGTGTGCAGGATGAGCATGGCCCTGAAGCGGCTGTGGAATTGGGGATGAGACTGGTGGGAGTATTCGACGTAGTAGCTGATTTGATCCTTGCAAATGTCAAGGGCGATGCAGTTAACTTCCAAGTAGCGAATGCTTTGGCTTTGGTCCCAGATCCGGACAAGCCGTGCGAATTACCGAAAATTATTGCTCAGGCTTACAAAACCATTGGTCGCAATAGCCTGGGAGTTAAGCCTTTTGCTAAATCGCAAACACAATCGCAACAACAACCAAAAACTCAATCTGAGAAAGATGAGAAACCAGTTTTTACTAAAAAGAGCTGGAGGTTGAAAAAACAGGGTAAGCAACAGAAGCCGGGGTCGCGAGGCGCATCCCCGGTTTCCGTCTCTTCTGAACGCACTTATGATTTGCGCGATAGGGCGAGAATTAAATCTCCAGAGAGATTTCAAGTCCCTGATTCGCGTTCTCCTCGTTCTTCACAGGCACCAACAACTTCGCAGGCTGGTGGAGGAGATCGCCAGGATAGAGGAAGGGGTCGAGAGGCTCCCCAGGGACGAGACCAACCTTGACAACAGGTCAGAGGTAAAGCAGATGAATTCCAACGCTCTCGCCCACAGTTTCAGAAGAAGAAAGTTGCCGCTGTAACAGCGAGATATGCCACAGACGGTGAGAACGAGGCTCCTGAATTGGACGTGGGCAGTGACCCTCCTAGACAGCGCCGCAGAAGTTACCATAGAGCGGGAGGCGCTACGTCCTCATGTGGAGGCGACAGCAACTGAGACATTCATTACTGTCGAGACAGCAGACACCAGAGTGGCACCCCCTGACAGACTATATAATATTGTCATTCAAATTGAAGGCGACATACAGCGTGTTATTAAAGGGATTTTTTGGGAGAATCTGACCTCTTCTTACGACATTCTGTTAGCGGAGGCGGATTGGCCGCCCCCATTCGTACTTGCTGCGCATAAAGGGGAGGAGGTAATCCTTCCGAGCTTTTCTCGACATTTCCCCAAGGACAAAGCGGAGGCTCTTGCAGCGGAGTGGGCTGTGTCCCTGGCTCCAGCGTTATACCGCAACCACGTGGGCTGGGATGAAGACTCCCCCCCCTTGATATTCCTTTGCGGTCACTGCCACAGCCACAGCCACAACCCCAATATCCCATCAAACGGGAAGCTAAAGGTCCCGTTTCCGAAATTCTGACACAGTTAGAATATCAAGGAGTGATTGAAACATGCGTGTCACCCATGAATAATCCCCTTTTCGCGGTTTCTAAACCCGATGGATCGTACCGATTAGTTTTGGATTACCGACATTTGAACTCTCATTGTCGGACCTTGGCGGTGTAAAACACCCACAGTTCTGCGCTTGTAGACAGTCTTGTTCGTAAGAAATATAAAACTACACTTGACCTATCCAATGGATTCTACACGCACAACTTAGCCCCGGAGAGTAGCCAATGGAGCGCTTTTACCTCCGGTGGTAAATTGTTCAAATTCCGGCGTTTACCTATGGGCTACAAGAACAGTCCAGGCATATTCGCTGCCCTGTTGTCTCTTTGTTAGACGGCATAGACCCAGATGCATGTTCGTACGTCGATGATATTTATCTGACAGACGACAAATTGTACCCGCATCTTTCCCGAGTGGACCGCATTATTCTAGAATTTGCGGTTTTAGGTTACAAGTTTAACTTTGCCAAATCTCACATTGCTGAATTTACCGTTTTGTTTTTGGGCTATGAGCTCAACAATGAAGGTAAGGGCTTAGCCCCCCATTTCCTAGAGAAATGCGCACTTTTGTGCCCTCCTACTACTCTGAAGAAACTTCAGTCATTACTGGGTTTTCTGAACTTTGGGCGTACTTACATTCCCGAATATGCCCAGCGTATCAAGCCACTGTATGCCTTGATACAACCTAACTTTTCGAAGTCATGCTGGCTTCCGGAGCATTCCTCCATTCTGCAGTCTTTGCAGACAGACCTTCTTGAGTCTAAATTCTTGTTGACTCGTGATAACCGCACAAACCTGGTGATTAGAATAATTCCAGGGGCAGTGGGTTTCACGTACTTAACCTTTAACGAAGGTGACAAAGTACCCATCGCATACAAGTCACATCTTTACACTTCCGCAGAAATGCGTTTTTCATCTGTGGAGAAAGTTTTGACTGCAGTGCAAATGGCGATTCTAAAGGAACGCGCACTGGCACAGGGAAAACGCATTCTGGTGGTAACACCATATCCTGCCCTGGAGGCAGTGACAAAGGCAAGTGTTCCAAACTCTAAAGCTTTGCACCCCCGTTGGATACAATGGGCAACATCTTTGACGTCTCCGGATGTCACTTTTATCTTTGATTCTTCTCTTCAGACTCAGGAGTTTTTACAGTATGAATTCGTTCATCTTCCTCCTCTGTCCTTGCTACCGCTTGAGGAATACGAATGTATTATCTATACCGATGGTTCGGCACAACCGGCCACGGGTTCCAAGCATGCTTATTCAGCAGCATGTGCTATTGTTGCAGGTACCATGGTGAACGGAAGGTTCAAATCTACCGTAGTGCACACTCAGGCACTAGGAGACAGTACTGCACAATTGGCCGAGCTGCGCGCCTTGGTGCTTGCACTTGAGTTCGCTACTCCGGATGTGACCACTCTAATTGTTTGCGATTCTTACTACTGTGTTCAGTCTTACAATGACAATCTGTTCTTTTGGTCGCAAAACGACTACAGAGACGCCAAAGGTAGCACAATTAAGCATAAAATGCTTTGGGTTCGAGTGGCAGATTTGAAACAACGTCTGCCTCTCACACAGGTGGTTCACACTCTTGGCCATCAGCGGGTGAGCGCACACGCTGTCGGTAACGGTTTGGCAGATGAAGCTGCCAAATCAGCAGTAGTCACGTGCTCAGTCGCAGCAGTTACCAGATCCATGTCTAAAATAGATACTGATATTTTAGCAGCTATTGCTGCGACGAAAGAGGGTGCTAACTACCCTAGGGGTTTCCCCTCCAAATATTCTTATTAGTTAGGTCCCGAACAGGCTCCCTACGTAAAAATACCAGATGTTGGTGATCGGCTGATCCCCAACGCGGACCGCAGAATTTCCTTGATAACGGCCGCACACGAAGGCATGGCTTCGGCTCATGCTGGCGTGTCTGCGACTGTTTCCATCTTGCAGCAGCGTTACTGGTGGCGTGGGTTATACAAACAAACCCGTACTTATGTGCTTTCTTGTGACGTTTGTCAGCAGATTAAGCCTTCCACGGTTACACGACCACCACAGACTCCGCTCTGCATTTCTAACAGACCTTTTGGGTGTGTTTACCTGGATCACTGCGGTCCATTTTCTTCAGACACTGCCTATAAATATATCTTAGTGGCAGTGGATTCGTGCACACGTTTCATCTGGGTTTGGCCACAACGAAGTGCTGACGCTCGAAATGTCATAAGGGATTTGCGTGTCTTTGTGGGAATTTTCGCCTGTGGCACCTTCCATTCTGACCAAGGTCCTGCGTTTGCCTCTAAGGCTTACAGGGACGCAATGGGTTCACTGGGGGTGCGGGTGAAAATTTCGTCTCCATATCGGCCTGAGGGCAATTCGATTGTTGAACGAATGAACCGTGACTTAAAGCAATCCTTGACAGCTAGAGTCTTAGGTACTGGTAGGAACTGGCTGGCCCACTTGTATACCATACAACGTGCACTTAATAATCTCCCTAGAAGACCTCTGGGTGGGCGGACCCCATACGAAATGCTCTTTGGCATAAGAATATTTGTGCCTGACCTTGATGGTCTAGACATGGCGGCGCAATCCACCATCTTTGATGTAGATAACCATTCTACTATGTTACAGGACTTACAAGAAGCCCGAGACAAACTTGAAATCGCACACTTACCTTCAGCCACAGACGCTGCGCTGCAGATTCCGGTTGCCGGCTGGCTTCCGAAGATTGGAGATCTGGTTCGAGAGAAGGTGGAGAACAAAAAAGAATTCGGCCCCTCTTATCGTGCACCAGTTCCAGTCCTGGGCTTGAAGGGAACACGTACAGTCATCTTACCACCGCTTCCTGGTCGCAAGGAGAACAGATACATCTCAGTGGAAAATGTCAAGCTACAACATCTGGCCGATCCTGAATAGTGTTACACCAGCGGTCTCTTGTCCTGTCATTTCCCGGACAAATGTTCGTGGCCCTCCTGCCCGAACGGTCACTGATGTTGCTATTGAGATGGTAGATTTGCCTGATTGCTTACTCGATGACCCCGACTCCCCCTGCAACGACGAGTCTGAGTATACCTACCCCGCCAATGAGTCGGTGGCACACCTACCAACAACGCCACTGAGCCCAACACGTTATTCCTTCGACTCGGATTCCACCTCATCACTTGTCCCGTCCAAATTCAGCATTCTTGTATCCTGGTTCAGAGACAATTTTTTGATTCCCCCCTGGACATACATCTGGTTGGTGCTATTCCTGATTTTTTTGTTCATGTCCATTGGCTTTGTCACCGTGTTTTTTCTACTCATCAATGGTCACTATTTACCAGAACGCTCTGCAGTGAACTGTGTCGCTGGAACTTTGGCTCCACATTCTTCATCTCACATCATGAAGCGAGACCACACATTTGTGAACATTTCAGCTTTTCCAGTCGCTGATGGCATCGTATGGGATGCGGTAAACTTCCAAATTCATGGACCAACCGAAATTATTAATGTACCAAATGTCCTTCGTGTTTCAATGGGTGATGTCGTTAAAAGTAATATTCATTCTGACGATTGGGATGTGCATGCAGTTGAAGCATTATTTACTGATTTGAAATATTATGCTGCTTTTAATGCTGAAGATTTGTACATGAATTCTGCAAGTTATGCTGATTTATATTGTTACCAGCATTGGGGCAACCACTTTGTCCATAAACCAAGTGCACTGCGTGGTCCTTTTAACTACACCCAATGGGAGCATTGTCCAACCCCTTTGCCAGGTAGCCCCCAAACTCTTAGAAATAAATTTACTTACTTCACAGACTTTGATAGATCAAATCCTGGGTCCTATTATTTTAAATTAAACACTCCATCCACTCAGAAGATCATGTTGACCCACACCAAATTGCTATATTCGGGTTCCTTTTTGAGCGCCTTAGCTGTGGGTGGTTATGAGTACTGGAAGGACACTGTTGATTTGAAATCAATCTGGGGCTCCAAACCATGGCAGGTGCAAGGCACCGAAGCCTTGCACCGTGCTTGCCTTATCCCGGCCCAGATTTTATTTCTGAATAATTCCATCTATCAAACTACGTGTTGGGGTTTGGCTACTTCCAAACAATTGAATGCCCCTTCCATCCCTGCATTGTCTTCCACTCCCAACGGGAGCTTGCATTTCAATGTGTCCCTTACAATTTTGCAAGCTCTGTTTCAGAACAATTCGTTTAATGTCTCTACGCTTGTTCAGTCACCCTGGTTGGCTTGGCCGATAGCATCTAATGCCTGCCAACTGCGTTTTCATGACTCAGTTCCTGGTTACAAACAGGATAGGCCAGATCCAAGGTTTTCTGACTCTCGTACTGTAACCACATATTCTGTGGGTAAATTGTGTAAACAGTGGTTGCAGCACTCTTCCTTAGATTCTGTTAAACAGCATTTGTCCCTCCTCTCAGGCAACATTGATCTGTCCGACTTTATTCTGGGGCCTCGTGGTCCACGACCTAAGAGATTCATTTATGAAACTTATAATGAACTCTGGAAGCTTTCGCAAATTGAAGCTGCTTCCCGTCTACGGGAAATTAATCAAGCAAATTTGGAAAAGGTGCTTGCTGTTGTTAACAATAGTATTAATCAGTAGCGGTCGGTGGTGGGAGTGCCGCCGGGCGCTGACGTGGGGCGGGGGAGGGCAGGGTGGGGGGTAGCAAACTACGGATTACGGCGGATTACAGGTAAGTAAACATATAAATAAATAAAACGAATTTCGTTTTATTTATTTATATGTTTACTTACCTGTAATCCGCCGTAATCCGTAGTTTACTACCCCCCACCCCGCCCCTCCCCCGCCCCATGTCAGCACCCGGCGGCACTTCCACCACCGAACGCAACTGGTATTAATACCCTATCTTCCCGCATTTACACGTTAGAGAATATTGTGTCCTCTGTTGTTGATATTGTACAAGATGATGTTTCTGTGTTATATCATGGTCAGAATCAATTGCGTTCAGTTATGCAGTTTGCATGGACTTTGCAAACACTTAAATTGGGTAAAGTTCCTTGGCATTTTTTGAATACCTCTGCCTTATTCCTGCCTTTTAATTTAACTGACAAACAGCAGTTCATGTCCATGAAGGATGCAGCATACACTCTGTTACATATCGAAAAAATAGAGCCCTTTCCATTCTCTGTGGCAGAATTGGATTCTGCCGTGTGGCTAGTTCATGGGGTTATCGCCTTGCCTTTTTCTTTGTTTGAATTTAGTTTGTGCATGAAACATTATCCTGTGGGCCGTTTCCAGCCCTTGGGCAGTGCCTTCCTGCAAGAACTTTGGTCCCTGCCTTTCATGTATAAATGCCTTAGAGACGGAAAGGAAGTTTTTCTCACGGGGGAGTCATGCGATTCAACTGTGGGTCATTCCCTTATTTGCAAACACATTAAGTTGCACGGAGCTTGTAACGTTTCGGCTCCGAATCTTGCTTGTGTGTTAAAGGGTATTCCTGCTCCTGCTATTTCTCCTACTTTCACTGTGCTTGCTAATGGTAGCTATCTGCTTTTGAATAACCAAGACTGCTGTGGCATGCTGGCCGGCATACCCTATATTGTTACAGTTTCACACAGGGTTGTCTGCTGCAAAAATGTGCTTTTTCCTCCCCCGCACGACATCATAGATAGTTCTGTTTGGCCTTCCATTCCTACTCTGAAGGCGGATTTCAATAAATTGAGCAGAATAAAGGCACTATTATTGAACCAGGAGGTTATGCTCACATCCGCCCGGGAGACATTCATTCTCCAGGTGGCAAGTACCCACAGTGAAATACAGGCCCTTTTGAACACTAACCTCCCACAACATTTCGGTGAACTGATTCACCGTGTTTTTAATGCATCACGCACTGAAGGTCTAGTGCACTTTTTTAAAGTTGTGGGCTCTGGCCTTGTGACCTCTTTTCAAACTATTTTTGGTGTAATACCGGCTTTTATTCATTCCATCTTTTCCAGCGTCTTTGGTGGCTTTCCGTTGATCCTCGCCTTAGCGGCTGGTATACTGCTGTTGGTCTGTTTACTACGCAATGGCTGCACCACCTTGGGCCCTTCTCGACCCAGGTCGACTCCAGATGCTCCGTGAGCGCATCCTCACTGGCTTCGGCGTCCTGCCGTTGGCGACACTAAGTGTGTCCTATACACTTTCTTTTCGCTTTGCGTATTTCACTTGCGTGCAACCTGTGATGTCTTGCATCCGCTGTCCTTTCTCATGGACCCTGGATTATTGCCTCTCCAATACGTCTTTGTCTGTTCCGGATTTTGTTCAGTTGGTGGGTCCCTTAGAGGCCCATGAACGGGACTGTTCCGCTGCAGGCTACATGGCGCGTGCGGCTGCACTGGGGATTTTGGCACAATGGGATATCTGGGCGGCTGCTCAGCATCTCCTACAACAAAGTTATATTGAGTATCACGCAAGTTGTCCCTCATTGCTATTTGCTGCTCCCTCCTGCGAGGAACATGCCTGCAGCTTTGATTTATTGGACTGGATGGCGTCACTTTTTTCCGACGATTCCAATGATGTCTTCTTGGAAGGTGTGGCGTTTTTCTGCACTTACACTCTGTTGGATTGACAAGGCCTTCGCTTTCTGCGACCTGCCAAGCTGGATTGTTTTTTTTGGTTTTTTTTGCCTCCACAACTGTTTTCTTCCTCTCCCATTCGTTGTCCTTCATGGGGACTGCTCCACAACAGACGTCTCTGTTCTTCTCGGTCGATTTGAACTCTGTCTTCGTCCTGTGTCTTGGCCGATGGACTGCCCAGGGGAGGGTGTCTTGTGGTTTGTGGCCTCCTGGTCTGCCTTGCTACATTGACTTAGGCCCGGCTGCCATGATGCCTTTTTGCGCACGTTACTCTGTGCCGTTGTTTTTCCAGCCTCTGCTTCTGCCCGGCTATTTTAGAGCTGTCTGCATATTTGTCTTTCACCTTTTCTCCTGTTCCCTTTGGGCTACGTCTGCACAACATGTACAAGGTCGAAAAACAACGTCCCTTGTTCTTGCTGATCTGGCCAGTCCCTCGCACTTAGACATAACACTATGTACAGCTGCCCTGGAGAAATTTGTGTGCTTTTAATATTGTGATTTCACTGTTAGAGACATTTGGAGAAAAACCTTTCCAGAGAGAAGAGCTGTGCTTGTCTGATGATGTAAACTTTGCATCTAGATATTGAGGTATGGGGGTTCGCTAGTCAAAGCCCAGAGGTCTTCTGTTTTTATAATAAACTAGCTACTAGTACAGGGAGGGTGGTTAGGTCATTTAGCCCTATATCCACTGAGTTATGAAATGCTTTCCCCGTTTGTATTCTATGGAGTTGTAACTATGCTGATTATATTATCCTTATGCATTGTGCTGATAGTACTGGCATGTGTACTGTATCTTAGAGCACGTTAGTTGAAATAAACATTTTAAACTATACAGTGTCTCTTCTTACGCGCGTTGTGGACAGGTATGAGTGAGTTATGAAAGGGTGTTCTTGCTACTGCGAGTCCTGAGAGAGAGATACTGTGTTCTGGGTTGTCTAATCATTGGTAGCATTGTTGCTAATGAGACGCTAAAGCTAGTCGGGTTGGGGTTTTAGGTGCTAAGGTTTATGGTCGGCTCACCACTATATTCCGAGGTCCTATTATCCTGTGCATAGCTCTGTGTATGTGCAGAATCCCTACAACAGTACAACTTTTTATTTTGTGTTGTTTCATGCATTATTTTTTTTTATTTTTTTTATTTTGTTTATTAAATTTGGAAAACAAAAGGACACCACAATACAATACAAACAAAATAACCAAAAAGAATACAATACACAAAAATACAACTAATGCATAAACATAATCATACAAATCCCTCCTTCAGCATCATCGAAACCTACGTGCATCAAGTTATAAAAACAAAACAACTAAAAGCCCCCATTCACCCTCAACAATCATCCTAATACATATCAGAGCCACAGAGCGGCTGCTCGCCTATTTACTCATAGCCCCTCTGCTAGCCGCACCCCGACCTCCCAAAAGCACCCAGTACAACACAGGCTACTCAGCCTCAGCTGCTTTGGACAATAGGTAGAGCCTCAAGGGTCCCCAAATGTCCTTCGGCCTTGAGATGGGAGGCAGACCCTCCGCGTATGTCTCTAGGTTGTCTTTACAATAGACCAAGTCCTGTATCCAATGGTCGACTTTCGGCACTCGCCGCCCTCCCCATGTGATTGTCACTCGCCGTGCGGCCATGAGCAGGGCCAGCCTCACGAATCTACCAATGACGCCCGAACATGGGGCACACAGCATAAGAGACAGACCAACGGAGTGCATTGTAATTCAATCACAGCCATATTCTTCACTGCGCGCACCACAGCCTCCCAGAATTCGGCCACCCTCCCACATCCCCAAGCAAGATGTAAAAAGTCAGCGTTTCCCTGACCACATCGCACACATGCATCGGACTCTCTCAATCAAAACCGCAGGAGGCGGGCAGGGGTGTGGTACACTTGGTGTAAATATTTAAAATGTATAATGCGTAGGTTTCCATTCATGACAAGAGTACCCGTCAATTCGCACACATATGTCCAGTCTTTCTCAGATATGGGCTCAGGCAGACAGGCACTCCATCGCTCCCAACTCCTGTCAGGCGGACCCGGGCATTCATCCCGTACCATCCTATATAAGCGGGATAGCAGTTTTTTATTGGTGGGAGTAGTGAGCACGAACTGCAGGGACATCAGCGTGGGAGCCTCCAAGGGATAGGTATCATAGTGAGCCCTGACCGCATGCCTGAGTCTGTGCATAGCGAAACTGAACAACAGTGTTTGATTGCTTATATATTGCAAGTCGTCTGTTGTGACAAATGACCCTTCAGGGTAGAGATCCTGCATCCGCTGGAAGCCCGCCTCCCCAAGCAGTCGCATCGATGGGGCCTCGTGAGTGACCGACAGCGCTGCATGGTGTGCTATACGCAGAGCCGGAGCATACAGCGGCAGCTTGAGCGCAAGTCGCCCCACCTCCTGCCAGGCAGCTACAGTCGTGCTCACTGTGTTTATCTCCGTTTTTGGAATCCCTCGCGCCCTATGTGTGAACACGCTATGCAATGGTATTGGAGAAGCATCTCCTTCTTCCACCGCGACATGTGGTGTGTAGGCGTGGGGTCTCACCCAATAAAATGCGTATTGAGCTTGTGCAAAAGATAATAGACATAAAAATCCGGCGCCCCAAAACCACCCTTACCATAATCGCTGGTGAGCAACGACCATCTCACACAGGCACTGTTGCCCCCCCAGACCAGCGTACCACAGAGTGTAGCAAAAAATCCTTTCGACAGGAGAATAGGGATGTTAGTGAATAAGTACAGATACTGTGGCAGGACCACCATCTTAATAAGTGCGATACGGTCCGCCAAGGAGAGCGGCAGGCCCACCCACACATCCACTTGTTTTTCCAACTTGACCTGCGCCCTCCCATAATTCTCGCGCACCACCCTGTCTGGGTCTCGGTGGATCCAAACCCCTAGGTATTTTACGGGGTCCGCTGACCACATCAAGGGAAACTCTATAGCAGGTTGTGTTGTGGACTCCGTCAGTGGGATGATAATGGACTTATCCCAGTTCACTAGTAGGCCCGATAGGCGACCAAAGCGCACGTATTCCCTCAGCAACTGTGCTAGGTACCTAGCTGGCTCTCGGACAAAAAGCACCATGTCGTCCGCATAGAGCGAGATGGCGACCGGGCGGTAGTTGAAATTCAGTGCCGTCTCCCTATGACGCTGCCTCATGACACACGCCAGGGGTTTGAGTATAAGAGCAAAAAGCAACGGGGACAACGGACAGCCCTGTCTAGTGCCCCGCCGGATAGCAAACGGGTCGGATGCCACACGCGCACCCTTGCGGAGGGACCCGCATAGAGCACCGCTATCCATTGTAAAAATAGAGGTGGAAAACCCATGCGCCGTAGTATAAAAAACATATAATTCCACTCAACCGAATCAAAAGCTTTGGCCGCGTCCAGCATGACCGCCGCAGCCGACATGCTAGGCTCAAGGATGTGGAACATGGAGAAAATTGTCCGGAGATTGTGTGAGGTAGATCTATCGGGTATAAAACCCGATTGGTCGGGTAGCACCAGACACTGCATCAGTGGTTGCAGTCGGACCGCTAAATCTTGGCCAGCACCTTAGCATCTATATTTATCAGTGACAGTGGTCGATAGGAGTCACATTGATCAGGAGGTTTGTCCTTTTTCAGTAGTGTAATAATTAACGCCTGCCGCAGCGAAGGGGGCAGCGTCCCCGACTCATGGGCCTCAGCATACATCTCCAATAGATATGGAGCTAATAAGTCAGGATAGGCTTTGTAAAATTCGGCCGTAAGGCCGTCGGGCCCCGGTGCCTTGCCATTAGAAAGGGCTAGTATAGCAGTCTTGACTTCCTCGACAGTGACGGGTAGAGTAAGATAGTCCCTCTGCGCGTCCGAGAGCCAGGCACATGCCACATCCACCAAGTACCCCTCGAGTTCAGCTGCAGACGCCTCCCCCTTGGACTCGTACAGCTCAGCATAAAAGTCGCGGAATTGCTTGGCAATGGCAAGGGGGTGATAGTGCTCCCCCCCGTTGGAGTCCGTGATCTTATCGATCGGAGGCTGTTCCATACGATTCCTGATCTTGTTAGCGAGTACATGGCCAGGCCTCCCGCCCTCTCCATATCTGCGCGCTGTATGTCTGCGTGTAAGGTACCGCACCTCTGTGTCAGCCAAAGTATCGTACTCGAGAATTAACTCATGTATACGAGCCAGGGTATCAGCCGATGGGGCCGCCTCGTAATCACGTTCCAGCACCCGAAGAGCAGCCTCCGTCTGTCGCAGCCGCTCCCGAATATCCCTCAATATGCCTGCCATAGTACTAATGCACACCCCCCTGATCATGGCCTTACAGGCTTCCCACAGCGTGGAGACGGTGTCCACAGTGCCCTTCTTAAGTTCAAAATATTCTTCAATTGCTTTTCGTACCGTTGCCTCATACACCGGATCCAGCAATGCCTCCGAGCGGAACCGCCACGTAAAGGGGCGGCACATGGCCGTCGGGATCTGTAAGTCTAGCTGGACCGGATTGTGGTCCGATAGGGTCCGCGGCAGATGCTCAACCCCTAGTACCCAGTCAGTCGCGTCCCCCCCCAGTAACCAATAATCAAGGCGTGACCAGGTGTTGTGCAAAGGCGTCGCATGTGTCCCCTCCCGCACCGTGGCATTGCGCACCCTCCAGATATCACTCAATCCAAATTCTGTCACAGCACTCTGCACACATCGGGCCACTCTGGGAGTTCGGTGTGATAGTGGATTGGACTTATCCATCTCAGGGTTCAGGTAAGTGTTCAGATCTCCCCCCCACAAGATACTTGCCTCAGGCCAGGCCCTCAATTTAGCATACATCTGCAGGAAGCACTCAGGGTCGTCAGCAATAGGTCCATACATATTGATGATAGTGACTAGTGTTCCCCCCAGCGTCCCCTGTACCATCGCGCATCGTCCCCCTTCATCAGTATGAGTCCGGGCAACCACGAATGGCACTCCCCGTTTAACCAGTATTATCGTGCCTCTGGCATAAGAAGAGAAGGACGACGCCAGCTTAAACCCCGCCCATCGTCCCGCCACACTGTGTGCCGAATGGTTAGTGAGGTGTGTTTCCTGTAATAAGGCAACGTGGACATCATGTCGGGTCAGATAGGCCAGAACCTGTCGTGTTTTCCTGGGCGAGTTGAGGCCCCGTATGTTCCAGGTCAACAACCGGTAGCGCTCACCCATAGTCAAACTGTGAGTCTATAGTCAACCAGGCATACTGCGCAACCAGCAGCAGAAGGGCAGGGCCAGCAGCACACGCAATCAGCACATCGCAGTCATCAGCTCTCACTCCAACCAACATCAGGGCATAACTTAGGCAAAAATAATAAGACACATATCCCCAACTATGCTTCCCCCTCCCCCCATCCACTCCAACCTCCCAATTAGGTCGAGAACGATACCACCCTCCCTCCCACACATTGACCCCTGCACACATATTTGCTCAACAAAAGGGGATCACCCACTGGGGAAGAGGAGACGGCAGCAAACAGTCCCACCGTAGTGAGACGTGCCGGACTTCAATTATGTGACGCACCCGTGTGCCATGAACTAATAACGTGGTCACCAACCACGGCGGTGTGCCTGAACAGTGGCATACAACTACATAGAAACATATATTATCAATAGGCGGATCTCAGTCATTGCGCGTAGCACCCCATCTATGCAGAGGCAGTTCGACAAATGCCTCCAGCTCCTAGACTTCTGAGCCGTCGCGGTACATGCCATCAACACTCAAGAGGAATCGCTAATCTGTATCATCCAGCGTCGGGGAGGCGGAAGGGTTCTCCGTCTCGCGCTGCCGACGTCCAGTCTTGCAGATGTGTTTGGAGAACTTTAAAGCAGAGCGTGAGTCTGTGAAAAAATGCGCCTGACCCTCATGGGTAATTTTGAGTTTGGCCGGGTACAGCATGGCATATGGCACCGATGCCGTCTGCAGCAGCTTCTTGACTGGCACAAATTCCCTTCGCGCCGCCTGCACTGTTGGTGTATAGTCCGGGAAAAAGGACAGAGTGTCCCCCTTGTAGGTTATAGGGGCCTTGACCCTGGCCTCCCTCAGGATAGCGTCTCTGTCTGCATAGTTTAACAGGCGGGCGATGATCGGGCGGGCCGGCGCTCCCGGTTTAGGCCTAGGGCCGAGCGATCGGTGCACCCTCTCCACAATCATAACCGTGGATAGCACGGGCCCGAACAGGTCCCGCAGCAGACCATCGATGAATGGTTCCATTCTGGCAATGGGAGTGGATTCCGACAGGCCTAGTATGCGGAGGTTATTGCGCCTCGAGCGCGCCTCCAAATCCTCATTTTTGGCTTTGATAACCTCCAGGATCTTTTCCATATGCAAAATTTGAGTCCGAGATTCCGCCTGCGAGTCGTGCGTGTCTGATAGCCTGTTTTCAAGGACATCTAGCCTGTGCTCGTGTTTCTCCACTTTCTTTTTAACAACATCAAGACCAGCTGCCATCGCATCTATTTTACTGTCAATAGATTTCATCCCGGTCCGCAATTCGAGCAGGATGGTCCGGGTGTCATCCGCCGACTCTTCCACGGACCCAGTGGCCCCCTGCGACTCAGGGTGGTCCCCCATGGCTTCGCTCGCTCGTGTACTGCGCTTGTTGTCAAACTGGAGCTTCGGCTGCTTAGGGTCAGTCTTTCCCATAGTGGCAGCTACCTCGAAGCAGAACAGTATGCGCTGCACTCCGCTCCGACAAGGCCAAAGCCCCCCAGGCCACCGGGGCCGCGCCCACTCGCCCCAAGGGCGCAACTTGTCACAATGGGCCGGCGAGAACAGCACCACCGAGGAAAGGCCGTCTTCCGCAGAAGCACCGGTCCGCCGCCAGGAATCGCCACTGCAGCGCCTCCGTCTCCGCAAGGCCGCCCTGGGTGTCACACTGGCGCCGAGGAGTACGCGGGGTCCCCCGCCCCGCAGCCCGGAAATCACCTGCGGCGCCCCAGGTAGCCCAGCCCGCACTGGCAGTCCTGAGCCAGCACCAGCGCAGCGCCGCCGGTGTCCCCGCGCCACAGGAGGTGAGCCCACGTGATCCCCGCCCAAGCAAGTAGGAGCAGCCTCACGCCTCCACGCCCGATGTAGGCCGCCCGCCTAGGCCTCCCCGAGCACCACCACGCAGGGCAGCAGGGGCGCCGGGAACACCCCGCAGGCCAATCCACAATCCGGCCAGAGCGCAGATCTCGCCCCACTCACCGCAGTCGAGGTATGACCCTCAACAGGATCCAGCCGGGCGCCGCTCGCCCCGTGCCGTTCTCAGGGCTCCAGGTGTTAAGGCGCCACAGCCCACGGCGTCCTCAGCCGCTGCTCCGGTGCGACGGTCTCGCCTCCCCCGTTAGATGTCGTCTCTCGGGTCGCCGCGTAACGTTCACCGCGATGGACACTCCGGTGTGTGTGCGGCGTCCCGTCCCAGTTAGCAGTGGAGCCTCCCGGCCCCGGGGACTCGAGCAGGCGCCATTTTCCCGACGGGCGGGTACGACCAAACCTCGCCGATGCTGTCGGTACCACCGCCTCGATGGGGCCAGAAGGACTCCCAATCCCGTCCTGTGGTGGGTGGCACTACTGTAGTTGTCGTTCCGGCATCTCAGGCGGTCTGGAGGATGGTATTTGCCGATTTTCAGGTCCGGCTTGCGGAGCTCCCTCAAGAGGCAGCCATTCCGCTTCGCGCCGTAACCACGCCCCCCTGTTTCATGCGTTAGTTGTGTTAGGATTGTGCTCTTAATTTCTTGTGTGCTTAGTAGAGTTTGGGTAGGGATAGAATGAAAGGAGTGGATCTGAAAAAGAGAAGTAATGAGTAGTTTTGTAAGTAATGGTTGTGTGTGCTTGTTAGTTGGGTGTCATGGTTTAAAAGGAGGGGTGAAAGATTGAGAAAAATGTTTGGGAGTTCAAAGTAATCAGAGTATTGGGATGAGTTAGAGGAAGAAGGAATGGGAAGGACATCATTTGTTTTCTCATAGTAGCAAAATTTAAATAATTTATACATACACACATACACACATGATGGTTGGTAAAGTTTTGTTTGCTTGACTAAACCAGTCGATATAAATATCCATATGTACATAGAAGCTGCAATATTTACATGGTCTGCTGTACACATTTCTAATGTGGTACATTTTTATAGTTTCAAATAACTGTAATTAAATTATATATACATAAATATACATATGGCACTTGTAGTTATTAGTAGCGGGCGTAACCCTGTATATAAGCACATATATGTACATTGAAGTTGCAATTTTGACTTCGTCTGATCTACACATGTATCCTGTGGTGTAGTATATCATTTTCACTGAAGTAAATATTGATAATATCTTTATGATCTGGAAGAGAACAGAAGAGCAACTAATAGTATTCCACTGGAGGGCCGTTAAAACCCCTTTTCTGGATCCTGGGGATGCACCATCTATTGAGATTGCAATAACAGAGGAGCACTGGGTAGAGTATTTCTCTCATTCATTTAACAACGATATGTGTGCCAATATGCCAGAAACCCAACCACTTGGTGATGATATAGTAACATCATTAACTTCGATTGACCTCCAGGTATCCCTGGACGAAGTCAACCGTGCAATCATGGCAAGTATGGGGGGGAAGGCCCCTGAGCCAGATGTTATCCCTGTAGATCTATTCAAAAACAATACGGCGTTATGGGGCCCATTGTTAACCCAGGTAATCACAGCTAGCTGCTCTTTCCATCTTATAGAAACATGGTCAGAATCAATTTAGGTGCCAATATTTAAAAAAGGGAATCGCCAAGATCCCGCCTGCTATCGCCCGATATCCCTATTAGATTCCTTGGCAAAAGTAGTTGGGCGCATCGTGCTCGAAAGACTGCAGGAATGGGCAGAGGAAAAAAAGATTATCTCTGAGTTACAGTTTGGGTTTCGCACGGGTCTAGAAACCGTGGAACAAAGCTTAAACCTGAACTTCATTATAGGGAAATATACCCTTATAAAGAAGGGCAGGTTGTTCCTAGCCTTTGTCAACCTCACCGCAGCCTTTGACTGCGTGAGGCATGACAAACTCTGGAGGATTCTGCAGGAACTAGTAGTGGACCCTACAATCATCCTCTTTTTAAGAAAATTATATAGCAATGCTAAGGCGAGGGTGCGTTATGGGGCTAATGGAGAATGTACAGACCAGTTTTATATCAAGAAGGGAGTAAGACAGGGCTGCGTGTTGGCTCCCTTTCTCTTTAATCTGTACATAAATGGCTTAGGCCATGCATTGGCGACCAAGTGTCAAGACCTTCCTCAAATAGAAGGACGGCCCATCCCCGCTTTACTTTACGCGGATGACGCCGTCCTGATGTCACGCACCCAAGTGGGTCTACAAAGGGTATTAAACAGTTTTTCGACTTTTATGCACGATTTGGGGCTGAGGGTAAACACTTCAAAAACCTTCATTATGAGGTGTGGCACTGGCAGCCATAAATGTAGAGACATGTACATTGATGAACAGAAAATAGATTTTATAAACAGATTCAGTTATTTGGGCATTTTATTTGACCAAAATGCTACATGGACCCACGCGGTGCAAGCCAGAAAACTGGCCTTTATGAAAACTACTGCTGCCCTAGTTAACTTTGTGAAAAAAATTGGGCAGGAGGCCGCCGCTCGAGCTACTGCAGATATACAGGACCTTCGACGGCCACGTATGGAGCGGGGGTCTGGGGATATTCCGATCTCCAGGCTCTGCAAGTTGTCGAAAACATGTTTCTAAGATATATTTTGGCCGTCCCAGCCAGTACCTCTTCATATGTCTGTCATTCTGAATTGGGGGTCCCATATATTACAGATCTTATAAAAATGGAACCAATCCTGCTATGGCACAGGATATGGACATCTGTGGATACCAACCTTAATAGGGATATTTTAAAAGACATTTTTAAACTGGAGGGTGTTTTAAGAATTGCCTGGTTAAAGTATGTGCGGGACTTTATGCACGATTTAGGCCACCCGAGTTTTACACTGATCCGAGTACAATGATCAGTTGGCCAAGAAAAGTGTTAAAAGTAAAAGGCCTGTCTCTACTTGATTCACTTAGATTAACAGTAGAAATATCGAAGCCGACAGTACTGCATAATCAAACGATCTTAACCACAAATAGCATTCAACCATATCTCACTCTTGTCTGTGGCACTTATGACAGATTACTATTGACAAGATTTAGATTTGGGACACTACATAGAATAATAAGTTTCCCAAAGATGAATGACTATTCAAGAGTTATGCAATTGTGCCCCTGTGATGATCGTTCAGAGCAAACAACACTCCATGTGGTTTTATTTTGTAAAATTTATAATGTCCAAAGGAAAAAATTGATTTTACTCTTTTTTAAAAAGCTCGGTCTTAGGCAATGTCGTCCCACTCTATTAGTGCTGCAGTTTTTAGAAAATGAATACTTGGAGCCCTATTACGATGGCGGGCGGACAAAATCCGCCCGCTACCATAACAGCATGCGGGACCATCCGCCAGAGGTGCGGCGGTCCCGCTGTGGCCATTAGGATGCCACCGTGGCAGTGGCATCCCCCATCCACAACATTGTGGCGGGCGGTGCTCACAGCACCGCCCGCCACAATGCTGTGGATGCACATTGTGCATTGGCATGCACAAGGTGATAGGCACCGGGCGGTGCCCGCCACCTTGTCCATGCCAATGTTGGTGGGGTACCATAGGTACCC
The DNA here is from genome assembly GCA_963921515.1 of Calotriton arnoldi. NCBI lineage: Eukaryota > Metazoa > Chordata > Amphibia > Caudata > Salamandridae > Calotriton > Calotriton arnoldi. The sequence continues at coordinate 1,002,234 of CAWUFW010004829.1, read as the reverse complement.
CCCATGTGCACCCCCCACCCACCAACACTCTGGGGGCCCACTAGGGATCCCAATAGCGGAAACCGCATGCCTGTCCATGGCGGCAACGCCGCCATGGAACGGCAAGACTCCGCCGGCATCGTAATGTGGATGGCGGTGTCTTGCAGACACTGCCACCATATCCTGGCAGTTTTCCGCCCGGTCGACGAGTCGACCGGCGGAAATGTGGCGGACGGTCTTCCCGTCGGCCGCGGACCCCCCAGCCATCCTAATGTGGCGGGGGGTCATTCATGGCAGGATGGCGGGCAGATTGCCCCGGCCGGGCTGGCGGTGGCTACCGCCGGCCCGGCGGGGACGATCCGCCCGCCATCCTAATGGGCCCCCTAGTTTGGATTTTATCAATGGTTTTAAAAAGTGTAGTAAAATGTAGAAAATCAATTTGAATGTGATTATTTTATTGACTAATCAGCAGAAACATGTAGAAAGGTTCCAAACAAGTGACTTTTAATAATTGAATATTGTATTGATTTAATGTATGATGTCCTTTAAATGCTTGTTTATTTTTTTGCTGTGATGTGGTATGCGATATATATGTGATTTTATGTGCTTTTATGATTCTCTAAATAGAAATTGAATAAAGCTACTTTTTGAATTTGAATTTGATAGTATTCCACTGTTGTCTTAATAACAAATACTACAATATCAAATTGTCTGTAATATAGTAAAACCAAGATAAATGTTTTAGCTGTGGATGTTTATGTACTCAACAGTACCTTGAACAGTCGCTTGTATAGAAAGGTTACATATAGTAATAACATCTTATACACCACATTCTAGGCATCAGATAATTATTATAACTTATGGTGAGTTATTGACGGCTAAACACCTCTTCAGTAAAGAAGAAAATATCAGGAAAAAGCAATAGAAATTAAAAACAAACTCCTTCAGAGAGGATATAGTAAAAGCATACTAGCTAAAGCCATTTTTAAAGCCAATAAAAGAACACAGATGACCTCTGTAGGAATAAGCCTATTAATAATGTAAATACCATTGAAAGTGAGCAAACAGTAAGATTTATTATGAAATAAAGTAAAGATAACATGAAAATATTCAAGGTTTTTAGACATAACTGGAATTAACTGTTAAGAGATGAATATGTTTCTAAATACATCAACAGAAAATCTCAAATCATATAGAAAGAGTGCTAATCTCAGAGATCTGTTAAGTCCCAGTGGCACGCTAAAGTACTGTGATACTTTTAGGCAAATGGGCCGATTAACAACTATAAGTGAATTCTATAAGTGTGGAAATTGCTATTGTGTTAATTATACTAATGGGAAAGATCTGACTTTTACAGACAGTAGTGGTACATGTGCATATCAAACCTTAAATGTTACACATTGTAATGCTAACCAATGCATTTGCATCGTAACATGTATGCAAGAAAACCTATGTGGAATCTACCTTTAGAAGGTTAAAATTTTGTTGGTAAGAACATCTGAGAGCTTTGAAAAACAATGATCGAATTTACTTTATGCCGATTCTTTTAATTTAAAACATCCTCAGATGAAATTGTGAGGAATTAGGTTCTCTGGAATTATATCTGTCATGCAATGTAGAAAAGGGGGCAATAGAGAACTGAAACTAAGGAAACTTGAAAACTGCTATATTTGGCCTTAATACTGATGAAGAACTCCAAGAATGTTTACAAGACTGAATACCCTTTAGAGATTTAAATTTGATTATATCACTGTAATAGAGACTTAAATATGACAGCATTGCTGTAATAAATAATACTTTAAAACATTTTGATTCTTCAACATGCAAAGCACAGAGTGAAAATGAAACAACCAATATTATGTTTTTTAATCTTGAATTACTTATTGAAATAGTATTTTGTAATGTATAAGTGAGAGAGTTAAAAAAAACTTAATAATTGGTACTGTGATTCTAACTGCTTGTAATTTGCCAATATCATAGAAATTGGTAGGGAATTGCTCCAAGATTTTTTCTGATGTGGTAAACCCAGACATCACATAATGGAGCGAGTATACTGTGAGAGTAAATGATGGTTGTGCCTATTACCATTACAGCTTAAGTGTTGTACATCAATAATAGTAAAAATAATTGCTGAAAGATAACTTTATTGTGCACTATACTTAACTTCATTATTAGTACACATACATATACTAACATTGAAGTATAGTAACAAGCAAAATATGATGTTGGTCATGATGTCCCTTGATGGAGTCGACTGTAAAATACACAGAGAACGCACTAATATTTTTCATATCAGAACATTATATGGTATAATAAGCATAAGGAACACCTTTTCTTTAACTAATATCTTATTATTGTCACATGTTCAATTCATTATACAGAACTTGGGTAGTGAGTGAAACAAGATGTTGGGCATTTCCCTCGCTTCTGCCACCTTATATGGGTGAGTTTACATTGGTACAACTTATGGTGAACATAACTGTTTCCCCCTTACAACGCAACTACTATAAGGTACTATGGCGGCTAGGTAGAGGTTGCTTGAGCACTACTACCGCGTCCTGTGCATCTTCAGCACTTTTTCTGACACTTACTTTTCACATTCTTTTAATAACTGCTTTTAATCTGTTTGTGAACTGTGTTGGGAACAAAGTGTGTTTTGGGGTGATCAGGGCCTTTTATGTTTTTCATTAGGCGGTAGGAAAGTACATGTAAGTGCTGATCCCCGCCTTGGTGGCCATTTTGGTGGTGTCATCACTAGGAGCTGCTAGTGGTCTAGTCCCTTCGCTATGGTCCTATTTAAGATGTCCGGGGAGCGGACGCGCAGCGACTAGGTAGGGGTTGCTTGAGCACTGCTACCACTTCCTTTGCATCTTCTGTACTTTTTCTGACACTGACTTGTCGAATTCTTTTAATAATTGTTTTTAACCTGTTTGGGAACTGTGTTGGGAACGAAGTGTGTTTTGGTGGGATCGGGGCCTTTTATGTTTTTCATTAGGCGGTAGGAAAACATGCGTAAGTGCTGTTCCCCGCCTTGGTGGCCATTTTGATAGTTCCTTCACTTGGAGCTGCTAGTGGTTTAGCCCCTTTACCACGGCCCTATTTAAGATGGCCGGGGAGCGAATGCGCATTGGATGCATTCAGAATGCTCGCATAAGGCAAGCCCGTCTGTGCCCGTCCGCGGCCGGCCGGGGCCAGGGGCCACAATCCCTGGACCGTCTTTACTAGAGAGGCAGTTCAAGTCTGCAAACCAACTTAAAGCTTTATGGTCGGATCATCCTGCTAACTGCCAGATTTTTGTTTCTGGGATGAGCCCTTTAATTTGCAGTGGATGCAATTTTACATGTTCAACATTTCTGATCTGTAATGTTTACAATGCTACACTCTCTCCTTTTGCTAACGGCCATGATACTCCACCCAGAATGGCTATTCCCATCTCTATACCACTGGGTGAATCTAACAGATTCTAATAGAGAATTTCACTTCTTTAGCATGAATTGTCGGTCCCTATCTAAACATCAGCAACATCTTTTCAATTTTTTATGGGACATGAAACCAGATGCTCTGTTTGGCACGAGACCTGGCTACATGAGGGATCCTCACCTGATGTAATTGCGGCTCCCCCACCCCCCAATTACTCTATAGTCAGGAGAGATAGACAAGACAGGACAGGTGGAAGGGTTGCTATTGCACGGTGAAGGTGCAGTCCACTGACCTTATTAGTGGACTGCTCCCTTCACTGCACATCTCCGCCTGGTAGCTGCTGCCCACATTGCTGCTGCTGACTCCCTGGTCAGGAGTTCGAGGCCCTCCTCCACCCGCAGGCTCCAGCCTACGCCTCATCCCTGGGGGTCTAGTGGTAGAGTGTCACTGCTCTGCTGCTGGGCTGCCCTCTGTCTCTCTTGGTCTGTTTTCTTCTGTCTTTTTCTGCCTTTTTCCTTTGCTGATTCTTTTTCTCTCCCTTTTGCACTTTTTTTCGATCCTTTTGCACTTTTCTTTTCCCCTTTTGCCGCTCTTGCCCCTGCGATCCCCGTGCCCCCGCCCCCTCCACTGACACTTTCCCGCTTCCCATGTTTCCCACCTCCCAGCTGTCCTCCCTGCACACTACTTAATAGCAGCCGCTGTGCAGGCGCGCGCAGCGGGTGCGTTGCTGGCGTGCCAATGGCGCGTCAAAGGCAAGCCCGTCTGCGCCTGTCTGTGCCTGGACTGCGCCCAGTGCCACAGACCCTGGCTATCGGACCCTCCACCAATACGAAGCCAGCACCCTCCTCGCCCTTAACACAGAACGCCACGCTGCCTGCCACCTCGTGTCACTGAAGGACACCCAAGGACCTTTCTCCTGCCGAAACTACAGCTATACCCTCGCCCACCTCCACAATCCAGCTCCTCTTGCCGCCCAGCCGACCAACAGCGCACCCGTCTGGCTCAGCTGCATCCTCTTCAACACGCACTCCCTCCACAAACACGCCACAGAAATCTGGGACCTCCTCGATTCTGTCTCTACCGACATCGCCGTCCTCAGGGACACCAGGATTAACCCCAGCTCTGGCCTGAATATCGTCTCCGCCATCCCCAATGGCTACAAAATCACCCATAAGGACCGCACCCACCAGGCAGGAGGAGGCATCGTCGTCGTCCACAAGAACACCCTCCACCTGACCCCCCACTCAGACGACCCAACGACAACCATGGAACACCTCCACTTCCAGATCCAAACCAACCTCAACACCACCCTCCATGGCACCCTCGTCTACAGGCCTCCTGGCCCCCGCCCGCCCTTCACCAACACCATCGTCGACTTCATCGCACCTCAGGCTCTCGCATCCATCGATTACATCCTACTTGGTGACCTCAACTTTCACCTGGACACCTCAGTGACCAGAACACCGCATCCCTTCTGGAGAACCTCGCCAACATCAGAATCAAGCAGCTAGTCACCGCTCCGACCCACACAGCGGGACACACGCTCAACCCCGTCTTCTCTACCAGCAGAAACATCACCTACAACCACACCACCAAATGCCTCTGGACCGACTGCGTGCACTTCACCTTCACCACACCCACCGTACACCACCACCTGCACCACCCCCCACGTCGTAGCTGGAACACGGTCACCGAAGAACATCTCACCGCCTTTCTCAGCACTACCACACCGTCGACATCAGTAGACGCTAACACCTCAGCACACAACCTCCACTGAAGGATCTCCAACTGCGCCGACACTCTGGCACCCCTCAAGAAGGCACCCGGCAAGCAATACTCCAAGCAAGCCAGCTGGTTCACTCCCGCCCTCTACGAGTCCAGACGCTCCTATAGATGACTCGAGAAGAGATGGAGGAACGGCAAGACCTCGCAAACCCACGCAACCTTCAAAACCGCCATCACCGCACACCATCTCCTCCTGAAAACAACAAATAAAACGGCCCTCCAAGACAGAATCAACACCAATGCACACAACAGCAAAGAACTCTTTGCCATCGTCAAGGAGTTTGCATGGCCCAACAGCAAGACCACAGACATCCCACCCTCCCAGTTCCTCTGCAACAAACTCTGCACCTTCTTCCACCTCAAGATCAGGCAAATCTACGACAGTTTCAACACCCAAGACCCTCTTACCATGCCCGGCACCACTGCACCCAACCACGCCGCACCCCAACAGATCCTGCTCAACTGGACCCCACTCAACACAGATGACACACTCAAGACCATGAAGTGCATCCACTCCGGTGCCCCCTCGGACTCTTGCCTGCACCACATCTTCCATAGAGCAACCACATCCTATCTATTTGACCGATGCCCGGTGGAGCTACCTGATAGCTGAAGAGGAGATGGGCTGCGGATTCCCCCTTGGCCGTCACCTACCCAGCCGGACCTTGGGCAGACTTTCCCTTCGTCTCTCTGTCGTATCTATACCCTACCCCTTTTCCCCCTTACCCCCTTACCCTTCTCACTCCACTTTCCTTTTCTTCTATGCTCCTTAAATGTTTTTACTGGTATCATTGGTAACTTGTAACTGATGTAAGTTTGCAACTATGTGGAACCTTATGTAAAACGCTCTGATACCTTCGGGTCTAGCCAGCGCTATATAAAACTCTTTAAATAAATAAATAAACATCCATCGCCCCGAGCTTCGCCACACCTTCAACTGCTCCATCGAGACCGCCACCTTCCCCGATGACTAGAAACACACCGAGATCAACCCCCCTGCTGAAGAAGCCATCCATTGACCCGACAGACCTTAAGAACTTCAGACCCATCTCCCTGCTCCCCTTCCCAGCCAAGGTCATCGAGAAGGCCATCAATGCCCAACTCTCTGAGTTCATTGGAGTGAACCACATCTTGGACATCTCCCAATCTGGCTTCCGAAGCTACAACAGCACTGAGACCACACACCTCGCCGCCACCGATGACATCTGCTCCCTCCTCGACCAGGGCAAAACCGCAGCCCTCCTCCTGCTTGACCCCTCGGCCGCCTTCAATACCTTCTCCCACCGCACCCTATCACGAGACTCCACGACGCCCGCATCCGCGACAAGGCCCTGGACTGGATCCACTCCTTCCTCACTGGCCAAACACAGCGAAACAACCTCTGTTCCTCTCAAAACCCACAGAGATCAGCTGCGGAGTGCCCCAGGGCTCCTCCCTGAGCCCCACCCTCTTCAAAGTCTACATGGCCCTCCTCGCTGCCATCATCAGGAACCACGGACTCAACATCATCTCTTACGCCGATGACACCCAGCTGATCCTCTCCCTCTCCAACGAACCCAGAGCCACCAGAGTAAACTTCCACAGCGGGATGAAGGCCGTTGCCACCTAGATGGAAGACAACTTTCTCAAACTCAACTCGGACAAAACTGAAGTACTCCTCTTGGGACCCACCCGCTCAGCATGGGACGACTCCTGGTGGCCTGCCGTATTGGGAACACCCTACACCCCCAAGGACCATGCATGTAACCTCAGCATCATGGACTCCTCGCTCACAATGAACCGCCAGATCAACGGTGTATCTTCATTATGCTTCCACTCGCTCCGCCTGCTTTGAAAGACATTCAGATGGATCCCCACTGAATCCAGAAAGACGGTCACCCATGCATTGAGTATGAGACAGGGCATTAGGAGGAAACAAATTGCAGGGGTCAGATAATTCTCTGACCACTTTAAAAAGCATTTTAGAGCAGTTTTGAGCACTTAGAATTTTACTTGAATAAAAAGTAGCTCTGGCAGATTCACAGAGCCCATGGTAGATTTTTAATGCTGCTCTATAGTTGATTTTGGTGTCCTCCATGTAGGACTGTCCCCAAATTTCCATATTTCCCTGTTACACAATTTTTCGAAGATTCTGGAGAAACATGTTGATGGCCAGCTGACTTCATATGTGGAAGCTCAGAACTTTCTCCACCCTTCCTAGTTTGGCTTTAGGCCTGGATAGTCTACTGAATCCACCCTTCTGGCGGGTAACTGAGCTTCTAAGGCAGCGCTTGGATGAGGAAGAAACAGCAGCGCTCATCTTATTAGACCCTTATTAGACCCTTGTGCGGCCTTTGATACTGTGTCTCATTCCATTCTGGTAGAAAGACTGATTGCACTTGGCCTTGATGGCTTAGCTCTGGAGCGGTTTCAATCTTTTCTTAAAGACCCGTCTTTTCATGGCTTTTCTTCCACTGTCAGGTACAACTCACAAGCTCTTTCCTCTGGAGTCCCACAGGGTTCTGTGCTCAGCCCATTTTTTAACATCTATATCCACCCTCTCTCGGTTGAGGTAGAGAGTAGTGGCTTGTCCCATTTTCCTACGCAGATGACACTCAGATCATCTTTACTCTGTCATCTGCTCATAATCATGGTTCCTCAAACCCCAGTTTGGGCTTGAGTTGCATCTCCTCTTGGATGAATCACAACTCACTCAAGCTCAATGGGGACAAAACTGAGGTCATGATTTTGGGCAAGAACCCTGCTCTCTGGGGACCACAACATTAGCTTGCTTTGCTAGGTGCTCTGCCCATGCCATCATCAAAGGTCAAGAACTTGGGCTTCCTTGTGGATGACATGCTATCTATGAAGTCTCTAATGGCTAAGGTCATGGGCACTTGTTTTTCAGTTCTCAAATGGATGAAAAAGATTCTCTGGCTGATCCCCGTTTCTGCGCAGAGGATGGTGATCCAAGCCCTTATGATCTCCAGACTGGATTATAGAAATGTGTTGTATTGGGGAGCTGACAAAGCTAGTATCTGTCAGCAGCAGCTAGTGCAGAATGCCGCTGCGAGGCTTCTCTATTGGTTGCCCAAATCTGCCTCAGTCTTGAATCTTCTTCACAAGCTGCACTGGCTTACGATACCGAATTGTATAAAATTCAAAGCTCTCCGCTATATGTTCAAGGTGAAAGCCGGATCTAGACCTAACTACATTCAGGATCTGGCACTCCCTTATCCTCCCTCTCGTTCCCTGAGATCCTCACTTTGGGCCTTGTTTAAAGTGCCTAGGTTCCGTTTGTCTAGTATGAAGTGGCGTTCTTTTGCTTATCTAGGCCAAAAACTATGGAACTCTCTCACAAATTCTCTGAGGAACTGCCCCTCTCTTTTTGCCTTTTGCAAGGGCCTGAAAACCTGGCTTTTCCGAATCTGCTTATTCAGCTCTCTGCATCCTCCCTACCGGCTCTGCGCCGGGAAACCCATTGGGTGAGCTGTGCAGATTATAAGTTTCAATAATAATAATATTATAATCATTAATATGCATTTTTATTTAGGAACAGTTATTGAATACTTAATATCTTCAGTTCCAATTTTAACATTGTAAACTAAAGAGTTTACTTGGGTACTGATAAATATGTGATTGAGGGCCAGATGTACGACCCTATTTTGCGTGTGCAAACGGGTTTGCGACCCGTTTGCACATGCAAAATACAAAAGGGCCATGTACTAACCCTAATTAGCGAGTTGCAATTTATTTGCGACTCGCTAAATAGGATTAGCGACTCGCTATTAGGAAGGGGCGTTCCCAGGGCGTCCCTTCCAAATAGCGAGTCCTAGCCCTACGTATGACTGATTTGCGACCTCTGCTTTTAAAACCACAAGATCTATTTGCACGGTGGAATTCCCTCCTGTTAACTATCTTAGGGAGGGTCGCCCTGATTAAAATGTTGATTCTTCCACTGTTCAATTTCCTCTTCTCTGCCATCCTGTGCGTCTTAACGACATCATTTTTAAAAAAAGTGGAGTCTATGTTAACATCATTTATCTGGCAAAAAAATCAGCCAGAGTAGCACTTAGCACTTTATATGAAGAGTTGGAAAAAGGAGGTTTGGCACTTCTCAATCTTAAGGATTATTATTTTGCCTATTTTGCACAGTACATGTCCAGGTTTAATGAAAAGCTCTGCAATGATAGTTTTAAGAATTATTTTATGCAGCTGATTTTTAAAGAATACGATATACGTGATGTGTTAAAATCATCAAAGCCACCCAAAAAAGTCAGTTACAAAAGTCCTAAGTGGTTTCTTCTGAAGCGTATGGATCACCTGTGTCAGAACTAGTTGCAGATTCTGGCGCTAATTTGAGACCCAATTTCGTTCAAAAGTGGGCAAAAGCAGGATTCAAGAAGCTTGCAGACTTTTTATCTGGTGAGAGATAGCTATACATGTCTGAAGTCCGCAATTTAGTTCAAGGCGATTTTTTGCTCCTTTACTCCTTTAGAATGTTGAGTAAAATATTCAGTAATTTAGATTTCAGCCATGTAAGCTGTGGTCAAAAAGTGGTATCTGCGCTAGTTGAAGCTTGCAAACGTACACACCCCGGGGAATGGAAAAGATTGCTTGCCTCCATGAAGAATCCTGTTCTTAGTCAAAACGCAATCAAAAAATGGGTAGAATATGAAGGATTGGTACTAACAAAAAAGATGTGGGATGAAGTTAATATACTAAATTTTAGCGTTGTAAGAGGAGCCAATTGGCATAAAATGTAATTTTTTAGTAAATGGCTGTTATATAGAACCCCGCAATTTCTTGAATGTCAATCCCAGCTGTCGGGTCACTGCTTTCAATGTACCTTGGGCTCTGTTGCTAATTGGGTGGATGTTATTGGCCTGTGTCCTCTTATTCTGGAATTCTGGAATGACATTTTTCATATTTGAAGAACGAATGGCAGGTTAAACAAGCTTCCAGTATTTGGTGGAAAGTCCTGGGGTATGATCCCGCAGCTAGTCTAACCATTAAACTGGTAAAATTATTATATGTAGCAATGGCCGTGGCCAGATCCCTTTTACTTCAAAAATCGCAGACACAAAACGAGCTATAAGCAATGAAGTGGGGAGTGGCGGAGGGACCATCGACAAAGATGTGGGCACACGACCTAGATAAATGTATGATAGCAGAGAAAGAGGTGTTTAAATCTAGAGGTTGTCCCAAGAAGTGGGATAAAAAATGGAGCAAATGGAACACACACCGAGGGAACTTGTGTATCTCCCCGACTGAAGAGATGGAGATGACAATGCATGGTGGGTATTCTCTTGAAGCAACTGATTAACTGGCTACAAAATGTAATGTATTCACTTATCTGATGTACCATGGCTGTACTGTATGAATACAAACGTCTGTGATTATTCAAAGTTTTGAAACTAATAAAAATATCTTTAAAAAAAAGAAAAAAGAAAAAAAAAATGGCAGACACAGTTGATCCCTACAATGTGGGAATGGTGACGAAAATTGAAGCATGTAAGGGGGGGAATTAAGAACTTTGATAAACTCTCGGACGGTTTTTGGACAAAGCTGTAATTAAAAAAAACATACTGATACACTTTAATACTGTAATATATTATCATAATAATATAGCGTTTAGAAAGAATATGATTATATCAATGGTTGTAGATCAATGTTTTTAATGACATCATATATATGTCATGTCCATTATATCTATCTTTATATTTTTGCAGATTTTGATAATGTTCGAAACTTACATTTGGCCATGAGGAAGAGATTGAATTATTGTGAAATGTGTAATGGCCATTCTCTTTGATTTGACGTTATGGATAAATGAATGAAGAAAACTATTTTAAAGCTTGAACACAGTCTTAGAAGCCATCATTTGTGTTCTGAATCAATTTTCTGATTAGATTGGGCACACCTGGTGCCAGAGGGTACAGGTGCCAGTTGGAATAGTTGATGAACTGCCCAATTACAAAGACTTTGGCCATACTTTCTGTGAGTGAATGTTTGGAATCTGCGGTGCTTTACAAAATTCTTACCCTTACTTCTCCCAGTAAAAAGAGTATTCCACTTGTATGGCTGGGCCAGTTACCCACCATAAGAATGGATAAAACCAGGGACCCTGCGATAACCCTGTTGACTTCATATGGTCACAGTTTTCATCTGTTTCTGTCACCTTCGCCCTGGTGGAATGGGCTCTCAGGCCCTCGGGGTGTTGCTGCTTGTCTAGTGCATAGCAGACCTTAATGCAGAGGACTATCTACCTTGACAGGGTCCCCATATACACCATTCTAACCTTCTCTGCACCAAAGAAACTGACAAATAGCTGATTGTCTAAAAAGTGATCTTTTCTTTGGTCGGTATAAAAGCTCAGTGCCATATTTGGATCACAATAACGGAATCTCTCTGTCTTGTTCGAGACATGAGGCAAAGTGAAGAATGCATGCACTTTTATTGATTGGCCAACATTGAAGAGGGTCACAAACTTAGGGAGGAAAGCTGCCCGGGCGTTCAACACCAACATCAGAAAGAAGGTAGTGTAAGATGGTTGCACCAACAGTGCCTGCAGCTCACTCACATGGCATGCTGATGTGATGATGGTAAGTAAGACTGTTTTCGGCATCAAAGGCATTAAGGAGCAGGTATTCATAGGCTCGAAGAGCGTGCACATATGGAATGTTAGCACCATGTTAACAGTGGCGGCTCGCAGAGGGAGTGTTGCGGGGCGGGCGGGGGAGGGGCAGAGTGGGGGGTAGTGGACACGGACATACGACGGAGAGGAGTAAAGTAAGTAATTAAATAAATAAAACTATTTACCTTGCACGCGCTGCATCGCCGAGTTGCGGTCGCAACACATTAGTACATGGGTTAGAGAGTCGCTATTTGGAAGGAACGCCCCTTCCAAATAGTGAGTCTCTAAACACTTTTGTGAGTCGCAATTCATTTGCGACTCGCAAAATTGTGTTAGTACATGGCCATACCAATTTTAGCATGCGCAAACGGGTCGCTAACCCGTTTGCGCATGCTAAAATTAGTCGTACATCTGGCCTTCTAACTCCCTTCCACTTGGAACGCTCCTCCTAACAAGCCCCTTAATGTAAACTGCAGCGAGCAAAGTTGCCAACATTGTGCATTCCAGATAGTAGCAAATAGATCTAGTCATAGCACCCCCAGAGTTCGAAGACAGCCTGCATCACCTCAGGATGGGGGCACCACTTGTGAGCTGTCAGATGACACCTGCTCATTGTGTCAGCTCTGGCATTCAGAGACCGAGATTGGCAACTAGTAAGGTGTTCTGTGGTTCCAGCCACCTCGAGAGTTGTAGAAAGTCCTGGCACAGGTATCATGACCCCACTCCACTCTGCTTGTTGCCCTACCAGATGGAGGTAATTTTGTCCTTGAGAACTTGCACCAGCCTTCCTTTGATGGAGGGCAGAAAAGCTTTGAAGGCCAGGCAGGTAGCCCGAAGCTCCATCAGATTGATGTGAAACAGGCTCTCCACCAAAGACCTGAGGCTTCTGATCTCCAGCTCCCCCAATGACTATTCCCCCAACCCAGCACCAACACGTCTGTCACACCTGTAAGATCTGGGTGGGGAAGGGAGAGCAGCCTACCGCGGTTCAGATCAGCATCTGACAGTCACCACTGCAGAAGCTGAGCCACCTCACTTGAGACTTGAATGGAGTTTGAGAGTTAGCCCTTATGCTGAGCCCACTGCGCTTTGAGATTTCATTGCATGGCTTGCATATGCCACTTGGCATTGTAGACGAGGAGGATGTATGAGGCCAAGAAGCCTCAGAGCCATCCTCGCAGTGATCCAGGACTGATCCCGAAACATTCACATCATACCTTGATTGTACCAGACTCACTGCAGTGGAGTGTCCAGAATTGCCCCAATCAGTGGAAGTGTCTGTGTGGGGCTCAGGCTGCACTTCGATGTCAAGAGTTCAGCCGTTGTCCAGAGGTGGTCCATGACTGACTGCTGCAATTTCCTCTTTAGCAGACAGTTGTCAAGGTGCAATAGGACATACATGTACTCCTGAGCTCCAGGGGTGAGGACCACCGCCATCGCAAGCATCTGAGGGGCTGAGGTAAGTCCAGAGGAGAGCACTGCAAACTGAAAGTGTTTATGGCCCACCTTGAACAGCAGGTAACGCTTATGGGACTACAGAGCGGATATATGGAAATACTCGTTCTGCAAATCAAAGGACACCATCTTGTCTCTAGGGATCGGGGTGGATAGAAATTGAGCTAGTGTGATCATTTCAAATTAGTCCTTCTGCATAAAATAATTCAATGGGCGAAGATCCAGGACAGGCCTGAGGCCCCCATCCTTTTTCGGGATGAGAAAGTAGCATCTCTTGTCCTTCTCTGAGTCCGGTACCCATTTGATGGCACATTGGTAGAGTAAAAGATTTGCCTCCTACATCAAGATAGTCAAGTGTTCCTCTAAAATCTTTTGTGGCATGGTAGGAAGGTGGGATGGGCAAGAAAGGAAGAGTTGGCCATAGCCCCTTTGAACAATCTGTAAGCCCAATTTGTCTGAGGCAATGGACCTCCAGACAGGGAGCAAATGATTAATCCTGCCTCCCAGCGTCCTGGCATCAGCTATAGAGGACAAACTAAAGGGGCTTGCCAACTGTTGCATACGGGGAGGAGAAATTGGACGATTCTTGACCCTGCTGCCCTGTGCAGTGCCTGCTGGTGCTGCATCTGTGTCTCCAAAAGGACTGAACTGTAAACTGTGCCACTGGTTAAGAAGGCTGATGCTGCCAGTAGGCTTGCCCCCCGGACGTGCCTCTGAATTTCCTAAACTGATAGGGGCATTATTTCACTGACATTGGTAATCCCAAAGAGTGTGCAGTGGTTTGAATGTCTTCAAATCTCTGTAGCGCTGAGTATGCTTTTCCCACAAAGAGTCTGGACCCATCAAAGGACTTATGTATCCATTGGGATGCCTGCTGATCATCAGAAAATCTAGTCAGCATCATACACAAATGCCTCCTGAGCACAACGCTGGTACAGCCCTGCCAAGGCAATTGGTAGTATCATGGCCTGCACACATTACGTACGCAATGGCATATTGTCCATTATGCATTGCCTGAGAAGCTCTGAAGTCCTCTGGGACCACCAGCAAGATCTCCCGGGCCATGTCCCAGAAGGCATGTGTGTACCTGACTAGTAAACAAACTGCATGTAAGGACCAGTCTTGCAGAAGGAACCATTCTTTTACCAGAATTGTCAATCCTTTTGGATTCCCTATTTGGAGGAGTTGTCAAAAAGGATTTGGGATTGATTTTACTAGTGGAGGCCTGCCCAAGGAGGCTTTCAGGTGAAGGGCACTTAGTTAGAAAGTCCAGAGCACCGGATGCACATCTGTGTTGCTGGGCTATTGTCTGGCTGACAGGCGGGTAAGAACATGTTTTGGACCACACAGACACCAAGGCAGCAGTGATGGCATCACTAAATGGTAGCTATTGCTCTGACAGTGTTGGCCCTGGTTGGAGAATTTCTGTTAGAACATTTGCTTTTGTCTCAGTGGAGGGCAACTGCAAATCTAGCACCTCAGTTCCTCACCACTGCAAGCAAGGCATTTTCTTCCATTAGTGTTCCTTTTGACGAGTCAAGCTCTGGCATTTTGCATTTTGCAAGTCCAAGTTTAGTGCACCTTCAGTACATTGAGGGGGGAGTAATCCCTCACCCGCCTCCTCATCAGAGTCCGGAGGAACTCTATATGTCTCTTGCTTAGGGTCGGAGTCAGAGCGAAAATACAGAGTGGAGCCTCTGCTGATAGTTGCTCATAGATTCGCTTACTTGATCTATAGCGCTTGGTTGAGCTTGGTCTGATGTTGGTTTGGGGTCCAACATTGGCGTCAGCACTAGATCTTCCATTGGTGCCAGTGGAGTGGGTATCATCATAGGTGTATCGGGAACCGGCACGGAAGTCTGTATGGGAGTCGGTATGGACCTGGTAATGAGTCCCAGTTAGACAAATGGCATTGCGGAAGGACGCTCTGGCGGTAATTCGACTGGAGACCCCGTGGCTCAGTGTTACCTGAAGGCATGCCAGAGGAAGTCGGAATCACACTCACAATATGCAGCATGGCCACTTTATAGACTGCTATTTGCTGCAAGGTCGACGGAGGACTGGGGAACTTAGGAAATGTTGGAACCAGCTGAGGAATCTGCTTTGAAACTAGGGACTTCAAAGGAGTGCAATGTTTCTTTCGAAACCCTTGCACCTTCTCTTTCAAGTTAGAGTGGTGGATGTTCTTGAGTCCCATGTCTTTTTATGTTTGCAATTGGTCTTTGACTTACCCGAATTATATGACGGTAAAGTGAATTGTTTTCGGGAATGGCCAAAAGACTAGGCTTATGACCTGGAGCAGGAGAGAGACCTGTGCTTCGACCTGGAACTCTTCTTGTGTTCGGCAATGTAGAGTTTCACCCCCTGGTCCTGGATTAATTTGGATGCATGAAGGAACACATGTCGTACGACGGGCAGTTGTGACCAGAGCCCAGGCACCAAAGACACACCTTCTGGATCTGTGGCAAGCATCTGCTTCCTGCTGTCTCAGGATGGTTTCAAGTCTGTAGCTTTCAGAGCAGACATAATTCTCTAGCACACTGCCTGACAGTTTTGGAAATCGTTGAACGAATGACAAAAGTTGGGAATTGAGCTCCGTCTTTGCATCAGAAGGCGCAGAAAGAAAGGTAAGGTAGTGACGGCAGTGTGCTAGGGTGGTGCTTATTTGCAGCTCGTCTCTGTCACTTCCCGGGTGGTATGAAGCTAATGTACAGCCGCACAATGCAACACTTCTCTGGATCTAGTCTGGCACCCCTGGATATATATTCTAAAGGTGAGGAATTTGCAGTTAGAAGTATACAACAGAATGCTCCAAATGTCCATCTGATGCCACTATAAATAGAGAACTTCCAATTCTTCTTATGGCCTGATGATTCCTTCAGTAAGTCAAGTCTGGTGGCTTGGTAAACTAATGCTTCTTCTGTAAATTCCTGTGTTTGACCTCATGGTCACAGGTTCAAATCCCAGAGGGGCCAATGAGCCTTTCATCCTTCTGAGGTCGATAAAATGAGTACTGTTGGGTAATGACAAACATCTGTTATTCAGCGTCAAGACACCCTTCTGGATGAATGTGCACTTTACAAATACTTATGTAGTTGCAAAGATGCTGAGTGCTGAATCCCTTAAACATGCTAGTAAAGGGAAGTGGAATAGGGAGAAGTAAGGATGGGTTAAGAGAAGGCCAGGGTGGGGTTTAGGCCTGGGGACCTCGGAGTATGTTGGAACCTGCTGCTGAATCTGGTGTGAAACTAGACCTTTGAAGGAGTGTAGTGTTTCTCTTGATACCCTTGTGTCTTCTCTTTTGAGTTAGAGTGCTGGATGGGCTTGAGTCCAATGTCTTTTTGGGTTTGCAAGAGTAAGCTTATTCCTATTCACAAACTACACTTCTAAAGTTAGTACAGCCAAAAAAGGACCCAAAACAGGAGTAAAGTACTCCAGCTTAGAGCTGGAGTAAGTTCAGCACTGCACGTCTCTAACCACTGGTTCTGCAACACTCTCCCATAGAAAATAGTGGAGTTATGGACTTAAATTTAAACCCTCTAGGAAATAATGTTAAATTAAATTAAGTAATTTCAATAGTGACACATATCAATATAATTTCATATTAAAAATATATAAAAATAGTACATATTTTTAATTAATTTATATTTTTAAATACTTTAATAATCTGTTTTGCATTTTAAAATGTATGTACATTTATTCCCTACATCACTATTAATAATTATTAACGCATAATAAAAAATTATATTTTTTGCTTTAAATGGGAATTTATTTTTTAATTAAACCTTGAGAAAAATGATTTTTATGTAATTTAACATAAGGTAAATAATTTATTTTTAATTCAAAATGTAGTTAATAGTGCTGTAGCATTGTTTACTTTAGTTCTACAATTAAAAGAAATATATGAAGATACTTTACATTAATATTTTACGTAAAAATATTTGAACAAACTTTTGTACTTCTCTGTGTATTTTACCATAGGAAGACTCCGCAGTCCAAGGCTAAGATCTCCATACGATAAAGTATGGGAAACCATTGCCTATACTTAGCTGTGGAGAGATCTCTGCATGGTAAGGTATAGGGAAAAGTTCCAATACTTGACCATAGGCAGATCTCCACCCCGGTGGCAGAGGTCTCCAAATGGAAAAGTATAGGGACAAGTAAAATAGTGTTTTAAGCAGAACAGGCTGTTTCTAAATACATTTATGAAATTGTTTAGATACATACTTTGCCTCACATTTTAAGAGGTCTAGCATCTATTAGCAGAACTGTATACATACATATGGATCGTGGCCACATAAGAAATTTACTGCTGCTTTGGTGTTGTGAACTTGCCGGTGCTGCAAAAGAACAGTGTGTAATAGCAGTAGGCAGATGACAGTGCTAGAAAGGTGAGGTCATGCAAAGCATATGCCTACACGGTATCTATGGGCCTGATTCACAAAAGAAATCTGAGACAAAATCCTAACTTTACGACTTTCCGTATTCACAAAGGGCATTTAGGAGAAGTAAAGCTAGGATTCCTAACTTTACTACTCCTAAATGCCCTTTGTGAATACCGAAAGTCGTAAAGTCAGGATTTTGTCTTAGATTACTTTTGTGAATCGGGCCCTATGTGTTGTGGCTGATGGCACTCATTCCCAGTGGCTCAAAAGAAGAGTTACAGTGTTCAACAAAAGATCCAATGTTCAACAATCGATCCATTGTTCAACAATAGATCCAATGTTCAACAATGGATCCATTGTTCAACAATAGATCCAATGTTCAACAATGGATCCATTGTTCAACAACAGATCCAATGTTCCACTTGTTTCGTTGATGGATTTCGACCTCCACCTCTCTCCAACCGAGGATCGCTCAAAACACACAGTGCCTGGAGACCCCCCTAGGTGACAAGCCACGCTATACAAGCCCAGATGATTGATTGATTGATTGTGCCAGATGTCCAGCAATAGCAAAGGGTGGAACATATCCATGTTACCTTGCAGCCGTGCCCACTCTTGGCTGGGTTTGGAGTGTGTAAAGGTGATTTTTAAAAATTGCTTTTCAGCTTGTCTAATTGCTGAATCCTACAAGCACTCTGTCATACTGTTTACTCCAACATTCATGAATTAACCCCTGTATTGCTCATGCCACTTGTTCCGTGGTGCCCAATGTCATCCTCATTTGCTACTAAGTATCTCTACGCAGCGCGCCACGTCAGATGCCCCTTTTCATCTTTCTGTTTTCTTTGACACAGTGGATCACCCGACTATACCTAAATCTATACCTACCTTCTGTATCTGTTATTCGTGTTTATCATTGCGGACACCCTATCTGTCCACCTAAGTCTTCCTTCTCCTGACTGAGCGCTCCCTTCCTCATTACCCACTTAGCCACCATTAGGTACCGTAACGTGCCCTCCTCTAAACCCTACTATTTCCCTCACATTCTATTCTGCTTGCTAATATTATCAGTTAGTTCAGCCTCTATTCATGTTTTTGTGTTGACGATTCCCAAGCCTTTTATTTTATCTTCGTCTTCCTCACCAGTTTTCACATCTCCATCTTTTCTGCTATTAGTTCCTGCTTATGAGAATACTATCTCCTTTTTAACCCAACAGAGCTGAGGTTATTTTCATTTCCTGGAATGCCCCCCTCTACTCTGACTCCACCCACCTTGCTGTGACAGATTCTGTGTGCAGTTTTCAATTCAGCTTCCACTCCCATTTCTGCACCAATCGCATTCCTCGTCTCTTTCACAGCCTGCAGGGCCGTTTCTAGGTGTTTTGCCGCCCTAGGCGAGAATTGAAAAATGCCGCCCCCTCCCTTTTACTACCATCACTCTCTCCCCCTGTCATCCAGGCTAGAGAGGCACACCCTCTACTGCCGAACCCTTCTATGTCACTCTCATTTACTATCAGGAAACACGATCACAACAGTCAGTCCTGCAAACGACCTCAACGAAAGGCCCAGGCCAGACCGTTACGGTAGCCATACACTCACAGAACTATGTACACGGGTGCCCAATAGAGCCTATTTTTTTAGTACCACAGAGGCGTCAAGTGCACCTCGTTTTCAAAACCAGAAACAACAAAAATAGTAACTTGCACCATCTTCCAAGGCCAGACCTAGTGGTTTTGCCAACGCTTGTTTTTTTCACTGAGGCACCTGAAATAGTTATCATCTACCATTGTATCCATTTAATAGAGGCTGATCACAACAATTAAAAGATTTCCACGTCAGGGAGATTATAGTTCATGATGCTCAAATCTGCGCTAATTAGAGACTATGGCAAGACGTTAATAAAGTTTGGCGTACAACACAGAATGAACTGCTTCTTGGCGCTGTGAATAGAAGTTATTGACAAGCTCGTGCATGGTACCGCTATGAGACTAATCCTGACCAGAATTTGAGCCGGTGCAAGGCAGAATGCACACTTCACCATAGTTGACAAGTGGTTCCATGTTCTGGAACACCTTCAACCAATCCCGGTTTTGCGGCCACCTGTGCATTGCATTCTGGGATTTGTAGTCTTACTTTTAACAGGGTAAGCACTGGCTCAAAAATCCCAGCGTGGACAGTGACGTTGGCCTAAACAGTCACTACCGGATGACGGTATCGGGCATGACACTAGGCTAGTAGTCAGTTCTTTTTTTATTTTTTATATAGCGCGATCTTGACCCGAAAGTATCGGGTATCAGAGCGCTTTACACGAGCACAAGTTGCGTTAGTTACATCATGAGGACACATTCATTTTTGTTAGGCACGAACAGCCTATTATTATGACAACAGGCGCAACGTTCACTGAGCTGCCAATATTTCAGAATTCCGAAAGAGAACAATAACCATTTTTAATAGTTCAAGGCATGTTGAAGATGAAGCCAACTTAAGTGCAAATCTCTAATCATTCAGTTGTTAAGCCAATAACCAGTTACCAGTAATGAACTGCGTAAAAGTTATATGTGATACTTATAGGATAAGAGGCAATCGCCACGCAGTTACTCTGCTCAACCTTCCAGCAATGTCTTCAAAAAGGTACCGAGCGGTTAAAAAAAATATGAATACGGGTTCAAAAATAGCGCCGGCGCAGACCTAGTGCCGTGATAACTTCCACACGTGAGTAGCCAAGCATGAGGAGGTGCTCGCCTTCTCCTCCGGGATGGAGCTCTGCGCAGAGCTGATGAGAAGTTCCCCCATAACTTTTCAAACCAAGTTGACCAACTCCATTTTATTGCCGCTCCTTGGGGAAAAAAAATAGAAAGTTCTCACACCGGCAACGGGACGTCCCGAGCGCCACAAAGCCCAACGCAGCGCTTTGTGAAAGGAGCCAAGGAAATCCGAAATATTAGAGTCTAACTGAAAGCGGGAACTGCCGCCCAGCAGAGAAAGAAGAGAGTGAAGTTTGGTTGGCAGAGTCCGCCCGCCCCTTTTTAATTGCGCTCTTTTCAGCAACAAAGGAGCCAGTTAAAGCGACAGTACTGCAAAGAGCACACAATGCCCCGAAGGGCCCGGAGCGCGGCCGGCGGCTTGGCATCATTCCTAGACCCCAGGGCTGTGTTCATTGTTGTGCCCTGGGCGCTGGGGTCGCGGTCTAGGGGCTGAACAAAGGGAGGTGTGGGGCAGAAAGACAAAGCAGGTTTTCATTAAACTCCGCAGTGAATTGTTGCAGGACGAGCAGGCTCGGCTTGAAATTAGATAAATATATATTTTTACAAGAAGGAATAATGCAAAATAACTGAGAGTTAGAGCAAAGCGGAAGAATACGGAAATGCAAATTGTTTTGTATGAAGTGTGATAGTGAGCATACTGGGCTTTACTGCAGAGAAGACACAGCACATAAAAATGCATTTGGGGCACACCCATCCACCTGAGAACGAGTCTGTTTTTTTCCCATTCATTGCTAGGTCTACAGGAACACTACATGCTGAGCGTCGGAAATAAAACGTACGTTAGTTACAGAGCTGTCAGAAAAGAAAATCTTTCTATTTAAAAGTGTTGTTTCCCAAGCAGGGCCGTTTCTACCATTAGGCAAGACTAGGCGGCCGCCTAGCTTTACTTTCGTAGGTTCAAATTAAAAAAAAAAAATCCCCCTTTTGCTGCCCTAGCCCTTTTGCCGCCCTAGGCGGCCGCCTAATCTTGCCTAATGGTAGAAACGGCCCTGACAGCCTGCTTCTCACATTTAATGCAACCAAGAGGCTAATGTTTAATTTTGTCTTTCCCCACCTGCGTTATTCGTTCACTCCCTTGCCGGACTGTACTCCTATGCTTTTGGTATTTTCCCCATTTCTATTTAATATTTGCTTTTGACTCCCTTTTAAACTACTAAGCTCCAGAATTCTTAAGGCTGCGGTCCATTAATGTCCTTATATTCCGTAGCGCCTGAGAGGCACCAGGTCTCCATTGTCAATGCAGTAGAGATATTTAGCCAAAGACACAGTACAGATGCACTGTATATTCAAGCAGTGGTAGATTTGTAAAAAAAAATAAGTGCCGGGGCTCTCATCAGGAGGCAGCTTGCATCAGCTCATTTCTCTTGTTAGCGCCACCTAAAACAGAGCCAACTACTAACCATGAGCATGGGGGTGGACGATGTGGCGTAATGGCCAGAACTGCCGACTTCAGAGCTGGGAAACTGGGTTTGAGTCTCGGGTTGGCTCAACATCCTGTGATTCTGGATAAATCATTTAATCTCCCCGTGCCTACCATAAATTAATATGTCCCTAACTGGTGCTCATGAAAAGCACCAGTGTTGATAAAAACCTCTGGCTCAAATTAAGCACTGTATTCAAGTCTTTATAGTGTGCAGTCCGTCGTGTAAACATTGTGGGTGGGATGTTGTCTGTATTGCCTGTGCTCAGGGAAAGAATCTTCCAGGAACAGCCTGAGCCGAGGCTTTGGTGGCCTTCCCTCATACAGTTGGTGAGAGGAGCTGGCAACAAACATAGATTGAGACTCGAGCTCGCATGTAGCTGTTTTTGTTTACCATCACCAGTATTTTAATAGGCTGGTCAGTAACAAAATGAAGAAAATCAACAAAAAACAGCATTTTTTCCTCTTGTGAATACATGCTTAAAACAGCAAACATAAGAAGAATGCACTTTAAAATGTATTCTAACGCTACCGTAATGATCCATGGCTGATAGTTAAAATAAAAAAGGCAGAAAAGTCATGTTAAGATTTAATACGGACGATTTTATATAAAATCCTATTTAAGTATCACGCCAGGGCCTTTACAGAATCTTAAAACATGAACAAATGGCTGGTATTTTTCTTTGGGAAACGTGGCAGCCCTAATTGAGACTGAAGTCTGCAAGGGATTTGAACAGTTTCTTCCATGAAAAGCCTTTGTAAGAAGTAGCCCCAGATTATACATTTACTTAACTAACCCTCCCTGGGACCTTCCCCTTGCTAGTTTTAGGGAAGTGCCAGGTATCCAGAAACTGGCCTAGATCTAGATCACCTACCTTTACAATGTGGCCTTGTCAGGTGAAATTTAGACTTTTGTGACGTAACCTTATTTTAAGCACCATTGTTGGAAAGGCTAATCACTTTCCACCATCGGCGCTGACTAACAAGTCAACAGGAAAGACAGAATGAGCGAGAAATGTAGTGTTTTCTTATGGATACTTCTACCTGTAGATTCCTCACCTTTGGAACATCCCAGGTTCTAGACTGGATTCAGAATATTTTCCATAGCTCTTCCACGCACTGAAACCGATGCAGTTGTGACATCGCCTCAGCCATGAAGCACCCGCTCTAGCGTGCTGATGTCAGTTCCCTTTTTTCCTCGCCTTTGACACAAATTCGGAGCTTGCTCTTCAGTATTCCCATCAGGAATTCTTCAAAACATTTTATTGAAGATTTAATCGGTGCAGTGCAGTATGTCTCCCCCTGAGCGATCAGGGTTCAAGCCCTGCAGAGACAGTGAGATTCAGCTGTCCGCACGCCATCACTGACCCACACCACATCTGCCTTTGTTGTCTCAATCTGACCACAACTCGAGGTCATGCGAATCTTGCCAGACTATGCACCCAAAAACCAATAGAGGGAAGAAAGTACTGACCTCGCTCAAGGTCGACGGGGTCCCCAGATTCATCGTCGTCAAAGGAGAGGTGAGAAATAAGCATAAGAAGAGGAGGAAACATGGTGGCAGTGACAACAGAAGAAAGGTAAGTCCCCAAGATGATGTCTGACCTCCCACAGAGTCATCTTCGGAACTGGAGTTGGCTTATATAACTCTCTCTTCCAGTCCGATGCCATCAGCTCCAGAGGGCCCTGCTTGGTGCTGGTGCCACCTACTGTCCTATCTCAAGGTCGACCATCAATGCCCTAGGCCTCTTAAGCCTATCCAGAGTTCCCTGCTCCAGTCACGGTCCAGCGTTCTTCTTGAACGCCATGTTTGAGGTCTTTAGGAGAGCCACGGTCCCCCCTGGAGCGCACTTGGGCCCCATGGGACCAGAAGGGGTGCAGTTTGAACCTCCACTGGTTTCCCTCTGCACCATTCACCCTCTTCCTACTGCGCTGCCTTTGGCACTGACACCAGCACCTCCAGTGCCGATGGCTCCATTAACACACCGAGCCCGGTGGCAAAGCTTCCTGGGGCAGAACATCCTCCTTCTGAGCCAAGAAAGATGCCCATCAGATCCAGCAGATCAGATCCTAGAGGAGCAGCAGTTCAGGGAGGGGTGTGTACGCAAGTTGTCCTACAGGGATATGACTCACAAATATTTGGCAGTAATTCTGATCCTCCCCTGTACGTGCCAAGAACCTATAATGATGGTGAGCCATCCCAATATCTTCCCCTTAAGCCTGATGAATACCAAAACCTCAGCGATGCCTGTGGCATAGATACACCCCTGAAATGGAGATGATACATCAAGTTGCTCCATCCATGCTTCTGCTCAGGTAGCTGTTCTAGATCCAGTTTGGGCTTCTTGGGCTAGGTCATCTTCCTCACCAGTGGTGAGTCAGACAATAGCTAGGGGATGTCGACCTGCAACAGGTGACCCGCATTTCTTATCTATACACCCGTCACCTGAGAGCCTGGTTTTTCAGGCTTCTTTACTGTGGGACATGGTGAACTTGTTTTTTTGGGGGGAGGGAGTTTTATATAGCGCGAACCAGACCCGAAGGTATCAGAGTGCTTTACAAGAGCACCAGTTGCGTTACAGACGGACACATTCATTTTGTTAGGCCAGTGGCAGCGGCTCCCGGGCAGTAGTAGTGGGGCTTCTGTGTGGACTAGAAGCTCACAGGCTCCAAGACTCCCCTAAGCCAATCGCAACGCTGCTGTTAGCAGCGTTGTGATTGGTCTGAGCGCTGCGGTTCATCGCTCAGACGGGGACTGGGAGCCTGTGCAAGTTTTCCACCCAGGCTGTGTATTATAGCCCGGTGGAGAACATGCTAAGTGTGCATGACTTTTTGGCCGGCCCACGACGGCCGGCCAAACCATCATGTGCACTTAGAATGTGCCCCAACCACTCCTCCCATTGCTCTGTGAGCAGAGCAGCCCGCACCATCGAACTGCCTCAGCATGTAAAAATAAAATGATAATAAAAGGATGTTATTATCATTTTCTTTTTTCTTTTTTGTAGTGCTGAAAACCAGTGGAGCGACTTAGCGGAGGAGTCGCCCCTGTGTTAGGCACGGGGAGATCAAGTGATTTGCCCGGAATCACAGGATGTTGAGCGTACCTGCCGAGACTTGAACCCGGTTCCCCAGCTTCAAGACACTTCTCTGAGTTGGTTTCTTGTGAGAAATGCGCATGCACGAGAGTGCGCGCATGCGCAGTTTTCTCCAGGATCACCCGCAGACGGCGAGGAGGAGGAGGAGGGCAGCCTGGGGACGCCGCAGTACAGGTAAGTGTCTTTTATTTTACTTTTGATTAATGTAGGATTAATTGTTACTAAGGGGGTGGAGGCGGGGGCTGGCCAACTCCACTCCGCTGCGGAGTGTGCGGAGATTTGCCTACTCTGCGTTCTCCGCAGAACGCGGAGTAGGCAAATCTCCGCACACTCCGCGGGCGGAGCGAAGTTCTCCGCCCGCACTTAAAAAAGAGGGCGCTAGGGGCTGGAAAAAAAGCCATGTCTTAAGCTTTTTCCGAAACACAGGCGTTGCCTTGATACATCTGAAGGTCAATGGCAGTTTGTTCCAGAGG
Source organism: Calotriton arnoldi (assembly GCA_963921515.1). NCBI lineage: Eukaryota > Metazoa > Chordata > Amphibia > Caudata > Salamandridae > Calotriton > Calotriton arnoldi. The sequence goes on along the minus strand of CAWUFW010004829.1, from coordinate 976,841 downwards.
GAGGGGCCCAAGAAAAACAGGGCTTTTCCTCTCGACCTTGCCTTCCTGATTCGCGGGACTCTGGCAAGGCAGAGATTCTCAGAGCAAAGGTTTCTCTGGGGGGAACAGAACTTAATTCTGTTTTGTAAATAGCCTGGGCCAGTTCTGTACAAGTCTTTCTGGGTCACAAGCAGAGTCTTAAAGATAATCCTCTTCCTTACCGGCAACCAATGAAGACTTGACACATGAGAATCACGGGGGAGCCCGAAGATAGTATGGGCAGCTGCATTCTGAACCAGCTGCAGCCTATCAGTAAGGTATATGGGTCATGCCTGAATATAGACCGTTCCTATAATCAGGACATGAAATGATCAAGGCTTGAATCACTTGTTGTCTGGCCGCAAAGGACAATAAAAAGAGAAACTTCCGAAGAAGTCGAAGAAGAGCAAAACAAGTGCCTGCCACTGCATTTACTTGGGAATGGAATAGCAATTGACCATCAAATTTAAAGCTCAGGTTTTTCACCACCAGATTTTTAATATGTGGGGGACGGGGGTCATCAGATGGCCAAAAGGACTGCCAAGGTGTCTCAGCCTCTGAACCAAAAAAAGCAGCTCTATCTTTTCAGCATTACATTTAAGTTGGTTCATGGACAGCCAGCCAAACACCGCCGAAAGGCAGTTATGGATTTTGCTGCCTGGGCAAAGCTCATTATTCTTCCAGGGAAACAGAAGCTGGGTGTCATCTGCGTATGACATGATTTTTGCCCCTAAGCTGAGCACAACAAAGGTAGCCTAAACCAGCTAATATGTGCAACTAAGGGAGAACCAAAGTGGGCCCAAAAGGGAAATCCCCATATTAGCATACTGCTGCGATGGCACAGTGACGTAGTTCCAAATGAGGAGAATCATCCTAGGACTTACTGGTGTGGTGTAATTCCTCTTGAGTGGTGGTTTGGAGTGTAGGATTGGCCGTAACCAAGTTTGACAGTTTCACATGCAAGTCTTCTAACTCATTACATGTGCGAATGGCTACAATTTAGCGGAATCCTATGCCACACTGAACTTTTCTGAGGAGCAGAGGTTTGCAACATATTCTTTTCTATTGGCTTACCAAACTGTGTTGCTGGTGTTAGAAATGGGGTTTGTGGTTGACATGGGTATGTACCTAAGCCAGGCAAAACCCACCACTCTAGTCAGGGCAAGTAAGTTAGACACAAAAAATAACCTGTGCTCACCCTCTGGTAGCTTAGCGCAGAGCAGTCAGGCTTATCATTAGAGGCAATGTATAAAGCGTTTGCGTGAAACACTCATACAATAACCCAATGAATACACCATGAAAGAGAATCCACACAGAATTATATAAAAATATATATAGTATATTGTATATAAAACAAGACTGAAACGACATGAAACAGAATTACTGTGCATACAATGCAATTACTCAGCTAGTACTCGTTATCCTGAACAAGGTAAGTCCGAAAACGACATACATCAGAACATTAGTGCATGTAATGCCAGTTAGGTTAGGGAACAACACATGAATCACAATGTATCTCCATTGGTCACAAGCGGGCCTGCGCTCCTCTTAGGTGTTTTACGGTAGTTTCTGGGATTACTACCCCAAAGCAACAATCCCTGTCAGTATCAACCCCCAGACTCCTCAGGGGAATTACTGTGTTGCCATTGCCCTCCCGGCTCCACTTGTAGAAATGGGAATTATCTCTATCCCACTGGTGCAGAGCCACCCTCTGTCTACGGGTTCACAAATGAGGATCAACACTGGAGTGGGAACAAAATACAAGTTTATTACACTCATGAGCAGGCTCCGTCTTACAGACACTGCAAGTGTCTGAGAGGGAACTCTTTAAGCATGGTCTCAAACACCCTTTTATACATTTTTAGTGCAGCATGACACTCACAAAATCTCCTCTGTCATGCCAAATGCAAACTGCTAACTTCTGATAAGCCCCCACCCACGTCATTTTCATGGATAGATAGGGGGTGTACAGGCGTTGGTGGGTTTGTAGATAGGAACATCTGCGTGCTCGGGGCGGTTCAACAGGGCCAAGCCCTTATCCTGGCACGCAAGTATTATCAGCACAACCAGCTTTCAGAGAACACGTAACTCCCTGACCTCACAAAGCCCCCCACAGAAACACAAAATGGATGTTCATAGACAAAACGGATGGCAGCATAGGCTAAGTTAGCATGATACATATTTCACCGTTCAACAGTCCCTCCTTTTAGCCTATGCTAAACACATTTTGTCTAATCAGGTGGGGATGTAGTACAATAAGCGGAATGGGCAGGTGAAAGTATGCAAGCATAAGAAGCATCGTTAAGGGTAACAAGCGTGGCCGGAGTATGTGGCTGTACTATAACAACTTGGGCCATTTCGCCGGCATTATCATAATTTTTACTTCCTATATCTATTTTCATAAAATCGTCTATCTGTTGCTGAAGCATGAGCTGTTTATTAACATCGTGAGTGTTTATTTTCTTAGGGATACAAGACATACATAAAGAAGTGCCGAGGGAGCATATAATGGGCATACACTGAATGCAAATGCAACCGCCTAGGATAACACCTATTACACAGGCCGCTACGATAAGTAATTTCCATCCCCATGACATAATAATACCCCAGAACCAACCAGACCAGGTCCATGTTCCGGTCGGTTGGTGTATTTCAGCTGCTATTTTATGTAATTTGGAGATAGCCACATAAACGGAAGGTGCGTTATCAGGTATGTAAACACAACAACTGGCACCTATAATGCGGCATGCACCACCGCGATCCGCGAGGATGACATCTAGAACCATACGGTTCTGCAAAGCCACGAGTCTAGTAGCTTGGAGCTCCTCGGTAATGTTACCGAGAGCTGTTGTGGTCTGATTAACTACTGCCTCAACTACCCTGGTGAGTCTTCGGATGTTCCTACTATTAAGAGGCGGGCCAACAAAGAAAAAGAAACCTAAATTTACATCAACATACTCTTGCAATCAGGTGTCAGTCTAGTCTACTGCACTAACATCTATCATTCTTTTGATTCTGGCTAAGGAAGGACTGAGGGGCAGTAATCGAGTTTTGTGATAAGAAGCGGGGGCCAGATAGACGGGAGGGAGGAGGAAAGACACGTAGCATGTTCCTGACCAACCTTGTGGCAAATAGAAATAACCCTTATTCCCACAAATAAAATATGTATTATGGGACTCTAGAAAACTACTATGATTGGGACTTATGATCGTCAGAATAGTGGTACAGTTGCTATCCCCTTCGGGAATGATGCCAACACTCCTTACACAAAGGGGGGCCCGTGTTTCCGTTACTATTACAAAGGGGAATTCTTTTCCCAATTTAGTCTGTGTCTTCGCAAAGACGTATTTTGTGGCAGAGTTACCTCCAGCATATTCCACAGTTTCCCATGCTGACCCCTTTGCTTGTAGGTTGCCCTCGACATCTGGATAACATGCTGTATTTAGCTCCTTATTCAGACCCCCTACATCAGCTTTAGAAACGTTATTAATTTCTGCAGCCCACAGGAGCTCGAACCAGGCACGACAGGAGCCATTGTGGGAAAATAGGAGTGGTATAAGAAGTGTTCCCCTTTTTCCTGGTATGCAGGTAATAATCTACTTACCCAACAATTGGTAACGTTAGCAATGCTATGACTATAGTGCAACATTCGAATGAATGAATTGTTCTTATAAGAGAGCCTATGCTTTTCCTCTAGCGGTGAAAGGGTGAAGTAGTGATGTTCTAGGGGTGTTGGTGTCGGCGGTACAAGTATATGCACAGGAAATTTCGCATGCAAAAACCAAGCTATTACAAAAATACATATGACACAAAGGAGACCCGCTATTAAACAAATAATCGTGCGCTTATGCTTGAGCCACCTAGATGTGGGATGTCGGATAATCAGGCGATCTTCCTCCATGGTGGACATTTGCAATATCAAAATCAAAAATGTCTCTAACTGCATTGTCGCTTATAACTTGCCGACTTAGGGGCCGATTCTGATTCGGGCAGGAAATCTCTCCGACCGAGCCGGACCCGAAGAGATTTCTGACTGAATCGGACCCTAGCAGTCCGACCGAACGAGTACGATGCGTTCGCATGCTATCGGACTCGATTCGGTCGGACTCCCATTGAAGTCAATGGGAGCCGGTCGTACAACGCGTATGCGGGCTCCCATTGACTCAATGGGTGCGAGGCGAACAAGGGCGCCCCCTATAGTGGGTACGCGTCGAAGCGGGTCACGCCGTACACGCACAGGTAGGGGGGACCCATGGGTCCCCCCTGTGTGCGACTCGCGCGACTAGGCATACAGGGGGTTCCGACACGGACCCCCAAAGTGCGGCTCCGACTGCACTTTTGAGCCGGACGGCGCGAGTCGGTCGGACTGCTTGCGGCGCGCATTGTACTTACCCGGCCGGGGAACGTCTCCATTGCGCGGTGCGAGTCGTGTCCGTGCGAGTCGGTCGGAGCTGTTGGGTCCCGCGAACGAGTCGGTCGGCGATTTCGCGTACGTTCGCATCGTACACGTTCGCCCGGACGCACGTCCGACTCGGTCGGAAACAGGGCGTCCGAATCGGATCCGGTAAAGCCGAATCCGATTCGGAGCCCTACCGGCCGAGATCGGAATCGGCCCCTAGGTCTGTAAATAGTTCTTCTCAAATTTTGCACTCTATGCACAGTGCATATGTTATTCCGTGGGGAAGATGAGAAGAAAAACAAAACATTGATGCGAACAAACGCAATTTCACCTCGACAGGCTCCAAACCAGGAACTGAACAAAATTGTTTGAACTTGCAGTCGAAGGATGACTATGGCAATGATAAGTCAGTATAGCAGGTACTCAAGGAAGGTCATCCACAAGTTAATCTACGACAGCCTGAAGGACCGTTAGATATATTCCCTTTTTCAGAGGATGCAACTCGGGTCCCGTGTAATATCCAGTTGGGGACCAGTCAGGGAACTGAAGCTGTGGTCCAAGGCAGGCAACGGCTATTTTACTTTTCACCGGATTCCTTGGCCAAGTAGTGGAAATTTTAGATTCTATTTCAAATCCTGGACAGAGTATTGTAATGCAAACACGAATAGTGTCAGTCGTTTTCTGCACTGTGAATCCTCTTATTCTTTCCATTCAGATACTGCAGGACGGATACCACAAATGTAGAAGTGATGATGTTGAGAATCAGGGTATCTCACGGATTCAGGATGCTCAGGTCACAAACCTCACCGGAACCTAGTTCGGCCGCTTCCGTAACGCAGAGTCTCCTGCCAAGAAGGCCCTCTAACCGGACCAGACTCGCCGGACCCCTTTTCCTTCAAAGTCTTTATTCAGTTGGTATCACGAGGTCTCAAATTGTACCTCTCTCTTCCGGCTGTTGTTGGATCCGTAAAGAGAAGTTCCTCAGGTGTGGCAAAGTAGTGGTCCGTCTTTTCCTCGTTACTGAGAATGTTGTGTGCAATTCCTGTGTTCTCAGTTTCAGTTGTCTGAGTCAGATCCGTTGCCACCTTTTTGCAGTGTGAGGCGTGGATCCAATTCCTTCTGTTAGTGACCCGAACTGCCGTCCGCATGGCCAATAGAACTTGTTCAGGCCCCTTCCAGCGAGGTTCCAGGTTCTTTGAGCGCTGAAAGTTCTTGGTTAGAATCCAGTCGCCGGGCTGTAACAGATGCCCAGGACCTTCAGAATTGTCAGGCAGTGAATCGTGTACCTGTTGGTGAATCAAAGAAAGATTGTCTGTCAGCTCCTTCATATAATCTAGCAAAATAGGGTACTCAAGTTCTCTTACTTTCTTGGGACGTGGAGGACCCCATACATTCAATGGTCTCCCAAAAATTATTTCGTAGGGTGTGAGACCGGACTTGCGATTCGCAACAGCGCGGGTCGACATGAGTGCTAGGGGTAGAGCATCTAGCCATTTAAGTCCTGTTGATGCCTGTACCTTGGCCAGTTTAAGTTTCAGGGTTTCATTATATCTTTCCACTAATCCTGCAGATTGTGGATGATTAGCAGCGTGAAACTTCTGGCGTATACCTAGACTCTCAGTAATCAATTTGATAACCTGTCCAATAAAATGAGGTCCATTATCACTCCATAAAATTCTACAAATCCCAAATCTTGGGAAATATTCCTTCAAGAGTATTTTAGCTGTAGTGAGTGCAGTGTTATCTTTTGTAGGATAGGCCTCAACCCACTTACTAAAAGCACATACTATTACTAAAGCATATTTCAAATTATTACATCTTTCAAGTTCAATAAAGTCCATCTGTAGGACTTCAAATGGTGCACTGGGCGGGGAAAACCCTCCTTTTGGGGTGGCTACTCCTTTCCCCGGGTTATGTTGTAAACAGATCATGCAATGTCTAACATAGTGTTCAGCTGTCTTTCCTATGTCTGGGTGTTCCCATACCTGCTCGGGTTGTGTGGCTATGCTTTTGGCGCTGACATGTGCTGGACCATGCGCCATAGTGAAAAACGGTAGGACATAAGAACTGGGTAATTTCCACCTGTCCCCATCTGGCCCTTTTCTCCAACAATTTTCACTGTCCAATATTCCTGTCTTCTTCCACTGTTATATTTCTTTTTCTGTCGCCATCTGTTGTATCTCCCTGACTTCTTCGTTCACATTTGTAATTTTCTCTGCAACAGAGTGCATCACATACATTTTGCCCTGCTGGCTACATGCTGTTTCTTTTGCTGTACTGTCTGCAAAGGCATTGCCTCGGCCCACATCATCTACTATTTTCTGATGTGCACTACACTTAATAATGGCCACTTGTTTTGGTTGTGTTAATGCAATTAACACATTTTTAACTAATTCCCCATGTTGTATCTTGTTACCATGTGATGTCAAAAAACCCCTCTCCTTCCACAGGCGTCCGAAATTGTGTGCTAGTCCAAAAGCATACTGGCTATCCATGTAGATGTTGACAATTAATCCTTGACTGAGCTCACAAGCCCTCAAGAGTGCAATGAGTTCTGCTGCTTGCGCAGATCTGTAGGGGATACGAGTGAGTTCGTACCCAGTAAGACGAGCACTCGTCAAGTGTTGTCTCTTAGTCTCATTCAACAATACATCAACTGAGTGGGGAACAAAAACCGTCAATTTGTGGTCCAGTACAAGTCCTGCTGATTGAAATGGCAGTTGCTGCCACAGCCTTCAGGCAATCAGGGAGTGCCCTGGCCACGGGGTCCAGAACTGCAGAGAAGTATGCACATGGGCGTTGTTTGTCCCCGTTTAGCTGTGTTAGGACAGACAATGCGCAACCTTTGCGTTCGTGTACATAGAGAAAAAATGGCTTCGCATAATCAGGTGTTCCTAGCACAGGGGCAGAACATAGTGCTGCCCGGAGTTGTTGGTATGCACTTTGACACTCGGAAGACCAAGGCAAAGGGGATGGGGTATTCTTAGTCATAAGGGCAAGGAGATGTTTGATAATGAGGGAAAAATTTGGGATCCAATGGCGACAATAGGATGTTATGCCAATCAATGCCCTAAATTCCTTTTGTGTTCGAGGAATAGGTGTGTGTATGATAGCTTTGATTCTGTCTTTGGTCAACGTTCTTCCCTCCTTCGACAAGAGGTGACCTAAATAGGTAACCTCTGGTCGACAAAACTGTAACTTATTCTTAGACACTTTGTGGCCCAATTTAGCAAGGTGATTCAATAACATCAATGTAGCCTCAATACAAAGTTCTGTGTTGTCGGCTTCTATTAGCAGATCGTCAACATATTGTAACAAAGAGGTGCCTGGGGGTAACTGTAAGGTATCAAGTTGGCGTTTAAGAGCTTGGATATAAATGCTCGGGCTTTCTGTATACCCTTGAGGAGCACAACAGAATTGAAAGGACCGTCCTTTAATGGAGAATCCAAATAAATACCTGCTAGAAGGTGCAATAGGAATAGAAAAGAATGCGTTTTTAAGGTCAATGACAGAAAAAACACATATTGTTAATAGTGTAGTAATGTCTGGAACTACAGGAAACTGTGGTATCACTATTTTGTTAATTTCACGTAGATTGATAACAAATCTATAGACTTTTCCTTTCGTATTATCAGAGGTGGAACGCTTTAAAACAGGTAAAATAGGGCTTTTACAATTATTGCTATCTGTTTCTTCCACCACCCCTTTTTCAATGAGGTCTTCTATTATTTGAACTAATGCACTTTCGCCTTCCTGCAATATCTTATACTGCAGTATTCGAGGCAAAATGGCATTCTGTTTAACCTGTATGTGTACCGGTTCAATGGATAATAATCCAACATCAGTATCACCCTCTGCCCACACAGAAGGCGGTACAGTGGACAATTCATGTGGCAATTCATTAATAAAATACTGCTTATCACGACTAGGCTTACCAAACGTAATGTATACTCCAGCCAGTGAACAATAAATACGTGCATGAAAATGTTTGAGTAAGTCTAATCCTAGCAGATTATCGGGGCAATTTGGTGCGAGAAGGAATGGCGTGTTGGTAGTGAACGGACCAATAGTAAGATCCAGGGGCTTAGACACGGGACTGAGAATTGGCTTTCCAGCGAAGCCTACAGATAGATTGCTATAGCCAGACGAGGGAGTCCCAGGGATCTGTTTTTGGGAAATTGCACTTCGTGTAGCCCCAGTATCTACCAGAAATTGCTGCAGGGTCCCCAATATTTCAGCCATAACATATGGGCCTGTCTGATCTACCGGTATAAAAACTGATCCCTCCTCTCGTCCTACGCTGTCCTCGTTAAAATACATGCCTGTGGCATCTGATGCACTAAAGTCGTCTGCATAATAAGTTTTTGTTGGGGCAGTAATATCAAAGTGATTCCGTCTGTTGCTAACAAAAGGCCGTTGTAGTGGACCCCTTGTAATTCCCCTTCCCATTCCTCTACCTTGTTGGCGGAGTACTGGGCATTCAGATCGCCAGTGTCCTTCTTTTTTACAGTATGCACATTGGTTTGGCCCTAATGGGTCAGACGTCAGGGAATCTTGCATAAACCTTCTGGGGGGGGTCAGCCTTGAAAACCCCTCGACCCCTACCTCTCTGCGATCCAGACCTGTTGAAACAATATTTTAGTTTTCAATTCCTTATTTTTACCTTCTTTCTTGTCTCGTTCATCATTAATTTGGTTTTCATAATAGTGGGCCATATCCAGAATTTTAGGTGGAGTGGAAGTGGCCCATGTACTCTCGGCCACTCGTAACTTTTGCGAAAGGTCGGGTAACAAGTTGCCTACAAATTTATATACAAATAGGTGTTTGCCTGTGTCCGAAGCTGTGTCTTGCCCACTATAATCGTGAAAAGTCCCCTCAAACCTGGTGAAGAAATCAGAGACTGACTCATCATTCTTCTGTTTACAAGCCGCCAATTTCGCCCATGATATTTTCTTTGGGGGCACCACCGTCTTCATGTAGGTAATTATGTGATCCGGTAGATCTAATATAATCTGTGATGTTTTCTCCCCTGGTTTCCTATCAATATCAGCTGCTTCCAGCTGTGCCCAGGTGCCTCCGAAGTCCGCATGGTCCTGTTTACGAACCATACGCCAAAGGTCGGGGGGCAATGTAAGTCCGAAAAACATGTCAATGTCTGCCAAGGTCATGACACAAGAAGTCAATGCAGCACTCATTTCTTCATAAAATGCACTGGGATTCTTTCTAGGGTCGGGCAAGGAAGCTTTAAGGGTCAATATGTCCGATCGTTTCCAAGGGGAATAGATCCATTGGAATTGAAATCGGGCCACATTAACACCCTGACCATCTCCTGTGGCTGGCTGAAACACAGGAGCCGCTTCCCGCATGGGGGAGGCTTTTGTTGAAGCTGATATAAGCCTCTTGAGCTTCCTCTTATGAGAAAAAATATCCTCCACCGCTTGTTTCAAGGGAACGGCAGTCAACATACCTTCATTCGACCTTTTCCATATTCTACTTAAAACTCTAGGGGCCTCCTCATTAACAGTAGATCTCCAGTCCTCTATTATCGCATTGGCCATTTCCCCTACGATATATTGCTGAATCATTTGTCGGTGTTGGGTCAAGGATGTGAGAACCTCATCCACACGTGTATCATCATCTCGTACCCAATCATGGGCCCGAGTCATCAATACTAATTTGTCATTTTCTGTAAGGACGGATCTATGACGTCTATGAATAGTAGGTGTAAGTACAGGGATAGTAACCTTTCTGTCGAGTACGGGGGTCGCGGCAGAAGTAGTAGGTAATGGGGGATACAATTGTGGTACTTGGGGTGGCAGGAAAGGTGCCGTCGGGGCCGCATTATTCCCATTGGAATTCGGCGCATAAGGAGGCGGGGATGGTCGACAGAGTAATTCTTCAAGTTCTGAATCATCATCATCTAAACCCTGATTAACCTTCCTATCTCTTGCCACATATACCTTTTGCATTTGAAGTTTAAATCGTCTATCTTCACACTCTATACTTTCTTCTTGTTCTTTTAATTTCAACTCTCTTATTTTCTGTAAAACTGTCTGTTCTTCGGATTTCTTCCTATCCTTTTCCTCCTTAATCTGCTTCTGTTTAATTTCTTTTCTCCATAATCCTAAGGCGTCAAACATACTCTGTCTACTCTTTCTCTTAAAGAGCTGTTCTTCTACATATTGTAATCTATTTAAGTCAAAGGTACCATTAAGTGGCCACTGTAAATTGGTATCTGCATTCGTATATTTATTCCACAATGTGCTAAACAGTATGGAAGAAATTCCGTATTTAACGTACATTTCATAATTAGGAGTACCTTCTATAGGTGCTGGCTGTCTTTCTTCCAATATTCTATTCTTGTCACAACAACAACAACACAATGCACGAAGTGTGCTAAAAACAGGCATGTTTACCAATTTCTTCTTAACAATGTCGTTAAGAGACTCTTATACCAAAACTAAGAAATGAGAAAAATTTCTCACATTACCTGCCTAAAACATTTGCAAATGTTTTATCAAGACAAAACCAAAAAGACAATCATTTCGATCCTACCTAATCGCAATTCTTCAACTCCCACCTCCCACCTGCCGATCCTCAATCAATAGATCACCAACAAATGCCAACCGAAGAGCCCCAGTTGAGACCCACAGCCGCCACGAAGGTCAGGTCGATTAGCTAAAAATCACCTCGGCCGCGAGAACAAGTCTCCTTTTGTGGGGCGCCCCTCGGTGTTTCTGTCCTGTCGAAACGACCTCCTTCTGGTCCAGCCGTGGTCTTCAATGGGGCCCCAAGTTGCAGCGCCAATTGTAGAAATGGGAATTATCTCTATCCCACTGGTGCAGGGACACCCTCTGTCTACGGGTTCACAAATGAGGATCAACACTGGAGTGGAAACAAAATACAAGTTTATTACACTCATGAGCGGGCTCCGTCTTACAGACAGTGCAAGTGTCTGAGAGGGAACTCTTTAAGCATGGTTTCAAACACCCTTTCATAAATTTTTGGTGCAGCATGACACTCACAAAATCTCCTCTGTCATGCCCAAATGCAAACTGCTAACTTCTGATAAGCCCCCACCCACGTCATTTTCATAAATAGATAGGGGGTGTTATAGGCGTTGGTGGGTTTGTAGATAGGAACATCTGCGTGCTCGGGGCGGTTCAACAGGGCCAAGCCCCTATCCTGGCACGCAAGTATTATCAGCACAACCAGCTTTCAGAGAACACGTAACTCCCTGACCTCACAAAGCCCCTCACAGAAACACAAAATGGATGTTCATAGACAAAATGGATGGCAGAATAGGCTAAGTTAGCATGATACATATTTCACCGTTCAACACACTTGGTAAGGGGGGGGACGACAACCAATTGTGTAGATACTGATACTTTGCAGTAAAAGTGCCCCAGGGTCCTCCATGACACACACAGAGCAAAGCCAGTCGCCCTCACGTGCAGCATGTCCACAGCACCTGTCCCCGCCCGATCCTGGTGGCTCCACAACGCCACTGTGGGGCCAGGTTAAGGCGGTCTCGTCACGGCCGCACCATGAAGTCTTGCCCGGGGGGGGCGGGGAAAGAGGGAGGTTGAAATGACATTGGCTGCCTCTCCTGTCTCGCCAATGAACTGTGCCACAACGTGCACAGCCTGGGCAGCACAAATCAAGGGTGATCTGGACACCAAAGTCCGGTCACCAGTGCCTTCCCATCAATCCGTCTCCATACATGGGGGGAAGGCTTCCAAGGTCACTTCTTTGGCGCTTAAGGCGTCAGCCCTATTAATCAGGTGGCCTAGCCCAAGAGACCACAGCCACTCTTGCTGAACTTAGAGTTTAGGAGTTGCCAGACCCAGAGTCCTGTGACATCGATGCCAGAGCAGATTTCCGTGATGACCCTATGACTCTGCGAAGAATAGAGGGGGGTCAGCCACCAAGCCCTGGTAGAACACCCGGGGCACACGCAGGGAGAGGGCAGAAGTGGAGAAGTGTGGCTCAATGGTTAGAGCGGCAGACCCTGATGCAGAGATCTGGCCCGGGACCAGGGTTCAATTCCTGCCTCGGCGGGTCTTGGGCTCAATTTCCTCGGACCTGATCATTCTCGCCTCGGTGCCTATTCTAATCATGGGTCCCACTCTGGAACTCTGGGCAATAGCTTGCTTAATCTCCACAACGGCCCCGCCAGCGCTGGCATGCCTGTCTTCACCTTGGGGGTGCCCAGGAGTGGACATTTCACAGGGAAAAAGACAGGAAGGGTTCCACAGCGGTATGCGTACAGCGCCAGGACACCCTAGGGTAACAGTGCGCTTTACAAGTACAAATTTCATTTCATTTCATTTCATTCATTTCATTTCATTTCATTCATTTCATTTCACAGCACATAAAGGCAGGTTACAATGTGTAAGTCCCCCCTGTAGCCCAGCAATCAGCAGGCAGCAGGTCAACACAACAAAGTAGTCATCAAAAAATGGCGGTCCCTCATGGTAGTGCAGCAGTCCTCTGGCAATGTGCTGTTTGTAGAGCCAGAAACGTCTGGTTACAAATCCCACGCAGTGTCTGAAAACATGGGATCAGAGCCCCAGTAATTCTACTTTAAAATGTCTTTGATGAAGGGGTGACTTCAAAGGAACCCTTTAGAAGTGCGCCACAATCCCTTTCAACCCAGCCTTGGCTCCAGACGATCATTGGGGGGTAAATCAGCCCTTTGTGTGAGGGCATGACACAACCTATTCCAATGTAAAGTGTGAACGACCACTCCCTCTCCCAGCCCAAGAAGACTATCTGTATGCAGATGAATGCAGATGTATCCCCTGTGTGGTGGCAGTCTAGAAAGTATGCACAAAGTGTAGCTGTCACCCAGGCCAGATGTGTATTGGAGTCAGGCTGTGTAGCACAAAAAGTCATAAGCACAGAGAAATGCCTGCTTTCTAAAAGTGGCATTTCTAAAACAGTAATGTAAAATCCAACTACACCAGTAAGTAGGATTTACCACCACAATCCTAAACATACCAAACATGGCAACACCACTCATTTCTGATCCAGAATTCCCACTTAAAAGTATATAAGGGAATTCCCAATGCTAGCCTATGAGAGTAGTAGGCCTCACAGCAGCGAAAAACTAAATAGGCTGTTTGTCACTACCAGGACATGCCACACATAAAGACACATATCCTACCTTTTACTTGCACAGCACCCTGCCCATAGTGCTACCTAGGGCCTACCTTAGTATTGACCGATGTGTATTAAAAGGGGAGTTTAAGGCTTGGCAAGTAATTTTAAATGCCTAGTCAAAGTGATAGTAAACTGTGCAAGAAGGCCCTGCAGTGTCAGGCCTAAGACAGGTTTGAAAGGCTACTTCTGTGGGTGGCACAAGCAGTGCTGCAGGCCCACAAATAGCATTAAATTTACAGGCCCTGGGTATATGGTATACCACTTTACAAGGGACTTACAAATTAATCAAATATGCCAAACAGTTGTAAACCTATCATACCATGTTTAGGGGGAGAGCACATGAGAGGATGTAGCCTTATGGCTAGAGCAGTCGACCTCGAAGCTGGGGAACCGGGTTCGAGTCTCGGCAACGACGCTCAACATCCTGTGATTCTGGGCAAATCACTTAATCTCCCCTTGCCTCACAGAAACGAAAGTGTCCTTTTGTAACGAAACTGGTGCTCATGTAAAGCGCTCTGATACCCGATGTCTCGGGTCTAGTTCACACTATATATAACTCTAAAAATAAATAAAACATGCACTTTAGCACTGGTTAGCAGTAGTTAAGTGCCCAGTGTTCTAACATCAACAAAAAGAAGATCAGAAAAATAGGCAGAGGAAGGCAAAACTTTTGGGGATAACCCTGCAGAAAGGGCCAGGTCCAACAGCTGGTCATTAGTAAAGCCAATAAAGGAGGCTGCTCATGGGGCACGCATACCCTGAATGAAGGAGTATTTACCCTCGCACCTTTGGATTGTCACTTTTGGTCCGTGCCCCAAGCATTTAATGAAGACTGGGTATGGAGGTTACCGATAGAAATAGAGGGGCCGGGATGACTCATGGAAATACTGAAGTTCCTCCACAAAACGTAAGATAGAATTGAGACAAGTGGAGAACAGGTTGGAGACCTTAGCGGCTACAGTGGCAGGGGTGGGGGTGGAGGTGTCCACCTTTGCAGGGGAGAAAAGGACTGGAACTTTTAAGTCCATCAGTACAGACCGTAGGTGATCTATGATAATTTTGCTTATTTTCAACCATGTTCAGTATCATCTATATGAAAGACTGTTTGGAGTGTCAAGTGAATGCTCAGAAAATGGCAAATAAAACAATATTGGGATGGGAGGAACTTGAGGAAGGCTTTGATCATTGCACTTCAATTGAGAGGTTCTTGTAGGAAAAACGGGCCTGTATGTGACTATTTCCTCAGCAATTGTGATAAAGTCAGAATGACTACCCACGAGGGGTAGACAGGATTATATAGTGTAACAAGACACAATATTATTCACTTTGCAAGATGTGATGTTGAAGTGGACTACTCGAAAGGGTGTTGAAATGAACAACTGGGAAGGGCAAAGTGATGCCAAATGGCAAAAGACATCTATTTTTCCATGATGCTAGCCCCACCACAATCAACAAGAGAAGTGAATTGCAGACTTTGCAGAAAGATTTCTTGTCTCTGGGGGCTTAAGCCACTGCTCTTTACCCAACTCTTTGAGAGTTGTTGTAAATGGCAAGGTCTCCATGTTTAGCCAGGTGTGGACAGCTATAGCATTTCCAGTGCTTCTCATTCCCAAGGTGCTTCTACTTTCGCATATTGAGTGGCTGTTGTGATTTCCATCTTTCCCTTCTTGATAACGCTCTTTTCTATTACACTTGCATTCTTTCCTCATATTTTACTGAGTGACACTGAGAGTTGGGTCTCCAGTACTGTGACGTTTTTGCTCTTGAGGCGATCTCTAGACATTACAGAGGTTTTGTACATTTTCATACAAAACTACAGCCCCTAAATATCTTCTCACCATGGAGTTGTAATTGCTTGTCTTGGTGATACCTGACTGCAGTTGCATTCTGCAAAAAATATCATTCTGCTTGCCTTGTTTTGTATTGAGACTTTGAGTACCTTTTGGTGCTTGATACCTGTGGAGCAGTTGTGTCAAGACATATGATTATGCAAAATATAAATAAAGCTCTCGAATGAAATGAGAAAAAGCTAAAATAGAGTTCGAGTTAGGGTTGAAAGTGGAGTTAGGTAAAGAGAAAGGATTAGTGTTACATTAGGAGTTAACATTAGGGACAGATTTAGAATTGCGTCAGGGTTAATGATAGGGTGAGTGTTAGTTTTAGAATAAGTGAAAGTGCCATGATTAAGGGTAAGAGTGAGAGTCAGGCTTGGTTAGGGTTTTTTTTTTTTTAAATATATATTTTATTGGTTTTGTAGTTGAGATGCACAACACGCCCAATGCGCCTAAATGGAACATAGAATGTTCAACAATAAAGCAAATACAAAAAACAAATACCTGCTCACCTTTACCCATCACACCCTCTGCCCACAATCTATCATAGAAACATAAAACAAAATCACTTATTAAATTGTTCGTCCCACTCCCTCTTGACCCACCCTTATCCCTTGAGTGACCAGGTTTCATCATAAATCAGGTGTTGTTGAGGGCGGACCGGTTCCAATGCTATACCCCGATAATCTGTCCAAGCCTGCCAAATCTTGCGGTGTTTCTGGGGGCAGCCCCTTGTTTTGTAAATTTGCAACTACCATGCCCATACAGTAGTCTATCCCCCTCTTCCACACGGCCACCGAAGGGGGAGTCACAGCCTTCCACTCTCGTGCTATATCCTGTTAAGCTAGTGTCAGGCCTAATAACAAGAAGGTTAATTTATATGTATCGCCGCCCAGATCATCGGTGATGTGTAGGAGGGCGAGTTTCGGGTCCATCCGGATCTGCCATGGCAAAACTCTACCCATACAGGCTGTCACCCCACTCTAGTATCAATAAAATTCAGGGCAGCTCCACACTGTGTGGATAAACGTGCCATCTCCCGTACCACATCTAAGAAAGGGCGGGGAAGCAATCACCCCAATCTACCACAGTCTATGGCGCGTATAATAAACTCTATGCAGATATTTGAGCTGAATCTGTCGGAATCTGGCCACTATTGCAGCCATACGAGGTGACCCTAAAACCTCTGTCCAGTCCTCATTCTCCAAGGCCCCAACGTCTGCCTCTCAAGTCACCCAGAGGGGACCAAATACATCTGGTTGGTTGGAGATTAGTGGCTGATAAATCTTGGCTACTTTGAGGTCACTTAGGTCGCCCATGAGGAGTTTACCCTCCAGCGGACTGAACTTGGGTAGGTCCAACAGGGTGGCTATCTATGGAGTGAGTGCATGGGAAAGCTGAATGTATCTGTGGAATTGGCTGCGATGGAGATGATATTCCTCCTGTAGGGTCTTGAATGATTTGAAGAGTGTGCCGCACATAACGCCCCCTAGGGTGGAAATCCTGATGAGGTCCCCCTTCTGGAAACCTTCCAGGGCCGCCACGTGCAACAGCAGTTGATCCTGCCAGAGCGGCGTCTTTTCCATTAGCCTGCCCCAAAACCCCATCCGTCGGAGAGACAAGCGCCATATATTAAGGACAGTTCTTGTCGCAGGGAGAAGGTCATGTCCTCCGCCATAGATGTGTGAGACCAAGGGGGTATCTCCCATCGCCCATTTTTCGGAGACATATGCGGGGTCTCCCTGTACGCTGTACTGCTAGTCATTTATTATCAGAAGATGTGATGCAAGGTAATATGATTCAGCATCTGCAGCGGCTATTCCCCTGCAATAATTGCATTTAAAACATTTACTGAGGGTGATACGAGGGGTCTCTCCTTTCCAGAGAAAAGTCGTGAGTATGGAGTTGAGTTTGAGGGACCACTGCCGTGGTATATTGTATGGGAAATTCTGCAGCTGGTAGAAAACCCAGGGTAGCTATACCATCTTAAAAATGGCAGACAGTCCAGTCAAGGACAGAGGGAAAACAGTCCAGACCTTAACATCCTCCCTCAGACGAGCCAGAACCACCTCCAGGTTAGCCATCTGTGCCCTCTCCTGGTCAGAGGACACAAAACCACCCAGGTATCTGAATCCATGCTGAGCAATCCGTAGTTTGGATGCCAAGCCTAGGTCCTCGGGCCAGTGCTGGTCGGTAAGACCATGGACTTCGACTCGTTAATATGTAGGCCTGACGTATGCATGCTCTGTAGAATGCTGGGCCCCGATTCATCAGATGCGGTAAGGAAGAAGAGGACATAATCGGCATACTATGCTGTTTTGTCTAAAAGTCTCTCCACCCACTCAATAGCCACATAGCAAACAGAAGGGAGGATAAGGGGCAGCCCTACCTTGTCCCATGCTGCACTGGGTATGCGTCTGACTTTGCACCTGCCACCCATTTGCACCAAATCTGTCAAGTCTGCGTACAGTGGCCTAATATAGGGCCAAAATTCAGGCATTGGAGGAGGAAAACAGGTACTCCCAGCTCACAAAATCAAAGGCTTTGTCTATGTCTGCCAAGAGAACAGCTGCCGGTCCCCCCAATTTATCTGCAAGTGCATTATATAAGTGTCTGATGTTATGACGCGTGGCGCAGTGTGGCATGAAGCCCGCCTGGTCTTGGTGAACCAAGTGTGGGATGAGGCGTATCAGCCTTTTGGCAAAAGGCTTTTGCTAAGATCTTGGCCTCTAGATTCAACAGCGAGATCGCCTGGTATGACGAGTGTTTGTCAGCGGTTGGCCGGGCTTGGGGAAGACTACAATCTCCGCATGGCACCAGTCGGACGGCAAGGTGGCCATGATTTGATGCAGAGAGGATCACCCCCAGCATGTGCTCCAATAGCTTGGACATATATGCTTTAAAGAACTCGCAGCAGAACCCATATGGCCCTGGGGCCTTCCCCATGTTCAAGCCAGCAAGAGCCACTGAGAGCTCATCTCCCGTTAGGGTGTCATCCAGTGTCTCACGGTCGATAGAAGAAAGTCTTGAGGGGGAGAGCCTGCATGAAATCTACTATCTGCTCACGCAACAATGTCTCCCTCCAGGTGTAAGCACCTTCAAAATGGGCGGTAAAACTGCCCAGCATCCTTTTGGGGTTAGTGAGCAACACACCGGAGGAGTTCCTGACCAATGGAACCGAGTGGCAGTGGGGTGTACCTTGACATAGGCTGTGGAGCAACTTACTCTATTTGTTCCCCCATTAGTACATGCGGCTGTGGGTCGCTTGCCAGGCCAATGTTGCTTCATCTAGCAAGGTCTGCTAGTATTGTTGCTTTAGAAGAACTCGCTGATGATGTGCAACCTGTTCATCGCTCCCATGACCCCGCTTGTCCAGTACTGCTATGCAGGTTTCAAGATCCATCAAGTCACGCCTCCTGCTCCGCCGCTCCCTGGTGCAGAAGCTAATGTCTGCACTCTGTAATGTGGGTTTCAGCACCTCCCACAGGGTCACCGAGTGCTCAACCGAGCCAGTATTGTGTGCGAAGTACTCCTTGATGGAGCATTCCATGTGTAACCGATATTCTGGGTT
Source organism: Calotriton arnoldi (assembly GCA_963921515.1). Lineage (NCBI taxonomy): Eukaryota > Metazoa > Chordata > Amphibia > Caudata > Salamandridae > Calotriton > Calotriton arnoldi. The sequence continues at coordinate 957,856 of CAWUFW010004829.1, read as the reverse complement.
CTGTAGGAGCTGAGGCGATAGGCGCCATTGAAAGTCCACATGTTGGTTGCCCACACAGAGCTGCAAGGCTTTGGGAGAATGGTCGGAGAGTCCCCTGGCTAGAACAGTAACATTGGAGACCCTATGCATGTACGTCTGTGAGACAAAAAAGTAATCGAGACGGGAGAATGAGCCATGGGCGGCCGAGAAGAATGTATAGCCCCCCCAGAGGCATGGTGTGCTCTCCACGCATCAGCAAGGCGCAGTGCTGATAGGAAAGAGAGCAGGTGTGTTGTCTCCATCTCTGGTAGTCCCCTGTGGACGCCAGTGATCTATCTATGGGCTCACAACGCCATTCCAGTCGCCACCCACCACCGTGGGCCCTTCAGGACGCTCACTCCATGCTTTTGTCAACAGATCCAAGAAGGACTGGCCTGGGGGGGAGGAGCATAGATGCACAGCAGTGTAAGGGGTTCCCCATACAAAGTACTGTCACGGTTATGTATCTGCCATATCCATATGCAAATTTCTTGGTATGCAGAAATGGGACAGTGCTTTTGATCAATACATCAGTACCCCTATATCGATAATCAGAACCTGAGTCCAACTCTCCCAACCATCCTCCAAGAACAGGAAGTATCTGTTCTGGGGGACAGACCATCACTCTGCCCCAACAGGGAGCCCGGCCCACCCCAACGGATCCCTATACCCAACATAAACACAATCGGAGAGATCCACAAACAACTGGCCACAGAGGAAGCATTGCTCAAAGAGGTCGCCGGAGGCGCCAGCTGGAGCAGGAGTCCCCATCAATGTCACTTTGGAGGCGCAAGCACGGTGTTTGTGGGGCCTGGAGTCCCATGTCCCCAGCCGGGGTGTCCGCAATCTGTCTGGAGCTCCTCCACGACGACCGAGACCTGTTATGGCGCTTTGCTGGGGTCATTAAGGGCCTTTCCCGTCTGTCCCTCTGGGAAGAGTCAAAGTCCACACGTGGAGGTGTGAGTCATTACACAAATCTTCTCATCTATCCACTGGAAGACCTCCAACCTGTTGAAGAACAGCGTCTGGGATTGATATATGACTTTTAACTTTGCAGGGTACAGGAGCATGTATCAAATGTCCAGATCACAGCGGCATTGGTTGTCTGCCTGGAAGGATTGTCTTTGCTGCTGTATCATTCTGGTGTTGTGTTGAAAAATCATAATAGTCTGGGACTGGTAGAGAATTTTGTCTTGGAGCCGAGCATGCTTAAGAATGGCGTCCCTGTCCATTTAGGTCAAGAGTTTTGCTATAACAGGTCTGGGCTTGGCACCCGGAGGAGGACGTCACACCAGGGTTTATAGGTCTGTTTGATTCTAAAGCAGGAGGACAGGGCCTTGTGGGCATTAGCGTATGGAGCCATTCATCCAGGAAGAGCTCCATAAAGGGACCCTCACATCCCTCCAGGAAACCAACAAATCATAGGTTCTTGCAGCGTGCCCTGCCCTTTACATCTTCCACTCTCGCTGCAAGTTCCTTGGTCACTGTGGTGAGTTTGGACACTGTTTGCTGCAGGGACGCAACTGAGTCCTCCATTCCAGAGACCCGAGTCTCCGCTTCCGCAATCTGTTCCACAGAGTTACGTGTGTCCTGACGGAGCAAGGTAACATCCGCACCCGCTGCACCAATCTTGGCATCGAGCATGTCTCTTGACTGTGTGATGGCTGCTAGCAGGCAGCATTGTCAGTCAGTGGGTCAGTGGATTCGCCCGCCCTGGCGGCCGAGGAGGAACCCCTGGCTGGGCATATTTGTCGAGAGTGATTTGTTTCCCCAGGGTAATCACTCACCCTGGAGGAGCAATGGGAAGGTGAACCTGTGCTGTTTGTGAAGCGTTTCCTTTTCAGTGGTGGCAGGAACTGGCACACAAGGCCTCGGGATACGAGGGCCCACCCAGCAGGCTGCACCCCCCATTGTACACAGCCCATGTGGCGGAGAAAGAGCCGCAGGGCAAAGAGGATCTCCGTCCAGGCCCAGATATCTTCAGCGTATGGCACTGTTTGCACACCTATTGTCCTGTATCACAGGGACTTCCCTTCTTAAAGCAGCTGGGGTCGTACGTGTGATGGCAGAGGCTCTATATTCTAGGCTGGGTCCACGCACGTCCCTGCAGCGAGCTCCTTATTATGTGGCAGGATGGTGATTGATTACCTGGGCCTGTGCCCCAGGCCAGTCCGATCAGGACCTCCAGCTGGCAAGTCCACCACTCTTCACCTGCTGTCTGGGGAAATATTGCCAGACTCCCATTAAGGCCAGCCACTGCATCGTGTAACACCCAAAACTCACCCGAGCTATTGCCTCCTTACTGGCAACGTACTCCTCTTCTGCTCCAGAGAGAGCCGAAATGGCTGTCAGTCAGGGCGCGCCCCTTTTGCTCTGTTTTCAAGGCCCAGAAGCCCACGGGCCACAGAACGCGCCCCGATGTAGCTGCCGGTGTGGGCTGCTCAATGACTGGCCCCTGGCACACACAACCCTGCACCGCTGGATTCACCCTGCGAGGGGAGGGGAGGAAGGCCTGGGCCCCCAGAGCAGTGAGGTCAGCTCCCCAGGGCTCCTCCGATGTGCGCCGCTATGTACCCGCTGCGCCGGCCTCTCCGGCTCCTCTGTGCGACCGTATACCTCTGCACCAGCAGGCCTCTCCCTTACATCAGTCGCCCCGGGGGCACCCAGCACTGCCAGAAGGTGCTTCTGTCTCCTCCTCTGCTGAAGGGACCCCCGGCATGGACTCTGCCAGCACCCCCTCCTCGATAGCAGCAGAAATTCGGACGGTTGCTATGCGGCCGTCAGAAGCAGCGTTAATCCGTGGCCGCTGTTGTATTGTTTCTGGGCCCTTTAAATCTCACAGTCTAAATATAATGAAATCAATGGTCCTTCAATGGACCTTGCTCTGTGCTGAGAGGGGTTGGATATTTGGGGATGCTGCAGTTATCCAATGAGGACCAGGAATAGGATAACTGAATCAGAGGATTGAAATTATACTCAAATAAATTTGTCTCATGAAGATCCCATAAATGTAAAATATGACTGCAAGCCCAAATCTCTTAACCCCTTCGGGTGCTGCGCACGTCCGTTGGCCGTCGTAGCCCCACCCGCTCTTTAATTCTCCCGCACTGCGGGAGAATTTGCGCCGTGGTTAAGGGGTTAAAGAAATGTAGACGAGCAAGGATCATACAAATCAATAATTTAGTTACTGCAATGAAAGTTATTAGCATAAGAGTTTGATGCTCAGAGACTTCTCGATTTCAAGCCTCTCTAGCCATCAATAACTCAATTAAGAATGCACATTCACTTTAGGGCACTAAATGAGAATAGCAGAGTCAAGTCATTCTAGTACGTTTTAGTTTATCAAGTTCAATCAAAAAATCAATAACATAAAAAAATTTAGCATTCAAGTTTAAATCATTTAATGAATACCAAAGCTCAGATTTCAGGAAGAAGTTTGGGGAGTCTAGGTAAGGGTGTAGTCTCTCAGCCGAGAGACCCCAGGCGCACAAAGCATATGCGTCAGTCGGAAAGAACCAACTAAGGGGCCGATTCCGATTCAGGCCGGAAATCTCCCCGACCGAGCCGGACCCGGAGAGATTTCCGACCGAATCGGACCCTAGCAGTCCGACCGAACGAGTACGATGCGCACGTATGCTATCGGACTCGATTCGGTCGGACTCCCATTGAAATCAATGGGAGCCAGTCGTACGATGCGTACACGGGCTCCCATTGACTCAATGGGCACGACGCGAACAAGGGCGCCCCCTACAGCGTGTTCGCGTCGATGCGGGTCGCGCCGTACATGCACATGTAGGGGGAACCCATGGGTCCCCCCTGTGTGCGACTCGCATGCCTATGCGACACGGACCCCCAAAGTGCGTCTCCGACAGCTCCTTGGAGCCGGACTGCGCGAGTCGGTCGGAGCGGTCGAGGTGCGCATCGTACTCACCCGGCTGGGGAACGTCTCCATTGCGCGGTGCGCGTCGTCCCCGTGCGAGTCGGTCGGAGCGGTCGGGTCCTGCGAACGAGTCGGTCGGAGATTTCGCGAGCGCACGCATCGTACTCGCTCGCCCGGACGCACGTACGACTCGGTCGGGAAATAGGGCTCCGAATCGGATCCGGTTAAGCCGAATCCGATTCGGTGCCCTACTGGCCGAGATCGGAATCGGCCCCTAAGTCTTATGCAAGACCTTTCAGGAAAGTTCCGCAAAGTTCCAAGCGAGCCAGTCCAGTCTGGTAGACAGGAGTCTGTCTCAGTCTGTCACAGTGGTGACATCGGCTTAGTCTCTCGCCGTAGCAAACAAAGAAGCAATGACGGCAGCCCCACTCCTTTGGGGATAGGCAATTATACTTTGTCAGTTTCAGGGTGACACCTCCTGGCATCACCTCATTTGATCAGACCACTCAGCCCATTGGTCAGTTTAAAAAGATGGTAATTGGAAATCGTAAGAAGACACAAAATTCGGAAACATAGGCTGATCCATGACATAGTTCCTTTTGTGAACTTATTTCGTGTCACAGTGAACAATAGCATATTGAAGGAAAGAACATTTGGGTTCAAGAGTACAAACTCCCATGCATCTGTGCCAAGCTGTATCAAAAATGTAACAAAAGCTCTGCGCAGTACAGGAGGAAATCAAAGGGATAGCTATATTATTCAGTAAGAAAGAACACAATGTGGAATGGCCTTATTCACTTTAGTTGAGCGAGTTTTAGCAAGTCATGTTTCAGGAAAAAATAATGCCTAGACGTATTTAAACTAGCGTGCAGTAAAAATGAGCAATCTTGAATTATGCATTTTAAAGAGATCTTAGCATATAAACTCAGAATATACCGTTAATACTTTAGCTATCGTTCATCAGCGTTGAAATTAATACATGTAAGTATTTGGTACTCATAAACTTTTCAAAGTACCAACGTGCACACATGTTTAAAATATTATTCTATGAATCTCGTTTACATTTCAAAACATTATTACATGTATGGAATACATTCTAACCAAGTCTTATTTTAACATGATAAACAATAAGTATGAAACACCTACTTTTCTCTGGTCATTTTCAATGCACACGTTATTACATATAGGATCAGTTCCTATTCATTTTTCACATTTTAATCATGTTAATTTATATTGTTACAGTAAAACCGTATTAAATTAACACTCATATATGGGAATCAGTTTGTTTAGTGAATAACTCCATAACGTGAGAGATTATTAATTTGCACATTTCTAAAAGAGGTTAGTTTCATATCACATTTTCCTTAGTGATAACAAACTATGGGGCATATTAGCAAGGAAGTGGCGAAGAAAGGCGTTAGCCTTCTTGGCTTAACGCCTCTCTCCGCCACTTCAGAAACGCGAGGCTGCACCATATTATCAAGGATGTGGTGCAGCCTCACGTTTCCCCCTGCGATGGCGCTAAGTTTTACAACTTAGCGCGAACAACTTAGCGCGAACGCAGGCACCCTTGCACCAGAGTGCAAGGGTGTCTGCGAGCAGGGAGGTTTGTTTATGTACAGTAAGGTGTCCCTTCCTGCACATAAACAAACCTAAAATGCCAGTTTGTAACTTACGTGTGTGCTGCTTCATGCAGCACACATGTAAGTTACAAAATGGCATTTTTAAAAAAGGTTTGTTTATGTACAGGAAGGGACACCTTCCTGTACATGAACAAACCATGGCATTTTGCTTTTTCCATGTGTGCTGCACAAGGCAGCACACATGGAAAAAGCAAAAAAGAGGAGAAATAAAGCATTTCTCCTCTATTTGCCATCTTAAGATCAGGATTTTCCTGGCCTTAAGTTCGGCGCTGCCACCGATTATCGCCACCCTTGATAATAGGTGGCAGTGTCGAATTCAATGGGTGTTGCGGTGGAACGCCCACCGCAACACCCACTGCACGCCCCTTTCACGCTAAATTTAGCGTGAAAGGGGCCCTATTATCAAGGCAGCGTTACGCCACTTAACGTGGCTTTAAGCCATGTTAAGTGGCTTAACGTTGCCTTGATAATAGGGAGCTGACCCTATCGCCACCACAACTTCACAAAAAGTGACGTTGTGGTGGCGATAGGGGTTTGATAATATGCCCCTATATTTCTTAATAATACCTAATATATGTCTACCCTACATTCTTCTGCATGCTTTTACGATGTCAGTGGCTATGTTTCTCATTCTCTGTGTCATTTCACATAAGGTGTAATTTGTGCACTTTTCACATTACCTCTCAAAAACAATGGTATTGGAATGGGTAGTTACCATATTCTTTAGTATAGCATTCTTCACTTTTATGTAGTATGTAAGAGTTAATCTCACTACAATCAACAATAGTGTCTACGATTAGGATGTGGGTTAACAGCAGAAACTGAACTGCCATGAGTTGTTTCGCCTCAACAATAAAGGTATTTGTTAATAATGATAGATGTGTTTCGCGGACTTGAATTAAAATGAATATACTTCATGAGGAACAATTTACTGAACAGCAGAGTAGTAGATTGTATTACATTAAAACTTGCATTGCTAATCTGAATTCACTTCTTTTAACGCTTCCTGTTGCTTTTTAAAATATTGTTATTGATTTTCATTGCAAGCTTCATCATTGTACATAAAGCTATGCGATTTTGCACACACACAGGATCCAAGTTCACATCTTTTCCAGTGTTTTTATACCCATACTACTTGAACCCCAAGGCATCACTGCACTCTTTCTCTCTTCACACTTCGTGTTGGATGTTACAAAATGCAATATGAATAATGATTTTTGTAATTTGGATCTCTTTTTTTTTAAACATATTGAGGTAAGCAATCATACCAACCGGATTGGATGCTTTATGATTGATTTTAGTGGAGTCGCTATGATTATCGTTGATGTAACAAGGTAGCTGTGTTCAAATAATTTCTCACACTTCATTATTGCAGGACTAAGTGAAACTCTCTTATGCAGTAACACCTTCATATAATCGACTTGTTAATATAAAAGTGTATCAGTGCATCTTGAAGTGTGCAAGCTATTACATTGCATTAAATTGTGTTATAATGTAATATATAATGTGATATAATACAATATCATATAATATAACATATCTTAAAGTCTTGACGTGCTGTGGATCACACTCTAAACATTGGTGCCACTGTATTCACCAAACTTCAAAGAATGCAACAGAAGGCAAAGTGAGAGTTGCATCAGTTGTTCAAGTTAGGAGCTCTAAAATACTTACTTGGCAGTTGTCAGAGAATAGTTTGTCTTGCCTCTTATGCAGAATGTAGGATGGGTTATGTTGGAGTGGAAAGTCCCCTGCATAATGTTGTAAGCATTCAACACCAGTAGTGTAACAAAAGCTTGCTAGCCCCCCCCATTTAGTTTCAGCAATACGGTTGGTGTCCAATGAAAAGAAGAGAACTATTTGTTCTTTAGGTTTCAGTGAGAGCAGTGTAGGTTCTCAGCATATGTTCCCTCATTTCATAGAAACCTAAGTCAAATCAGCCCTTAAGAGAAGGATATTTAAGGGATACTCTCCTTCTTTGAACATTTGGAGAAGAATTGAGCTAAATGTTGGTTTTTAGTAAAGCACATTTCCAAAACAAATAACTGTTAGTAATACCTTGCCTTTCAGAATTATCTGAATAGGAGCTACTAGGGTAGTCCAATATTTCAGAGTCTGCCTCAATATCTAGAAGTATTACTGTTTGCAGCTGCACATTAATGCATCAATCAGAACAATGGATGCACCAAAGACAGTTTGTATTGTTTGCTTGCCAGTCACAGTTATCAGATCATCGATATGTTTACCTCAGAATATCATCTTATTTCTGATATAATGGCATAACAGCTGTAATCTGGTGTTATTTTTTTCTTACAGAATGATATGTAAAGGTGCTTCGGTTAAATGCCAAACTATATCCAATACACCTTTGTTGCTCGAATATTCCAGATTTCTGCTTACATATTTAGGAGTGTTGTCGTTAACATAATGCTCAATGGGCCAAACACTCTGTCATGGGGTTTCCCTCATTTATGTCCCTAATGCCAGCAGTGCTGCTGAAACAATCCTGGAGTGCCATGTTTGCCTGAGCTGTGAAGAGTGGTATGACTAGTCACTGTCACACATTATCCTTCGGACCCATAGCTTACAGAGTCCAGCAGCAGCTTTATCTCTTGGGTGGCATATATAAGCATGGCGCTGGCTTCCACAAGATCCCAGTTCATCACACATCGTCCATGTGGGCGGGCGTTCACTTTGTCACAGCGGACATCACGCACTGACATGGCTGAAGCAATGGCAGAGGAACACAGTAGAATGGCCCATGGCCATATAGACACCACAGGTACAACCAGTTCCAATTAACTACAATAAAAACAACTCTTTAATTGGATGAATTAAAAACGGACAACATTTGGGGAGGGAAGCAGCTAACTTGCTCAAATAGTGTGCTCTTATTCTAAGACTTTGACAGGAGCTCCATAAGTCAAACTGAACTTTAGTTATTCCCCTTTCTGGACACCAGTGGCCCCAACTTCAATATTCTAGTCAGCCTGAAATACAGAAGCAATATGTGCTGGAGTGTTGAAGCCCCCCAAGACAGACATTGATGGAGCTATATGCACCTGCTTCTGTGCATGTGAAAAGTGCATATTCAGTGCATCAATAGATTTTGTGAGAGGCCCTTTCTAAATGTACAATTTCTTGCTTCCATCTTGCCCAGTGTGCATATCATGTCGACCTATTCCTAAAATTGTTTCACCACCATTTTATCTCAATATCACTGATTCTTTTATTTCCTCACCATCTATACCACTCACTTTCTTACCACTATCTGTCTCAGTCCCCCTCTCACCTTCACTGTTGTCCTCTTATCATCTTCCTTTTCAGTCTTCCTCTTGCCTCCATATCTTCTTCTATTATACTTATGCCTATCTTTTCCATTTTTACTTCCTCATCTTGTCGTGGGCACCCAGGTTCCTTCTGAACTCAACGTCTGTCCCCAATACACCCATTACTCCAGTTTTCTGGTCACCTTCAAATTTAGCTCTTTCATCCTCACACTTCTATCCCATGTTCCTTCCACTTCTCTCTTAACTCTGTTTCTGCCAGTTTCACTTTCTCCTCTGTCTCACCTGGTTTCCTTTGTACTTCCACCTCTTTTGTTTGTGTTTTCTTTATCGCTCAGAGTTTGGCTCTTACTAACATCTTCAATTTTACAATGTTTCTCCACCTCTACCTCTCATGCTCACTGACCCATTTCTCTTTTTTTTTTTTTATAGTTTTTTTTTATTGAGCAGAAACACAGAAGATACAGAAGAGGAAAAAAAACTGCAAAACGATTTGGAAAATAGGCATCTTTGTGTACATATAAATTTCCAACTATAAAAACTATAAAGTGCAATGTGCTGTCTTTAACCACAATATGTCTTTTCCAATAACAATGACGGATTATGCCAATTTCCATCTAGACATAAAAATCAAAATGATCTTTGCGGAAAAACTAATCAAAGTGCGATACATTACTAGCAGACATGTATAAGGTGCAAGATGCAAAATATCACAAATATGTGCTTTTCCTATCCAATTAGGATTGGTTCCTTTTGGAAACATTTCCGACTAAAGTGCAATGAGCTAGTTACATGGTATTAAAAAGATTCTTCTTCCAGACATAGTTCCATCTAAAGTGCAATGAGCTGGTTACATAATATTACAAGAAAAAAGTTCTTCTTCCGGACATAGGGGCTCATTAGGATGGCAGACGGACTGGAGTCCGTCCGCCATCCTGGTGTAAACCGGGACCGTCCGCCATGCATGCGGCGGTCCCGCACACCCGATCAGGATGCGGCCGCCACCATTGCGGACGGATCCTGCATTTTAACATTGCGGCGGGTGCTGCTGACAGCCGCACCCGCCGCGATGTTAAAATGCCATGTTGTGCATTTCACAGCACTACGTGGCAGGCATCACACAGTGCCTGCCACGTAGTGCTGTGAAATGTAGAGGGTACCATGGGTAATCCCCAAGTGCACCCTCACCTCCCCCAACACAAGGGGCCCGCAACGGGCCCCGTCAGTAATCCCCACCAGCCTTTCCATGGCGGCATCGCCGCCATGGAAAGGCCTGCAATACCAAGCATCCTAATTTGGTGGACGGTGTCTGCTAGGCACCGCCACCATTTAGGGCTATCGGATCCGTCCGCCAGGCAATCTGTTAGATTGCTTTTGGCGGACCCGTGGCGGACGGTCTTTGCGTCCGCCACGGTCCGAGCGCGATTCCCACCGCCATCGTAATGTGGTGGGGGGAAAATCGCAGAACGATTGCGGAAGGACCGCCACCGCATGGCTGGCGGTGACGGGCCTTCCGCAATCGTAATCGGCCCCATAGTTCCATCTAAAGTGCAATATGGTGATTTACCATCTAAACATACTTTAATAGAGAGAGAGAAAATAGAAAACAAGGAGACATTCATCTTCTTCCCTCGAAGTGCCGCCTGTGGAATTTACTACAATAGTTTTCCAAAAATTACAAAAGAGCAGTGCATAAAGTGCTAGAGTCAAATTATTATTTTATTTTTTTCGCTTCCCTGTCTTCTCTTCCTTTTCCTTTCTTTTTCTCTTTTTTTCCACCTTATTCATCCCCCTTCTCTCACCCCCTTTTTTTCCCCCTTTTTTTGGCCTTTTCCTTCCTTTTTGATTCAACCCTACATCTCCCAAGAGGTCTCTAACCTCTCCATAAATTGCCATGCAGCAGTAAATCTTTTATTGGCACCTACTCTCTTAGCGTATGCTTCTTCAAATTTCCTAGTACGAATTAATTTATTCAACCATTCCGAATAAGGGCACGATTCCGATCTCGCTCAGAAGGGCTCCTAGCGGCATCCGTCAGTAGTGAGTCCGAGTCATATGCGTGTTTTCCGTGCGACTCGTACAGCTGTACAAGCGAGCAAGTACGATGCGCTTCAAGCCTCGCGCTACGACCGACTCGTACCCGTCAGCGATGCCTCCCGAGTGACTCAAATCTGTCTGACGCGTACAGTGCAATGCGTACGGTTTCCGGCCGGCCAAGTACGATGCGCGTTGCGAGCAGCCGGTGCAAGTCGGAGCTTCTGGCTCGAAAAAGCTCTGGGAAGCGTACTTCGGGGGTCCGCGCCGGACCCCCCTTCACCCGGGGCCCTACGACTCGGACAGCGGGGGGACCCAGGGGTCCCCCTCACCCATGCATGTACGTTGCGGGGGGCACTGATGCGAACACGCGACAGGGGGCACCCTTTTCCAAGACGTACATTTTTCACGATGGAAGCCTATGTTCGCGACGTACAACAGGCTCCCATTGACTTCAATGGGGCTCCGAGCGACCTGAGTCCGTCAGCACTGCAGCGCATCGTACTCTGTCGCTCGGAGCCCCAGGAGCACGAGTCGGTCGGAAAGCTCTACGGGACAGAGTCGGACGGAGGGCTTTCCGAGCGAGATCGGAATCGGGCCCTAAGTAGGTATTTTTTGAGACCTCCAGTTCTGCAGTATCAGTGAACATGCCACGAGGGAGGCAATTGCTACAAATGTCTCCTCCCCTCTCGACATTCCCAGGTTTCGTCTCTGGCTTGGATCACTGACAGAATATCGACAACAGAAATATCGACTTACAGAAATATCGTGACAAAAATATCGTTGTCAAAAATATCGACCTTCTACCTTCATGATGGTAAGTACAAAAATATTGGGAAAAAAATATCATTGTTAAAAATATCGAAGTAGAAAATATCGTTTTTTATATGTATAAAAAATAATGTAAAATAAATTAAATAATACATATAACTTAAAAAAATATTTAGAATCATTTGTATATTTTAACAATTATAAGTAATAAATGTAATGTAAAAATAAATTAAACATACATATTTAAAATGTAATATATATATTTACTTAAAAATAATTAATAAATAATAATTTTAATTAAGTATAAAATGTTAGAAATATATTAAAATTTATAAATATATATATATATATATATATATATACATACACCTGTAACATAAAAATAAAAAAATAAAAATTATATTATAAATCAAAATATTAAAATATGTAATATTTTTTAAACCTACACTTTACACTACATTAACTGCAACAGTAGGGAAAGTGTTGGATAGCGGAGGAGAAAAAATTACTATTCCCACTCCAGCGAATGCAACAGTAGGGAAAGTGTTGGATAGCAGTGGGGATAAAATTACTATTCCTACTCCAAAGAGTGCAACAGTAGGGAAAGTGTTGGATAGCGTAGGGGTAAAAATTACTATTCCCACTCCAGCAAGTGCAACAGTAGGGAAAGTGTCGGATAGCGGAGGGGGATAATTTACTCTTCCCACTCCATCGAGTGCAACAGTAGGGAAAGTGTTGGATAGCATAGGGGTAAAAATTACTATTCCCACTCCAGCGAGTGCAACAGTAGGGAAAGTGTTGGATAGCGCAGGGGTAAAAATTACTATTCCCACTCCAGCAAGTACAACAGTAGGGAAAGTGTCGGATAGCGGAGGGGAATAATTTACTATTCCCACTCCAGCGAGTGCAACAGTAGGAAAAGTGTTGGATAGCGTAGGGGTAAAAATTACTATTCTAAGTCCAGCGAGTGCAACAGTAGGGAAAGTGTTGGATAGCGGAGGGGAATAATTTACTATTCCCACTCCAGCGAGTGCAACAATAGGGAAAGTGTTGGATAGTGGAGGGGAATAATTTACTATTCCCACTCCAATGAGTGCAACAGTAGGGAAAGTGTAGGATAGCGGAGGGGATAAAATTACTATTCCCACTCCAAAGAGTGCAACAGTAGGGAAAGTGTTGGATAGCGTTGGGGTAAAAATTACTATTCCCACTCCAGCGAGTGCAACAGTAGGGAAAGAGTTGATAGCGAAGGGGTAAAAATTACTATTCCCACTCCAGCGAGTGCAACAGTAGGGAAAGTGTTGGATAGCGTAGGGGTAAAAATTACTATTCCCACTCCAGCGAGTGCAACAGTAGGGAAAGTGTTGGATAGCGCAGGGGTAAAAATTACTATTCCCACTCCAGTGAGTGCAACAGTAGGGAAAGTGTTGGATAGGGCAGGGTTAAAAATTACTATTCCCACTCCAGCGAGTGCAACAGTAGGGAAAGTGTTGGATAGCAAAGGTGTAAAAATTACTATTCACACTTAAGAAAATTCCAATTTAAAAACAAACAAAATATCAACTACTATACAACATATAATAAAACACCCAAAAACAAAACATATCTATTATACATTTTTACAAAACATAGAAACATATAATAATGTAGAAAAAATATATAATTTACATAAAAAGATTTTTTTTTATTTTAACAAGAAATTATCAAACAAATAAATATTTGGTAATAGAAATTAATTGTAATATAAAAAAATTATTATTACATAAATGTAATATTTTTTACCTACCCTATAACACCACACAATTTACAACACATATCTAAATTAAATAAAAAAGTGTACCTCCATAATTAACACAATTAATTATCAATTTTAAAATTATTAATAATTTAAAAGCATATTTAAAAGATCAAAATTATTGTAGTAACCAAACATTACAGCTATACAACATAAATCCCCAAACAAAAAATTAAATAAACAATTACCAAAAATATTTAACAATTAATAAATAAATATTAATGATCAAGTAATGATTAATTAATGTAAACTAAATTACTTTCCACCATCTACCCCAATAAACACCATAACACACACCTAAAAATATTTACACATTTTCCATAACTAATTTTATATCGATAAATTCATATCAATTAACAACAAATAAGTAATTAATTTTAAAAATGTACTTCCCAACATTTACCACTATAAACACCACAACTCACACATCAAAATTATAAAACAAATGACAAAATTAAAATGTAATTAATTAATTAGCATCAATTAACAAAGAAAGTTTACAAAGATAGTCTAAAAACTTATTACACACTTGTAAAATGAGCCAAGATGGACTTTTTCCAATCCAGAATTGACAATGCCCAAAATAAGAGCAAAGAAATTTTTAGGATAGCCAAATATTTTATTTCTCCGAGAGCTTGTTGTACGGTAGGGCCTCGCACAGAGGAATGGTCAAAGAAGATTGCTCAATTTTTTCATGGGAAAGTCTCTCTGATCCAACTTGCGTTTTCTAACATATCTGAGGATGAGATGAACTTTTACAATAGTGTCAACAGCAAATTTCACATCTCGGATCCCCCACCCCTTCTTGCTTTCCCTGAGCTTCAGTTAGAAGAATCTCTGTTTCTTCTTCAAAGCATTAAGTCGGGCTCCCCTTCTGATCCCTGTCCAGCTAACATTTTGTCCCAGATTGCTTCTACAATCAACCAGATTGTACATCAGCTTTTTAATACTTCCCTCTCCACAGGCATTATGCCTAAATCGTGGAAGCATGCCAAGATCCTACCTTTGATAAAGAAGACTAATGCTGATCCGTCGGATCCTGCTAATTATAGGCCGATCTCTCTGCTTCCGGCCCTCTCTAAAGCATTAGAGAAGCACGTAAACAAAGTCCTGCAAAAACATATTGAAGAAGGGAAGCTTCTCCATGAATCCCAGTCTAGCTTCAGGGCAAAGTTTAGTACTGAGTCTGCGCTGTTGGAAGTGACAGAGTTTATCAGGGGTAAACTGGATGAGGGGGGCAAGGCCGTTCTGATATTGCCTGATCTGTCGGCGGCCTTCGATACGGTCCCACACAAGAGGCTCTTGCACAGACTTAAGAACATTGGCCTCGGCGGGACCGTCCTCAAGTGGATGTCCTCCTATCTGGGAAACAGATCCCAGGACATCTGGCTTCCACCTTTTTCCTCTCCGGTCCCTGCTATCAATGTTGGCGTCCCTCAAGGCTCCATTCTTAGCCCGACCCTTTTTAATATTTATCTTTCTCCCTTGGCATGCTTGGTAGAGGAAGCGGGTGCCAAAATTGTCTCTTGCGCTGACGACACGCAGCTTATTTTCTCGTGTGATGAAGGCTCCGACTTTGACGGGGCAAAGATTAATTCCTGCCTCTCTAAGGTTTTTAACTGGCTCAGGGTTAATCAGCTAAAGTGCAATCCGGACAAAACGGAAATTGTTTTCTTTGGAAAACTTGAAACACCTGACTGGAGCACTTGGTGGCCCAAGGATTTGCCACCCCCGCCCGCTGATAAAGAGAAAGTAAAAAACCTGGGGATAATCATTGACAAAACATTGTCGATGCGTTCTCAGATCCAACATCTTTCTGGTGCATGCTTCGGTATACTCCGAATGCTAAAAAAAATTCTGCCGCTCCTACCGCTGGAGAGTAGAAGGATCGTCGTGCAGGCTCTTGTGACATCTAAGCTTGACTATGTCAACTGCCTGTACCTCGGTCTTCCTAAATCTTTGCCCCAGCGCTTGCAAGTGGTTCAAAATGGAGCTGCCAGAGCCATCGTGAGATCAAGACCTAGAACTTGTATGACCCGATTCTTAAATCTTTGCACTGGCTCCGCATTAAAGAGCGGATTGACTTTAAGGCTTTGACCATCTTTTTAAAGCCTTCCACAAGGTTGGTGCTGAGTACCTTATTAAACGAGCAAACCATTATTCTACATCTAGACCCTTGCGGTCTTCAAACACTAATTTGGCCATTGTGCCCAAAACACGCCTTGCTCGTACTGGCGGTAGATCTTTCGGCTTTTTGGGTGCAAAATTATGGAATAGCCTGCCGGAAATCCTGAGGCTTGACTCAAACTTACTTTCTTTTAGAAAGAGTCTAAAAACATGGCTATTCACTCAATAACTGGTTTCTTCCACTCATCTCTTTTCGCT
Source organism: Calotriton arnoldi (assembly GCA_963921515.1). Lineage (NCBI taxonomy): Eukaryota > Metazoa > Chordata > Amphibia > Caudata > Salamandridae > Calotriton > Calotriton arnoldi. The sequence goes on along the minus strand of CAWUFW010004829.1, from coordinate 942,043 downwards.
GTTTATGCGCGAGGATACTCTAGCTTGAGTAGCTGTGCGCTCTATTAAATACGCATTTCATTCATTCAATTAAAAATAAATTACCTCCCACCATATTACCCTATAAATGCCACCAACAATTCCGTAAAAAATTATACAATTAACATAATTCATTAACAATTAATTACTTAATTAATAACAATTAATCAAAATATAAATAATTATTAATAAATTAATTCACACAATTAACACTATAAAATAATAATTAATAAATATTATATAAAAAATATTATTACATTTATTTAAATTAAATTACTTCCCACCCTACTCCCCTATCAACCCACAACCCACTCCTAAAAAAATCACACAATTAACATAGTTACCAATTAATTAATAATAATTATTAACAAATTAATAAATCATTAATGATAACTTATTTCCCACAATTAACAATATAAAATATTAAATAAATTAATATTAATTATGAAAAATATTAATAATTTAATTATAATTACATTACTTCCCACCCTATTCCCCTATAAACCCACAACCCACTCCTAAAAAAATGACACAATTAACATATTTACCAATTAATTAATCAATACAAATTAACAGCCAATTGTTAATTAATTAATAATAAATTAATTACCATAATTAACACTATAAAATGGAAATTAAATAAATACTAATAAATAAAAATGAATATTCAATTTATTATAATTAACTTACTTCCCACCCTATTCCCCTATAAACCCACAACCCGCTACGGAACTAAAATGCTAAATTTAATTAAAATAAAATTAATGTTCAATTTATTATAATTAAATTACTTCCCACCCTATTCCCCTATAAACCCATAACCAGCTACGGAACTAAAACGCAAAATTTAATTAAAATAAAATTAATAACTTCTAAAAATGTAACACATACATTAAATAAAAATGCAATACTTAGACAAAAAAATATAGCACATACATTTAAAATACATACTAAAATACATAACACTAACTAAAAAAACGATATTTTTAACAACTATATTTTTGCAAACGATATTAATGACTTCGATATTTTGGAAAACAATATTTCTTACCTTAAACTCGATATTCTTGACCACGATATTCTGGCAGTCGATATTTCTGAATCACGATATTTTGCACTCGATATTAGTGCAAGTCAACATTTCCTACTCGATATTCTGACTGTATACCCTCCGGCTTGCAAGACCAAAGAGTGCAATTTCAGCGTCAAGATCCAGACTTTTCTGAACTCCCCGGCTTAAAGCCGCACCTTGCTTGGACTTCTTGCCAGGTAATGCCTCTGCCGGACAGTAAGGGGCCGATTCCGATTCAGGCCAGAAATCACTCCGACCGAGCCGGACCCGGAGAGATTTCCGACCGAATCGGACTCTAGCCGCCCGACCGAACGAGTACGATGCGTACGCATGCAATCGGACTCGAGTCGGTCGGACTCCCATTGAAGTCAATGGGAGCCGGTCGTACAACGCGTATGCGGGCTCCCATTGACTCAATGGGTGCGAGGCGAACAAGGGCGCCCCCTACAGCGGGTACGCGTCGATGCGAATCGCGCCGTACATGCACAGGTAGGGGGACCCATGGGTCCCCCTGTGTGCGACTCGCGCGGCTTTGCGTACAGGGGGGTCCGACACGGACCCCCAAAGTCCGGCTCCGACTGCCCTTTGGAGCCGGACGGCGCGAGTCGGTCGGACTGCTTGAGGCGCGCATCGTACTTGCCCGGCCGGGGAACGTCTCCATTGCGCGGTGTGAGTCGTGTCCGTGCGAGTCGGTCGGAGCGGTTCGGACCCGCGTACGAGTCGGTCGGCGATTTCGTGTGCGCTTGCATCGTACTCGCTCGCCCGGACGCACGTACGAATCGGTCGGGAAAGAGGGCTCCGAATCGGATCCGGTTAAGCCGAATCCGATTCGGTGCCCTACCGGCCGAGATCGGAGTCGGCCCCTAAAAAGTGCCCTAGCTCTTTAAACTCCCAATTGGTCCAGGACCTTAGATGACTGCCCTGAATTTGAAGGACCAAGCTCTTTCATTCGGATAATTTAAAAAAATAAAATCCTGTGGAGCAGGCCTGTTTAAAAAAAAACTGGAGTCTGTAGGCGTACTCCTGCAGGGTCTTATACCTCGTTTTTTTAGGGAGTTTAACTGTTTTCAGAAATACCGGAACCTGTGAACCCGCTTCTTGGACCATCTTCTCTAAAAAAAAATCATCAACAGAACCCTTGCGGTCAAGAAAACGGGCTGTTAAATCTAAAAAGGCTGCTTCATAGTATGTGCGGACTTGAGGGAGTGCAAGCCCCCCCTGACTGATGTCAAGTTGAAGCGCTGAAAGCTTTACTCTTGGAGCCTTCCTATTCCAAACAAACCTTCTAAACAACGTTTCTAACTCCTTAAAATAGGTTGTATTCATTTTTATAGGGAGATTTGAGAACAAAAACACAAGTAGGGGTAGAATTGACATTTTTATGAGAGCCACGCTGCCTATCAATGTGAGTGGTAATAGCGACCACTCTTCTAACAGCTTTATAATTTTTTTCCTCGTGGCTACATAGTTTAATTTAGAAGTTTCCGAATATTGACTGGTGACATAGATCCCTAGATATCGGATTGGATTGGGGTTAAGGGCTTGCTGTTTAAAATTGTCGGGAGAAAATCATTCAAAGTATTCATTGTTAAAACCTCAGTCTTATTACGATTAATTTTGTAGCCTCCAATTAATTCAAATTGTGTACATTCGGCTAATAATAAGTCAATATTCTGTCTTCCCGGGCTAAGATAAAGGATAATATCGTCAGCAAACAGCTTCAATTTAGCCATACCTGGTATTGGTGCTTTAATCTCCATGTTGTTGCGGATTCTAGTGGCTAAGGGTTCAATAAAAAAGGTAAAAAGCACAGGGGAAAGTGGGCACCCTTGCCTGGTCCCCCGATTGACGTTGACCATCCCAGCTGGATTAGAATTAATAATTACCCGTGCCTGTGCCCCTTGATAGATATTGCAAAGCATTTTTTAACCTGGGAGGGAATCCCATACCTACCCAGACCATAAAAAAGGGCATCCCAATTCACTAGGTCAAACGCTTTTCCTGCATCGACCATCATGATGATTGATTACAGTTAAAAAATCAAGTGCTTGGACTAAAAACCCTGTATTCGTGGACATCAACCTCCCTGCAATGAACCCTGTCTGATCTTTATGGATCACTTTTTGTGCAAGAGGGGAAAAGTGCTGCGCCCAGATTTTCATTAAGATTTTATAATCGGAGTTGAGTAGACTAATCGGTCTATATGACTTAATCTCTCTGGGATTCTTCCCTTTCTTAACAAAGCTGACGATGATGGATTCCTTAAAAGCTGTCGGAACCAGCCCCCCCATTTTTATATAATTAAAAAGCTCTACCAAGAAAGGTGTTAATTCTTTGGCAAAGACTTTATAAAATTCTATTGGTAGCCCATCATTGCCACACGCTTTTCCTCCCGACATTGAGGCAAGGGCTAGCTGAATTTCAGCTGCTGTAATGTCAGCTTGAACCTCCTCTGCCCGGCTATTTGATAGCTGCGGAAGATTGATGTCCTCAAAATATTGTTGAATTGCCTCTTGCCCAACCATATATTTAGTTGCATACAACTATTCGTAATGCTGCAAAAAACTTTTGAAATCATTTCCTTATCAGTCACCGGGGTTCTTGTGTTGGGATCTAGAACTTCAGTAATTAGGGCCGCTTCCTGTTTTGTCTTAGTAGACCAAGCCAGCAGCTTGCCTACCATTTGGCTCTCTTCGTAGATACGCTGCTGGAATGTCCGGGAGCTGTTTATTTCTTCGAGAATAAAAACTCCTTTAACTCCTGTTTAGCTTTTTCAAGCTGCCCTTGCCCTGGCTCGTTTCTTCTTAAAGAAGCGTTTTCTGCAGCAAGGCGGAATCAACCGCCGACTGCAGTTGATCTATATGAGTCCTACCTGTTTTGGACTGTGCGGCCATATAGGCCATAAGCTCCCCACGGTTTGTGGCCTTAAAAGCCCCCAGACTGAAAAAAGTCCAGCTGTGCCCTCATTGACTTAAAAAAATTCCACTATCCATTTTCTTGTATCCAGTAGCCATTGTTGATTTGAAAGGAGGAGTCGATCCATCGGCCACCTGGATCTCATCCTCCTAACCTCATCCATTTCTATTTCAACTTTGACCAACGAGTGGTCTGAAAAAGAATTAGCCGCCATCTCTGATCCTGAATATTTCAAAGAACGAGATATCAAAAAGAAGTCAATGCGTGAGGCTGACTGGAATTGTCGAGAATAACAAGTATATTCCCGTTCCTCGCAATGGGCTCTACGCCATGGATCTATTAGCTGATAGTCTTGTGTAATAACATCGATTACTTTTTTGTCTTCGGCTTCAGCTGTTTTTTATTTTTATTTGAGGTGTCCTTTGTCAAGTCCTGAATATAATTGAAATCCCCACCAAAAATAATTTGCCCTGTAGCCCCTCTGAGTTTCTCGTTGATCTTCACCATAGCTACTGGGTCATCAACAATTGGACCGTAATAATTAATAAAGTTAAAAATATTCCCGTTTAAACTTGTTGTGACCCAAAGCCATCGACCGTGTGGATCCCTCTGTACTTGGAAAAATTCCCAATCCACCCCCGACTAAAATATATGGCAACCCCCCTTACTGCCATCCCTGCTGATGCAAAAACAGCTTTAGAGAACATTTTAGGTATAAAAAGCTTAGGAGTGTTTGTTTTTAAATGAGTTTCTTGAAGGAAAAGGACTTGTGGTGAAAATGAAGCTAACCACCTTATTATCCCTCCATACTTCTGTTTGTTTAGAACACCGTTTACATTGACCAAAATTATCCAATATTTAAATTTCATTTCGAAGATTCATGCTTAAATATTGCAATAATCCATTCAGCACAGTACACTGTTTTTCCGCCATCCCGCCCCTATGATTCTGCTCATTTTTTACCCCTTGCTCCCAGAACGCACCTGCTCCCAACCCCACCCCGTAGCTAACCCTCCCAAGGAGATGGGACAAGGGCCCGCTCCCCCATCTCCGCCCTCCCCAAATACCTCTTTGTGGGGTGCCTTGGTGCTGCACCCTGAGTGACCCCCACCTCCCCCTGCCTCCAGCCGCCCCCACCCTTGCATTTTAATACTTCTTATCTATTTTGCAGAAGAGATTTCTTTCAATAGATCCTGCGCTTCCTCTACATTCGCAAACATGTGGAACTTGCCCCTCACTAACACGCTTAATTTTGACTGTTGGGCAATTGAAGCCTGTGCACCCTGCGCTTTAAAGAGATAGAGTAGTTTGACAAATTCTTTTCGCTGACGTGCGGCTGCAGCAGACATATCAGCAAATATTCGACAGTTGGAAACACCATCAATTGAGAATTGTCTCTGCTGGATTGCCTTAGATAAAATTTGCTCCTTGATGCGGTAGTCGGCAAAGTTAATCAACATTGTTCGAGGAAATTTTGCATTCGGCAAGGTATGTGAAGGGACCTGATACGCTCTTGTTATGGTAAGATCACCTGTACATTCTGGGAGTACGCTCTTCTTAATGAAAGATTCGACCCATTGAAGGGGTTGCAACCCTTCACTCCCTTCTGGGACCCCCACTATGCGCAAATTTGCACGCCGTAAGTGGTTCTCAAGCTCCTCTACTTTACTTTCCAGGGAGGCTTTCTCTTTAGTGACCATAGTCACCTGCTTTTGAATTGTAGTCATTTGATCCTTGAGGTGCGCGATCCTTGATTCTGCTTCTTGCATTCTTGTCGGCAGACTTCCCACTGCTTCCTCGATCTTTGAGAGACATTAATGAAGGGATGCTATCTCATTAGCTTGTGTGGTCTTGAGCTCCCTTATCTCATCCAAGCTGAGATTCAACATAGTTTTTATGTCGCATTGCAGAAGAGTTCCTTCTTCCTGAGTTTGTATCGACAGGGTGAATTGGAGTCCTTCGTTTTCTTTCAGGATCCCTCCTTGATGGCCTGCTACATCCAATCCCGTTTTACTTAGCCTCTGGAGCTGCTATTGTTGCTGCAAGTGCAGCTGTGGACGCGGCTGCGGGGATAAAGGAGATAATGAAGCCAGCGGCTGTTCCATAGAAAGGCTGTTGTCCTGTTGAAAAGAACTTAGCTCATTACTTTCATCCGGGATAACTGATTGGTCCACCGAGGCTTGGTCTTCCTGCGAGGAGCTAAATGGTGTTTTCACGGGAAGCCCTTGAAATAGAACTGCTGGAGCCCGAATGGCCAGAGGTGTTTTGGCTTTAGAAAACAATGAATACTCCTTCGTACTTTGCTTGCTGGTATTAACCAATTTGTCTTTTCTGCTGTCTTGTGTAGAAGGAGAACTCACTTTACTCTTTCCATTATCCCGAGCCCCTGTTGCTAGGTCTTCTGTTTTTTTTCGATATTTCGTTGAGTGGTCCCGGCTCTAGCTGTAGATTTGAACTAGCCACCGGCTCTCCATCAGCTGTGATCTCTATTGCTGCTCTCCTTGCTCCAAAGTCCTGGCTGGTTTCCGCTGGCTCTTCTCCTGAACTGACCGAGCTAGAGTGTCTAGTAGAGCCAGTTCGTGTTTTTTGACTATACTCTGCTCTTGCTGCCGCTGACGCTTCCTTCGCTTGTGCTAGTCGTGTTTTGGCTTTCAGGCTTGCAGCTGAGTCCACTTTAGCCATTAGATTTGTTATTTTTAAATGCTTTCCCATTTTTTCCCCTTTCACCTAAGGCAAAGGCCTCCTGGTGTAAAGGTTGGGCCGTGCTGACACCTCTAAAGTCCCGCTTTCGTTTAATATTAATAGCGCCCCCCAGCAAGGATTCTTGTGGGGGGGTGGGGTCCAGAGCCACTAACCGTGCTAAAGGGGAGAAATATACAGGCCCGCTTCCACTCCCCACTACCTTTAGGACTCTTACCCCCTCTCTCCCCCCTGCAGTGCACCAGAGTCAAGTCTTAGTCCATAAAGCTGCCCCTGCAGCCAGTAACTTGCCAGCAACTGCTCACCTCCAATCACCAAGACTCAGCACTTCCTCCGGGTCCCTCCGGGTTGCTTTCCAGCCTTTTATATTAAATGCCCCCACAGCTCTCCACAGTCGTCTTCTTCTTACAACGTTGCCCTTTTTTTTCCCCTTTCCCTTGGGACTCAAAGAGCGCAAATAGCGCAAGGAGCCAGCAGGAACCAGCAAGGAGGAAGCAGTGACCCAATCTCGCCCTGCATTCAACGCTGGAATCCACCCAGCACCGAAGCCTCGGGACACACGAGGCACACGGAGCCCTCCGTCTGCCCCAATCCGCCTGAATTACAGCAATTCACTTGGACTCCGCAGGCCTGAAAAAATGAGGACTCCCACAACTCTCCGCTGCCGCCGTCCACACTCCAGCCGCACTCCGAGAAGCGGTTGCGGACGGCGTTCTTCATCTGCCATGTATTTGGGCCATCGGGAGCGGCCTCGAGGGGGGGAGGAGCTAGCGGTCACTAGCCGCTACGTGCCGCCAACATCACGTAACAGCCCCGTGGGACTGACCCATTTCTCGTTTGGATTCTCTCTCACCTACCTTACTCATTCATGTCCCAGTTTCCATCTTTCTCTATCAGATGACACTTTATTGTTTACCCTTGACTCTTATCTGTATCTTTCTCGGATTTCCTTTCTGTTGATTCGTGTTCTTCATTCTTTCCTGTCTTTTTTTATTTCCTGCTTCCTACCTAACCCAGATACTTTGCTACCACCCCTTCTCATACCATCTCTCCACTCATTTTGTTGCATATCTACCCCCGCACGCCTCACTGTGTTGCTCGCCCAGCATTGAGTAGCTCCGTTCCTCTCCCACCCTCATTGTCTGGTTTCTGCTCTCTCTTGGCCTTCTGCTTCTGCTTTTCTCTTGTTCTTTACTTTCTCTTACTCAGTTTCTCAATCTTTTCCGTCCCTCTCTTTTTCTTTCCACGTCCTCCACTGTTCTCTGTTACTTAGGGCCCGATTCTGATCTTGCTCGGAAGGGCTCCTAGCGGCATCCGTCAGTAGCGAGTCCGAGTCGTACGCGTGATTTCCGTGCGACTCGTACAGCTGTACGAGCGAGCAAGCACGATGCGCTTCAAGCCTCGCGCTACGACTGACTCGTACCAGTCAGTGATGCCTCCAGAGCGACTCAAATCTCTCCGACGCGTACAGTGCAATGCGTACGGTTTCCGTCCGGCCAAGTACGATGCGCGTTGCGAGCAGCCGGTGCGAGTCGGAGCCTCCGGCTCGAAAAAACTCCAGGAAGCGTACTTCGGGGGTCTGCACCGGGCCCCCCTTCACCCGGTGCCCTACGACTCGAACAGCGGGGGGACCCAGGGGTCACCCTCACCCATGCATGTACTTTGCGGGGGCACCTACGTGAACACGTGACAGGGGGCGCCCTCTTCCAAGACATATATTTTTCACGATGGAAGCCTATGTACGCGACGTACAGCAGGCTCCCATTGACTTGAATGGGGCTCCGAGCGACCCGAGTCCATCAGCGCTGCAGCGCATCGTACTCTGTCGCTCGGAGCCCCGGAGCACGAGTCGGTCGGTAAGCTCTACGGGACAGAGTCGGCTGTAGGGCTTTCCCAGCGAGATCGGAATCGGCCCCTTAATGTTTGCCTTTCCTTCTCCCCTCCCGTTTTTTTTTCTTCCTATGTCATTTTTCATTCTTTTTTTCCCCTTTAATTTCTCTTTAGGTTATCTCTTATTGTCCCCATCACATCTTTTAACTTGCCATCACATCTCTTTGGTTTCAAATGCTGCTATTTTTCTTTTTCAAGTTTTACTCCTCCCTCGCAATCTCTCCCTTTCAGTTATTCCCCTTCTTTTTCTTTCCCTGCTACGTTACTTTTATTGTTCACATTCTCTTTCCCCTCTTTGTTTCCTCTATCTTTTGTTCTTTTCATCCCCTTTATTGTTCCTTTATCTCCATCAATCTTCCTTTGCTTTGGACTCCCTCATTTTTCCTCTTCCTTGTTTGCATTTCTCTGTTATCCTGCTTAGGCCTTTTTTTCTGTCGATGAACACTCAAGGTCTTGGCAGACAGTTTTTCCCCTGAAGCAGCTCACAGGCAAATGATGGGAGCCTCTTTGGGGAAAAATGATCCTTGATACCTCATCGACCAAACTAAACCAGAATGGCGGATCTGTTTCTCTTTTGTTATTTCTGAAGATAGACCCCAAATTGGCAATATAAATAACATAGCAAATGCCCACCTGCTGATGATCTAAATAACATACCTAATGCTGACCATGTCCAGGGATTTTATTTTCCACTTCCTAGTAGACATTTTAAGAGCTTTTCTGTCCAGGATTCTCATGATGTACTTGATGGCCCAGGACAGACATGACACCAGTAGGGATTATGACGTACGGGCTGGCCTAAAGTATTCAACCCCTCTGCCTTTTTCACTAGCATTGGCTCCGTGGCATGGGTGTTTCTTAAACCGGAGGGGGTGGCTGCTCTGCCATCAGAAACACTATGCATACCCACACTTTAAATGGGTGACCAGAAGATGCAGATGTCACATGCACTTGAGTGCTGCTGAGATCAAAGTGAAGGAGAAGAGATCACTTCAACACTTGCACAAGGATGCAACAGAGTAGGTTTCTCTCTTCAGTCACATATTCAACAGGCACTGCACAGGTAGCAGCATTGGGAACTTCTTGCACACATAAAAGAGGTATGGTATAGGCAGGAGTGCGGTAGTCTATCACACAGAACAGGTTCATTATGAGGCTGATGGAGAATGACTGCCACCTTCCCAGTCAGGCGCAGGGGCAGAAACTGAGAGGGCTGCAAGGTTCTTCTGGAGAAGCTGGATAAATGCCTTAGATGAGGAGCCTACCTTGCTGCAGAGAGGGGGTGCTAGCGGCCTCCCTTTAGGAGGAGTCTGCACTGAGGAGAACCCAGCAGTAGCTGCCTGGAGGACAAGCCTGGAGGACAAGCTGCCCGAGAAAAAAGATTGGCATAGCCAATAGGTCTCGCCTTTGGGACCTTAAAAGTGTATAGCCATGCAGCACATCAGACTACCCAATGTGTTACAAAACCTAAAATAATTAAATGAAAAAAATCTGATTATAATTATCACCACTACCTTCCAGAGAAAGCCTGAGTGAAATGTGAGGCTGCAACACAAGCATGATAAGCCTTCTCTGTGGGAAACAGGAGGAAAATTAAAGCCTTACTTTGAGTTTGGTAGGTGGAGGAAATTTGGCAAAAAGCAACTGATATGCCGCCCGCCATTTTTGCGGCATATTGGTCCTATATACTGTGAATAGGTCAAATGGGAAATCTGCCAATTTTTTGCACTCCAAGTTAAACTCTAAATCTGTGGAGGTGAAAAACACAAAATCCTCACCACATTTCCACCTTCCAGATATCCTTTCGTCGAAATCAGAGCTGTAAACTCCAGATGCATCAAATGTTCTTTCTGCTGTGTTACAAACTAAGGGGCATATTAGCAAGACCCACGTTAAAATTATCGCCGTTTTAGCGGCAGGAAACTGCCGCTAAAGCGGCGATAATGGACTTGCTAATATGCGTTATGGAATTCCAATAGAAGCCCAGGTTAGATGTCCTGCACATCTAACCTGGGCTTCTATTGGAATTCTATAACGCATATTAGCAAGCCCATTATCGCCGTTTTAGCGGCAGTTTCCTGCCGCTAAAACGGCGATAATTTTATCGCCGGTCTTGCCCCTAAATCTTTAATTATAGGGGTTGCCACCAGTGATTTTCACAACTACAGCCCACGGTGTGGGGGGGCCCGAGCTGCAGGGGGCCCACTCAGAACAGTGCTCTGCCCTGAGAGCTCCTGATTAAATCCGGAAGGGGCCCCTCCATGTCTCCATGTACCTTGTAGGGGGGCTAAAGTTTCGTTACGCCACTGAATTTCTTTGTAAACTGGGGGCACAGGTTACTTACGCAAGTACACATTTTGTTAATGTCGCTGAATGTGCATTCTAATGGCAGTGGGCAGGGTGGGAGGAGAGATGATTTTTTTAAGGAGTTGTAATCACAGGTCTGCGACCTGCAGTCACAGGTCTAGAACCCTATATGGGTGTACATTTACAAAATGATCCACACGTTTGTTTGGAAACATGTGGCAGCCGTGTGTCCAGGCCAGCTCAGGGAAAACTTTTGGGAAATCCATTTCCGCAGGACCGAATGAACAAATCTATATTTGCTTGTGCAAAATTGGCTGAAGAAGAGTTAATGCATCTATCATTTTTTCTTTCTTTGCTGCACATATCGGTAAAGTTTTTTTAAATTTATTTTATTTATGTGTCTTATAGAGCGCCCAAATCACCCCCAAAGGGGTATCTCCGCGCTAACACTCCCACCAATAATTGTTTTCTCCTTGCCTTGAAAGGGATTTACTCCTGCCCTTGTCATGAGTAAATTTCCAATGTTTTCCAATGTGCGAAGAGGTTAGATACGAATATATAAATACCTATACATGTGCAAGTTATGTGTGTGCACAAACTGAAAGGGCATTCCAACCCTGGAACTCCCAATGGAATTCATACTGCTCGCTCCCGTGAGTAGATCTTTTACTCACATGTCTGAGTAATAGTGTACAACCAACTTTTAGGCACTGCAGAGACAAACTTACACACGCAGGCAGCGTTGTGTCTCGCATGAGTAAAGGAAGCCGTTATCAGGCCGGAGGAAAGAGAGGGAGGTGTGCTGGCACCATCAGATAGGCACAAGTGGGTAGAGCGCAGCTGCTCACCTCTCTAATTGAATTGAGACGGCAGTAATTGGCTGTCTCCTTATAGTAGGGCTCCTCACAGAGTCTACACAAGGGGGAGGACCGTCCTCGTTAGCTCGCGCATCCTCCCTCCGCGTCAAAGCTGCCGCAGGTGAGCCTGTCTTCCGTGTACAGAGCCCCCCTCATCCCGACAGAACCAGAAAGGCAATTAATGCTGCATCATCGGGTGATGGGAGCCGGGGCACTGGGCGTGCTGGCTCTCACGGCTCCTGACGTGTGAAGAGTTTATTAGGCGGGATTTATTCAAGAGGGGAAAAGCGCGGGCCTGAAACACGAGCTGATGTTACCTCGCTCTGAGTGAAGGGCAGGGGGAGATCAGTACTTTAGAACTGATGTGGAAATATTACGGGACGGTCTGTTTTCAAATGCATAGGCTTTTTTTATGTCAACAAGACTCCAGGGGCGTCAGAGTGCTCATCCCGTGTGTGAACACGTCACGATTCACACGGTTTTATTTTATATTCTCACACACGGTTTCATTTTATATTCTCAATGTTCTCGTGTATTTTGTATTTTACATCTGCTGACGTCACAGCAACCGTGATACGGCCAATCCCCTAACTCGCCATCCTTCCCTCGAACACTGAGCACTGGCTTTAGGTTTATTTATTTTTATTTTATTTTATTTATTTGCAGAGTTTTATATAGCGCTGGCTAGACCCGGAGGTATCAGAGCGCTTTACATAAGGATCAGCAAGTTACAAAATTGTCTCAGTTACAGGAGCATAGGGAAAAAACAAAAAAAACAAAAAAGTTATCTAGGGAAAAAAAAAAAAAAACAGTGTTGCAACAAAAAAAACATCAGTTACAATAACATAGAACAAAATATATACATGTCCAAAGGGGTAAGGAAGGTGGGGGGGAAAGGGAAAAGGGGAGAAATGGGGAAAGGGAAAAGGGGAGAAATGAAGATCGGGTCAGGGGCGCCGTTTTCAAAGTTACAAAATGGCGGGACAACTCAAGAAATCCAATCCACAAAATAACCAGGGCGCTGGCTCCACGGAGCAGGGTTGAGAGAGGGGGCATCACTGGAGCGAGGGGGATTGGGGATCACCGAACACAATCGTGTAGTTAAAGCGAGCAAAAGCTCAGGGTTGCTGGGCGTCAGAGTCGTAGTTTGGTAAGCCACAAAGTTCGAACGGGTGTAGCAGTAGCGCCAGAGAAGGCAGGCAGCAGCGAGGATCAGGAGGGCGAGCAGGGAGTCGGCGCGGACACCAAGGAGACAGTCCCAGGAAGAGCAGTGAAGTCAGCGCGGTCACCGAGGAAGCAGTCACAGGAAGGTAACTGCGGGAGTCAGGAGGGCGAGCAGTTCCGAAAAGAAAGGAAAGGCAGTTCAGTGGTGCAGGGCAGCAGCATCATGCAGATCTCCCTGCTGTGCTCACGTTGTCTCTCTAACCCACGCAGTGGGACACGTGCAACACAAGGAAGGCACTGAGACAGAGCACACACGACAGTGATCTGGAGACAGAACATACACAAACGCCACTGATATCACTCAGACATGTTTGGTGGTAGGCCACCACGAGGTCTGCCCCTCCCCCTTCTGCCCCACTTCCATTGGGACAACCCACAACCAGTCATGCACCCAAGGAACCATGGAAATGGCGGACTTTGCTCTACACAAAACTGCAGAACCTAGCAAAGAGTCTCACTATTCACTCTTGCTTCTCTGCGCTGCTCACAAATGCCCCCATTGAGCACCACTTTCTACCAGTGCTTAATTTGAGCTGGTGTGCGGTGCTCAGCACCAGCATTTAATTGTCAATGCCTGCACTTGTGACAGTCTGCCACAAGGTGGCGCTGTCTGGCTAATTTGGAGATGACCACAATAACAGTTAATTATTAAGTCAATATAATTTAAAAATGACTATTACCTTCCACCCAAGCCATTCTTATAGCTTTGGGGGCATGGAATAGTCCGAATAGTCCGAATTGTCACACTTCTACAAGTGTGACAATTCGGACTATTCCGAATGTGATGGTTAGTAGCTGTGTTACTATCATTTGCAGCATGGGAGGGGCAATGTGTGGTGCAAGCTGAAGTGGCCTGGTGACAAGAGGCCTGGCCCTTATTTTTTTTTTTTTTTTACAAATTAAGCACTGCTTTCCACACACCCAAACCTGAAATGTTCTACTCAAACCAATCCTGCGCATAGCGCCCCAGCCTTAGTGCCTGAGATACCACACATGAAATGGATGAAACCTTGAAAGCGAGGGACTAGAACCTGCCCCCCTCCTCCCCTCCCCAGACCTCTGACATGCTGTAACATTTGCCTCCTCAAATCAGAAAGCAGTGGAAGATTTTACTCTTCCTCCAGCGCCCATGTCCTGTCAACGTGGCCCTCGACGCTGCTGCTGATAAACACGCCCTGCAGATGCCGCTAGCCCACTCACACCCCGACTCGAAACACAGGCCTTGTCTTCACAAACTCTCAAAATGGCAATCTCGGGTGCCATTTGCAGTCTTGACAATTTGCTTAAGCCAACACCTTCTATTATCAGATGTAACCAGTTGATGCATATGACATTGGTAGTTGTAAACCGTGTATTACCTTAAGGTGTGCGCCGTGGAGGCGTATCATACATGCATGCCAACAGTGGCAGGGGCAGTTCCACAATTCGGAATAAACAGACTGAGCTGTGGGCTTTAGACACATGAGGCCACCGACTGGACGCTCAAGATGCCATTAATGGGATAATTGTGGTCATGTGGTACATTACTGATCAAAAAGCTGTTAGTTGGGCTTGTAACAGTGTGAGGGTGCAGGAGTGTGGTGTGGTGTGGAAGAGCTGCTATTCACAGCCCACTGGTAACGCTGTGTTTGGCCCATCCATGTGCATAATAGCAAAGAACATGGAAAGTCTATTAATGTCAATGAGATCACTCTTTTGAGTTTGGGGTCTGTGGGGTCCGGCTTGTAGAGGCAGATGTCCAGGGATGCTTCATGAACTGACCACATCTGTGCATTCATTCACTGAGATGCAGCGGTGAAGACGGAAGGCGTTTCCAACAGGAACATTTTGATAACTTCCTGACAGAGCAACTAAAATTGAGACCTGGAACTTCCAAATTCCCAGTGATGACCTTGTCGCACTTCAATTAATGAAGTGAGCGCTAATACTAGTCAGCTGACTGGTCCTGATGCAACCCATCAAGAAATCTCAGGGGTGAAACGTCAACAAAAGTCCTTTGGTCTATGAAGATGATTTCATATAGGGCTTACCTGTGAGCTGCGAAGAGGCCTTACTGTGAATTATTGTGAAAACCAGGGATTGTGTACAGTTTTGTTTTTAATTTGTATATAATTTACAGTTCACCTCTTTTTCACACACTGCGCCGTCTGTGCTTTTGTTACAATTGCTTCTGTCATGCACCTATTAAAAAATGTTGAATACAGAAAAAATATGTAATCACGATAAATGGAAGGGAGATTCCTTGTAACCATTTCTTGTCTGCACTTTATTTAATTGATTTGTGAATTTTTAAATTAGATTGGGTTACCGCCGATTTATTTTTAATGGTGACTTTTCAAAGGAGTTCTACTAGACCATTGTTTCTCAGTATGTATCCCCCAGTCCTGGAGGGCTTATCGGGTGGTCTTTATTTAAAGTAACATACACCTGTGCATTGGCATTTCTGCGAGTGTAACTGTACACAGTGCACAATTCGCCTGCTGACATATCATTACTTTTCTGCAAAGGCACATTTTTTTACGAAATGGAAAATAATTAACCCTGGGCGTAGTTCGCGTAGTAGCGTTACGCGTAGCTACGCAAAGTGCACTTCGCACTACGCGAGCTACGCGTAGCTACGCGAACTGCGTAGTGCACTGTGCAAAATGCTGTTCGCACTGATTGCACAGTGCCGGATGCTTGTCCGCACTGTGCAATCAGTGCAAATCGCATCTTGCACAGTGCAAGCGGTCGTTTTCTGCCGCACGAGTAGATTTCTACTCGAGCGGCAGCTTCTCAACGCGGACTGGTAGTTTCTCATCGCGAGCGGTCGCGAGCATACGTGACCACTCGCAATGAGAAACCTGACCTCCCAGCGTTGAGAATCTCGCCGGGAGGTTTATTTTCCACGCTCGCGATCCGCAACTTGATGTTGCTGATCGCGAACGAGGAAAAAGTCTCGCCGGGATGTCATTTTGCTTGCTCACAGTCGCCAACTTGACGTTGAGGACCGCGAGCAAGCAAAAAATGACCGCTACGTGCAATTCGCGTAGTGCGAAGTAGCGCAAACTTCGCAAACTACGCGAGCGTAGCGTAGTACTTCGCCCAGGGTTAAAAATAATCCTTTCCTGTACCCCTGTGAATATGGGGGTGTTCATTTCCCTTTCGCACTCTAAAAAGGGATTTACTCTTACCCTTAACAGAAGTAAATGTCTGATTATTTTCGAGGTGTCAGAGAGGAGTTTGTGAACACCTACAAATGATGCTGACAAACATCCAAGGCAAGGCCCCTTGAAATGCCTTCTTCCCCTTGCATGGGATTGACTCCCGTGCAGTGCTTAATTTGAGCCAGTGGTTGCAGGTGGGGCCCACCAGCATTCATTTTTGGGGATTTGCACTTATGTTTTTTCACATCAGACTTTGACCCAGAGCAAGAGTGGGAAAACATAAAAAGGGGAAAGAAGTAGGAAGAGAAAGAAGGAAAAACGTGACAAATAGAGAAAGCAGGGACAAAAAAGAACCTGCCAGAGTGTGATGAAGGGGCAGGGAGTGCCTGGTGGTGAATTAAAGTTGTACACCCAGCCATTTGCGCAAGTAAGTTAAGAGTTACACGTCTTTGACCATGTGCAGCGCTCTGCTGCCTTTTTGGATAGGTTTGCAAAGTACTAAAACCCCATGTATACAAATGGCCACTTACATTTACATTCACAACCCATAGTGGAACTATACAGTCCCATGAACTGAATAAAATAGCAAATGCATATTAAGTGTTAGCCCAATGACACATTAAGCTACAAGTGGTTGGTATGTACATACAATTACTACGTTTTAGGAATTACAGTATTTCAGAATGTCCATGTTTCAGATCCTAGAAAAAGTATAAGGCACAAAAAAGTGTTTACAAGTCGGAAACGGACCAGTCCTTCGTGACCTAGTGGCTGAATTGCTGACCCTTGGGCTTGGTACCTTGTGCTCTAATGTTGGCTTCAACACTTGATCAAAAAATCATGTCACTCTAGGAAAATCACTTTATCTCTACGTTTCAAAGTATGAATTTATATTAATCAAGCACATAATCCCAATAGTTTGGTCCAACTTCTCTGCATAGTCTGTTTTTTTGTCATCTAGTCTCTTTCAATTCCCCTGCACCATATTCGTCCAAGTCCAGCACTTCATGGTCAGTTGCTCCTCTTACATACAAATGTACTCATTAAACTGCTCCTGTGACCTTTGTGATCTTTCCTCAACCATATTATATTATTTTATGTGCAAAACACCATGTCTCAGAAATACTCCCGCTACAACCAGAATGTTCTTGCAAATCTCTCCACTGCTCGTTGGTGATAGGCCCTCTAAGTGCCAAGTGCCTATGCCTCTAGGTTGTCGACTGACACTAGTCTCCAAGTCTGACATTTGTTCCTGCGCATAAAACCATGGCGTTGAGGCAGCGCATTGAACCCTGCTGTTGAGGCCTAGTCATGGGCCGAGCTCTCCTTGCCATCATGCCGGCTGCGTGCAAATGAAGCTCAGCCCAAACTTGAGCTCAGGAACCCGATCCCAGCGGGCGAGGTGGCCCACCTGTCCCAGGGCCGTGTGTGTTTCCCAGGCTTCTTCTGATGAGCTGTGTTCATGCATAAAAGATGGGCCTCATCTACCTGGCGCTTTGTCCTTGTTAAATATTCATCTGCTGCTGATTAAGATTTAAGCACTGCTTCTGCTTGTTTGGTAGGATGCTGCTGTTGTGACTGGGGCCCTGTGTTGTTGTGCACGGGTTGCAGCGCTGTTGTACTGTGTTGTTTATATCGCCTTGAGGAAGTTCAAACAGGATTCCCAGAGCACTTAAAAGGAGTTTATTTGTTTGGATACTGCTCTTCCATTCTTCCGTCTGCCCCTGCCCTGAAATGTTTGCACCCAGTCATTATCTCCTCGTCCAAATTCTTCATCCTAGCCCTGAGCATCTGCTTCTCCATGGGACAGAAGTTTCACAAAGCCAATATAGCATTTCCCCGCACGTCACTCACCACACCTCCAAATATGCCCTAGAAAATGTAGCCTCACTATCCCACTTCCGGTCATTTCCCTTTCTGTGCCTCAAGTTCACAAAGCAGTGATATACAAATAAGAATGTTCCTTGACATGTTTTTAAGGTTTTTAAATATTTGTTTTTGTTGGGACAGCCTGCTCTAGTGTTATCTTATGCTATTGTTTTTAGGTGTGCGTGTAGTCCCGCTCTAGCATACTCAGGGAAGTGAATTGATGAGGGTTAAGCATCTGTCGGGCGTTGCATATTGGTCCAATAAAGTGTTTTGGTCCAATAAAGTGTTCTGACCCCCATTGCCAGAAGAAAAGAGTTGGAAACACAAATAACGAGTAGTTTGACCACCGCCTGACTTTAAGATGGCGGCAGCTTTGAGCTTTGTGAGGATCACAATATTTAGGCTGCTTATTGGAGATTGAGGTTAGTTCTAATGTGTCACTCACTGTGAAGGGGCATTGTTGTAATCAGGACACAACACTTATGAGTCTTCTTAGTTTAATGTCAGGAGAATAACTTGTACCTGCAACACCAGACAACTTTACAAAGCATCTCTCAACTGCCACAGAACCCCGTGACCTCACCGCCCAGAACCATTATAACACACCCCATTCCTTGCAAAACAACAACAAAGTATGAGACAAAACACCCCAAAAAACAATCCAAGAAAACACGAAAACATTAATTAAGAAACCCCACACATAGTCACCCAAGCATGCAGGGGGCTGTTCACCTGAGCTGCACACACACCAACGCCCTCACTGTTCCCAACCAAACCACCTGCCCCCTCTGTCACACATACAAGATCTTCGAAAATCATCTTCATCCATCAACAACCAACCTGAACAGCTCTCCACATTCTCTGCAGATTTGACCGCACCTCTCCAATCCTTCTGAAACAGCGCAACTATTCTTAGATTTCACGTCTGTCCATTTTCCAATTTCCACCCACACTTTTTACTTTGTAGGAGCCCCGAAATTTGGACAGACCACCACGCACCCCAGCTGGCTTCACCTCTACCTAATCACTGATATCAATCAAACGCTGCCTTTCAGATGTTCCTGTCACACCATCAGCAACTTTAATTTCACCTTCTCGTAACCATGAAGGGACGAATTTGGTTCCTAGTTGTCTGCCTTGCATCAATTTGAATGGTGTCTTACCCATAGCCGAGTTTACAGTCATGCTGTGTGCCTACAACATATCCGTGACAGCACCCTGTATGTCTAAACTAGCTTCACCAGCCCATTCCCTGGTGTTTTTGATCAAAAGATTCACCCTCTCAATTTGGTCATTACTTTGGGGGTTATAAAGTGAGGTACACACATGCTTAACTCCCAGGTCAGTCAGAAACTTTTGCATCTCATTAGAAATGAGTTGAGTGCAATTGTCTGTTGTCAATTTAGAATGTATTCATTCTCATCTGAACATGTCACCCAAAACAGCAATGGTGGCATTGGTGTTGATACATTTCATGAAAACAACTTCCATCCACCTGAATTTGGCATCAACCATCACTGCTGCATACTTCTCATTGTCTGGACGACACATAAATGGTCTTATAAAATCTAAGCATACCTTCTCTCATACAACCTCCGCCTTAACCACATGTTGGTCATGTTCTGTTACTCCTAAACCAGCCCTTAACCTTTTTTCAGAATTCTTGCACACCTCACAGTTTTCAATCCATTCTTTTACTTGACTATCAATCATTGGCCACCAAAACTTCTCTCAAGCCTTTTAAGTGTGAGTGTTTGTCGCAAATTCCCCTTATGGGTTAACCTTATGAGTCTCTCTCTCACAGCAGATGGTGGAACAAAATTTTCCTTCCTCATCACTAGTCTGTGTCCTACCAGGGACAACTCTCATTTGGCCTTATAGAAAGGTCTCACGGCATCAGGAAGCGTAGTCTCCCTTCTCATCCTGCCCTGAGCACGTCTCTTACTACTTCAAGGACCAATTCCTCATCCATGGCAATCATCCATTCATTCATGGACACACATCCTTGTAATCCTTCCATTGTATCTTTTCCATATCAGCCACCACTTCCTCAGAATCAAAACCGCATTCATCAGCAGCCTTGTCTGGTAATCTTGACAAGCAGTCTGCTATTTTGTTCCTCCACCCTAGCAGATACTTCAGATCACAGTCATAGTCCTGGAACTTAACAGCCAATCTAGCGAAACGTCCAGAACAATTGTTCATGCCATTTGGACCCAGTATTTTCAATAGTGACTTGTGATTCATCCTGAGAGTAAATCTGCCACCCTAAATAAAAACACGGAAATAATTTGTAGCTCAGGCAGCAGCTAATGCTTCTCGCTCAATGACGGACTAATTTTCTTATGTGCCAGACAAAGAGTGAGAAACAAAAGCTACTGTTCTTTCCATCTTCCCATGCATTTGTGCAAGCACAGCTCCAATTCCAGTTGCGCTCGCATCTACTGGGAGAATTGTTCTCAAGCCAAATTGGAAAGGAACCAAAATTCCAGCATGTGAAATGTCACTCTTGAGTTGATCAAAGGACGCTTGTTGAGCCTTTCCCCACTCAATCTTCTTTCCTTTCTTCAATAGCTCCCTCAGCGAATTCAACTTGTCTGCAAAGTCTTTCACAAACTTTGCATAGTATTCCATAAGCCCCATGAACGATATCAGCTTGTCCTTGTCATTGGGAACTTGTGTGTTCACTATTGCACTGACTAAATTCATCTTGGGCCTCACCCCTTCACCTGTAATGAGGTACCCAAGGCACTCAACCTCCTTAACCAGGAATTTGCATTTGTCCTTGCGTAAAGTTATCCCCGCTCCAGCAACTCGAGTCAAGACTTCACGCAGTGCTGTGTTGTGGGCGGCGACATTTTCCACAAAGACTAACATGTCATCTTGGAAGAAGACCATGTTCTTGATTCCACATAACAGGTCCGCTATCAGTCTCTGTAACACACTGGCTGCTGATGAGAAGCCCGAACGGCAGCCTGTTAAATTGGAAAATACCCTCCATTGCAATAAATACTATTGCATGCTCTAAGTCTTGATGCAACTTCACCTGGTGGTAAGCGCTCCTGAGATCCAACTTTGAAAAAAAGTTGCAGTTTGACAATTGGAAAATCAACTCGTTGATGTTCTGCAGTGGGAAGCAATCCATAATGGCAGCCTGATTAAGGCCACATAAGTCAACACAGAATCGTAGAGAGCCATCTGATTTCTTCATCACAACAACTGGTGATAACCATTTCGTTGCCTCCTCTGGCTCTATAACCTTGCCTTTAATCATCTGATCAAAAATAGTTTTGACTTCAGCGTGCGCCGCCAAAGGTACATTTGTCGCTAAAAGTCTCACCTGTACGGCGTCTTTCCTTGATGCTATTCTGTGCTGGTAATCCTTAGCCTCACCTATTCTGTCCTCAAAAACCATTTTGAAATCTTTAAGTAAGATATCCAATTCCTCCTCATCAACCACCATCACCTGGTTGGTCGTCCATGGATTCACTACTATGTGCAGATCATATTGGTGCGACCAACCCAATATCGGTGGAACATCAGCCACTACAAACACCTTTCCCTTCGTTGTTCGGCCTTTGAATTCCATTACTGCTCAGAATTACCTTTTCAGGATCACCTCTGACACTTTTAACACCCCTCCTGACCACACAGTATCGAACAGACACTTCGGTATGATCGTATATAGGGAGCCCAAATACACCATTAAGCCAATCAGTTTGTCATTAATTCTGAGCTCTGCTTTGGGTCGCAACTTTCATTTTTCTTCCTCATACAGCTTTCTGTTTTCATCTTCATGCACCTCATCACCACTCACCAGTGCCCTGTGTTTCACAGGATCTTCAGCCTCCTCCAGGACTGAGACTCTCTTGTTCCAGACTCTGCACATGTGTGTAAATTGCCCCTTCTTTCCACAGAAGTGGCATTCTTGCCCTATCGCAAAACAACTCTTTGAGTCAATCAAATGGGAATAACTGCCACACCTGTTGCATAAATGGTTATTTTGTGATTTTTGTGAGTTTGGAAATCCACTTTCCTTTTGTTGACTCCTTTCTCGAATCCTTTGTTCTGCTTGGCATTTGTTAGCCACATTTGTTTTCTTTCCAGCGTTAACCAAATCAGACTCACTGTCTACTTTTGCTACAGCATGTCTTACCCTTCATCTTCTGCATCTCTTTCATACATTTCAGTGACTCCTCCACACTTTAGCAATTTTGATGGCATCCTTGAGAGTGGGATTACTGATTATTGATGGCTTTGCCTTGCGGCCGTGTGCCTTATTTTAACTGAATTTTTTTTGCCACCATTCGTGAGACGTGCTGATCAATATGCACCTGTCTCCTCAACACTCTAGTAGCTCAGTGCGTGCTGGCTCTGCTAGTTAGGAATGTGCTGATCTTCCTGCTCCCCTGTAGGCGCTGCGTTGTCCTCTGTGACGCTGCTCCCCTGAACACTGGCAAAGGTCGGCCACATGCGATGGCAGCTTTGATGTGCGTAGGCCGCTGTTTGAACGGGGACACGAGGACATTACTGGGCTCATGCTCGTAAATTTCACCTCACTAATTTCTTTAAAGAATGGAGCCTCTAACTTGGTTTCTTCCCCGACTTCTTGGCTAAGTCAATGCAGGTGGCAGCGCGCAGCACCACTTACTGTGATTGAAGGCACACCGTGCCATTTGCTGTCACAGCACAGCATGTCAGTCTCACCAGGGAGACACAGGATATTCTCTGCTGGATTTCTTTTTCAGCCCAAACAGATGTCTGGTGTATCCCAACCTCGTCGCCAGAAAAAGTGTTGTAATCAGTACACAAAACTTGAGAGTCTTCTTTTTAGTTTAATGTCAGAAGAATAACCTGTACCTGCAAAACAAGACACCTTTACAAAGCATCTCTAATCTGCCGCAGAACCTCTTGACCTCACTGCCCAGAACCCCCGCACATCACTCGTTACATAAACAGTATTCCACTCCAGATTAAAACCCTCATTATAACAGGCATGTTTCATCATAGGCTTCTCCTCACACTGCTGCCCGAAGGTTGGCGGGGCACAATTTTCAACGCAGAGACTTAAGCGGTTATTCACATGCCTCAACCTTAGGTTACGATTTGAGGCTTAGGAACCCAACATTAAGTGGGTCCAACTGCCAGTGTATGAATAAAATTACTCTCACAACTGGTTGTATCTATTGACATATAATTTTTTTAGATTCTCATTGATTGTTGGCAGAGTGATGGTCTACGGTCCTGATGAAGGCCTTCACACCTGCTTCATTTCAAAGGTTTAAGATAAGCAAAAGACATGTCGATCTTCCGGATGACCTTTCCTACTGGGTTGAATTATACAACTTTTTTTTTCATTTCTACCCCACTGGAAGAGGAAAAGACTATCTTAGAAGTCCACCAAGAGAAAGTTTTAACAGTTGCTCTGCTTCTGCACTCAGATACCTACCCGCATACCTATACCTTAGTTGGACTGTCTCGCTATTAATCATCTAAGTGCTCCCCTATTTCTCACGGAGGGTTGTATCCTACATTGATACCTTTTGGCAGAACTGTGAGAAGAGGCCTCTTGATAAAGCATGCCACCTCTAGGTGAGTAAAGGCTTTCGTCCTAAAACTGGAGCGCATGGTGATAGACACAGAAAGATTCCCAATACTATTTTAGATGTCCGTACATCAATTTAGACCACAGGCATCTATTGCGTTTGTAATTTCTTTAGATTATATTTAGTGGTCTAATATTTCTCTCCTATACTCTCCTTAGTGATATTGGGCCATATGTTTCAAAGGGTTTTACCCATTCTGAGTCTATGGGTAAATACATATGGCCCATTGTGCTTATTGGAGGCTCCTGCTCTGTTGCAACAGTGGAATACTTGGTTTTGAGAGGCAACAATCGTTTTGCTCTACTAGCCTAGCTGTTATTGTGGTTATGAAGCTGCAGAACAAGAGTTCCCTGGGGACTATAAGGAAGGGCATTCATCGGCCACAGTTCCCATGCTGGGGGATATACAGCGCATGATTGAACTGGTTGTGTCTTCAGCCATTAAAGTAAGGGAAGCTCCAGCTTTTTCTCAGAGGACCCAGATGAGTTCTCCTGATCAGGACCAGAGCCCAAAGGGGAAAGAAGGTAAGGGCAGATTTGTCCACGAGGCAGAGTTGAAGGAAGTTCTCCAGCACCTGAGGAAGAATTTGGTATTCCTGAAAACCCTGGCCCAGGAGGAGAAGGATGATTTTTCCTCCAAAATCAGAGGAAGGACCGAGTTTGCCTCTGCATGGGTCAATACGGAAGGTGGTGACAAACGAATGGAAATAAGAGAATAAACACACATTTCCCTTTTTTCTGGTCAAGAGATACCCTTTACAGGGGTTTGTAGGCGAGTTTAGTTGATGACAGGGTTGTCCGCTCAGGGTACACTTATATCAGAAAAGGCTTTACCATCAGACCCTGTGGAAAAAAGGCTAGCGCTGGCGGTTTAGAGGGATTATTCAGTGACCAGGGCCTTTGCACATACCCGTTATACCATACAGTCTTTATTGAAGGACTTTCAAAAGTTGGAGGAACAAACTCACCAAGGGTCGGGTTATACTTCGTCCTTGTGAATAATGGAGCAGCAAGTCTGGTTCTCGTCAAATGTTTCATTTGACTTGCTTGGGGTAGCAGCGGCAGGTTCATCTATAGTGGCAAGATAGTAGTATGGATAATTTGGGTAAATATGATTTAAAAAGCTGACGTTATAATGAATAATACATTTATAGTTTCAATTACTTAAAATTCTTACAGTAATAGACAATGCAGAAATACAGCAGGCCATTCACTATGTCAACAAAGGCTCTGCAGCCTAATAAAAACTCGCTTTAAAAAGCGTTAAACAATTTAAAAACTTATATTTTCACTTTTAATAACAGGTATTTTGCTGCAGTTAATGTTTCACAGATTACCTTTCTTTAAAAATAAAAGCCACCTTTTCCTCTGGATTTCTCCATTATTTATTGCGAATAGATATTAAGGTTATGTATTTTGTATTTGCAAGATCTGGCTAGTTCCATTGGATTGCAATTTATGAGGAAGAAATCCAAGGCATCTTTAAATGTTGCAATCCTGTGTTTTAAAAACATTGGTTTTAGTAAAGTGTGACGTGCTAATAAAAATTCTGGGCAATAGCAGAGCAAATGCAACAAAGGTTCTCTCCTGTAGTCACAGAACCTGCAATGCAATAATTCTTCAAATTAGCTCCTAGTTCGTTCATCGGGAGAGCCATAAGTCTTGCCCGGAGGATTTGGCTTCTACACGCCCTGCTGAATGCCACTTTAAATAGGACTGCATTTTCACTCCTTCATATGATTTTATAACTGAATTTGCGTAGGTGCATGTCTGTATTTTTTCCAGGTCATTCTTCCTTGACAGAGCCAGAGCCTTCATTTTGGAATGGTTTTTGGTTATCAGATATGAACCAGGATTGATAGTTAAGTTGTCAAAAACCCGATTTAAGTCCTTGGCTGCAAATATGTGGATTTAAGGTTGGCCTCCTGTTTAAAAATCTCCCATAAGACCCAGCGGTGTCTGGCAACTCGGAAGAGTGGGGGGGGGGGGGAGCGGGCAAATGGGTGGTGGGTGGGTGCATGCATGTAAGGTGAGTTGTGACTATAAATAAAAAGAAATAGCCACTTACCTTGCTTGCTGCACGACGTCCAACGTCCTCCTCTCTCTGGTACTTCTTCTGCTTCTGTCTCCTCCAGGCCCCACAGGCTCCTTCCAATTCCCCTAACCAATCCTGGCGCTGGTCTCATGCTGGTAACCAGCATGAAAGAAGCGCCAGGATTGGAGGGAACTGCCTCTCTCAGCGCACTCAAGAGCACTGGAGACCTGCTTTCTCTAACCTGGCAGTCTAAGACAGCTGGGTTGAAGAGGTTTAAAATGCGCATGTCTGGCTGGCCCTCGCAAGACGGCCGGCCAAAAAAACATGCACACTTTAAACCTAAGTGCACAGCCAGCCCACCACTCCTCCCTGCTGCAACAATGGCCCTGCCCGGCCTGACACTCGGTTTGGGACAGGTTGATAAAAAATAAAATGGTAATAAATACATTTTATTACCATTTTATTTTTCATCTCTGGGGCTTTTCAGGGGCATTTTTGTTAATGGGGCGACTCTCCTCCATTCTAATGGAGGAGCCGCTCCTGAGACCATCTTAAGTGAACCTGGATTTACATGGTTAACTGCATTATAGTATTTAATAAATGATGCCTTACATTCTAGCACCTGACCAGTCAGGCCAAACCCCAAGTGATTCTGCGATTGTTGGGGATATTTTGGTAGATTGAATATCTCTATAGGCAGTGGACTGCAGTTTAACGAGCAGAGATGGAAACTTCGCTGGATAGGCCTGGTGGCCATAAGAAATCGTCACTAACGTCTTTGCTCGTATGATTCTTAGTAAGGCTTCCACTGAAGGATTATGTAGGTGAATATTTGATTTGCACAGGGTGAATGTTACATTTATAGCTTCATCCGTGATGTGTTATAGGTGTAAATTTGGTTTACTGCTTTCAGTCAACCAAACACTCAGGTAGTTATATTTCAGTGTATGTGCTATTTTTAGCTGACCTTACCTCCAATGCTGGCTGGATTTGTTTTTAAATCTCCCAAAAACCATCACCATTGTTTCATTAACGTTGGCCATCAGCTTGTTACTTAACTCTTTTAGTGCATGTTGCATGCCAAATTTTGTGTGATCAAGGATGACCAAGTCCTCTGCATATTGAATAATTGGTAGCCTATGTTGTCCAATCCTTGGTGAAATTGTGTTTGCCTTTAACAGTGCGCTACCTACGTCAGCTGTGTAAAGGTTAAACAACATAGGGGCTATGATACACCTTGTAGTAGGTCCGATTGGTGGGAATTTTACCTGCGACTGAGTTGTTCTGACCTAACTTTATGCCGACCCACGTTTCGAATTAGACAGAAATTATTGCCTTGAGTAAAATGCATGGTATGTCCCATTTTGCAAGTTTGCCCCAAAGTATGTTCCGAACCACCATGTCAAAAGCAGTAGAATAGTCTACAAAACATACAAAAAGGGGGGGACGGCTGGCATCCAGAGAGGAGCAGTCTAACATGTAAGACAAGAAGTCAAGGCAACTATGTTATCTAAGTTGGACAATTTTGCTTAAATCCTATTTGATAAAAAGGGATTTGTTTCTCCTCAGACGCCCAGTCCTTTAATTCCTGTAATAGAATTTTTGCATACTCTTTTGCATCAACGTCAAGTAATGCGCTTAGCCGATAATTTGTCGGATATGTGTTGTGTCCCTTTTTGTAAATTGGGTGTAGAATGGAGCCTCTCCAGTATTGCAGCACTTGGGCGGTTTGTATCAATTCCTGGTAGAAAGGTGTTAGATACTTTGCCCAAAACCCAGTGTCAGCTTTGAAGAGAGAGCCCGGTAAGCCGTTTGGGTTAGGAGCCCCATCTTCTCCGATGAACTCAAGAACTTTGTGGACAGTGGCTTCGATAATCCGACTGGATTCATGATTTTGGCTCATCTGGCCCATGCTTTCTGGGTAATAGCACCCTGTGCGCTCCTGTCTATGCAGAGACCAGGGACATGCACATTCCATGTTACTGTGGGAACACCATTACCTCTTTGTTGTTTAATAAATTAAAGTATTGCCTAAATTTTGCCTGGTTGTTACGACCTAGCAGGATGTGTATGTGCAGTCATTCAGATTCCAGATGTCTCGCCTTTGAGGACCAGAGCATAGTACGATAGACTCTTCTTGAGGTTCATAGATGTTGTTTGGCTGCCTTGTTCTTTTTGTCCTTTTTGTAAATTCTAGCAGCAGCTCTTAAGACTAACTTACTGTTTTTTACTTCAAGCATGTACCGTGGGTTCTTATGTGCCTCTGGCTTCCTTGTTGAGATTGGTTTGCAATTACCATACCCTCTTAAGTCGTTGTAGAGTAAGTCTGTTATTGAGTGCCAGTTTGATTGTACTTGAATGCCCGTTGACAGTCCACTAGAAACAACATTTTGAGAAAATGTTTCTTCCCACTTATTGAAGCGGGCTAAACAGCCCTTGATCTACTTGAGCCTCCTTATTAGTGAGATATTTTCTTCCCCATTCCTAGACCCCAGTACCTTGAACTGTTCAGCCTAAAAGTGCACTAATTGCAGCTGCGTTCTCAATGGAAGATGGTCACTTTCAGGACGCTATATCACAGTAAAGTCCTAATGTGTTTCTAGAAGGAAGTTACAAAGGTGTAATCCAATATTGAGATGAGATGCCCCTAAATGTGTGTAAAGGTTTTTGGGCCTTTTTTTGGATGAATGAGAGACTTGTAGAAAATTACATTTGTAGGCGAAAAGGCAGTCATTCACTTTCCTTGCCAGGTGATCCATACCGGCTAGCTGCGTATCGGCTGATCGAATCCCAAATTGATCATGTTGAAATCACCTGTCAAATATGATATTGTATATTGGAAATCTGCAGAAGGTGGGTTTGGGGGGCAGCCAAACGTAGCGAGGTCTGACCCACGGGCAGTTTGAGAGGGGATTGGGCTGGCCGGATCGGCCATTTTGTGGTTTGGGGCTTTTTTGGGGCATAGCCCAATTATAGCCCAAGTAGCCCATTGCTATATAACCCTATGAGGGGATATGCCAGCCACCATTTTAGGTTTTGGTGACCTGGTGGCCGGCAGCAGGGGAGCTAGTATAGTTTGCTTGGCTGTTAATTAGCTGTTGTTAGCGAGTTAGGCATAGTTATGCAGGATTATGAGGTTTTGGAGGCGATGCGCCTGCTGAGCGAGGCAGGTCGCCTGGATCTGTTGATGCCATCGGCTGCGGAGTTTTCGCGCCCTCCTAGGCATGCCTCTGCGGGGGTGGCGGCCGCCGTCGCGGCCTGTACGTCCCCTAAGCGGGTGAAAGGAAAAGCGGTGAGTCTTAGGGTCTGCTCTTATGCCCGTAGAGCGGCCCCGTGGTCCCCAGACGCGCCGGAGCCTCGTGCGCGTTCCGAGGCTCTGGCGAGTGTGCGCGGGGGCGGTGCCCGTGGGCGGAGGAGCGCGTCTGTTGCTCGCTCCGCTAGGGCCACGAGAGAGGTCTTGCCTGCTCGGGGCTGAATGAGGCCGAGGCCCCGGCACCGTCAGGAAGAGAGGGGCGGGAGGCTGGGGGAATGAGAGAAGGGGGAGGGGGGATTTGGAGGGAAAGAAGCCTTTCGGGGGGGCGGGGAGAGGGGGGCTGCCCGACAACATGAGCCCAGAGACTCTCTGGGACAGGGGGAGGCAGCTGGCCAGGGCGGTTTTGGGGTCTGGGATAAAGAGGGGGTATCCCCGGGGTGGGTTGGTCGGGGTGAGGGTCTGATGGATTTTGAGGGGGAACATGGGTCTGGGGAGTGGAGCGGGGAGGAGGATAGGGGGCAGTAAGGCCAAGGCCCAAATTGATTTTGGGGGGTAGGAAGAGGGGGTCCCTGGGGACTGGGAACCGGCTGGGGGTAGCAATGCCTGGGAAGGGCTAGATATTTTCACCGCATGGAATGAGGAGGTGAGGGGCCTTAGTAGATTGGGTCAAGTGGATGCTTATCTTGCACAGGGAGGGTCAGCTGGTTTGGAGGGCAAGGGTCTAACTTTGAAAAGAGGGGGCAGCGGGGGCGAGTGCGGGGGCAGCATGATGCTTGGTGGGGTGGCGCGGGGGACGGGTCCTGACCAGGCCCGGCCAGGGTTAGACATGGTTGGGCTGGAATGGAGTGAGGGCGAGGAGGGGGGGTGGAGTGACAGGGAAGTGGGTGATTTGTTTAAGGTAGGGCGTCAGTGGGCAGAGAGCACTTTGGGCTTAAATAGGAAAAGGAGAAGGGAGACAGGGGATGAGTACTAGAGGCCCAGCACACCAGACCAATCATTTATGTTGCAGGGTGAGGACTCACGTCCGGGTGCAGACTTGGCAGAGCTGGGTGCGGCTTACTGGCGCCGAGGAGAAGGGAGGGTGATGCCTCGCGAGGCGTACCCGTTACCATCGGGGGATCCTGACGCGGCCAGCACATGTAGGCCCCGAGCGGTCTCGCTGGCCCCAACACCCGACGGACCACAGCGGTCTGCAGGAAAGGAAACCAGCAGGAGGATGAAGTCGAAGGACTCAGCGGTGTACCGGAGGGTGCAGTCGGCGCCCCCGGAGGCGTGGAGTTATGGGCCCATGAGGGGCCACCATGTGGGGTCGCGCGAAGGGGCATAGTTAGATTTTGATGAGGAGAGCTTTGAAGAAGGCGAGCTGAGAGATGATTTAGACGGGGTGGGGGGGGACAAGAGTAATGTCTCTCAGAGTGTTTTTCAGGTTTCCAGATGGGAGTCGGAACCTGCGGGAAGGCCAACCAAGTCGGGATCGACCACGGGGCCACTGGCAAGGCGGACTGCAGCAACACGGACACCCTCCTTGGAGCCAGGTAAAGCATATGGAAAGAGGGAGGGGCCGGTGATGGTCTCCGTGGGGACGGGAGGAGATGGGGTTTCGGGAGGGGAAGAGGGTAAGTTGCGTAAGGGCACGTATGTTTTAGACATAGGGGTAGGTACCGAGGAGGAAGGTAAGAAAGATCTGGCTCAGGCAGTAATTAGCAAAGGCACAGAGAACCCTGAGATAAGGGAAGAAACCAGTGCAGATAACAAAGATAAGCTGGAAAGTAAAGAGTGGAAGATTAAGAAGCTCCCTTATATGGGAGTGACCAAGCCGTTGGGGGCACATTTGATGCTGGCGACTAAAGAACGCATCTGGAA
This sequence comes from Calotriton arnoldi, assembly GCA_963921515.1. Taxonomy (NCBI): domain Eukaryota; kingdom Metazoa; phylum Chordata; class Amphibia; order Caudata; family Salamandridae; genus Calotriton; species Calotriton arnoldi. The sequence goes on along the minus strand of CAWUFW010004829.1, from coordinate 911,288 downwards.
AGGTGAATATGTTGAAATGCTGAAATTATTGCACAGGGAGGTGCGCGCAAAAGAAGGGTCTAAAGAAGAGGAATACAAGCTGGCCAAGCGGCCAAGGGTTCCTCTGACCATAGAAAACTGGGCAGCGGCCTTCTTGATTTATGCTAGTGTTTACTGTGAGAAATTCCCAGAACGCTGCGTAGCGCTATTCAAGTATAAGGTTGTCATTCGGAAAGCGCAGTTTACAGGGGGGGTTATGCGTGGGCACAATATGATGAGGAATTCCGGGCCCGTATGGCCTGGGATACCGAGGCGAAATGGGGGGAACTTGACACAGATTTATGGCAGCACACGATGGCGGCTTCCAGAGCGGGTAAGACTATTTTTACAGCCAGTGGACTCCCGATTGTATATCGGCCCTTTCAGGGGAAGCCCACCCGGGGAGGGGTGGGTAATACCGGAAGGGGACAGACAGGGGCAGGGGGTCCTGTTGGGATTTCAATAAAGGGTTGTGTACGTGCAAATTTTGCAGATTTCGCCATTAGTGCTCAAATTGCGGGGGCAAACATCCCTTGGTTAACTGTTTCAGGGTGGGGGTTTCAGCAAGGGGGCAGCAGTAGCAGCAGGGGGTGGTAACACAGGGGGACAGCAGCAGCAGCATTTTTCGGGGACAAGGGGGCTAAGGGTTTTCAGGGGTCTGGGCCAAAGGGCTCATACGCCAGTTAAATAGGAAAAACAATGGTTCCTGTGGAATAATATACTATGAGGTTATGATACATAAGCACAATCGCGATATAGAGGGTTAGATAATGGCAGAGCGCGAAGGAACCACTAACACACCGATTCCAGTGTAGTATATCTTATGGATTTCTTAAACAATAAAGTTAGGAGTAAACATTATACATCAAAACAACATTTGTGCGTAGTGTCCCAAGTGACAAAGGGAACCTAAACCTAAATGACAATGTGAATATTAAATACAAGGTTTCCACAGTTTGTACAAGTCGACCATTATCAAAATAATTCCATGTGAACAGCAACTATATACAATGATATGTGCTGGGGAAAGGGTTCGCTTCTTCTGTTTGTCGACGGCGTTTTGACCCTCAAAACAATGTGGGGTCTCTTCAGGACTATTGATGAAGGGACATCTGAATATATGGTTGCGCAGCCTGGTGAAAATGATGTGCCACACGTGAATAAAAGAGGAAAAGGTTTACTCACATGAGGACCCATCCGGGTACTCAATGTGAGGGCAGGCTGTCAATCCAATGGGGTATGTAGGTGGGCCAGAGGGGCTCAATTAGTTTTACGCCACAGCCGTAGCGTTGTAGAATCCCTTTGTGGATTAACAGTGACAATGCACTGAGAGTATTTCTCGGTAGAGGAATGGAAAAGCGGGACAGCGCTCCGCGTGTATATTCAGAAAAAGCCGCGTCAGTCAGCTTGATCTGATACGCCAGTTAAGGCAGACAAATTGGAGGCAGCCTTACAGAGCTATGACGACCAGAAGGCTGCAGAAGTATTGAGGGAAGGGTTCAAAGTGGGTTTTCGTTTGGGTTATGCAGGTCCTAGACATAGGCGTTGGTCAGAAAATTTGAAGTAAGCAAAAGAACATACACAGGTAGTACAAGAGAAACTAGACAAAGAGGTGAGGAAAGAGAGAATGGCGGGCCCTTTCACAGCTTGGCCTCTGGACAACTTGATTGTGTCACCAATTGGGGTGGTGCCCAAGAAAGAATCTGGACAATTCCGGCTTATTCAGCATTTATCATGGCCAGAAGGGTGCTCGGTGAATGATTTCATCGATGAAAAGGAAGCTACTGTTTCTTACTCGTCAGTTGACGTGGCCATGTCACTGGTAGTGACGGCGGGCGCAACGGCGGAAATGGCAAAATGCCACATAAAATCGGCTTTCCGTTTGCTTCCAGTCCATCCTGATGATTGGGATCTTCTGGGTATCCATTTCAATGGTAAATGGTACGCGGACAAAGCATTACTGATGGGCTGTTCTATGTCATGCGCATTGTTTGAGTGTTTTAGCACCTTTCTGCAGTGGTTGTTTTCAAAAAGGACGGGGCACATGTTAATGACCCATTACTTGGATGATTTTTACTTTGTGGGCACTTCCGGCTCCACGGAGTGCCAGGTGGCCCTGGAAAACTTCAAAGAGCTGACGGAGGAGTTAGGAGTGCCATTGACGCCTGAAAAGACGATGGGCCCCAGCACGGCACTGTCTTTTCTTGGAATTGAAATTGACTCCGAAAAAATGCAAGCCCGTTTGCCAGATGATAAGAGGGATAAAATGCTGGATTTGCTTAACGCCATGCTGGCACCGGAAAAAGTAACGGTCAAAGAGATACAGGCCTTGCTAGGGCATCTCAATTTTGCATGTAGGGTAGTGAGAGTAGGGAGAACCTTTTGCAGGAGGCTAGGAAGGGCATTAGCTGGGAACAGATTGCCTCATCATCATGTGTGTCTCTCTGCAGGCGTTAAAGAAGATTTGAGAATGTGGCAAGTTTTTCTGCAAACTTTCAATGGCATTCCACTGGCACGGGAGGGGGATCTCATTTGGGATGTGTAGATCTTTTCAGATGCAGCAGGCAGCAAAGGTTTTGGCCTTTATTGGCAGGGGAAGTGGTGTGCCGAGCAGTGGCCGCCAGAATGGAGGGAAGGGGGTAGGTCCATTGCATTTCTGGAGTTTTTCTCCTTAGTTGTGGCAGTGACCCTATGGGGTAGTCAGCTCGCACATAGGAAGGTGACTGTTAGGGTTGACAACATGGTGGTTGTGGAGATTGTGAACCATCAGTCAGCAAGGGACGAACAAGTGCTAAAGTTGCTGAGGGTTTTTGTCTTATGTTGTTTGCGTCATGATATAGCATTTAGAGCACTGCACGTCCCAGGTGTCGACAAGGACATAGCAGATGCTTTGTCTCGTTCGCAGTGGGGGAGATTCCATGGGTTGGCCAAGGTCGCCGACAGGATCCCGACGCCCATGCCGGAGCAGTTGTGGTACGTAGGCAACACAGGATGCTACAACTGGTGGTAGGATCACTGGCTAAGTCCACTAGAATAGCATATAACCTAGCATGGAAGGAGTTTCTGCTGTCAGGCACCCAGCGGCGCACTAATAAGTTACAGCAAGGGGAAGATGTGATTCAGTTTATCCTGGATATGATTGAAAAAGGCTTATCCAGGGTGTCAATTGCAGGAAAATTAGCGGGAATTGCATTCATGGGTAAATTGCTCTGGGATTACACGCCTTCGGCGGGTGAATCAGGCACAAGGATGTTAGAAGGGTGGGCCAGGGAGCGTGGCCAGCTGAATCCAGTCAGGAGACCTGTGTCATGGCAGTTGCTGTGCAGAGTCATCCAGATTTTGCCAAGGATTTGCACGGATGGTTTTGAGTTATGCCTGTTTTCCACATTGATGGTGTGGATGTTTTTTGGTGCATTTAAAGTGTCTGAGTTGTTTGGGGACGGAAGGGGTGGGGGGATCGGGTGGGAAGATGTGGTCTCGCGCGATGCGGGGCTACATATATGGTTAAAGAAGTCCAAAACGGATCACAAGTGCAAGGGAAAATGGGTGTCGTTGCAGGCTCCATTGCCTAAGCTTACTTGCCCTTATAGATGGGGGCTTCGCTGGCGAGCAGCATCCAAGGATATCGGGGAGTCGGTTTTTGCACATGCAAATGGGAAGAGAGTTACAGCCTTCGAACTGTTGGTGGTGTTGAGGAAGGCATTAAAGGAATTAGGCATCGACGGTGCGAGTTTTGGGACACACTCTTTCCGGATCGGGGCAGCATCTGAAGCAAGCAATAGAGGGTTGGGACAGGGTCATATCATGTGCTTGGGGAGGTGGAGACTCGGATTGTTATAGGTGAAACTTGCGCAGCAGGGATAAGGAATTTAGCGCGGTTGTTAACAATGCATAAGTTCACGCAATTTTTCTCGTTTTAGGTTTGGTGGCTGGCTCCCTTTCGTTGGAAATGTCAATCTGGGTTGTGGGACACTCCTTCGTGAAGTGGGCTCAAGTACAAGCACGAGAAAGTTATTTCGGACAGAATCTTGGTTTTAATGATAAACTGTTTAATGTGTTATGGAAAGGAAAAGGGGGCATGTTGTGGAAGGAGCTGATTCCGTGCCTTAATGGTCTGTTAGTTGGGGGTCGGTGTCCGGACATTTTGGTCATACATTTGGGTGAAAACGATTTGTGTAGGGAGAAGGGCATAGTACTGATGAGAAGCATGAAGAGGGACTTAGCACTTATTAAACAACAGTGGGCAGGATATTTTGTGGTATGGACTGAGTTTGTGCCCCGCCGGGTCTTGCAGGGGGCAGTTAATCCAGGAGCGGTGGACAGAGCCAGGAGGAAGCCTAATATGGAGATGTCTCGTTTCTGCAGGGAGTTGGGTTTTGGTAGAATTGTACACAGGGACATTCGTTTCGATTCAGTGGAATTTTTTAGAGGAGACGGGGCCCACTTGTCAAGGCTTGGCATGGACCTTTATTTGTTGGAAATTAGGGAGGTGTTAGCCAGGACGTTAAATGTTCAGAGCCACTCCAGACAGTAGAGGCCTACAGGACAGGGGGGGGGGGGCAGAAAAAAGGGGGCTAGGCAGTAGTGGCCGTCCCCCCCTTTTTCCTGGGTGGCGGGGTTTTGAAAAGTTGGTTAGGGTTGGCACATGTTTTTGGTTAAGTATTGGAAGTTTGTGAGCAGGGGCAGGAAAAGGGTAGGCAGGTATTCTAAGTTTCAGGATAGCCTTTTGTTAGTTACAGTTGCAGGAAGGCAGGTAGGGGTCAGTTAATCAATGTATAGCGAGGCTTTAGTTTTGTAAGGCAGTTGCCAGTTGGTTATTTTGTAATATGCACCTGTTTCAATAAAGCGGCCTTTTTCACACACAAAATGGGACTCGGTTTGGCTTACCCCCCTTCCTCCCAAGGGGGGTTTGGGGGGCAGCCGAACGTAGTGAGGTCTGCCCCCGGGAAGTTTGGGAGGGGATTGGGCTGGCCGGATCGGCCATTTTGTGGTTTTAGGCTTTTTTGGGGCATAGCCCAATTATAGCCCAAGTAGCCCATTGCTATATAGCCTTATGAGGGAATAAGCCAGCCACCATTTTAGGTTTTGGTGACCTGGTGGCTGGCAGCAGGGTAGCTGGTATAGTTTTGTTGGCCCCGCCATCCCATCCCTCTTTTTAAGAATTTTTTCCTGGATGGAGACTTTGTTTTTTTTTTCTTTGGTTTAGGCCAGGTTTGTGGAGGCAGGTGCATAAGGGACCTTATGGATGTTGTCGCTTGGAACAGGTGCTTGCGGGGTTTTGAAAAGTTGGCCAGGGTTGGCACAGGTTTTTGGTTAAGTACTGGAAGTTTGTGAGCAGGGGCAGGAAAAGGGTAGGCAGGTAGTCTAAGTTTCAGGATAGACGTTTGTTAGTTACAGTTGCAGGAAGGCAGGTAGAGAACAGGGTGTCATTGGGGGAAAAAGATTTAACTGCAATACTGTGTAATGTTGTTCTTATGTTAATGCCAGGGTGGGGGAACTTTTGAGGGGATCGTAGGGGCGGGGTGGGGATCAGGGGTCAGTTATTCGATGTATAGCGAGGCTCTAGTTTTGTAAGGCAGTTGCCAGTTGGTTATTTTGTAATATGCACCTATTTCAATAAAGTGGCCTTTTTCATACACAAAATGGGTCTCGGTTTGGCTTGCCCCCCTCCTCCCAATAGGGAAATGGCTGCGCTCTGGGGAAGCTCCGGGCCACCCGGAGTAAATCCCCCAATATCCGTCAGATTAATCCGCAGTATCGGACCTGATGACCTGGCAGAGTGCTAATGCGACCCCCTCCCCCCCGAGTGATTAGGCCGGAGATCTTGGAACTGTGAGGTTGCTGCAAGGCGGCATAAAGCGCAATCGTTTGCACTGGTGGCAGGCCGGACAAGACGGCGTTGGTGCGGCGGCGATCGGGCTGAGATCAGAGGGGGTCACCCCTCCGCACGCCCTCCTCCTTGGTGTTGAGCGGCAGGAGCTGGGGCGCCTGGACTTGAGGGTGGACTGCCTGGATACCTCACCTGACGACTGGAGGCGCCGAGATCCCGGCACTATCAGAGACATCAGAGACATCAGAGGGCCGCGGTGGGTTCTGAAGGGGAGAGGCCCAGCAGCGGAAACCAGCAAGTGCAAAGGAGGAGGAGGCAGCCCGAGAGCCCTTGCCTCGATACTGCCTGCCCGCGAGAGAGGTGACGCGGCCTATGACACAGTGAGCGGCTGGCCAGGTGTTGCATTGGACGGACGACATCCCATGAAGAGCATCGTGGTGAGTGTGGGGGAGGTTGATGTCGGCGGGGGGGTGGCCGATTCCTCTCAGCATGCCCCTTCCCCGCTATCAACTGGATATATCGGATGGCCAGAGGGGGCTGAACAACAGTGCAACCTGCGGGGCCGCCGGTGTGCCGCCTGACAGTGTGTGGCGGTCTAGGGCCTGGACCCTTTAAAAATACAATGTGCCTCCCCCAGGGTCCCTCCTTTACCGCCTCTAGCCACGGACGCATAGAAAGGGCATAATAAACCGTAATAGTGTGGTGACGTACTGTATGTATCAGAAGAGTGGTTAAAGCAGTAATTAGAGGTCCTGGTAGCAGCTGAGTCCACAACGTGGCGGAAGAACAAAGCGCAGCTCTGGAGCCCAGGGGAGAACTGCGGGTGCGAAGGCCTGTGCCTGAGGAAGTTGTTGGGGGCCCTGATCAGCCTCACTGAAGTTTAAGTTTTGAAGGGCAGAGACGAGGCCCAGGCCCTTTGCAAGGCACACAAATTCTGGATTAACGCACCTCTGAGGCCTAAAGGCAGTCACGATAGGAGCGCATTACACGGAAGGAGAAGAAATAGCGAAAGGAGTGGAGGCTTCTGCGATGTCGAAGGGCCGCCCTCAGAAATCCACGCAGCAGAAGCCTAGACAGGTATATGCGTGTGGACCTGCAACCCCGGGGGCTGAGATCGCCGCCTCGCAGGGGGACCAGCCCCCAGACGATGAGCCCTCCCTCCGATCAATAATGGCTGCCATCTAAGAGCTCCGAACCTCCATAGTCCCGATTGAGCCCAAGTTAGATGCATTAACAGTGGAGGTTAACCTGCTTCGCGCGGACTTTCAAAAAATGTCTGAGAAATTGGCAGTAGCGGAAACACGAATAAATGGACTACTCTCCCAAACTAAACGCCTGGAAGAACAGGTGCAAAGCCTCACTAAGCAAAGTATGCACATGTCCGCCAGGCTGGAAGACCAGGAGGGAAGGGTGAGGCGCAACAACATCAGAGTGGTGGGGGTCCCAGAGGGCTCCGAGGGCCCTAGCGCTGACTTGTTTTTGGAGGACTTGATTTTGAACAAACTAAAACCGAAGCGCGAGTGAGAAGCAATCCTTCAAGCAGCACGGGCACACGGGGACCTACATGTAGCTAACCAACAATCCATTTCTTTCCGGATTTCACCCTACAGGTCCAGCGCCAGCACCGAAGTTTAGATGAAGTCAAAAAAGCTTTGTGAGCCAATGTACGGAAATACATGATGCTCTATCCCTCTAAGTTAAAAGTAATTGCAGACGGAAAGACTGTACATTTCACAACTCCAGAAGAAGCATGGGACTGGCTGGAGGGATGGAGAGTGGTCGGCAAAGACAGAGACAGAAAGAAGGCCACAGCTAAGGGACCTGGTGAAGGGAGGGCCACGACGACGGGACAACACCGGCAATCCGCATCTCCCTGAGAGGCACACCTGAGTGACAAGGCTGCCAGACTTATGGGGAAGTAATTTACCGAGACTTAGCACCGAGGTGCTGGTATGGTAGGGTGGCGATGGGGCTGGGAAGGGGGGGAAATGTGCTTCCCTCATGGCCGTATATATATACTAGTATTGAGGGGAAGCTTTCCTACTAATGTTGGAGAGCGCATCCGTAAGGTTACAGACCGGGCAGCTGCACCATGTCCCGCTATTAGATGCTAAGTTGGGAGCGACAGGCCCTCTGCAAGTTGGGGGAGTGGACAGTTCAATTTCCACTAAGTAGGGTAGCGGGGAGGGGGGAGTTTGAGATAACAGGATTCTTAGTTGTAGTTATTGAGGCTTCACTGCACTCTGCTAGTTGCAAGTGTTTCAACAGAAAGAGAGAGGGACTGGGCACAGAGTCTCCCCAAAAGGCGGATAGAACGAACATTCTAATATCCAACACCACTTAGAGAGGCAATCTATAGACGAGTTAAATGAATACCAAACATGAGTGTGCACAAAGAATAAAAATATGGTCCTGGAATGTTAACGGATTGGGAAATAGCATTACGCATACATTGATCATACAACACTTAAAACGCCACAGCCCAGACGTCATACTAATGCAGGAGAAACATTTGAAGGGACACCATTGCAAGGCATTAGACTGAATGGGATATGCTCTGAGGGCTCTTGCGAGATACACATCAGACTCGAGGGGAGTGGGAATCCTGATCAAAAAGACACTGCCCTTTGTCTCTCTGAAGATATGGAGAGATGATCATGGCCGCTATGTGGCCCTTCACGGAACCTGGAATGGGATAGACCTTAATATTTGCTCAGTTTATGCCCCGCCCCGGCTCCTGTTACCGACTCTTTCTGACCTGGGTGATTTATTGCTAGAGCTACCCACGGGGACATTATTGATAAGGAGGACTTTAATGCTGTCTTCGACCCAACAGTAGATAGAACAGGCGCCGCAACGGGAGGGCAGGGAGGGACGTCTCAGCTCTCACAGTTCACCTTGGCAATGGCTTCAAAAAGAGAGAGTGGTCCCACACTCCAAGAGACAGGGTACCATATACAATAAATGTCTTCAAAACCAATTTCTCTTGGATGACTTTATATCCTTAATCACATCATACACTCATTCACTTATGCAATGTTCGAATATCCTCAACAAGTTATTTAAACAGGACCCAAAAAAACAATGAAATATAAATTTCTATATATATCAATGCACATTTATTGAAAAATAATCAAAATCATATAAAGCACAATTCATAACCACAATAATATTCAAAAGTTAAAAATAATCCAATAGTTAATATCCAACTGTCTAAAAAACAATCCAACAGCTATTAAAAGCGAGAGACAAGCAGAGTGACAAACACCTATCATCATAAATATGTTAATTCGATTGAATCCACATTGTCCGAGTCTGTAAATTCTGTTATCTTTAGACTCCACAGTTCCTCGAATTTAACAAGAAAAAGAGAAGCGTCGACGCGTTTCGGTGGACAAAATATTGATAAGCCACCTTCTTCAGGACTGAGAATTTTTATGTCCCTCTCGAAAATAAAATAATGTAGTATATGCCTGTATAGAAACAAAATATATACAACTCTATTATATTACACAAAAGTATTATTAACATTTTTCTATTGCTATTCTCATAGTGGTTACCACAATGTTTCTAGAAGTCACTAAACATTTCTTATACATAAAACAAAAATAATTCAATTGATTTATAATTGTTTAAAGGGTCCGTTCCAATAGTGAGGAATAACAACACCTCTTATCCATTCAAACCAACTTTCCGTTTTTTATCCATTTACACCTCAGTATCCTGCTTATGTAACAAATAGGATACACCACAACCAGGATTGGGAGGGGGTTATTTCACCCTCCCACCCATCATGTACATATTTTTTAAGAATCTTCCCCTGGTATGACATCCAGGAAATACCGATATTAGTCCATTATATATTACTCGGTATTATAGTGTCCCTTCCAATAATATAGAAGGGGTACATAGGGTTCTTGTTAATTAAAACTCCCTCACACTAACTCCCCAAATGGAAAAATAAGTCATACCTTATGAATAAAGTATTCCTGCCGATTAGGGGGATATCAGTTGTATATAATTTTAATCTGTATAACATTTTCTCCCACCATAAAACTGTGGGAAAAGCAGAAAACCATTTAATTAAAGAACTAGGGGGAACATCACCAGTAGATCTTGCTCTGATATTACAAAGATCTCTCATAATGCAACACCCACCTTCGGCACTATGTTCTAATATTTCTCCAAATCATTGGGCAGTCCGCTCCAATTATGTTCAAGGCACTTGTTGAGGCCAAAGTACAGAATATCCCACAAAGTTTAAAATCCTGGAAAACAACCACAAGGGTTATGTTCCCATAATACGTCAATCTATAACTTTCATCATATCTATGGTTGGTAACCTTTAGTATTTAATCCATTTGACCTACCTTTAGTTTTGGGATATAGTAATGGGGACTGATAAGCCCTCCAATCGTTTCCAACGACTTACATCAGTGCCTTACCCATCAATGTTATGCTTACAAGCATTTCAGAGATTCTAAAAATAAAAACATGAAAAACTTGTAACTATACTGAGGCCGTCATATCTTGCTGTTGGTGTAAGAATAATTACCATTAAAAAAGGACATCTGAATGTCTCAAGTAGTGGCATAATAATATATTGCATTGTTTTTTATGCGAGGATTTAAGTGCATTGAGAGCAACCACCTTTGTGGTTAGTTGGTATGTTGCACTCTTTAATGAGGATGACCGACAGAAAACAAGAGACCATAAAAATCTAGTGTTAACTATCACTCACCATTCGCTTCCTTTTACGGGTCGCTGGGTGCCTTCCGTTGTGATATGGGTGCCGGGAACAAATAAAATAAAAGCTCTCCGTATACCGATAAAAATAAGCTTGCGTTATCAGGAACACCCAAGCATGTGTTTCCCAAAGCGTCATCATTAAACGTGCGTCGCACTTGATGACGATATACGTCACAAGAGTGTTGCTAATCTCTTGCAAACATGTCAAGTCGCATAAATGACCGCCATCTTGTAATGGTCACTAATTCCTTTATAATCAAGGGAGGATTCAGTTAGTAGATTCAAAGTGTATTTAAGTATCAGAAGAGAAAATGATCTAGGGTAAAAATAAAAATAATCTTCCTCAAGACATTTTTATAGAATGTGCAGTATATCGACAAATGGCTTATTAAATTACATTTGTCTAAGTCAATCACCTGGTTTTGTTCAAAAATGGATTCATGAACACTTAGGACACGTATAAGTTGGTTCAGAATAACCTAGGTTTTCTTTTCTAAATTAAAATTAGTTATACATACTACTCATCGGACCCACCCGCTTATGCAGTAAATACTGGCCGGTACAGTACTAACAGTGCACAATTCGTCAGTGACCAATGAGAAATATTTTATTGAACTAACTGAATAAGTTGGTATTTTATCGACTGTGTAGGCTATATCAGAGGGCTCTATTGTTAACTGGATCTACCTATATTTCAAACTTACATGAGTTCAAACTTCATGTCGCCTAATTGTTCTAATGGCTAGCTGTTAAATGCCCGTTTAGTTAATCAATCTCATCCAATGTTCCCTTGTGTTAAGACCTTTTCTTACTGTGTCCAGTATTGAAATATACCATTGTTCCCTATTTTTACGTTTAATTGTAAGATTCCCTCCTCTCTTGTTGTCTTTAATCTTTTCAATAATGAACCATTGAAAATCAGTAAAAGAATGACCCGCTGTTCTAAAGTGGTCTACTAGGGGAGCACTATCTTTGTTATTTTTTATTGCAGATTTATGTTCCAAGAGGCGGACTCTCAATTCCCGGGCTGTCTCACCAACATACCCAAAACAGAGCCAATGCAGCTCACAATAGGTCTCAGCGGAGGGCTGCTCTAGTTTTTGTGAATTTTTGGAAGCCCATATATGGCCGGTATGATGGCATTTTCATTGTGGAGGAATTTAAATTCACTCAACCCTATAGGAACAACAACTGGATAGGGGAGAGTGAATTTAAATTCCTCCACAATGAAAATGCCATCATACCGCCCATATATGGGCTACCAAAAATTCACAAAATCAAGAACAACCCTCCGCTGAGACCTATTGTGAGCTGCATTGGCTCTGTTTTGGAGCCACTAAGTAAATATATAGATAGTTTCTTAAAACCTTTAGTGCAGAAACAGAAATCTTATATAAAAGATTCAGCACATATGATTACTATAATCGAGGGCACTAGTTTCAATAATAGGTCTCAAATATTGTTGACCCTAGACATTGAGTCCTTATATACAAATATACCCCAGATGACACTATTGTTGTCATCAAGAACATACTGGGTGAGCCGGAGTGTAGAGGTGCTAATGCTGATTTTATTATTGAATGTGTAACACTGGTTTTGAAACACAATATGTTTTTGTTCAAAGACAATTTATATCTCCAGCGCAAGGGGACCCGTATGGGGGCCACCTGTGCCCCTGGTCTTGCGTGCCTCTATGTAGGTAAATTTGAGGAGAGACATTTTTTTAATGAAGCTGCTCCTTTTTATGAAAATGTGACCAAATGGTATAGATTCATAGATGATATTCTGTTGATTTGGGAAGGGTCAGAAGAATTCCTGGGTGAATTCCTCGAATGGCTGAACCTAGGGGACCCCAACCTTAAATTTACAGCACAATACAGTAATAGAAATGTAAATTTTTCAGATCTCTCTATCAAAGATGTGCAGGGCAGCCTAGAAGTGGAACTTTTCACGAAACCAACTGACAAGAATACTTTACTCCACTATACTAGCTATCACCCTAGGGCCCAAAAAGATAATATCCCCTTTGGAGAATTCCTTCGTCTTCGAAGGAATTGCTCATCATTGGAAGATTTTTATAAACATTCGGAGAATTTAAAGGTGAAACTAAGAGACAGAGGCTATCCAAAGAAATTAATTAATCACTCACTCAAACGAGCACGATTTTATGATCGAGATAGTATGCTAACAGACACTAAAAAGAAGAAACAAGAGAAAAATAAAACACAAAAAATTGTGTTTGTTAGCCAATTTTCTGGTATTAGCAACAAAGTCAAAATATAATTAACTCCAATTGGAGTATTCTTAATGATAATGAGCAAAATATTTTAGATCGACCGGTGTTTGCATTCAAACGGAAAAATAACTTGAGAAAAGAATTGGTGCACACCTATAGGGACACAACTGAATTAGAACAACGCACCATCTCAGGGACTAAAGCAATAGACAATTACAAATGTGGCAGTTGTGCTATCTGCGATCAATGTACAGTAGCGAAAAGTATCGTACATAATAAACGTACTTTGACAGCCAAAGATCTTAATAACTGCAGAAGTAGTAATGTTGTTTATTTGCTTACATGCCCGTGCGGCTTAGGGTATGTTGGTGAGACAGCCCGGGAATTGAGAGTCCGCCTCTTGGAACATAAATCTGCAATAAAAAATAACAAAGATAGTGCTCCCCTCGTAGACCACTTTAGAACAGCGGGTCATTCTTTTACTGATTTTCAATGGTTTATTATTGAAAAGATTAAAGGCAACAAGAGAGGAGGGAATCTTACAATTAAACGTAAAAATAGGGAACAATGCTATATTTCAATACTGGACACAGTAAGAAAAGGTCTTAACACAAGGGAAGATTGGATGAGATTGATTAACTAAACGGGCATTTAACAGCTAGCCATTAGAACAATTAGGCGACATGAAGTTTGAACTCATGTAAGTTTGAAATATAGGTAGATCCAGTTAACAATAGAGCCCTCTGATATAGCCTATACAGTCGATAAAATACCAACTTATTCAGTTAGTTCAATAAAATATTTCTCATTGGTCACTGACGAATTGTGCACTGTTAGTACTGTACCGGCCAGTATTTACTGCATAACCGGGTGGGTCCGATGAGTGGTATGTATAACTAATTTTAATTTAGAAAAGAAAACCTAGGTTATTCTGAACCAACGTATACGTGTCCTAAGTGTTCATGAAATCTATTTTTTAACAAAACCAGGTGCAAGTGATTGACTTAGACAAATGTAATTTAATAAGCCATTTGTCGATATACTGCAAATTCTATCAAAATGTCTTGAGGAAGATTATTTTTATTTTTACCCGAGATCATTTTCTCTTCCGATACTTAAATACACTTCGAATCTACTAACTGAATCCTCCCTTGATCATAAAGGAATTAGTGACCATTACAAGATGGCAGTCATTTATGCGACTTGACATGTTTGCAAGAGATTAACCCTCGCATAAAAAACAATGCAATATATTATTATGCCGCTACTTGAGACATTCAGATGTCCTTTTTTAATGGTAATTATTCTTACACCAACAGCAAGATATGACGGCCTCAGTATAGTTACAAGTTTTTCATGTTTTTATTTTTAGAATCTCTGAAATGCTTGTAAGCATAACATTGATGGGTAAGGCATTGATGTAAGTCGTTGGAAACGATTGGAGGGCTTATCAGTCCCCATTACTATATCCCAAAACTAAAGGTAGGTCAAATGGATTAAATACTAAAGGTTACCAACCATAGATTTGATGAAAGTTATAGATTGACGTATTATGGGAACATAACCCTTGTGGTTGTTTTCCAGGATTTTAAACTTTGTGGGATATTCTGTACTTTGGCCTCAACAAGTGCCTTGAACATAATTGGAGCGGACTGCCCAAAGATTTGGAGAAATATTAGAACATAGTGCCGAAGGTGGGTGTTGCATTATGAGAGATCTTTGTAATATCAGAGCAAGATCTACTGGTGATGTTCCCCCTAGTTCTTTAATTAAATGGTTTTCTGCTTTTCCCACAGTGTTATGGTGGGAGAAAATGTTATACAGATTAAAATGATATACAACTGATATCCCCCTAATCAGCAGGAATACTTTAGTCATAAGGTATGACTTATCTTTCCATTTGGGGAGTTAGTGTGAGGGAGTTTTAATTAACAAGAACCCTATGTACCCCTTCTATATTATTGGAAGGGACACTATAATACCGAGTAATATCTAATGGAATAATATCGGTATTTCTTGGATGTCATACCAGGGGAAGATTCTTAAAAAATATGTACATGATGGGTGGGAGGGTGAAATAACCCCCTCCCATTCCTGGATGTGGTGTATCCTATTTGTTACATAAGCAGGATACTGAGGTGTGAATGGATAAAAAATGGAAAGTTGGTTTGAATGGATAAGAGGTGTTGTTATTCCTCACTATTGGAACAGACCCTTTAAACAATTATAAATCAATTGGATTATTTTTGTTTTATGTATAAGAAATGTTTAGTGACTTCTAGAAACATTGTGGTAACCACTATGAGAATATCAATAGAATTTTTTTTTTTTAACAAACTTTATTGGGTTTTGTTTGCTTTAATTATATTCAGGATTACAATTGGTACATCAGATGTTAAATCCGTACAGTATCAACAGCCAAAGACCTACAAGTCCTGTTGCATATATATTTGTAGCAATAAACTAGTACATTGCGATTGAGTACCACAGCCATTAACTAATGTGTGTCTAGACAATTCTTCGATATTACCGCATGGCTCTAAATATAATACTTGTGCTATCCGAAACCCTCTTACTCCGCCCCCCTCCCTCCTAATGCCCACCCTCCTCCCTTAACTAGTTCTGGCTATCTAAGACTTAGATTCAATCAACCTCTTCCTGCAGCGCAATTACTCCGTGAATATTTCGTGCTCGCATTATTCCGTTTATTATCACCATGCGCTGCTCTATGGCTTGTCATGTCCACTCAGGTGTTATTTTGGGGATTTGGGACCGTGGAGGCTCCATCTAGGCTGCTTGCTTTATATGCCTCAAGCATAGCATCCCATTCCAGGGAGATTTGGTTTTTCCGAAGGCCGCGGGCCTCCTCTCGGCGCAGCGCCGCGCTTTCCGCTCCGGCCCATCTAAGAAGCTCAGTATGCCACATCGATATGGTGGGGGCTCTGGGTGACTTCCAGCGCATTGTGATCGATCGCTTTGCGACTATGAGTGCCAAGTCTAAGAAGCGTAGTTGTACCTTGTGTGTTTTCGGCCGCCTACGGACTCCCAGTATGCATTCCAGTGCTGTGTATCCCACGGGCAGGTGTGTAGCTGTCTCTATCCTGTGTTTGACCCCCCCTCCAGTACTCCACAAGCCCCGTGCACGCCCATACCATGTGTAGGAGGTCAGCTTCAGGTAGGTGACATCTGGGACATTGATGTGCCGTTTCCGGGTACATGCGGTGCAGCCTGCGCGGGGTCAAGTAAGCCCTGTGGACTATCATACATTGAATAAACCTAAATTTGGCATTACGTGGTATTTTTCGTGGGTACTCCAATGCATTGCCCCATTCTTTGTCCGTTAACTCTCTTCCCATTTCTGCTCCCCATTGAGCCCTTGTGGGTTCCAGCTGGACCCGGGTGTGTGTACGAATACTAAGATAAAGCCATTTAATTAAGTGGCTACCACCCCCCATGTAGTATAATGCTTGTATAAGCGCATTTGACTGTGGTTCCTCCCCCTGTGGAGCCCAATGTTTTTTAATATAGTGCGTTAAGGCAGCGTGTGTCACATACAATGTGGTAGGCGCACCCGTAATCTGCGTGAAGGTGTTATGATCCAGGAGTGCCCCATCGCTGAAGAGCAACCCAACTGTCTCCACCCCTACATCCGTCCAGCACCGCAATGCCCGCTTCGTCAGCCTGCCAGAGGCCAGTGGTATTCCTACCAGAGGTATATTATCCGCGTATCTGCCCCCCTCGGACGTGTATCGCAGCGCTCTTCCCCAGCACTGGAGTGCTGCCTGTAAGAGGTGTGGTGTCCCCGGGGGTGGCCTGCTGTGTGGCAGCAATAACGTATGGAGTGTCCCTTGCTCTACGTGCCTGGCACTGTAATCCAGTTCCTGTAAGTTCCGGCCTGCCGTCCAATATGACAGCCATTGTAGTTGGCATGCATAATAGTAGGCCCTAAAGTCAGGTGCCCCCAATCCGCCCTCTCTCGTGCTAAGTTGGAGTTTTTTCAGGCTTATCCGGCGTCGACCCTTACCCCATATTAAATCTATGAGGATAGTGTCTAGTGTAGTGAAAATGGATGCAGGAAGAAATACCGGCAGGTTCGTGAAGTAATACAAAAGACGGGGGAGTACCACCATCTTCGATAAGGCCACGCGTCCTACAGCTGACAAGGGTAGCGTGGTCCAGAAAGCCACCTGCGAATGTATTCCGCGAATCGCCTTACCCAGGTTGCCCTCGACCATGTCCGTGTGTGAGCGATAAACATTAATCCCTAAATATTTAAAAGTATGCGTGGCCACCGGTATCCGGAGCTCCCCGAAGCCAATGTGGTCTAAGTGACCTCGATCTTGGAAAAAGAAGGCATGGGACTTAGCGGAATTAATCGAGAGGCCCGACACCGTCTCAAACTCCGCGAATATGCGGGGGAGCGGACCTTGGCCCCCCAGCACATCCGCATACGCTGACACCAAATGCACCGACGCAGCAATAGGGATTCCATAGCGAATCGCATACCGCCATACCCAGAGTGTCAATGGCTCTAACGCCAGGACGAACAGGATCGGGGACAGAGGACAGCCCTGGCGCGTGCCCCTATGAATCCCATACTCTCTGGAGATCAATTTCCCTGTTCGAACTCTCGCCTTGGGCACCGCATACAACAATTTGACCCACTGTATATATGCCGGGGGTATGCCAAATCGAGCAATTGCACTGAGCATATAATCCCAGGACAATGTATCGAATGCCTGCCGCATACCCAGGGACACGCAGCCAGCGCCTGGAAATTGTGTCAGGTCAGCAGACATTATCCGATGCAACCTGCGCAGATTCAAGGAAGTGCTCCTTGCAGGGACAAACCCACACTGATCGCTATGGATCAGCCTGGTGAGGTAGGGTTGAATTCTGTTCGCCAACACCTTACTTAAGATCTTATACTCGGTGCAGAGTAGTGACAGGGGACGATACCCTGCCATATCAGTCGGATCCCTGCCTGGCTTAGGCAGTGACACCACCAATGCTTGAGCAGTAGTACGCCGTAGGTAGCCTAGTTCAAGCGCTTTCCCATATAACTCCTCCAAGCGCGGCAACAGTGTCTCAGAGTATGCCTCAAAGAATTCTACCGGCAGACCATCCGGGCCCGGTGTCTTATTACGGGAGAGCCCGGCCATGGCCACCTTGATCTCCGCCCTAGTAATAGGGCCCTCCAGGTCCTTTGTCATGCCTGTCTGGGGTTGTGGGTATGGCAGGTCCTCGAGGAAGTTCTCAATACAGGACTCCTCCAAACGAGGGGGTGCACTGTATAACTACTCGTAGTATGTACTAAAGGCCTCGCTAATGTCATATTGTGTAGTCGCGGTCCCTCCCCCTGGCAGGTTAATACAGTTGAAAGCAGTAATGGGGGGACCATTCCTAATCAGCTTCGCCAAAAGGGTACCTGATTTGTCTGCGTCTGAGTGATGTATTTGTGTATAAGACCTATAATCTATTAACCTCAATGTTTCAAGTAACTCTGCGTGTTGAATACGCAGTTCTTGCAACGGTGCCTGTTGTGCTGGGTCGTGCACTGCAACCTGCTCTAGACGTGACATGGTAGCCTCTGTTTCCTGTAGTTTTTTATGCGTCTCTTGTCTGGCCCCCACTGTAGCGCTGATTGCTGCCCCCCGGATGACCGCCTTAACAGCGTCCCATTCAACCAGCACTGTGGATGCCGTGTTATGATTTTCTGTGAAATAATTTTGGAGTGTTGTAGCTAACGTGGTACGGAAGACCGGGTCCTCCAGTGTGTGAAGCCACAGACGCCATGTAGGGATCGGCGAAGGCACTCTACCCCAGCTAATGGTTACCTCTAGGGGATTATGGTCGGAGAAGGTCTTTGCTAGGTGTGTAGCGTCTAACACTTGATCCACTACAGAGATGGAGCACATTATCCTGTCTATCCTAGTGTGTAACTGGTGTACCGGGGAGAAAAAGGAATATTCCTTATGGAGCGGGTGCTTGAAGCGCCATGCATCACACAAGGCCCAACCCCGCACCCAATCACAAAGCGCCTCCGACTGCTTGCAGGGCACTGTGCCCCTCAGGGGTGGGTGTGAGCGGTCTAAAGTTATATCCATGACCGCGTTGCAATCGCCCCCTATCAACCATGGGTGTGCCTCCCACACCGCCAAGATGGGATTCAGATTCTGGAAGTATTTGTGTTGGTCGTGATTTGGGGCATAAATGCTCCCTAGGACCACCGGCCGCCCATCCAGGTTGCCACGAAGAAATATATACCTGCCCTGTGTATCTACCCGTTTGTCCAGTATCACAAACGGAACTCCCCCCCTTATCCAGACCGTCACCCCACGGGCAAAGGCTGAATAATTCGTAGTGATGACCTGCCCTCTCCATTTTTTCCTCATTTTTGTTGCCTCTGCCTCCATCAGGTGTGATTCCTGGAGGAAAGCCACCTGCGCCCCCGGCGTAACAATAGGGCATGCACCCTGTGACGTTTATGAACAGAACCCAGTCCTCTGACGTTCCATGTGACAAATTTGTATTTATCCACCACTTGTTGAGCCATCCAATCCTGTGTATCGCCTATAATATCTGAGAGCCTGCAACTGTGTGAGGTGTAGTAATGTCAATGTGCCAGATCTATATAACCCCCATTCTAAACCAACTCTCGGGTCATGCCTATAAACAAAACCCGGCAAGACCAAACAAAGAAGACAATATAATAAAACATAATAAACTGTAGCAATCGCAAACTGAGGGTTAGGAGCCACCGCCGTCTTGCAGAAAAATTCTAATTTGGACCGTCCCAGAGCCCAAGCATAGCAGTGAAAAACAGTACATATCACATTTTCAATTATATAGAAATCAGTCATCAAAGGATATGCGATTGTTAGGGGAGCACCCCCACAGCGTTGCGTCTTGTGTGGCGGCCAGTCCCGCCACCACGGGCAGTCCAGGAGGGCCACTACGCCAGTATTTCACCCGCAGTTTGCGGCGTGACTCTAGGGAAGAGTTGCAGGCTACTGTCCGAATCTGAGCGAGCTGTGCTGTGGTCCGACGAGTCCGACATCCTGCGGGAGGAATTGTCTCTGAAGGTGTGGGCGGCTGACAGGGCCGCCGCTTTGCCGGACTGTACTTGCTGTTGCGTAGGCCCTGGGAAGGGTGGTGTATTAGTGAGGTTGGGCACTTGCTTTGTTCGGCGGTGCCCCGACAGCCCGGGCCCTCTTGTGGCGGAGGAGGAGCGACCCAAGTTCTGTGTGGGCCCCATGACTTCTATCCACTCATCCACATCTTCCGGACTTTCAAAAAAGTAGGTTTTCTGCTCATGGATGATCTTCAGACGCGCTGGGAAGAGCAACGCATACTTGAGATTCATGGTGCGTAGTTTCTTTTTCACTGCTTGAAAAGAAGAGCGTCTGCGCTGTACCAATAGCGTATAGTCCGGATATAGAGAGATCTGGCAGTTTTCAAATAGTATCTGTGGTTTTTCACGTGCCTGTTGCAACAACACGTCGCGATCTCTGTAATTAAGGATTTTTACGATCAGGGGCCGTGGCGGTGCCCCCACCCTCAGCTTCCCGGTGGGGATCCGATGCGCCCTCTCTACACAGAAGTAGTTGGAGAGACCCTCTGGTGCCACATGGGTGCGGAACCATTGTTCCATGTACTTCGTGGCCTCATTTCCTTCACTCCGTTCCGGCAGTCCAATAACGCGGATGATATTGCGTCGTGCCCGACTTTCCGCATCCTCCACTTGGTCCAGCAGTCCCGCAACCTGCCCCTGCAGTGACTGGAGCTGGCTAGCATGTTCTTTATGTTGCGGTACCAAGTCCTGTAGCGTCGAGCTATGTTCCTTCACCGTGTCCGCCAGCTTTGCGTGATCTGCCTTCAGTAAGTTGAAACCCGTGGTGAGGGCACCTAATTGCTGCTCCATGGCTCTGCGCGATTCCTTGACCTCCCTCAGTATTAAGTCCAGCTTGTCCGGCGCACTCTCTTCTCCTGTGGGAGGAACTGTATTAAGCAACTGCATCGCCTGCGAAGAGTCATCTTCGTCCGCACCCTGAGAGGCAGGCGCCATCACCTCCTGGGTTTTGCCCCGGTAGCGGCCCATCCTCCTCGAGTAGGGCGCTCGTGCTCTGGTTCCTGTTCAGGCAATTTCAAAGGGCAATGGCTAGGTGGGGCCTCCTTCCGGTCACAGCAAGAGGAGCGTTGTGCCGACAATAGCGCTGGTCCGGCACCCGCTTACACACCGCATACACCTGTATTGTATGCAGCACTTGGTTCCGGGCCGTTCTGCAGGCCCAGGGCGTAGCACCACGATGCGTCTCAAGTGCGTCAGCGGCCCGGCTCGCCCACTGGATGTAGGAAATCCTTAAAAGGCACGAAATGGGCCGAGCTCGCTGTGCACCGCGTCGTCCTCGATAGTCTGTTTTCACCCGCTGTCAACGTTCAGCAAGGGAGGGGCGTGCTGGGGGCCCCTCGAGGTGCCCACACCTCCGGCAGCGTTGCTACAAGTCTAATGTTCTCGCAGGCCTCCTTGCAGAATATCCCCAGGGCAAGGCACATAGATGTCAGTCGGCAGCCAGGGTAGTTCCCTGCCGCACAGCTCTCTCAGGCGTCCCCAGCCTATGATCCGAGCGTCCCCACCAGACTTCTCCCCGTTAAATTGTAGGCCAATCTCTCAGGGCTTGTTACTAATGCTCTCCGCCCACCTCCAGCCATTCGCCGCCGCAGCCGCGGTCTCCAGTAGTCTCTGCCGGGAAAAGGGGGGGGGAAAGGAGGGCGAGAGAAGAACCTGCCGGCCCCTGGGTCGCCGCCCGGCCCGCGCTTCGATCCACCCACTGGTGTCGGCCCAAATCACGCACGTCGTCCACAGCACGCTCACCCACAGCATCGGGCGCCCAGGCGCCAGGTCAGCCGACAATCGCTCCGCCGCCAGTCCGGTGGCTGTTCCCCCTCACCGCAGGACACCGGGGGAAGTCGTCGAGCACCAGCCACCAGCGCCGTCGCTCCCCCAGGCAGCACCTCTCTCCTCGGCGGGCACTCACGTTCGTGCACACTGGGTCCGGCTTCCCCGCACAGCAAGCGGCGCCATCTTCGTTCACCGGGCTCCAGCGGCTGGCACCTCCGCCACGCTCGTACTTAGCCTCGTGGAGGCAGGACTAGCCAGATTTCGTCGCTTCCAGCGTCTCGAGTGTTCGGGACGTCTGCACCCACAACCCGCAGGGGGTCAAGTCGTCAGTCAGGATGTTACTTCACAGGATTTTAGCGCTCGGGCTTCGGAGCTCTCTCAGCACACGTCCGCCATGCTCAACGGCTGGCCACGCCCCCCAGCAATAGAACAATGTTAATAATACTTTTGTGTAATATAATAGAGTTGTATATATTTTGTTTTTATACAGGCATATACTACATTATTTTTTTTTCGAGAGGGACATAAAAATTGTCAGTCCTGAAGAAGGTGGCTTATCAATATTTTGTCCACCGAAACGCGTCGACGCTTCTCTTTTTCTTGTTAAATTCGAGGAACTGTGGAGTCTAAAGATAACAGAATTTACAGACTTGGACAATATGGATTCAATCGAATTAACATATTTATGATGATAGATGTTTGTCACTCTGCTTGTCTCTCGTTTTAATAGCTGTTGGATTGTTTTTTTAGACAATTGGATATTAACTATTGGATTATTTTTAACTTTGGAATATTATTGTGGTTATGAATTGTGCTTTATATGATTTTAATTATTTTTCAATAAATGTGCATTGATATATATAGAAATTTATTTTTAATTGTTTTTTTGGGTCCTGTTTTAATAACTTGTTGAGGATATTCGAACATTGCATAAGTGAATGAGTGTATGATGTGATTAAGGATATAAAGTCATCCAAGAGAAATTGTTTTTAAGACGCCTTGGCAATGGGCCTGGTTGATTTATGGAGGGAACTAAACGCCCTACAATATACATACTTTTCGGCACCACATGGTAGTTTCTCCAGAATTGACCATTTACTGACCCCCCATGATCATCTACCGCAATTTACAGCGGCTGTGAACTTAACGAGGGGGATATCAGACCATTCTCCGGTCGAGGTCCAATTACTAGGCCCTCCGACGGACCATCATAACCCGCCTAGACTAAACCCCTGGTATTTGAAGGATAAAGATACTAGGGATAAAATACGCAAAGAGACTGCTCTATATTTCAAAGAAAACCAGGGGTCGGTCAACTCGGCACTGACTTTGTGGGAAGCTTTTAAGACGGTACTACACGGGGCCACCCAAGCAATAATAGAGGGCAAGAAAAAAGAGTCCAAACGGCAATGCGCCGAATTGGAAAAGAAAGTAATGGAAATGGAGGGGGACGCACTTGCCATGGGACGAGAAATAGACAGTCACCGGATGCTGCTCTGCCAACAGGAATTGAGAGCGCCGTAAACAAGCCCGTAAACAAGCCCTAGCCACGCAGCGTCATCTTTACGATGTGGGAGACAAGGCAGCTAAACTCCTAGCGTGGCTGGAGGCATGTGACAAAGAAAGATCATGGGTTTTAGAGGTGAAGGATAAGGATGGTGCCACCCAAATGACTAACACGGGTATTCCTGAAGCCTTTGCCACTTATTATGAAGACTTGTATGCGTCTCAGACCAAAATGACAGCTGAGGACTGCACAGACTTCCTAAGAGATGGGACCCTTCGGATGTTAACTAGAGAAGAGGGGGACTCCTTAGAAGCCGATCTGACTGTGGACGATTTATGTAATGCACTAAGGGACCTACAGTCGGGCAAAATGCAGGGACCAAATGGGATACCAATCGAGCTCTACAAAGGTCTGGCGGGATTGGTGACTAAACCAATGCTAGCAATGTACCAAGAAGCGATCAATGTGGGCTGTCTCCCGCTAGACCAAAGGATGGCAACAATAGTGACGATTCATAAGGAAGGGAAGCCCCCAAACGAATGTAGCTCATACAGGCCAATTTCCTTACTTAATGCAGAGGTTAAGGTACTGGCGAAGATCTTAGCAACAAGACTGCGGGTGGTTCTGCCCTCAATTATACACCCAAACGAGTCAGGATTTATTCCTGGCCAGAGTACGCGACTAAACTTGAGGCAGCTATACGGGTTGCTTCACTTGACTCAACCCTGCGGAAACTTGCAAATGATAGCAATGGCTTTGGATGCCAAAATGGCGTTTGACTCCATGGAGTGGAATTACATATTTGCGGTCTTAGAGAGACTAGGCTTAGGCCCTAAATTCAGAGCATGGGTCAGGCTACTCTACCAGGCCCCTATGGCCAGGGTGAAGATGAACTATACCATCTCACACAGTTTTGAGCTCAAGAGAGGCACACAGCAAGGGTGTCCATTATCCCCTTTGATATTCGCTCTTGCTCTTGAACCATTAGCTACATGGATCCGCCAAGACCCTCTAATTTGGGGCATACCTGCCTTGGGAGTTTGGGAAGTAAGAATCTCCCTGTACGCAGACGATGTCCTATTGTTTATAGCCAGGCCCCAGCACTCCATAGTCAGAATAATGCAGGTGTTCTGTATATGTGGGGAATATTCAGGCAATACAATTAATTGGACAAAATCAGGAATATACCCCCTATCAGGCGAAACCCCGTCTGCCCCACGATTGTTTGGCCCCATTGAGCATGGATGGATTCAAATACCTGGGGATATACGTCACCCGAGACCCACAGGACTTTCTTAGACGAAACCTGGAGCCGCAACTTGAGCAACTTAGACCGGATGCCTCACATTGGGAGTCCCTGCCACTGACACTAGCAGGCAGATTAGCTCTCTACAGAATGATGGCCTTCCCACGACTACTGTATGCGATGCAAAACACGCCCTACAAGATCCCACAGGTGGTGTTCAAGAGTATTCATCAAGCAAGTTAGTAAATTGCTTTGGAAAGGGGGTGCCCTGAGAATCGCCCTGCCAAAAAGGGGTATATGACGGGGACTGGCGGTCCCTGATATTCAAAAATACTGGGTCTTTGCGGATCACCAAGATCCAGCATATAGGGTGGATAGAATGGACATGGGCCTGGGAGGGTATGAAAGCTTACTATACGCCAACAAAAGAAGGGGTGATTGGTCTCAACATACACAGCTGACAATAGATGTGTGGCATACTGCCACCAAGTTCCTGACAGAGACTGACAGCACGGACACCACTATGGTGTAGCGCACTTGTGCCAGAAGTGGGGGGACTGCACGGATTCCGAGCATGGAGACTGATTGGAATAGAGCACCTAGGGGATGTCTGAAAACATCAAGCCTACATAACGTTCATTGACTTACAAACAAAATTTAATCTGCTAGAACCAGAACGCTTCCGACACACTCAGCTGGGACACGCATTACACTGCCACCTGCCCGCAGAGGAACAACTACCTGACGCCTCACCACTGGAGGACCGAATACTGACAGAACCACTGACAAAAAAGGATATATCACTAATTTATGAGAAACTAATAAACAACTCCCCCGACCTCCTGGGTCCCCTGAAACTAGCATGGGAGAATTACTTAGGAGGGACGCTGGACAACGATGACTGGATGGAAGCCCTTTAGGCCCCCGTGAAATGTCAATCAGAGTACGATTTAGGTTGATTCAACTTAAGATATTCCACAGAGTATATTAATGGGAAATGCAGACTCCCCACTGTGCAGAAGGGGTTGTGGGAGAGAAGGATCCTTTTTTCATACTATCTGGGACTGTCAACAGATCCAACACTACTGGGTACAAGTTGCGACAGTGATGGCGAAGGTGACAAGCCTGATGGTCGCTGTGGAACCCAAATGGCTACGCCTGGGAATAAAAGGGGAACAAGATTGCCCTTGGCCCAAGGAGATCTGGCTTAGAATGGCAGCAGGGGTTGGAAAACGAAATATAGCAAGGGCGTGGGGCAGTGTATATACCAATGGTCGAAGACTAGGAGAGGGATCTTGACTGATGCCAGAGGGCAGAGCAAGTAATCTATGCAGCTAGAGGTAGCCCCAAGAAATGGGAAAGAGTGTGGGGAGACTGGAGAGCCTATAGAGGTTAGAAGATCGGAGACATGAATATGGGTAGCAATACGATATATGGAGAAAACAAATGTGAACAGTATGCTGGGATTGGATGGGCCTTAAAAGCGGCAAGTCCGCGAACCTGTATCCCTTGTCAGGGAAGGGGGGTGAGGGGGGGGTGATAACATGTCCCTATTTCTGTGCGACAACCTCCTTACGCTGTAACAGCATGATTTGTGAAGCTGATTGTTTCTATTATCAATAAAATGAAAAAATAGAAAAAAAATAGAAAATCTGCAGAATAGCTTGTTGAGGCTTCACAGAAGCTGTCTGCTGTCATCCAATTAAGGATTTGTGAAGCACAGCAAATAACCCGTGAGGGTTTCAAGACCCTGGAGTTGCTGCTTGCTTCGTGGTGACCTGTTCATTCGTTCTTGAGTCCGTTCCTGAATTGCTGTGCGATGGGGTGGTCTTAAGGTGCAGGGGAAGGTCGTTCCAAGCCTTGGCCATCAGGTGTGAGACGGAGCGTACTCCGCTGTTGCTTCGGCAGATCCGGGGGATGTCTACGAGGAAGAGGGAGGCGGATTGCAGGTGTCTGGTTGGTTGGTAGAAAGTCAGGCATTTGTTGATGTAAGCAGGTCCTTCGGTGTGCAGAGCTTTGCATGTGTGAGTCAAACTCTTGAACTGGCATCTCTTCTGGATCGGGAGCCAGTGTAGCTTCTTGAGGTGGGGTGTGATGTGGGTTCATCTGGGGAGGTCGAGGATGAGTCTGGCCGCAGAGTTTTGTGTTGTCTGTTGTCTCTTCAGGAGGCGTGCAGTGATTCCTACGTAAAGAGTGTTCCCGTAGTCCAGCCTGCTAGTGACGAGGGCCTGCGTGACCGTCCTTCTGGTGTTGACTGGGAGCCACCTGAAGATCTTGCCGAGCATGAGTCGTGTGTGGAAGCAGGTGGATGACACTGCGTTTACCTGTTTCTTCCTGGAAACGTTGGAAAGGAATGTTGATTTCCTGTAGTCATTACGGAGGTTTAGGTAGACACTGATAAGTAGTATTGGTTTGGTGCAACTACCAATTATACAACCTTTGAATACAACTGCTTAAAATGAAGGATTTCCTGTGTTTAGGACAGTTGTGTCTACCACTAAGGTTTTGGCAACATAGATTAAGAGGCTTCCTGATGATTGACCAAAATGATTGAGTTTACTAGCTGGTTGGTGAATTTCATGGTATCCTGTGATCAAATGTGGTTTCACTGCCCACGTTTCCTGCAAACAAACTATGGTGATTCTTTTTTCAATAAATTTAAGGGCTTCAAATTGGCTAAGGATGTGCTTTAATCAGGCGATATTCCAAGATATTACTATGAGATCGCATCTGCTCAGATGTTCTGCCCCTTTGTTCTTATAACCTGTGTTAGTTGTAATTTGCACACCTCGCGGTTAGCTCAGATGCAAGTCAGACCCATTCTGAATCGTTTGTTGACGATGGCTCTGTCAGTACAGTACGTTTACTTTGTTGATTCCTATTGAGATTGACTCTGATCTGGAGGTTCATGTGCATGGTCGGGTCTGATGCACTGTTTGGACCCTTCAGGATGCTTTTTGCTGTTGGTTTAGCGCTGTCTGAGACGCTGATGTTATTTAAGATATAAGGATATTTCTCTGGCTCTTTGATTTGGATTTTAATACCCCACTGTGCAAATAATGATTTTTCACCAAGAACTTGCGATACATGCGCTGAAGACCACCAGGTTACCATTGTCGATTCTGTGTTTGAATAAAAATTCGATGTTTCAAATTGGATTCTAAAGATGTCCTCAGTCTGGTAGTGACTTAAAGAGGGGATATATTGTAGCAAACGCAAGGCGTTTGCCCTATTTAGTATATTGCATCTGCCTTGTGATATGTATAGAGGACTGAAAATTAATCGAGTTAGCGTACTTTGGCCGCATGGGTACATAATGGCGTCATCCATCAATAGCTCCCACCCATTCAGAGACTGACTAGTGCTGGCCATTGGTTGACAAAGGTCATAGCTGTATCGATTGTCATGCGGTTTTGCCTCAGTTCATGCCTCTCTTTGTTTTGCTGTTTGGTTTAGTTCCACTTTGTTTCAGGTTTGAGTCTGTGGGGGCTGGTAAACGCATGTAGGATCTGGGATTATTGGTAGAACAGCTGATGTCGAAATAAATTCCTCCTGGTGATTGTTTGCTGCTGCTGCTGTTGAGTAGCTTACTATATTTGCTCTGTCGGCTAGAGGGGTCAATTGCCGAACCATTTGGCCATGGTAGGTCCCCCTGTGAGACATGCTTTCTTTTGAATCATAGTTGATTGAGCTTTCCTGATGTAGTTCAGTAGTGGTTTCTTTAATAATAATGTTTTCAGGTAGTAATTCACCTGGTGGTTGCATGTTCTTTCTCTCATAAAATATTGGGAAACGTTTGCACTGTGGAGAGTCGCTGGAAGGGCCCATGTTTTCTACCTAAGAGGTAGTCTGCCAGGTTGTCAGTCTGTATGTCTTTTTCTTGTTTTTCTTCAGTCTTTTCTTTTCTCTTCTTGTTAGTGGTTTAGCTGTTAGGTGAATAGCTAGTGACGTAGAAAGATTGCTCGGTAGATGATCTACATCATCGGTGGATATTTCTACAACGATATTTTGACTTACTTGGCCTTCGTCAATCTCTATCTGGGCTGTGCGACCAAACTTATTGACTTCAGAAGTAAGTTTATGGATGGAAAAACCTTCTGTGGGATACCCAATCTATGATTAATCAAGCAATGAGGGCTGTCCTTTGTCCCCAGGAGCTTTATTTGTGGTGTTGATTTCTGTAAATTGCCAGTGTCAGTAGTTCAGAGAGATTAGAGTTTGTCTACAATTGGTGCACATGCACAGTTCATTAACCAGTTAAAAGATAAAAATGTGCACAGTTTGGTTTCTAAATTGTTGATTTTTATATCTAAGTTAGTTATGGAGTTGGCCAATGATTGCATCAGGTAAATCTGAAGTTCCAGTTGGTGTGATTGCCATGTTAATCCATTGATTGCGGGCAGTAAGGTTGAGTTAATCAATGCAAGTATTCTGTCTGTTGATAAATTGCAGATTTGTTTATGAATGTCATCCATATCATTGGCCCCAGGAGGCGTTTGTTAATTTTTTTCTAGTAGTTTAGCATCTATTTCACTTAGAAGACAGATGTTGCCAGAATGATTTTCCTTCTCATTAGTTGCAGTAACAACAGGTAACAATGCTGGTGATTTTCTGGTGTACTGGGCTTCATCTATACTAGCCTCCGCCTTCTTGCAGACATGATGGATTTGAGCTACACTAATGTACGGCATTGATGAACACCTGGGTACAGGTAGTGACATTTGAAGTTGCTGATGCTGGTGTCATTAAAGAATGGTCTGCCTGGACTATTGTTGAGGAGAGCTCAATAATTGAGATATTGCTGCCCTTCTTCCGACACTGTTGGTCTAGTGTTGGATCACCGGATGATCGAATTGGACTGGACAGGTGCCTTTAATACGTCTAGGCATCTTTGGGACTTTGGAGTCCGAGATGAGGGCAAGAGAGTTGTCTGATACTGGCTTACTAGTGCGCATAAAATAGTGTTTAATTGTTGTGATGGCTGCTTTTGATTGTATATTGTTATTCCCAGTGTGACAGTTTTTACCATTTGGGATACTTTTTAGCCACTGTATTTATGTGTAGTATGTAGCTGCGTGTGCCTTAAAGCCAAGTACAGTCTGGCCAATGCTTTATTGTATTTTACTGTGTGTGTTCCTGAGTTATCGGTTTCCAGAACACATCACCACCCTGAGGGAGGCCTTGAATTGCTCTGCCAATACTAGATTGAGAGTCAAGTACTGTAGGGTGTGTACTGTAGGGTGTGCTTGGTATTCATTTTGGGGTGGCAATAGTACAGTTCCTATTGGCACCACTGCTATAGGACCCCAGTTGATACAATTGAAGCCCAGTGTTCCCTAGATGCCATCAGCTCCTGAGCCAATCCTCACATTGAGTGACACCCATCCCAGGGCCTGGATCTCTGACTCTATACCTAGTGTGTATGTCTCCTTTACATTCACTCCCCAGTACTGTCAGTTATGCTATGCATGCAGTGCTCACAAGCGCAAGTAAAGCTCATGTAAACAAACTAAAGTGAAATTTAATGACCAAGTTATTGATGTATGGTCCCTGCTCGTAAACCATGGATATGGAAATTGAACATCAATTGGTTTGCAAATGGGCATGCAGCCTATGTATTAATGGGTCACATTGCTATTTGTCCATTTGTAGAGGGGTTGCAA
The DNA here is from genome assembly GCA_963921515.1 of Calotriton arnoldi. Taxonomy (NCBI): domain Eukaryota; kingdom Metazoa; phylum Chordata; class Amphibia; order Caudata; family Salamandridae; genus Calotriton; species Calotriton arnoldi. The sequence goes on along the minus strand of CAWUFW010004829.1, from coordinate 881,137 downwards.
AATGACCTACCTAAGAATATCAATTAGGCAGATCACAATTTATTTGCAAACTCCTTTTATTAGCTGGAAATGCAGCAATGGAGGCCTGCAAGGGGCACCAGACCTCCATCCCTGCATTTGCATTGTCAAGCGGGAAACATTTCTTTTAAATCAGTCCCTGTCCATAAAAGGGACAGGTGCTGCTTTAGCAAAAAAAAAATTCCAGCTTAGGAACACAGCTGGTCGAACTGTTGCACTGCGTGCTCTCCTGAAAGCCACCCAACATGATTCTCAAAAGGGAGGCTGATCCATGTATGCAGCTTCCCGACTGAAAATCAGCTACCACCTCACCGGCATCATAGCACTTTATATTTTGTACTTTTGGTCATGCTGAACAGCAGCTTCCCTGCTGTACAACATGGCCAAAAAACATAGACAAAGCCAAAAGATCATGCATAGGCAAGACCTATTGGCTTTGCCAGTGCTTGTTCCTCTCATGTTATTCCCTGTAATTGTCATCTGAGCATGTCCTGGTTCCTGACCTTCAGAAGCCTAGAGTGAAACAGCCGCAGACATTTCACCAGCCGCCACTAAATATTTCAGGGGCACAAATGGCTCCTTTCTGGAGGAAGAGGCATTTGATCAGGATGGACTAGCACTGGCCACCAGGGGTAGGAGAAGCCAACTCTGCTTTCACAAAGCACCGACCATATGTCAGGAACTTCGGATCTGATAAAATATTCATGCTCTCACCTCTGGAGGTCAGGTGTCTGGGCCAATGTGTGATTATGCCACTCTCTGAGGCTCAGCACCAGACTCTTTCAGATATGAAAAATTCAGAACCTTTGAAAAGTTTGTAAGTGTTTAAAGATGGATGATGAAGGGCCTGTCTTTGCAACACATGAAACCATATGTCTCTGTTTCTCCCCTACATTCTTAAACTGGAAATAAGCAGGATGTAAAGGTAAGAATGTGAGAGAGAAAATGATCTCACAAGATGCCTTCCAAGGCATTGATAGAGATGGGAATGCAGAGGAATGAACCTGAGAGGGCTTGTTAAGGTTTCAACACATCTATATTCTGTCAGACCCGTATGCGAGGATTATGCTATACTTTTGCCGTTTGATTTAACAGCAGCCGTATAAACAAGACAAACAAAGACTTTGGGGCATATCATCAAGGGGCCGCGGTAATCATCGCAAATCGCGCTTAGCGCGATTTGCATTATCGCCGTCTATCGCCGGTTCACATCGCCGTGTTAGCGGCGTATTTGCAACACTTTGCTGACAGGCGATATGAAACCCGGCGATAGATGGCGATACACATCAATAGCGGCGGAATACAGCGAAATAAGAACAGCGCTAATGAGAATGTTGTAAATAGGGAGATATGGACTTAACCATGCAATCCACCTCCCATTTAACTTATAGCTAAGTCGGGATTTTTGCAGACGTAGGAATCCGGCGAAAACCGCGGTTAACGCGGCTTTAATTATCGCTTCGCGTGTTTGGGGCCGGGTTGTAAATACCGCGGCGTTTCCTTAGCGACTTTTTTCATGTTGGTTTACGAGGGAATGCCTATTTTGCATCTGATTAGCGATGTATATCGCTAAGATGCGAGGCGTCTCGTAAACGGCAGCTAACATGCGCTAATGCATGTTAGCGCCGCCTTGATGATTGTGCGATGTGTAAATCGCCGCTTTTCCGGCGCTATGTGCCGGGAATGCGGCGATATGGCCCTTGTTAATATGCCCCTTAATTTCCCATAAAACCCAAGGAATAGGACGTCACGTTCGAAACAAACAAAGTCCATGAGCCAATCAGCCACAGTGAGTGCCTTCATCTGCTCCTGTCCCTCTTCTGTTGCCCTCTTTGTTCGCTGCTTGCAGCCTGCTTCAGATGAGTATCGGGACTCCACTCACCCTCTGATGTTTTTTACTTGTATGCTTTCATGGTTTTTGTTTCAGACTGAGGCAGCACTTCTGCTGTACATTATTGAGCGGCCTCGGGAACGCTTCGCCGCACCTTTCACGGCCACTTTCGAATTACTTGAGTAGTTAACTGTGGGCCAGGGTGGGTGGCGGTCCTCCGGCCACCAGAGGGCGCACACACATCTCGCAAAGAGACACTCTCTTCCCAATACCATGGATCAGATTGTGTGTCGGACTGCCCCCGTTCTGCCAAGCGCCTCCGTCCGCAGTAGAGTTGAGGTTGGTTGACCCTGATAAGCCTGGAGCGTTACACCCTTTGGGGTAAGACCTGAAGGAGCACGGTGACTCCTGTATATTTGGCTGACACTGCCCAGGCTACAGATTTACTGTTACAACAGTGCCCATTAACCCCTTCGGTGCTCGTGACGAGCTCAGCTCGTCATGCTGCCCGGTTGCGCTGTGCGCATGACGAGCTCAGCTCGTCACGACCCCACCCGCGATCGGAATGTCCAGCACACAAGCGGAATTCCGATCGCGGTCAAGGGGTTAAATAAAAGGGCAAAAAAGTCTGCTAGGGCCCATAACGCCACCATTACTGAAGGCCTTTGAGGGCCTGTAGCTCTGCTACTCCTATACTTTTGCCCCCCCTCACAGTTATCTAACACCCTCTTACCTGGTGGGTGACCACTACTGAACCACATTTTCGGATGGCTGAGGACGTACTTAACTCACCAGCCACATGGAGGAATATGGTAATTACTACACTGAAGAGGAGGAGACCTCCTACTTCCCGTCACAGACGAATTCTGTGAAGCGGTGGATGCCTCTATAATGTAATTAAGGTGGTCTCGGACGCAGTCCCCCCCACCCCCCGAAGAAATTAATTGACCTGGCACAAAGATGCCTACACCCCCTCCCACTGAGGGAAGAACTCCCTGGCCATTGGCCCCCATCCCTTCAAAGTCACCCACCATCCTCCCCTCTTCCAACCCGCACAAGCACCCACAACCCTCGGGGGTCGACCTAGATGGATTTTCTAGGCTAAAGAAGACGTTCCTAGGTGCCAACCCCCCTACTATACCCGATCTGGATGCCCTGACATTTACCATCCAGTAAGGACCTGGCCTGGCAGTTCGGTCTGGACTGTTCCCATGGGGCACAGGGTCAAGACTGATTTGCATATGGCTGGGTCCAAACTGGGGTGGCATAGTGGGCAAAAGAACGATGGATTTAACCCAGATCTTTTGACTGGGGGAGAATGTTTGCATTGTCATCATTCCGTCCATCATTTGTTTGCTGTAACACTTTTCGCCCTAAGTGGGATGGGTATGCCCAGACGTGGGTCCCTTGCTTACTGTGCCACTGGATTCAAGCTAGCCTGGCTGAAGAAGGGTGACATACCCTGAAACAGTTCCCAGGATGCTTGTTTCCGGGCCAGGGAGGACCTGGCCTGGCAGTTCGGTCTGGACTGTTCCCATGGGGCACAGGGTCAAGACTGATTTGCATATGGCTGGGTCCAAACTGGGGTGGCATAGTGGGCAAAAGAACGATGGATTTAACCCAGATCTTTTGACTGGGGGAGAATGTTTGCATTGTCAGCATTCCGTCCATCATTTGTTTGCTGTAACACTTTTCGCCCTAAGTGGGATGGGTATGCCCAGACGTGGGTCCCTTGCTCACTGTGCCACTGGATTCAAGCTAGCCTGGCTGAAGAAGGGTGACATACCCTGAAACCTGTCCCAGGATGCTTGTTTCCGGTCCAGGGAGGACCTGGCCTGGCAGTTCGGTCTGGACTGTTCCCATGGGGCACAGGGTCAAGACTGATTTGCATATGGCTGGGTCCAAACTGGGGTGGCATAGTGGGCAAAAGAACGATGGATTTAACCCAGATCTTTTGACTGGGGGAGAATGTTTGCATTGTCAGCATTCCGTCCATCATTTGTTTGCTGTAACACTGACATTTACCATGGCACCGGGCACTGCTGCAGCTCCTTCCCTCCCCGCTGCTGATGGATCCCATATGGGATTGGACGGCGACTCAAACAACGATCGCTCCTGGAGGCCTACATCCACCCCCCTTGCAGGGTCAGGCCCTACCACAGAAGGGCCTCATGAACCACAATCTGACATGTTGGACCCTTAGGAGTTCATGTGCCCTCGCTCCTCCAAGTGGTCTCTAGGGGACAAGGTAGCCACGCCTGTAGCGAGCAGGCTCTGCAAGCCTCTCAACCAAGAGGTGCGGAACCGCCTTTGGGCGGAGTGCCCCCACCCGTCCTTGGACAAGAAGGTGGCGGTCATGCAAGAAATTGACCCGCGCATGGCCACTTTTCTGGCAAGGTATATGAATGACCCAAAGAAGGGTATCGACCACTCCTGGTGGTCATGCCAGGGCAAGCTCCTGGACATAACTGGCCCGTTAACAAAAATCTTTGACATGGCAGAGGACGCCAAGGCGTCCGGGTGTTAATCTCCCCAAAAATTCTCTGCAGTTGGGCCCAAAGAGCGGTCATTTTCCTTGGCAACACCAACTGCACCATTTCTACTGAGAGGCGCAGGTCATTATTGATCAAGATAGACCCCAAACTAGGGGAATTGGTGACATCTGAGGCAGGGCAAGTAGCACAGGGAGGACTCTTCGGCGACCCGTTCATCAAAGAGCTTGGCAAATTTGTGTTGACCTTTAATTCATTAGATAAGGCCCAGTCATCGATTAAGCACACTTCAATGCACATGTTTTCACCGGGGCCCGCTGTAGCAAGAGGTGCATGTCCGGCTGGTTCCAATATCCCGCCTCCAGTAGGGGACAACTATCTCAACAAGGCCATTGGCAAGATTCCCCATGCTGCGGGGGATTCTACCCAGCTAGAGGACCCATACGGCCCAGTGGTTCCTGCAACAGACCTCGCGGCAGAGGTTCTTCCTCCAGCACATACAGTGAGTCTAACCCTCGTCTCAAGCAAGCGCTTGGGGGGCTGATTGGTGCATTTCATAGACAATTGGCGGGCTCTTTCATCCGACCCCTGGGTGCTCCAAACGGTTCAGAGGTTCCACATAAAATTCTATGTGGCCCCCTTCCAACCCATGCTACCAAACCCCCACTCCCCCATCTTTCTGAGCAGGAATCTGCCCTTATTCAAGTGGAGGTTCAGGAACTCCTTGCCAAAGGGGCCATTCGTCCATCCACCCCGCATCCCTCTGGATTTTTAAGCAATCTGTTTCTGGTAGAAATACGAGATGGGGTCAACACCCGGTGATCAATCTCCGGGAATTCCACGAGTGGTTGGTTTTCCACCACTTCAAGATGGAGGGAATCCATCTCCTTCAGGACCTTCTATGTCCTAACGACTGGATGGTCAGAAAGAACATCAAAGGTGCTTATCTTACTGTCCCGATCTTCCCACCACATTGTTGGTTTCTCCAGGTTCAATGTCAGGGACAGACTTTCGAATTCACCTCTGTATCTTTCGGCCTTTCTTCGACTCCCTGGTGTTTCACCAAGGTTCTCAAGTCGGTGGTCAAACACCTGAGGGCATCCGGCGTAATTATGATAGTGTATCTGGATGACATGCTGCTCATGGATCAATGTCAACACATCTGGCAATGTCGGTGAATCTCCTCAAGTCTCTAGGGTTTGTTATCAACCGTGAGAAGTCAGCCCTGACCCTGTCTCGCTCCCTCATATTGCTCCCTCATATTCCTGGGTTTTGTGATCGACTCAGTAGAGGCAACTTTGAGCCCCACATCCAGAAAGATGGCCAAAATACAACACAAGGTGAGGAAAACCCTGTTGAAATCGCAAGGGTGGTAGGGCTCTAGTCAACGTCCATACAGGCCATCTTCCCAGGCCCCCTACATTTTCGGGCCCTTCAACGTCTGAAGGCATCTCACCTGCCCCGCGGTCTTACCTACTCCCAATACGTTCCACTGTCAGACGAGGCCAGAGAAGAACTCACTAAGTTGGTGGCTCTCCCACATGGAGGCATGGAATGGGCGCACCATTTTCAGCTCACAACCGGACCTGGTGATAGAGTCAGATGCCAGTGGCACAGGTTGGGGAGCACGCTGTGGGGAGTTCACCCCCAGCGGAGGATGGTCCTCCATGGAACAATCCCTACACATCAACGTTTTGGAGCTGCTGGCGCGTTCTTTTGCGGTGAAATGCTGGACCAGAAACCGGGTGAAATGCTGTGTCCTAAAAATGGACAATGTAGCAGCGCTCCGCTATATCAACCACCTGGGGGGTATGTGGTCCCAGGCCTTTTCGCTTTCTAGCCAAAAACTTTTGGGAGTACTGCCTCGAACATCAGGTTTCTGTAACGGCGGAACACCTCCCAGGGTCGGCCAACCAAGTTGTGGATTGGCAATCTCAACACCTCCAGAACACGAGCCTGTGGCAACTACTTCCAGCCATGTTTCGAGCCCTCTCTTCCCGATGGTGCCCCTTCATGATCGACTTATTTGCGTCCAGGCTCAACCACCAACTTCCCCGGTACTTCATTTGGAGACCGGACCCTGAAGCAGTGGCGACCGATGCTTTTTATCAGGATTGGTCAACGGAGCAGGGCTATGTCTTTCCCCCCTTCACCATGATAATGCAGGTGGCAACCCAAGTAAGCGAGAAAAGGTCGGAACAACATGGGCAGAGCAACGCGTGTTCCAATATCGGAAGCGCTACCACGCTTGTCTTAATCACGCACATGCGTGGTTAAGGCAGTGCAAGTCTAGCTGCTGCCTGGAATGGGCGGAAGCAGGAAGGATCGGGAGAGGAGGCGGGACATGGTGCGGTAAGTGGGGCTGGGTTTTGGGGGGTTGGGGTAGTTTTTAAGGGTTGGGGTAGTTTTCAGGGCTGGCGGGGACGCTTTTAGGGCTTGGGGGCGGGGTAGTTTTTAGGGCTTGGGGAGGCAGGGAAGTTTTTAGGGCTTGGGGAAAGGGGGTTGGTTTTAGGTCTCAGGGCAGGAGTTTGGGGCCTTTTTAGGGCTCAGGGCTTTGGGGCAGGGATCGGAATACCTTTTAGGGCTGGGGTGGCAGGGTAGTATTAAGGGCTCAGGGGGGGTCGGGATATTTTTTAGGGCTTAGGGGAGAGTGAGGTAGTTTATAGGGCTTGGGGGTAGAGACTTTTTTAGGGCTCGAGGGAGGGGTGTTGGTTTTCAGGAGAGAGGAGGGTAGTTTTAGGTCTCAGGGCAGGGGTCGGGGTCGGGGGTAGCACTTACCTGAAAAGTCTTAACCACGCAGATGTCTTTGCCATACATGCCTTATCAACGCATATTTCATTGTAAAGGCATGCGTGGCAAAGGCATATGCGTTATTAAGACCACGCGGAACCGGCATGCGTGGTAAATGCATGCGTGGTTCAGTCACACAACCCAAGTAAGCAGGCAGGGGGCAGATCTGGTGGTGGTGACCCCGATGTAGAAGTCCCAAGTATGGTTTCCAGTTCTGATGAAACTTTCTTGAGATTTTCCAATCCGTCTACCCCTCAATCCACTTCCCCTCAGCAATCCCTCAGGAAAACCCCATCATCTGGTAATGAATGGCACACTCCAGCTTATGGTGTGGAGGATTAAAGGTCTTGATGGCAGTTCCTGGGCCGTTCGAGAGACGCAGCAGACCTCCTCTCCTGGGCATGGTACCTGGGTACGGTCAAACGGTACTGATCGGCTTGGTCTTGATGGATGGGTTGGTGTCTGCAGCAGAACCTGGATGCCATGGGAGCAGACTTTGTCCATATTTTGAATTTCCTGGCCTCCTTGGCTTCGGATAGAATGGCTATAGATCGGTCAATACCTTTAGTCAGTGCTCTCTGCTGGCCACGCTACGGTCGGGGTCTGCCGGTCAGGGAACTACCCTGGTTAAAAAATTGCGCCTGGGCATTCGGCTGTCTCTTCCAGCAGAGCCAAGATATTCGGTCCTTTGAGATGTGAATAAGGTCTTGAACCTGCTTATCACGTGACCGCGTAATAGGTACCTCTCGCGTAAGCAACTGTCAGCAATTTTGGCCATTCTTTTGTGTCTGATTTCATGCAGGACGGTATTGGATGTTAGGGCTCTGCACATCACAGGGAGAACTTTTACCCCGGACGGTGTCACATTTCATGTCGCCAGACGGAATAATTATCATTCCCACTTGATTGCATATCCAGCATTTTCGGATTCTCCAAAGCTAGGCGTTGTCCGATGTCTCAAGGCCTATGAGACCATGACAGAGAAGCTTCGCCCCCACGGGAGAGACAATTAATAATTGCTCTAAGGAAACCATTCAAGGCGGTCTCATATTCGACCATCGCAAGATGGGTTCGTTGGCTCATGCAGGAAGCAGACATTGGTACCAAGGTTTTCAGGATAAATTCTACTTGAGAAGTTATGGCTTCAAAAGCCTTTGCTCTCATAGCTCGCTTGGAGGACCGGTCCTCAGATTCGACCTTTAAGAGGTTTTATTTCAAACTAGTCTCCTCCATTGCGGCTCTGGTGGTAGATAGGCTTTAAACTAGCATAATCCTCGCCTACGGGTCCTTACATAGAATGAAAAATTTCCTAGCTAACATAACGGAAAGTTTCCATTTTATTAAGGACACAAGGCGAGGATTAGCCCGCTCGATGATGAATCATATTCCACATGGGTTATTAGATCTTCTTATGGATGTAAGTAATGTTCCTTTACGTTTATACCAGTAAAAACGTTTCAATATGGTTATGATGGTATGTTTTTAAATCAATGGTTCACATGTTATTAGTGGTATTGTTCTCTAGTAATCTAGATGTAGATCGACCTAGGTTAATAAGTGCTCTCTGAATTTTGCAGGAACAGAGTCCTGTAAGCAGGAATAGAATCTTCCATGGTCAGCTTGCTCGCAGAAAGAAAGAGGGCAACAGAAGAGGGACAAGAGCAGATGAAGGCACTCACTGCGGCTGATTGGCTGATGGACTTTGTTTCGAACTTCATATTCCCTGGGTTTTATGGGAAATGAAGACTTTGATTGTCTTATTTATACGGCTTCTGTTAAAATAAACAGAGAAAGTATAGCATCATCATTACCTCAGTGTCCCTAATTGAATTGAAACATTCCATTACATTAGCTAGGAAATGTTTCATTCTGCTTATTTATAGTCTAATGTTATGTACGGTTTAGCCGATTTGTGGCCTGGCCTATGTCATTCAGTGTATTTGTTGCTATCTATCCCTCTCTCTTCACATATGCCTAGATATTTCTACCTCTGCATCCCTCCGTCTTCATGTGCATCTTTGTCAGTATCGTGTTTTAAACTCTGTCTTTCATGCTACCTACTCTCAGTCTGTCCATTTGTCACAATATTTATCTACCTATCTATGTATCCATCTGTCCATTTATCTGCATAACCTACATGTGTCTGTTTGTCTGTCTGCATGCCCACCTACAACCAGCCTACTGCCTGCCATCCTTCCTGCTGAGTGAAGCGTAGATGGTCTCTCTGCTTTCTCGCCCCCTATGTCTCTGTCAAGTCTATGCGGTTGCCTAGAAGGCCACCAGCAAAGGGCCCCAGATTGCCCTTAAAAGTGTCAAATGTGTCCTAGTTACTAAGGTAGGGATGCTTCAAAATGGCACTTCAAAGGGGACAGCAAAAACCTTTGCACCTACCTTCCATTTTGTCACACCTGCCATCGCTTCAATGTTCCTGCCTTTGGTACACACGCAAGCCCAGTTCTGCAACTCTTTCTTCTGTGAGTGAATGTATCCAATTGTTATACTCACACATCTGAGGGGACAGGAGATTACATATAAGGAAAGGTAGCCCCTATGCAAATTTCAGGTCCAAGAGTAAAGGGGAAAAAGACAGTTTCTATCAAAGAAAACTCTTGTCTGACCTCAATTTCTTTTTAAACAGCCTCCAATAGGCTCATATTCAAAGCAGATCCACAGCAAACAGCTAAACAACAACAAGTTATTCAAAAATACATTTATTTTTCTTTGTAGTACAAATTATTTTTCATTCATTTTTAAATATTTTTTATATAACTTTTTTGTATATTTTGTTCATACCAATTCAATTTGAACAGAATTGTACATTTGATTCACATTTTTTCTTAAAAGGATAAACACCATATAACATTTCACCAGAACAAAACAACATTGTCTGCATGGAGGTTTATCATAAGGAAAAAAACAAAGTAACATACAGAATTCAAAAAAATAACATCATAAGAATTGACTGTAACCCCACTAACAACCTTCACGCAGTCACTCTCACCAATCAAAACAATCTCATACACGCAGCACACTCACACGCGTCACTTTTGCGCTGCAGGTGCGTCACTTTTTGTGATGCACCAGCAGGGTAAAAAATGCGCCATGTTGCGTCGTATTTACAAAGTGACGCATCTAGGTAGATGCGTCACTTTGTAAACCCCTGCGCCACATTATACCTGCGCCAGGTATAATGTATGCAGGGTGGGCATTTTGACGCAAGTATGCCTCGTAGAAGTGACGAAGTGAAATCTATGAGATTTCACTGCGTCACTTCTAGGACGCAAATGCGTCAATATCTTACGCCTGCCTCACAGCAGGCGTAAGACTGTCGCAGGCACATTTGAAATGGGACTTGCCCATGTGAAATGACCCATTGATGGAGTTGCGTCACTTTCGTGACACACTCCAGCAATGCGTCATTTTTGCGCCTACAGATACGTCAGAAATACTGACATATCTGTAACTCCTTGCGACATGATGCGTCATACTGTAAATATGACGCATCCAGCATGTCGCAAGGAGGGCGCAATGAAAATTGACGCATCGCTGTTTTCACGCAGCGATGCGTCACTATTCATAAATGAGGCCCAAAAAATGAAAATCCGTGGGAAACTGCTGTTTTCTTCTTATGACATACACTCTTTTACAACTATGTGGTTAGACTTAGTAAGGAATATCCACTGGTGTGTTGTCTTAGAACGGTTTCCCATATGGTCAGTCAGGAGATTACGCCTCCCGTCACTCTCCCAAAAGATCAACTTAAATCACAATTCAAGAAGAACACATCAATAAATCAAAATAAATAAATAATACTAGTAAACACGGGGGAGACCCTGTCTGCTCATACGAGCAGACAGGGTAATGAAGTCGTAGGTTCTCACATATACCCATTCACCAGATTTTTTAGTCCTGCCAAGAGGGACTCATAATAAAGTTATAGGCGGGTACCCTCCTAGGTAGTTTTAATTTCATTTGTTCTCTGCATTATGGAATCCCTAGTTTGAAGTCATTGAATTTCAAACATAAAAAAATCTTTATGTTTTAAAAAATAAGGGCTCCACCCTGATTCTTGGATCACTTCAGGGTGTGTTAGCGGGCCCTATGATGAAGCATGCCACTATCTAGTGGGTGAGGGCAATCATAAATTCTCATAGGATTTTCCCCCAAAAATGTTTTTGGCATGGCGTTGTTTATTGGGTCTCCCCCCTGTGTACTAGTATTATTTATTTATTTATTTTGATTTATTGATGTGTCCTTCTCGAACTGTGATTTGAGTTGAACGTATCCAATGCCTGAAAATTCTGGAAGAAGTCAAGAATAAGTCACACCTACTCACAGAAAAATCTTTCTGGATGGGAATGATAGAGTGCCACACCTAAACTAAGAGCAAAAATTGCCCAGCACAAATATGTTCCAGGTGTCTTATGAGACGTTGTGCCCAACTAGTAAATAGTGTGCATGAAGCAATAATGGATACATGCAATACTTGTGCCCGTAAATTGTGTTATTACTGTATTTTCAAGGTGGGGTCGATGTGGGCTAAATCATGTTCTTGGGCTCCAAGACTGGAGAAAACATTCTTTCTGTAAACCAATTGGAATGTTTTTCTTTTTAATTCCTCTTTCAGCACTATGCCTGTTTCTATTAGTGGTGCAGAGTGCCTGCGGCATTTGCTGTTGTGTAGGCTAATTGTTATTTTTTTTAGAAATGTAAATAGAAAATCAATAATATGTAGGTCAAACGATGAAAGGTAATTTCAGCCAATGCTTTCTTTCCATCGCTAATCAGCGCACAGGCTCGAGCGGTGGAACGTTTTATAGCTTATTGTTCACAACCAATTAATTTCCTATTGGTTATTTTTTCCTAGGAGGTTGCGCAGATATTGCCTGTTATTTAATTAAAAAGAAAAGAATTGAAGTGTAGAAAAGAGCGCGGATCAGGGGTGTCTGATGAGCTGAGCCCTTTGCAGGAAAAAGAGCAGCTAATTTTGCGCTAATCATATATATATTCACTGAAAAAAGCAAAGATTACAGAGACGTTATAGTTAGGCTCAGATTTCACTCGTACAAAACCAGTCAATTCAGCAGTTAAAGTTACCTGACCTAACTATAACTTGCACCCCTGGATTGCACTGCTTATGACCTCACATATTACATCACATCACTCATGACATGGTCAGTGGCATCACTGATGACATCACTCATAACATCTCAAATGACATCACTGATGGCATCATCCACAGAACCACTCACACACCCACTCCCACCGCGTACGCCCACTCCCACACAACCACTCACATACCCATTCACAGACCCATACCAGTACTCACACACCCACTCACTCCTCCATAGAGGCACTCACACATCCACTCACTCACTCGTACAGCCACTCACACAACCATATATTCAAATATAGAATCAAAGATTTTTCATCTTTATCTCTGAACTGGCATTTCCGACCACATGGGGCAGCACTGCATTATAATATTTCCCAGTATCGGCCGCCCCTCTTGAATCAACTGGGGTTTGCAATCGCCAACTTGAACGCTCCTTGTAACATTGTTATGCGGTGTTAACATTTTAATTAGTTTATGTTTGTATTCAGTGGAAAAAATGACAAGAGACACTAAGCTTGGCATACTATTCAAAGAAACTATGCACACTGCTTCAAAGGCACTGTGAATATTACCATATCTGCCCTCGATAATACCATGAATTGTGCCATAAATACAGGGCCGGACTGAGAACGCAAACCAGCCCTGGCAATTAAGTCGGACAGACCTGGGGTGGGGGGTTTGGAGGGGGATGGGGTTGGGGGTCCGAACACTGCTGCTGCTTTTGTCACAGGGGGTCGATATTGCAGCACTGCTGCAAAACTGCCCCCACTACCTAAAATGCCCCCCATCTGTGCAAAAACTATACAGCCTACTCGAAAGGGGTTCCTGGCAGGTGGAAACGGATTTACTACTGTGGATTTCTCTGCCCAAGTGCACACATATCCACAGTAATAAACCCCTCTTGAGGTGGGAAATGGACGTTGCAAGGTGGGATTTGTCTTGGAACTTTGGGAACACTCACAAACATATGTTTGTGGGAAATCCTAAAATGGAAATGGTCAGATTTACCCCTTTCTGGATGGGGGTGGGAAGGGATCACTACCAGATTTACAGGGAATAAAGGGGAAAGATTTTTCTCTGTGGAGAAAAAAAGGTGCATTTCTGTAGGAGGTTCCATTCTCCTTGTGTGGAATTCTACTCCATGTAGAGTTCTGCACAGGGGAAATAGGATCCCATGGGACATGTCATATGGCATTCCCAGCAGTGCGAGTGGTGCAATTTTCCAGACGTATTCAAAGGAATCTTTGTAAATAGACAAAAAATGTAAAAGTATATTTAGGCAGAGATGTAAATCTCTGCCAAACTTTTACGTTTTTCCTTCTTGAAGTGGACCCCAAATTTTAATTTAGGAGTTTCATTTAAAGTTGCATGGCCAACAAGGCGGGCATGCAGTCAACAGAAGAACCATACTGTCTAACAACATGAGGTTCTGCTTAAGCATATCTTAATGACGGAGTGAATTTTGCTAAAACCTAATAGCTATCATCAGTTCAGACGGAAGCAGAAAAGTTGTGTCTTTACATATCTTCTGACGGTCAAGAGTGTGTGCAAGGGTCGTAGAGCTGTAATACAATGTAAATATAAGGGCCCCCTGCTACTTATAATAGTTCCTAGGACAGGGAAAATAGTCTTGTCAAAATATCCTTTGACAACAACCGGGCTCGCAGAGGCTTTGTGGCCCGCGGGCATGCCTTAAAGCTGGGAGCAATCGTCGATAATCGGTGTTTCTTCCATCAGGAGTTTTAGTGCCTTCCTTACACCAGCATGCTCTCCATTTTATGACTGTTTATCCCAACTGTTAGCGTCTCTTCATTTAAAAGGTTTACTCCCATCCACCCCTGTGCCCTCGTGGATTGAATGTACATCCTAACCTGCCAAATTAGTTTACCATCACATTGATAGGTTGTATACATTCCTTGGATTATTGGCCAAGAGTACAAGATCCTTTTCCATCTGATGGTCCTGACATCAAATTTCTTTTGTGGTTTTCCTGATGAAGGCACCATGTTCGCCGAAACACGCAGAGATACATTGAAGAACCACCATCGTTTGATTTTATAAGTTATCCCATTGTGTTGTCCTACATTGTACATATTCAATTGCCATTGTGTTACTGTAATTTGGTTTAATGTTGTGTCATGTTCACCATTTTTCACATGACTAGCTAATATTTGTTTATGTTAACCAAAGCCATTCATCTGTCTAGTTTTTCATGTTGCTATTGTATTCTTAATGTCTTTGTATACAGAATCTTAGTAACTATTTGCCTTACTGCTCTTTTATCTGATACTATTTTGTAACAATAAAAATGAATTCGTCATAGTTCTGTGTGGTACATTGAGCTCATTGTGTTAGATTCTAGGTCTCACAATCGTTGAGACCCTCCAGTTGCCTAGAGATTGTTTATATGCACAATCGTAGAGCAGTAGTATCCATGTGCTGCAATCTCTTGAGAAGGATCCTTACTTTGGAGCCATAGTGGTGATGACATTCACTGGCTGCCTAGGCCTTGACCTCTTCCTAGATCCACTGCGATTGCTGCAGGCATCAGCATGTTGGTCGCCCACTCACTACCCATCCTATCCTATTTGTTAGCTTTTCTGCGTGTCATGTCATGGGCAGCTTGCTGGGATCCACCACAAACTGGCAGGCACATGTGGTCTTCTACTAGACACTGTGCTGTTTGAAAGGTAGGTTTGTTGGGAAAATTATGTGAGCCAGATGCCCCCATTCTAGCATTAATTGTTGGGGTTGATATACACCTGTAGTGTTGTCTCCAACAGTGACACATTTATCAGGTTCTCTTCACTGTGCCCATCCATGTAACCATCTGTTGGGGACTCATCTTGCCTCTCTACATTGCTTCCAGAATAAATATGTTGGAGGATATTGGCGCTTTCCTGCTCATCATCCTGACTGAACTGACTGGCCCAGTAAGGGATAGGTAAACTGGGGCAGCCATAAGAAAGAATAGGGAGTGATGAAGCGAAGCACAGGTGTAGGAGTTTGTAGAGGGTCGCTCATCCTGCTAATGGGTGTGATCGGGGTGAGTGAGCTTCACTTCTTGGTTCAGAACCTCAGTGGTGGACAAAGGGAGTGCTAGGGACCTGGCAGGACACCTACAAAAGGAGCATTTATGTAATCCTGGCAATTCACAAGATCATAAATGATAATTGTGAAATGTGCTAAAAAAACCTCTTTATTCGCTTATCTCAGGAAGAAAGCAATGGTTAGTAGAAGCAAGCAAGTAATAACTAGGTACACCTTCGTAACGTGGCACAATAAACACTGTACTGGGTGGGTTGACAGTGGGTTGACACTCAAACTCATTTGTGTAGGACTGTTAATGTGCACTTTGAGTGCTTGAAGAGTGGTGTTTTTTCTTAGTAGGTTTAGCAAGGTTGGGAGCTTGAGACACCATTAGTGGCAAAGAGGCAGATCACAAATTGCTGCAAAGAGGTTGCAAGCATTGGAGCAGTAGCGTGGGCCCATTTGGATTTGAGATGGGACACTAGGTTACCTGGAAACCAGTAGCCGGAGAAGAAATATTTCAGACTGGAATTTAGTATGGAGCCCAGAAAGGAAAATGCTGAATGAGTAAAGTGACCCTCCAATAATCCTCTGGGTAAACAAAAGTTCAGCAGCAGTCAGTTGTGGCCTGGGAATGGCTCAGAGGAGGGTAATGGCACTCCCTCCTTGAGTGAGAAGTTAAGTAATCTCATCTGGACATAACCTAGCGAAGAAGAAAATTATCAGAATATTCCTAAAGAAGCCGACCACTGTACAGAAAAAAAGGTCTCTTTACTCCTGCATGCTGACAGTCACCAATTAACGGCATTCCAGGAGGTCCCTTTGTTAGAAGATGTCTGCTTGGATTTTGAGACCTGTTCACCGAACAGCTCCGGATGACCTGTGATTGGATGCTGGGCAGCATGATCAGACGCACATGATGAACAGGGAAACAAGAGGAGCCTGAGCTTCTGTAATAAAAATGGTGCAGTGGCTGTCAGCCCACATAAGCCTCTAAGAGGCCCTCCCCATACACACTTCACCTTCAGGCTTCTAGACAAGGTAGACAAAGAGGGAAGGACCGCCTTCAGACCGTTCAGGAGAAGCAGGTCTGTAATCAGGAACATATGCTTCCTGATTCCAGGCCTGCTTTTCCTTCTGATTACTGGGGGCCATGGCCCCCAGCGATTACAGCAACATTTTGTAGTGTCACTGTAATGCGCTTTCCCCCTGAAACAAATATGAAATAGCCTACATTTTAAAGCATACTCGGTAAATGACCTAGTATGCCTGCTGTGATGGGAGTTAAATACAACTTTACAGGTAGTTTTTTAGGTCTCGCCTAGCGTTGCAGCGCTCATGCGCTGCACGCTCTGCGAGGCTTCTTGTAATCAAGCCAATTTCAGAAGTGGAGTCTAGGCTCCGCCCCTTCTTTCCATTGGCTTGCGTCATCGCGCATGGTAAACCCTGGCTTTCCATTGGGAGTGAGGCTTTTTAGTCCCTTCTTGTTACCGCCCTGTCTCCTTTTGGCCCCGCCCACCCAGACTGGATCTTTTACTTGCGGCGTTACACAGCGGGCTTTATCTGGTGGGTGAGCACTATTTTTAAAATGGACACTGATGGGGACTGTGGCGGCTGCACTAACCCTCCTCTTTTCCTCTTACTTCTCCACTCTGACCGTTTGCCACGTTTTCTCCCAATCTCGTCAAACATATATTCCTCATTCTCCGTTTCCTCTGCATGTCCTTATCTTTGCTTCTCGCTCACCATCTCTGTCCGCTTCTAAACATCGTTCCTTTCAGATCTACACCCCTTTCCCGCCTTAGCTGAGGTTGTGTTTTGTTTCTTGACCTGTGAACAAGCGCCCTGCCTCCAGCACACACAGAAGGCGGCGGAGGGGAGGAGCAGACATGGTGCTTCCTCGCTGGTAACCGAGGAGCGACCCGTTCAGCTGCGGCGGCGCCAGTGTGAGCCCGTGTTCTAGGGCACGGAATGAGAAGCTCCGATCGGTTCTCATTCCCGGAGCTGGCCTTTAATGCTTTACTTTTCAAATTTATATGTATTTATAAAGTGCGGCACGCCAAGCTTTGTATTTATGGCGGCCGCACACTTATCTCCCGCTTTGGCGTTAGTACGAGAGTTTCCCTGGCTCAGCGCGGCCCTCGCCATTTCACGGAAGCCGGGTCTCCTCCCCCTGCTCTTGCGGGCTTCCCTGGTATTGCCTTTCACACCCTCACCTCAGGCTCCGCCTGAATGCTCCTTCCCCCTGCTTGTTTTAATAGCTTTTTCCCTCGTATTTTTCTTTTTTATTTATTTTAGTTAACTGGCTTGTTTTTTAAACGATTCGCTCTCAATCTCCGTCTGTACCCTGGAAGGGTAGCACTGCCACTCCCTCCCCGCCTGTGTTCTGTGTGTGTGCATCACATCGCCGGTCTCTGATAGTACCTAGTGAGTGCAGCTCCGTGTCTGTGTATATAGGCGCTACCCATGTCGGCTTGTGCCCCTTTCATGCTGCTTCTCCACGGTTTTTATGCGCCTTGCTTGTTCAGCTGTTCCACCCTGTGCTGCTTGTGTGCAGCTGTCTTTTCCTGTGCCTTTTTACAGCTCCCATGCTGTGCACCTGTGCTTGTTGCTGCAGCTCCTCCTGCCTGTTCTCTGTGTAGATCTCACAGCAACGGCCTGTGCCTTATGTGTGCGGCACTGTCGGCATCTGTGTGCGGCTCTGTCGGCATCTGTGTGCGGCGCTGTCTGCACCTGTGTGCGGCGCTGTCGGCATCTGTGTGCGGCGCTGTCGGCATCTGTGTGCGGCACTGTCGGCATCTGTGTGCAGCGCTGTCGGCATCTGTGTGTAGCGCTGTCTGGCTTACCCTGCGTTTGCAGCTCTCGCTCTTTGCCTATGCTCTGTGTTGCCCACTCTGCACCTCTTCCTCCTCGTGCTGTGTGTACGGCTCTCATGGTTTCAGCCTGTGCACTATGTCTGCAACTCTTTCTTTCTGTGCATAGTAGGTGCAGGTCACTTATTCACTTCACCGCCTGTGTGCGTGCACTTCCTGTGCTCTGTGGGTGCAGCTCTCTCTTTGCCTATGCTCTGTATGAATCTCCCTGTTGGCTGTTACCCTGTCTACAGCTCTTCCTCCCGGTACCCTGTGTATGCAGCACTTCCTCCCGGTACCCTGTGTGTGCAGCACTTCCTCCCGGTACACTAGGTGTGCAGCACTTTACAACACTTTACAACAAGTTGTTGGTTCCTTCTTTACCCCCTCCGTGCCTTCTTTACCCCCTCCCTTCTGTTGTCCGTGCCTTCTTTACCCCCCACCCATCCCCTCCCTCCCGTTGTCCGTGATGCCTACCATTTGCAATGAAAAAGGTCTCACATTTACGCAAGTTTGAGCTATTGGCATTGTAAATGACAATGCCTTTTATTTATGTTTTGGTTTTTAAAACATAAATAAAACGCATTGTCATTTACAATGCCAATAGCTTAAACTCGCCTAAATGCAAGACCTATTGCATTGCAAATGCTTGTTTAGTACTTCTAGGAGGGGGGACAAGGAAACAAGAACACAAGGTGGAAGAGTCGGTGATGAACTTGTAGAACAAAAACAATTACTTATGAGTGCAGGATAGTAACGTTCATAGGAGCCCGCAGCCGGCTAAACCACTCTTGTAATTCTGAGCTGATAATTCATCTTTCAAAGGGCACCTTGTCCTACACCCTCAAGGAACCCCCAGTTCCACCATCCTTGCTTCCAAACACAAACAGGATAAACAACCCACCCACCTTATTCTCATCACAGGTGATGTTGCTCTTCTTGGGCCAAGGAGGTGTACTTATGGCTAGCATAGAACATTGGGTGTGCGCCGACCCTTTGTAGAATGTTCATGTGTAGGGGGTTCTGTGAGGCCATAGGGCGACAGCAGGTCCGCCAACTACTGTCCGGTTACAGTGTGAAATAAAACTTGCTTTGATAAAGTCCATTGTGTTGCACCGGCAGACAGTCCATGGTATCACACATCACCTGTACAGGGTGCACTGTATTACACCCACCACCACATAGTCCATAGCCCCACACCCACCTGCACACAGTCCACGTTATTACACCTCATGTGCACACAATCCATGTTATCACACCTCATATGCACACAGTCCATGTTATAACACCTCATCTCCACACAGTCCATGTTATCACACCTCATCTTCCCACAGCCCGTTGTGTCATACCCACCTTCATACAGCCCGTGGTATAGCACATCGCCTGCTCACAGCGGATTGTATCACACCAACTGGCACACAATCCATAGTACCACACCTACCTGTACACTGTTCATGGTATGACACCTTATCGCTACACATCACACTGCATCAAACCCACCTTGATAAAGTCCATTGTATTGCACCTGCAGACAGTCCATGGTATCACACAACCTGTACAGAGTCCACTGTATCACACACACCACCACACAGTCTGTAGTCCCACAACCACCTGCACACAGTCCATGTTATCACACCTCATAAACACAAAGCCCATGGTATCTCACCCATGCTGCAAAAGGATTAACACTTCTGAATGTCAGATGTGCGGTCACCCTTTGCCTATACCTTTAGAAGGAAGGGGATGGACCATTAGCTGCTTGGGGATGGGTTTTGTTGCCCTGCACTCTTGAAGGACCATTTTGGGTATATTGCTGACAGCAGTTTTTATTAATGTTTCTTTGGTGGTGGGATTGAGGGGTGCTGGTAGATTGAGGGGTGGTAGAAGTGGTAAATAAAAGTATTATGCATAATGCTGGCCTCCTGTCATGCCATAAAATCCTGACAGAGCCTCCCTCACAAGCAACACTTCTATCTTCAGAACTTCAACAACTCAGATGGGGTGGCCGGGGAGTGGGGGGAAAGGGGGAGCTGGAGACAGCAATGACATGACGGTGCTACCTGTCTGTGTACTTCCTTTGAAGTGCAGACACTCCTTTCCTCTGTGTGCTCTTAGTAGCGTGCAGAGTTTAAACAATAATGGGGCGACCCGGTGTCCCTCAGAACCTGGGTATAGATAAAGTAACAAAAACAATGGTTCTGTTGGGTATTACCTAAATATTTCTTATGAAGACGCCTAGTGTTATCATATTATTCAATAATCATGAACATCAATATCTCGGTTTAACCAGACAAAACCAATAACACACAAGACACAAACTGTTGTCTATTTCTTCGTTTTTTATATAAATTTAATCATTCATATATATACACAAATACGTAACTACGGCTGTCAACACAAGGTGAGGTTTTATGATAAGTGATCAGGTGATATAAGTGCTCAGTGCTAGTGCTCCGTGCGCAATATATACAAAGTGTTTAAAATATGTACATGGGAAGGAATAGGCCAGAATTTTATAAGACAACAATGACTCTACTAAATATAGAATTTTATTAGTCAAGTAGAGCCTCGATCAGTCTGGACCGTGTGAGGTCGTCGACGTTTCAACCCAAATTCTGCTCCATTAGGTAGTCAGGACGGGTCTTCATCAGGACAAAGAACGGGGTCAAGGGTGACAGCCTAACAATAAAAAGAACACGAGTTATGCGTGTTCCTTGGCTCAGTCTGGACGAGATATAGGAGCGGGCGGTACAAATACTCACCCAAATAACACTTGAATAATTCCCGGTTATTCATACATCTTGCAGATCAAGATAGAGAAATCCAATTTTATTGTAATTAATGACACAAATCTAAAAGAAAGAAGGAAATCAAATTCGGACCCTTCTGCATATCAAACTGGCTATCGATTTAAGTTCAAGAGCTCATTACGTAAAGAAATATTGGTACATGCGGCCCCAATGACCAAAGGAAGCTATAATTGCCTAGGCCAAGAAGATCAAAAGTTCACATGCAACTGAGTGTAGTTGAATATTTAACTACAAGATACAAAGGCTAGAAGGCGTCTAAGCCATATTTAACTTAATCCACAAAAATTTTTTTGAATGGGGGCTCGGTGTACAACATTTAAGCCACAGCAGCCACGATGATCAGCAAGTCAAGTTTAAAATTAAATTACACACTAAAAAGGTGCTCGATATTATCTAATCAAGCCAAAGGCCTGACAGAGAAGGCGCCCATGCTGCACTTAACAAAAATTCCAATGACAGTTCAATTAATAGTAACAAGCAACGCACACCCTCCAACATTTAAGCAAAGGGTCAGTGTTAGTCACGTACGACCCCTGCAGCGGATGTGATCAGCAAATCATATTTTGAATTAGCATGACTAGTGGCTCGATATTGAATAATCAAACCAACAACCTAAAAAAGGGATCAACAGCCCAACAGCATATATTTTAGGGCTCCGTATTTATCGATAAGATGTTACTAACTAGCTAAAAAGTCCATGTGCATAGCACGAAAACATCAGAAAAAGACTGTACATAGCCAACGTGTAAGATAACACCACTCAAAAAATGGAAGGTCCGAGTGATGAATCTAAGAATAAAGCAAAGGTTAATTTAGACCAAGCTAAATATTTTGTGCACACAAACACGCGCTATTGATATAATGTCATACGCTTACCTCAAAGAATTATTAAGGGGCAGCAACAGCAAATTCAGAGCTGTCTAGCGGCAACAGGCATATATCCTGTGAAGCCGCGACCATCTGTCTAAAAAAATAATAACAGGGAGGTAGATTCAGTCCAAGCTAAATGTTTAAAGTATTTCGCGCACACAGACAGACACGCGTTGTGTCTATATTGACATGCGCTTACCTCAATAATTCAAGAAGAGACAGCAACGGTAATTTCAGTGCTGTCTCACGGAAACAGGCATGTGACCTGTACAACCGCGACCATCCGTCTGAAGGAATAGCCGGCGGCGTCGAGCCGAGATTTAAAGCGATGACACATACAAAAACGTGCACGTCACGCTGGTGTAAGCAGCAGCTAGATACTGACTAACCCGGTTGTTAGGGAAACAAAAGCGTCTACACGATCGCTAGGAGCCAACCATCAGCAATAGAGAGAAGCCATACAAATGTAATCGAAATGGCTCTCGGACAGCATTCAAACCCATGCTTAATAACATGCACCTTTCAACAAAGGCATCGCATGTACAAACATATATAGTGAGCCAATCGTTATTTCCAGTATTGAGAGAGCATCACGCCCATCTTCTATTTGAAACTAATGCGTTATTATAATGCGTGCAAAACAGATAAAATAGATAAAACCTATTGTGAGCAAACAAAGGTTAGTTTGAATCCTAAATCACGCACAATAATACACAAATAATAGCAATCAAAAAGCTTTCACTTTACAAATTAACTCACGATGCAAGCTAAGTACAGCATAGATAATGTCAAAAGATTACATTTGTCTTTCATATTCAAATGCTATCCATACATTTAAGGAATATATAATCCCTTCACACAACATATATCTAACATATTCAACTCACAAAGTATGTGAATATGACAAATACATAAACAGCATGATAAAAGTCATAGAATACAATCGGGGACCACTAATCAGAGCAAATGAGTGTAAACTAAAATACATAGTCATAATATAAAACAGAAGCACTAAAGTTGACCCATTTGCTTTGCAGTTTCCTCAAATTCATTAAGGCCCTCTGCTACTGAGTTAAAAGAATGAATCCATCTGCACTCCTTGTAGTTTAGGGTCGCAACCACAGACCCACCTCGGGGAGGAGGGCAGATTTTTTCAATCACACACCAACGGATGCTCTCAGGGGGGTGGTTCTGAGTTGTAAAGTGCTCCACTTGTGGGGCTCCCTGTACTTTACATCTAACTCTGCTCATATGCTGCAGAATTCTTGTTTTTACCTTCTGAGTGGTCTGACCTACATATAGTAAATTACATGGGCAACGAATGATATAGACCACGTTAATACTATTACAGTTGGTAAAATATGGCAACTTGTAAGTTCGATTGTTATGTGTATAGATAACTCCCTCAATAGTCAACGGGCATGCTTTGCAGTTCCCACATTTATGATGTCCAGTTATCGGTGATAAGCCTAGTTGGCTTCTCAAGTCAGGTTGCTTTTCCGGCTCGAGGTAAGCTTTCACTACATTGTCCTTGATATTCCTGCCTCTTTTGAAAGCGAACAATGGGTTTTCTGTGATGTTCAGTTCACTGGCAACCAGATTCCAATACTTATTAACAATTTTCTTAATGTCATTGCTTTTGGAATTAAATGTGGTCACACACACAATGTTTTCCATCTTAGTCTTTCTCTGTTTTATTTGAAGTAACTCATCTCGCGGGCAATACCAAGCTCGTTTCCGTGCCCGTTTGAGTAGTCCTTTTGGGTAACCTCTTTCTCTTAAGCGAGTCGAAAGGATTTCAGTTTCTTTAAAAAAATCAACTCTGCGCGTACAATTCCTTCTAAGCCTGAGGTACTGGCCATACGGTAGATTATCCCTCAGGCTCCGTGGATGATGCGATTGATATTTGAGAAGTGTGTTTCTCTCCGTGGGCTTACGATATAAATCACAATAAAGGAGGCCCTCATCAACTCGGAATGTCAGATCCAGGAAGTCAATGGCTTCATTGTTATAAGCCATAGTGAACTGAATGTCACTCGTTCTATTATTCAACCAGTCCCTGAAGTTCTTGAGATCATCTTCAGTGCCGGACCAGACCATTATGACGTCGTCTATGTACCGTTTCCATATTGCAATAGACTCAATGTAAGGATTGTCATGGCTGTATAAAAATTCTTCTTCATAATCATCCATGAAGATATTCGCTAAACTTGGAGCATAAGTAGCTCCCATCGCAACACCCTTACATTGGAAATAAAACTGGTTTCTGAAGACAAAATAGTTTTTCTTCATCGCAATCTCCAACATAGTGATTAAAAAGTCAGTCGGTATCCAGTGTGGTCTCGGACGATTATCCAAAGTGTGTTTCACCACATTCACAGCCTTGTCCTGTGGGATAGACGTATACAAAGAGGAAACGTCAAGCGTCACTAGTTGTTGTGTTCGGATATCAAATGGTTGGCCTTCCAATAATTGGATGATATGCATAGTATCCCTTACAGAAGACTATGGGGCCGATTCCGATCTCGGTCGGAGGCGCACCCAATACCATTCGGTCGGGAAAAAAGCCATGCGAAAGCCTGTTTCCCGACCGAACCGTACGCGGGTCCGGCCGAGCGAGTACGATGCGAGTCCGCCGACCGACTCGTCCGGGCGACCCGACCGCTCCGACCGACTCGTACCCGGATCGTACCGCTCCGACCGACTCGCTCGGACCCGATTCCGCACCGCGCAATGGAGACGTTTTCCGGCCGGGTAAGTACGATGCGCACCTCGACCGCTCCGACCGACTTGCGCCGTCCGACTCGAACTCGCTGTCGGAGCCGTACTTTGGGGGTCCGTGTCGGACCCCCTGTACGCGTACCCGTGCGAGGCGCACACAGGGGGACCCATGGGTCCCCCTACCTGTGCGTGTACGCCGCGAGCGCGCCCGCGGCGTACTCGCTGTAGGGGCGCCCTTGTCCGCCTCGCACCCATTGAGGCAATGGGAGCCCGCGTACGCGTTGTACGACCGGCTCCCATTGAGTTCAATGGGAGTCCGACCGACTCGTGTCCGATAACATACGGACGCATCGTACTCGTTCGGTCGGACTGCACGGGTCCGATTCGGTCGGAAATCTCTCCGGGTCCGGCTCGGTCGGAGAAATTTCCGGCCCGAATCGGAATCGACCCCTTAGTCTCTGGGACCCAAGGCTGTAAGAAATGATCAATAAATTGATTAAGCGGTTCAAGGACTGAACCACACCCAGAGACAATCGGTCTCCCAGGCGGCTTTTCTAAACATTTATGCACCTTGGGTAGGGTATATATTGTTGGAATTCTCGGTTCTTTTTTATTCAAGAAATCATTCTCAGGTTGGCTCAGGAAACCATCTCTCAGTCCGTCCATCGTTAGTTTTTCTATGAGAGACTTGATCTCTGAGGTGGGATCCCTTGGTATGGGGAGATAGCTTTCTTGTACTCCCAATTGTCGTTCAATCTCGTCCACATAATCCACAGTACTCTGTAGCACTACAGCACCGCCCTTGTCTGCCGCTTTTATGACAATGGCTTTATTGTTTCGCAATGAGTATAATGCCAATTTTTCTTCTTTACTGATATTGTCTTTTATGTATTGTCGCTCTTCCAGTAATTCCATGGTTTCCTGAAGGACGATCTGCTCATAGGCCAATATCCTTCGACTCATCAGGTAGGCCCCTGGTGTGAAGGTAGAAGTTGGCCTGAAAGAAGTGGCAGTTGCCGTTGGATTATAAATATTTTTGCTGAAGTAGTACTTGAGTCTGATTTTCCTAAAAAATCTCTGCATTTCAAGCTTGATTGTGAAAGCATCCGGTATAACAGTCGGTACAAAGGACAACCCTTTACTAAGGACCTCCCTTTCAGCTGGCGACATGCTATGTCCGGAAAGGTTGATTATGGGGTCCAGGTTTGTATTTAAAACCACTGGAGGATTAGCACCATCCTGTAAGTCATGGTTAACTGTCCCTATTATCAGCGATTCAGTGTGAGCTGGTAGCAAAACATTTGTGGCATATAAGGTGTCTCGGGCATCCATACTCACTGCAAGATTCACTACAGAAGTCGAATTTTCTTCCATTCCAGTTTGAGCTTCCTGCTCTAGAGTCGGAATATCCACTGCATTTATTAAACCAGCATTGTCTTGGTGATACCCGCAGGCATCTGCAGTGGTAAAGGTGTGTGCTCTCACCATTTGTAAGTTTGTTTGCGGGTAGAAATCTCCCCGTGTGTCTCTGATGGAAAGAATCTGACCCTTGAATTGCTCCTTTCTGTGTTCCTGCCCTTGCCCCAGCCCCTTGGTCGTTCCCAATTCTGTTGGCCACCCCCACCCCTGTTGGGCTGGTGGTAGCCCTCCCCTAAAAATGGGGGCCCTGGTTCCCCTGGCGGCTGGTAGATGGTCTATCAGTTTCTGAGTCGGAGCTACTACCCAGGGAGGAGTCTGAAAAAGTGTTAAACCTCCGTGGTCCCTGCCTACTCCTGTTTGTGAAGAATCCCTGACTATCAAGCTGATAATAATCATCAGACAGGTAGGGATAAGTAAACTTTTTGTCATAATTCCTTACATCTTTTGCCAGTTTGTCAAGCTTTTTATTTAAAGTTATTGTATTGAAATCCGCCAGTGTCTTTTCTGCTCGCTCTAACGCCTCCTTTGCATTCGAAAGGGCACTGTCCTCTAGTATTTCTCCTTTCAGGTCTGCAATTTCTTGGGTAAGTTTTTTAACATATTCAATTGCAGTCTCTACTCCAAGCACCATCCAGTGCCTGGAGCAGTTATTCGCCACATAACTGAAACCCTCTCTGAACTTGGGGACATCTATGAAAATGGCAGGCTCATTCCTAATTTGCAAGCCTTTAGGAATTATATTTGCTTGCAAATACTCTGTTAATACATGGCCATGGAGGCGTGAGCGAATAAGTTTTTTCTCTAACCTTTCAATTTTTGCTAATTTCTCATTAAGAGTAGCATCTACTGATACTCTATCTGACCCAAGCAGAAAATTCGATGCGCCCTGGTCATGTATGAGTTTCGCTATATACTCTTCACTGTATGATAAGGTTTCTTTGTCAGACATCATAAAGTGGTTTGCGCTAAAACCATCAATATCCAATCTTTCAATTTTATAATAACATCCATAGTATACAATCCTTCATTGTTAATACATACAACATAAAAAGACAACAAATGAGAGTAAAACAACCCTCGCAAGTAGTTACCTGCACTAATTAAAGTTTAAACAATAATGGGGCGACCCGGTGTCCCTCAGAACCTGGGTATAGATAAAGTAACAAAAACAATGGTTCTGTTGGGTATTACCTAAATATTTCTTATGAAGACGCCTAGTGTTATCATATTATTCAATAATCATGAACATCAATATCTCGGTTTAACCAGACAAAAACAATAACACACAAGACACAAACTGTTGTCTATTTCTTCGTTTTTTATATAAATTTAATCATTCATATATATACACAAATACGTAACTAAGGCTGTCAACACAAGGTGAGGTTTTATGATAAGTGATCAAGTGATATAAGTGCTCAGTGCTAGTGCTCCGTGCGCAATATATACAAAGTGTTTAAAATATGTACATGGGAAGGAATATGCCAGAATTTTATAAGACAACAATGACTCTACTAAATATAGAATTTTATTAGTCAAGTAGAGCCTCGATCAGTCTGGACCGTGTGAGGTCGTCGACGTTTCAACCCAAATTCTGCTCCATTAGGTAGTCAGGGCGGGTCTTCATCAGGACAAAGAACGGGGGTCAAGGGTGACAGCCTAACAATAAAAAGAACACAAGTTATGCGTGTTCCTTGGCTCAGTCTGGACGAGATATAGGAGCGGGCGGTACAAATACTCACCCAAATAACACTTGAATAATTCCCGGTTATTCATACATCTTGCAGATCAAGATAGAGAAATCCAATTTTATTGTAATTAATGACACAAATCTAAAAGAAAGAAGGGAAATCAAATTCGGACCCTTCTGCATATCAAACTGGCTATCGATTTAAGTTCAAGAGCTCATTACGTAAAGAAATATTGGTACATGCGGCCCCAATGACCAAAGGAAGCTATAATTGCCTAGGCCAAGAAGATCAAAAGTTCACATGCAACTGAGTGTAGTTGAATATTTAACTACAAGATACAAAGGCTAGAAGGCGTCTAAGCCATATTTAACTTAATCCACAAAATAATTTTTGAATGGGGGCTCGGTGTACAACATTTAAGCCACAGCAGCCACGATGATCAGCAAGTCAAGTTTAAAATTAAATTACACACTAAAAAGGTGCTCGATATTATCTAATCAAGCCAAAGGCCTGACAGAGAAGGCGCCCATGCTGCACTTAACAAAAATTCCAATGACAGTTCTATTAATAGTAACAAGCAACGCACACCCCTCCAACATCTAAGCAAAGGGTCAGTGTTAGTCACGTACGACCCCTGCAGCGGATGTGATCAGCAAATCATATTTTGAATTAGCATGACTAGTGGCTCGATATTGAATAATCAAACCAACAACCTAAAAAAAGGGATCAACAGCCCAACAGCATATATTTTAGGGCTCCGTATTTATCGATAAGATGTTACTAACTAGCTAAAAAGTCCATGTGCATAGCACGAAAACATTAGAAAAAGACTGTACACCATCAGGCCTACCTGATGAGTCGAAGGATATTGGCCTATGAGCAGATCGTCCTTCAGGAAACCATGGAATTACTGGAAGAGCGACGATACATAAAACACAATATCAGTAAAGAAGAAAAATTGGCATTATACTCATTGCGAAACAATAAAGCCATTGTCATAAAAGCGGCAGACAAGGGCGGTGCTGTAGTGCTACAGAGTACTGTGGATTATGTGGACGAGATTGAACGACAATTGGGAGTACAAGAAAGCTATCTCCCCATACCAAGGGATCCCACCTCAGAGATCAAGTCTCTCATAGAAAAACTAACGATGGACGGACTGAGAGATGGTTTCCTGAGCCAACCTGAGAATGATTTCTTGAATAAAAAGAACCGAGAATTCCAACAATATATACCCTACCCAAGGTGCATAAATGTTTAGAAAAGCCGCCTGGGAGACCGATTGTCTCTGGGTGTGGTTCAGTCCTTGAACCGCTTAATCAATTTATTGATCATTTCTTACAGCCTTGGGTCCCAGAGACTAAGTCTTTTGTAAGGGATACTATGCATATCATCCAATTATTGGAAGGCCAACCATTTGATATCCGAACACAACAACTAGTGACGCTTGACGTTTCCTCTTTGTATACGTCTATCCCACAGGACAAGGCTGTGAATGTGGTGAAACACACTTTGGATAATCGTCCGAGCCCACACTGGATACCGACTGACTTTTTAATCACTATGTTGGAGATTGCGATGAAGAAAAACTATTTTGTCTTCAGAAACCAGTTTTATTTCCAATGTAAGGGTGTTGCGATGGGAGCTACTTATGCTCCAAGTTTAGCGAATATCTTCATGGATGATTATGAAGAAGAATTTTTATACAGCCATGACAATCCTTACATTGAGTCTATTGCAATATGGAAACGGTACATAGACGACGTCATAATGGTCTGGTCCGGCACTGAAGATGATCTCAAGAACTTCAGGGACTGGTTGAATAATAGAACGAGTGACATTCAGTTCACTATGGCTTATAACAATGAAGCCATTGACTTCCTGGATCTGACATTCCGAGTTGATGAGGGCCTCCTTTATTGTGATTTATATCGTAAGCCCACGGAGAGAAACACACTTCTCAAATATCAATCGCATCATCCACGGAGCCTGAGGGATAATCTACCGTATGGCCAGTACCTCAGGCTTAGAAGGAATTGTACGCGCAGAGTTGATTTTTTTAAAGAAACTGAAATCCTTTCGACTCGCTTAAGAGAAAGAGGTTACCCAAAAGGACTACTCAAACGGGCACGGAAACGAGCTTGGTATTGCCCGCGAGATGAGTTACTTCAAATAAAACAGAGACAGACTAAGATGGAAAACATTGTGTGTGTGACCACATTTAATTCCAAAAGCAATGACATTAAGAAAATTGTTAATAAGTATTGGAATCTGGTTGCCAGTGAACTGAACATCACAGAAAACCCATTGTTCGCTTTCAAAAGAGGCAGGAATATCAAGGACAATGTAGTGAAAGCTTACCTCGAGCCGGAAAAGCAACCTGACTTGAGAAGCCAACTAGGCTTATCACCGATAACTGGACATCATAAATGTGGGAACTGCAAAGCATGCCCGTTGACTATTGAGGGAGTTATCTATACACATAACAATCGAACTTACAAGTTGCCATATTTTACCAACTGTAATAGTATTAACGTGGTCTATATCATTCGTTGCCCATGTAATTTACTATATGTAGGTCAGACCACTCAGAAGGTAAAAACAAGAATTCTGCAGCATATGAGCAGAGTTAGATGTAA
Organism: Calotriton arnoldi; assembly: GCA_963921515.1. NCBI lineage: Eukaryota > Metazoa > Chordata > Amphibia > Caudata > Salamandridae > Calotriton > Calotriton arnoldi. The sequence continues at coordinate 850,858 of CAWUFW010004829.1, read as the reverse complement.
GTACAGGGAGCCCCACTAGTGGAGCACTTTACAACTCAGAACCACCCCCTGAGAGCATCCGTTGGTGTGTGATTGAAAAAATCTGCCCTCCTCCCCGAGGTGGGTCTGTGGTTGCGACCCTAAACTACAAGGAGTGCAGATGGATTCATTCTTTTAACTCAGTAGCAGAGGGCCTTAATGAATTTGAGGAAACTGCAAAGCAAATGGGTCAACTTTAGTGCTTCTGTTGTATATTATGACTATGTATTTTAGTTTACACTCATTTGCTCTGATTAGTGGTCCCGATTGTAATCTATGACTTTTATCATGCTGTTTATGTATTTGTCATATTTACATACTTTGTGAGTTGAATATGTTAGATATATGTTGTGTGAAGGGATTATATATTCCTTAAATGTATGGATAGCATTTGAATATGAAAGACAAATGTAATCTTTTGACATTATCTATGCTGTACTTAGCTTGCATCGTGAGTTAATTTGTAAAGTGAAAGCTTTTTGATTGCTATTATTTGTGTATTATTGTGCGTGATTTAGGATTCAAACTAACCTTTGTTTGCTCACAATAGGTTTTATCTATTTTATCTGTTTTGCACGCATTATAATAACGCATTAGTTTCAAATAGAAGATGGGCGTGATGCTCTCTCAATACTGGAAATAACGATTGGCTCATTATATATGTTTGTACATGCGATGCCTTTGTTGAAAGGTGCATGTTATTAAGCATGGGTTTGAATGCTGTCCGAGAGCCATTTCGATTACATTTGTATGGCTTCTCTCTATTGCTGATGGTTGGCTCCTAGCGATCGGGTAGACGCTTTTGTTTCCCTAACAACCGGGTTAGTCAGTATCTAGCTGCTGCTTACACCAGCGTGACGTGCACGTTTTTGTACGTGTCATCGCTTTAAATCTCGGCTCGACGCCGCCGGCTATTCCTTCAGACGGATGGTCGCAGTTGTACAGGACACATGCCTGTTTCCGTGAGACAGCACTGAAATTACCGTTGCTGTCTCTTCTTGAATTATTGAGGTAAGCGCATGTCAATATAGACACAACGCGTGTCTGTCTGTGTGCGCGAAATACTTTAAACATTTAGCTTGGACTGAATCTACCTCCCTGTTATTATTTTTTTAGACAGATGGTCGCGGCTTCACAGGATATATGCCTGTTGCCGCTAGACAGCTCTGAATTTGCCGTTGCTGTCCCTTAATAATTCTTTGAGGTAAGCGTATGACATTATATCAATAGCGCGTGTTTGTGTGCACAAAATATTTAGCTTGGTCTAAATTAACCTTTGCTTTATTCTTAGATTCATCACTCGGACCTTCCATTTTTTGAGTGGTGTTATCTTACACGTTGGCTATGTACAGTCTTTTTCTGATGTTTTCGTGCTATGCACATGGACTTTTTAGCTAGTTAGTAACATCTTATCGATAAATACGGAGCCCTAAAATATATGCTGTTGGGCTGTTGATCCCTTTTTTTAGGTTGTTGGTTTGATTATTCAATATCGAGCCACTAGTCATGCTAATTCAAAATATGATTTGCTGATCACATCCGCTGCAGGGGTCGTACGTGACTAACACTGACCCTTTGCTTAAATGTTGGAGGGGTGTGCGTTGCTTGTTACTATTAATTGAACTGTCATTGGAATTTTTGTTAAGTGCAGCATGGGCGCCTTCTCTGTCAGGCCTTTGGCTTGATTAGATAATATCGAGCACCTTTTTAGTGTGTAATTTAATTTTAAACTTGACTTGCTGATCATCGTGGCTGCTGTGGCTTAAATGTTGTACACCGAGCCCCCATTCAAAATTTTTTTTGTGGATTAAGTTAAATATGGCTTAGACGCCTTCTAGCCTTTGTATCTTGTAGTTAAATATTCAACTACACTCAGTTGCATGTGAACTTTTGATCTTCTTGGCCTAGGCAATTATAGCTTCCTTTGGTCATTGGGGCCGCATGTACCAATATTTCTTTACGTAATGAGCTCTTGAACTTAAATCGATAGCCAGTTTGATATGCAGAAGGGTCCGAATTTGATTTCCCTTCTTTCTTTTAGATTTGTGTCATTAATTACAATAAAATTGGATTTCTCTATCTTGATCTGCAAGATGTATGAATAACCGGGAATTATTCAAGTGTTATTTGGGTGAGTATTTGTACCGCCCGCTCCTATATCTCGTCCAGACTGAGCCAAGGAACACGCATAACTCGTGTTCTTTTTATTGTTAGGCTGTCACCCTTGACCCCCGTTCTTTGTCCTGATGAAGACCCGTCCTGACTACCTAATGGAGCAGAATTTGGGTTGAAACGTCGACGACCTCACACGGTCCAGACTGATCAAGGCTCTACTTGACTAATAAAATTCTATATTTAGTAGAGTCATTGTTTTCTTATAAAATTCTGGCCTATTCCTTCCCATGTACATATTTTAAACACTTTGTATATATTGCGCACGGAGCACTAGCACTGAGCACTTATATCACTTGATCACTTATCATAAAACCTCACCTTGTGTTGACAGCCGTAGTTACGTATTTGTGTATATATATGAATGATTAAATTTATATAAAAAACGAAGAAATAGACAACAGTTTGTGTCTTGTGTGTTATTGTTTTTGTCTGGTTAAACCGAGATATTGATGTTCATGATTATTGAATAATATGATAACACTAGGCGTCTTCATAAGAAATATTTAGGTAATACCCAACAGAACCATTGTTTTTGTTACTTTATCTATACCCAGGTTCTGAGGGACACCGGGTCGCCCCATTATTGTTTAAACTTTAATTAGTGCAGGTAACTACTTGCGAGGGTTGTTTTACTCTCATTTGTTGTCTTTTTATGTTGTATGTATTAACAATGAAGGATTGTATACTATGGATGTTATTATAAAATTGAAAGATTGGATATTGATGGTTGTAGCGCAAACCACTTTATGATGTCTGACAAAGAAACCTTATCATACAGTGAAGAGTATATAGCGAAACTCATACATGACCAGGGCGCATCGAATTTTCTGCTTGGGTCAGATAGAGTATCAGTAGATGCTACTCTTAATGAGAAATTAGCAAAAATTGAAAGGTTAGAGAAAAAACTTATTCGCTCACGCCTCCATGGCCATGTATTAACAAAGTATTTGCAAGCAAATATAATTCCTAAAGGCTTGCAAATTAGGAATGAGCCTGCCATTTTCATAGATGTCCCCAAGTTCAGAGAGGGTTTCAGTTACGTGGCGAATAACTGCTCCAGGCACTGGATGGTGCTTGGAGTAGAGACTGCAATTGAATATGTTAAAAAACTTACCCAAGAAATTGCAGACCTGAAAAGAGAAATACTAGAGGACAGTGCCCTTTCGAATGCAAAGGAGGCGTTAGAGCGAGCAGAAAAGACACTGGCGGATTTCAATACAATAACTTTAAATAAAAAGCTTGACAAACTGGCAAAAGATGTAAGGAATTATGACAAAAAGTTTACTTATCCCTACCTGTCTGATGATTATTATCAGCTTGATAGTCAGGGATTCTTCACAAACGGGAGTAGGCAGGGACCACGGAGGTTTAACACTTTTTCAGACTCCTCCCTGGGTAGTAGCTCCGACTCAGAAACTGATAGACCATCTACCAGCCGCCAGGGGAACCAGGGCCCCCATTTTTTAGGGGAGGGCTACCACCAGCCCAACAGGGGTGGGGGTGGCCAACAGAATTGGGAACGACCAAGGGGCTGGGGCAAGGGCAGGAACACAGAAAGGAGCAATTCAAGGGTCAGATTCTTTCCATCAGAGACACACGGGGAGATTTCTACCCGCAAACAAACTTACAAATGGTGAGAGCACACACCTTTACCACTGCAGATGCCTGCGGGTATCACCAAGACAATGCTGGTTTAATAAATGCAGTGGATATTCCGACTCTAGAGCAGGAAGCTCAAACTGGAATGGAAGAAAATTCGACTTCTGTAGTGAATCTTGCAGTGAGTATGGATGCCCGAGACACCTTATATGCCACAAATGTTTTGCTACCAGCTCACACTGAATCGCTGATAATAGGGACAGTTAACCATGACTTACAGGATGGTGCTAATCCTCCAGTGGTTTTAAATACAAACCTGGACCCCATAATCAACCTTTCCGGACATAGCATGTCGCCAGCTGAAAGGGAGGTCCTTAGTAAAGGGTTGTCCTTTGTACCGACTGTTATACCGGATGCTTTCACAATCAAGCTTGAAATGCAGAGATTTTTTAGGAAAATCAGACTCAAGTACTACTTCAGCAAAAATATTTATAATCCAACGGCAACTGCCACTTCTTTCAGGCCAACTTCTACCTTCACACCAGGGGCCTACCTGATGAGTCGAAGGATATTGGCCTATGAGCAGATCGTCCTTCAGGAAACCATGGAATTACTGGAAGAGCGACGATACATAAAACACAATATCAGTAAAGAAGAAAAATTGGCATTATACTCATTGCGAAACAATAAAGCCATTGTCATAAAAGCGGCAGACAAGGGCGGTGCTGTAGTGCTACAGAGTACTGTGGATTATGTGGACGAGATTGAACGACAATTGGGAGTATAAGAAAGCTATCTCCCCATTCCAAGGGATCCCACCTCAGAGATCAAGTCTCTCATAGAAAAACTAACGATGGACGGACTGAGAGATGGTTTCCTGAGCCAACCTGAGAATGATTTCTTGAATAAAAAAGAACCGAGAATTCCAACAATATATACCCTACCCAAGGTGCATAAATGTTTAGAAAAGCCGCCTGGGAGACCGATTGTCTCTGGGTGTGGTTCAGTGCTTGAACCGCTTAATCAATTTATTGATCATTTCTTACAGCTTTGGGTCCCAGAGACTAAGTCTTTTGTAAGGGATACTATGCATATCATCCAATTATTGGAAGGCCAACCATTTGATATCCGAACACAACAACTAGTGACGCTTGACGTTTCCTCTTTGTATACGTCTATCCCACAGGACAAGGCTGTGAATGTGGTGAAACACACTTTGGATAATCGTCCGAGACCACACTGGATACCGACTGACTTTTTAATCACTATGTTGGAGATTGCGATGAAGAAAAACTATTTTGTCTTCAGAAACCAGTTTTATTTCCAATGTAAGGGTGTTGCGATGGGAGCTACTTATGCTCCAAGTTTAGCGAATATCTTCATGGATGATTATGAAGAAGAATTTTTATACAGCCATGACAATCCTTACATTGAGTCTATTGCAATATGGAAACGGTACATAGACAACGTCATAATGGTCTGGTCCGGCACTGAAGATGATCTCAAGAACTTCAGGGACTGGTTGAATAATAGAACGAGTGACATTCAGTTCACTATGGCTTATAACAATGAAGCCATTGACTTCCTGGATCTGACATTCCGAGTTGATGAGGGCCTCCTTTATTGTGATTTATATCGTAAGCCCACGGAGAGAAACACACTTCTCAAATATCAATCGCATCATCCACGGAGCCTGAGGGATAATCTACCGTATGGCCAGTACCTCAGGCTTAGAAGGAATTGTACGCGCAGAGTTGATTTTTTTAAAGAAACTGAAATCCTTTCGACTCGCTTAAGAGAAAGAGGTTACCCAAAAGGACTACTCAAACGGGCACGGAAACGAGCTTGGTATTGCCCGCGAGATGAGTTACTTCAAATAAAACAGAGACAGACTAAGATGGAAAACATTGTGTGTGTGACCACATTTAATTCCAAAAGCAATGACATTAAGAAAATTGTTAATAAGTATTGGAATCTGGTTGCCAGTGAACTGAACATCACAGAAAACCCATTGTTCGCTTTCAAAAGAGGCAGGAATATCAAGGACAATGTAGTGAAAGCTTACCTCGAGCCGGAAAAGCAACCTGACTTGAGAAGCCAACTAGGCTTATCACCGATAACTGGACATCATAAATGTGGGAACTGCAAAGCATGCCCGTTGACTATTGAGGGAGTTATCTATACACATAACAATCGAACTTACAAGTTGCCATATTTTACCAACTGTAATAGTATTAACGTGGTCTATATCATTCGTTGCCCATGTAATTTACTATATGTAGGTCAGACCACTCAGAAGGTAAAAACAAGAATTCTGCAGCATATGAGCAGAGTTAGATGTGAAGTACAGGGAGCCCCACTAGTGGAGCACTTTACAACTCAGAACCACCCCCTGAGAGCATCCGTTGGTGTGTGATTGAAAAAATCTGCCCTCCTCCCGAGGTGGGTCTGTAGTTGCGACCCTAAACTACAAGGAGTGCAGATGGATTCATTCTTTTAACTCAGTAGCAGAGGGCCTTAATGAATTTGAGGAAACTGCAAAGCAAATGGGTCAACTTTAGTGCTTCTGTTGTATATTATGACTATGTATTTTAGTTTACACTCATTTGCTCTGATTAGTGGTCCCCGATTGTATTCTATGACTTTTATCATGCTGTTTATGTATTTGTCATATTCACATACTTTGTGAGTTGAATATGTTAGATATATGTTGTGTGAAGGGATTATATATTCCTTAAATGTATGGATAGCATTTGAATATGAAAGACAAATGTAATCTTTTGACATTATCTATGCTGTACTTAGCTTGCATCGTGAGTTAATTTGTAAAGTGAAAGCTTTTTGATTGCTATTATTTGTGTATTATTGTGCGTGATTTAGGATTCAAACTAACCTTTGTTTGCTCACAATAGGTTTTATCTATTTTATCTGTTTTGCACGCATTATAATAACGCATTAGTTTCAAATAGAAGATGGGCGTGATGCTCTCTCAATACTGGAAATAACGATTGGCTCATTATATATGTTTGTACATGCGATGCCTTTGTTGAAAGGTGCATGTTATTAAGCATGGGTTTGAATGCTGTCCGAGAGCCATTTCGATTACATTTGTATGGCTTCTCTCTATTGCTGATGGTTGGCTCCTAGCGATCGGGTAGACGCTTTTGTTTCCCTAACAACCGGGTTAGTCAGTATCTAGCTGCTGCTTACACCAGCGTGACGTGCACGTTTTTGTACGTGTCATCGCTTTAAATCTCGGCTCGACGCCGCCGGCTATTCCTTCAGACGGATGGTCGCGGTTGTACAGGACACATGCCTGTTTCCGTGAGACAGCACTGAAATTACCGTTGCTGTCTCTTCTTGAATTATTGAGGTAAGCGCATGTCAATATAGACACAACGCGTGTCTGTCTGTGTGCGCGAAATACTTTAAACATTTAGCTTGGACTGAATCTACCTCCCTGTTATTATTTTTTAGACAGATGGTCGCGGCTTCACAGGATATATGCCTGTTGCCGCTAGACAGCTCTGAATTTGCCGTTGCTGTCCCTTAATAATTCTTTGAGGTAAGCGTATGACATTATATCAATAGCGCGTGTTTGTGTGCACAAAATATTTAGCTTGGTCTAAATTAACCTTTGCTTTATTCTTAGATTCATCACTCGGACCTTCCATTTTTTGAGTGGTGTTATCTTACACGTTGGCTATGTACAGTCTTTTTCTGATGTTTTCGTGCTATGCACATGGACTTTTTAGCTAGTTAGTAACATCTTATCGATAAATACGGAGCCCTAAAATATATGCTGTTGGGCTGTTGATCCCTTTTTTTAGGTTGTTGGTTTGATTATTCAATATCGAGCCACTAGTCATGCTAATTCAAAATATGATTTGCTGATCACATCCGCTGCAGGGGTCGTACGTGACTAACACTGACCCTTTGCTTAAATGTTGGAGGGTGTGCGTTGCTTGTTACTATTAATTGAACTGTCATTGGAATTTTTGTTAAGTGCAGCATGGGCGCCTTCTCTGTCAGGCCTTTGGCTTGATTAGATAATATCGAGCACCTTTTTAGTGTGTAATTTAATTTTAAACTTGACTTGCTGATCATCGTGGCTGCTGTGGCTTAAATGTTGTACACCGAGCCCCCATTCAAAATTTTTTGTGGATTAAGTTAAATATGGCTTAGACGCCTTCTAGCCTTTGTATCTTGTAGTTAAATATTCAACTACACTCAGTTGCATGTGAACTTTTGATCTTCTTGGCCTAGGCAATTATAGCTTCCTTTGGTCATTGGGGCCGCATGTACCAATATTTCTTTACGTAATGACCTCTTGAACTTAAATCGATAGCCAGTTTGATATGCAGAAGGGTCCGAATTTGATTTCCCTTCTTTCTTTTAGATTTGTGTCATTAATTACAATAAAATTGGATTTCTCTATCTTGATCTGCAAGATGTATGAATAACCGGGAATTATTCAAGTGTTATTTGGGTGAGTATTTGTACCGCCCGCTCCTATATCTCGTCCAGACTGAGCCAAGGAACACGCATAACTCGTGTTCTTTTTATTGTTAGGCTGTCACCCTTGACCCCGTTCTTTGTCCTGATGAAGACCCGTCCTGACTACCTAATGGAGCAGAATTTGGGTTGAAACGTCGACGACCTCACACGGTCCAGACTGATCGAGGCTCTACTTGACTAATAAAATTCTATATTTAGTAGAGTCATTGTTGTCTTATAAAATTCTGGCCTATTCCTTCCCATGTACATATTTTAAACACTTTGTATATATTGCGCACGGAGCACTAGCACTGAGCACTTATATCACTTGATCACTTATCATAAAACCTCACCTTGTGTTGACAGCCGTAGTTACGTATTTGTGTATATATATGAATGATTAAATTTATATAAAAAACGAAGAAATAGACAACAGTTTGTGTCTTGTGTGTTATTGTTTTTGTCTGGTTAAACCGAGATATTGATGTTCATGATTATTGAATAATATGATAACACTAGGCGTCTTCATAAGAAATATTTAGGTAATACCCAACAGAACCATTGTTTTTGTTACTTTATCTATACCCAGGTTCTGAGGGACACCGGGTCGCCCCATTATTGTTTAAACTTTAATTAGTGCAGGTAACTACTTGCGAGGGTTGTTTTACTCTCATTTGTTGTCTTTTTATGTTGTATGTATTAACAATGAAGGATTGTATACTATGGATGTTATTATAAAATTGAAAGATTGGATATTGATGGTTGTAGCGCAAACCACTTTATGATGTCTGACAAAGAAACCTTATCATACAGTGAAGAGTATATAGCGAAACTCATACATGACCAGGGCGCATCGAATTTTCTGCTTGGGTCAGATAGAGTATCAGTAGATGCTACTCTTAATGAGAAATTAGCAAAAATTGAAAGGTTAGAGAAAAACTTATTCGCTCACGCCTCCATGGCCATGTATTAACAAAGTATTTGCAAGCAAATATAATTCCTAAAGGCTTGCAAATTAGGAATGAGCCTACCATTTTCATAGATGTCCCCAAGTTCAGAGAGGGTTTCAGTTACGTGGTGAATAACTGCTCCAGACACTGGATGGTGCTTGGAGTAGAGACTGCAATTGAATATGTTAAAAAACTTACCCAAGAAATTGCAGACCTGAAAAGAGAAATACTAGAGGACAGTGCCCTTTCGAATGCAAAGGAGGCGTTAGAGCGAGCAGAAAAGACACTGGCGGATTTCAATACAATAACTTTAAATAAAAAGCTTGACAAACTGGCAAAAGATGTAAGGAATTATGACAAAAGTTTACTTATCCCTACCTGTCTGATGATTATTATCAGCTTGATAGTCAGGGATTCTTCACAAACAGGAGTAGGCAGGGACCACAGAGGTTTAACACTTTTTCAGACTCCTCCCTGGGTAGTAGCTCCGACTCAGAAACTGATAGACCATCTACCAGCCGCCAGGGGAACCAGGGCCCCCATTTTTTAGGGGAGGGCTACCACCATCCCAACAGGGGTGGGGGTGGCCAACAGAATTGGGAACGACCAAGGGGCTGGGGCAAGGGCAGGAACACACAAAGGAGCAATTCAAGGGTCAGATTCTTTCCATCAGAGACACACGGGGAGATTTCTACCCGCAAACAAACTTACAAATGGTGAGAGCACACACCTTTACCACTGCAGATGCCTGCGGGTATCACCAAGACAATGCTGGTTTAATAAATGCAGTGGATATTCCGACTCTAGAGCAGGAAGCTCAAACTGGAATGGAAGAAAATTCGACTTCTGTAGTGAATCTTGCAGTGAGTATGGATGCCCGAGACACCTTATATGCCACAAATGTTTTGCTACCAGCTCACACTGAATCGCTGATAATAGGGACAGTTAACCATGACTTACAGGATGGTGCTAATCCTCCAGTGGTTTTAAATACAAACCTGGACCCCATAATCAACCTTTCCGGACATAGCATGTCGCCAGCTGAAAGGGAGGTCCTTAGTAAAGGGTTGTCCTTTGTACCGACTGTTATACCGGATGCTTTCACAATCAAGCTTGAAATGCAGAGATTTTTTAGGAAAATCAGACTCAAGTACTACTTCAGCAAAAATATTTATAATCCAACGGCAACTGACACTTCTTTCAGGCCAACTTCTACCTTCACACCAGGGGCCTACCTGATGAGTCGAAGGATATTGGCCTATGAGCAGATCGTCCTTCAGGAAACCATGGAATTACTGGAAGAGCGACGATACATAAAACACAATATCAGTAAAGAAGAAAAATTGGCATTATACTCATTGCGAAACAATAAAGCCATTGTCATAAAAGCGGCAGACAAGGGCGGTGCTGTAGTGCTACAGAGTACTGTGGATTATGTGGACGAGATTGAACGACAATTGGGAGTACAAGAAAGCTATCTCCCCATACCAAGGGATCCCACCTCAAAGATCAAGTCTCTCATAGAAAAACTAACGATGGACGGACTGAGAGATGGTTTCCTGAGCCAACCTGAGAATGATTTCTTGAATAAAAAAGAACCGAGAATTCCAACAATATATACCCTACCCAAGGTTCATAAATGTTTAGAAAAGCCGCCTGGGAGACCGATTGTCTCTGGGTGTGGTTCAGTCCTTGAACCGCTTAATCAATTTATTGATCATTTCTTACAGCCTTGGGTCCCAGAGACTAAGTCTTTTGTAAGGGATACTATGCATATCATCCAATTATTGGAAGGCCAACCATTTGATATCCGAACACAACAACTAGTGACGCTTGACGTTTCCTCTTTGTATACGTCTATCCCACAGGACAAGGCTGTGAATGTGGTGAGACACACTTTGGATAATCGTCCGAGACCACACTGGATACCGACTGACTTTTTAATCACTATGTTGGAGATTGCGATGAAGAAAAACTATTTTGTCTTCAGAAACCAGTTTTATTTCCAATGTAAGGGTGTTGCGATGGGAGCTACTTATGCTCCAAGTTTAGCGAATATCTTCATGGATGATTATGAAGAAGAATTTTTATACAGCCATGACAATCCTTACATTGAGTCTATTGCAATATGGAAACGGTACATAGACGACGTCATAATGGTCTGGTCCGGCACTGAAGATGATCTCAAGAACTTCAGGGACTGGTTGAATAATAGAACGAGTGACATTCAGTTCACTATGGCTTATAACAATGAAGCCATTGACTTCCTGGATCTGACATTCCGAGTTGATGAGGGCCTCCTTTATTGTGATTTATATCGTAAGCCCACGGAGAGAAACACACTTCTCAAATATCAATCGCATCATCCACGGAGCCTGAGGGATAATCTACCGTATGGCCAGAACCTCAGGCTTAGAAGGAATTGTACGCGCAGAGTTGATTTTTTTAAAGAAACTGAAATCCTTTCGACTCGCTTAAGAGAAAGAGGTTACCCAAAAGGACTACTCAAACGGGCACGGAAACGAGCTCGGTATTGCCCGAGAGATGAGTTACTTCAAATAAAACAGAGACAGACTAAGATGGAAAACATTGTGTGTGTGACCACATTTAATTCCAAAAGCAATGACATTAAGAAAATTGTTAATAAGTATTGGAATCTGGTTGCCAGTGAACTGAACATCACAGAAAACCCATTGTTCGCTTTCAAAAGAGGCAGGAATATCAAGGACAATGTAGTGAAAGCTTACCTCGAGCCGGAAAAGCAACCTGACTTGAGAAGCCAACTAGGCTTATCACCGATAACTGGACATCATAAATGTGGGAACTGCAAAGCATGCCCGTTGACTATTGAGGGAGTTATCTATACACATAACAATCGAACTTACAAGTTGCCATATTTTACCAACTGTAATAGTATTAACGTGGTCTATATCATTCGTTGCCCATGTAATTTACTATATGTAGGTCAGACCACTCAGAAGGTAAAAACAAGAATTCTGCAGCATATGAGCAGAGTTAGATGTGAAGTACAGGGAGCCCCACTAGTGGAGCACTTTACAACTCAGAACCACCCCCTGAGAGCATCCGTTGGTGTGTGATTGAAAAATCTGCCCTCCTCCCCGAGGTGGGTCTGTGATTGCGACCCTAAACTACAAGGAGTGCAGATGGATTCATTCTTTTAACTCAGTAGCAGAGGGCCTTAATGAATTTGAGGAAACTGCAAAGCAAATGGGTCAACTTTAGTGCTTCTGTTGTATATTATGACTATGTATTTTAGTTTACACTCATTTGCTCTGATTAGTGGTCCCCGATTGTATTCTATGACTTTTATCATGCTGTTTATGTATTTGTCATATTCACATACTTTGTGAGTTGAATATGTTAGATATATGTTGTGTGAAGGGATTATATATTCCTTAAATGTATGGATAGCATTTGAATATGAAAGACAAATGTAATCTTTTGACATTATCTATGCTGTACTTAGCTTGCATCGTGAGTTAATTTGTAAAGTGAAAGCTTTTTGATTGCTATTATTTGTGTATTATTGTGCGTGATTTAGGATTCAAACTAACCTTTGTTTGCTCACAATAGGTTTTATCTATTTTATCTGTTTTGCACGCATTATAATAACGCATTAGTTTCAAATAGAAGATGGGCGTGATGCTCTCTCAATACTGGAAATAACGATTGGCTCATTATATATGTTTGTACATGCGATGCCTTTGTTGAAAGGTGCATGTTATTAAGCATGGGTTTGAATGCTGTCCGAGAGCCATTTCGATTACATTTGTATGGCTTCTCTCTATTGCTGATGGTTGGCTCCTAGCGATCGGGTAGACGCTTTTGTTTCCCTAACAACCGGGTTAGTCAGTATCTAGCTGCTGCTTACACCAGCGTGACGTGCACGTTTTTGTACGTGTCATCGCTTTAAATCTCGGCTCGACGCCGCCGGCTATTCCTTCAGACGGATGGTCGCGGTTGTACAGGACACATGCCTGTTTCCGTGAGACAGCACTGAAATTACCGTTGCTGTCTCTTCTTGAATTATTGAGGTAAGCGCATGTCAATATAGACACAACGCGTGTCTGTCTGTGTGCGCGAAATACTTTAAACATTTAGCTTGGACTGAATCTACCTCCCTGTTATTATTTTTTGCGACAGATGGTCGCGGCTTCACAGGATATATGCCTGTTGCCGCTAGACAGCTCTGAATTTGCCGTTGCTGCCCCTTAATAATTCTTTGAGGTAAGCGTATGACATTATATCAATAGCGCGTGTTTGTGTGCACAAAATATTTAGCTTGGTCTAAATTAACCTTTGCTTTATTCTTAGATTCATCACTCGGACCTTCCATTTTTTGAGTGGTGTTATCTTACACGTTGGCTATGTACAGTCTTTTTCTGATGTTTTCGTGCTATGCACATGGACTTTTAGCTAGTTAGTAACATCTTATCGATAAATACGGAGCCCTAAAATATATGCTGTTGGGCTGTTGATCCCTTTTTTAGGTTGTTGGTTTGATTATTCAATATCGAGCCACTAGTCATGCTAATTCAAAATATGATTTGCTGATCACATCCGCTGCAGGGGTCGTACGTGACTAACACTGACCCTTTGCTTAAATGTTGGAGGGGTGTGCGTTGCTTGTTACTATTAATTGAACTGTCATTGGAATTTTTGTTAAGTGCAGCATGGGCGCCTTCTCTGTCAGGCCTTTGGCTTGATTAGATAATATCGAGCACCTTTTTAGTGTGTAATTTAATTTTAAACTTGACTTGCTGATCATCGTGGCTGCTGTGGCTTAAATGTTGTACACCGAGCCCCCATTGAAATTTTTTTTTGTGGATTAAGTTAAATATGGCTTAGACGCCTTCTAGCCTTTGTATCTTGTAGTTAAATATTCAACTACACTCAGTTGCATGTGAACTTTTGATCTTCTTGGCCTAGGCAATTATAGCTTCCTTTGGTCATTGGGGCCGCATGTACCAATATTTCTTTACGTAATGAGCTCTTGAACTTAAATCGATAGCCAGTTTGATATGCAGAAGGGTCCGAATTTGATTTCCCTTCTTTCTTTTAGATTTGTGTCATTAATTACAATAAAATTGGATTTCTCTATCTTGATCTGCAAGATGTATGAATAACCGGGAATTATTCAAGTGTTATTTGGGTGAGTATTTGTACCGCCCGCTCCTATATCTCGTCCAGACTGAGCCAAGGAACACGCATAACTCGTGTTCTTTTTATTGTTAGGCTGTCACCCTTGACCCCCGTTCTTTGTCCTGATGAAGACCCGTCCTGACTACCTAATGGAGCAGAATTTGGGTTGAAACGTCGACGACCTCACACGGTCCAGACTGATCGAGGCTCTACTTGACTAATAAAATTCTATATTTAGTAGAGTCATTGTTGTCTTATAAAATTCTGGCCTATTCCTTCCCATGTACATATTTTAAACACTTTGTATATATTGCGCACGGAGCACTAGCACTGAGCACTTATATCACTTGATCACTTATCATAAAACCTCACCTTGTGTTGACAGCCGTAGTTACGTATTTGTGTATATATATGAATGATTAAATTTATATAAAAAACGAAGAAATAGACAACAGTTTGTGTCTTGTGTGTTATTGTTTTTGTCTGGTTAAACCGAGATATTGATGTTCATGATTATTGAATAATATGATAACACTAGGCGTCTTCATAAGAAATATTTAGGTAATACCCAACAGAACCATTGTTTTTCTTAGTAGCGTGCAGGCAACCCTTTGTATACTTACTTTGAGGTACAAGCAATTACTGTCAATGTCAATCAATCAATCAATCAATCATGGGTTTGTTAAGCGCAACTACTCACCCAAGAGGGTCTCAAGGTGCTGTGGCGGGGAGGGTTGGGGAGGGAGCATTTCCCAGATGTCTGCTCTATTCACAATGCGGGAACTGTACGCCAATTTGTGATCCCTGTAAACTGCATACACTTGTTGGTAGTAGTGTCCACTTCTTTAATGCCTTGGTGTTCTGTCCCAGCGTGTGGTGTGAAGTATAAATACTCAAGTTCACTCTGTGATGTATTTGAAATACTAGCACTTCCTGTTTGTGTGAAGCACAGGTACTTCCGGTTGTGTTCTTCCGGTAAAGTGCAAGCCGTCCATTTCAGTGTGTGCTTCCGTCATGGGCAGGTAATCCATGGCAGTGCGTGCTTTCAGTGACGATGCAGAACTTCATGCCAGTGTATGCTGTCATAGGCACTTACGGTCTGCAAGTGCTTCTGTTAAAGTGTAGGTATATCAGCTCTTGCATGAACGCGCACAGACTGAGATCTGGTGAGTGCTAGCCACAGTAGGGCCGAGCAGGTGCAGAGTGGTCACTGCAAGGCTTTTGGGAAAAGACTAGAGCCCGCACTCCTGCCCAGGGGTCAAAGTGAGTGACAACTGCATTCCACTGTGTATTGTCGCTGCCATAGTTTCCCGTTATCTTTTAGAGTCATTTTCACAGTTTAAGTACCTTTACCATTACAATATGTTTCTATGGTTACATTTGAGATTGACTGCAATTAGAGAGAATATTTCACTTCTCTTTTCCACAGCAGCAGATGGTCGTCTCACAGGTTTTTGTTGCATTTTAGCTCTGATTACTTAAGGTAGTAATGCCATTTTAAAATAAGCCTGGACTTGCAGTACTGCAGTTATCTTAAAAGTTTCAAGGTTCGCAAAAGTAGTGCCATGTTTGAAACCTTAAAAGAATCAGTCACTTCCAAAAAATGTACAGTGGACAGAAGTGTCTGCTTTGGCCTGAGACAGAAGGCTTTTGTGATGTTTAATCATAGATCAACTTCTAAATGTAAGAAATCTGCCTGTGATTTTAAACCGTTTTCAACAGAATTCTGCCTGCTAACAAGCTGATGTGGAGTGGCCAAACACAAGCTTGGGGAAGTCTGGCCCGTATAAGCCACCCTGTAGCTGCGGCCCCGGGTAGAAGTATTTTAATCTCACTGTAAAACAAGATGCTACACACAGTACTGGATATTCAGGTTCAAGGTTCTACAAAGATGAAATACTACAGGGTCCTGCAGCTCTCACCCCAACTAAAGGGACCTAGTAGCAATGGAAAGATCATAGGCATTAACTAGGCACATTTGCGAACTCATTAATAGGCCTGGGTGAGCAGTGATTCTGCATAGTAAACATAGGTCAGTTTGTTGTGTATCTTGAGTAATTTTATTTATTTTTTATTAAAAAAAAAAAACTTTTTATTGAAAGGCTCTCAGTCAAACACAGCCATTTGCCTACAACCCTGAGGCCGGCGGCTATTCTTGATTAAATCGTAATCACTGCTATAAGGCCAATCCCCCAGAGTGGTGGCTACAATCATAAACTGAACTTTACAAAGAAAAACCCAAAGGCATCATGGTCAAAATTTTGTTAAATGCACTCAAGAATCCTTTTTTACGAAAGCATCCATAGTTTGTAGCATGTATCTTGAGTAAATTTAGTTTATGCGGCCAATCAACATTCTCCCTAACGTGCAGGATTATCTGTCTGAGTCCAAGACAGTCTCTCCCTTCAGACCTTGTGTTAGCTAAAATACTTCTCTTTCACTAAGACAGGCAGGCAGTCATGTTCCTCTAGCCCCACCCTACATCCCTGAGAAGCCTTTCATTGGTCGCTCTTGCTACCCTGAGAGTTAAGTGCGGAAGGGGTGTACTGGGCCCAGTTTGTGGAGCTATAGTTGGATGGACACCAGAGACAATCAACCCCAATCATAACAGTTGTGGTCAAGTAATCCCTGACCGCCCTGTGCTATTATTCAATTTGTGATGCAACCTCTGTGGACATGGGTTGCAACGCAGATTTCATCCATGATAACAACCAGCTGGTGTGCAATTTGCACACACAGCACAGATTTCATCCATAAATTCAGGCCAGTTGGTGTGTAATTTCCACATCCTGTTTTGAAAACAGGGATCAGTACATCATGCCCAAATCTACTAGAAATTAAGAAATAACCTGAAAAGTTCCTTGTACACGCAATCTTTTGGTGTCTCACTCCGTACAGCAATTTTGAAGCACAAGGGTAACCTGTTAAGCCAGTCGTGAACAATAGGGAGAAAATATATAAAGAAGAAACAGTGGTTCATTAAGAACTTGTTTGTACAGATATAGAGCGCCAATCAGATGTCGAATCCCTGTCACTTTCTTTTGACCCTTTCAGCACCAGCAGTTTCTCCACTGATTACACAAGTAACTATGTGCATTATCAAGCATGTGGCTCGCGAGTCCTCGCAGGAGTACATCCTCATCTTTCTCATCACAGGTAATCTTTTGACCCCAGCCCACCATCTTCTGACACTATCCTACACACAGTACGTTTCGTAGCTGTGCCCTGCGTTGTTTCGCCTATTAGTCAACACCTGACGTATATGCCCTCTCTACATATTTTCTTTTTCCTCAGTTTATGTAGTAGTCTCATCTCTTCAGTCCTGATGAAGTCCTTTAAATTGCTTATGTATGTCGCAACGCCATTGACACATAAGCGATTAGCCCTTAGACAGCCAGTGAATTTATTAAATGACTGTGAAGTACAAAAACTGTTTGCTGCTCATGATCTACCTTGTGGCTTCTTTGTCTTTGACCGTGTGATCACTGTTGAGCACTTCTCATTCACTGACCTAAGAATTACTGCATGTGACCTAGGTTTGAATAAATGCTTAACTGTGAACATAGGACTTGGTACATTTTACAAGCATTATGCAAAGGCACCAGTAGATCCTTCGTGGCCCTTTGGCAGGCACACCTATGGACCAACTTACCAGTTTTGAACTGTGGGAACAGACTAGTTATGAGCCAAACATCTCTCTTAACTTACTTGGAGATAGTAGGTGTTGGGCAGGTAACAATGCAAGAGGCTGCCAGGCTTATGTATTCATTGTTGGGAATTCTGGCAATCTTTCAGCACGAGTGCATACACATATGGAATCCACACTGTTATTTTTAAAAGGCTTCATTGTAAATCAATTTTAGTGCAGAATATATTTAATATAATAATTGCAGGAATCTTTAAAAACGTGCACAGAATGTAAATAGTATGAAACAAGGCAAAATACTGTATAAGGTACACTTTTAAAAATCCCTAGCTATCTAATACTTAACCATCAAAGGTATTGTCATATTGTAAGCTTGAGTATTTTTACAGAATCAACTTAGTTGCTTACCTGAACTTCATATGTGTGTTCAGTTTGTGGCCTCTCCGTGAGACAAGGCTAAGTTATGTCTCTACTGGAAAATATATTACTAGATAAAAACATTTCCAGATTGCCATGGGGGGCACAACTCGGAGCTGTGATGCTCTGCTGTCAGACTGTAGATGAAGTCCGATCTCTATCAGAGAGGGCTGTGAACAGCTATTATATACACTTCATGCTGTTCACTTTGAGAAAAATAAACCTAGTGATTGTGATGTAACGTGAGAGAAATTACATTAGACTTCCATTGGACTCTTCATATTAAAGTTTCTCCTAATAAACTACTATAATCTATAGCAGAATGTAAGTAGTGAAACCATACTATCAAATCACACAATAAGTATAATGTATGTAAAGCTCATTGTTGCACAATGCTGAAAATAAATGCATCAGCAATTGCAAATGAATAACAACTTACATGGCCCAAGCTATTAAGAAAATGCACAATATTTGTGGGACCCTAAAAGACACACAAGTCAAAATATATGACAGACTATTGGGTTGATCCTCATTCATACTGATTAGTTGTCACCTGGGCAGTTACTGTGCCCCTGAATCATTTATTTCTGTATAGGTAAGTACTTTATGAGCCACTGTTGCTTCTTTAAACAAAAAAGGAAAAGGATAAGGGTCCTTCACAGAAAATGTCTAAATTATATATCTGATAGAGATATCTAGTCGCAGATTCCTTATCTTAGAATTACCCCAGGCGCCAGTCTGGACCCGGATTTTTTTTATAGCAGAACCTCTGCGTGTGGTTATGGACTCCGGATGTGATGTCGACGGAGTCCATATAAGCTCTCCCCTGACGCGCTGACCCTCAGATTCTTCTTTTCCGTGCTTACAACACACATCCCATAAGCGGTTCCTCAGATGTTTTTTTGGCATACCTCGATGATTTCGTACAACGGAACAGTTTGCCTTTAAACAACTTTTCACGTCCTCGGGGTTCAAGCCTTGTGGGTCCTGTGGACCACAAATGTTTGCCACGGACCCTCACTCTGTTTGTATGTGGTGCCTGGGTGTGTACCATGACTCTGAGGAGTGCGACTCCTGTCGCCAACTTCGCTCGAAGGCGCTGAGGTAATGTCGAATGAAGCTACTAGCGGTGCGGATGTCGCAGACTTCCAAGACTTCCCATCGACCTCGGTTCCTTTCGATCTCCACCGACCTCCCGCTGGCCCGATCCAGGAGCCGTTCCCATGGACATCACTCTCCAATGACATCCAGAGGTAAGTCACGATGCAGGCGGTCGAAGTCACGGCACCCCTGACTTCGACACATAAAGCCTCTTCCCGATCTTCAGTTGAAGAGTCGGTGCACAAGTCTACCCCGTGCCTCCCAACCTACCCTGGAGCTGGGGCGACTCTGACCCAGAAGAGAGAATATTACAATTCTCTTCATAATATCTTTGAGCCTTCACCTTCCCCTGGAGCACCCTCGGTCCCCAAGGAGGTGCATGAAGCCATGACTGTGTCCACACCGGTGGGTTCTTCCTAGGCTTCAGTTCGAGCTTCAGATTCCAAATCCGTTTTGACGAGTGCACAGCCCTTCAGGTTTACCACCTTCTGTGCCTGGGTCTGGTCAACCAACTCCGACGACGGCACCAGGGTCTGGTCAACCAACTCCGACGATGGCGCCATCGCCGCAGCTCGACGCCCCACCACTTCCCCTCTCAGGCGCTGAGAAGTGGCTTCTTCGGTGCCGTACGGCGTCAGATGGGGCGCCAGTAGAGCTCCCCGTCCGGACACCTTTCCTCGGCTCTCTATAGCCCCCCTCTTGTTTTTCCTTCTGAGGAACACGATTATGGAGGTGATGGAGAGGATTTGGGGTTTCACTACCCCATCTCCGACATGGTCCAAACTGTTATGGAGACTAGCTGGTTGATTGAGTTGGGTGAAGCTAGTGGCTTGGAGTCTTCCCCAGTCTCGGGCCTCCTGTCCCCTCCTGGTTTGGCTACAGTGGTGAGCTCTTCTCTGGCAGATATGCTCAGTCGAGTTTCTGTCGTTTTGGATATGACACTTCCTTCTGTGGAAATGACGACAGATCCCTTATTTGGCATCCTCCATCAGGGCAATGAGGGGTAGAGCCGGTGCTTCCTTATAGTGAGGCTCTATTTGACATTTTGTTGGGGACTTGGGCTAAACCCAAATATAGGGACCCCTGTGGATCGCTCTATTTCTCACAGACACCGTCCGGCCCCTGGAGATCCGGCATGTCTCCTCAGACATCCTACTCATCATAGTTTGTGGTACAGGCTGTTTTGGCCGGGCAAAATATCGACTCTTTTCTTACTGTCCCTTCAGACAGAGAGGCCAGAAGACTAGACGCTTATGGCAGGCATATTTTCTCCTCTACCAGTTCCACACTGCAATCCCTTAATACTTCTTGTATTCTCGGACGCTTCTCCCATACATTGTGGGACTCTTTGTCACGCCTGCTGTCCTCCCTTCTGGGTGAGACCCTGGATGATCTTGTTCCGTTAATACGGGATGGGCAACAATCAGCTAGACTAATCATTCACTGTGGTATGGATACCACTGACTCTGTAGGTCGGGCTATGGCCTCCTCAGTGGCACTATGTCAGCATGCCTGGTTGCAAACCTCTGGGTTTTCGGAGGCTGTTCAAACCACCCTGGTTGATATGCCTTTGATGGCGCCCATCTGTTCGGCACACATACTGACTCTGCTTTGCAGCGATTTCGAGATAGTTGGGGTGGAGCAGACTCTTAAATCTACTGTCTGCTTCCCTAGTTCTCCCGTACTAGGTTTGCTGGGAGAAAGCCCCCTTTTTTCTTTCACATATGAGCCATTCCAGGGTGGAGCCCATTGGCTTTTCTTTTCAAATCTCCTTTCCATTTACAGGTGTCACCCGGTAAGGTGTTCCTGCCTTCTGCAGGTACTTTTATTATGCTTATACTGTCGATGACAGGTTATGGTTCCCGTTACCTGGAACATATATTATTTTTTGGCCTTATGTGCGCCTGTTCTTACAGGCTTCTTTCTGAAGCTAGTTTTTCTACCCAAGTTCTTATTCTAAAGACAGTATTTTGCTTGCATTGTGCGGATGCACTGTTACTTTGTTCCCTGTTCTACAGGGACCTTCTTCTGTATGCCTTATAGGCATTATAGGATCTGTTTCTGGCTTTTAGTATTCCTTATAGGGACTTCAGTTTATCTGCCTTTGAAAACGTAGTGCTAGTGAGTTTTACCTTGCACCAGTGCCCAACCCCAGCCCCTCCAGCCCCCCATAAGGGTTATCTCTCATCATTATGGGGCATTCCTTCCCTTCATTTGGCGTCCTAGCGGAAGTAGCGTAACGAATGGCATGATCCTTGGCCTGGGTAGATTTTCAGCTCTGGCGTAAGACAGTGTTCCCACTTAGGTCCTTTATTAGTTCATTGTCACTTCTTATTGTCTGCTCTCGCTATGCATTGACAAGAAGGCTTCCTGCCACTGATCATTTGGTTCCTTGTTAGGCTATAGCTCAGTGGCAGATCCCACCACCGCCGCAAGGTTACCTTGGTCCTGTGCCATCGACCTTGCTGCCTTTTCTTTGCTTTATCCCTGGAGAGGATGTTATTACTTGTCGCATTTTGGAATGCCTTCTACCAATTTTTTCGTATAGGCGTTATTTATTTGCCAATTCAGATCACAGCCACAGCATTTGCTTGCCGTGTTGGTTATTCTTCAGATGTCACCATCTTACCCCTTTTGTCTGTGTCGTGGCTAATTTTCATCTTCAGTTTTCCTTCTGGAACATGTGTTTCTTCGACATTGTGGTTCCATCTCTTCGAGGATTGGTTTCCAAGAAGGCTGGGTCTCCCTTAGCATTCTTTTCTTGAAGGTTCTTCTTCCTTCTCATAGGATTAGAAGGCAGGAACACCTCACCAGGTATCAAAGGTCCGTTATACCACGACCACCTTATTTTGCAAATTCCTTCTGCTTAAAGGATTTTTTTCTCTATTTCTCTCTCTCTGCCTTTGGAAGATGTGGGTCTTTTCCCCGTTTTTAGTTGTGATATATTGGAGGTTTTGCTTTGTATATATCTTGTCTCCATTTGAGACATTTCTTACTGGCCTCAATCCTTGTTGTGCTTGTAGACACTGCCATCCATTATTTTTGGCTATTCCATTTGTTGGGGCTTAGGGGCATATGTATCAAAAAAGCAATTTGCGATTCTCTAAATGCGATTTATAGCGAATCGCAATTTGAGAATCTCAAAATGCGATGTAAATAAAAAATCGCAAATAATTAGCGATTCCTTAAAATTCGCAGAATACGTTTGTGAATTCCATTATTGCAATTCCTTATTTCGAATTCGCAAATAAGAAATCGCAAAATTAGCGAATCTGCAATTCAGGTGCAGCTTGATGACATCACCCCCAGGAGTGACTGCCCATGCTGTTCCTGATTGCCTGAGGCTGTGTGAGAGGCTGGGAGGAGAAGCAAACCACTTTGGACTGCAACACCACCCAAACCAAATGCATCCCCAGGAGAAGGATAAGGAGGAGGCTGGGAGGAAAAGGAAGCATAAGTTCAGTGAGAGAGAGCAGGAGGTTCTAATTGAAGAAATGGTCCATAGCCATGAGCTGCTGTTTGGGAAAAAATCCCTTCATGTGCCAGAATCCCAAAAACGAAAAATATGGCTGGACATCCAGGCAAAGGTCAATGCCATCGGTGTTACCCAGCGCACCGTTGCTGACCTACGCAAGCGCTGGTATGATATGCGCTCCAGGTCGAAGGACAAGGTGGCAACCAGGCTTGCGGAGGCAAATAAGACTGGCGGGGAACATCCACTGAGACTGAATCCACGCCCCTTGAGGAGTTGGTGGAGTCCACCCTACAGCCTGAGAGTATCAGTGGTGTGGCTGACATCGACAGCTCCGACACTCCCAACACCAGACAAGGTAAGATGCATGCCAAATCAGCCCTGACACATTACCAACTCAATCAATCACACACTCAGGAATGCACCAACTACAAAGTAACAATGCAACTCCATTCCACTTCTTACAGCACACCCAGCAATGCATCATGGGAGATGTAGTCACACACATTATACAGTGGAGCAATGAGACACAGCAATGTAGATTCAGTAGAAGTGAATTATAAAAGGAAAAAAAACGCTAGACAGTACTTAGCTAACCTATATTCTGAAAACTTTATTCAGTGAAGAATGTGAAGCAGAACACACAATTGAAATGTGCCTTTTCATTTACAGTTCAACCTGAAACACAGGATGACAATTCAGGAGCTGAGGAGGCAACACACACAGAGGACCAGGCAGGGCAAGAGGACACAGAGCAGACGACACTGCCAACACCTGTCCCACGGAGACACCGTCAGATTGTGCCTCCACTTCCACTGTTAGAGGGAGAACCAGAGTCCATAGGGGATGAGGCCCAGCCAGACCAGGAACAGCATGCACAACAGGCCCACGATCAGCCCCCTGTGCACCGTAGGGAAGAAACATGCAGGAGACGCAGGCCAAGGGCAACCACCAGTGCAGATGCTGCAGAGGATCCCACGGTGTTTTCCGGCCTGGAAGGCACCATGGTGAAGGTACAGCGCCTACAATCAAAATCAATGAGGTCAATACACAGGCAGCTGGTTTGTGTGAACCCTAACCTGACTGACATGAAGTAGGGCATCCGAGAGATGAATGTCAAAATAGATGAGGGATATAAGGCCTGTGCGGACAGCATCAGAGAAATGACGGGCGCTATAAAAGAACTCTGTGCCACCATGAAAAGAGACCAGGCATCCAGACGCAGGGGGAAACAATGGCTCTACACCCGTCTGGACACTTATAGCAAGGCGGTGAACCACCTGTCTAATGCCACTTCCGTGCTGTCACGCTGCTCAGTTAGCATGCAGGTCAAAATGGCACACTGCAGCCAGGATGTGGCCAAAGGGTTGGTGCAGGTGACAAATGCAGTAGACCAGCTGCAGACAGCTACCATAGGTGGCACAGGTCTCCTGGGCTCAGGGGATAGTGAGGAGCTCTCAAGCCGAAGCAGCATCACCCCACCAATTCCCGAACACAGACGGCGCAGTGTGAGGCAGGGAACACCATCGGATGTCTCAAGGGAGAGCAGTCAGCACCCCGAGCGTGCAACAGCAGGACGTGCACGCAAAAAATAAACTGTCACCACAGCAGAGTGCCAATGGGTGAAGTAACCCATGGCATGTCGACTTTTGTTTAGCCTTCATCCATGCACTGTGGACATGACGTGCAACAGATTGTGCCACACATGAAGTGTGTTTTTAGGCTGTGTGACTAATATTTATCCTGCAGCTAAAGGAAAAATTAAACACAGTCATGTACAAATCATCACTTGCATTGTGTCATCATTACTCCCCTAGAAATAGTCTTGTGTAATCTCATCACGTCTCTGTCGGCCCGCAGCTGCCCCTGCACCACCTGCTGGTCTGCAACGTGGACCTGGGCCCTCATCTGAATCTGAATCTGTATGAGTAAGTTCAACTGGTATGCCTTTTCTAGTTGCAATGTTGTGGAGCATGGCACAAGTAGCCACAATCTTGCAGCAGGTCTCTGGGCTGTATTGTAGTGCTCCTCCGCTTTTATGCAGGCAGCGGAACCTGCTCTTCAGTATCCCAAATGTCCGCTCAATTACATAGCGCGTTGATTTGTGTGCGCGATTGTATCTTCGCTCCCTATGATGAGCTGGATTGAGGTACGGTGTGAGGATGAAATCTCTTACAACATATGCACTGTCACCTACAGGATGAAAGACATTCAGTTAATCACTGTCCTCTCACTTCAGGCTTTAGCTGTATGTTAGAGTTTTAGACATGCATTTACCTAGCAGGTAGCCCTCTCCGAATTCGCCACCAGTGAGACGTGTGTATATCCCACTATGTCTAAATATAAAGGAGTCGTGTGTACTGCCAGGGTATTTTGCAACTATATCCGTTATGATATATTTAGCATTGCAGATGACCTGTATATTGATGGAATGATATGATTTGCGGTTCCTGAATACATACTCATTGTTTGAGGGGGGTGAGAGGGCTACATGGGTTCTATCTATGCAGCTAATGACATGGGGAAATTGGGCAATCTGATAGAAGTCCTGTTTTGTTTGCTGTAATGCCTGTTGTGTGTTGGGGAATTGGATGTGATGATGTAGCCTCTGTACCATTGCATCCAAGAATGCATGGAAGAAGCGCGACAGGCAACTTTGGGAGACCCCTCCTGCTGGTGCTATCACCCCCTGGAAACTCCCTGATGCCAGTAAGTGCAGTGAACACAGGACCTGCACATGTGGTGGAATGGTTTGGGTCCTGCGTGTTGGGTGGTCAAGCATGGGTTTTAGCTCAGCAATCAAGTCCATAATGGTAGCTGAGTCCAGCCTATACTTCTCATGGATCTCTTCCTCTATCTGCTGGAACAGAGTGATGCGCACTCTGAATATCCGTTCCTGTCGCCTCCTTCTCTGTGCTGCAGCTTGAATTCGCATCCTCCTGGCTATCACATACAGCGCTGCCATTGTGGAAGTTCATGTTGCATTGTGGGCCTGTTTAAATGGGTTGCACCTGGTTACCACCTGCTTTGAGTTGGTGGTAAATTGCATGTGCAAAATTGCGATTTTCATGAATTCGCAATTTGCAAATTTTTCATACATATGTTTGCGATATCGCAATTTGCGATAATGCATTTTGCGAATATCGCAAATAGCGTGTCGGTATTTGTGATTTCGCAAAATAAATTTGCAGATTCTCATACTCGCAAAATAGGTATTCGCTATTTTTGCGAATACCTATTTTGCACTGCGAATTTCAGTTATACATTGGAGATGGCTATTTTGCGATCGCAAACACTGTTTTTTTGCGATTCGCAGTGTTTGCGACCTCAAAATAGCTTGATACATATTCCCCTAAATCCCTTCAAGGCTATGTACTCCATATCTTATTAGAAGCTTCAGTCAGGTCTTGCTGCATAATATCTCTGTCTAGTGGATGGAAATTTGATATTTGTCGAGGCCTTCCATGGGTTGGCCTTTCTTTCAACTAAACCTTTTGATGGACCCCAGTGGGAGTCTTCATTCCCTTCAAAGCAGTTTTCACACCTGCTGTTTTCTTATGATTTCCTGGTAACTGTCTGATAGTAGCCTCGTCAGTCAGTAGCATTGGTACATGGGCGGTTGCCATTATTTGTCTGGAGTGATGGTGCCCTCCACTCACGCTCTCCTCTTATACGGTATTATGTAGCTGGTTATCCAGTTTGGAGCTAATATCTGTATATCTATAAATTTCACTCCGTTGTTGTCACAACTTTGGTCTATTACCAATGTATGTTTGTATTTATATCTATCTTTTGATGGGTACCTCTATTGTATGGGTGTTTCTCGTTCCTACACTGGTCGGTCTCCTCGCTTGCCGCAGGAGGCAGTGGTTTGCTTCTGGTGTATTCTGATAGACTTTTGTGTATGCGTATATATCCATATTTATATATATAGGTGTATATATATATGTGTATATTATCTACTGGCGGTCGCCAGTAGATAGTTATAGTTACAACCTATTATCCATAGGAAATCCGCGACATTCTATTTGAAATAACTCTCTTGCCGGTTGACGTATCTTCGCAAAATTTTCAAACTTTGTGGGGCGCTCCGGTCCGCTCCTACCCTGAAAGTCTCAAGGGGATTCGTCAAGCGGGGGCCGAGAAAAAGGGGGTCCCAAAACGCGTTTTCCCCATGCAATTTTCCATAGGAAACTTTAGACACGGCTACAGCCCGAACTGCTGAACGGAATTACACCAAATTTGGCAAAGAGGTAGTTCTTGGTTCAGAAAGAACCCTTTTTGTTAAATGGTGTAAATCCGTTCAGTAGTTGCTGAGAAAATCAAAAGTAAAAAGATAGTGATATCTAGGGCCGCGGATCCTCCCGAGCACGAGCTTTATGTTAATTGGCTGTCAACACTCCAAATCAGGAAGTGTTGGCAGTCATTTTGTCCCTCGGTAGAACCGAGGGACAGAAACAAGTGCGCAAAGCGCACAAAGGGGGCAGGGTAGAAACACCCTGACCCCCTAGGTCTGCTCAGGGGGTCCCACAAGGACCCCTGGGCAAAAAATTTTTTTTTTTTTTAAATCGGCAGGATGCGCTCAGGGAGCGCGAATCCTGCCGAAAAAAAATCGAGCGCGGTCTCCCGCGCTTGATACACTGGCCCCCGGGTGGGCCAAGTCCCGGGGGCATGCTGGGGGGGTTAATTTATTGTGTGGGGGCCTCTAAGGGCCCCCCAAGCCCCGGGGACCACCACCCCCAGGGCTTTATGTATAATGGTGCGGGAGGGCTCTGAGCCCTCCGCAGCCCCGGGGACCACCACCTCCCGGGCTTCTTTTAAAATTAAAAACCTGTGTGGGGGCTTCAGCCCCACACGCCCCGGGACCACCACCTCCCGGGGCACTAAGAAAAATTAAAATGGGGGTCCGTTTTGGACCCCAAGCCCCGGGGACCACCACCTCCCGGGGCTTTCAAAATGTAGGGAGGGGGCCGCGCGGCCCCCCTCCTGGAGCCTGTGGTGGCCCTGGGGACCGCCAGCCCCCACTGCTCCTGCAGTGTCCCGGGGTGCCTACCCCCGGGACACTGTAGTTTGCTATGGCAGGACGGGAGCCTCGCGGCTCCCGTCCTGTCATTGCAAACTTGCTTTGGATATTGGAAGAGAGAGCAGAAACCTGCTCTCTCTTCCAATATCCAAAGCTGATTGCTTTCCACATGGGGAGCAGCATGTTAGCAGCTCCCCATGTGTAAAGCAATGCCGGCTCCCGTAGGACACGGGGAGCCGAGCGGGACTGTGGGGGCTTGGGGACCCCCACAGTCCCCAACGAGAGGCCAGGCCCGGGGGATGGGGTCCCCGGGGCCATAAGTGGCCACGGAGGGGGCCACGCAGCCCCCTCCCCAAAGTAAAAAAATGGAGAAAAAAATTTAAAAAAAGTGCAAGGCCGGCCCGGGGGATGGGGTCCCCGGGGCCTTAAATGGCCTGAGGAGGGGGCCACGCAGCCCCCTCCAAATAAAAAAAAAGAGGCCATGCCCCGGGGATGGGGTCCCCGGGGCCAATACAGGCCCAGGGAAGGGGGCCACGCGGCCCCCTTCCCGTTTTTTTTTATTTTAATTTAAAAAGGGAGTAAGGCCCTGGGGATGGGGTCCCCAGGGCCTAAAAATAGGAAAAAGGAAGGGGGCCACACAGCCCCCCTTCAGAGGGGAAAAAAACGATCGGGCCCCCTTCCTTCACCACTCTGCAAACGCGCCCCTGGCGCGTTTGCAGAGGGGAACGAATCCCCTTGAATACTGGGGGTCCCTGGGGCCAACTAGCCCACCAGGAACCTCCAGTATGCGCCAGGGGCTGCCTTGCAGAGAGGTGTACAGAGGCCACGCCCTTTTACACCTCTCTGCAACGCAGCTCTATGGCGCTTTTGGAGGTATATGGTGGGCTAGTTGCACCCCAGGGACCCTCAGGATTCAAGGAGTTAATCCCCCGACTTAAAACGCGCCACGGGCGCGTTTGCACAGTGGTGAAGGGAGGGCGGGGCTTCAGGTGACATGTGTGCAAACAGGCCCCGTGGCGCGTTTTAAGATGGGGAATTAAATCCTCTTCAATCCTGAGGGTCCCTGGGGGCCAACTAGCCCAACAGGTACGTCCAGAAAGCGCCACAGAGCTGCGTTGCAGAGAGGTGTAAAAGGGGTGTGGCCTCTGTACATGTCTCTGCAACGCAGCCCCTGGCGCATACTGGAGGTTCCTGGTGGGCTGGTTGGCCCGTAGGGACCCTCATGATTCAAGGGGACTTAATCCCCCAACTTAAAACGCGCCACGGGCGCGTTTGCACAGATGTCACCTCAGGCCCCGCCCCCTCCCTTCACCATTGTGCAAATATTCCTCTAAAATCAGCCGAAATACGAATTCTGATTTACTCACCTGTTATCAGGAGAGACCTCAGTGCTGCATCTTTCAGCCCAGTACTAATCCTGAAAAGTAATTTTAACCGTACTTACCAGTAACTTGAATTTCCTTCCATAGGCTAACATTGACTGGTTTCACTTGGAAATTCTTGTAAGAGTGGAGTTTTGGAACTTTAAAATATTCATCTAAAATCAGCCGAAATACGAATTCCGATTTACTCACCTGTTATCAGGAGAGACCTCAGTGCTGTATCGTTCAGCCCAGTACTGGTCCTGAAAAGTAATTTTAACCGTACTTACCGGTAACTTGAATTTCCTTCCATAGGCTAACATTGACTGGTTTCACTTGGAAATTCTTCTAAGTGTTGATTTTGGAACTTTAAAATATTCATCTAAAATCAGCCGAAATACGAATTCCGATTTATTCACCTGTTATCAGGAGAGACCTCAGTGCTGTATCTTTCAGCCCAGTACTGGTCCTGAAAAGTAATTTTAACCGTACTTACCGGTAACTTGAATTTCCTTCCATAGGCTAACATTGACTGGTTTCACTTGGAAATTCTTCTAAGTGTGGAGTTTTGGAACTTTAAAATATTCATCTAAAATCAGCCGAAATACGAATTCCGATTTACTCATCTGTTATCAGGAGAGACCTCAGTGCTGCATCTTTCAGCCCAGTACTGATCCTCAAAAGTAATTTTAACCGTACTTACCAGTAACTTGAATTTCCTTCCATAGGATATCATTGCCTGCTTTTTGCTGAAAAAGTTTCTAAGTGTTGATTTTTGAAACATACAAATATTCCTCTAAAATCAGCCGAAATACGAATTCCGATTTACTCACCTGTTATAAGGAGAGACCTCAGTGCTGTATCTTTCAGCCCAGTACTGGGCCTGAAAAGTAATTTTAACCGTACTTACCAGTAACTTATATTTTCTTCCATAGGAATCCATTGTCTGGTTTTCAGCAGAAAAGTTTCAAAGTGTCGATTTTCACAAACTACAAATATTCCTTAAAAATCGCCTGTATGACTTAAACGCATTCTTTCAACTGTTTACAGGAGATGCACCAGTGCTGGATCCAGGATCCAACACTGAGTAAGAAAAAGTAACGATAACAGTTTTTACCTGCTAAGTGAATTTCCTTCCATAGGATAACATTGGTGATTCTATGAGAAAATGTTTCTAAGTGTCAACTTTTAAAATACAATAATATTCCTTAAAAATCACGACTGTAACCAAAACGCTTTTACTCAACTGTTTACAGGAGATGTACCAGGACTGAATCTAGGATCCAGTCCTGTGGTTAGAAAAGTAATCCATAAAGTAACTAATTGCATTTAACTAGAAATTCACATTGAGCTGAATGTTGCATTGTGTTTGAAAATGTGTTGCCCATTGCAACAACTGTAACTACTGTACTTAAAAGTCTATTGCCTATGTGCTAAGTATTTAAACTAAAGTAATTCATTCTGAGAAAGTATTTTTGTAATGTAATGTATAATGTAATTACAATGTAATTTAAAAAATAAAATATGTAAAAGAAATTGTTTCTAAAAATGTAGTAAATCAGTATGAAAAAAATTAATATAAAAATTAATACATTTAAAAATTGTCATTTAAAAACCTTTGAAATTCACTGAAAAAACCGTAGGTTTCAGGCACGTTATAGTTACAAATTAGCATTTTAAAAACCTTTGAAATTCACTGAAAAAACCATAGGTTTCAGACACGTTATAGTTAGAAATTAGCATTTAAAAAACCTTTAAAATTCACTGAAAAAACCATAGGTTTTAGGGACAGTTATAGTTAGTTGGACATTGCACTCGTACAAAACCCGTGAAATTCCCCCGTTATAGTTAATTCAGCTAACTATAACTCGCGCCCCCGCAATGCACTGCTGATGACGTCACATATTACATCACTCATCACATGGTCAGTGACATCACTGATGACATCACTGATGACATCTCAAATGACATCACTGATGACATCATCCACGTGATAATCTGATGCAGCTCCTCACACCCTAATATAACCTTTGATACACCCAATCTAAATTACAGAGTGCCATTCGCAAAACCATAGACACTCCAACACCAATAACTACATACCCACTCACTGATTCTTAGGTCTACACACACACATCCACTCACTCACCCGTACAGTCACTCATACTTATGGTCACTCAGTACAGGACTATCATATGCACTCTTACTCCTATATAGACACTCAAACACCGCCACTCATCCATAGAGGTACTCACACACCTAGTCAGTCATGCAAATAATTAAACACACTGCCATTTACTCACCTATACAGTTATACACACACCAGCTCACTTAATCATACAAATACTAGCACATTGTTACGCTCTTATACAATCACTGATACAAGCACACACTCATCCATACAGCCACTATCACAATCACTCACTCTCGCTTATAGCTATTTATATACTCCAATACACATATATACTGCCTTTCACATATGTAGTTACTCACACATGTACCACTGGGACATACATTCACTCACTAACACACTCTTACACACACTTACCCACCCATACAGTCTATCACAGATGCACTCTTGAAACCATCCACCCAGTGAATCACCCACTCACACATCTATGCACAGTCGCACACACCCCATCCACACAAACACTCAGGCACCCATACAGGTACTCATAGAACCAATCAATAACCCATATAGACACTCATGTAGCTATTCGCAAATCCATGCATCCACTTACACACCAACAGACGGATACAGACATTCACACAGTTTAGTCACTAACCCATGCATTCAGTAAGATACGTTTAATCACTCACTTGTAGAGTCAGTCACGCACGTACTAAATCATCCATTCAGACACTTATACACCCACTCATTCTTCAATACGCCTTTCCCTATATATATTAAACATATTTAAATTTACAGAAACACACAGTCACTGGATGATGTCATCAGTGATGTCATTTGAGATGTCATCAGTGATGTCACTGACCATGTGATGAGTGATGTAATATGTGACGTCATCAGCAGTGCATTGCGGGGGCGCGAGTTATAGTTAGCTGAATTAACTATAACGGGGGAATTTCACGGGTTTTGTACGAGTGCAATGTCCAACTAACTATAACTGTCCCTAAAACCTATGGTTTTTTCAGTGAATTTTAAAGGTTTTTTAAATGCTAATTTCTAACTATAACGTGTCTGAAACCTATGGTTTTTTCAGTGAATTTCAAAGGTTTTTAAAATGCTAATTTGTAACTATAACGTGCCTGAAACCTACGTTTTTTTCAGTGAATATATATATATATATATATGTGTGTGTGTGTTCACTTATATACGGGTATAAATTGCAAGGATGGTTGTGCTGAATTTCTTCCATAGGGCGTACTTATCTGCATTTGTAACTACGCCTTTCTTGGTGCTCTAGTTCGACCTTAACTTGGTTGTTGCTTATGCATTTCTTTTTCCTTTCTCCTTTGGGCTTCCATGTTTCATAGTCCTGGAGGGTTACCTTCTCTCTAGGAGGGTTTTCTCCGACTGAGAGTGGTCTCTACCAATCGTTGTTGTTGCTCTTCTCGCAATGCTTTTGTTCAGCATTGATGGGATCTCTCTCTTTCTCTCTCTCTCCATCGTGGATGTGCTCTGAGATTCCCATTTCTCTGTGCTTCACAGGGTAGGGTTAGCTCACATACTAGTTTCCATGACAAGGAGCTGGAGCTCTAATCCTTGGTCCTTTAGCCTTGTCCAGTCGTGGGTTGAATACCTTCGGCAGGGCTACATAGTATTATTGTTTCTATGGAGTGTTTTCTCCAACATTTTCTTATCCCTTTGCTGTGGGTAATGTTTTCCACATGCTTCTCACGGTATTGCAGACTTCAGCTCCCTACAGGCTTCCCACAGTCTTTCTGGTGGAGCATCTTCTTTGTCTCACCTATATTCTTAAAAATGTCGGTCACCTTGTCTCATAATGGACCGGCTAGTTCTATTCAGGGATCTTTCGTGAGTTCAGTTTGCAGATCCTGCTCCAGGGGTGGTGTTGCTTGGGTATCTAATTCTAAGATAAGGAATCTGTGGCTAGATGTCTCTATCAGATGAATAAGTTGCTTACCTTTGGTAACGACTTATCTGGTAGAGACGCGATCTAGCCGCAGATTCCCTATCGATCCTCCCCGCTCTGCGAACTGCTTGTCCTGTTACCTACAAGATCCCTTTCTTGGCATTTTCATGCTTTTCTTTAGGACTTTGTAATTGTTTGACACAAATATGTCTCTTTTTTGTCACACTGTTTCCATAGGCAGTTTCTGTAAGTGGCTCCGTGTTGTTAGTGCGAAAAATAGTCATAGAAGAAACAGGCGTCAGCGCGTCAGGGGAGGACTTACATGGACTCCGTCAATACGGAGTGCTCAACGCCCTCTACCAACGCACAGAGATACTGCTGTAAAAGATTTCCGGATCCAGTCTGTTGTCTGGGGGAATTCTAAGATAAGGAATCTTCAGCTAGATACTGTCTCTACCAGATGAGGCGTTACCAAAGGTAAGTAATTTATTCTTCCAGACTATATCAAGATTTTTCTTTTTTCATGTGATTTTGTTGGAAAATTAACAATACTCTGATTAGACAATCCAGGCCATTGTATGTTGAGCCCTTAAATAGTAAGGCCCACCAGATGCACATATACGATAAGGCAGTTAGCTATAAGGAAGCACCAACTGTCAGGAAATACATGGCAGCACAGGGTTATTTTTTTTTTATTATTAATTATGGACTTAAACATGTCTATGATGGAGAATGAAAAAATAATAATGTATTAAGAAACATAAGATCAACTTAAGTATAATAAATTGTGAAACTCTGCATGACTCATCAAGGGGTATGCTTAATCTCTTTACAAAATCAGAAGAAAAAAGAAAACTCTGGTAATTTGGGTAATGATGCTATCTGAAAAGGGTACGCTTTACCGCTGGGCTTGAATATGAGATTATCCAAAAACTCTTGCTTCTTTATTCACTCTTCACAGCAGCATAATCACCATTCTGCCAGGCTCTGTTCTACATCCTACCATCTGCGGCAGATTCAGCATGACTCCGTTCTAGGCTCAGCACTCATCCAGTGTCAAATTGTCCAGCAGATGAGATTTATCAACAACCCACTTCCCGTCCAGAGGGGCTCTTGTCTGGTCAGGAACAAAACTGTTCCTAAAGGGGCAAGACGAAGGATGATGATTTGTATAGGGTTGGCCGCCATCTTGAGCAGCATAATGAGTGAAAAACCATGGGCAGGAATGCCGCCCTGACGGAGGTTAATTCAACATTCATTCCATTACTTTATTTAAAGAAAAAAGTTCACCAAATTCTTCAGCTTGACGAAATTATCAAAGGTTTTTTTTTTTAACTGTGAAGTTCGCTAAAGGTAACTTTGCAAATTTCACAAGCTTCCTGAATTAAGGCATAACAGTCTCATTTTCTATGACACATAAAAATTGGTAAGGATAAATAACTGAGACTACCTGAATGACCCTACATGTTTCTTGGAACAGTAATCTTATGTGAGCAAACAATGTCCTATAGGGATAAATTGTTAACAATTCAATATACAATAGTGGAATTAGTCAATATTAACGGTCAATATACGAACCTCAAATTAATCCATATAGTTTCCTCAAATAATTGCTCTTGGACCCATTTTTTACACATATATCATGAAAATTGTTGGGGGTGTGGCCAACTGCCGAGCATGGCGGACGTGAGCTGAAGGAGCTCCGAGCCGAGCCCCGATACTATGCCAATAATCCTGTAAGATCTGGGACCATCTGGGCTTAAAAACAACGCCCTGTGCAGCGGAGACCCTGAGGCCAACTGCGACTCCGAAACTGAGGGTCCTGATGCCGGTTTAAGGTATATCCACGCCGCCGCTCCTGGGAGCCGTGAGTCAGCGGAGTGGGAGCGGGCAGGGCGCCGGAAGGTGCTGGATCAAGCGTCGCATTGCGAATGGAGTGAGAAGTAATCGGCCTGCTCACGGAGCCGTTGGCTGGACTGAATTTCCCACACTACATGAGAGTGTACTACCCGGAATGCGGTGTGTGTCAAGATTGGAGTTGGGAGTGTATGCGCAGCTCGTGAGCAAGAAGATGGCGGAGGGCGGCGCTTGAGAGCGACGGATCGATGCCTGACTCTGGAGTAACGATAGCATAGTGCAAGGATCCCCACCCTCATTAGCAGTGCTACAAAGGGCACCTGGTGCAGACTATTACAGTGAATATAGCTGTGCACCAGCGGGTATTGAAGACGCACGGCAGTGCTATTTCCTACTGCGTCATGGGCTCGAGAACTTAACATGCAGGCACGGGGAGGCGGGCTCGTGGAAGCATCCTCTCAATGGACGCTGCTCTATTGCCTGGAAGAAAGATCATATGTTTACACGGTGGGCGCCTGACTACCCCAGTGAACACGGCTGTGCAACGGAGGTCGATGTGCGCGGAGCTAACGCACTAGCGCGCTGCGCAGAAACCGGTCGAACATGCCACGGCGGCTGCATGGTGTGCTACTGCCCAGCTGGCAAAAGTGAGTCTCAGTGAGGTGGAGTGATCGAGAGCATATGCCACGGACCCCTATGATGGCGATATAAGGGGCGACTATCACCGCATTCATACCAAGGCACGAATCAATACCTGTGTTCATTCAAAGACGGGGTAAGGAGCCCGCTCACCGGCGACAAGGGGGACCTGGGGAGTCTGATTGTAGCGGGAGTGGACTGGCTGATCGGAGAGAGGTGAGCACCCCTGTTGTTCCTTGAGTGCCTGCCAACGTACCAACACTGCGAGGAAGCTATATTGAAAAGTGTGTATACACAGGGACGTGGCACGACCTCTACACGCACAACCACGGAGCCTCTGACGCCTCCCAGGTGCGTTGGCCTTGAACATAACCGCTGCAGCGGCCTATCCACCTGCCCGCGCTCCTGTGAGGGCGGATTTAGGCTATTTGCGGTAGTACTCAGTCATAAGCTACAGTGAGTAGGGTGCAGGTGAGTTTATCCGTTCGAGATCTTGGAAAGGGTTGTTGTGCTGGGTCTCAGCTCCTCTACATCATGGGTCGCACCAAGACTAAGCAACCCGACCCCCCTGCCTTTGATGACATGCATTCTGCAACGCATAGTGAGTTAGCGCATAGTCCTGAAATTGATGTAGTGCCGCCCACGGGGTCTGAACAAAACATTGATAAGCTGGACTTGATATTGAAAGAAATTAGGGACTCACGCGTGGTGATTGAAACACAAATAGGAACGCTCTCTACTAGCCTTAACCTCTTGCAAGCGGATCATAAAAAGTTGGCTGACAAAGTAAGGTCGAATAAACTTGCCCTAGATGATTTGATACCGCAACAAACAATACACACTTCCCAACTGGAACAACTACAATGACACCTACAAGGGTTGCAAGATAGGGTGGATGATGCCGAAGGGAGATCCCGCCGAAATAATGTCCGAATACTGGGAATACCGGAGAGGAGTGAGGGGTCTAATCCCACTCAGTTTGTTGAAAAATGGCTGCAAGAGCATGTAGCAAGGGAAGGCCTCACGGAACTCTATAGTGTGGCGAGGGCGCATAGGGTGCCGCCCAGACCTCTCCTCCTGGGGGCGCCGCCCAGACCTCTGATAGCACGCATACTGAACTATAGGGACCAGGACACGATACTGCGTGCTGCGAGGGAGAATGCTCCCATCCACTTTGAAAACAAAAAGGTCTCCCTGCACCCAGATTTTACGCTGGCGGTTCAGAAAGCGAGAGCTACCTTCAGATGTTAAAAAGAAACTGCGGGCGCACAATTTGAAATATGCTCTACTTTTCCCGGCCCGTTTGAAAGTCATTTTTGGCCAAAAATCTCTTTTTTTTGACAACCCCGAGGAGGTGGATGGAAATTACCTTTACACTTCCTGTGTCCCAGAACTCGCTCCCGCCGAGTCAATCTACGCGGTCCTTGTCACAGGGCGAAGATGAAGCCAGAGTGGATGAAAATCAGCGCCTTAGAACTGGTTGTAGTGTAAGCCCATCTTTGGAACAGATCTCGGAAAGCCAAAAATTCACTCTCCTGACAGTGGCAGCCCTGGCGGAACATGATGCTAAGTCCCACGCTGTGTCTGTCCACTCTTCGGATGATGCCACTGTTCGCTCTGACTCTGAAACCAGTCTGGCATTGTTTCCATTAGTTACTCCACAGACTGCAAATGCCTACTAAAGTTGTATGCTGGGCCCTCCAGAATTTGGTATAGTATACTGTATAGATAAGTATGAATCGCTGTATGCAATGATACTTGATTGTCCTATTATCCATGTTTATTTTATGATGATGGGGCTTGTGCTGGAGCGATAGGAACAATGTAACTGCATACAGGGTAATGTATGTCAGGAACGTGGTGGTTGCCGCCCCCCCTTTGGCGACTGCACTGTTATCTCTTAGTTAGAGTTCCTGTTGAACTTTTTTTCATGGTTTGGTCCTCTAATGTTCTATGGCGGAACCTAGTATTGGGGAGTTTTCATAGATATACAGACTCAGCTACAGGTTATATTGCGCCAAATTGGACTATTGTCCTTTATGTTCATCGCAGATCACCCTACTTGGGACCTGATGACACATCCTAGCAAATATACGTACAGCTCATGGAATGTTAGGGGGCTGGGCTCCATTCATAAAAGACATAGGTTGTTGGCACAGCTAAACAGACGGAAAACTAATATTGCGCTTCTTCAGGAAACCCACTTAAAGCATGATGAAGCAGTAAAACTGCAAAAAAAATGGAGGGGTCAACTGTTCTTTACGTCCTACTCGGCATTTGCACGAGGGGCTGCGATATGGATTAGGAGTGGTACCCCATTCAAGTTATTAGAGCAGAAGATTGATTTAAATGGCAGGTATGTCTTAGTACATGGATTACTAGATGGGGAACACATTGTGATGGGAAGCATATACGCTCCAAACACAGATCAAGACAAATTCCTAGAGGTCCTTAGCACGGTATTGGTGGGATGGGAAGAATACCCCTGGGTGTTGGGTGGCGATTTCAATACGGTGTTAGATGCTGATCTGGACAGGTCGCACCCTCCATTGCACAATACGGGATGTAGGAAGTTGGCGGAAGCACTCAAGGGATGGGCAGATGGGTGGGGGATAGGAGACGCATGGCGAATGGCACACCCCACTAGCAGGGAATACTCCTTCTACTCACCACCTCATGGGTTACATACCCGCATTGACAGAATATTTTGCTCCTTGAATATACTTGGCCTCGTCAGCGACACAACACATTTGGGTAAAACATTATCAGATCATAACCCCATAGAACTTACACTCATGTGGGGCAGGATCCCTGCCTTGATACCGACTTGGAAACTACAGCCCCTGCTATTAGAAGACCCGGTCTTTTGTAGTGCACTATCCACGGCAATAGACAATTATTTTACTGAAAATGCGGATACAGCGAGCATGCATCAAATAGAATGGGATGCCTTTAAAACCGTGATACGGAGGTAGCAATTAGCACGAAGGCGGGAGTACGGCTTGCTCTAATCGAACAACTTACAGAGGTCGAAAATCGCATGTGTAGGTTGGAGCAGGAAGCTGTACTGAACGGAGCACAGCAGGCACAGTTACAAGAAGCACATATAAAACACGCGGAACTCTTAGAAGACCTGCGCATTTTAGACTATCGTCTTTATACTCAGAAACAACATGCAACAGCAGATAGAGCAGGCACACTTCTCGCTAAAATTATTAAAGACGCCCCGTCGGTATCCCCTATTCTAGAGATCCGAAATATGGAAGGTGACACTGTCTGTACCCAATTAGAAATAAACACTGCCTTTAAAAATTACTATGAGAAATTATATGAGACACCGGCTGACTTTAATGATATAGACTTTGAGCCCTTCTTTGAAGGTCTACAGCTCCCACAATTATTACAAAACCACAAGGAGGAGCTGAAACAGCCGGTGACTAGCATGGAAATTAAACGGGTGATTAAAGCTTTGCCTCGTAATAAAGCACCAGGGAGTGATGGTCTGCCCATTGAATTTTATGCAACGTACTCTGACTTATTGGTACCTCACTTACAGCGGTTGTACCAGGCATCGTTAGATACTGGTACACTTCCCCTTACCACGTTACAGGCGACAGTGGTCTCGCTCCTGAAACCGGGCCGAGATAGTGTGGATACGGCGACATATAGACCCCTCTCACTTCTAAATATGGACTATAAAATCTTGAGTAAGTTATTGGCGAATAGACTTTGTCAGTTTATCCCGCAGTTGATACACATTGATCAATGCGGCTTTGTTCCGGGCAGAGGCACGGCGCTTAATATTAGGAGACTGCACCAAATAATGACATATGCACCGGCAACAGTTAATGCAGGGGGTGCATTACGCTCGATCTACGTCAAGCCTTTGATTCCCTACACTGGCAATATATGTTCTATACCCTTTCAAGATTTGATATCCCAGAGGAATATATAAGTTGGGTGAGGCTGCTATACATGAACCCCATGTCGCGCGCAAGTACGGGACAACATATTTTACAGCAATATAGTGTATCGCGGGGTACCAGACAAGGTTGCCCGCTGTCACCCTTGTTATTCATCTTAGCTTTAGAGCCTCTCTTGCATAAACTTCGAACTATGACGGGACACAAAGGGATCAAAGTGGGAACCAATACACATATCGTCTCTGCATATGCGGATGATTTAATTTTATATTTCAAAAATCTGGATGAGGACTATGAACCCATACCTACTACCTTTGATACTTTCCAGCGGCTCTCAGGTCTCTCTATAAACGAGAACAAGTCCTATGTATACTTTTTCACTGACGTAGCACGTGGCGGTCCCCTGTGCTTTGGGAAGTGGAAGTTTCAGATAGCACCTGTTACCTTCAAATATCTAGGAATCCAGGTATACAGGGAAATGGTAGATATCCTAGACGGTAACTTAAACCGTACTATAGCTGCGCTCAAACCCCAAATAAAATTCTGGACTTCCCTGCCCTTATCGGTAGCGGGTAAAGTGGCTATTGCCAAGATGGTGATGCTCCCTAGGTTGTTATATTACTTCACTAACTTGCCCAGCATCGTCCCAGCACAGGTATTTAAATTATTGAACTCCCTATTAACTGACCTGATCTGGGGAACAGGCCGCAGGCGTATCGGGATCGCGAAGCTACAATTGGACACGAAACATGGGGGAATGGGGGCCCCGGACCTGAAAGCTTATTGTTATGCGAGCCAGCTGCAATGGCTGGCATACTGGGTGGCGGGCCGTAATCTTCAGGAGATTGGGATGACTCGCCAGTCATGGGAAAGAGGGGACATACATAAACTCTTATTACCCAATAGCAAGATTCCTCAGACGGCGCACTTATTGAGAGTTGCGTTATTATACTGGAGGAGTGCTTTGAGATACAGGAAGTCAGTAGCTCCATACGCCCCTACTATCCCCCTTTTAGGGATCCCCTCGCAGTTGGGAACTGTTACTAGTAGGAGAATATTGGCCTGGGGGGATGCGGGAGTGAATACGGTGGGCATGTTCTTTTCGGACGATGCCCTGATGCCCCATGTTGTCTTTGTCCGAGAACATGGAGTGCCAAATACATTGTTTATCCTGCATGCTAATGTTTCTCGCTACATACGCACCACTTGGGCTCCGGAGGGGATAGAACCAGTAACACACGCACTACTCACTATGCAATATTTGATGGGAAACGGAAGCCATTTGACGAAATGGCTCTACCGAGGGATTCGCACGATAGCAGCAGTGTCGCTTCAGTCCCTCCGTAGCAAATGGGATGTGGACGTGGGCCGCGCGCTCACTGACAAAGAATGGGACACTATATTGGACTATCCAAAGAAAGTATCCAGGAACCCTAAATTTAAATTTATACAGCTCATGATCATACATAGGGCCTATTTGACTTCATACAGACTGAGTTCCATGTTTCCAGACACAGTGGATAGCTGTCCACGCTGTCATTCATCGGAAGCGGAATTAATACATATGTTGTGGAGCTGCCCACGATTACGGCACTATTGGGCATCCGTGTGTAAGATAGTGAAGGATATCGCCCCGGTGCGGAATAATGACTTGCTGGAGTACTGCATACTGGGGTTGGGCCCAAGAGGGACGAAGGAAAACCCTGTTAATAAATTCGCTAACCTGGCATTAATACTAGCTAAGCGGAATATTACCATGAGGTGGAAGACCGCTAAACCGCCATCAATACAGGAATGGCACAGCGAAATGGTTAGATGGGGCAGAGCAGAGGGTGCTGAACTGAAGAGAGAAGAACACAGGAGATTGCGTAAAAAACCCATTTCTTTGGAATGGAATGTGCTGTTGGAAGAGTTTATCGTTATCGATGTGTAACCGTACTGTTGGATTCCTTATAGACCCCCTCGAGCCTTTTGACAGAATGCTGAAAAAAGTTTGGGCTGATGTACGTCTTTATTGTACAGGGATACTTAATGTTCCTATGTGGTGCAATGGATTTCCATGATTATATTGTATTGGTGTGGGTCATTTGGATGTGTAGGATTCAGGCTGAGTCTGCAGGGGGAGGGGGAGGGGGTGGGGTATAGAGGTTATTTTTAGTTTTTATTCATGGGAGAGACACGGTTACCAGGGATTGTTACTTTGGTCAGATATATAACATTACGTGGTCAATTGAGATGTGATCCTATTGAACAACGACCGAAAAGAAGTGTAGTGATGGGCTACCCTACCTTGTTATATGTCCACTGCTGATTTGTTGCATATGTGGGGCAATACTTTTCTATATGCTTGCACTGATGTTTCTTGTGGGATTTCCTATGCTGTCATGTAAAACTACCAGCTAATGTCTCCTGGTTTACTTTTCGGTATGTAAAATCAATAAAATTTGTTAAAAAAAAAAATCATGAAAATTGTTTATTACTCTCAATGTATTCATAATATTCAATCATGTTTGTACTTAAAAGCATATTCCATTATGCCTTTCTTACACAGATGTGCAGTGCTTGCATATCTATTACATTGGAGGTGTCCAAACAAATGTTAGATGTCCATGGTACACTCAAGAAGTACACTAAACAGCCTGTTTTGCTGCCTCTGATCAATTTAACGGCTTCTAGTTTATATTGCCCCAATCCATGTATGCCAACTTTAGTGCTTAATGGAACCTCTCAGCAAAACATCTGTTGATGACTCGTCAATGTATAAAAATTGACTGACATACAATAGTATAATTTTCCAAACTGCGCTTTACAATATGTTTTCTTTAGAATTGATGTGCCAGATACATGGGGGCAGATTTATCAATCTTTTGCGTAGCGCAACACACCAGGTCACCTTGCTCCGCTGCGTGAAATGAAGAGGGCAGGGATGCGCTGTATTTAACATTATATGGCACATTCCTGTCCTTTCCTAGTGCTGGCACACTTTCGACTGCCTAGCGCCAACGCAGGCACCCTTGCGTCATGTTGCAAAGGTGCCTGCGTTGTACCCAGGATTGATTTTGTGCAGGAAGGGATACTTTCCTGCACAAAAACAATCCTGAGAGGCATTTTCCACTTTCAATTGTGCTTCAGAATGTAGAACACATAGAAAGCGGAAAAAATTAGGAGAAATAAAGATATTTCTCCTCATTACGCCTCACCTGGGGAGGTGTAGCATTTTGACGCATTCCCAGGTCTACCGCTCATGGTATATCTGGAAATGTGCCAAAATCCATGGGTGGATGCGTGGGAACACCAAGGCTCCACCCATGGAACACCTCCCTGGGGCAGAGTAATGCAACCAGCGCAAATCGCTGCATTGCTTTACTCTAGATTTATCAAGCCACGCAGGGCCACGGAAGGTGGCCTTGCCTGGCTTGATAAATCTCACTTAGGTTTTGTGTCGCTCTTGTGCCTCCTTGCGTGGGGCAAGGGCGACGCAAAATCTTGATAAATTGGCCCAGAACTTAAAAAAATTGCACTGAATGCCGAGGCATAGGTGCGTGCTCCCTGGGCAACTGCACTGCGGAATTTAAAAAGTTGCACATCGCTTGAGTTACCTTCGCTCATCTGATACCTGGAATGTGCTGTATACTGTCACGGGTTAATACAGGTGATTAATATTTATAAGCCAGCTGGACTCATTGAATTTTAAAATACATATTTAGATGTTTATTTTAGGAATCTAGGTTGCTCATTATACATATTTAAGAACCTCATGGCATGAATCAGAGATTGAAAGAACCTGTTTGGCGCACAATTGTATCTTTATTCACTGATAAGCATTGAATACAGAACAATAGGTTTAGTTATATTCTGCACTAATTAGTTTTACTGATTTTTTTCATAACATTTTTAATGAGGCATTTTTAGAATTATGTTAATGCAACCATTCATTCTGACAGAAAGTTTAATCAGAATGAATCATTTGCTTTCTGGGTGCTCAGGATAGGACCCAGGGATGTCAGTTCATGTGGTTTCCGGGTCAGCGGTACCCAGCAATTTTTGTCATAAATATGAAGAAAAGGGATTTGGCCGTTGTCTGCTTTGGGTGGGTAACACCTTTAACTATTCCTTGTTTGAGGCGTCTTTAACGTGTTCGATCAGCCCCCGGAAGTACTGACCAGGTTTACATTTTGCAGTGGGGTTCATGGCACAGGAAGTCTCTAGGATCGCAGCTGCTCCTCACGACCACTGAGCTGTATCAGGGCAGCTTCAGAGCGATTCCCCACAAAGTCCACATCCATTGTCTCTGTGGTTGGTGTAAGCTTTGCCCTAGCCCCCCCGTGCATAGGCCGTAACCGGGCCTGGACGGCCACCAACAGACTGGGTCCAGACTGTAACTCTTGGTCATGCGCACACTAATCCCGAGCGTCCAGGCGCCCTTTATTTATTCCCTCGGGCTGTGTGCAAGGCACGTATGTCACGCTGTGGCCGGGTGGCTCACTACAGATGGTTTAATCGGGAGCACTATTGTAGCTGTGTGACAGCAGGCGCGAAACATGTTACAGGTCTGGGGTGTGTATAGTGCTGCAGTTGTGTCAGTGTGGGAGAATTAAGAAGGTGCAGTGCTGCAACTTGCACACAAAGGCCATG
The DNA here is from genome assembly GCA_963921515.1 of Calotriton arnoldi. Classification (NCBI taxonomy): domain Eukaryota; kingdom Metazoa; phylum Chordata; class Amphibia; order Caudata; family Salamandridae; genus Calotriton; species Calotriton arnoldi. The sequence goes on along the minus strand of CAWUFW010004829.1, from coordinate 806,324 downwards.
ATGGTTAGGCAAGGCTATGGTGTCACTATGGTAAACTTTGTGCTGTTGGTTTGGTGTGGAATCCATACAGATGCCCTGTACATTGAAACCCATATCCGTCCACAGTACTCTTGAGTCTTTCCACAACGGTCCAGGCATCCTCTGTACTGCAGGCAGGCATTATGATTGGGCAGCATACAGTGCTTCTGGAAATGCTAGCATTCAAAATAAGCATACAGACTCTACTGATTGTACAACAACACAGTAGCATTGTTAACAGTGCTTGAAATGAAAAAATAGAAGTGCAGGTACTCTGCACCAGAGTACCTGCTTGTTTCGGAGAAGTGCTGGTACTCTCCAATTAAAAGTATTACGTCACTCTTGAGAAGTGCCGGTACTCTCCCTCTCAAAATAAAAAAGTGCCGGTACTCCGTACCGGACAGTACCGGCCCATTTAAAGCACTCACTGTTAAAGAATTTTTTTTTTTTCTTTGTATGCTTGCTTTTTAAGGTGTATAGTTCATCCTATTGTACAGCTAACACGTTTTTCGCACCCTAGTGGTGCGCTGCCCTAGGGCTGTTTCGACGCTGTACTAGGTACATAAAGTTGTATATGTTAGGTTAGAACATGTTGCCTATATAGCTGGTGTAGGAAAGTAGGATCTGCTTCTTATGGTTACCCCCACTTTTTGCTTGATGTGATACTGTTTTTGACTAGTCTGACTGGGATCCTGCTAATCAGGACCCCAGTCTATCTGCTTTCTCCCTAAACTGTTGTGTTCAGTACCTAGGTACATCTCAGATTGGATACTGGGGTACCCTTGTCAGTCCCTAGTATATGGTACCCATGTACCCAGGACATATGTACTCCAGAGGTCTCCCATGGGCTGCAGCATGTATTATGCCACCCATGAGAGACCATTCAAAATGGAACTACTGGCCTGCCATTGCAGCCTATGTAAGTTGGGGATCACTGACATAATATCGACAACAAAAATATCGTATTTACAAAATATCGGCGTCATAATATCGACTACAATAATATCGACTACCAATACTTATTTATAAAAATACAAAAATATCGAGTACACAATATCGTATATAAAAAACATCGTACACCACAATATCGAAATACAAAAATCGTTAAATTAAATATCGTTTAAATTTAATTAACATACAAAATAACAAAAATATCGAATACCAAAATATAGACATCAATATTATCGACTTTTTGAAAATATCGACTATAGAAAAACTGCTCAATTAAATATATCTTTAGCACCAAATATAAATTCACATTATAAAACAATATAAAACACTTAAACAGCATAAAAAATAATTTGCAAACACATCAATATATAAAAATAAATTTTTCTCTAAACAAACAATTACAGTAATAAAATAAAATCTATAAAATATATAATGCTTGCATCATTTCACATTCAAAACAATGTTTAAAATATTTTAAAAAAGCAAAACGAAAAAATAATTACTTTCTACTAACAGTTTCTTAATTAGCGTTTCCCTTATATGGAAACAAACAGCCAAAACAATAAAAACAATTAACTTCATCGAATCAAATACTCACATTTTAAAATACACCAATAACATAAAGCAACCAATTAAATAAACACTATATAAACATCAAATGTTTACATCTCTTTTACACTTCTAACCTACAATAAAGAAGAAGGTGAAACTCTGCCCAACTGTTTCCTAAAAGAAAACTTTCATTACTGAAGGAATCTTTAAAACTGCACTAAGTAAGTAAAACTGTATTTAAAATATAACAATACTACTACCCTTCAACAATAATTATTTCTGAGACCTAATTTACTATTCTTTCATTCCTTACATTTATATCAGCTCTACAGATATCTTACTAAGCCAGAAAAATATTTTCAAAATTCTCACCAATAAAAGAACAATAAATGTAAGTATATTATATTTTTGCCAAAGCTACCTAAAATTATTTTTCAAACGTTATTCACTAATATATATTTTCTTTTTATCTATCTCCTCTGCAGCCAACAGCAAAAGCATCCAAAATAATTCTACAACCACTAACTAACTAAATACAATTAAAAAGTAAGTATATAATTTTCAATTATTAAACACCCTTAAATACCCACCCAAATAACCCTTTTCCCCTAAAATCCCTATCATCTACAAACAATATAATCAAATTATTAAAATGTTTGTTTTCTCTTCCCAACAGAAATTACATCAAAAAATAGAAAATAAAGCTTGAAATCATTTCCTGGACAATTTTATTTACATCAAACTAAACATTGTAAGTATATTCACTGAAATGTAACTGTATTTAATAAATATGTGGTATTTATTATATTAAAAATTTTGTTTTTTTAATTTTCCCTAGCATAAAACAAAACAACATGACTGAAGGTGCAGAATTTGTAATGTCACAAAAAAATAAATTGTTATTATGTTATATGGGGTATGTCTATACACAGGAGAAACAAACTGGCCTTAAAGTGTTTTGGAAGTGTAGCAAATACTACTCTAACAAATGCTATGGAAGAGCTACTACTCATGAAACTACTGTTCTTTCTGTAAAAGAACATAATCACCCCCAAACATAACAGAGATTGAGGTTAGAGATGCTCTTGAAAGTATAAAAGAAGCAAGCACTAGTACTGATAAACCAACTACCCAAATACTAAAAGAGCAACTATTAAAAGTACCTCAACATGCATCAGGACAATTACCGTCCATAGCTTCTTTAAAAAGAACTATTGCCAGACAAAAAAAGCAACTACAAGTACCATACCTGCCCCTAAAACATTTGCAGAAGTAGTTATTCCACCAGAATTAAGCATTACTCACACTAAAGAACCATTTATATTTTTTGATAACAAATGCCCAGATAAAAGAATAATTATGTTTGCTACTGCAAACAATTTAGTTAAATTACAGCAATGTGACACCTGGATGATGGATGGAACTTTCAAAGTCTGTCCAAAACCATTTTACCAGCTGTGCACAGTGCATGGATTGTACCAACATTCAAATATTCCATTCATCTATGCCCTATTACCAAATAAACAGCAAACTACCTACATAGATATACTCACTAAAATAAAAGAAGAAAGCAATAATTATTTTCCTTCAAAAATAATTATTGATTTTGAAATAGCCATGATAAATGCTATACTGAAAAATTCTCCACACACAGCAATCCAGGGTTGCTATTATCATTTTAACCAGAGTCTCTGGAGACATCTACAAAAATCAACCCTAAGTGTACAATATGCTACAGACAGTACTTTCGCCTACCAAATTAAAAAGCTAATAGCACTAGCATATGTACCTGTAACTGATGTAGCAGAGCACTACAATATTCTAATAGAGAGCCCCTATTACAAAAGGAACGAAGACAAAATAAGCCCACTACTAGACTACTTTGAGGATACCTGGATGGGAAGACTGCATAGATCAGGGCATAGAAGGCAACCTAAGTTCCACATTCCTTGGTGGAACGTGTACCTAAGTACCTTAAACAAAGAAGCCAAAACAAATAATAGTGTTGAAGGATGGCATAATGCCTTCCAAGCAACAACAAGCAGAGGTAAACCTACCCTACAAAAACTACTACAATCTATACAAAAAGAACAAAGCTATCAAGAATTACGGATGGAACAATCTGTAACTCAAATATGTCCCAAATTAACTAAACAAACTAAAAAATGTTTGAGCTACTGCAAAGTCAGGTTACCCTATACCCATCAACAAGAGGCCTAGATTACCTATCCCTAATAGCCAAAAGCATATTATAAACTACAGTTCCACAGCTATTATACATTTTTTCGTTCACAAAACAAACACTTTACACACATCTATTAATATTATATTTTCACAATTATTACTTATTTGTGATATATATATTTTTAACAAAAAAAATATATTTACAAATAAATAATATTTATCAAAAAATACTATATATCACAATTAATTTTAACAACATTTCCCACCCAATTAATTTTAAAAAATAGACTTATGGTTTATGTAGCTGTAGAAGATGTATTCCAACAAGTAATAATCCTTACATCTGTCTGTTAATCCATGTTAAAGTTTAAAAAGCCCCAAAAAAATGCAAAAATCCAACAGGTCGTATATAAATCCATCCTTGCGAAATCCAAATAACAGAAACCCTCAAAAACCCGAAAAAAAAATAAAAATATAAAAATCGCTCCAGGAAATTCCCAAAAATAAAAGAAACTGTGATAATAATATTAGTTTAACAAACTAATACACAGTTCTTTTTTTTTTAAAAACGCGTCTGTCTCTCCAACGTAAAGTCGATTAAAAGTAACCTGCAAAAAGATTGAAAGCATACCCACCCACACAAATACACCAAAATACATTCATTAAATACAATAACATTAATTTATATCAACAAAACAACACATATTTAGTCATATTATCGTCTGTCTACACAACGCCTCAAACACTAACTCACGACATCTCACTAAAATATAACTAACAAGTACAGCACACCAAAAACGCAACGACCTAACTATAAATACAATATATATATCCTAACTAGACTAAAACATAAGTATTAAGTTATAAAAAGAATTAAAATTTCCCTTACCTTGCTCGACGCGATGCAGCTTCCAACCGCGAGCTTCTCCGGTCCTCAATGACCCAAAATAACAGTACGCGGTTACAAAATAGTCCCTGTGAACTAAAAATGGCTGCTTAAATAAATGTTTAAAAAAGGAATAATGTTAAAAAAATGCATTATATCAAAGTATAAATGTCAGATATATTTTCCTTATGTTGTACAATTTTTTCTCTATATTTAAAAATTATTATATATTTTATTATACTTTGTAAAGTTATAATAATAATTAATATAAAAATATATTTATTATTATTATAATTATATATGTATTTTTTATAATTATATTACTTATAAAAAAACATATTAATTATATAGAAATGTTAAATAAAACTTACCTGTTTAAAAAATTTATTAACATGTAATAAAGTGATAATTATTTGAAAATGATAAACAATATTCACTACAGCATTATAATGTTACAATATTAAATAATAATTAACCATACAATGCTTTATTTTGTGTATATATATACCAAAAATGGTTATATTATTTGTATAAATATATTACAATGTTACAACAACTCTTGTAAAATAATAACAAAATATTGTTTGTATATCAAAATAAGAATACTTTTGTTATAAAATTACAATTATATCATAACATGTTTTTTTCCTTAAAAAATTCAATTAACTAATAAATGTATGTAAAATAATTTATGTTCCTTAAATAAAAATAGACATATTTTGTGTATTTTTATTAATTTCTATTCCATACTATAAATAAAATTAAAAAAATTCTCTTTCTACCTACTTATACAAAAATAAAAGTTGTTTGAAAATAAAAAATGTCTAAATTTTTTTATATGTATATCTTATTATTGAATATTTTACTTAAATATATTAATTTAATAAATGTACCATTTTAATTTACTATAAATAATCAGATTGGTTTTTTTACTAGTAAATTATAAACTATACATCAATTACACAATAAAAATTCATTATCACTGCACATAATAAAACACATTTATATTTCTTCACATATAAAAACACATACTGTAATTTTCCTACAACTCTTTATATAAAATTAATAAATACACAGCAAAAAACATATATGTAATCTAAAAATTTTAGATAAATTATAAATAATTTAAAAAATATATTTGTACATAAACATATATCACTCACTATTCCCAATACAATTAAACAATATTCATTGAAGGTAGTAAACATAAACAATATATAATTTACTCTTCCCACTACACTTAGAATTAAGTAACAAAAAATGCTAAACATTAACAATATATAATTTACTATTCCCAATACAGTATGCATTAAATAATAAAAACTGCTGTACATTAAACAAATTTAAATTACTATTCCCACTCCAGTCAATATTAAGGGCTGATTCCGATCTCGGCCGGTAGGGCTCCGAATCGGATTCGGCTTTACCGGATCCGATTCGGAGCCCTGTTTCCCAACCGAATCGTACGTGCGTTCGGGCGAGCGAGTACGATGCGTGCGCTCGCGAAATCTCCGACCGACTCGTTCGCAGGACCCGACCGCTCCGACCGACTCGCACGGGGAAGACTCGCACCGCGCAATGGAGACGTTCCCCGGCCGGGTAAGTACGATGCGCATCGCGACCGCTCCGACCGACTCGCGCAGTCCGGCTCCAAGGAGCTGTCGGAGCCGCACTTTGGGGGTCCATGTCAGACCCCCCTGGAAGCGTAGGCACGCGAGTCGCACACAGGGGGGACACATGGGTCCCCCCTACACGTGCATGTACGGCGCGACCCGCATCGACGCGAACACGCTGTAGGGGGCGCCCTTGTTCGCGTCGTGCCTATTGAGTCAATGGGAGCCCGTGTACGCGTCGTACGACTGGCTCCCATTGACTTCAATGGGAGTCCGACCGAATCGAGTCCGATGGCATACGTGCGCATCGTACTCATTTGGTCGGACTGCCAGAGTCCGATTCGGTCGGAAATCTCTCCGGGTCCGGCTCGGTCGGAGAGATTTCTGGCCCGAATCGGAATCGGCCCCAAAGTCAGGGAAGGTGCTGGACACTAAACATATAACAATTACTATTCTCACTCCACTGAATATTAAATCAGGGAAGGTGCTGGACATTAAACATATATAAATTACTATTCCCACTCCAGTGATTATTAAGTCAGGGAAGGTGCTGGACATTAAACATATATAAATTACTATTCCCACTCCAGTCAGTATTAAGTCTGGGAAGGTGCTGCACATTAAACACATAAAAATTACTATTCCCACTCCAGTGAGTATTAAGTCAGGGAAGATGCTGGACACTAAACATATAGGGGTCGATTCCGATTCCGTTTGTAAAGTGAACCGACCGACACGTCCCGGGATAAAGTACCGACCGACACGTCTCGCTGCCGTACGACCCGCGCAGTACGATGGAAAGCCTGTGAATTCCAACCGACTCTCCCGAATATGAACCGGACGACCGAGCCGTTTGGAAAAATAGCCTCCGGCCGGAAAAAGCCCTCGAGCAGTACCGTCCGACACGTTCCCGGAACGGAGCCGAGCGACACGTACCCGTGACGTACGAGTTGCAAAGTACGATGCCATACGCGGGAAACAAGAACTACTCGCATGGAGCACAAGCCGCACGACCGACACGCACACGATACAAACACTCAAACCAACGGACTCCGCCCGCGACCGACTCGAACTCCCGCGAACGAAACGAACGCCCACGACCGAGTCGAACGCCCATTGACCGAGTCGCACACGACATACACAACACAGCATAACAACAGCGTGAAAGGCTCGGAGAAGCCTGTACGACTCACCAGCAGCGTCCGGCGCGGTCAGAAGAACATCTCGTACACACACACAAACAACAGCTGACCAAACACAAAAAAAGGACCAAACAAGCACTGACAACGAAAATATATTAAAAAAAATAAAATCAATTAAGAGAGACACACCCACAACTCAACATATTTAAAGGCCACCAATCACTCCCATGAGCCATTGCCATTTCCTGAGAACCTCCACACACACAACTCTGCTGACACACACCATTGCCATCTCACCAACAGCATTCACACACACACACCCACAAACCTCACTTGCACCCTCCACACACACACACACCAATCACCACCCCCACCACCCCACCACGACCCCAAGCCCCCCATCCACCCCACCCTCACCACCAACACCACCCCCCACTACCCCAAACCCCCATCCACTCACCCCTCACCATCACCAACCCACCCCCCCAACACCACAACCACAACTCCCCCATCCACCCCCTCACCACTACCACCACCACCACCCCCAACACCAGTACCCCAACCCCCCATCCACCCCACTCACCACTACTACCACCACCACCACCACCACCACCCCCACCCCCTCAACACCACTACCACAACTCCCCCATCCACCCCCTCACCACTACCACCCCCACCACCCCCACCCCAACACCACTACCCCAACTCCCACATCCACCCCCACTCACCACTACCACCACCACCACCACCAACCCACCACCCTCGACACCACCACCACCACCACCATGCCCCCCAAGAAGAATCCAAAGTTCACAGATAGTGAGTTGACAGTGTTGGTAGATGAAATCATCAGAGTAGAGCCACATTTGTTTGGCACATTGGTACAGAAGACCCCCATGTCCCAGAAGGCCAAGATGTGTGAGAGAATCGTCAACAAGGTGAACGCACAAGCACCTTGTTTGCGCACAAAGGACGACTGCCAGAACAGGTGGTATGACGTGCGCAGGAGGGTCAAGAAGCTGCTGGAGAAGGACCATAAGCTCAGCAAGCACACCGGCAGCGGCCCCCTGCCAAACCCGTTTACTTCCGGTCCTGGGAGGAGAAGGTGCAGGCCATCTTACCACCGGAGAGCATACATGGTCTGACTGACATCCCAGAGCCTGGTGAGTACACAAATAAGAGACTCAAGATTGTGGGGCCATGTACACATGTCACCGTCAAGGGGACAGGCAAAACAACTTCCGTCAACAAAGCCACAGTAACACAAACAAAGTCATCCCTACAGCCATATGCCTGGCACAGCAACACAACACCTGCTATCTCATACCAACATTGAACTATGTCATCACGTGTACAAACCTAGCAAAAATCAGAGCAACTCAGTGCCACAAAACCCCAACAGACCCCAACTGCCACACAGTCTGCCACCACTGTCACACCACCTCACAGGGAACCTGACCCACAGGAAGGAAGCTCGGGGATGTTGGGGAAGTCAGTGTAGCCAAAAGCATGATGGGAGTTGTAGTCACAGCCAATAGTCCCCCTCACAAATGGACCAACAACACCACTTCTAACCATGCGCACCTCACAGGCAGTGGAAATGTACCCTCAAGATGGCTGACACTGGGTCCTGCTGTGGGAGCACAAGGCCCTGATGGGCTATGTGCACATACCAAATGCAGGACCCTGATGCCTGACAACCTGAAAGTCAACTGCCACTCCCTGCAAGGGAAGCATACACAATAGTGGCCCATCTGGCCATGGAGGGAGAAGCACTGCCAGCTCTGACCATGCCCACCACCATGTGCTGTCACACACCCCTCAACACAAACTCCACACAACTCACCTGGGAGAAGGCATTTACCCACACTTCATGCAAACAACACCCAAGACCCACCATACTGGCTACTGCTGTGTGACGTACAGGGACTGTTGCCACTTGTGTACAACCACCACTACACCACTGACTCACAACCTCAACATCAACCCACACTCACCGACATTGAAGCATGTCTCTGTGTGAATTGCCTGGCCCCTGGGGGAGGAGGAGGTACTGCAATGACACTGAAAACCATTGAGGCAGCTGCAAATCACATCTATCCAGCAAAAACTAACAGCAGCCCTGGGAACACTCACTGCCAAACCAAAGAGCAGGGCAAGATGGCTGACACATGGATACAATGTATGAGTAGGCTGCTAGTCAAACACACGCATCGACCAACCCAATCACAGTCACACTGCCAGCTATTGCAAATGTACCTTTGCACTCAACTTCCGGGGATGCAGTGTCCCAGGGACCCCCTCTGGCCTGGACGGGTAGGCGCGGATTGTAGTTGACAAGTGCAGAAATGCAGACCTACCACAGAGATCCAAACACACAGCAACTCACTTACACAGCAGTGACAGGGGCCACCTGACTGACTACAATGGACCTACCAACATCCCTCACACTGTAGCATGCTGACATACACTCAAACACCCGTTGTCAGCCACATGAAACGCAGACATTGTCCAGTATTGTAGGCATCATCCACACCACACAGCACTCACTGATATGGACACTGGGGACACAAGGACTAACATGGGCTGCACTGGAGCAGGCATGCAAGTCACAGCTGAAGCAACCGAACACACACCTCTGGTCACGACTCTAGTAAAGAAAGACAGCCGCAGCGAACAGTCCATACCACCATGGAGGACATTGACATCACAAAGCATGTGTGCAAACACAAAACTCACACACAACTCCATTAGCAACAGTGACACCATCACCTGTGTGAAATGGGATGTGGACTGGGGACACAGACAACACAGAAGAGAACATCAGGACAACCCGGGCATGCTGGACTGTGACCAGGTTGTGCAGACACACTAATGTGATGCACATTGACTGACACAAACTGGCATCACACATGCCCCAAACAGAGATCCCAAACTAGGTGCCTTTGCAAGGATGCCAGCGTCAAAGCACAAATGTTGACAGGGATGAAACACCTGTGTCAGGCATGTGTCAGCACCAGTGCAGGAATGGCACAGTACAATCCAGCGTGCAATTAAGATGCCAGGCAGGCAGACAGCTAGACTTGACAACCAAAGTGCCTCAGGGTGTCAGGTGAATGCACCACACTAATGGAAATCTCCCGCAGTGACAAAGTAGGATGATGCAATGGACAGGCATGCAACACCAACCACAGTGGCCAATGTCATGTGTATGAACCATTGATGTCCATGAATACATCACTAACATTGTGTCTTCCTTCCAAACACAGGGGAAGATGTGGACTCAACCACAGACGAGGAAGAGTCCCAGTCCCAGGCTCCGGTGGACCCACCTGGCTCCGGTGGCGCACAGTCACACACCTCGTCGGATGACACCCAAGCTGGCCCCTCCGGTCTCGGCCCTCATGCAGCCCCTCGGCAACATTCACCTGCCCCCTTGAAACCACCCCTGCAACTGCTGATACACCGCAAGCCACCCCTGCCAACACGGACAGACCCACCGAACCATCAGACGGCACAGAGTCACAGGGCACCAGGGCACCTGACAACAGCAACAACATCCAAGGTCCCCCTGTGACACCTGTGCGGAACACCACAGGTGCTGGCCGTGTGGCGAGGGGTGGTGGGAGGGGTGGGAGGCCGAGCAGAGGCTCCACTGAGGGTGCGGGTCTGCAGGATGACACCCACCTGGAACGCATCATGGATGCGTACCAGGAGAGCACTGGAGGGTTCAGCCAGGTAGTGGGGATCCTCACGGACATCAAAGAATAGCAGGCTGCCCACCATGCCCGCTTGGACTCCCACATGTCCCGTGTTGAAACACACCTGTCAAATATGGAGTCCAAGTGGGATACCATGGAAGATATAGCAGTGGTGCACCGGGAAATGTTGACCTGCCTCCGCCAGATCAGCACCAACTTGAGGCCACCTCCCTGTGCGACGACTACATCTCGGGCAACAACATCTGCCACTGCCACAGGGAGTGAGGGGGGTCTGGTGGAAGCCCCGTGCACGGCAGCAGCCTGCAGGTGAGGCTCCCCCTGAGAAGAAGAAGAGGGGTCGTCCGGTGAGGAACAAGTGAGACGAAGATGCCCATGCACATCCCCCAGGAAACCAACACCTGTTCTGGACCTTTGTGTGCAAACCGTTCACCTTGTTGTACGACATCGTACTCCCTCACATGACATGGAGGGTCTGAGTTGGAACAATGTGCTTAACGACTGTGGACTGTACTCTAGACATTTCATCTACCAACACTCCTAACTTGTTATCTGTGAACTTTGGATTCTAAAGCCAACGGACAACACTCCCAATCCTGAGCACCATCCCCACTTATGTGCTAATAAATTCACCTAAACACAAGACGTGACTCTGTGGTGATTGAGAGGTTGCCAGTGGCATGTAGATCTGGATGTGCTGAAGAACACTGTGCATGCAAACCTGTACTGTGATGAGTACACTGTCATGTCAGTCAGGCCAATGTGCCACATATGTGGGAGACACACCACCAGGTCTACTTTACACATGCCCACCACGTCCAACCAATTCATTGCCAACATCAATGTTGACAAGCAAGCCTGTGGTATGCACAAACTACACAGCCAACCTGAGTCAGTGGTGACAGGCCCACAAGTGCAGTACGTCAATGTCAGTCTGATGTGTAGGCACAAGCAACACACATCAGAAGGTGCAGCACAGTTTATTGTCAGGCAATTGCCACATGTCCCTTATTACACACATGCAAGCTAGCAACACCTGACAGTGGGCACACGGTCACCAAGTGGATAACTACGGAAGTCCTGGGGTGCCTGGCACATCACTCGTCGGGACACTAACGACTTCATCCTGGCAGTGGAGCATGGGCATCAGGGGTCTCTGTACACCAAACAACAGCCACAGTACCCTGTGAAGGACAGACAGAAACACAATTGTTAACATTGCATGACGCCATACAACTGCAACACACATGGCAAACACAAATCACAGACTACACCACCCCAAAATACTAATCATCACACAACTGGTGGGGAGTACAGGTAAACTGGATGGACACATCACTGCAGGCATCCACACAAGTAGCACACAGCCACACGCAAGGTGCACCACACACACAAAACATGCATACACAACACATTTACAACACATCACTGTATACTCACATTCAGGAGAAGAAGTTGTTGATGAGCTGTGTGCGGACATCCTCCGCAGCCTCATCATCGCTACTGGCATCCTGGCCCAGGCCAGGATCCTCCACAGGTGGCGGGTGTTGGTCATTGTCATCCTGGATGAGGGGCAACTCCTTCGCACTGCCAGATTGTGCAGCATGCATGCTACGATGATGATCTGGCACACCTTAGCAGGGGCATACGGGAGGGCACCTCCTGTCTTGTCTAAACACCTGAAGCGGCTCTTCAGGAGTCCAAATGTCCGCTCTATCACCCTCCTGGTACGACCATGTGCCTGGTTGTAGCGCATCTCGGCTGGCGTCACAGGGTTCCTCAGGGGTGTCAGCAACCATGGCATGTTGGGATATCCAGAGTCACCTACATACAGACACATGCACATTAGAGGAGTTGGAGAAAAACAGGTAGCACACAATTGGCAGGCACTCACAATGAGGAAAAGTCAGTACACACCAACAAGCCAGGCACGTAGATTCTGCATCCGTGACATCAGTCTAGGGACACGACTACTCCTCATCACATAGGCATCATGCGCAGACCCAGGGAAACGGGCACACACATGGGAGATTGTCATGTCCGCCAAACAAATCACCAGAGCATTGATGGAGTGGAAATGCTTGCGGTTCCTGTATGGCAGCTCATGTGCCTGTGGTGGCACCAAAGCCACATGTGTCCCGTCAATGGAGCCTATGACATTTGGCATCCTCCCCAGGGCATAGAAGTCACCCTTTATGTCTGCAAGTCGTTGGGGTGTGGGGAAATAGATGTACAGGTCCAGGAAATGTAACATGGCCTCCAACACATCCCGAAGCACCCGACTGAACATTGTCTGCGACATCCCTCCACCAGAAGACACAGTGTACTGGAAGGTACCCGTCGCAAAGAAATGAAGGGCTGCCATCACCTTCACCTTGGGGGTCAGTGCCGTCGGGTATGGCCGGCCAGGTTGCAGGTGTGGGCCCAACTGCCCTGCCAACTCCTCAATCACTGCCCTGGTGAAACGGTACTTTCTGATGGACTCACGTTCCACCATCGTTGCCAGGTCCGGGAATGGCCTAGGTACATTTGGGGCCCTGCAGTACAGACAGAAACAAAGGATGAAGGCACACCCTCCAGCAATGTCACAAAGCCACAGCAACACAGCCCATCATAAACAAACACATAACACAATGAGCTGAGGTGGTTGCCACAGGTTACAGACACTAATGTCCCATACATGGCATCAACGCACATTGAAGCCCAAGATGTGCACATGACAGGGCCCCTGTTGAGCCATGACAAAGCAATGGGCCCTAGCACAGTACATCTGCCCTGTTGCCACCTACCACACAAAGCCCACAGTGACTAGTGAGGACAGATATTTTCTCCACATCACAGCTCCCTGACTGACAGTTACACAGGCATGATGTGACGTATCGTTGACATTACACACAACAAGCATGTTAGCCACAGTCCATGTGCCCTGTCGCCACAAGTGGACATATGTAGGTGTCTGTGCCACCCCCACACAACAACACTGTGCATGTACAAACCAATGTGATGTGTGGATCAGCTCACATTGGATCACTGACAGATCACACCACATGCACACAGATAGTGTATGGACATCACAATGTCGACACTGGTTCACCCTGCGTTGAAGCTACTAGCACTGATGAGACAGGGTACATGTGACACGACACACACGCACATCCTGGCTGGGACTGTGTCCATTGCCAATGTCCTGTACTGCATTGCTGCACCCCCTGTGGCAATGGGCACACCACACATGTATGTGTCCACCCACATCCGGGTCCAGCCTGGGAGTGCTTGTCAACAAGTGGCACACGACCAAACACATCCTGTGCCCCCAGACACACACATAAGAGGCAGCCATACATGACTGGGGACACACTGTGGCACAGGCAGTGGTGCCATTGTTGTGCCCCATAGTCCCTAGCTAGTGACAGAGGATGGCATCTGTCAGGAATTGACAGCAAGGCTGACCGACACGTTCAATGTCCCCAAAACCCAAATAACTTGTTCGGACCGAGCCGTGCGCATGTCAGGGACATACATCACAATGGCGACGGATGCGTGTGACGCGTCGGTCGTGTATGGACCGAGCCGTGTGCATGTCAGGGACATACATCACAATGGCGACGGACGCGTGTGACGCGTCGGTCGTGTATGGACCGAGCCGTGGGCATGTCAGGGACATACATCACAATGGCGACGGACGCGTGTGACGCGTCGGTCGTGTATGGACCGAGCCGTGGGCATGTCAGGGACATACATCACAATGGCGACGGACGCGTGTGACGCGTCGGTCGTGTATGGACCGAGCCGTGGGCATGTCAGGGACATACATCACAATGGCGACGCGTGTGACGCGTCGGTCGTGTATGGACCGAGCCGTGGGCATGTCAGGGACATACATCACAATGGCGACGGATGCGTGTGACGCGTCGGTCGTGTATGGTCGAGCCGCGCGCACGTCTTGCCCATTGAATCTGATGGAGACGGGTGTGTGTTGCCATTCATAATCCGCGTAGTACAGTCATTTGCCGGGCCCTGCACCCTCATTGGCCATGAGCTGTCATGGTGATGGACGCGGATTTGAAATTTGAACGAGGCGTGTGCAGGAAATTCAGTTGGAGTCGTACAACATTGTTGCAATTGCCAGTGTGTCATGGAGGTGATGTTTTAAATGATGCTGAAGGCGTGTACGAGTCGTGCTATCCCATGGATTGGCCAAATTCATAGGATGCAAGCTTTTTGGACCTATCCCTTTGTACCCCAGGGCAGACATGCCTCCACAGCACAGATATAAGGCTGCCTGGCCCCCAGAGAACCCACTTGCCTGCACCACATGCTACTGGAGCACATCAAGATCATCACTGCTGCTGTCTCTGCTTCCTCTGGCTTCAATGATGGCACATACTGTGGAGAGGGCCCCAGCCTTCAGTGAGGAGGAGAACCAGGCCCTGCTGGACGGGTTCCTGCCGCAGTACACCAAGCTGTATGGGAAACCAGGGGAGCAGGTGAGTGTGCTCTCCACTGCTTTGCTAATTGTGCTACTGGTCTGACCAGCAGCAGCATTAGTGTGTACACCAGTGGCTTGGTTGCCCACTGACTACTGCTCTTGCCACAAATGGGGCACCCACATGTACTGCACAGTTGCAGTGCAGTGCAAGGTGTATTGTCACTAGGTCCCCTTCCCAGGCCATGTCTCAAAGCTGTGAGTGCTGGACACCGGTCCCTCAACCATAGTTGCACCACCTGTGTACCTCATTAGCCTTGCTGATGCCCACATGTGTGACTGCCTGTGTGTTGCACTAATATGTTGCCAGTGTAGTAATGTCCTCTGCACTTTGTCATCCTCACAGGTTGCTGCCCAGAAGAAGCATGATATCTGGAGGAGCATCGTCCGGGCGGTGAGATCCGTGGGGGTCTACAGGCGCAGGATCCGCAACTGCCAGAAGAGGTGGCAGGACCTTCGGGGCTGGACCCGGAGGATCGCATGGGTCCAGCTGAAGCTGTCGCCTCCACGCAGGAGGGGCGGACACCGGACCCTGACCCCCACATGCTCCGGATCCTGGCGGTGGTCTTCCCGGACCTGGATGGGCAGCTGAAGGCCAGACAGCAGCAAGGAGGGGGTGAGTACATGACTGCACTGTGTGCTGTGTCTGACATGCTATGTGCCCCCTCTGGCCTGGTAACACCTCAACAGTACATTGTTCAGTTAGTCCAGGACCCATGTCCCTCTCTGGTGACTTGCCCCCTTCTCATCTGTTTGCCAGGTGTTGCTGTTTCTGTCTGGGCATAGTGTCACGTGGGAACTGTGCCCTTACATGTGAAGGTGCATGGGATGTGGGCCAGCATTGCTTCAGGGGACTCAGTGTTGTGCTTCAAGGGTGGGACCATTGTACAGTACATGCCAGGGTCCTGGTATTTATCTGCATGTACTCCTGTCATGTGGCCAATTGACAGCTCGGGCTCACCACATGTGCCTGGGGCATTCGGCACACACCCATGCTGCTGGTTGGGTAAACTGTTGGGGCCTCTGGAGCATGTACCTCAAGTGTGTCACATATGCACAGCCACCTGCCTACTGTCCATGGCTATCACCTGTTCCACGTGGAGCAGGACAGTCATGGCTAGTCCAGGGCATGCTACAGTCTGTACTCCCACTCCCGTGTCTCGGTTGGCACTTTGTGCCAGGTGAACAGTTCCCTCAGGTGTCTGCCCCTGTGTCATTGTGCTGTGGCACCGTTGTCAGGCCCACTGGTGTGTACATGGGTTTGGGGTCAGCATGCAATCTGAGATGTGCCCATGTGAGACAATACCTCTGTGACATGTATGGATGTGATGACTTGACCGTGCACAATGGTGCCTGCAACCGGGTAGTTCCAGCAGCTGGGTGTCATTCACAGCAGAGTGCGAGTTGCTCAGCTTCAGAGTGCCCTGTCCCATGTCTCTCATGCGTCCAATGGATCTGGGGTGGGCACATCAGAATCCAGACGCTGTTGTTACTGTGGATGGTCATGTGTAGTTGTCAGCTACAGAGTTTGCAGGCCCCATGTCTTGGGAATGTGACACAGTGGTGACAGTTGTTGTAGGGCTGCCCTGCCCCCTGTGACTGGAGACTGTGATGTATGATCTCACAGGCATGGCTGAGCCATGGGACTACACTACCTAGGGGTGATCCAGCAGGAGTGTGTCATGTGCAACATGCACTCCATTGTGCCAAGGTATGCAGGACTTGCGGGGATCAGGATGTCTGGTGCATGTACTCAGCCCCAGCCTCTCAGATGCAACACTGGCCATCCCTACGTCCAGGCAAATGTACAGGTCCATTGTCAGCAGATGTGATGTGTGCATGTTGACAGACCACTACGTATTTTCAGGTCTTGTCAAGTGATGGGTAGGTGGTGCATGTGTCTGCAGTGGGGTGTATGGATCCTACATGCGCAAGACAGATGGGTGCAAGGGCAGGAGGGATGTGAATGCCATGCTCGACTCTCAGACTAACCATTGGCCTATGCAAATCTGTGTGAGCACTCCTAGCAAAGTTCAACTGATTGATGCCCGCACTTGGCCACTGATGTGCTGTACTTTCTGTGGTGTGTGTGGTCAGTGCAGATGACTAATGTGTTTTCATTCTATTTTCCCTGTGCAGATACAGACACGGACACAGAGGGAGACCGCTCCACGGACCAGGGGGAGCCAGAGAGCCAGACTGGGTCTGAATTTGAGGAGTCGGAGGGACCCAGTGGCACGGAGGGCGAAGGGAGTGAGTCTGTGGGCTCCTCGGCAAACACCACCGCAGCTGAGGACCACAGCAGCAGTGACGGGGACTTCCTTGTGGAGGCGGGTGGCAGCAGCCACCATCCAACACCTGTTGAGGTTGTCCCCGCCCCCACCATCACTGCCCTCCCCATGGCTCCCACATCTAAGGTCCGTGGAGGCGCCCGTGTTCATGGGCATGTCTCCTTCCAGTCAGGCACCTCACCCCATACCCCTATGTCCCCTGCAGCCCTGAGTGAGGAGTCTGTCGACCTGCTGCGGCAGATCCATGTGGGGCAGTCATCCATGCTGCGTGTCTTCCATGTGCACACGGGTCTGTTGAACCAGCTGGTGTCGTACATGGAGGGCATGTCATCATCCATGTCTGCCCTACAGAGGACCAGTCAGGGCATGGCCTCCTCACTGACGGCAGCAGTGTCCCTCCTCCAGCAGTCCCTCCCCCTCCTGCCCCTGCCCCATCCCCTACTCCCAGCACCCTACCTGTCCAACTCACACACACACCTGCACCATCATTGCACACAACAGACCCAGGCACTACACACACCCCCAAGCCAAAGTCTAAACATGCACGCACGCATACTCAGGGGACTGAAAATACACTCACCGGGGATGGGTCAGACACACACACACATGCATCCACAGGCACTCCGCAGTCCTCCGATTGCCTCACCCTCCACAGCCCCTTCCACGGCCCCTTCCACTGCCTCAACTGCATCCCCAGCTGCAAAGAGGCTCTTCCTGGTCGACCTCGGACTCTTCCCCACTGATCCATCCACACCAGCACACAAGGGGAAGAGGGGGTCCGGCCACACAGAGGGGGGTGTCCCTCGCCCCCAGACACCCTCCTCCAGGCGCAGGCAGGCTGAGACACCACGCCGCAGGTCCCCCGCACACGGAAGAGCAAGACCCCACCACCGGCCCAACACTCCACCAGACAGTCTCCACCCGCCATCCCCCAGGCTCCCACTCCACAGGTCCCACCACCACACCCTGCCCCAGGTTCACCCACCCACCGCTACCGCATCCCCAAGATGCTCAGGCCTTCCCCACCTGCCTCTTGCTCTTCCAGCACCCCACACCCCACTCAGCCTGTGTGTGGCACTGCTGTGGAGGGCGTGCCCTCCCCTCCGTCCTGCCCACATCACCAGATCCACTTCCTGCTCCCCTGGGGATGGGCACTGCAGTGGAGTCTCTGCCCTCCTGGTCTGACTTGGGCACTGCAGTGGGTTCCGTGTCCACTCCCTCTGACCTGCCCACTGCAGTTGTGCCGGCACCCACTGCTCCTGACTTGTGCCCCCAGTTGTGCCGGCACCCACTGATCCTGATTTGTGCCCCCAGTTGTGCCGGCACCCACTGCTCCTGACTTGTGCCCCCAGTTGTGCCGGCACCCACTGATCCTGACTTGTGCCCCCCAGTCGTGCCGGCACCCACCCTGTCAGACTCCTCCGCTGCAGCTGCCGCTCCTGCACCCACCAGCCCTTCCCTGCCTGTTTCTGTAGACCCATGATCCTGTACCTGCGGTGCCTGGCTGGCCTCTATGTATGCCCCTCCCAGGGGTATGTCCCCTTCCGTTGGCAGTGCAGGCATGCCAAATGTGGCATTTGGACACTTGACCCTGTTGGGTCTGTTTATGGACTGGCCATAGGCCTTCATGTTTTTCTTCTTGATTTTCCATTTCACACATAACTCGGCTGAATAAAAGCTCCTTTTTGTTCACTAGTGGTTTTGCTTCAGATGTACATGATGTTGTTGATACTTGACATGCCCTTGCTCCAGTGATGGTGTATTCCATGGCTGGGAAATGTAGTGTCACTGTGCTGGAGACCATGTGGCCCATGGGGGTATGTCCTGTTGGGGTGTGTATCCATGTCATCCTTTGCAGCAATCCGACGGGGTCATGATTATGGTCTTTGGAAATGTGTTATCTATCTTTTGTTAGCAATGTCTCATCAGTGTCTTACACACATGCACACCTGTTGGCCTTAGCATGGTTCAATTGGCCCATTTCACTGACTGTGTGGCCATCTCCAATGGACATGCAAGTGTATGCATCTATGTGGATGGACTCATCTGTGTCCTCAGTGCTACTTCATCTACATGTGTGTTGACTCTGTGCAGTTGACTCAGGGGACCCTCCCGTGCCCAGGCTGCTGTTACCAGGGCCACCAATGTGTGGTATATGTTAGCTGTGTGACAAAGTATACTGCTGACATGCTGGTGGCCTGCATGGACAACATATGGCACAGCTTTCCTTTCACAGGAGTGGAGTCCCTCATGTCACTGTGCTGATGGGGGTTGAGACCCCATTGGCACAGTGCTCTACATATGCTGCATGTGTGATCCCCACACTTACCTTCATGATACTGTGCTGATGGGGGTTGAGACCCCATTAGCACAGTGCTCTACATATGCTGTATGTGTGATCCCCACACTTACCTTCATGTCACTGTGCTGATGGGGGTTGAGACCCCATTAGCACAGTGCTCTACATATGCTGCATGTGTGATCCCCACACTTACCTTCATGTCACTGTGCTGATGGGGGTTGAGACCCCATTAGCACAGTGCTCTACATATGCTGCATGTGTGATCCCCACACTTACCTTCATGTCACTGTGCTGATGGGGGTTGAGACCCCATTAGCACAGTGCTCTACATATGCTGCTGTTTAGTACCACACAGTTACCTTTTGTACACTCAAGTGATGGGTGTTGAGGACATTACTGCAGTGCTCATGTGAGGCTTGGCTTGTGTTAGCCACACTATGGTATTGCAGACACGTGTTGTGAGTTACATTGTGTGTACATGGTCATGTTCACTGTGGTGGGTATTGTACACAGACTACATGTTGTGGTCATGAGGTTGTTGTGGATATCCTTTGGTTTGTAGTCCTTATGTTGGGGTATGGGGTATGTGTTACACATCACCCATCCTATGTGTGTGGGCATTGGTAGTGGTACTCACACAGTTCACTACTGGTGGTGGTGACAGGCAAGAGGCCCCCTATGGGTGGGGGTGTGAGTAGTCCCAGCCAAGAGGCCCACTATGGGTGGGGGTGTGAGTAGTTCCAGGCAAGAGGCCCCCTATGGGTGGGAGTGGAAGTGGTGACAGGCAAGAGGCCCCCTATGGGTGGGGGTGTGAGTAGTCCCAGGCAAGAGGCCCCCTATGGGTGGGGGTGGAAGTGGTGACAGGCAAGAGGCCCCCTATGGGTGGGGGTGTGAGTAGTCCCAGGCAAGAGGCCCCCTATGGGTGGGGGTGGAAGTGGTGACAGGCAAGAGGCCCCCTATGGGTTTGGGTGTGAGTAGTCCCAGCCAAGAGGCCCCCTATGGGTGGGGGTGTGAGTGGTGACAGGCAAGAGGCCCCCTATGGGTGGGGGTGTGAGTAGTCCCAGCCAAGAGGCCCACTATGGGTGGGGGTGTGAGTAGTCCCAGGCAAGAGGCCCCCTATGGGTGGGGGTGGAAGTGGTGACAGGCAAGAGGCCCCCTATGGGTGGGGGTGAGAGTAGTCCCAGCCAAGGGGCCCCCTATGGGTGGGGGTGGTAGTGGTGACAGGCAAGAGGCCCCCTATGGGTGGGGGTGATGGGCAAGGGGGGGCCTGGGTGTTTGTCACAGGTTTACTGGTACGTGTCAGCTGTTTGTTTGGGGGGTGTCTCTTACCGTCTCCGTCGTTGGCGTCTGTTCCGGATCAGTCCATGGATGTAGAGGATCGGTATGACCTGTGCGATGGGATTCATGTCGACACCGTCTCGTCTGCACTGGTCGTTGGTTCGTTTCGTCCCAGTTGCAGGCTTGTACGTCTCGTGTCCGGGGATCGTGTTGTGGCGCGAATCGTTCCTTTCATGCAGCTTTTCCGGATGCTGTGACGTGCCGTACGTGTCGACTCGCTCGGCGGATAGGAAGTGTGCATCGTACTTGTCCGGCCGGAAACAGCTCTGTCCTAGCCCCCGTGCGAGTCGATTCTGCGTTTATGGGACCGGCTCGTAGGGTGAATTGAGTATTTATTTGGCGAGTTCGTGTCGGTCGAGTTTTCAGCACATGCACGCATCGTACTTGATCGGCAGGACTGACCGGCTCCCGGGACGGGTCGGTCGGGAGGTAAGCGTCCGGACGGCTCTTTTTGAGCTGTCCGACCCGAATCGGAATCGGCCCCATAAAATTACTATTCCCACTCCAGTCAAAATTAAGTCAGAGAAGGTGCTGGACATTAAACATATATAAATTACTATTCCCACTCCAGTCAGTATTAAGTAAGGGAAGTTGCTGGACACTAAACATATATAAATTACTATTCACACTCCAGTCAGTATTAAGTCTGGGAAGGTGCTGGACATTAAACACATAAAAATTACTATTCCCACTCCAGTCAGTATTAAGTCATGGAAGATGCTGGACACTAAACATATAAAATTACTATTCCCACTCCAGTCAAAATTAAGTCAGGGAAGATGCTGGACATTAAACATATATAAATTACTATTCCCACTCCAGTCAGTATTAGGTCTGAGAAGGTGCTGGACATTAAACACATAATAATTACTATTCCCACTCCAGTCAGTATTAAGTCAGGGAAGATGCTGGACACTAAGGGGCCGATTCCGATTCGGGCCGGAAATCTCTCCGACCGAGCCGGACTCGGAGAGATTTCCGACCGAATCGGACCCTAGCAGTCCGACCGAACGAGTACGATGCGCACGTATGCCATCGGACTCGATTCGGTCGGACTCCCATTGAAGTCAATGGGAGCCAGTTGTACGACGCGTACACGGGCTCCCATTGACTCAATGGGCACGACGCGAACAAGGGCGCCCCCTACAGTGTGTTCGCGTCGATGCGGGTCGCACCGTACACGCACGTGTAGGGGGGACCCATGGCTCCCCCCTGTGTGCGACTCGCGTGCCTACGCTTCCAGGGTGGTCCGACACGGACCCCCAAAGTGCGGCTCCGACAGCTCCTTGGAGCCGGACTGCGCGAGTCGGTCGGAGCGGTCGCGATGCGCATCGTACTTGCCCGGCCAGGGAACGTCTCCATTGCGCGGTGCGAGTCGTCCCCGTGTGAGTCGGTCGGAGCGGTCGGGTCCTGCGAACGAGTCGGTCGGAGATTTCGCAAGCGCACGCATCGTACTCGCTCGCCCGGACGCACGTACGATTCGGTCGGGAAATAGGGCTCCGAATCGGATCCGGTAATGCCGAATCCGATTCGGAGACCTACCGGCCAAGATCGGAATCGGCCCCTAAACATATAAAATTACTATTCCCACTCTAGTCAAAATTAAGTCAGGGAAGGTGCTGGACATTAAACATATGTAAATAACTATTCCCACTCCAGTCAGTATTAAGTCTGGGAAGGTGCTGGACATTAAACACATAAAAATTACTATTCCCACTCCAGTGAGTATTAAGTCAGGGAAGATGCTGGACACTAAACATATAAAATTACTATTCCCACTACAGTAATTATTAAGTCAGGGAAACTTCAGGACACTAAATATATATATTTTACTATTTGAACAACCTCACCATTTTCCCTAATAACCCAACATCCCAGTACAAAAAACGCCTATAATTTCTATTTTTAATTAACTTTATTTCTTCAAATTAATTCCAAATTTTTAATTTTTAATTTAATAATTAATTTTAGAATAATATTTAAATAACACTCCCCACCCTTATCCCCTAATAACACAACATCACACTTCTAAAAAACAAAATATATTTCCTTTTTATAATTTCACTTTCTAATTTTTAAAAATTTGCTATTTAAACTTTTTTATTTAAATATATCAATTCATATAACTAATTTTAAAACACTCCCCAACTTTCTCCCCTAATAACACAATATCCCACTCTAAAAACAAAAAATTATTTTCGAATTTTAAATTTAAATTTCATATTTTTAATTATTTCCAAAATTCGAAATTTTAATTTCATATATACATTTTATACTAATATTTTAAAAACACTACCCACCCTTATCCCCTATTAACCCAACATCTCACTCCTAAAAGAAAACATATTTTTTATATTTTTTTCTAAATTTCGTTTTTGTAAATAATTTCTAATTTTTTTTTTTGTTTAATAATTTTTTATTAAATTTTCAGAAAAAGAGAACATATAATAATCAAATGAACACATTATGAATAAAGTACAATGATTAATTTAAAGAGAGAAATATGAACAGTAGAGGAAAAAGACAGAAGAGGAAAGGAAGAGATATAGAGGAGAAGAGGAGAAGAAAAGAAGAGAGAGAGTTAGAGATAGGAAGGAATAAGAAATTAAGATGCAGGTGCATGTGTAGCAAGATAGGAAGTAAAGGGTAGCCAAAGTAGGTCGGATTTAATTTTCTGAGAAAGCGTAAGAGAGGAAACAGTAGTAATTCTGTGTTCATCGCAAACAAAGTTCCACCAAGTTAATAATGATAATTTAGAGTTATCTTTCCAACAGGACAAAATCACTTTAAAAGCTATAGCAACAAATAAATCAAACAACAAAGTAATATGATTAGAAACATCAAAATCAGGTGAGGAGGAACCTAGAAAAACATTTTGCATTGATAATGGAATATTACATTTAAATATTATCATACATTTAGACCAAATAGATTGCCAGAACTTTAAAACATTCGAACATTCATAAAGTTGATGAAGTAAAGTCCCAGTAGATTCAGAACAAGACCAACATAGGGATGAGGAGGTAGGGGAAAACTTGGAGATATGAGCAGGGGTAATAACAGCTCTACTATAAATGAAGTAAAGGGATTGAGTAATACGTGCGGCAACAGAAGTTTTAAAAAGCTTGAGCCATAATTTATCCCAAGAAGAAATAGGGAGTGACATAGATAAGTCCGTTTCCCAGAGTAATTCGACAGGGGATTTAGGTCGTTCAGAAACATGAGATAACAATAACTTATAAATAAAAGCAGCTTTAGGCCTATGCTTTTGAGAAACACTATATAACGGTGATGGTGAAGTAATTAATGAAGAGGCTAAAGGGTAATTGTTGGAAGATAAGGGAAGACTGCAACGCTGTTGATATTAAAAGATATTCATTAAAAAATGAATCAGGTAAATTATATTGTGACTGTAAATCCTGGAAGGGAATAACAGAATTATGTTG
This sequence comes from Calotriton arnoldi, assembly GCA_963921515.1. Classification (NCBI taxonomy): domain Eukaryota; kingdom Metazoa; phylum Chordata; class Amphibia; order Caudata; family Salamandridae; genus Calotriton; species Calotriton arnoldi. Next base: position 781,396 of record CAWUFW010004829.1, on the reverse strand, counting down.
GATTAATTGATGAATAAAAATAATTCCCTTCTCCTTCCAATGCTTGTAGTAAAATGATTTACGTTTATATTTGATAAATTTATTGTACCAAATAGTGGAAGACAAAAAACATTGATATGAGTCTAAACCATCAGAAAAAATATTATATAATAATTGTCGGGAGTATTTTAAAATAGGATTATCTGATAGGAAGGAGCAATTAGACATATATATTATATCTCGAAAAGAAAAGTCTTTTAATAGGGAACGCTCAAAAACAATCCAACGGGGGATAGGGATATCCGCAAAATCATAAGTTAAAGCAAAAAATTGACGAATTAAAAATGCAGAATGATAGGATTTAAAATCTGGAAAACGAACACCCCTTCTATTTTGGGACGTTTGAGTTTACTGAGAGCTATGCGGGGGTGTTTATTATTCCATAAAAACTTTGTACAAATAGAATTCATCTGTGAGAAATACGAAGCAGGTATTCGAAAAGGTAACATGGAAAGAGTATAAAGGACATGGGGCACAATCATCATTTTGATAGTGTCTAATCTACCCCACCATGTCAAATAAAGGGGGACCAAGAAAGAAGGAGTGATTGTATTTTGGTAATTAGAACATTAAACGTATAACTAATGGTGTTAGAAATTGTAGAGGAAAACCAAATACCAAGGTATTTAATTTTTGTGGGACACCAAGTAAAATTAGTATTATTAAACATATATTGATAACAAAGAGAATTTAAGGGTAAGACTTCTGTTTTAGAAAAGTTCAACTTATATCCAGAGATACTAGAATATAACCGAACTTCATCCAAAAAGGGGGGGAGGGAGGAATTAGGATCAGACATATATACCAGGATATCATCAGCGTAGGCTGATAATTTTGTTTCTATAGAATTATGTGAAAAGCCAGAAATACCTGAATTAATTCGAATACGCTCAAGGAAAGGTTCAAGACATAGTACAAATAACAGGGGCGATAAGGGACAACCTTGGCGTGTGCCTCTATATAATGGAAAAGACTTAGAAAAATGGTTATTAACAAAAATACTGGCACGAGGGAAAGAATATAACAATTTAACATAAGAAATACATTTTGGACCAAAACCAAACCATTTGAGTGTATTAATCATAAATTGCCAGTTTATGCGGTCGAAGGCCTTTTCAGCATCTAGAGACAATGCTGCAAGAGGGTATTTGTACTTTTTTCCGAGGGAGATAACATTAGCAAACATGCGAGCATTATCAGAAGCCAATCTGCCCTTAATAAAACCAGTTTGATCTGTTTTAACCAATAGTGGGATGATACTCTCAAGGCAAGTGGCGAGGATTTTAGCGAATATCTTACAATCATAATTGATTAATGAAATGGGGCGATAGTTTTTACACAGGGAATGATCCTTATCAGGTTTGGGAATAAGGACAATCAAAGCCTCCATAAACGAGCCAGATGCTTTGGAGTCAACAATGAATGAGTTAAAAAGGGCCAGAAGTTTGGGCGCAAAAATAGAGGAAAAAGTAGAAAAATTCAACAGAAAGACCATCAGGACCAGGGGCTTTTGATCTTTTTAAAGATTTAATGGCTTCCATTATCTCTTGAATAGTAACCTCATTTTCTAATAAATCAAAGATATCAGGAAGCGAAGGAGGGTTAGGGAGGCCAGAAAAAAGGTATGCACATTTTGAGCAGAGGGATTCGTATCGTCAGAATATAATGATTGATAATAATTATGAAATGCAGAAGCAATATCTTCATCAGAGGATGCCAAATTATTAGTTGATTCATTTAGAATAGGACCTATATTTTTACGTTCAGATTTAATTTTGAAGTAGTTGGCCAACATCTTACCAGCTTTATTTTGACCACCGTGGTATTTAGACTTAATTTTAAGAAGAACATTACATGCATCAATCGTGGCAAGTTTGTTAAGAGCAGATTTGGCTTTAATCAGTTCATGAAGAGCAGAGGGAGATTTAGAAGTAAAGTAATTATGTTCCAACAGTTTAAGTTGCTGTAATAAGTTGGCATACTTGGCTTTAGCAGTTTTCTTTTTTTGCTGAGTATGAAATAGCAAAAGCACGGAAGGAAGCCTTAAAGGCATCCCAGTTATTAGTAATGGAGGTGTGCAAAGGGTCGTTGATAGTAAAAATTCATTAATAAAGGTAGTAGCTTTAATAACAAAAGTATTGTCAGTCAGCAAAAATTGTTAAGTTTCCAACGACCAAATTTTGGAGAAGTCAAGGAGAGATCAAGGGAGGAAAAACGGGGGCATGATCAGAAATAAAAATAGATCCAATCTCAGAGGATTGAATGGATGGGAGTAGGGGCCTACTAACCAAAATATAATCAATTCTAGAACGAGTATGGTGAACGTTAGAAAAAAAGTAAACTCAAGAGTATCAGGGTTACAGGTCCTCCAAACATCGTATAATGAACGAGAGGCAAAGGCAGATTGAAATGATTTATGAGTTTTATCAGGATTAAATTTGCATTTGGATTGTCTATCCGAAAATGGATCTAACCATTGATTAAAGTCCCCAGCAACAATAATATTTGGACCATCAATAGAGGATAGTAATATCTTAATGTCATGGTCAGGTAATAATATTTTCATTTCACAAGATGTTTCAAATGCAACAAATGCACGCCGTAAGGAATTTTTGGCTCTCCGTCCCCAGATGAGACACTTAAACATTCAATATGGTATTCTTCACCCATGTCTCTGCAAAGTTACTCACGAAGGAAGGTCACGCTCTTTGATGATCCTGCCAAACTGAGACTCTTTCTCAATAATATCTCTCCTCGAAATATGGAAAATTAATGTTTTATATTCTCTCTGTTCTAATAGTTAACGGTTGATGTTGCTCCTATAATTATCCTATTTTCTTCCTCTTGCCTGTTCCTCCTTAAAGATATTGTTCTTTTTCTCTTTTTTCTTTTTCTGCCTTTACTCTTAATTTCCTATTACTACTGCTCATTCTTTTACTTCTGAGGCTTATTATTATTTTTTATCTACTCGTATCGCTGTCTCTGCTTTTGTCGTCACCATGTCCCAATTTTCTTGTTGCTTGTTTATCTTCAGATCTGGATTCTTTTCCTTGATCTGCTTACTCTCTTCTTTCTTCTGTTTTTCTCTCTTCTCTCTCTTTTTTTCTTCCTATATCATCCTATTGTTTTTTTACTTTTTTGTTTTGGTGCAGTCTTATTATCGATCTTTTGTATATATGTGTCTTTCATTATATTTTTTTTAGTGCTTATTTTTCTTTAATCTATTGCTTAATGCTTGTGCCTATTATCGTTAAATGTTGTTGTACATTTTGTTTTCTGTATTCTTCTACTAAATGGTGTTTTTTTACTTCCAGTTGCTCTCCTGAAGTGTATCATCTCCATTCATGTCTTGCCCTCCCTTCCCTCCATTATGTGTAATGTTGTCACGTGGAATGTTCGTGGTCTGGGAAACCCTGTCAAAAGACAAAAGGTACTCTCTCATTTGTCTAAATTGAACTCTCATGTCTCTTTTATTCAAGAAACGCATTGCAATGATGTTGAATCACTTAAATTGAAAAGGCAATGGGTGGGTCAAGTTGTTTACTCTCCAGCTTCTAATCGGAAAGGTGGTGTAGCTATTCTATTTCATAAATCGATCCATGCGCAAATTTTATCTACGCAATGTGATACTGATGGACGTTGGGTAATGGCGAAGGTTGTTATACAAAATAAAGAACTTGTCTTACTGAATATTTACGGCCCTGTTAAGCCAGACCCAGACTTTTGGAATAATTTCTAATTTTAAATAAATTTTATTAATATGTAAATTTTATCCTAGTATTTTTAAAACACTACCCACCCTTATCCCCTAATAACCCAACATCCCGCTCCTAAAACAAAACATATATTTTATATTTTTAATATAAATTTCGTTCTTGAAATTAATTTCTAATTTAAAAAATTTAAATTAATATCTAAATTTAAACTAATATTTTTAAAATACTCCCCACCCTTATCCCCTAATAACCCAACATCCCGCTCCTAAAAAACCCATATATTTTATATTTTTAATATAAATTTCGTTTTTGAAATTAATTTCTAATTTAAAAAAATTAAATTAATATGTAAATTTACAGTAATATTTTTAAAATACTCCCCACCCTTATCCCCTAATAACCAAACATCCCGCTCCTAAAACATATGTTACAAAAAAATTTTTATACAATTTCAAACAAATATTCAAACAATTAAAATAATACAAAATTAATAACAATACAGAATATTTAAATATTAACAAAAAAATGATATTTTACACTTTCTATATTTTTTTGTCGATATTTTTTACAACACTAACTATTCGATATTATCTATTGACGATATTACTTGTTCGATATTTTATACTTCGATATTTTTTAAATAAAAAATAAACGATATTTTTGACTACGATATTCATTAATACGATATTATGAGACATTCGATATTACAACTTCGATATTACTGCAATTCGATATTTAGGATTGGATATTATGTCTATTCACCGTAAGTTGGTGCATGCATGCACCACTTACGAAAGATATAGGTTTACTATATCTAAGGGTCACTACACTTAAAACCTATAAGTTACCCCTCTAGCAGGCCTTTACAATCCTGAGGGCATGGTGCGTGTTTCTAAGTGAGAGGGTGCACCTGCATGAGCAGGACATCCCTGCAGCCTACGGAGTCCATTCTCCCAGGTTGTCAGTGAAGCAGCCATATACTATATAGAGGGGCATGGCGTGACCGCACGATGACCATCTCGAAAACAGCTGCAACGAATCCTATCATGTTTGGTATCAAACATGTTGGAACCATACCCCCACACCGTAAACGGTGTGGGAGGTATGATTCCAAGCACTGGAAGAGCCCTCTGTTAGGCTATCGGTGTACCTGGTACCAGCCTTCTAGTCCCGACAGCACAAAATGGTTGCTGCCGATCAAAGACACAGTTCTGCCCTCCTGCTGCTGAGCCAAGCTCAAGCAGGGGAAGGCAGAACAATAGGCATCCTGTCACAGGGAGGTGTGACCACCTCACAGACAGGATTTAGTGTATTAGGGCTGGGTGAGTGCCCTTGCCAGCGCCCGAAAGTCTGCATGAGGGGCACATTTGGTGTCCCTGTGCATAGTCCAGTTCAAACCAGTCCTGGGAGCCGTTGGCTCTCGCTCTGGCGCGAAACAGGACAAAGGACATGGGAGTAACCTCCCCCCTGTCCAGACCTGTCTCCTGTCTCCTGGGAGGTTCCCCTGAATCTTCCCAACCCTTTCCTTAGGGTATTTAAGGGCTTACCTGGGTGTAGGTCCCTAGATACGTCGTGGACAAGATTCAGAACTGAAACCACTGCACTTCTGCCGTCTGGGCACTCTGGACTTCGTTTGGGCCTGACTTCGTCTCCCTTTCAGTCTGCTGCCTCGTCTGTGCCTGTGCACCATACAGGATCTGTGCAGGACCTGTGGAGCATCCAAGACACTTGAAGATAATCCTCCTTGAAGTGAATCACATCCCTGCATTCGCAGGCACCTCAACACTGCTGACTGGTCTGCTGATCCCAAACTCACAGGTTGTGATTATCTACGTCCCCTCTCACAAAGTCGGAGGTCAGAATCCCTTGTGGGGGCTGCATTAACCGAACCCATGTGCACTGCGTACTTTTGCAAGTGCAAATGCTTGTTGGCAACTCTGCGACAAGTGCATTGGGCTCCAAGTAGCCCCAACCTCCTGCAACTTCTTCCACCAAGATCTTCAGTCACACCGCCTCGTGGGCACCGTGGCCTGCTCTTTTTGGTGAGCTGCTCTAGGTCCTCTCGCGATCCCTGTGCCTCCGGCCTGTGGGTCCAATTGAGGGTCAGCTTTGTTTTCCTTAAGCTCCCCTGAGTGCTCGGGGCCTGCCCTGACTACCTGCTTGTGGTGAGTCTCCTGGACCTTGCTGGTCCGGAACTTGCACCTTCTTGACTTCCTGCGTGGGTTGCCTTGGCCAAGGCTTGTTGGTGCTCCCGCCGGACACCGACCCCTCAGCACTCGACATCCTTCGTGGGACAGCTTGTATCCGGGTGCTGGTCATCCTCAGCGTCGCCTGGTCATCGCAGCTGCAGAGTCAAGGTCACCGTCATCTTACCTGAAGCACCCGACATCGGAGGGCATCCGTCGTCCAAGTCTCCTGGTCACTCCTGAGTGACATAGACACTGTCCCCTCTGCTTTCTGGTACTCCTCTTCCAGAATCCACGTTTGGATTCCTCCGGACACTTTCTCCTCTTCCAGCAGCAGCACTTTCCAGAAGTCCTCCATTGGGTTCAACGGCGGTTTCCGACGCCACTTCACACCTATGCACCCGGCTTCCCTTGGATAGGTAACTTGGGTACCACTGTATCCACGGGTGGGGTGGCTCTCCAACCTTCTGTCTTCCACGAGGTTTCTTCAGGGTCCACTGGGAAGGGTCCCTAATCTTTAAAATTCCAACCGCCACTCGCACCTAGACTTGTATGGAGCACGCGGTCGTGTTCACACACTGCACACGCTCTCCGTGGGGTCCCTATCTACTTACCTTGGGTGGTTCTGTGGGTCCCCAGCAATTCTACATCCTCTCGACATTGTCCTGACTCGAGTCGTGGTTCTTATACCACTTTCTTAGTATATGGTATGGTCCCCCCCGGGGCCCACTGTATATTAGTGCTATTTACTGTGATTTCTTTGCTAAGGTATTGTGTGCTTTGTGTTTATCTCCATGTAGGAGATACTGTAACGTACTAGATAGTGTTATATAATAAATACATATTTTTATAAATACTTTATGCGTTTTTTTTTCATTTAATCTATACTATAAGATTGCATTCTGGTAAAACAAGCTGCTTTACACTCCTTCAAGACTAAGGGGCCGATTCCGATTCCGGCCGGAAAACGTACCGACCGACTCGGAGCCGGAATACATTCCGACCGACACGTACCGGTGCAGCCCGACCCGCCAAGTACGATGAGAAGCGAGCAAAACCCGACCGACTCGTACGGAACACAAGCCGAAGGACTGAGCCGCGCGGAAAACAGCAATCCGGCGAGAAAAACACGCGATTCGAACCGACCGACTCGCACCCGGAACAATACCGAACGAGACGTACCCGCGGACTCCCACCCGCCAAGTACGATGCAAGGCGTGGAAAACACGACCGAGTCGCACGGAGGACAAGCCGTACGACCGACACGCATACAAAACTGCGAGCCGAAGCAACCCAAAACAACGCGACCGACGCGTACGCAGCATAGAAAACAGCACAAACACAGCGTGAACGAAACGGACAAGCCCGTACGAGACAACTGCAGGGTCCGACTCGGTCACAAGAACGTCTCCTACATGCATGAAAAGTACAAAGGGAAAATACACAAAAAAGACCAAACAAGCAATTACAAAGCCAATAAATACTGGGGGAGGGGCAGGGAACAAAGACACACCCACAACTCCACCCATATAAAGGACACAAATCCCTACCATGATCCTTTGCAAATTCAAATTACCTGCCAGCACTCAACAGACAGCAACCACACACCCACAGCTCATCCATCACACAAGCCACACACCATCAGCACCACAACAAATAGAAACCTCACATACACCTAGCAAAACACACACTCACACACCTTCACCTGCACACCAACACACACATCACTCACCATCACCACCCATCACCATGCCCCCAAAGAAGAATCACAAGTTCCTAGATAGTGAATTGGAAGTCCTGGTAGATGAGATCCTCAGGGTAGAGCCACAGCTCTTTGGTACACTGGTCCAACAGACACCCATGTCACAGAAAACAAAGATGTGGGAGAGGATCGTCAACAGGGTGAACGCACAAACACCATGTTTGCGCACAAAGACAGACATCCAGAACAGGTGGTATGACGTGCGCAGGAGGGTGAAGGAGCTGCTGAAGAAGGACTACATCTTGAGCCAACACACCGGCAGTGGCCCTCCTGCCAAGCCAGTATACCTCAGGCCCTGGGAGGAGAAGGTGCGGGCCATCCTACCACCAGTGAGCGTCTATGGACTAGAAAACATCCCAGAGCCTGGTGAGTACACAACAAATGTACACAATATTCTGCGACTACACACACACATCACTGTCAAGGGAGAGTCAAACCATGCACTCTTAGCAAATACACAGCAACCAGAACAGAATCATCCCAAAATGTGTATGTCACTCAGAGAAACACAACACATGCCATCACAAAGTGACATTTAACTGTGTCATCACATGTACAAACACAACTACAACTACAGCTAGGCAGTGGCACAAATATAACTGACAAACACATCCAGACAAGTAGCCACCACTACAACACCAGCACACAGTGAAGCCCACTGAAAGAAAGGAAATATGTGTATGCTGGGCAAGTCAGTGTAGCCAATAGCATGATGGGAGTTGTAGGCACAGATATTGCTCACCCCCACAACTGTCCCATCAACACCACCCTGAACCATGTGCACATCACAGGGAGTGGAAAACAACTGACAAGATGGCTGACACTGGGCACTGCTGTGGGGAGCACAAGGCCCTTCTGGCAACTGTGCAACAACCAACAGCAGGACACCACTGTCAGCCATCTTGCCATTGTTCTCACACTCACACACACTGAAGTCCACCCAAAAGCAAGTAAGTATGGGCATGCTGGGAAGGGGGGTGGAGGCAATAGCATGATGGGAGTTGTAGGCACAGATATTGCTCACCCTCACAATTGGCCCATCAACACCACACTCAACCATGCTCACATCACAGGGAGTGGAAAAGGACTCACAAGATGGCTGACACTGGCTACTGCTGTGGGGAGCACAAGGCCCTGCTGGCAACTGTGCAACAACCAACAGCAGGACACCACTGACTGACATCCTGAAAGACAACTTGCACTCCCTGCAATGGAAGCACGGTCCATGGTGGGATATCTGGCTGGGTGGGAAGGAGGACTCACAGCACTGACCATAGTCACAAGCACCTCCCCTCACACCCCCCCTCAACACATACTCCACAGAACCCACCTAGCGGAATGCAATGCCTCACATCCTAACTCAAGGTCCCACAAAGAACCACCGCCCTGGGTCATGCTGTGTGAAGCACAGGGACACTCCTGGGACATTTAGCCAAACAACTGCCCGGACAACACTCCCAGCCATCCTGTCAGCACAGGCAGCCCACCCCACAGGGAAGCAGAGTCAAAAGGAAGGAAGTATGGGCATGCTGGGAAGGGGGTGGAGGCAATAGCATGATGGGAGTTGTAGGCACAGATATTGCTCACCCTCACAATTGGCCCATCAACACCACACTCAACCATGCTCACATCACAGGGAGTGGAAAAGGACTCACAAGATGGCTGACACTGGCTACTGCTGTGGGGAGCACAAGGCCCTGCTGGCAACTGTGCAACAACCAACAGCAGGACACCACTGTCAGCCATCTTGCCATTGCTCTCACACTCACACACACTGAAGTCCACCCAAAAGCAAGTAAGTATGGGCATGCTGGGAAGTGGGGTGGAGGCAATAGCATGATGGGAGTGGTAGCCACAGATATTGGTCACCCCCACAACTGTCCCATCAACACCACCCTGAACCATGCGCACATCACAGGGAGTGGAAAACAACTGACAAGATGGCTGACACTGGGCACTGCTGTGGGGAGCACAAGGCCCTGCTGGCAACTGTGCAACAACCAACAGCAGGACACCACTGTCAGCCATCTTGCCATTGCTCTCACACTCACACACACTGAAGTCCACCCAAAAGCAAGTAAGTATGGGCATGCTGGGAAGTGGGGTGGAGGCAATAGCATGATGGGAGTGGTAGGCACAGATATTGCTCACCCTCACAATTGGCCCATCAACACCACTCTCAACCATGCTCACATCACAGGGAGTGGAAAAGGACTCACAAGATGGCTGACACTGGCTACTGCTGTGGGGAGCACAAGGCCCTGCTGGCAACTGTGCACCAACCAACAGCAGGACACCACTGACTGACATCCTGAAAGACAACTTGCACTCCCTGCAATGGAAGCACCTTCCATGGTGGAATATCTGGCTGGGTGGGAAGGAGGAGCGGATGACAACCAAATACAACCAATGCAGACCATGTACACACCCCAACATTCACATAGAAATGCCCAAATAACGCAGGACAATGTGCTACACCAATATCAACCCCTGACTGTGACAACTTAGGACAATGCAATGTACAGGCCCGCATCCAGAGGCACAGTCACAACTGTCAGGTGTTTCAACCATTGATGCCTGCAGAAACATAACATACATTGTGTGTGTCTCCCAAAAACAGGTGATGATGGGGACACAGCAGCAGATGCTGAGGAGTCCTCGTCCCAGGCTCAAGAAGATACGGAGCTCACTGGTGTGGAACAGCCTCTGCCCTCCTCGGATGAAGAAGACTTACCTGGCACCTCCGGAGCAAGTCATCATGCAGCACCAGCAGGACCACCAGCTTCACCCCCTGCACCCACCCCTCCAACGACTGTCAACACACATACCACCCCTGCCGACATGGACAGACCAAGGAGCAGCACCACCACCAGCACAGGGACCCTGGACCAACGTGGGGCCATGGACACCACCACCACCAACAACCCACGAGGTGGCCCAGGGTCACCTGTGCCTGCCACCTCAGGTACTGCACGTGTCGCCAGGGGTGGTGGGAGGGGTGGGAGACATAGGTCGCTGCTCACAGAGGGGTCTGGACTGCATGATGACCCACAACTGGCACGCATAGCCGATGCGTACCAGTCCAGCACCGGAGAGTTCAGCCAGGTAGTGGGGCTCCTCAGGGACATTAAACAGCAGCAGGCTGCCCATCATGCCCGCTTGGACTCACACATGTCCCGCGTGGAGTCCAAGTGGGACACACTGCAAGAGATGACGGTGGTGCATAGGGACATATTACAATGCCTCCGCCAGATGAGCAGCAACCAGTCAACACCTCCCTGTGTGCCCACAACATCTGCTGCTGAAACAACTGCAACTGCCACAGGGAGGCAGGATGACTCTGGCGGAGAGTCCCCTGCACCGCAGCAGCCTGCACTTGAGGGTCCCTCCCCAAAAAAGAGGGGCCGTCCGAGGAGGGGCAAGTGAAAGGCCGATGGCCATGTGCAACCCCCAGGAAGCCAAAACCTGTTCTGGAGAATAACCTTTGTGCGCAAACTGTTCACCCTGTTGACTGCAACACAACTCTCCCACATGACATGGGGAGCTCAAGTTGGACCAATGTCTCTGATTACTGTGGACTTTACTCTGGACATTTCTGCTACCAGGACTTCCAAATTATCTAGGAACTTTGGATCACAATCACAATGTACAGCACCCAACAACCTGTGCACTATACTCACACATGTATGTCAATAAACTCACTTATACACCATACTTGCCTCTGTTGTGATTCCTATGTTGTCTCAGAAGTTGCGATGATGATCGGGGAAATGACACTGTGCATGCTAACTGCTACAGCAAGTACAACACCGGCATGTGAGTCATAGCGACTTCACACATATGGGGGAGGCACACCACCAGGGCTACACAACACATACACACCATGGACATCTGACTCATCGCCTACACTGATGTTGCCAGGAAATACGTTGCATTGCACAGACCCAACACCTATTCACAGTCTGTGTTAACTAGCCCACTGGTGCAGTAAGCAAATGTCAGTCAGATGTGTGACCACAGACAACGCACATCACAAAGTGAAGCACAGGTTTATTACACATTTGCAACATGTTGTAACCACCACAGATGCAAGGTAATCCCACCTGGCAGCGGGCACACAGTCAACAAGTGTAGAGGGAAGGAAGTCCATGGGTGTGGTGCACATCACCTGTAGGGACACAACAGCTACCACCCGGGAAGTCGAATCACGGTGTTGGGGATCACAGTTGACCAAACGACTCTGGGGCATATTATCAAGCCCATTTTCGCCGCTTTATCGGCCGTTTTCGGCCGAAAAGCGGCGAATTTTACTCCGCAAAATTATCAAGGACACGCTAACGCGTGTTTCCTTGAGTAAGCAGCCCAATTAACTCCACTTTGCATGTCAGCGAAGAATATCGCTAATGACATGCAAAGTGGGCGTTCCTTCCATTCCTCCCTGAAATCCGCGCTGACATGGCAGCGCACTATTACCAAGCCTCGAGCAAACCAGCGATGCGATAGAATTAACCGCGCTAACCGCGGTTATCGCGGGTTTGCAACGCCTGGTTTGAATCCGACTTAGCCATACTTGATATGGCCGGTGGATCGTACGGCTGAGACCCTGGGGCATATTATCAAGGAAACACGATAAATATCGCGTTTCCCGCTTTGCGCGATTCTGTTTCACGCCGCTATCGCAGGATTTAATCGCCGTGGAGATATGCGTTGATAATAACGCGATATCTTGGCGATTAAATCCTGCGATATGCGGCGTTAAACAGAATCGCGCAAAGCGGGAAATGCGATATTTATCGTGTTTCCTTGATAATATGCCCCTCTGAAAGTACCCTGTGAAGGACAGAAATGACACACAGTCAAAAGTACTGAAGAACAGGACAGAACTGCAATACTCATGCACAATACATGTTACAAGATACCCACCCAGAACCAAGTTAGCATGTCAACACTGTTGGGGAGTACAGACTACCTGCAAGGACACATCGCTACACGCATACAGACATGTAGCCCATGGACACACTCAAACAGCACCAGAGCACCACCAAAACATATCATGCAAACTCACATCATTGACATGCCATCTCTGGATACTCACATTCAGCTGAAGAAGTTGGTGATGAGCTGTGTGCGGACATCACCCTCAACATCATCATCATCATCACTGGCATCGTGGTCCAGGCCAGGATCCTCCACAGGTGGCGGACGTTGGTCATCGTCATCCAGGATGAGAGGCAACTCCTTCCGCACTGCCAGGTTGTGGAGCATGCAGCAGACGATGATAATCTTGCACACCTTTGCTGGGGCATATGGGAGGGACCCTCCTGTCTTGTCGAGGCAGCGGAAGCAGCTCTTCAGGAGACCAAATGTCCGCTCAATCACTCTCCTGGTCCGACCATGTGCCTCATTGTAGTGCATCTGGGCTGGTGTCACAGGGTTCCTGAGGGGCGTCAGCAACCACGGCATGTTGGGGTATCCGGAGTCACCTACTTACAGACAATTGCACATTAGCAGAGTTGGAAAAGAGGGTGGAACACTACATAGCAGAACACACACAATGGTACAAAGTCAGTACACACCTACAAGCCAGGCACGCTGGTTCCGCATCTGTGCCATCATCCTCGGGATGCGACTACTCCTCATCACGTAGGCATCGTGTGCAGAACCAGGGAAACGGGCACACACGTGTGTGATGCTCATATCTGCAAGACAGACCACCAGTGCATTGACCGAGTGGTAGTGTTTGCGGTTACGGTAGGCCTGCTCTTGGGCCTGTGGTGGTACCAAAGCCACATGTGTCCCATCAATGGAGCCAATGACATGCGGCATCCTCCCCAGGGCATAGAAGTCACTCTTCACGCCAGTGAGTCGTTGGAGTCTAGGGAAATAGATGTACTGGTTCAGGTATATCAACATAGCCTCCAAAACATCCCGGAGCACACGGCTGAACATGGTCTGTGACATCCCACCAGCAGTCGCCAGAGTGTGTTGAAAGGTACCGGTGGCAAAGAAGTGTAGGGCTGCCATCACCTTCACCTTGGGGGTCAGCGCTGTAGGGTACGGACGGCCAGGTTGCAAATGTGGTGCCAAGCGCACTGCCAAATCCTCAATCAGCTGCCTGGTGAAGCGGTACCGTCGGATGCTGTCACGTTCCACCATCGTTGCCAGGTCAGGGAATGGTCTATGGACAGCTGGTGCCCTGCAGTGCATAGGTGAAGAAAGCAAGATTGTCAGTCACCCCACATATGTGGCATTGAACACACTCAACATCACATGATACATCATAATGAGGCACAAGTACATGATGTGTGCAGTTCCGTACGGATATGTATGGCACATACATGGCCAATATCTAACATCACAGTCCAACAAGTGGCATCAATAAGTCCCAGGTCGTGCCATTGGATACCATGAGGCCGTGTCCCAGTTCCCATCTCCTGCTGCCAAATAACAAACACACGCCACAGTGACATGTGAGGACTGATGTGCCCCAGGCATCACAGCTCAACGACAGGTAGATTCCCAGGGACCCTGTATTGCCACATGGACACTGGCATGACATGGTGTATCATGTATACACCACAGCAAAACAACCATGAGCCCCACAGGTAGTGGTCCCTGTGTTGCCTCGGCAGGACAGACATGGACGTCTGTGACACAAGTCCATGCACAAACAACGTGGATGTGGAGACTGCCTCCCATTGTGCACATGAAATCAGAGACATTGTATTCACAACATGCACACAGACTGTGGAGGACCATCACCATTGTGCCAATGGGTCACCCTGGGTTGAACATAACGTCCCACATGGGACTCAGGGTGTATGTGACATGACATACACATACACCACCGTGAACTGTGACCATGCCACATGCTCAGATATGAACAGTTGCACATCACAGTGGTCATGTACACGAAACACCAAGGATTCTGTCCCCATAAACACATGCACAGCCTGGGGGTGGCTGCCCCCAAGTGACACCCACAGAACAACATGTTCACCCCCATACACGGAATAGGTAATGCAACCTTACATGCCCTAGGATACAGTTTGGACAGGCTGTGGTGTTGTAGGTGTGCCCCTCACTCCCTGGGAAGTATATGTGGCTGGCATATGTTCACCTGTGACAGGCATGGTGACATATGCCAGTGACTTGTACAGGGATGCGTTGGACAGCAATGGACCGATCAGTGCGCACACATTGGCCATTGCATTCAATGTGCGCTGGTATGCGTTGTATTGGCAATACGTGTTGGACAGCAATGGACCGATCAGTGCGCACACATTGGCCATTGCATTCAATGTGCGCTGGTACGCGTTGTATTGGCAATACGCGTTGGACAGCAATGGACTGATCAGTGCGCACACATTGGCCATTGCATTCAATGTGCGCTGGTAAGCGTTGTATTGGCAATACGCGTTGGACAGCAATGGAACGATCAGTGCGCACACATTGGCCATTGCATTCAATGTGCGCTGGTACGCGTTGTATTGGCAATACGCGTTGGACAGCAATGGACCGATCAGTGCGAACACATTGGCCATTGCATTTAATGTGCGCTGGTACGCGTTGTATTGGCAATACGCGTTGGACAGCAATGGACCGATCAGTGCGCACACATTGGCCATTGCATTCAATGTGCGCTGGTACGCGTTGTATTGGCAATACGCGTTGGACAGCAATGGACCGATCAGTGCGCACACATTGGCCATTGCATTCAATGTGCGCTGGTACGCGTTGTATTGGCAATACGCGTTGGACAGCAATGGACCGATCAGTGCGCACACATTGGCCATTGCATTCAATGTGCACTGGTACGCGTTGTATTGGCAATACGCGCTGGACAGCAATGGACCGATCAGTGCGCACACATTGGCCATTGCATTCAATGTGCGCTGGTACGCATTGTATCCTATGTACGCGTTGAACAGCAATGGTCCGATCGGTGTTCCCGGCCGGCCCATTGCATTCAATGTGTGCGGGTACGCGTTGTATCCCATGTACGCGTTGAACAGCAATGGTCCGATCGGTGTTCCCGGCCGGCCCATTGCATTCAATGTGTGCGGGTACGCGTTGAATCCTATGTACGCGTTGAACAGCAATGGTCCGATCGGTGTTCCCGGCCGGCCCATTGCATTCAATGTGTCCGGGTACGCATTGTATCCCATGTACGCGTTGAACAGCAATGGTCCGATCGGTGTTCCCGGCCGGCCCATTGCATTCAATGTGTGCGGGTACGCGTTGTATCCCATGTACTGCGTTGAACAGCAATGGTCCGATCGGTGTTCCCGGCCGGCCCATTGCATTCAATGTGTGCGGTGCAGCGTTGTATCCCATGTACGCGTTGAACAGCAATGGTCCGATCGGTGTTCCCGGCCGGCCCATTGCATTCAATGTGTGCGGGTACGCGTTGTATCCCATGTACGCGTTGAACAGCAATGGTCCGATCGGTGTTCCCGGCCGGCCCATTGCATTCAATGTGTGCGGGTACGCGTTGCATCCTATGTACGCGTTGAACAGCAATGGTCCGATCGGTGTTCCCGGCCGGCCCATTGCATTCAATGTGTGCGAGTGCGCGTTGTATCCCATGTACGCGTTGAACAGCAATGGTCCGATCGGTGTTCCCGGCCGGCCCATTGCATTCAATGTGTGCGGTACGCGTTGTATCCCATGTACGCGTTGAACAGCAATGGTCCGATCGGTGTTCCTGGCCGGCCCATTGCATTCAATGTGCGCGGTACGCGTTGTATCCCATGTACGCGTTGAACAGCAATGGTCCGATCGGTGTTCCCGGCCGGCCCATTGCATTCAATGTGCGCGGTACGCGTTGTATCCCATGTACGCGTTGGAACAGCAATGGTCCGATCGGTGTTCCCGGCCGGCCCATTGCATTCAATGTGTGCGGGTACGCGTTGCATCCTATGTACGCGTTGAACAGCAATGGTCCGATCGGTGTTCCCGGCCGGCCCATTGCATTCAATGTGTGCGTAGTACGTGTTGTATCCCATGTACGCGTTGAACAGCAATGGTCCGATCGGTGTTCCCGGCCGGCCCATTGCATTCAATGTGTGCGGGTACGCGTTGTATCCCATGTACGCGTTGAACAGCAATGGTCCGATCGGTGTTCCTGGCCGGCCCATTGCATTCAATGTGTGCGGGTACGCGTTGTATCCCATGTACGCGTTGAACAGCAATGGTCCGATCGGTGTTCCCGGCCGGCCCATTGCATTCAATGTGTGCGGGTACGCGTTGTATCCCATGTACGCGTTGAACAGCAATGGTCCGATCGGTGTTCCCGGCCGGCCCATTGCATTCAATGTGTGCGGGTACGCGTTGTATCCCATGTACGCGTTGAACAGCAATGGTCCGATCGGTGCGCACCCATTGGCTATGGCCTGGCCTGGCAACGGACGCGTTTTCAAAATTTGAACGAGTCTGATGCTGTAAATTCAGTTGGTCACCCACAACAATGTTGCAATTTCATGGGTGTCATGAAGTTGAACATTTGAAGGATGCTGGGGGCGTGTGTAAGTGGTGCAATTCCATGGATTGGCCAGATTCAGATGATGCAAACGACTTGAACCTATCACTTTGGACACATGGGACAGTATCTGCCTCTGCAGCACACATATAATGCTGGCTGTTCCCCTGAGAGCTCACTTGCCTGCACTACATGCTCCAGGACGACATCTGCCACTACACTGCTGCTGTTTCTGCACCCTCTGGACCCTGCAATGGCACGTACTGTGGAGAGAGCCCCAGCCTTCAGCACTGAGGAGAACCAGGCCCTGCTGGATGGCCTCCTTCCACAGTACAGCAAGCTGTATGGGAAAGCAGGGGAGCAGGTGAGTGTTCTGTCCACTGCCTTTCTAAATGTGCATGTTGTCTGTCTAGCAAGGCTAACAGTCTGCACGCCACTGGCTAGCAGGCTCACTGAGTAGTTGTCACCCCTCATAGTGTGTAGTTACATGCACTGGACAGGTATAGTGCAGTGACAGTGCATTTAAACAAGGTTTTACTGCCCAGGCAATGATACCATGTAGTAACTGCTGGCATACTGTCCATGGCCATCGCTGCACTGCCTGTGTACATCATATGCCCCTGTGATTGAGACATGTATATCCAACTGTGTAATGCACGGTTATGTTGCACGTGTAGTTATGGCATTCTCACTTTGTCATCCTCACAGGTTGATGCCCACCAGAAGCAGAAGATATGGCTGACCATCGTCCGGGCAGTGAGATCCATGGGGGTCTACAAGCGCCGGATCCGCAACTGCCAGAAGAGGTGGCAGGACCTTCGGGCTGGACCCGGAGGATCGCACGGGTCCAGCTGAAGCTGTCGCCTCCTCGCAGGAGGGGCGGACACCGGACCCTGACCCCCACATGCTGAGGATCCTGGCGGTGGTCTTCCCTGATCTGGATGGGCAGCTGAAGGCCAGAGAGCAGCAAGGAGAAGGGTGAGTCCATGTCTGCATTGTGAACTATGTCTGCCATGCTATGTGCCCTCCTCTGGCCTGGTTAAACTTCCACAGTACATCAGTCTTGTGGTCCAGGACCCATGTCCCTCTATTGTGCACTGCCCACTCCTCATCTGATACCCAGGTGTGGCCCTTACAGTCAGGGTATTGTGTCACTTGGGTACTGTGTCCTTGCAGTTTGCTTGACTCAAGGTGGGGGACAGCATCTGTTTCCCTGACTCTGTGGTGGGCATCATGGGTGGGTCCATTGCTTACACATTGCCTGTGTTCTGACATGTGTTCTGCGTGTCATTTTGATATGTGGCCCAATTGCTGAGCTGATCCACCACATGTGCCTGGGGTATCTGGCACACACCCATGCTGCGGGTGGGAACAATGTTTGTGCCCCAGGAGTGTATATATAACGTGTGTCACACATACTTAGCCAGCTGCCTACTGTCCAGGGCTCATCCCTCATTCATGTGGGACAGGACAGTCATGCCTACTCCAGGCCATACAATACACTCTGTACTCCCACTGCCGTGTATCAGCTGACACGTTTTGCTCAGTGATTTGTCCCCTCAGGTGTCTGCCTCTGTGTCAGTGTGCTGTGGCTTCGTTGTCAGGTCTGCTGGGGTGTTCCTCGGTTGGGTCTCCGCATGCCACCGGAGATGTGACCATAGGAGATGATACATGTGTGACACATAGGTGTTTGATCACCTGACCGTGCAGACTGGGGTATGTGAATATGAGGTTCAGGCAGCTGTTTCCCATTCACAGCAGATTGTGATGTGCTCAGGTGCAGAGGGTAGTGTTACAGGTCTCCCATATGTCCAATGGGTATGACCTGGACAGATGAGGGTACAGATGATGTGGTGTGTGGGGGATGTACATGTGCACTTGTTCAGCTCCAGGACTTGCATTCCCCATGATCTACTATTGTGACACAGTGCAGAGTGTTGTTGTCTGGCTGCCCTGCCCATGTGACTGGAGACAGTGATGTATGACTTAGCAGGCATGGCTGTGCCATGGCATGTGACTTCCTATTAGTGATCCTGCAGGGGAGTGACATGTGCTACATGCACACCATTGTGGCAATGGATATCAGGACATGGGTGCATCATGGTGTCTGTCGCTGGTATGCATCACATGCATTTCCTATTTGACTCTGGGCATCCCTTTCATCCGGACACCTGCACTGACTGAGTGGCAAGAGTTGTGATGTGTGCATGTCCACATGCTTCACCGGGTTCTCTGCACTGTCCAAATACTGTGTAGGTGGTGCATGTGTCCACACTGGGGTATTGCCATCCAACAGACACCAGACAGATGGGTGCAAGGCCAGGTGGGATGTGAGTGCCATGGTTGACCATCAGACTGACAATTGACTTCTCCTGTTCTGTTTGTGCAGTTTTAGCAATGTTCAACTAAGGATGCCAGGGCTTGCTCTGTAATGTGCTGTACTTACTGTGGTGTGTGCGTTCGGTGCAGGTGACTGATGTCTGTCTGTTTCCCTATTGATTGCAGATACATCCACGGCCACAGGAGGGGACAGCTCCACGGACCAGGAGGAGCCGCAGAGCCAGACTGGGTCAGCAGCCGAGGAGTGGTCGGAGGGACCCAGTGGCACGGAGGGCGAGGGGAGCCACACCGAGGAGTCCTCAGCACCATCCACCTCAGCTGAGGACCAGAGCAACTCGGACGATGACTCCCTTATGGAGGCGGGTGTCAGCAGCCACCACACCCCAGCTAGTGTTGCTGTCCCCGCCACCACCACCACCACCACCGCCCTCCCGTCGGCTCCCATTCCCGAGGTCCGTGGAGGCTTCCATGTTCGGGAGCGTGTCTCCTTCGGGCCAGGCACCGCACCCCCTGCCCCTGTGTCCCCTGCTGCCCTGAGTGAGGAGTCTGTGTACCTCCTCCGCCAGCTCCATGTAGGACAGACAGCGATGCTGAGTGTCCTCCATGCACACACCAGTCTGTTGACTCAGCTGGTGTCATTCATGGAGGGCATCTCATCGGGCATGTCTGACCTACAGAGGGGCAATAGGTCCATGGACTCCTCCCTGACGGCAGCAGTGTCCCTCCTCCGACAGTCCCTCACCCCTCCTGCCTCTGCCCCATCCACACTCCCCAGCACCTTACCCGTCCCAAGCACACACACACTGCCACAGGCACACACCAGCACAGACACATGCAGCACACGGACACACACGCCACAAACAAGACGCACACGCACGCACCGTCAGGGGACTGCAACCACACTCACAGGGGATGGGGCACAGGCACAAACACACGCATCCACAAGCACTGCGCAGTCCTCAGTTGCCTCTCCCTCCAAAGACCCCTCCCTTGCCTCACCTGCAACCCCAAAGACACAGCGGCTCTTCCTCTGTGACCTTGGCCTCTTCCCCTCCGACCCAGCTGATCCAGCATTCAGGGGGAAGAGGAAGCCCACCCACACGGAGCGGAGTGCCCCTGGCCCCCGGACACCATCCCCCAGGCGCAGACCGACTGAGGCCCCCACCCGCAAGTCCCCCGGTCCCGGAAGAGCAAGACCCCGCCGCCGCCCTGCAGCTCAGGCACCAAGTCTCCTTCCTCCATCCCTCAGGCCCCCACTCCACAGGTGCCCCCACCACACCCTGCCCCAGGTTCCCCCACCCACAGATACACCATCCCCAGAAGGGTCAGGCCTTCTCCCCCTGCCACTTGCTCTTCCGGCCCCACACCCCCGCTGCGCTTGTCTGTACCACTGATGTGGTGAGGGTGTCCTCCCCTCTGTCCTGCCCACTTTACCTGATCCCCATTCTCCTCCCCTGGAGGTGGGCACTGCAGTGGAGTCCACTATCACCCTGTCTGACTTGGGCGCTGCAGTGGCGGACCTGTCCACTCCATCTGCAGGGTCCACTGCAGTTGTGCCGGCACCCACAACATCTGAGTCATGCCCCCAGTTGTGCCGGCACACACCATGTCAGACACCTCCACTGCAGTTGTCAGTGGCTCTCCAGCACCCACCACCCCTTCCCTGCCTCCTCCTGGTGAGCCCTGATCCTGTCCCTGCGGTGCCTGGCCTGCCCCCGTATGCCTCTCCTAGGGATTGTCCCCGGTTGTGATCAGTGCAGGCATGCGTAGGGTGACATCTGCCACTGTCACCCTGTATAGACTTCCTTGATGGACTGGCCATTGGCCTTTGTTGATACCTTACAGTTCTTCCAAGTTTTGAACCCACATGCTGAATAAAGCAACTTTCTGTTCTCTAGTGCTTTTACTTCTGATGTACATGATGTTGATGACGCTAACCATGCCGTTGCTGCAGTGATGGTGATATTTGGACTCATGAAAATGAAGTGTTACTGTGCAGGAACCCATGTGTTCCAGGGGTACAGTGTCCTATCCTGTGGTGTATCCATGTCGTCCTTAGCAGCATCTGAGGGTGTCATGTTTTCAATATTTGGCAATGGGATTTCCTACTTACATTAGCAATGTCACATCTGTGGGTTCCACCCATGCACATCTGTTGTGTTTGCCATTGTTCAATTAGTCTAGTTCCCTGACCGTGTGGCCATCTCCACTGGACATGCAGGTTTGGGCATCAATGGGGAAGGACTCATCTGTGTTGTCAGTGCAACTTGCTATACATGTGTGTTGGATCTGTGCTGTTGATTTCGTTGACATTCCCATGACCAGGCTGATGTGACGGGAGCCTTCATTTGGTGCTAATTGTTGACTGTGTGACCAAGTGTTCTGCTGACATGATGGAGCCCTACTGATGCGACATATGGCACAGCTTTCCTCACACAGGAGTGGAGTCCCCTCATGGCAGTGTGTACTCCTGTGACATCTCGTGCGCCCAAGGTGTGTGTTGTATGAGCATGTGTGTGTGTTCACTTCCATGTTGCTGTGCATGCTGGGATCCCTAGTGATGTTCCTGTTTGTGATGCTTGCTGAGTTGAGCTATGTTCCCCCAAAGTCTTCTCCCTGGGTTCTCTGTGATGTGGGTGCATGGCACATTACTGGTCATCAGGGTGTCACCCATAGGTGTGTTTGCTGTCAGGGCTGAGTTTGTGGGCAGACGCTGATGTGTCACAGTCAGGATTCCCCTTTGCACTTGTTGTTTACACCTGTCATGTGATTTCTGGTTTGTGTTAGCTTTCAGTGATTGTGACATGTTGTGTGTGTGACTGCTGCCACTCCTCAGGGTCAGGGCTGCAATGTTGGTAGTTGTCTATGTGTGTTCTTTGTGGGTGACCTTGGCTTCTTCATAGGTGTGTGACTGTGGCTGGGATCCCATTGGTTGGTGTGGTATTGCCGTCATGTCCATGTACAGCGTAGTGTGCAGTGTGTCAGACATTCAGGAGTCTGGTAGAGTGGCCATGTGTGATGTGTTTCTGCACCTTGGTTCCCACCACCCCCTGGGATTGTCATGGGTGCATGTGCAATGTCACCAGTGCATGTGAGCTTCACTGCTGCACATTGTTGGAGGTCGAGGTGTGTGGTGTTGAGTGTGTGCAGATGAGAGTTGTTGCCCGGCTAGACCCCTGCCTCCATGTTGGCCTTGGCTGACAGGCCGTGCTGGTTGATTTGTGCTTGTGTAGGTGTGATGGTAGTTTGTTGCTCAGGACACATGACTGTGGTTCACAGTGTGAACGACATCTAGCTTTGTCATCACAGTGGGATTGTAATGCAGCCCAGGGTCACCACATTGTGGGGGCCCTGGGTGTGGTGCTGTGGTGTCTGTGTGTCTTGCTGTGTCAGTTGCTGTTCCTACATGCTTGTGTGACATGTGTGATTTCTGCTCCCTCTCATCTGACAATGCCTGATTGCCCACATAGGGATTTGGATCCATGAGTTACCTTTGTGTGGCACTGTATGCACATCTGTGTAATCGGTATTCAGGCCTCCTCATGTGTTGTGTGGTTGCCTGGGGACACTAGTACCCCCCCCTCACCTGTTGTGTTTGATGTGCAGTGTGGGTCTGCCTGTTTGTGTATGTGCATCGGCACCATTGCATTGGCATATCTTAGGTGTGCCATTGGCTGTATGTTGTTTGGTGTGTTTGCCCTGCTGTCCCTGGGACTCCTAGGTCATCAGTCAGCACAATGATCATTGTGTGTGTGTCCCATTGCTGCCATGGTATGGTATCTGTTCACCTCCCTTCTACAGTCTCCACTGGGTATCTGAATTTGTGTGCCCATTGGTGCAAATATGTGGGTCTGCATTCTGATGGTCACTTCTGTCATTGTGTCATTGATGAATGTTGACAGTGTCAGCCCCCATGGGTGATGTTTGTCTGCACATGGCCAAAGGTATGTCTTGTTTGCACTGCACTGTTTGCCTCCCCATTCTATGTTGCTATGGGACACAAGCACTACTTTGCCACTGATGTGTTTGTTGTTCTGTGACCAGGAATCATCCATGCAGTTTGGCAGTTGCAGCTTATTCTTTGTCAACACATACATTTTGGTCACTGTGATGATGGGGGTTTGGACCCCATTGCCACAATGTTCAATATGTGCTTCAGCTATGGACCCCACACTCACATTTTGGTCACTGTGATGATGGGGGTTTGGACCCCACTGCCACAATGTTCAATATGTGCTTCAGCTATGGACCCCACACTTACATTTTGGGCACTGTGATGATGGGGATTTGGACCCCATTGCCACAATGGTCATGGCCTGCTTGCATTATGGGTGCCACACACATTTATGTGTGGCACTTGTGATAGGGGGTCACATTGTATGTCCACAGTCCTGTTCAGTGTTGTAGGCATTTGACACAGTCTACACATGCTTGTCATGGTGTTGGGGGATGTCTTTGTGTTGCATTCTTTCTGCTGGTGTGTGCTTCGTGTGGCATGTATTTGCCATCCTGTGAGTGGGGGTGTTGGTGGTGGTAGGCATCCAGCCCCCATGGGTAGAGGTGGTAGTAGTGACAGGCATCCAGCCCCCATGGGTAGAGGTGGTAGTAGTGGTAGGCACCTGGCACCCCTGGGTATGGGTGGTAGTAGTGGTAGGCACCTGGCACCCCATGGGTAGAGGTGGCAGTAGTGGTAGGCACCTGGCACCCTCTGGGTAAGGGTGGTAGTAGTGACAGGCATCCAGCCCCCCATGGGTAGAGGTGGTAGTAGTGGTAGGCACCTGGCACCCCCTGGGTATTGGTGGTAGTAGTGGTAGGCACCTGGCACCCCCATGGGTAGTGGTGGTAGTAGTGGTAGGCACCAGGCACCCCCTGGGTATGGGTGGTAGTAGTGGTAGGCACCTGGCACCCCCTGGGTAGAGGTGGCAGTAGTGGTAGGCACCTGGCACCCCCATGGGTAGAGGTGGTAGTAGTGACAGGCATCCAGCCCCCCATGGGTAGAGGTGGTAGTAGTGGTAGGCACCTGGCACCCCCTGGGTAGAGGTGGCAGTAGTGGTTGGCACCTGGCACCCCTGGGTATGGGTGGTAGTAGTGGTAGGCACCTGGCACCCCCTGGGTAGAGGTGGTAGTAGTGACAGGCATCCAGCCCCCATGGGTAGAGGTGGCAGTAGTGGTAGGCACCTGGCACCCCTGGGTATGGGTGGTAGTAGTGGTAGGCACCTAGCACCCCCATGGGTAGAGGTGGTAGTAGTGGTAGGCACCTGGCACCCCCTGGGTATAGGTGGTAGTAGTGGTAGGCACCTGGCACCCCCTGGGTAGAGGTGGCAGTAGTGGTAGGCACCTGGCACCCCCTGGGTAAGGGTGGTAGTAGTGACAGGCATCCAGCCCCCCATGGGTAGAGGTGGTAGTAGTGGTAGGCACCTGGCACCCCCATGGTTAGAGGTGGTAGTAGTGGTAGGCACCTGGCACCCCCATGGGTAGAGGTGGTAGTAGTGGTAGGCACCTGGCACCCCCTGGGTATGGGTGGTAGTAGTGGTAGGCACCTGGCACCCCCTGGGTAGAGGTGGCAGTAGTGGTAGGCACCTGGCACCCCCTGGGTAAGGGTGGTAGTAGTGACAGGCATCCAGCCCCCCATGGGTAGAGGTGGTAGTAGTGACAGGCACCTGGCACCCCCATGGGTAGAGGTGGTAGTAGTAGTTGGCACCTGGCACCTCCTGGGTATGGGTGGTAGTAGTGGTAGGCACCTGGCACCCCCTGGGTATGGGTGGTAGTAGTGGTAGGCACCTGGCACCCCCTGGGTAGAGGTGGCAGTAGTGGTAGGCACCTGGCACCCCTGGGTAAGGGTGGTAGTAGTGGTTGGCACCTGGCACCCCTGGGTATGGGTGGTAGTAGTGGTAGGCACCTGGCACCCCTGGGTAGAGGTGGCAGTAGTGGTAGGCACCTGGCACCCCTGGGTAAGGGTGGTAGTAGTGACAGGCATCCAGCCCCCCATGGGTAGAGGTGGTAGTAGTGGTAGGCACCTGGCACCCCCATGGGTAGAGGTGGTAGTAGTGGTTGGCACCTGGCACCCCTGGGTATGGGTGGTAGTAGTGGTAGGCACCTGGCACCCCCTGGGTATGGGTGGTAGTAGTGGTAGGCACCTGGCACCCCTGGGTAGAGGTGGCAGTAGTGGTAGGCACCAGGCACCCCCTGGGTAAGGGTGGTAGTAGTGGTTGGCACCTGGCACCCCTGGGTATGGGTGGTAGTAGTGGTAGGCACCTGGCACCCCTGGGTATGGGTGGTAGTAGTGGTAGGCACCTGGCACCCCTGGGTAGAGGTGGCAGTAGTGGTAGGCACCTGGCACCCCTGGGTAAGGGTGGTAGTAGTGACAGGCATCCATCCCCCATGGGTAGAGGTGGTAGTAGTAGTAGGCACCTGGCACCCCTGGGTATGGGTGGTAGTAGTGGTAGGCACCTGGCTCCCCCATGGGTAGAGGTGGTAGTAGTGGTAGGCACCTGGCACCCCTGGGTATGGGTGGTAGTAGTGGTAGGCACCTGGCACCCCCTGGGTAGAGGTGGCAGTAGTGGTAGGCACCTGGCACCCCTGGGTAAGGGTGGTAGTAGTGACAGGCATCCAGCCCCCCATGGGTAGAGGTGGTAGTAGTGGTAGGCACCTGGCACCCCCATGGGTAGAGGTGTTAGTAGTGGTAGGCACCTGGCACCCCTGGGTAAGGGTGGTAGTAGTGACAGGCATCCAGCCCCCATGGGTAGAGGTGGTAGTAGTGGTAGGCACCTGGCACCCCCATGGGTAGAGGTGGTAGTAGTGGTTGGCACCTGGCACCCCTGGGTATGGGGTGGTAGTAGTGGTAGGCACCTGGCACCCCTGGGTATGGGTGGTAGTAGTGGTAGGCACCTGGCACCCCTGAGTAGAGGTGGCAGTAGTGGTAGGCACCTGGCACCCCTGGGTAAGGGTGGTAGTAGTGACAGGCATCCAGCCCCCATGGGTAGAGGTGGTAGTAGTGGTAGGCACCTGGCACCCCCATGGGTAGAGGTGGTAGTAGTGGTAGGCACCTGGCACCCCCATGGGTAGGGGTGGTAGTAGTGACAGGCATCCGGGCCCCTATGTGTATATGTGGCATTGGTGATGGGCATCCCGCCCCTATGGTGCTGCTGTTTCTGGAGTAAGTAATTTCTGCATCCCTGTGTGTGTGTGTGATATGTCGGGTACGTGTAGTTTGTGTTTGTGGTTGGTGTCTGACCTACCTTCTGCGCCGTACGCGTCCGTGCCTGTTCCGGTAGTAGATGTAGAATATTGGTAGGATCGGAACGATGGGATTCATTGTTGGTTCGCCTCGCTCGCCTTTGTCGTTGCTTCGCCTCGTCCTCGTCGCTTGCGTGTTCGTCTCGTAGCCGTGGATCGTGTTGTGGCGTGAATCGGAGCTTATGTGCGCTCTCCCGGATGCTTTGACGTGCCGTGCGTAGCGACGGGTTCGGCGCGTACGGGAAGCGCATCGTACTTGTCCGGCCGGACGGGGCTGCTTTTGGCTTCCGGGCGACTCGTATCTGCGTTTACTGAATCCGGCTCGGTCGGGTATCAGGACCTGGATTGGGTGAGTACGACTGGGTCGGGAATCTGTGCTGTTGTGCGCATCGTACTTGTTCGCTCGGATTCATGTGCGGATCGGTCGGGAAACAGGCATTCGCATGGCTTTTTTCCCGACCGAATGGCGTTGGGTGCGTCTCCGACCGAGATCGGAATCGACCCCTAAGCCTGAAGGCTTCTCTCCACATCTACCACTTGGATAGCTTTCTAAGGTTGTCTGAGACCTCTTAAATCACCATAAGGGTTATCTGGACTGGTGCAAGGTGCCCACTTACATTAGTGGACATCATATACCAGGCCAGCTTCTCACAGCTGGAATATAGGAAAAGTGCCTGAATCAGTTTAGAGCCAGGGACCTAGCTTCATGGGGTTTAGGGTATTACACCCCCTATTAAATGTATTTTCTGGTCAATAGTTGGGTACAGATGCTTTCAGTCGGGTATGGTGAGATGTTTGTCGGATTTCACCAGGAAATGTTACATGCACACAGACAAAAACGCAACCACACTCTCTCCCTTTTGAAAGTCCTCAAAAATGTTGGTTATTTTATAAAATATTGTGTTCTCTCTCTTAGTCCTCCTACAAATCCGCATTCCTCTCCCTTTCCACTGCCCCTTAGGCCCCTCTCACGCATACTGCTTGTCATATAATGTATTTTAAGATTATATGTTAGCCTGATTGTTGGAAAATCTGAATCTCTCCCCTCCCTCCCCCCCAATCTTACTGACCAAGCTACGCCCTTTTAGAGCTCTAAGCCAAGTAGGCACCACATGAGGGCCACTCAGTTTAGCACAACAAACGTGCATAGTAATAAATAAATGGGGGGAACTCTGGTGACATGAGAGAGTTGTGGCAGAGAGAGGTCATATTAAAACCTTGTGATAATGAAAAAATTTGAGACGACATAAGCAATAAGAGGTTGAAGTGAAAACGTACTGTGAGTTGAGATGCCTGTTCTAATTAGTACTTGGTCCTATTCTGCCCAAGTTATCTTTAAAGTGGTCATAGTCTGATCAAAATAAAGGAAATGGTAGCCGTGCACCTTAGTGAGTTATTAGAGTTTCCATACAATCAAGGATCTGTTAAAAGATACATTAATGATATCGTACAAGGATCTGTTAAAAGATACATTAATGATATCGTTTGTTATCAGGATAGGGTTTTTATAGGAGCTGTGCTACTAGTGATTGTATCAGCAAATAAGTGCATGGAAAGAAAATTATACTAGAGACAGCTCATAAAAAGTGGTTATTTAAGAACATGCTGTCTCGTGGACATGCCTGTAAAGTGTCTTTTGCTTTCTCGCCCTAAGTGCGCCGGGTATGCCCAGACGTGGGTCCCGGGCTCACTGTGCCACTGGATTCAAACTATCCTGGCTGATGAGGGGTGAAACCCCGAAACCAGTCCTAGGATGCTTGTTTCCGGTCCAGGGAGGACCTGGCTTGGCAGTTCGGGCTGGACTGTTCCCATGAGGCACAGGGTCAAGACTGATTTGCATATAGCCATGTCTAAACTGGGGTGGCATGGTGAGCAAAAGAATGATGGATTTAACCCAGATCTCTTGACTGGGGGTGAATGTTTTGATTTGTTCTGCATTCTGTCCATCAACTGTGTGTCTTTTGCTTTCTCGCCCTAAGTGCGCCAGGTATGCCCAGACATGGGTCCCGGGCTCACTATGCCACTGGATTCAAGCTATCCTGGCTGATGAGGTGTGAAACCCCGAAACCAGTCCTAGGATGCTTGTTTCCAGTCCAGGGAGGACCTGGCTTTGCAGCTTGGGCTGGACTGTTCCCATGAGGCACAGGGTCAAGACTGATTTGCATATGGCCAGGCTTTTGTAAAGTGATTGATGGCAGGCATATTGTTTTGAATCACAGGGGTAACTGAATGTAAGAAGGCAGGTGTGGAGAGAGTTGGTGATAAGTCGTTTTATGAACCTGCCTTGTGGAAGGACCAGGATTGTGGTGCATTTGTGAAGAGAAATAAATAAACGGACAATGCAACCCTTTGGTAAGCTCCAGATGAACCTGGCCAGTAGTCGCATGTTAGTGTCAGGGATTGCAACAGACACACTGGTAGACTAGAAGTAAGCATAGAGGGTGCACTTGTCATATTTAGAACAGAATTGTCTGGTCCTAATGTGAATAGAATATGTTTAAGTCATGAAATAGTTGGTTGAAATAAGGGTTTATTATGACACAGTAACTGTCCATTGGTGGTGAATGGCGGAGGGTGGAAAAGAGATGCGTATTCCATCTACTTAGCCTAAGTGGTCAAGTTCTAACGTCACTTGGGCGTATTGAAAATAGGATGATATTGGTTTTAACACAAGGTGATATGTGTAATGGATTCTGCAAATTCAAGAAAAATGAGCGGAAAGAATAGGGAAAAAAGAGAATACCTTTAAAGTATAGCGTGCAGGGCCATTTCTGTGTTTCCTAATGCTGCCTTCTTGGTGAAGGGAAATCATGACTGTAGAGTAATGCGGACAGATGTCAGTACCAAATTCAGCCAAGGCAGAGGATGATTTAAGGTCACATTGAAAGATAATTGTGTTTCTGTATTCTATTTTTTAAGGATCTTATTGTGCTCGCCACATAGGTTTTGTTGCAGGGGCATTGGATTACATAGTTACTATTGCAATTCATCCGTTGTTTGATATTCATTGCTACTCCTGTGTGTGTTGTGAAGTATTTGGTTTGTTGAGTCTCAGTTTGCACATTAAGCAATTATGACGTGTAGAATTCTCTTGGTTTATCTAAGAAGTTTGTAGTGATGGTTCTTTTATCCACAAATTCAGATTTACCAAGTATTTGTTTCAGATTAGGTGTGTTCTCGAAAACCCAAGCAACCATAGGTGCAATTTTTCAGTTATAGCTGAGTTGTTGGTTAAGGGCGTGCAGTGTTTTTTTTAGAACTTGTCTTATTTAATGTTGTTCATTGTGAGAGTCGTTAAGATTCTTATTGGTGGTGCCCTATTGAAGGAAAGTGGGTTTCTGTGGCAGTAACCCCCCCACTTTTTGCCAGACTACTGATGCACTTTTGACTTGATATGCCCTGGGTCCCTGCCAATCAGGTTCCCAGGGCCTGTGTTCTTTCCCCAAAACTAACCAAATTGGCATCTCTGGCCACAGGTCAGCCCCTGGTAAATGGTACCACAGGTACCCAGGGCACTGTGACCAGGGAATACCTCTAAGGGCTGCAGCACTTATTGTGCCACCCTTAGAGGCCCTGTACCTTTACACACACACGCTGCCTTTGCAGGCTGCGTGTTTTGGTGCAGAACAAAGTGAAGAGTCGACATGGCACACATTCTTGTGTGCTATGCCTACAACCCACTGCCCTGGTATAGATCAGTCACCCCTTTAGCTGGGTGCACTATACCAGTGGTGAGGGTAAAGGTGCATGAGCCCTGTACCCCTACAGTGTCTAAGTCCATTCTTAGACATTGTAAGTGCAGTGCTGCCATTAAGAGTATATGGTGCTGGGAGTTTGTCATTATGAACTCCACAGCACCATAATGGCTACACTGAAAACTGAGAAGTTTGGTATCAAACTTCTCAGCACATTAAACCCACACTGATGCCAGGTGGAGATTTAATGAAAAATGCACACAGAGGGCATCTTAGAGATGCCTCCTGAAAACTAACCTACCACTAGTGTCCAGGCTGGGTGGCTGCTTTCAGCTGCCACCACCAGACATGTTTCTGGACCCCTGGGACGAGAGCCTGCTGCTCTCTGGGGCATGAAACAATGCACATCCTGGGACAAGGTGCCAAGCCTCCTCCCCCAGGATGGGCAGGGTTCACGAAGGGGAAGCTTCAAAGGCTTGCCGCCTTTGTAAGCTTCCCCAGGCCACTTGCTGCTTTCAGCAACTGGTCCCCACTGGTTCTGACCCCCACTTCGGGCAGGAGAACCGGCGGGAAAAACAAGTGAGGAAGAGAGGTGTGCCCACCTCTACCAACTCCACCCCTCAGGTGGGGGAGGCGAGGTGAAGCACAACTCTCAGTCCCCGCCATCTTGCAGATGGGGGGACTCAGCTAACCAGGGACAGGCTCATGCCCCCCTCCCACTGGAGGGTGGCATAATAGGGGGTGTACCCACCCCAGGGAAGGGACCAATTGGTCCTGCCTTTTACCTACCTGTAACACCCCTAAATCTAGTATTTAGGGGCACCCCTGAACCTTGCTTCCTCAGACAAGAAGAAACTAGAAGAAGAAGAAGAAGGACCAAACAGCTGTGCAGCAGCTAACAGGAGGAAGACGCCCACTGACTTGACCCTAGCCCTACCGGCCTGTCTCCACCTCAAACCTGCTCCTGCGAAATCCCGGTGTGTCCTGCAGCCAGCAACCTTGAAAACCCCAGAGGACCTGCCTGCCTTCAACCCCAAAGACTTTGTCTCCCGTGAACACCGGATTTGTTCATCTGCAACCTCTGGCTCCGGCCGGGCACCGCGGATCCGCCCCACTCTGCACCCACGGCCCGAGCTCGAGTGGGCAAACACCATGAGGAGGTCACCCCGGCAATCCTGATCCGAGATCCGGCGACCCGAGATCCGGCAACCCCTGACCTGCCTCAAGCCTGCAGCCGACGCCTGCAGCCTAAATCCAGAAGGTCCCCCCAACCGCGACCAGGAGCTGGTAAGAAGATCCGACCCCAAAAGGCACTCCTGCACCCGACGCCCCACGGCCTTGGGTGCCCAAACCGACAGTGCCTAACCAACCCCTAACTTCCCAACTTACCTCTCGAAGTGGTGGTCGCACCCAGAAGACCTTCGTCCCCAAGCCTGCAGTGCTTTTGCAAACCGGAGGTTCCCCATTGAAACCAACAGGGCGTCCGATGTCAAAACAGCACCCTGCACCCGGCCGCCCTAGTGCCGCTGAGGGTGCACCTTTGGTGCTACTTTGTTTCCCCATTTGCCCTGAGCTAAAGTCCAGGAGCTTTGCTCCCACACCCAAGTGGCCTGCTCGTCAGCAGCCACCAACCGGAAGCCCCTTATCCCCCATTGGATAACATTGGGCCTCAGGACTCTGCACCCAGCCGCCCTAGTGCTGTTAAGGGTGTAACTAGAGTGCATCCTTGACCCTGGGGGACCCCTGAGTCTACCCCCAGAACCTCAACTCCCACTACTAAATACTTACCTCAAAACCGCTAACACTATTTTCCTCCGAAGGATAACATTGACTGTTTTTCTTGGAAAAGTTTCTAAGTGTGGAGTTTGAAAACCTAAAGAAATTCTTTAAAATTGTACTATTTAACCAAAACGATTTTACTTACGTGTTTACTGGAAATGTCCAGCAGTAGTATCTAGGCATACTACTCTGAGTAAGAAAAGTAATTCAAAAAGTAACTTACCTGGTATTTTACTGAAAAGCCCATTCAAGTCTATGTACTGTATTTACAAAGTATTGCATTTCTCTGCAACCATCCTGTAAGTCAAAACAAGGTGCATATACCATTTCAATTCAAACTGTTTACAAACTGCATTACTACTATGAAATATCCGTAGTACTTGAAAAGGGATCACTCAAGGCAGGTTTACAAGTTGAGTATTGAGTTTATTCTTCAAGGAAAAGATCCCATCCAGGCAGAGCATGTCAGTACATCAACAGCCTCTTCTTATTTCAAAACATCACATTCTAACCCACCGTAGCTAGGCAGCAAGCAGGGAGCTTGCGACATACATTCCCTCGTAACCATGGCACCAGTATAACAATAAGCAGATGCCACACACCTTCCCTCCTTCAAACAAAATAAAAACAAAACTAAATCAAAATTGAGAAAAAAAACAATGTAAATATACACAAGCTGAATAATGAGATTAACCACATGAGATCTGCTGTACAAAATCTCTCAAATACAAAGGTTTATCTCTCATCCTAGGAGACAACCTGGGAGTACTTACAGAAATATTTGAATCACCATTGTTCACAGGAGAACGAGTGGTTGCAGAACCTTTCATATTACAGTCCCTCACCATAGAGCGTGGAGGACCTTTGTAAGGAACGACTCTCCCGAGGTTCCATATACGATGATCCTGCGTTTTGATAGCGTTTTTGAACAATTTAATTACTCTAATAGGTTTCGAGAATTTTTAACTCAAACCAGGGTGTGTAATGACCACCATATCTCCAATTGCAACATTAGTACTTTTAACAGCTTTCCTTGAATCAAAGAGAGACTTCCTGGCTACTGCCTTGTCAACTTCTCTCTTACGCCATAAATCTGTGGTCTCATCTTTACCAGACATACCCTCCAAGTCTCGCACCCAGGACGGTTCGACTAGAGTACATGGAGTTCTGCCCCTGAACAAAACAAAAGGAGATTTGCCAGTGGTACTATGCGGAGTCAATCTGTACAAATGGACTTTCTTAAGAACCTCCTTTTTCCAATCAAGTCCACAACGTTTGGCCAACAAAATCACCTCCTTCAAAACCCGGTTAAATCGTTCAACCATACCATTGGTTTCTGGGTGATATAGAGGGCATTTTTGTGCTTAATACCACGCTTCTTTAAAAATGCTTCCATCTCTCGCGAAACCAACTGAACACCATTATCAGTCAAAATGGTATTGGGATAACCTTCCCTAGCCATGAGGTTCTCTAAGAAATCAATCACATTCTTTGTCTCTATTCCACTGGTAAAGTAGACTTCAGGCCATCTCGAAAACATATCTTTTGCAACAATAACAAACAATTTTTGCCCATTACCATGAACAGGACCCAGTATATCTAAAGCTATTTCCTTCCATGGACCACTCGGGAGTTCTCTTACTACCATGGGTTGTACTCTCACCATCTTGGACTTATCACACATGGCACACTCCACGCAATCTCTCACAAGCCTCTCCACCTGCAAATCCATGCCGGGCCACCAATATGAAGCACGCAGCCTTTCTTTTGTCTTGGACATTCCTAAATGAGAAAGATGAGACAATTCAGCAAGCTTTGTGCGGAGATTAAAGGGAGGTATCAATCTCGTGCCTCAAAACAAAAGTCCACTAGACATACTCAACTCATCTTTCACTCCCCAAATTTTCTAGCTTCCTCTGAAGCTTGTCTCTTGGAGTGCCATCCTTTATTAACCCGAGATAAACCTTCAGTTAACACAGAATCCGAGGACAATTTACTACGCCACTCATCCTCAGAAACAATCTCCTCATTTACCAAGCATACATGGGTGTCACATCATATTCGTCATCACATGCCTCACTCTCGTCCTCAATATTCACCAACCTAGACAGAGTATCAGCCACCCCATTTTCCACACCCGGTATGTATCTTATTTCAAATTCAAATTCTTGTAACGCGACAACCCACCTGGTAATCCTGCTAGAGACAGAATCTATCCCTTTCTTAGAAAATATTTCACAAAGAGGTTTGTGGTCTGTTCTAATAATGAATTTGTTACCCCACAAAAATTTCTTAAATTTCCTAATGGCCCAGAATACGGCCAAGGCCTCACGCTCAATAACCGAGTAGCGTGACTCAGGATCTTTTAAGCCACGAGACGCAAACATAATAGTTAACATCCCTTCATCACTCTGCTGTTGAAGAACAGCCCCTAACCCTTTGAGGCTAGCATCTGTGGTGATAATTGACACTTTTAGAGGATCAAAACTCTTAAGACATGGAGCACAATTAAGTTTTAGTTTCAAAATCTTAAACTCCTGCTCACAAGCATCATTCCATACAAACTCAACACATTTCTTGAGGAGAACTCTCATGTTGGCGCTCAGTTTCGCAAAATTCTCTATGAATTTGTTGTAATACTCTATCATCCCCAAAAATTTCATTAACTCTTCTCTTGAGACAGGAGCACACATACGAGTGATAGTGTCTACCAAGTCAGATTTAGGCAAAATTCCATCAGGGGAAATGGTATGACCTAAGTAATTGATGGTAGAGATGGCGAACTGACACTTCTCAGCCTTGATCGTCAAATTCGCCATATCCAATTTTTCAAGCACCATGTCCAGACGATGCCGATGTTCTTCCTCATTCTTACCAAACACCAATATATCATCTTAATACACACATACTCCTTTGCAACTCTTGAGGACTTTCTCCATCACCCGTTAGAAAACAGATGCCGCTGACACAAGGCCAAACGGCATCCTTATAAATCTGAAAGTGCCAAAAGGAGTTACAAAGGCGGTAAGATCCCTAGATGACTCTTTCAATTGAATCTGGTGATAAGCCGATGTGAGATCGATGGTACTAAATACTTTGGCACCATCTAACAAAACTAATAACTCAGAAATATTAGGGAGTGGATAATGATCCACTATCACATTTTTGTTGAGTTGCCTTAAGTCCACACAGAGGCGAAGACTTCCATTAGACTTGCGAGCTGCGACGACTGGAGCCCGCCACTCTGTACCTTCCACTTCTTCAATTATACCTCCCTCCATGAGTTTTTTAAAAATTCTTTCTGCATCTCATCTCTAATCGCCAAAGGTACATTTCTAACTTTACAGCATGAAGGCTGGGCTCCAGCACACAGACGTATCTCATGTTGAAAATTTTTTAGACATCCTAGACCTTCCCTGAAAACATTAGGAAATCTCTCTTTAATGTGACCGATGGTGACACTGTTAGAAAGAGAGCAAGATTGAATCATATTTGCTTTTTCTTCTAGCAAAATAGAAGTACTATTATCAGGAACCATATTTGCTTTATCTTTTAGTAAAATGGGAGTACTACTACTAGGATCGAGCATAACACCCAAATCCCCTTGGTGAAACCAGCTTATTATGCTGTCTCCCTTTTCAGATACATAAATCTTCCCTGATGCGTAGCGTTGCTCGTACTCAATAAGCCCTAAAAAGTAACCCCGCAAAGGTATGGGTTCACCACCATAAGCTAGGGGTTTTATATCCGGTTTTTTCAAGGAAATCTTGTGTGCTAGCTTGTTTTGAAAGAGGGACTTAGAGATTATTGTAATTTTTGCACCAGAATCAAACAAAACTTTGGTAGATTCCCTTCTATAAGGATCGTATCCACAGGACACGTTTTAGACTTAATTTCTGGACTTTCAACTTGGACAACAATTTGTCCACAAACAAAATCTTCTTCCCCAACATCCTCAGTGTCAATCCATTTAACTTTAGAAGAGGATGACAATACTCTTGTCTTACAAACAATTGCAAGATGCCTATTTTTTTTGCACTTGGAACATATACTTTTTAAAGCTGGGCAATTTTTATCGTTTGCCAAATGCCCAAGTTTATCACACCTGTAACACCTTCTTATGGTGGGTTTGTATTTCGTTTCACCTCTTTCAACCTTCTCCAGAGGTTTCTTAGAATCAGCCTTAATTACTTGTACCATTGCTTGTTTATCTTTTTTAATAATTTCGACACACTTCAAAAGGTGTTCAACTCTTTTTGCAACTTGTAAAACCTCATCAAGAGAAGGCTCATCTCGCACCCATAACTCCTCCCTTACTCTTTCAATATTACATCCCACCATAAATTGATCTCTAATCCTCTCATCCACAAGACTAGCAAATTTACAAGATGAGGCAAGTTTTCTCAGGTGAGTAACATAAGTTTCAACTGTCTCTCCTTCACCTTGTAGCCTCTTAGCGAAGTGGTACCTTTCCAATATTATGCTGACTTTGGGGAGAAAATGCTTGTCCAACTTTTTAATGCATATGTAATATTCATTAAGCCCTTGACCCTCAGCATCATTCAACTCAGGGAGATGGTCATATATTTCTTGACACTCAGCCCCCAAACAATGTAATAGGAGTGAAGACCTTTGTTCAGCACTAGGTGATGTTCCACAAACTTTTGCATAACGCTCAAAGACCTTCTTCCATTTTTGCCATTTTATAGGAGGCTCCCAGGTGATACCAAGAAGAATGGAGGAGCTGTAACATTCTGCATAATGCAAGCTGAGGAAAAAAAAAAAATATGCAAAATACTTTAAATAATCCTAACATACAACACTGACAAATATTAAGATGCAAAAAGTTATTCACTCTTCTTCAAAGTGTGCCTGTCACTGTGATGATTCTCTGAATAACAGTACAGGCGGTGTTTAAGTGTGCCTGTCATTGCGAGGTAAACTTATGCAAAAAAAACAGAATAGTGTAGAATAAATAATCCCAAGCAAATGAGTTATATTGCCTTAACATAAAACATAGAGGTAAGCTACCATGTACACCAAACATATATATTTTTTTCTTTTAAACTTAAACAAGCTTCAAAATTGAAAATGAGCCTATCACTGGTAGCAAAATCTACAGTGCAGGCGATGTTTAAGTGTGCCTGTCACTGCGAAGGGGTCCTCAAACAAGCAAGATAACAGTGGGGGAAAAAAAAAAACACTTGAAATAAATTGATTGTAATAATGTGTGCGTGTCACAGGAGCAACACGCAAAGAGTTTCACAATTGTGAGCGTATCACAGGAGAAGCGTGAAGGATTTCCACATGTGTGCGTATCACAGCTGTGAAACGCAGAGGTTTCCAATGCGCTCGGTGCTAGGCAACAAAAGATGAAGTCTCACTCAAGATGGCCGCCACGCAAGGCCATGAAGGGTGAACAGCGTGACGACGTCACTTGCGCAATACACCGTTTCTGAGTGCAAACAGTGACCAGGAGAAGGAGAGCGAGCAGGATCTTCAAGCCACATCCACGAGAAGAAGAGCGTGCCGGATCTTCAAGCAACAACAATCCAGGACACGCGCTGACAGAGAATGAGGAAACACACTTTCCAGTAGAAGGTAAGCCTCGTGCAGTATAGCGAGACAGCGCGAGAGAGTAAAAAGCTCAACATCTCCTCCACAATCACGGACTGTACACATGGAGTAACCGCAGAGACCAAACCATTATTAACTTTTAAGTAGCGGGACTATCCAGTAGAAGGTACAGTTTAGCTTGTGCAGTGTAGCAAAACAGCAGGAAGCCAAAAGGTCAACGTCTCATGCACAATTACGGACGTATTGTCACAACCACAATGAAGATCGATCTTGTCAGGCACTAAGATCCAGATTAAGTACACCAAGACAAAAACTAGTCTAACTCCGTGTAGCCAGTTCCAAAGCGTACAGTTGGAGACCAGTAGGAAAGGTAGCAGAATCAGATAAACAGTACTTACGACCTGTAGGTTCAGAAATGAACATAAAAGAAACTCGCCGTTAGGATCTTCCTTCCGCAGCTGCTCATGCTTGTATCCTGCCGACTACGCCAGTGAAAGATCCGTAGTACTTGAAAAAGGATCACTCAAGGCAGGTTTACAAGTTGAGTATTGAGTTTATTCTTCAAGGAAAAGATACCATCCAGGCAGAGCATGTCAGTACATCAACAGCCTCTTCTTATTTCAAAACATCACATTCTAACCCACCGTAGCTAGGCAGCAAGCAGGGAGCTTGCGACATACATTCCCTCGTAACCATGGCACCAGTATAACAATAAGCAGATGCCACATACTGTAAAGTATTTATTGCTTACCTGTGCCAGGCTTGCTTGGTTCTAGAAAATAAAATAACTAAAAGAATATTTTTATACAAAAATAATTGGTCTGAAGTTCAGTCTTTGAGTGTGTGAATTCATTTGCTGACTGAGTGTGTACAACAAATGCTTAACACTGTCCTCTGATACTGCCTTACTGCTCGACCACACTACCACAAATAGAGAGTGAGGTGTTATCTAACTTTACCTCTGCCTACCTTTGGGGATCCACTGGACTCTGTGCACACTATACCTCACTTTGGTATAGTATATACAGAGCCAGCTTCCTACACCTCTGAGTGTACTTTTTTATCCACTGTCAATTAAGGGGTCCTTGTGGGGTTTTGTAGATATTTCATTGGATGTTTTTTCAAGATCCGATTGTTTGTAGCTTCTCTGTTCTAGTCTATCCTTGATTTATTGAGCTTTTTTGTCACAGACTGTTGGCTCACTGCAATTTATTTTTGTTCGTAGAAGTTCTTCTTTTGGGATATTTGTTATGGTGCTTGGAGGGTGGCCGGTTGGTGCCATGAATGTTGCATTGCCGGCTGTTTCTTTTCTATGGAGTTGAATAGGCATTTGATTCTTCTTAATGTAGATGATGATGTCTAGGAAATGGTGGTTTCCATCAACTGCAGGTATTTCTTTAAGCATGGTATATGGTATATGGTGTATATTCCCCCAAAAATGACATGTTATGTGTATTCTGCAAAGAGAGCATTTCAAAGCCAATGCTTTTTAACCTCACGCATGAGGATGCATGCACATGGGGCAGCAAATTTGGTTTCCGTCGACCTCTGCCTCCGCAAGCATCTCCACACCCATTCTGTTAGTTTCAAAGAAACTGACTGATCTAGTTACTAGTAACCCTGGGCATAATACTTTGCTACGCTCACGGAGCATGCAAAGTGTGTGTTACTACGCACTACGCAAATTGCACGTAGCAGAGTAAAAAACTGTGCTAATCGACGTAGCATAGCAGCAGTATATTAAACACATACAAATGCTTTGTTAAAGCAATTTTCTATGCTAAAAAGCATATCATAAATTCACAAAAGTGAACTTTGACAATGAAAATATCAAGCAATGAGAGAGTGATGATTTTGGGTTCCCCCTAACCTAGGGGAGGACCAAGCAGATGCCTTTAACACAAAAAGCATATCATGTGAACGATTCAGTGGTGGTCCCTTCCTCCTAGGACCACCCTAAGCACAGTTAT
This sequence comes from Calotriton arnoldi, assembly GCA_963921515.1. Lineage (NCBI taxonomy): Eukaryota > Metazoa > Chordata > Amphibia > Caudata > Salamandridae > Calotriton > Calotriton arnoldi. The sequence goes on along the minus strand of CAWUFW010004829.1, from coordinate 741,615 downwards.
GGGCAAAAATACAATCCCAACCAAAGGCCCTGCAAAGCATTATGGGACGAGATTAGCAGTGGGCAGTGAATATTATAGTGTCCAATATCAAAATAATTCTACAAAGAGCTGCAGTTCAACTAGTCGTTACTAGATGTCCCTCACGAGTCAAATGCAAAAGCATTGAAATTATTAATACATCAAGCTGCAGTTCACTAGTCGTTACTAGATGTCCCTCACGAGTCAAATGCAAAAGTATTGAAACCCTTTCATGAAGCTTTTGCATTTGACTCGTGAGGGACATCTAGTAACGACTAGTGGAACTGCAGCTCTTTGTAGAATTATTTTGATATTGGATACTATAATATTCACTGCCCACTGCTAATCTCGTCCCATAATGCTTTGCAGGGCCTTTGGTTGGGATTGTATTTTGCCAATAACTGTGCTTAGGGTGGTCCTAAGAGGGTGGGACCACCACTGAATCGTTCAAAGATGTGCTTTTTGTTTTCAAGGCATCTGCTTGGTTCTCTCCTAGGTTAGGGAGGATACCAAAATCATCACCTCTCTCACTGCTTGTTAATTTATTGATTTCACTTTTGTGAAATGCTATATGCATTTTAGCATATAAAGACAGAGATACTTATTTTATCCTAACTTGCACTGTGCAAGATGCCTTTGGCAATTATTGTACAGTGCAGTCAAACACACAGCTACGCAATTTGCATAGCTATGTGTAGTTCAAAATGTACTTCACGTAGCTACGTGAAGTGCTACTATGCAAACTATGCCCAGGGTTAGTTACTAGGGCATTTTCTACTGCTTTAATTCCATCCTCGTCTGATGGAAGTGTACAGGCTTACCACGTCGATAGTGACCAGTATGTAGTTAACCTGCCATTTAATGTTGTTCAATGTGCCTAAGATGTCCTCAATATCCTTGATGTATGATGGGAGGAGTTTTGTCGGTGGTTGAAGATGGAAATCTATGATTCCTCCTATAATTGAGCATATTAAGTCAATCCCGGCTATGATTGGACAGCCCGGGGGCAGAGAACGTTTTTTGTGAATCTTTGGGAGGAGTTAGTATGTTGCCATAGTTGGGTGTTATAGGAATAGATGATTTCTTTATTCTACTGTAAAAAGACCTTGGTTGTACTGTCTGTTTAAGAGCAGTTTGAATCTCTTTAGTTGGGTTGTTGTTTAATTGGTGCTAGCAGTCTGTGCAGGTTAGTTGTCTGAGGGATTCTTTAATGTAGTCATCTGGGTTAAGCAAGACCACATTTTCTCCTTTGTCTGCCTCTTCTATGATTCGGTGTGGATCACCTTTAAGGGTCCTGATTGCCTGTTTTTCCCTCCTGGCGGTGTTAAGGGTAAGAAGTTTACCTTTTTCTTGTATCTTGTGTGATTATGCAGACCTCAGCCATGTTGGAGGAACAAATGACAGTACTGGGCGGAGCGGAGGTTCAATGCTACACTTATCATCTCCTATACATTGCCGCTGCACATCCTCCTTGTCTGAGCAGCACAACCTCCCCATAATGTGTGCAATGTAAAATTAAAGCCGCATTGCACACTATCACGTAGTGTCTGCACTGTCTTGGGTGGCACTTCAGGTGTGTGTGGAACACACTAAACAACAGTGTCCTGACAAGTAAATACATTTGCCAGCAGGACATGAACTCTCACATGGTCTGCAGATGTGGCTGACATCTAGGATATCTGGGGTTATCATCCCTTGTGGCTTACAGCGTCTTTGCTAGGCTATTGGATACAATGTTGCTGCAGCCAGGACCTTGCTGTGCAGATCTAGAATTGCTCTTGCAAAGAACAATTGCTTCTTTTGGAATTGTTTGATGGGCATTGGGAATACAGAGAAGTATGCTGGGTTCATGTTGTGAAGCGAACTGTGAACTATTTTGAACAGTTTGGAACATTTAATGTGAACTTTTCTAAAGACTATAGGATTGTTGTATTGTACTTGAGGCTTATCCTGTGACAAAATAGGAGAGATTCTCAAGTCAGAGCTGTGTTGCACATGCTATGTATATATGATTATGCATAAGGTATACAAAGTTCTAATAATGCTTATAGGAGTTGTCACGATAGGAATAACAGGATATTAATGCTTGCTTATAACATTGCAGTGATGCAAGAGTCAAGTAGAAAACTTTAACTCAGCTTCCACACAGAATGTATAGTACAAAGGTCTAGGTTATTACCCTACTCAAGTGGTGATGGACATATATTTAAGATACTAGGGGCATATTATCAAGCACAGCGTTAAAATTATCGCCGGTTTAGCGGCAGAAAACTGCCGCTAAAGCGGCGATAATGGGCTTGATAATATGCCCTGGAGAATTCCAATAGAAGCCCATGTTGACACCAGAACATGGGCTTCTATTGGAATTCTCCAGGGCATATTATCAAGCCCATTATCGCCGCTTTAGCTGCAGTTTTCTGCCGCTAAACCGGCGATAATTTTAACGCCGTTTCTTGATAATATGCCCCACTCATCTCTTGAACGTTTAGTTTCAAGAATAACAAGCTCCACCTCAAAATACAGAGAACAGGTTAAACAGTGAAATTGCCACTGTATACCAATTCACTGTCTTAATTAGATGCAGGATGTTCATGGCAGGTTACTACAAGTATCGCTTATTGCCTTTTAGAACTAACTGCATCCTGTAGATACAGCGCCCAGCAGAAGTGACGAGCCGGAACAGTGAAATCCGGTGTCTCTGCTTTCTCTTTTATCCTAGTCCCCTTCCCTCATTTTTATTGCTGGCCCTCATATTCTTGTGTATTTGGTCATTGGTGGAGGCGGTGAGGGATGAAAGGGTGAATCGCTTCCATTGGATCCAGCGTACAAATGCAGTGCCTTTTAACATTCTTCCCAGTCAAATGTTTACCTATTAACCATCTGTGGGGCAAGTCTGGTAGTTCTAGCTGAACACCGGGGCCTCCACAGGAGAACTGGATACATCTTTTTTGTGGTCCTGCTATATCCTCGAACTTTACGGGATAAACCACTAAAATGCACCCCCTGATGTCAAATCTTTTTCTGGGATTCTTGGTACCTTGTTCTGGTCCTCCTGAGAATAAAACAATTCGAATCCTAACTTTTTCATAAAGTTCTGTAGCTTATTTTCTGATGCTCCAAAAGTATCAAAAGTATCCAAACCTTCAGGCAAGGCTTATCAGGCACCAGTCTGAAGGTTTACGTTACAGCAGGGGTGCCTATAATTCCAGTTCAGGTGTACAGAAAAATGTCCAAGGACAACTGGTTCCTGGGATCAGCAACTTCAACTCCCTGGGTCCACAGGCCATCTTCACTCAAGAAACATGGGAAGGTTTCAAATGGTCAGGCTGAAGAAATGTGCAGGGACAAGTGGTCTACTGGGGCTCTCCCAGGCAGCCACAGATTACTCCTGCACGCTCTACCTTCAGGAGTGAAGTTCCTCAGGGTGAAAAGACTTCCTGGCAGAACCTTGACACCTATATCTTTAAGGGTGAACAAGACTCTAGTGCCACAGACCTTGGGGAAAGTTCTGGCTCTAAAGATACAGATACACAGCTGGAAAAACGTCTTTCTAATACTCAGGAATGCAGGCAGGAATCATTTCTTCACGGCAGGAGGCATGAAGTCTTATTATCGTCACGTAGAACCTGAAAATTGTGCCCTGAGAGGGGGGCAAGTTGGGAGTTTTAAATGACAGTATGTGATCAACTTGGCAAATCAAATTTCTCTGCCTTAGATGTTTCAGACTCAGTTCCTGTTTTCGGCATATGGTTTAAGACAAAACCTCATCCAGCGTTCCTCCTCGCTACAGAAAAACCATATAGAACAAGCATTGAAAATGCAATAGGTCTCACCTTTGATTAAGTTAAAGCCATTTGCTTTGCTAATGGTATTGTATAGCAAAGCAAATGGCTTTAACTTAATAAGAGGTGAGACCTATTGCATTTTTAATGCTTGTTCCTATTCCTTTCTTTATCTTGTCCTCTCCACACATCTATATATCCATTCATTTAATAATAAATGCTTCTCACTTGTAATCTGTTCTCTTTCCTTACACCTCAGTTGTTCTGGATTGCCCTATCATCTTCCGGTATCCTTTTCCTTTAGCCGTCTCTACCAGCTTTCCTCCAGTCAGTTCCACCATCTCTTTGTTTTCCTTCCTTCTTTAGTATCATTTTCAGTAGTCTCCCTTTTTGTCTTTCATACACCGATTCTTCCCTCGTTTTCCTGTCATTTAAAGTCCCTTTGTACTTAGTCTCTGTCTCTGAGAATGGTACTGATGAAGTGGGTTAGGCGGGGTGGGTAGGGAGCATTGGTGCAGGAGTTCTAGTTAAACTGTACATAAAGTGTGTGAGCTTGCACAGTTACCACAGCGAGTAGATAAAGGAGGCCTGTTCTGCAGATACATCTGATAATGCATTTGCAACTCCTCCAGCCTCACTGTCAATGACCATGGCTCTAGAAAGTATCACCCATAAGGAATGTGGTCCTATCAGTACACTGATGGAGTGCAGAGCTGTGAATCCTTGATGCGTGATGTGGGGACAGGGGTTGCATTATGCAGCCCAAAAAGAGTGTGTGACATATCTTAATGGTATAATAGTAAAGAATTGACTAGAATGGCTCAGTTAGCTCAGGCAAAAAGAAATTATTGTATTGGCTCCTAGCTGTGGTATGGCTCACCCCTGTAATGGAGATGTGCAATCTTTCCATTCTAAGTATTTTCAACCTTTGAAACTTGAATTTTTTAACAATTGTATGGTGCATGAGAGTTGATCAACTTCTATCTCCTCATGGCCTGGAATGTTTAGTCTGTGCCTTTGTGTCAAACGACTTGGACTATGAGAAGGCCCTCCATTCAGAAGTCCCCCTGGTTCTCCTGAAGAGATGTTATTCAGTGTTAATCACAGGCCCTGCACTACTACCCTTCTGAGGCATGCTGCTTGGTTTGTTGATACATCGCCCACTCGCAGTGATCTGGCATAGCTTTCTATCAGCTTCCTGATCGAGTAGAACATGGACTCTTGATGAAGGTCTTTTAAGCTGTGCCAAGTCATGGTTCGGTTCACCCAACGAAAATAACTACGATTCCCCTGGTATACAGACCCACTGTTTGTAAATGTGTTAATTGAAAAATAAAAGGAATTCTGAATATTCAACTAGAATCAGACCTCGAGGATCATGGAGTATACAAGCTACACAGCCGCATGTTTTCCATGAGATTGGTCGATCATTCAATATTCCACCATGTTCCGACTGTCATCTCAAGATTGTGCGACTACTGTTGTAGGCAAGTAAGTCATGCTTCACGCTCTGTACCATGCCAATTCAAGGTCTGCCAATCAGAAGTTCCTTTTCTTTGCAGCCTACAATGCTAGACTGGAGGTGCGATGTTTCTGTATGCAGCATGAGACTCTTATTCAGCCTTCTATTTCCAGCTCCTTGTTATTGCATTGTACTATGGTCTTCTGTTGTATAGTGCTATAATCTGACCTAGAACAGGGAGAGTGATTTGCATGAACAAGAAATAGCGAACATGATGGCCATCTCATGAGAGTATCAGAATAACCGCACACTACTCCATCCCCACCCCCTCCAACCACACCACACCTCCATTAAGATCTTCGGTGCCAGGGAAACGATGCAAAGCTGCCTTACATTAGCCTCAGCCATCCCTCCCTGCTCACCTAAACTGACACCATTCGGTGGCATGTTTCTTTAATAGCAGCCGCGCGCTGGTTGGGTGTCTTCTTGCTGCTGTCATGGATACCTTCCGCCATTCCTTGAAGCAGCCTGGCCCTGCCTGCTCGGTAACAAGTCCTCATTAAGATAATGCACAGCAGGTGTAACCGATAGCCGAGGTCTGGCCAAAGAATCTGAGTGGAACTGACGGATTCGGTTTCCGACCAAATTCCGCGTCTAGAGCCCCCCTCGCGCTGTGCCTGAGTGAGGGGACGCGGCTGCGCCCCGTGCGAGAAGCTAACCAGACGGCGGCCGCGACTTAACGATAATGAGTGGTGGGGTTATTGCGCGGGGCATTTATGTGCACAAAAGACTGAGGGGAGAGGATGGGGGAGGACGCGTCGCACGGATATCTATGCTAAAAGGAAGCTGCATTTACGGCTCCCCGCGGCTATGAAGCCAGCATTAAAATAGTTTGTGCAGGAATTTCCCGAACAATGCACATCCTGTATCCTGTCGGAGTAGCTGGGACCAGAGACCTTTTACCGAGCTCTCCTGGAGCTAGGAGGCGGCCCTTGCGATGGGACCAAGGCAAATAAAGGGATGTGAACCAGTCGTGGACGTGCGCTCAAGTCGCAGTCTTTAAAAAGCGTAAACACAATCTCTGGTTGCAACCCTAAAATAAACAACGGCAATGCAAAAAAAACGAATCCGTCTCCTTTCTGATAAATTTGCGTGATTTTAGTCTCGGTTTCATGATAATGTGAAAAGGCATGCTAAGATGCTATTACCCTTTCACCCCCAAACCCTTTCCAGCCAGCTGCATTAAACCTGTACAAAAAAAGCGGGATTCTTCACTTAACGGAATCAAATTACAAGTAAAACAACGGCAAAAAAAACCACACAAGCCAAACTTTTGATACTCTCGAGGAATCTTGAGATAAAAGGTATCTACTTCCACACTGCTGACTACCAGCCAGCAGCGGCTCACAAACCAACAGCGAAATACAAAGAAAAACTTTCCTGTACTTTTGTTGGCTTGAAAGTAATTATGGTTTTAACGGGCGCTGGCAACTTTAGCCGTTCTCACCCCCGCTCTCACGTTCAAGCACAGAAGAAACCTCTGGAAATGCCCAGACGTGGCGAGCACACAGCAAACAGAAAGAAAATGTTTGTTCTCCCAAGTGCTAAAATAAACTCACAACAGCATTTTTCGCCAGGTCAGTTCTTGGGAGAAAACGTCACAACACACAGCACATCAGATAGAATACAACAGCATCCTTGCTTGGCCGGTCGGTTGTTGTGAGACACGTCATAGCACACAGGACCTTGTGCAGAATGTAACAGTAAAACACAGAGCATCACACAGAAACAGCATTCTTCGCAAGGTCAGCTGTCACAACGTACACGGCACAGGACATCACACAGAATAAAAGAGTAAAACACAGGATGTCACACATAACACAACAGCATCATTCCCCCGGTCAGCTGTTGGGAGAATACGAGCCACAACACACAGGACATCACACAGAACACAACAGTAACACACTTAACACAACAGTAACACACACACTACATCGCACAAAACACAACAGCACCATCCGCCTGGTCGGTTGTTTGGTGAATATGACAGGGTAAAAGGATCGCGAAAGTGAAAGCGATCGCGATTGTAAAAAAAACAAGCAGCCGTGAAAGCGATCGCCCGAAGCCCACGCTAATTAAAAGCACACGCGAAGCGGCATTTTCGTTGCTATGGCAACAAAATGGCGTCGGACTGTCCACAGTCCCTACGGACACGCTCATGCTGTTTGCTATGGACAAATGGGGAGAGCAACCATGTTTGTCCATGCAGACGCGTGCATGAAAGCCCTCGGCAGAATTGATTCCAAAAGGTACTCGCAATAGCGAGAGCAGCGCATGCGCTGCTTTCGCCAGGCGAGACCTAAAAAGTCTGATTCCTATCTTCCAGTATTTCCGACTCTCAAAATCCTACCCATGGCTGGCCAAGTTGCTAAAGAAAATCTCCACCCTCAATCCCTTAATGTGAAATTGGATGCACTGCACCAACAAATCTAATCTGTGTTTCAGAGGGAAATGTGACGTGTGTTAAGGGTGCAAGTTCCCCTATGTTCATGAGCCCTTTGTGTGTATGGGATTTGAAGCCAATTAGTCACCTGAGTCCCAGGGGTGATGCTGCATGAACATTAGCAATTATGTGTCAAAAATGTAGCATATGTTTCTAATATTAAAACCTTTAAAACACGGAATAGTAATGTAGAAAATTGAGGTTGAATGTTTCAATTGATTTTATGCATGATCTATGAATTGCAAATTTGAAGCTTGCAGCATTTGCCTAATTGACATTAGTAATTGAGAGTTTTTTCAATGTCACAATTTTGAAATCAGACTTTTGCAGTTGGCTTCAAAGGCATGACTTTAAGCACATATCACCTTTTTAGATGCCAGTGGGATAGGCCTGGGCATTGAACTCCGCTCCGTTCGCGGAGTTTTCTGCACTCCGCACTCCGCGGAGCTCGCGGAGTGCAAGAAAACCCCGCTTCGCGTAGTGCAGCAGAGTTTTTTCCCCGCTCACGCTCGCAAGCGGTAAGTTCCCGAGCGCGACCTGCTGCTCGGGTAGAATTTCTACCCGAGCTGCAGAAAGACCATTGCGAACAGCAGTTCGCACTACACTCCGCCACTTGCGGAACTTCGCAGAGTTTTTTTGTACCTGCGAGAAGTTCCGCGTAGCAAAACTCCGCAAACTACGCCCAGGCTTACAGTGGGACAATATTTTCTGCAAATTTCAGCCAACTACACAAAACCTTTGCACACAACTCCAATTGACTTATTAAAGTATCAATAATGGCAATTTGCTTTTTTTTAGCAAAAACATTTTTCTTTCTCAGGGCACAGCACGTCGCTAGAATCTGATCAGCTGCCCCAGAGTTCAAATACCAGATTTCCAGATTAAAAAATGAAAAGAATTGGTGGAATATGGCAAAAGATACATTTCCTTACAGGGCACATGAACGTGACTTGGTGGCCTCATAGAGGCTGTTCAGACTGTAAGTATGAGATATGAAGCAAGGTAAGTAATGTCATCTGCAGCTATGTTTGCATTATCAGCATACTGGCTGAAGGCTTGTGTCGCCACCCTCCATGCCCCAGAATGGCAGGTGGATGTTATTAAGGTCATGGCTGGAAAACATTCTAAGGGAAAGGAATTAGTCAGTGGAAGAAGTATTAGTGGCTTTGCTGAGGAATCGAAAGAGAAGTAAGAGTTTAAAGGAGAACCTTTTAATCTCAGACTAACTAAGGGCAGATGAGCTCAAAACTAAGTACATGCCCAGTATATATTTCCTACATTTTCCAGTCGCAGGATCCAGAGTGGAGTCAAGCGTGTGTAACTCACAGTCCGAGAGCTGGACTGAGGGGAGGTGCATGACCAACTTCTACTCTTTCGGGATTCTCTGAGCGGCTAAAAGTTATCTCAGTTCTCTAGTATTGAATCTTTCCTAGATTCACATGCTTGAATCTTCCCAAACGTCTTGATGAGAGTCCCACAGTAATAATTACATGCAATGCATAGCAAAGCATTGAGAACCATAGAAAAATCAAGGGACATTGTTAACCAATTCAAATTGTTTTAAAAGAGGCAACACTCAGCCAATCAGAGCACAGCGCCTGAAACACTGTTCCCCTGCTGGGCCACAAACCTCAGATTTCTAGCTGCATGTCATGTGTGAGGGGGTCTCCCCGAGCTCTGCTCAGTTCTTCAGTGCTTCAGTCAACTTTTGACCTTTCTCTCAGAGAAATATGTGTTTGACTCTTCAAACAGCTTGAGGTTGAGCTATGTTTCTTCTTGACTAAAATAACAAGTCAGAAGGGTCTAAAAAACAACTTTTTAGACCATGTAAAACTAGTGGAAAACCAAGATTATTTTCAGAGGATCATCATAAAGAATGTTTGCATTGCTTACATCCTCATCACACACCTAAAGAATGTAAGCGTTGCATAACCTTTTCTGCTAAAACTTTGGAAGATTGGGATGCAAGATTACTTCTGTGGCTACAGTAGAAAAAGGTCTTCGGGGATCCCACTTCTGGTGATGAAGGCTAGAGTGCAACTTTGCCAACCAGAAAACATAAACATGAGGACACAACTTCATATGAAGAATCTTCAAAGAAAATAAAATAAAATAGAAAATCAGCAGAAGCTGACAAACCAATAGTTAAGGGGGTTTCTATGTCACCTCCCTCTCATTAAAGACCTTCTGAAACGACATCTGAGTCAGTAACTGCTTTTAAGGAGCCTTCCTCTAGTAAAATACGGTTGACAGTGGATACTCCGTTGATGAGTGACACATCGATGAAGCAATCTTCTATGAGACCGTCCACGAGTACAACATTGATGACTACCACATCGGATATGCCAATGACATGGATGACGACGACAACTTCTTCCTCATCGTCGAGAACATTGACAATGATGCCCTCATCAATGAAACCATTGACGGCAATATCGTCAATGGGCTATCTGCTATCGACAGTTAAAACAACTTCATCTCAAATACAAGCTGTCGTCAAGAAACCAAAATCTTCTTTGTCGCCGGCACCGCCGATGCCACATAAGGATACAATGTTGATTACTGAGGAGGGGATTCCGGTGACCTTAAATCTGGATAAGCCATCCCCAAGTAAGGTGCCACCACTTCCTCCTGCATGCCTCCGGTAGGTGGAATTCTCTGATGAAGACGGCGGGTCGTTGGGCCACCTTATAGTCACATGCAGCTTCACGTTAAGTGCCAAGAGGTAGATGATGACAAACTGAGTAAGTAGCCTTCCTCCTACTTAGAAGAGGATTACTCTTTTCAGGATAGGCCACAATATGCTTAACGTTGTTATGAATCCTTTCAAGATCACTATCCATATGAGGAGCCATATAAGGATCAACCTCACTTGTAAGAAGATACAAGGGTGTCTATGACTCTGGTAACAGATCCTCGTCTCATGCTAGATGATTACTACAGAAGATTCCCTAAGGATAATGCACTGCCAGTAGTGAGTCAATAGGCTACCCCAGTGCGTTCTGATACTCCATGTATCACATCACTTCCTCAACAACAGAAAAGCCTGTTAGGCCTGCAAACTCGATGGAACCACAAGTTTTACCTCCGATCACAGTACATGGCGACTACGTAGACAGAAGACATTGGATGTTTTCATGAACTTCTGGAGCGAGGTTCAAAATGTTTAAACCTTCCAATCGTGGTGAAGTAAACAGATTATTTTCTGTACGATTTCAAAGATTCGGAAAGAAAATCAGTTAAATCAATTCCTATTGTAGAACATATTTGGGAAGAAGAGCTAAAACTTGTGAAGAACCCGGCATCAGTGGCAGCAGTCATCCCTCGGCTTGATAAAAAATATAAAGCTCCCAAGAACTCGCCTGCATGTTTGATCGGGCAGCCACATACAGATTCAGGAGTCCAGGTCCAGGAATCCTTCTACCCCATTTTCAGCTCCACCGGATAAAGAGGGCCAACGTTTGGATAATAAGGGAAAAAGGTTCTCAGCAATGGTGGCCATAACCATAAGAGCATCCAACGAGTAGGCTATTTTAGGAAGGTATGTCCAAATTTTTAGATACACCACAACCTGCCCTCTGGGATGTCTAGGGCATGCCTTAGGGGTGACTTATATGTATTTGAAAAGAAGATTTGGGCCTGACAAGAGGTATATTTTGGCAGGTTGAAATGGCAGTTTAAACTGCACACACAGGCTGCAGTGGCAGGCCTGACACATGTTTAAGTGGCTGGTACAATTAGCCCTGAAGGCCTTATAGTAGCATTTAATTTACAGGCCCTGTGTACATGTAGTACTACTGTACTTGGTACTTACAAGTAAATTAAATATGCCAATTGGGTGAAAGCCAATGTTACTAATGTAGCACAAATTTTGCTCTTTCTTTTGTAGTGGTGCATCATAATCACGAGTAGTACGCACCCGCATATAATCCTTTGGCATATTAACCTGGGACAGTAGAACGTGACTGTATTAACGTGAAAGATGACGTGTTAGGGATATTTTCAATGTAACCTGAAGAGATTAACGTTGAATTCACATGTGTTTAGTTGAAAATATTAACATGCAGAATTCGTACCTGCGGCTGACAATTATTCACACATTTGATGTACTTATGTAACGTGTTCATTTAGAAATGCTCAGTAAAAGTGTTCATTTTATATGTAATTTCGTGAGGCCTGTGTGCTATTCTCTTATGTGGGCCGATTTCTGTAGGCCTGAAATAAATTTTTCCCTAGGAGCTCTCACATTAGATTTAATAGTCGAATTTCATGTGCATGTTGAATTTGTCCTTTCTCACGTTTCTGTTGCAGGTGGAAAATTCATCCTTGCTAGCTAGAATAATGGGGCATATTACTAAGGTCCGGCGATGATTATCGCTCAGCCGCTTAGCGCGAGGATAATTATCGCCTGACTAACGCTGAATTTTATCACTGAGATAGCGTGCTATCAGCAACGCTCATCTCAACAGTGATAAAATTGCAGCGCTAACTGCCAAATGTGCGATTATCGCTGGAAATCCAGCGATAATCACACAACTTTTGGCGATAGCTTGCTGATAGGGCAGGACAGACTCAGCCATGATATCCACCTTCCATTGGATATCATGGCTAAGTCATACTGAGAGCAGGCGTTAGAAAAGTAGCGCTAACCGCGGTTAGCGCTACTTCTCTAATCGCTCTGCATGTTCGCCTGCAGCTTGATAATAGGAGAAATGTCGGTTAGCGACATTTCTCCTGTTATCCTGGGAAGGAACGCCCACTTTGCATCTCATTAGAGATGCAGAGCGAGCGTAGGGAAAACGGGTGCTAACATGCGTTAATGCATGTTAGCACCCGCCTTGGTAATAGGGCGGTAATATTATCTCCGCTTTTTTGGCTCTTAAAGCCAAAAAAGTGGAGATAATGGCCCTTGCTAATATGCCCCAATGTCTTTGTTTTAGGAGTTAGGCTTAGGGAGAAGAGGATACATTGAGCGTTGATACTGATAATGGAGAACTGTTGTACTTTCTCATCGGAGCAAGCCTAGGAATCAAGGTCATCTCGTCAAGGCCTGGGAGCATCGCTGCCTAATAGAAAATCACCTACGAGGAGGTGGCTTGACTGGATGATGTGAAGCTGCAATGCATCTTGCGATACTACCTGTGGAATTGATGTATCGAAGTTAGGGAAAGTGTACCCGGGACCACTGCCTTGCCTTGAGAGAGAGAATCTTAGAATGAGCTCTGTAGCTTTATGCTACTTGACCCATCTGATGTGAAGTGACTCCTTAGGAAAGCTTCACATGCTGACAGCTTAATGGATCTTGCCTTGGGAAATGCTATGTAGGGATGTCATGCTAGTCGTAGCTTAGGGACAGATTAATGCTTTATACCCACGAACTCTCAATGAAGGGGAATCTCGATGTCTGCTCAGTCATCTTTTGTATCCTGGTTCTCGAACTAATCATTCTGTGCATGTTGCACTGCCTTAATTTCATCCGTAGATTTGGCTTTGTATTAGTTCAGATGTATTTCTACACCCTCACCTTGAGGTGCCTGTATGTCCAGTTGTTCTTGGCTTTGTAATAAATTAACCAAACAAAGCTTGGGAGTCTGTGATTCTTAATGGTCATGGTAAATTGGAATTGAAATGATTGATGGGCTAACAATTTCACTCCCTGCCAAGCTTTCATGCTGAAAAAAAGAACCATTGATCTGAGGTTCCAGAGTGGATCTAGAACATGGAACCCGGCTCCTTCAGTTGGTAGCAGAGTTAGATGGTTTTCACATGATGAGAGGGGGGAATCCAGAAAAATTTAGAAAAGACCTAGACCCATAGAGCCACAAAATAGAGCCCAATGATCGAGAGCAGAGAACGACGGACTTTGGCGGAGACCGACAGAGCTTGATGGTGCGGCGAGAACAGTGGCAAACAGAGGAGTGAGTATTAATAGGGATGCGTCATGTGTTAGATTGCGGGAGTGTGATGATTGTATTATGTCTGGCGGAGTTAGTGTGAGAGCTGAGTGAATGTGGTTTCGGGCCGGACGTGGTCCAAGGATTGAGATTTGAATTTCAGATCCCTAAGTGGCCTAAGATCCCGGGATATATTAAATGGTGTAGAAGACACCGAGTAATTGTAATTGTCTGACTGCAGATTTAAGGAGTTGTCGTGAGACGTCATCAGCACTTCCACCTAAGACAAGGAACTTTGAGTGAATGGTACGTGTGGGAATCGTGTGGTAAACCTTGTGTACAGGGGTGGACTATATTGATTCAGGTGACCAGCGCAGGTCGAGGGTCGCTGTGTGTGAATGTTTTTGAGTGATTGAATTCTATTGATCTCTTAGAAAGGCAGACAATTACGGAGTTGTTATTGTGTGAGTGAACGCATGAACGAAGTGACCCGATTAGGGTCACTCACGACCACCTCTCAGCTTTCCGTACCAAATGAAGAGTCATTTTCCAAAGAAATCAAATTCACTATTTTATGCCTGGCAAAACATTTGCAAATGCTTTTATCCAAAAGACGGCCCTTAGACCGTACCAAATACAAACCAAAATGGTACCATATCCACAAAAAATCCAAAACAAACTCACCTGATGTATACAGGTGTTGCGGGACGGAATAAGGTACACGCAGCCCAACTCGTGGCAGTGAGGGTTTTATTTTCCCTAATACACGCCTTCTATTGGAAGCCAGGGTCACAGATCAACAGTTGGTATAATGTCCGTCTTTCCTTCCTTAGGGGGCGCGTCTCCGTGGGTTCTTGGGTCTTCCTCTCTTCCCGGGGTCGTCTGCAGGGGAATTGCTCCGCGGCCGTATCAGGAAGAGAAGGAAAAAGGGGACGTAAGTGCTGGATAACAGCCTGTCTCTATTAAGGGTAAAGGAGTGAGGAAGGCACGCGTGATACACATCTACTGAGGCAGTGAGGGTGCACACGACTTATGGGAGGGAGTGCGAGTGAAAGGGAACGGGAGCGTACCCCTGGGGTGTATAACGAACAAGGGGTCCCGTGCTACTGCGCAGGCTTCTCCCTCCTCCCGACCCAGCCCGTGAGGCGGTCCCGTACCTGTGTGAGCCACGCTCCTCCTGGAGCGTGGCTGGGCGGAGCGCGGTGCCGTTGGCCTCCTGGCTCTCCCGGGGCGTCCGATATCCTGACAGCACGGCTCCAATCTTCTCTCCTCACACAACTCTTCTCCTCGTCCCTGGCGTCTTCACCGACTTCCGCTCTCTCCTCTCCGGTGTAGGCACACACCTTCGATGTGGAACTCCAGCCACTTATTGGTCCTGGCGGGACGACGTCACTGAAAGGGGGAGAGGCCTCCTCCTCGAGGCTTTCCCAGTTAAAGGGGCCGCTGCATTCTACCGCTACCCTTTCTTCTGATTGGTAGGATGACGAAGTCCAGTCCTCCGGCTGCAGGGAAACAAGAGGGGAAGATAGGGGTGTCGCGGTCCACCAGTCCGCCATAGTCCCCTCTCCGTCCCGTTCCGACCCTGCCTCGTCACAGTCCCCCCCACCAGGATTCTCCCGATCGGGGAGAGGAAACACCTGGGACAGATAATCAGCGTTCCCATTGTCCTTCCCCTGTCTGTGTAGGACTTTGAACGAAAATGGCTGTAGTGACAAGAACCAACGGAGGACCCTGGGATTTTGTGCTCTGTTCCGTGCCATCCACTGTAACGGGGCATGGTCTGTGTACAAGGTGAATGGTCGGCCCTCGAGGTAATAACGGAGTTTATCTATGGCCCATTTAATGGCCTGGCACTCTCGCTCAATGGTGGGGTATTTAGTCTCCCTCGGGAACAGCTTCCTACTTATGTACAACACCGGGTGTTCAACCCCGTCATCTGCCAACTGGGACAACACGGCACCCAAGCCATAATTAGAAGCGTCCGTATGCAGAATGAAAGGTTTGTGGAAGTTGGGTGCAGATAATATTGGACTGGAGGTGATGGCGTTTTTCAGTGTATGGAATGCCTCTACCATTTGTGGGGTCGGGTTTAGCAGGCACTGGGGTTTTATGTCTTTTCTCAGGGTGTCTGTTAGGGGTGTCGCGATTTCTGAAAACCGAGGGATAAAACGGCGGTAATATCCGATCAGTCCCAAAAAGGCCCTCATGTCTCTTCTGGTAGTGGGAAACGGTGTTTCAGCGATGGCACAAATTATTTTCCTTCTGGGGCGCTTTCGCTCCGTGTCCTAGTAGATAGCCTAGGTATCTAACCTTGTGAAATGCGATTCTGGATTTCTTGGAATTGATGCGTAACCCGGCCTGCTCGAGAGCATGAAGGATGGTTTGGAGATGCTTGATGTGGGCTTCCCACGTATCACTGAAGACCACAATGTCGTCCAGGTAGGCCGAACAAAACGACTGGTGATCTTGTAACACAGTATTCATTAGCCGTTGGAATGTGGCAGGCGCTCCATGAAGCCCAAAAGGGAGCACGTTAAACTCATACAGGCCGTCTGGGGTGGAAAAGGCTTTTTTGCGACGGTCTTCCTCCCTCAGGGGCACCTGCCAGTAACCCTTGGTCAGGTCTATGGTGGTTATATACTTAGCGTCCCCCAGTTTCTCGACCAAGTCATCGACCCTAGGGATGGGATAACCGTCGAAGGTGGAGATGTCGTTCAAGGCGCGGAAATCCATTCAGAAACGCGTAGACCCATCGGGTTTCGGTACCATCACTATTGGAGATGACCAGTTGCTTTTGGAAGGTCGGATGATGCCCAACTGCAACATATCCTGTACCTCTTTCTGTATCATGGCCCTCTTGGCTGCAGGTATTCTGTATGGGCGTTGCTTGATGATCTTCCCCGGGGTTGTTTCGATACAATGTTCGGCTAGACTCGTCTTCCCAGGGATGTCCGAAAACAGCGGAAAAAAAGGCTTTAGAGCTGTGAACAGTTCGGTTTGTTCCTTCCCTGTTAGTTCCTCATTAATGACCAGTTGCTCCATCGTGTTCCCTAGTGGTTTGAGGTTTGGTAAGGTCAGGTGGGCAGTTTTGGGTATTGGACCCAACCATTTTTTTAATATATTTATGTGATAGGTCTGTTTCTTGGTAGGGGTTATCTGTAGTTGGTAGGTTGTTTTTCCTATGACCCGTATGACCTTGTATGGACCCAACCATTCGGATTGGAACTTCCTGGTCAAAGAGGGTAGGAGGACTAGGGCCCAATCGTCAAGGGAAAGTCTTCTCCATTTCTTTCCTTTGTCGTAGAAGGTCTTCTGCTGGTTCCTGCGGTGTTCCAGGTGAGAGTATGCTATCTTACAAAGTTTTCCTATTTTGTTTTTCAGTTGTTGGGTGTATTCCAACACTGTTCGGGTCTCTGCGGATTCTTCCTGTTCCCACGCGTCTTTCGTCATCTCCATCAATGACCGTGGCTGTCTTCCATAAAGGAGCTCGAATGACGAGCACCCCAGGCTGCTCTGGACTTGGGCTCTGATTACGTACAAGGCCAGAGGTAGCAACTGATCCCATTCCCTGCCTTCTACAGAGAGCATTTTCTTCAATGTAGTCTTCAATGTCCTGTTGTATCGTTCCACAAGACCGTCTGTCTGGGGGTGGTAGACGGATGTTCGAATATGCCGAAGATCCAGGGTGTGACAGACTTCCTTCATCAGGCGGGACACGAATGGGGTGCCCTGGTCCGTGAGGATCTCTTTCGGGAAACCCACCCTAGCGAAGAATTCCACCAGCCTGTCGGCGATGTTCCGGGTAGTAGGCGCTCTTAGGGGGAAGGCCTCCGGGAAGCGGGTCGCTTAATCCACTATGACGAGGGCATACTGGTTCCCTTTTTGGGTTTTAGGGAGGGGTCCGATGAGATCCATTCCGACCCTCTCGAATAGGTTTCCTACTATCGGCAGTGGTTGTAAGGGAACGGCTGGGGCGCCTTTGTAAGTTCTTTTTTTGGCACACTCCGCATTCCTGGCAATGGGTTTGGACGTCTTTGTAGATGCCTGGCCAGAAGAAGTTCCTCAATACGTTTTGCGTGGTCTTTTCGGTTCCTGTATGCCCTGCTGTGAGGTGTGAATGAGCAAAGAAAAGTATCTGATCCCTAAAGGTTTTGGGGACCAATAGTTTGGGCGGGTCGTTGGACCTGCCCTTGCGGTACAACAGTCCTTCCTGTATTAGAAACTGGGGATATGTTGAAGAGGGATTACCCTGGTTTTGATGGGCGTTCTCCCAGGCGTTGAGCAACGTAGCATCGTTTGCCTGGGCGAACCTAAAACTTCGATCCATCAACCAAGGCTCCGGGGTAAGGAGGGCGGTTTGGGGCTCAAATGTGCTTGTCTGGTGTGTGGACAAGGTGTGTCGAAACAGGGTCAGGAACTCAGGGTTGTCTGTGCCTATGATCAGATCCTCTGGCAAACCTCCTAGCACTCCCACCTTTACTCTACAGGGGGGGGTATATTTGGGATACAGGACCACTGAGGCTAGAGGATATTGTCGAATGTCCCCATGTACGCACTTGATGTGCACCAGCGCGTCGGGGATAAGCTGAGAAGGATGTAAAAGAGCCTGCTGTATGACGGATTGTTTACACCCGGAATCTAGGAGCGCTTTTACCTCCCTCCCATTCACCTGTACACTTACGTGGAATGTACCTCCCATCTCAGCGGTATATAGGATGGCCTTTGGGATATAACCCACTTCCATGGGTTCCTCAGTTGGTTTACGCCGGGGACAGAGGCGGGCGATGTGGCCCCAGTCCCCACAGTCGAAACATTGTGGACCCCGGAATGTGGGAACATCAGGTTTAACGGATCTGAATTTAGCAGGTTCGGTTAAGGAACGTATTTTTCTCTCAGGCCGCAAGGGGACAGTGCGCTGGGGTTTTTCTACTTCCCACACAAGGGTACGTGGTTGAGCTCGCGCATAAGTTGTAGCCATCTCAATCACTTGCTCTGGTGTAAGATGGGAATGCTGCTTCAACCATCGTTGTGTATTATACGGGAGGGCTTCGAGGAACTGTTCTAAGTATATATGGTTCATAATCTCCTCCTTGGTACTTGTGGAGGGGCGTAGCCATTTATCCGCAGCCATCTTGAGGCGAAAGTACAACGTTTTGGGATTTTCCCGGCCAGTCCCTTTTCCTTCCTGAACCGAACCCGGTATGCCTCAGCGTCAAGACCGAGGTGGTCCAGGATAACATCTTTGATTTCCGCATAGGGGGTATCACCAGCAGCGTTCGCGACCTGATATGCGGCCTGTGCTTCTCCTGTTAGTAAAGGGGCAAGGAAGAAGGGCCACTTGTCCTCAGGCCAGCCGCATGCTCGAGCGGCCCGCTCAAAATTCAAGAGAAAGGCGTCGGGGTCCTCCCCGTGTATGTACTTTTGTAGTGACACCCCGGATGGTCCATGGTGGGTACCTCGATAGTCTTTAGGCATAGGGACCAGTGTTTCCATTACCATTTTCTGCAGCCCCTCCAACTGCGCAGCAATCGTGTCCTTGAAGACGTCGCGATCGGCCTGCGCCAACGTCATCTGTCTCTCGACCGCCCATTCTAGTTTCTCTTGTCCTTTTACTAGGTGTTGTATCAGGGCGTCCATCATATAGTTACTGATGGGTGATGTTAGAGCGCCCGCATTCTCCACCACTTGTTGCGGGACGGAATAAGGTACACGCAGCCCGACTCGTGGCAGTGAGGGTTTTATTTTCCCTAATACACGCCTTCTATTGGAAGCCAGGGTCACAGATCAACAGTTGGTATAATGTCCGTCTTTCCTTCCTTAGGGGGCGCGTCTCCGTGGGGTCTTGGGTCTTCCTCTCTTCCCGGGGTCGTCTGCAGGGGAATTGCTCCACGGCCGAATCAGGAAGAGAAGGAAAAAGGGGACGTAAGTGCTGGATAACAGCCTGTCTCTATTAAGGGTAAAGGAGTGAGGAAGGCACGCGTGATACACATCTACTGAGGCAGTGAGGGTGCACATGACTTAGGGGAGGGAGTGCGAGTGAAAGGGAACGGGAGCGTACCCCTGGGGTGTATAACGAACAAGGGGTCCCGTGCTACTGCGCAGGCTTCTCCCTCCTCCCGACCCAGCCCGTGAGGCGGTCCCGTACCTGTGTGAGCCACGCTCCTCCTGGAGCGTGGCTGGGCGGAGCGCGGTGCCGTTGGCCTCCTGGCTCTCCCGGGGCGTCCGATATCCTGACAGCACGGCTCCAATCTTCTCTCCTCACACGACTCTTCTCCTCGTCCCTGGCGTCTTCACCGACTTCCGCTCTCTCCTCTCCGGTGTAGGCACACACCTTCGATGTGGAACTCCAGCCACTTATTGGTCCTGGCGGGACGACGTCACTGAAAGGGGGAGAGGCCTCCTCCTCGAGGCTTTCCCAGTTAAAGGGGCCGCTGCATTCTACCGCTACCCTTTCTTCTGATTGGTAGGATGACGAAGTCCAGTCCTCCGGCTGCAGGGAAACAAGAGGGGAAGATAGGGGTGTCGCGGTCCACCAGTCCGCCATAGTCCCCTCTCCGTCCCGTTCCGACCCTGCCTCGTCACAACAGGTTAAACAAATGTATTCTCCACGACCGACTCCTCAGACCAAACGGTCAGATCCAAGGGTTTCGACGTTCAGGACTCCAGTCGGGATGACCACTGGGCGAGGCACCATCCGGCGGGACAGAAGAGGCAGCTGCGAGTACCAGGAACTCTTTCGTGCAGGGATCCCTGATCCATCCGTCCGACCCGACGATGGCCTCGACCTCCCCTCCCGTCCGTGGAAGGGGATGGGTCACTCACCCTTAGGAGTCCCTGTTCCGGCGCCAACTGAAGGAAGTGACCCGATTAGACTCGGGTCACTCACGACCACCTCTCAGCCTTCCGTACCAAATGAAGTCGGTCAGACAGTAGAGAATACAAACCAATATATGTTTATTCAGATACACTCGAGCGGCGCCCGGTCTGCCCAGTCTCTTAGGAGTGCTGCAGAGGGACTGAAAATCAAAAGCATAGAGATACATATTATACTATTCGTAACTGGATTAAAACACGCCCATAATGGAATTTTCCAAGCAGATGCAGCTAGACGGTACAATACAAAAAAGTTAAGTTTCGATCCTCATATCGTGTATTACCTCAGAAGCTCAAGGTTCTTTCTTCCTGCACCCGCCACTGGACAAGTGGAGAGGACCTTTATCTAGTGGGAAGGTATGCAGCACATGAACAGTGTATTCATTAACGAGGAAAGTTTCATCATTCTGGGAAATGAAACCTAACGGGGGCCTTTTCTCAGAAACGAGCAAAGGTTAGTTTCACTCACGCATCTGAAAGGGCGTCTAAACCCAAAATGGTGCAGCGAATGCTAACTTACATTTTTCTATTCTAACACGCAAACGTAGAAATTGTGAAGGAGGGTGAGCCGCTGCGAGGAGGGAAATGGTGACGTTAGAGTGTGCCATACTGCGATAGGTCAGTTGGTGTAACGCCGTGCTGGGATTGGGTGGTAGTCATCAGGAAGCTGCGATTGAAAAACTGTCTATTGAAAGAAAATTCTGATCTAATCATGCGATGTTTTAGGGTGTTACGAGATCTGTTCAGGAGAGATCAGGGAGTGGTTACTCGAGTGGGTGAGGAAGCACCGCCTGAGTATACTCCAGCACACTATATGGCAACAAACGTAGGACTCCATACCATAGTTTGGCTTCAAAATTGGCACAAAATCACTGAAAAAGAGGGGGATTTGGCATTTCCACGTTATGGCTCATTTCGGATGGAGGTGTCATATCAGCTGAGGGGAGTGATGTCTTCGCTACGGCCTCCACCTAGACCAACACAGTTTGAGACATTAGATGCGTGGATGTGAGCGGCACATGCAAAGAACAGGGAGAGATTTCATGGAAAGATGAAAAAAGCAATGAAGGCATATCAGGATGCGCAGTGGGATGGACAACTTAAGACATGGAGAGTAGACACCATCGAGGGAGATAGGTTGTACCCAGTGCTGGTGAGAGAGAGAGATACTCAGGATAGGAATGGAGGAGAAAATGGAAATGATAGGAGTGATATGGATGACAGCTTGTTAGACAGGTTATTGTCAAAGCGTTCTCCACCTTACAATCCACCTTCAGAGGAAGGAAGACGAGAGCTGGCAAATGCATCAAATACGGAAAGAGTGGTAACATCACAGACAGGCCCTAGTGCAGGGCTGGTGGGAAGGATTTCAACAGTAGTAGAAGGAACAGGAATACCTGCTTTAGAAGGTGCAGAGTCAAGTGGAGTCAATGCTGCCTTACGGCTGCCGGAAGCCCTTACGGTACCGGTCACCATTGGACCTGTAGTCTCTGTGTATGACCCGAGCTTAGTGGAAAACTCTAGTCAACAACAGTCAGGGTTATAAGAAAGGATCAGCTCAGGAGGGAATGTGACCATGTGCGGGAATAATCAGTTTCTGGTGCCCGTAGAATCTAGTACCCCGTTGCCAGCAACTGCAGATCCTTTGAGAGTATGCGTTGGGTCTAGTACCATGATATAATCTGTGTCCTTAGCAAACTCAAATTCAGATTTGAGAATGTGGGAAGCTCCAGTCTGAGGACCCATGGGAAGGATACCAGAAGTAGGTGCAGGTCAGGGAACCTCTGGAAATCAGCATGTCCTAGAGACCACAAATTTAGAGAATTGGCAAAGAAATCGGAGCAGTGATAGTGAAGGACAGAATAGCACGTCAAGTCAGGGCACGATCAAGGCTGCGGTAAAGGCAAAGTTATTGGATGTGGTGAGGTTGAAGGTTGAGGTGGATGAAATAATCAGTGGGAACTTGCCTTTGGAGAGGATAGACACTTATGAGCAGGATGAGCTGTTGTTTGTGGCGAAGGATGTCACTCGTAAGGCAAGACAAGCGCATGAGAAATTGACGGAATTGGCTCAAAAATATAATGTAGATCTGTCTAAAACAAAAATGTTACAGGGAAACCATAGGTTGAACTACAGTGATCAGAAATTGGAAGAGAAAAGAGTAACAGGTTTGAAAACACACATACGAGAACGGACCATAGAGATACGTGCATGGAGTATGCTTGACAAATGGGAGGAAAGATGATCCAAGAAAAAGAGCATTAGGAAGGTGACAGGGGAAACTCCGCCTCCTGGAGGGGGAACAGCAGGAGTTGAGGCATACCCATTGCGAGAAGTGCCTCGTGCGTGTCCCTTGGAGCAGGGGTGATTTAGCAGCGTTCCTCGGTTGAGGGAGAAACCTCGGATTAGGGAGATTTTCCTCGGTTGAGGGAGAAACCTGCTGAATGGTACAAGCAAGTCGATCGTTTTGTAAAGATCTCAAAGGTGTTGTGGATTGACCTGAATACGTTGTTTGACATTGTGGTTCCAAGTGATTTATGGTCTGCTTGTAAAATTGCTATTGATTGGTCTTCTGCTGAACCAGACAGAGATCCTATAACTCATAGTCCTTCACCTTTGGTTATGAGAAAGTTCGAACAGGTGATCACATGGTTGCAATCCAAAATAGCCCCACAGTATATCGATTGGGTTAAAATAGATTGAACAACATAGGAGCCTAAAGAATCAGTACATGCTTACTATGAACAGCTTCTGCAAGCCTTCAAGCAATACAGTGGGTTCGATACTCTTGATCCGAAAGATACGTGACAGTTCGTCTCCGAATTTGAGATGGGGTTGAGACCAGAAATTAGCGTCTTGATCCAGCAACATTTGATCTGCTGACAAAACAAGTCAGTGGATGAAATTCTACGGTATGCCAGGTACTGCAGTAATGAGGTGGATTCCAAGCACAGGAGAATTAAGGACAAGTTGATGCTGGTCCAAATGAGGAATGCGCAAAGGGTAGATCAGGTGCAGGCGAATGGGGGAACAATAGGTCGGAATCAGGGAAATAACCAAGGAGGGGTTCAGAACGCTCTGAACAATTCTAGACAGGGAAAAGGGAGAGGTATCCCTATAGACCCCAAAACAGGTATAGACATTGCCATGCTAAAGAAAACAACTGCTTGTCATTATTGTCACAAAATTGGGCATTGGAAGCGCGAGTGTTGATTAAATCCAGCAAATCAGGTGCAAGAGGGAGAGTTAGTGCAAGTGCCAGATGTGATAAACACCGTGACACAACCCAGATCCTACAACGGGGGAAGTCAGAACCAGTTGGTCCAAGTGCCACAACCTCCGAGTGTTCCGCAAAGTAATTGAGCGTACCTCCAAATGCCCTTTATGGAAACTCTAGACGGATTTGATCGGGACCTGTTCCAATGACGGTGCCTGAGGGGGGAGGAAGACTGTACCCTTGGAGCAGTCTTGGAGGTAGACCAGAGTGGACCGTATGTGGAGGTAGATGTAGGCGGTCATCCCATTACATTCTTTATTGATACTGGTGCTACCCGTTCTACTCTGAGATCCACAGTAGTCCCAAACCTACCCCTCTCTGGACAATCGATCCAAGTTGTAGGAGTTGCCAAGAGGAGAATGACAAACCCACTGACAGAAGAAATACCCATGAAAATAGGATTCTTTCAGGATTCACACCAGTTTGTGGTGTGCGATTTGAGTTCAGTCTGTTTGTTAGGACATGATCTCTTATGCAAGCTGATCTGTACCATCTATTGTACACCAAAGGGAGTTGAACTGCAGATCAATGATGATGACATTGCATTCAAATTGGCAAACCAGAACCACTGCGTGGACATGTTTCCCGTACTGAGAGTAGATAACATGCCATGGGATTTTAGAGACACTGTCTCTCCAGTGGTATGGGACGTTACAGGAGAAGAGATTGGGCTGATTCGAGCAGTTGAGCCAGTCCGTATACAAATCAAGCCAAATGCAGAATTCCCAAAAATGCCCCAATACAACCTGACCGCGGAAACGGTGGCAGGGATTACACCTGTGATTGATTCCATGATTTCGCAGGGCATCTTGAAGGAGATAATAGGAAGTCCATGCAATTCACCTATAATGGGGTTACAGAAGCCGAGTGGCAAGTATCGCATAGTTCAGGCGTCTTCCAGCCCTTGGGACCCAGTGCAGCCGTCGTCCGCTGCATTAGACCGTAAACCAGTAAAGAGGTGGTTCCAAATAGTACTCCAAGTCAAAGCTATGACTATGGAGTTTAGTCTTAGGGCAGCAAATGGCAGGACCAAATCCGATAAACTGGGTGCAAATACCTTCAATAGATTGGGCGGTCAAAGCCGCATCGATTACATCTTGCTGGACCTGAGGCTCTGGCATAAGGTAATAGATATGGCTGTAGGAGAAACAACCAACAGTGATCATAATCCTCTCTGCCTAACAATGCTACCAAGGTGTGGTGAAGCACTTGTACTGCCAAAGACCCAGTGGCTGGTAACTAAAGAGGTTCGGACAACTAATGACGTGCGTCGCCTTAAGTGGCATAAATTTGCCGCCGATCAAGATAAACTTAAGAGTATACAGAGTGAGTTGTTGGCCTTCCCAGCAGAAGCTGCAGCACTAGAGGCAACCGAGGAAGGAAGGTTGGAAGTAACAAACTCACATTGCCGCTTCTTCAAGCACCTAGGTTCTTACTTTACAGTTGCAAAACATACTAAGAAATCAGGGCCCACCAAAAAGAGCGTAAAAACATGATACAACAAGGCTTGTAGGCACTCCAGATCCCTATTAATACAAACAGTTAAATCAATGGATTTAGAGGGGACAAGAATGGCCAGAAAAGCATACAAGCTAGAACTGCGGAAAGCCAAGAGGGACTGGGACGAGGCTAGGTGGCAGTCCCTTAAGGACGCATGCCAAGCCAGGGATAGCAAAATGTTCTGGTCTCTGGTGGTGTGGGGTAACCAGTGAGGGCCTTTAGAACTAGAAAATCATATTTCTCCTTCTGATTAGTATACCCACTGTTCTACACTGTATATTGACCAAGAAGCCCTAAACTCTTTGGCTGTACAACATAGAAGCCATTCCCAAATCAACAGGTTTTTTTCACTCCGAAGGACATATTGACTGCAATTAGCACAATAGTCCAGTCGAAAGCACCGGGTCCTGACGGGATACCTGATGATCTTTTTCTTTGGGACACCCTAGGCTGGACACAATATATGTATGTGTTATTCAATGCCATAGCCGATGGTGCCCCTAGTCTAGAATCATGGAGAGGAGCAGAAGTTGTGCCACTGTTTAAGAAAGGTGATAAATCCTTCCCTTGCAGTTATAGGCCAATCAGTCTAATTGACTCAATTCAGAAAGTCTTTAGCAGGGCACTCCTGCACAAAATACAGACATGGGCTAATGAAAATGAAATCCTATCCCCATAACAAGCAGGTTTTAGAGAGAAAACAGGGACAATTGATCAGGTGTTCCGCTTCCTTCTACTTTGTTGGAAAACAGTGATAATTGGGAAGGGTAGTCTGCATGTTGCTTTCATAGATCTCAAGATGGTATTCAATCTTGTCCCTAGTCAGAACTTGTGGCAAACCCTTAGGGACATAGATATGCCAGAGGAAATCATAACTATGCTGACCCGTCTGCAGGAAGAAAATTTTGCCAGGGTACGTTGGGGCTCTCAAGGTCAGCTCGCCAACCCAATCCCTGTTAATAGGGGCGTGCGCCAAAGTTGCGTCCTGGCTCCAACGCTTTTCTCCTTGTTCATTAACAATGTTGTACAATACCTCACAGCAAACCCGACAGATGCTCCTATGCTGGGGGGGGGGAGGGGGAGTAGTAACTCTCCTCTTTGCAGATGACACACTTCTGGTGCCTAAAACACCGGGAGGACTACAGCGGCTTCTCAATCAATTTCAAGAATTCTGTGACGCAAAAGGTTTAGTAATAAATACAACTAAAACCAAGTTCATGGCCCTGAACCCCCATAATCTTACCGGGGTCGTCCCTGCCTTGGAGGAACGCAGCTTGAGAGAGTTAGCGACTTCGATTACCAAGGCCTAAAGCTATCGGACAGCTTGTCATTGAAATCCCACATTTCAAAGATGCTTTTGAAACACAAGCAGCTGATTGGGGTCTTGGGAAAAGAACATTGTTTATCCCACACTAAGCCGATTGGGCCAGCCTTGCAAGTATATGATGCCAATGTGGTGAGTTCTGTGATGTATGGGGCAGAACTATGGGGCCTCGAGCATATAGATGAGCTCGGTACCTCAGATTCCTTAGGAGCTCAGGAATGTTACCCCAGAGTACTCCTCTGCATCCCCTTATGTTAGACATGGGTAGACATTCGTTTGTCTCCAAAGCAAGATTGCGCCCCTTGCTGTTTTGGTTAAGGATCCCCGAATTATTGCTGTATGCCCGCACTTTGGAGGATGTAAAATGCAGGGATACTGCTAATAAAATCATCTGGCTAAGAGGTGTTAAGAACTTGCTTATAGCTAATGAGTTGGGGGACATCTGGGAAGTCAATGAACCCTCTTTGCTCCCCCGGAAATGTGAAGTAAAGGACGCCTACTGGGAGTGGGTTATCCAGGGGGAACTTAGCAGTAGGACACGGGGGAAGCTTAGCCTAGACTTTATAGCTCACAAACTGAATTGTTCCCTGTAAGGCTATTTAGATCTCATAGAACACCCCAGGGACAGGAAATTATAAATCCAGTTTAGGTTTGGCACCTTGCCCCTGCATGACTTCACTAGAAAATGGAACAGCGGCACTGAGTCCACACATAGTTGCCCTGGTTTCAAAAACCATCAAGAGGCTTTAGCCCATGTAATGTTTGCCTGTCCATTGTATGTGTTGCCTAGGAAAAACTGGCTAACACCGATTTGCAAGCAGTTGGGAACTGACAATTACAGGAATGCATTGAAAATCCTGAAGTCCGATGCCAGGCCACTGTTCGCGTGTGCTGTGGCAAAGTTCCTGGGACAAATGTGGGGCATCAGAAGTAGGGCCCAGAGGGTGAATGATAATTGATTTTATATAATGGTTTTAACAGGTCATAGGACCCCTAGTATCCAAGGAAGGTAACTTACACAGCTATATTGAATGCATTCTGCAGTAGCATTTCTATCGCTATATCGTAGACAATATTTTGACCACTAACATGTAACACTGCTGGGCGGTATTGAGGAGTGGAGGTTAACAAGGGTAAAATACAATGTACTTATTGTAAATATTTTATTGTATGAATGTATATTTTATGTATGGCCACCACCTCAAACAGTACTGTTGGTCTCTTTTTATTGATTTTATTAGGCTTGCGATTAATATATGTATTTTATTGCATTATTCAATGCCATAATTTGCACATTGTAGCGGAACTTTTATGACAAGATGTCAAAATAAAGTAAATACAACAACAACAGTATAGTTCAGGACTTGAGGAAAGTTAATGCAATTGCTATTCCATGTTGTCCCGTGGTACCGAATCCATCTGTGATCCTATTTCAGATGCCTTGCGAAGCTGTTTGGTTTATTGTAATTGATCTGTGCCAAGCATTTTTCTCCATCCCATTACATGAGGAAAGCCAATTTTTATTCGCTTTCCGGTTGGAGAATCGTGTTTTAACATGGTGCCGTATCCCACAAGGGCATACTGAAAGTCCATCTATCTTTAACCAAATTTTGAAAAAGGACCTTGAAAGCTTGGTGTTGCCACAGAACTCAGTGCTTGTGCAGTACATTGATGATCTCTTGATTGCATCGGAGACAGAAGCGGCCTGTAGAGATCATACAATTGCCTTACTGAACCATTTGGCTGAAAATGGACATACGGTGTCGCCGAGCAAGCTTCAGTACTACTTAACTGAAGTTCAGCATTTGGGTCATCGCATTGAAAAAGGCAAGAGAAAGGTGTCACCAGACCGCATTGAGGTGATCATGAAAATGAATGTGCCTACCACTCAAAAGGAAGTCAGGATGTTTTGGGAATGGTTGGCTACTGCCGACAATGGATCCCAAGTTTCCAGTTGAAGGCAAAGCCGTTACAGAATTGACACACAAGGATGTGAGCGATCTGGTACCCTCGGATAACGATTGCTTGGTTGCCTTCTTGGAGCTGAGAGAATGCCTTTGTCGTGCTCCAGCTCTGGGAATGCCTGATTACAACAAAGCATTTTCACTAATCTGTTGCGAGAGGGAGGGTTGTGCTCTATCTGTACTCACCTAGACACATGGGAGTGTCCGTAGACCAGTGGCCTACTTCTAAGCTACATTAGATCCTGTAGCTTCAGCGTAGCCCAGATGTCTCAGATCCATTGCTGCAACAGGTGTCAGCATTGAAAGATGTGAAAATATTGTGATGGGTCATCCTCTTACTGAATATGTTCCACGCTCACTTGAGCTTCTGATGACGAGAACCAAAACACAGCATTTGACTAATAATAGGCTAACAAGATATGAACAAATCTTGCTGGCCGCCGAGAATGTTACATTGAAGCGGTGTTCTGTGTTAAATCCTGCTACCTTGTTGCCTATTCCAAATGCTGATGGGGAAGATTGTGCGGACCATGACTGTCTGGATGTGACTCAACTTTGCACCAAACCGAGACCCGACATTGTCGATGAACCACTGCCTGACTCTGACCAAATCCTTTTTGTTGACTGTTCATGCTTAAGAGACAATTAGAGTTACCTAAGAGCAGCTTTTGCTCTCTGTACTATTTCTGAAGTTGTGGAAGCTGCTTGTTTACAGGGAGTATACTCCACACAAGTGGCCAAAATCATTGTCTTGACCAATGCATGTCTTGCTTCTGATCAGATCCGAGTCACCATCTATACTGATAGCCAATATGGTTTCGGTGTAGTTCATTATTTCGTACAGCTATGGTCACAGAGGGGGTTCTTAACATCATCAGGATCTCCCATTAGGAATGTGGAGTATGTGAGACAACTGTTGGAAACCTTGCAGTGACCAAAGAAAGTGGCGGTCGTGAAGTGCACTGCCCATGGGAAAGGGGAAGATTTTGTGACTGGGGGAAATCGATACGCGGACGAAGTCGCCCGCTTTTGTGCAACTTATGCATGCATTTTTAATGGAGAATATTCAGGCGAGAGCACAGAGATAACCGAGCTCAGCATGATGCTAGCCATTGCAGATACCTGGGACGAGATCAGGCGTCTGCAGGGAGATGCGTCAGATCAAGAACAGGCTGGATGGATCAGGGCAGGATGTGAAAAGAGGGAAGATGACATATGGGTTTCAACCAATGGTAGAGCAATGTTGCCAGATTGTTTACTGAGTCCTATGGCGAGAAAGATTCATGGAGCAGTTCATATTGGGAAAGATGCAATGGTGCGAGTATTCAGACAAACGTGGTTCAATCCAAGATTTTGTGTGGTTGTTGATGCATTGTGCCATCGATGTGTCATATGTCAACAGATGAATGCTGGAAAGAAAACTGTGGATGCTTTGAGTCACATTGGAAGGTCGAGAGTTCCTTTCAACCGAATACAGCTGGATTTTGTCGAGATGCCGAGATGCAATGGTTTGAGATACATCCTGGTTGGTGTGTGCATCTTTTCGCGGTAGGTGGAAGCATAACCGACTAGAACATGTGATAGCCTCACAGGAGCCAAGTTATTGCTAAGGGAGCTTATCCCGCAATTCGGGTTTCCAACTACATTGGAGTCGGATAGAGGAGCTCACTTTCACAGTGAGATCATGAAGCTGTTGTGCACTGCCTTAAATGTCGATCAGAGACTGCACTGTAGCTACAGGCCAGAAGCGTCAGGAATGGTGGAGCAGATAAATGGAACTTTAAAGATGAGAATAGCAAAGGTTTGCTCTTCGACGACTCTGAACTGGTCTGATGCGTTGTCTTTGGTTTTGATGAGTTTGCGCAGCATTCCAGACAGGAGGACTGGGCTATCACCTCATGAAATTCTCATGGGGAGGGCGATGCGCTTGCCTGCAGTGCCATCCACAGCGTTAATAAACATCACCGATGATTTGGTTCTTGACTACTGCAAAGGATTGGCTGATGTGGTTTGTTCTGTGTCTCACCAGGTTGAAGCTGCGACTGCACCGACCTCGAAGGACCGCTGTCATGACTTGGGCCCAGGAGATTGGGTCCTGGTCAGAAAACATGTGAGGAAGAACTGTCTCTATGCACGTTGGCGAGGTCCATACCAGGTGATCTTGGTGACGGATACTGCTGTGAAGTGTGGAGGTTTGCTGAACTGGATACATGTCTCCCACACCCGCAGAGTTTCAGGGCCCTCGGAAGAAACAGCTCCTCTTCCTGAAGTGACTCCAGCCGTGGTTGCAAGACCACCGGAGAGGACAAGCCAAGCTGTGGGGGTTCCTGAAGAGGCTGGTTACCCACCAAGTTGAGCAGAGGGGGGTCACGCTACACAAGGCCCAGGTAAAGACTCTGAGGGAGACGGTAATGTTGTGAGTGGTATAGAGTCTGACTCAGCTGAAGAGACTGGTGTGAAAAGTGGTTGTGTGCTGTGAAAGAAAGCTGAGGTCGCAAGAGAATCGTGGCCGGTGAGACAGAAAAGGCAAAATCTGAGACTTGCATCAGAAAGAGACCTTGCTCCCATAGCTGAATCATCTGAATCTGATCAAAGTAAGCCAGAACAAGCTCAAGGGAGCTTGAGGAGATTGAGGAGAGCGAGAGTACATTGCCAGAGATACGCCTCTCCAGAGTGGACTTACCTGGTTACAAATGCCGGGGAGAGTGAGATCTGAGACGTCAGTACTGATAATTGAGATCGAACTGTTAGTTCCCGGAGTAGAAGCTAATGGGATTCTGACACTGACTGTGCCATATCCACTGAGACTGAGTGGCTTGCAGAGTTTGATTTTGGAAGATCTCATGTTTCCAACCTTTGGGAATCAGCCATCAGCTCAGGAGATTGCAGCATTCCCATTGAATTTTTGCAGCATGTCATTGAAGAAGTTGGATCTGATCTCATAAGGGATGTAAATTGAACTTGGAACTGTAAATAAAAACCCTAGGCCCGAGTGGAAGAAGAATAAAAATAGGGACTTTTCCATAGAAGAAGAAAGAGGGCTAAGGAAGTCTTTCAAGCTGTGTAAATATTGTGCCAAAGACTGATAACAGTTTCCACGATTTCAAGAACTGTTTATGAACTTTATTGTGCAACAGTGAGAGGCAGAGAAAGAGACTTTGCATTGATCCTCTTACAGCCACAATCCGAACTCAATTGAAAATGTAGTCTGGAAATTTGAATCGTAGGCACAAATGTATAATAGGTACACTTATTGTAGGAGTGATCATAGTAATAGCTGTAGTCATCATTATGGGCCAGATGTACGACCATTCAATTTTGCGAGTCGCAAATTGCGTCGAATTGCGACTCGCAAAATTGAATGGTTTGCGATTCCCAATGGGGTCGCAAATTGCATGCCTCATTAATATTTATGAGGCAAGCGCAATTTACGACCCCATTGGGAATGGCTAGCACTCCCAGGGATGGTGGCCTGCTGGGGTCAGCAGACCACCATGTCTGTGACTGCTTTTCAAATAAAAGCAGTTTTCTTTTTTTAAATGCATCCCATTTTCCTTGAAGGAAAACGGGATGCATTTAAAAAAGAAAAGTGAAACTTTTCAGTTTAATTTTTTAAGGGCAGGCAGTGGTCCCTCGGACCACGGCCTGCTGGCCTGCTCTTAAAAAATATTTTCGCACACAATCACAAAGTGGTTTACCACCTACCTGAAGTGGTAAACTGCGAGTGTTTTGCGGCCGCAAATGCGGTCGCAAAACAATCATACATTGCATTGAGACTCACTATGAGGAAGGGACGCCCTTGGCACGCCCTTTCCTAATAGCGAGTCGCAAACCATATTTTGCGAGTCGGTAATAGGTTACTGAGTCGCAAAATATGGTTTGTGCATGGGGCAGGCCAAATTTTGAGGTCGCAAACGGGCCATATTCCCGTTTACGACCGCAAAAAAAGGTTGTACATCTGC
Source organism: Calotriton arnoldi (assembly GCA_963921515.1). Taxonomy (NCBI): domain Eukaryota; kingdom Metazoa; phylum Chordata; class Amphibia; order Caudata; family Salamandridae; genus Calotriton; species Calotriton arnoldi. The sequence goes on along the minus strand of CAWUFW010004829.1, from coordinate 709,056 downwards.
CCCTATGTCTACTATAAGTTCACATAAAGCTGAGGTTAAGGGAGTGGGAGTACATGGGATGTCCACACCTACCACTTCTAGAACAAAAGAGGGTACATTAGGACCTGACAATGCTTTAGTAGAGCAAACTAGTCGCTTATTACATGTAGATTTGTCTAAAGGTAATTATGCATTGAATGCTCATGCAAAAATGCTGTATGAGTATGTGAATACCATGGATGTGAGAGATTACTATGTGTGCATGCAATTGCCTGCCTCTGTTGAGGAGGGCATTAGATATCATCACCTACCCTTGACGTATGGCATTAGTTGTAGTTTGCCTCTTAGCATGTTTTATGGAAAGGGTACCTACGAGTACTATTTCTCGAATTATGATTTAGTGCTTTCAGAAAGTCCAGTCTACAAGCATCTAAACAAATATGATTAGTACAAGCAAGAAGAGAGAATGGGAATGTATTTTGTACCTACTGTTACGCTAGATACTGTTTATGCCCATAGACACAACTTAACCTGTACACTAACTGAGATAGAAAAGAAGTTTGTAGATCAAGTAGAAGATAGACATAGGGCATTAACAGTCAAACTCGATAGCAGGTAGGAGATTTTAAAATGGACCAAGGAAGAGTTGGCTCGCAAGGCTAGAGGAAGTTATGGTCCGATAGCTTTAGATTGGGAACAGCGAGGCAAGCTTTGCATTTGACAAGTACAGAAGTGCTATGACACCATCTTTGTGGGTCAGAGTGCATGTGAACACACATTTCTGACAGATGCTTCTTCAAAGAAGTTCTTGCAGGATGCAGTACAAGTTGTGCCAAATGTGTACTTTATGTGTGGGAGAAATGCATATGTTCGATTGCCGAATAATTGGTATGGTACTTGTTTTGTGGCTGTTGTGTTTCCCAAGATATACCATATAGAGGATTTGAAGAGTCTGGAAGGGAAGTCATCACATAGAGAGAAACGTGGTACCAATGCAGGAGAGCTTGTAGGGGATGTGTTTGGAGCAATGATACCTAGTTTGGGAGTAGTCTTAAATGATGTCAAGATTAGAAGGTTGTGAACTATAGTGGGTAAATTGTCAGTCAATACAGCTCAGTCATTGTTACTCATAGATAGAGAGATGGTTTCGATAAGAGCTATGGTTATGCAAAACCGTCTTGCTTTAGATGTGTTATTAGCAAAAGAGGGCAGAGTCTGTAAAATGCTGAGGATTCAACAGTGCTGTACTTATCTCCCAGACCATATTAAGGATCTGAGGCAGTACATACGTAATATCACTAAGCTACATCATGAGATACATGACTTGGCAACTGAGGGAATTTTGGATAAGGTTGGAAAAGGGTTTGGAAAAGTTGGAAGCTGGTTTGCGAATCTTGGGGAAGGAATCACTGGCTATATCTTGAAACCAATAGTAATAGTTGTGATCTGTGGCATCAGTCTAGACAAGTTGAAAATTCTCTTAGAGAAAGAGAAAGGAGAATGGAAAGACTGCAGGACAGTCACTATAAGAATCTTAAGCGCTTAGAGAGGTTTCGACAGGGGAGACTGGCTACATCTGTTTAGGTCAGTTCTTTCTACAGGGAGTTGTAATGTGGGTGTGATGACACTTGTCATGAGAGGTGTAGCGCAAATTTTGCTCTTTCATTTGTAGGGGTGCATCATAATCATGAATAGTCCGCACCTGCATATAATCCTCCGTCGTATTAACCCAGGACAGTAGAATGTGAACTGTAACAACGTGAAAGGTGACGTGTTAGGGATATTTTCAATGTGACCTGAAGAGATTAACGTTGAATTCACATGTGTTTAGTAATATTAACATGCAGAATTTGTACCTGCTGCTGACAATTATTCACACATTTGATGTGCTTATGTAACATGTTAATTTAGAAGTGCTCAGTAAAAGTGTTCATTTTATATGTAATTTCGTGAGGCCTGTGCGCTATTCTCTTATGTTGGCCGATTTCTGTAGGCCTGATATACATTTTTCCCTGGGAGATCTCGCATTAGATTTAATAGTCAAATTTCATGTGCATGTTGGATTTGTCCGTTCTCACATTTCTGTTGCAGATGGAAAATTCATCCTTGCTAGCTAGAATAATGTTTTTGTTTTTGGAGTTAGGCTTAGGGAGAAGAGGATACATTGAGCGTAATAATGGAGAACTGTTGTTCTTTCTCATTGGAGCAAGCCTGGGAATTAAGGTGATCTCGTCAAGGCCTGGGAGCATCGCTGCCTAATGGAAAATCACCTACGAGGAGGTGGCTTGACTGGATGGTGTGATGCTGCAATGCATCTTGGGATACTACCTGTGGTATTGATGTATCGAAGTTAGGGAAAGTGTCCGGGGGACTTCTGCCATGCCTTAGAACGAACTTTATGCTACTTGACCCATCTGATGTAAAGAGATTTCTTAGAAAGACTTCACATGCTGACGCCTTAACGGATCTTGCCTTGGGAAATGCTATGTAGAGATGTCATGCTAGTGGTAGTGTAGGGGCAGATTAATGCTTTATATCCACGAACTCCCAATGAAGGGGAATCTCGATGTCTGCTCAGTCATCTTTTGTATCCTGATTCTCGAACTAATCATTCTGTGCATGTTGCACCAACTTAATTTCAACCGTATATTTGCTTTGTATTATTTCCGATGTATTTCTACACCCTTACCTTGAGGTGCCTGTATGTCCAGTTGTTCTTGGCTTTGTAATAAATTAACCAAACAAACCTTGGGAGTCTGTGATTCTTAAGAGTCATGGTAAATTGGAGCTGAAATGATTGAGTGGCTAACGATTTCTCTCCCCTCCACGCTTTCATGCTGATAAAAAGAATCATCGACCTGAGGTTCCAGAGCGGATCTAGAACATGGAACCCAGCTCCTTCATTACCATGTTTTAGAGATTGAGCACAGACTTTAGAACTGGTTAGCAGTGGTAAAGTGCACAAATACCTAAGGCCAACAAAAATGATATCAGAAAAAATGGATGAGTAAGGCAAAGCATTTGGGGGGAAGACCCCCTAAGGCTGATAGGTCTAACACATGTTTTATCTAAACAATCGAGAAGGAACGAATTTGAAACTATTACCAGCATAAGCCCGAAGAAAATGGCAATGGATTGTTCTTCACATTACCATAGGAGTGGAACATGTTCCAGGAGGGGAAAACAAATGGGCGGATTCTCTCAGCAGAACTTCAAAGGAGTATCACAAATGGGAACTGAACCAGCAGCAACTGTTGCAAGTCTCCCGACACTGGGGAACTCCAAAATTGGATCTGTTTGCAGCTCTTCAGAACAAGAAAATGCAGAATATTCGCAAGCAGATTTCCTCAGAGCCATTCACGGAGGGACGTGTTTCTCATAGCTTGGACAGGAAGGTTTGCTTATGCCTTCTCTCCTTTTTCTCTGATTCCCAGAGTCCTTCACAAAATAAAGCAGGAACAGTGCCATATAATAGTAATAGCTCCAGTGTGGTCAAGGCAATATTGGTTCACAGAGCTTCTTCTCCTTTTGAAATACCTGCGTATTCCTTTCAAACCTATACCAAATCTTTTCATAATGAACAAGGGGCAGGTTGTTCATCCAAAGATACAGTCGCTCAGTTTATCAGCCTGGCTCCTCTCGACAATGAATTTGGTTGTTTGAACATATCTCAAGAATGCAGGGCAGATACAACAAACAAATCTTATTAAGAAAAATGTATGAGATTGTGTTGTTGGTGTGCAAATAAAGACCTCAACCCCTTTCGGTCGTCTCGAGAACAGATTCTGCCTTTCTTGTTACACTTAACACATTCAGGTCTAGCTCATAATTCAATTAAAGCTCATTTGGCAGCAATATCAAGATTTCGTAGAGCGAGGGGTAACGTCTCTCTGTGGTCTAACAGACTAGTCAAGGAGTTTGTGGGTCTCTTCAGAGTCTTTCCTCCGTTAGAGAAACCACCTGTGACTTGACAGTTGAACACAGTTCTCTCACAACTGTTGAGAAGCATGTTTGAGCCTATTCACAATGCAAAGTTAAAATATATATCATGAAAAATGGCCGTTCTCCTGGCCCTCACTTCAGAAAGGAGAATAAGCAATATTCAAGCTTTTACAGTAAAAGAACCATACTTACAATGCAAAGATGATAGGATAATACTGAGAACCAGCCCGCAATTTATTCTAAAATTCCAACTTCTTTTCATTTGAGTGAGCCATCTGTCTTGACAACATTCAAGAACCCATCTTAACACAGCTGAAAAAGCTATATATTCCTTGGATGTCAGAAGATGTTTGGAATTCTGTATAGAAAGAACAGACTTTTAGAAAATCCGACCAACTTCTAATAGCTTTTTTCTCCGCCTAGAAAGGGTTATGCTCTCTGAAGGGGCAGTATAGCTTACTGGGTTTCTGAAGCCATTACCTATTGCCACAATAAAGTTGTGAGACCATTGACCACAAATGTTAATGCACATTCCACAAGGAAGGTTGCCACCTCTACAGCCCTATTTGCCTGAGTCTTTTGGTCAGACATTTTCAGAGCAGCACCTTGGTCTAATGTGTATACCTTAATCAAGCATTACTGTTTGGATTCATCTTAGAAGGCAGATCCGCCAGTCAGACAAGCCGTTCTACCTCATCTTTTTCAATAAGGTAAAATATCTATACTTTCATAACATTATATTATATACATTTAAGAAAGTTTATGTTTATGGAAACAATGTTGTTAATTGTTTCGGTATATAATGTGTTTAAAAATTGTCTTTTGCTTATTCTGAGTGGTTTGCGATGCCCACCTCCACTTCTGTTTGTTATTTCTGCTTACTATTCAGACTCAAGCATGTAAATCTATGAAAGATTCAATACTGGAGAAAAAACAAGTTACTTACCTGTACACTGTGATTCTCCGGTATTGATATCTTTCATATATTTGCATGCAACCCTCTCTCCTTCCCATTGGTGCTCACAGCTCCGAAGAGCTCTTTTATACAACTTCGTACACTTGATCTTGAAATCTGAGGTATGGTGGCCCTGCAGCAGAAAAGTGTTTCAGGGGCTGCGCTCTGATTGGCTGGGTTTTGGTTCTTTTGAAACAATGAGAATTGGTTAATAATGTCACTTAATTTTTCTATTGTTCTCAAAGCTTCTCTTTGCACTGCTTATAATTATTACCGTGGGTCTCCCACCATGACGATGGGAAAGATGGAAGCATGTGAATCTATGAAAGATATCAAAGAACCACAGTGTACAGGTAAGTACCTTGTTTTTACCATACTGATGCTGAGCTTTGCAAGGAGAGGTAATCTTGGCAGCTAATGTTGAAAAGAGATTATTTAATGCTTGGGTACATATTCATTATGGAGAGCTGGCTGGACAATCAGAGAGTTCTGCAAACCAGTCATGGAGAAACTAAGGACTCAGGCCATTTATGATTCTTTAACTGCTCTTTGGTATTAAGAGGACAAGGCCTGCACAGCAGTGAGGTAACAGCTTTTCTTGTTTCAATAGTGAGTGTGGGCATATTATTTATTCTAATAAATAAAGTAGTATTCTTTAAACAGCCAGGTGATTTGCTTTGCTGGTTCATTGTGCACTAGTAATTGCAAGGTTCGATTCTAAAATGTCATTCGAAAGCCAAATCACAAGTCTAGCAGGACAGTGTTTTGGGATTTTCAAAAAACCCTGAAAAATATTCTAGCATTTCTGCCAGAGGAAACCAGAAAAGCAGTGGTCCAGTCTCTTGTTACATCTATACTGGCCTACTGCAATGTGCTATATATGGGAGTCTCGCAGGCATGTATTATGCGACTTCCGACAAGTACAGAACATGGCAGCATGTGTACTGTTGAATCTGCCCAGGCGAGCACCCTCAGCACCGGCCTCAGCCAAACTGCACTGGCTCCCCCTGAAAGAATGAATCTCCTTCAAGGCCCTTTGCTACTGCCACATAATGCTCAGTGGCAAGGGTCCCAGGTACCTGCACCCTATGATCTCAGCCTAATTTCCAAAAAGATCTCTGAGGTAGGCAAACACCTCAGTAGCAATCATCCCCAGAATAAAAAAAACTCACATAGAAGGATGTTCTAGTTTCCTAGCAGCAAAAATTTGAAACTCACTACCTCTCTTACTCAGACAGGAGAAGTCAGAAATCTCTTTTCGGAAAAAACTGAAAACTTGGCTTTTTAAATCCATTTAGTCGGTCCCTCTAGATTTAGTGGCTGGACACAGAGGATAGGGAATCTGTTGGAATGGAAAATGTTTTTGGTCGACTTCTCTTTGCATTGTACGATTTAAGTTAGCATTTGCGGCACCATTTTGTATTCAGCCACCATTTTGTACCATGATCGAAACTAAACTTCTGTCTCATTCTGTTTGCCTCAGCAGAAAGCAGTCTGGATATTTTTTTTATTTCTCCAAAGTTGAGCTTCGCTGCACTAATGAATAGACTGTTTTGTCATTACATACCTTTCCCGTTAGATAGGCCTGCTCCGACCCTTAGAGTGGCGGGCACGGGCAGAGTAACCTTGAAACTGAGATAGCATGTACTCGGTCTCAGGATTGCAGCTCATCTTTCTGTGTCTCCTTTGTTCAGCAGCTACTAACTGGAAAATTCCAGTCTGGGCGTGTCCTTAGGGGTACTGGAAATGTATATTATGTATTACCATGTTGGCGGGGGTCAGTCCCTCTGCAGCAATCCAAGGAGGCTGGTCAGACTGGACTCCGCTCGAGTGTATGACTAATAAATAACTTTGGTTTGTATTCTCTACTGTCTGACCGACTCTTCATTTGTTTGGAAGGCTGAGAGGTGGTCGCGAGTGACCCGGGTGACCCTAATCGGGTCACTTCCTTCAAAGCGCAGCACGGGGAAACGGCCTGGGACGTAACTACCCGCTTTATAAAATACCTTATTATTATTAAGATGGAGGCCAATACTAACCTGTTTAAGAATATACACTTAGGGGAATCAGTTCATAGACATATGTATGACAGTCAGAGAACACTCATCCTACTATGTTTTTAGCATGAAGATCTTTAGGCAGTGTGTTTATTATACCCTAATCAACAGGCTCAATCACTACCAGAATATTTGATTGCAAAGAAAGGGAATCAAATGCAAGACTCCCCTTATCATTTACAGGTCATAAAAAAAGAATACAGCCTGGGTGTGGGAGTGTACAGAGTGAAATCACAAGCAGGGCCGGACTGGCCGTAGAGGGCACCGGGCGTTTGCCAAGTGGGCCACCAGGGTGGAGGCCGGTTTTGGACCCCTCGGGGGACGTTTTTGTTACCGGGGGCCGGTTTTGCAGCATAGCTGCAATATTGGCCCCCTGCAACAAAAGCAGCTGCAGTGTTCTCTCTCACCTCACCTCCCCCGCCCGCGGCCGGTCCAAGTTAATTGCCAGGGCCGGTTTGAGTTCCCAGTCCGGCCCTGATCACAAGTCATCAAAGACCTTTGCAGGGAGGAGTGGGCCATAGGCACCTACAATAGCAAGGGAGAGTGTTTGGGCAAGGGTAGGACATGGAGTAACAAAAACGGCTGGCAAGTAATTGTGGCACTGCCTACTCATGCCTCTTCCGCATCCAGTCCTTGCACACAGGGAGACAATACCCAAGCAGTTAAAGCACTGTTCTACTAAAATAATGACAATGGAGACTAACATATGCTGCAATCCCCATGTAGACTATATTAAGAAAGCAGCCATATAACCACTCCAGAGCAATATTGAACTCAGAACCATTGAATTAAAACTATCAATGCAGGGTTCAGGGTTGGGGGTTGGGGGGAATGATGAGATGCCGAAAAATGCGAATGCTTGCTGAGGTACTCTGCTCCGGGACTCAGCATCCCCAACCATTGCAGCCAAGCTGGAGGTTGAAAAGCGATAGCCGACACGTCCATCCGCCTGCCAGGGGGGGGGGAGGGGCTGTAGGATTTTGCAGCGTGTTTATCCCCGGGGATGGGTTCGTAACTGAACCTGGTGGATTGGAGGCCAACAGCGTGATTACGGTGGTGGCATTACGCGGCCTGGCTGGAGCTTGAGGTGGACACTGAGAGAGAGCTAGATTTGTTGGACGGTACGGTTGTTACGGTCTGGTGGACCTAAGCCTGTTTTGCGGATTCCCCCAACCGAGACCTCTGCTGAAACCCAAGCTGACCCTGTGTGCCCCATAAAGGAGAAAACTACAACCACACCCCACTGTGACCAGGCGAGGGGGACCTGCGGAGAAGACACAGTATTTCGGAGCCTTACCAATCAGATCTATGGTGACGATCGTTCACTCCCCCTCGTGTGGAGGCTTACTGCGACAAATGGGAGGTCCTGAAGGCTGTTCTTAGGGGTAGATTTATTCAGGAGGCGAGCTGCTTCAAGTGCATGAAATAGCCCTTGAAGAACTAAGGTCTGAGCTGACATAGATAGAACAGAAACACAAATCCAACCCCTCCAAAACGTTAAGCAGACAACTGCTGTCGGTGAGAGGCCAGCTCTGTACACTAGAGTATGAAAAAGCGAATTATATTTTCACTATAAATGGAGCTAGATTTCATATTTCTACATACAGCTCACTCATCTGAGTCCAAGAGGCTGCCACATACCTTCATTGAGTACCACTTTCCACTATAATGACTACCGAAAGGCAGACTTTAGATGCACCTATCGCTGTAGCTGAAAACCTTACAGTAATAAAACATTCTTAAGTCGGGAAAGGCTCCAGGACTTGATGACTATACAGCCTCTTTCTATAAAAGGTTTGCCCCAACATGAGCGCCCTTACTTACGACCCTATACAACAACTATTCGTTCTCACAAACTCAATCCCAGTCGATGGTTGAGGCGTCCATTGCACCAATTTTCAAACCGGGTAAGGACCCCTCATGTGTTCATCATACAGACTGATCTCCTTGCTGAACACTGATGTTAAGATCTTGGCGAACCGCATGGAAACCATGTTACCTCATCTTATCCACACCAATCAGGTGGGGTTTATACCAGTCCATACTACCTCTGACAACACTAAACAGGTGCTCCACCTAGTTGACTGACATCGCTAGGCATAAATGCAAGGAGGTGGTCCTCCTCTGACTTGACGCTGAAAAAGTGTTTGATGGAGTGAACTGAGGCATGATGAGCACAACACTCCGCTCCCCCCAGACATAGCGCCCATATATATATATTTTTTAAAATTTTTATTGAACTTTGATGTCAATACAAAAAGACCCTATCATTCTTCCTATCGATATATGTTCACATCATTATATAACAGTATTCCACAGCGTGTAGTACAAATCCTCTATATCTGTCCAAGTATGATTTACATGAGCACATTGTCTTCACAAGCCGTGTGGCGGGTAATTGTATACATTTATGATGTTAATCTCTTAGCACCTATAGGATTTTCCATTATCACTGCTTACTGCAGTAATAGGGACTCATATGTCTTTTAGCCTACATTAAGAGCAACTTACACCATGCTGCCATTGCACCATTACATTTCAGCGTTATCTTGGGCATCCGGGGTGGCTACTGCATCTTCTGATGAAGGCAATAAATATGTCTTGAGAGGGTCCCATATATCTCTCGGCCTGGAAGCGGGCGGAAGCAATTCTGCATAGTTAAACGACTGCTCTTGCCATGTCGTGAGATCATGAAGCCATTCCTTAAATTTGGGGGCACGGCCCCTTACATAGCGCCCATATTTGACAGGTTTGTGATGATTTCCGGACTCAAAGTTAACTGGACGAAATCGTGCATTTACTCCTTTAGTGCTGCCGTCCCGAATCCTGTCTACCATCTTGGAAGCGCCTGCCTGACCTAGCAACCCGTGACGTTCTGATATTTAGGTATCCACGTTTGCCGAGACCCCGTTGACCTATTCAAGGGTAACCTTACCCAAACAGTGTCCTCGATATGGGCACAATCAACATTTTGGAAATCACTCCCACTGTCAGTCGAACGGCGGCTAGCCCTTGTTAAGATGGTCATGCTACCCTACTTACTTTACTATTTTGCCAATCTCCCCTTATACGTCCATAAATCTTTCTTTCATAATCTTGAGAAACTCATGAGGTATCTCCTTTGACACAATACATGCTGTAGGGCGGCACTTCAAAAACTCCACTTGCTGACCAATGAGGAGGGGCTAACAGTCCCCAACTTCGAACACTATTACTTGGCCTCACAACTACAATGAGTAGCCAAATGGTTGACAGGACTTCAACTATCAGACACTGCCATGACTGCTCCAGCCTGGACCCAGTATCGCATTCTGCATCTATTTCACCCTTGCACCAACCTGCCATGCCCGTCCCCTGCACTGATACATGGAGCATTCCGGTGCTTTAAACTGAGTCTACTAATCACTAAAGCTACCTAGTCATATGCCCCTGCACTTCCACTAATTTTCACCCCTATGGGAGACCAGATCACCTCCGCAAGGGTGCTTGCCGTCTGGCACGAGATAGGCTTACATACACTGGGAGATCTTTACCATGAAGGCTCCCTTATACCATTTGAGACCCTAAAAGCCAACACGGGACTCCCACCCTGTCAGTTCCTACAACACAACTCCAACTTGGGCACTTGCATGTTGGGGCGGCATGCAACAGGAATGCCCAATACATCTCACTGTCCAATACCTTCACGTCTTGGGCACAGGCCACCATTTGACGTGGTGGTTTGCTGAATCGGTGCACACACACGCTGCAATTCTATTGACCCCACTACACTGCTGCTGAGAAACAGACCTGGGCCGCCCATGCACAGACAAAGAGTGAAGGGCCATGGTTGAATATCCTGCGCTTGTTCCTCGTAATGCACAATTCCTTCTTATACAACACTACATACTCCACAGAGCCTATCTCACTCCTGATAAGATGAATCACTACTACCTCCGTACTGACACTGCTTGTCCCTGCTGCTCCCGTCCTGATGCTGGCCTAGTACACATGCTCTGGGAATGTCCCTCCCTTCACCAATACTGGCTAGGCGTGACCTCATGATTGCACGGTGAGACTCATGCCCCACGTCTGAGAGGTCTGCTTGCTAGGCCTTACTCGTAGGGACAAGAAATATAGGGTCCCCACCAGGTTCATAGAGCTGGTACTTCTCCTAGCCAAGCGTTTGATCAGGCGTGGATGCAGATCATCGATGCCCCCTGCAATCAGTGCTTGGGAACTCTTCATGCAGGCCTGGGCGCGAGCAGAGGGCGTTGCCTTATGCAGAGAGGACATACAGAGCCTGCATAAGTACCCACTAGCAGCTAGCTGGGATGCCATCCTGACTGATTTCCAAGCTGCCTAACACCTGCTGATACACCATCTGAGGCGTCCTCGTATCCAGCGACTGCGGTAACCCTCCCAGTCACCAGTCTGTCACCTGGTGTGCCTGTTCCTCACCCCTGAATATGCCCCCCGAATATTACAACTGTCGACACCTTTCTCATTCAAACTGTTTCTCTGTAATGGTGCTCTTTTGTCCTTTCCTCCTGTTATAAAATGGCTTGGACCCCAATATTGACGTTCCTTGCTTGGTTAAAACGTTTGACGTTTCTATCTCATATAATACTGAGTCTTCTGCTTATTATACTGATGCTCTCGGCTAACGCTGGATATTTTACGTGTCACACATCTGTTGCATATGACTGCAATATGTAATGATTGGACACAAAATCTGCAATAAAAAAGATTCAAACAAGAAAAATGAGCACAACGCTCCGCAAGGCGGGACTGGGAGACAGAGTCTGTGGCTGGGTGGACGCCCTATACACAACACAATGGGGTAGGGTCTTAGTGAATCACGTAGGTACACCTAGACTAGGGATATAAAGAGACACACAGCAGGACTGCTCATTATCGCCCATGATTTTTACCCTCTACCTGGAACCCTTATCGCAAACAAATTGGTGAACTGAGGCATCTCATTTAGGGTAACCACATATACATTCTGCTCTCACTCTCGGCTTCCAGACAATCTTTACCAGAACCTATTCCACTGTTAGAGGAATATCATCATGTAGCAGGCTTCAAAGTAAACTTAAGCAAGTCCTTTTGCCTTATGTCAGTGGGAAATCAATCACTGGCTAACTCCCTTCAGCGGATGACTTCCTTCCAGTGGATCCTCAAAGGACTTACCTACCTGGATATCTTCATAGCACCTGACCTACAGGAGCATGTTAGAAGTAGTTTCAAGCTTCTTTCCAAGACTATTAAGTCCCTCACGTCATCATGCCGCACCCACTCTCTCTCATGGCTTGGCAGGATTGCCTCCTTCAAGGTGACTATACTCCCTAAAATTCTTTATATGTCCCAAAATCATCCACTCACACTAATGAAACACAACCTATCCCGTCTAAAGTCCCTTTGCAATGGGGCTTGGGGATACTGAGCATACGCAGTTACTATGATGCAGCTCAACTGTGATATGTAGTAGAATGGCTCAAGGAAACTTTGGACAAAATCTCGTATAATCTAGACCAAAGCTTTACAATACACCCCTTAGCAGAGGTGCTATGGCTCCCTAAACACCAACGGTGCCGAAATCTATATCTTTCACCCATACTTAGATTTACCCATACCACATGGGATTATCTGAGCAGACACAGAGGTTACACTACACACCACTCGCCGATGACACCAGTAGTGGGTAATTCTGATTTTACCCTGGCAATGGATAGATCTCACTTTCGGGTCTGGATAGAGGGAGGGCCCTATCGTCTTTGAGAATTTTACCGTAAGGGTTTTACCAGATCTTTCGAAGACATTAAGTCTACTTAATAGATCCCGGACACAGAACTGTACCATTATCTCCAAGTCCGTCACTGGGTATCTCACAGGTGTACTAAGGAAGCGACTCCTCGATCTCTAACCACATTTGAGAAGTTTCTTCAAAAACTTTAAACAACGCATTTGATCTCGACATTATACACCTTACTTACAGAGAGATCCTCTGAGTCCAAACCCCAAATACTTACATCAAACTAGCTTAAACACCTAGGAACACATTTAGATCAGAAACAGCGGGATATGGTTTTCACCTGCAAATTAAATTTTGCATACCATGTGAGGGGCCGAGAGACACTATACAAGTTAATATGTAGGTGGCACTACCCCCCCTGTCAGAATGCATGTCATGAATCCGTCACACTCTGAGCTATGTTGCAGGGGTTGTGGTGGCAACGGATCTATCTTGCTTCTGATATGGTCATGCCCTAGCCTTGAGAACGTCTAAGACATAATTCTTTCAGTTGTAAAAGAAATTGAAGAGGTAGACCTGACAGGAAAAACGATTCCTGTTATCCTGGGTATCCCTGTCGATGGCATTTACCCAGTACACTCTACATGGGGTGAGAGAGTATCACATCTTCTTCTTGCAGCAAAACAAACAATTCTGAGCCTGGGAGATGAACTTGTAACTCCTACAAGAGACTGCTGGCTGCGGAAACCTTGGCAGATGATCACCAGTGAGAAGATCGCCTATGATTTGAAGCAAGAGTCGGACAAGTTTGTGAAGCTATGGAACCCAGTCTTACGTGATACCTTAATAAGGAAAATAGAGGCTTCACATACCCAACTAGATTGCAGGCCCTAGGCCTTTTAACCTTTGATGACCACTTCGTTGATTAACCTAATTGATATTGCCAGGTAGGTCGCTCCCCCACCACACAGCTCCGCCTGTGTTGTCTGCCCGCTGCTCCTGCAGGTAAGATCGCCCTCCGCTTGTGGCCCCGGTGCCCGCATTTTCTGCTTGTCTCCCCTTTTTCCTTCTGTGCCCCTCGCTGCCCCATTGTCGTTGTGCCCGTGATTTTGTCTCCCCTTTTTCCTTCTGTGCCCCTCGCTGCCCCATTGTCGTTGTGCCCGTGATTTTGTCTCCCTTTTTCCTTCTGTGCCCCTCGCTGCCCCATTGTCATTGTGCCCGTGATTCTGTCTCCCCTTTTTCCTTCTGTGCCCCTCGCTGCCCCATTGTCGTTGTGCCCGTGATTTTGTCTCCCCTTTTTCCTTCTGTGCCCCTCGCTGCCCCATTGTCATTGTGCCCGTGATTCTGTCTCCCCTTTTTCCTTCTGTGCCCCTCGCTGCCCCATTGTCGTTGTGCCCGTGATTTTGTCTCCCTTTTTCCTTTCTGTGCCCCCGCTACCTCTCGCCATTCCCGCCGCTGCATCCCTGCGGCCCCGCCCCCTGACTGCCCATTCGCTGCCCCTGCCTCCCGCCTCCCAGCTGCTCCTCCCTCCCACCTCCCCATAAATGGCGGCCGCTGCGCGGTGAGGAGAGCGACCCTTGACCTTGCCAGGTAGGTCGCTCCCCACCACACAGCTCCGCCTGTGTTGTCTGCCCGCTGCTCCTGCAGGTAAGATCGCCCTCCGCTTGTGGCCCCGGTGCCCGCATTTTCTGCTTGTCTCCCCTTTTTCCTTCTGTGCCCCTCGCTGCCCCATTGTCGTTGTGCCCGTGATTTTGTCTCCCCTTTTTCCTTCTGTGCCCCTCGCTGCCCCATTGTCGTTGTGCCCGTGATTTTGTCTCCCCTTTTTCCTTCTGTGCCCCTCGCTGCCCCATTGTCATTGTGCCCGTGATTCTGTCTCCCTTTTTCCTTCTGTGCCCCTCGCTGCCCCATTGTCGTTGTGCCCGTGATTTTGTCTCCCCTTTTTCCTTCTGTGCCCCTCGCTGCCCCATTGTCGTTGTGCCCGTGATTTTGTCTCCTCTTTTTCCTTCTGTGCCCCTCGCTGCCCCATTGTCATTGTGCCCGTGATTCTGTCTCCCCTTTTTCCTTCTGTGCCCCTCGCTGCCCCATTGTCGTTGTGCCCGTGATTTTGTCTCCCTTTTTCCTTCTGTGCCCCTCGCTGCCCCATTGTCGTTGTGCCCGTGATTTTGTCTCCCCTTTTTCCTTCTGTGCCCCTCGCTGCCCCATTGTCATTGTGCCCGTGATTCTGTCTCCCCTTTTTCCTTCTGTGCCCCTCGCTGCCCCATTGTCGTTGTGCCCGTGATTTTGTCTCCCCTTTTCCTTCTGTGCCCCTCGCTGCCCCATTGTCGTTGTGCCCGTGATTTTGTCTCCCCTTTTTCCTTCTGTGCCCCTCGCTGCCCCATTGTCATTGTGCCCGTGATTCTGTCTCCCCTTTTTCCTTCTGTGCCCCTCGCTGCCCCATTGTCGTTGTGCCCGTGATTTTGTCTCCCCTTTTTCCTTTCTGTGCCCCCGCTACCTCTCGCCATTCCCACCGCTGCATCCCCTGCGGCCCCGCCCCCTGACTGCCCATTCGCTGCCCCTGCCTCCCGCCTCCCAGCTGCTCCTCCCTCCCACCTCCCCATAAATGGCGGCCGCTGCGCGGTGAGGAGAGCGACCCTTGACCTTGCCAGGTAGGTCGCTCCCCCACCACACAGCTCCGCCTGTGTTGTCTGCCCACTGCTCCTGCAGGTAAGATCGCCCTCCGCTTGTGGCCCCGGTGCCCGCATTTTCTGCTTGTCTCCCCTTTTTCCTTCTGTGCCCCTCGCTGCCCCATTGTCGTTGTGCCCGTGATTTTGTCTCCCTTTTTCCTTCTGTGCCCCTCGCTGCCCCATTGTCGTTGTGCCCGTGATTTTGTCTCCCCTTTTTCCTTCTGTGCCCCTCGCTGCCCCATTGTCATTGTGCCCGTGATTCTGTCTCCCCTTTTTCCTTCTGTGCCCCTCGCTGCCCCATTGTCGTTGTGCCCGTGATTTTGTCTCCCCTTTTTCCTTCTGTGCCCCTCGCTGCCCCATTGTCGTTGTGCCCGTGATTTTGTCTCCCCTTTTTCCTTCTGTGCCCCTCGCTGCCCCATTGTCATTGTGCCCGTGATTCTGTCTCCCTTTTTCCTTCTGTGCCCCTCGCTGCCCCATTGTCGTTGTGCCCGTGATTTTGTCTCCCCTTTTTCCTTCTGTGCCCCTCGCTGCCCCATTGTCGTTGTGCCCGTGATTTTGTCTCCCCTTTTTCCTTCTGTGCCCCTCGCTGCCCCATTGTCATTGTGCCCGTGATTCTGTCTCCCCTTCTTCCTTCTGTGCCCCTCGCTGCCCCATTGTCGTTGTGCCCGTGATTTTGTCTCCCCTTTTTCCTTCTGTGCCCCTCGCTGCCCCATTGTCGTTGTGCCCGTGATTTTGTCTCCCCTTTTTCCTTCTGTGCCCCTCGCTGCCCCATTGTCATTGTGCCCGTGATTCTGTCTCCCCTTTTTCCTTCTGTGCCCCTCGCTGCCCCATTGTCGTTGTGCCCGTGATTTTGTCTCCCCTTTTTCCTTTCTGTGCCCCCGCTACCTCTCGCCATTCCCGCCGCTGCATCCCCTGCGGCCCCGCCCCCCTGACTGCCCATTCGCGGCCCTGCCTCCCGCCTCCCAGCTGCTCCTCCCTCCCACCTCCCCATAAATGGCGGCCGCTGCGCGGCCGCGCCTAAGGCAAGCCCGTCTGCGCCCGTCCGCGACTGGACCGCGCCCAGCGCCAGAACCCCTGGATCCCACCGATGCAACACCACTCGACGGACCTACGACGCCGCCACACTCACCGCACTCAATGCCGGCCGGAACCCTGCCTGCTACCGAGCCTCACCGAGACGCACCCACGGACCCTTCACCTGCCAAACCTGCCGATTCACCTGCCCCCGGACGTGCACCACCTCCGCCAAGTCGAGCACCAGCAGCAACCACCTGAAATGCATCCTGCTGAACACCCGCTCCGTCCACAGGCACGCCGTGGAACTCTGGGACCTGCTCGACGCAACAGCACCGGACATCGCCTTCCTCACCGAAACCTGGATGAACGCCTCCTCAGCGCCCGACATCGCCATAGCCATCCCGGACGGATACAAGATCACCCGGAGGGACCGCGTCAACCAGACGGGAGGAGGCATCGCCATCGTACACAAGAGCACCATCCGCATCTCGACTAACTCCGACGAGACCTTCACCACCGCCGAACACCTACACTTCCAGATACACACTGACCCCAAGACCACCCTCCGAGGCACCCTCATCTACAGACCCCGGGACCACGCACACTATTCAGCGAAGACATCGCAGACTTCATCAGCCCGCACGCCATGCCCTCCGCCGACTACATCCTCCTAGGGGACCTCAACTTCCACCTGGAGAACAACAACGACAGAAACACCACCGCCCTGCTGGACAACCTCGCCAACCTCGGACTCAAGCAACTGGTGAACACGCCCACCCACTACGCCGGCCACACGCTTGACCCCGTCTTCTCGTCCAGCAAGCACATCTCCTTCAGCCACGCCACCGGACTCCACTGGACCGACCACAGCTGCGTCCACTTCAGCTTCAGAAAGACTGCGACCCACCACCACCCGCAACAGGTTCCCCGCCGGAGCTGGAGCAAGATCACCGCCGAGCAGCTCACCGCCTCCCCCAGCCAGAACACACCCACCAACACAACGGACCCAAACGAAGCAGCCAGCAACCTCGCCAAGTGGCTGACCGCCTGCGCCGACGACCTCGCACCACTAAAAAACCCTCCCAGCAGACCCGGAAGCAAGAAAACCCCTTGGTTCACCAACGAACTCAAGGAATCCAAGAAGAACTGCCGCACTCTCGAGAAAACCTGGCGACTCGACCAGACCACAGACAACAGGACCGCCCTCAAACACGCCACCCGCAAACACCACCAGCTGATCCGTGCCACCAAGAAGTCGGCACTCAAAGAACGACTGGACAACAACGCCCATGACAGCAAGGAACTTTTCAGCATCGTCAAAGAGTTCTCCAACCCCAGCGCCGGAAACAACGACATCACCCCCTCGCAAGACCTCTGCAACTCACTCTCCGCGTTCTTCCACCGCAAGATCACCGACATACATAACAGCTTCGACGCACAAACCACGCACCCTACCGCCGAACCAACGCCCGCCACCACCACCCTCTGCAACTGGACCCCGATCAGCACCGAAGACACCACCCGCACGATGAACTCCATCCACTCCGGATCACCAACCGACCCCTGCCCACACCACGTCTTCAACAAAGCCGACGCCACCATCGCACCCCATCTCCGGGACATCATCAACTCCTCCTTCCACACCGCCACCTTCCCGGAGAGCTGGAAGCACGCCGAGCTTACCGCCCTCCTGAAGAAACCAACGGCGGACCCCACCGACCTCAAGAACTACCGTCCCATCTCGCTCCTTCCGTTTCCGGCCAAAGTCATCGAGAAGACCGCCAACAGACAGCTTGCCGCCTTCCTCGAGACGAATGGATCCCTCGACCCCTCGCAGTCCGGGTTTCGGGCCAACCACAGCACCGAGACCGCCCTTATCGCAGCCACCGACGACATCAGAACCCTAACCGACAACGGGGAAACAGCTGCCCTCATCCTCTTGGACCTCTCCGCGGCGTTCGACACCGTCTGCCACCGCACCCTAGTGAAGCGCCTCAGCAACATCGGAATCCGAGAGAAAGCACTGGAATGGATCATCTCGTTCCTCGCCGGTAGAACCCAGAGAGTCCGCCTCCCCCCGTTCAGATCCGAAGCCACCGAAGTCATCTGCGGCGTTCCACAAGGATCTTCACTCAGCCCAACCCTCTTCAACGTCTACATGAGCCCCCTCGCAGCCATCGCACGCCAACACAACCTCAACATCATCTCCTACGCCGACGACACCCAGCTGATCCTCTCCCTCACCAACGACCCCACCACCGCCAGAGCCAACCTACACGACGGGATGAGAGATGTCGCCGACTGGATGAGGAACAGCCGTCTTAAACTGAACTCAGACAAGACGGAAGTCCTCATCCTGGGCTCATCACCCTCCGCCTGGGACGACTCCTGGTGGCCCCCGGCCCTGGGCACCGCGCCCAAGCCAACGGACCACGCACGCAACCTGGGCTTCATCCTGGACTCCTCCCTGTCGATGACCAGACAAGTCAACGCCGTCTCATCTTCATGCTTCAACACCCTGCGCATGCTCCGCAAGATCTTCAGATGGATCCCCACTGAAACCAGGAAGACCGTCACCCAGGCACTCGTCACCAGCCGACTGGACTATGGGAACACCCTCTACGCCGGAACCACAGCCAAACTTCAAAAAAGACTCCAGCGCATCCAGAACGCCTCCGCACGACGCATCCTGGACATCCCCCGACACAGCCACATCACCGGACACCTGAAAGACCTGCACTGGCTCCCCGTCAGCAAGAGAATCACGTTCAGACTCCTCACCCACGCACACAAGGCCCTCCACGACCTGGGCCCAAAGTACCTCAACGACCGCGTGACCTTCTACACGCCCACACGCCAGCTACGATCAACCAGCCACGCCCTCGCCACCGTACCACGCATCCGCAGAACCACCGCCGGAGGAAGATCCTTCTCCTACCTGGCAGCCAAGACCTGGAACTCCCTCCCCACTCACCTTCGGCGAACCCAGGACCATCTCTCCTTCAGGAAGCAGCTCAAGACCTGGCTGTTCGAGCAGTAACTTACCCCCTCCCCCAGCACCTTGAGACCCTCCCGGGTGAGTAGCGCGCTCTATAAATGCCGTGATTGATTGATTGATGTCTTGAGGGGACTTATGTGCTATACTTTTGTTACTGATGGTCTGTGGTTTGAACCAAGAGTGGAGTGAAACATGGGTGGAGGTTTCTTGGGTAATGTTTTCATTTGTTTGGCGGGCATGCCCGTAGATGTATTGTAAGTTACAAAACCCAATAAATATTATTGAAACTAAAAATATCAGCACCATTATCACTAAATAGTACTGAGTGACAAAGGTAGTCAGTTAGGACTAAAGGTCCGATATACAAAGGTATTTTGTGGTTGTAAAACCTGAGAATTACAAATTACCTTTTTAAAATGTACGAAACCCCTTTTGAGAGTGTGAAAAATCATTCCACCTCTCAAAAGGGGTTTTGTGACATTTTCTGAATTGCAAATTGGACAAGACGTAAATGCGGAACTCCGTCCTAATTGCGGGTTCCAATGAGATATAACAATGGTTTGTGACCACAACTGTGGTCGCAAACCATTGATCAATTACTGACCCCAAGCTGGGGCAGTACCTGCCTTCAGGGACACTTCCCATTTAGGAATAGTGCTGGGCGGCCTTGTGGGGAGCAGACAGTGGTCTAAGAGACCACTGCAGGCTCCCTCTGAAGCCTTATCAGCATTTCTCCATTACTTGTTTTAAAAAAAAAAAAAATGCAGTCGCTGACCATATAAGGGACACAGGCTCCTTTAAAAAAATAATGTTGACATGCTACAAATATGAAAGCAAGCACAGAGGCCTGCAGGCCCATGCACTCCTTCACCCCTATGTTCCCAGCAATTCATAGAGGGTCACAAAATGTGACCTGCCTCATCAATATTCCTAAGACAGGAGGTTTGGCGATCCTCTATGAATATACATTTTGCAATGAGACTAATCCGTACCTCAGTTGCACAGTTTGCAATCCAGCCTGTTCAATTTGACATATCCTGCCCTTCGTACATGGGGCCCTATGCTACTGCCCACAAGAGACGTTACCTTAGGGGAGGATGCAGGGTGGACACATGGAGCATTCAGCATCACCTTAATGGAATCAGATAAACATCAGGAGAACTTTCCACTATGCAGTATTTGTTACCCTCAGTACATCGTGGCTGGTGAGATTGGGGTGAGTCACAGTCCCTTTACAACCCTTCAACCACTGCAATTTAGTTTAGGTACAAATTAAAAGTCGATAAAACAATTTTCTATTGAAGCCAACTTCTTTAGCGTGCAACCTGAAAATGGGAATGCTTATGCACATCAAGGGGCAGATTTACCATTTAATCACGCAGCGCAGTGCAGCAGCCACATATGTTGTGCTGCATGAAAAGGAGAGAGGAGAAGAGCGCTGTATTTACAGAAATATGGCACTCTCCTCCCCTTTACCTAGCGCTGGCGCTGAAATCAATTGCTGTGCTCCATGGAGACACCTTTGCGCCATGGTGGGGTTGTCTTCGTGAGTCTCGTATAGGTTTTTTACGGGAAGGGTAGGTACCCTTCCTGTACAAAATACTATGCATAGACTGATTTAAACCATTTTCCCTCTTTGTATGTGTGCTGTAAAGAGCACCACACGTACAAAGTTGGAAAAGGAAGCAGAAATGAAAGTGTTTCTCCTTCCTTGCGCCTGCTTCAAAAGGGTGCGGTTTCTGACGCTAAACCCCATCTACTTTATTTAGAAAATAGGGTTTAGCATCAGAAACCTTGGGTGGTTGCATGGCAACGCCCATGCTCCACCCAATGTACACCCCCTTGGTGCTAAGCAATACAAAGCAGCGTTACTTTCACATTATTTCCAGCACTAAACAAGTTAAGAAAGCAAATCGGAAAAAAAAGATTTTGCGCCGATTTGCGTCACTTTTGTGACACAAACACAGCGTAAAATCTTAGTAAATCTCCCCCAAGTTTGGCCATACTTACCTCAAATATTGCAAAAAACTGCAAGTGTCGCTACTGTGGCTGATGTACTGAGAGTCTTGCACATGTGCTGATTCTCCTTTAAAACTCTGATATTTCTTTTAGAAAGGAGGTTGTGTGGTGGTTGCTGAATTTCAATACTTTGATTCTTTCATGGGGAGTTTTATAGATTTTGGTTCACTTATAAATTTAATTCACGTTTCAAATGTTAAATCTGATTATATCAACTAACTGTTTTCTTTAATGTTTCTTTAGCACTGTGTATTTTGTGATCTCGGCTAATGTTCTATATTTTTGCAGACTGGTATGAAAAATAAATTCAATAAAGATGCTTCGCTAATTTGATGTTGTATTCTGATATATCCATTTTGATTTCTGCCTTATTTTGCCTGAAGCTATGTTGATGTTTTGTGTTTTACTATTCCCATTCTCACCCTTGTGTAATCAGTGGAATAAGGTGTTTATAGAAGCACAGTGTAGAGAGAAGCACTATTTTAAATTAGCATCGAGTGCTAGAGCTAACTTTTTTTATTAATATTTTTATTGACTTTTTTTTATTATTTACAGGTAAAGACAAACACATTGATCCAATCATCACATGGCATCTGTAACAGATAAAGGCAGTTCACCAGTCCCAGTGTTGTCTCAACACTTAATCAGTGTACTATAAATTGTTACTCAACAATTAATATGTTAATAGCAAATGTCTTTCAAATTATAAACAGTCTAACAACTTGTGTAAGCTCAGATCCAACGGTAGCACTGATTTATTAGTCAGGATACAGTACATCTGTGTGCCAGAGAAAGCTTTGGGGTATCATGGATATGTTTGTGCAAGTGTGAAGATATCCTGTAGGGAAATGATCTTACCTGGCATATCTAATGACCTGGTTAATAAGCAGAGCATATTGCCGTCTATATGTCGAGAGGTCGTAGTATTGTACAGATTCCATGCTCTGATGTATATCTCCCTGTCTGTGTTCTTACAAGTGCATTTCTTCTGTCTTAGTCTGTATTGCTAACAGTATGGTGTCCCACTGTGTATTGTTTGGTCTATCCCCCCTCTTCGCCAGAGATTAGTCAGTACTGTTATTTTGGCTCAGGTCTAGTTCTTGATATCCAAAAACCACTTTTTTAGATTCGGCGATTGCCTAGCCTTCCATGCATAGCGATATAACGCTTGCCAATCACCAACCCAAGGTCCGAAAATCCACATGATTGTGTATCAGGTTTTGGTCTGTGCACCAGGCCTAATATGCAGGAGAATACAACGGTCTGCCCGACAACTCAGTCAGGGTGGCCACTATATGATTCCAGTACTCTGTTATTCTCTCTCAGGGGCTATCCAGTGATAATCATAACCACTGAATCGTCCTGCCCATGTGCGGGGATCTCGGAGCACTCCTTTAAAATATATCTTCTTAAGTGTAGACGTTCGCCTTACTTCAAGGGGGCCAAGGACATAATTTTGATAAAAAAATGTTTTGCAGCCTATAAAGAAAGCTATATTGGCCAATTACTTTAATTTATATTTAAAAAAGGGCAAAAAAACCTTAATAAAATAAGAAACTTTTCCAGGAGCTGAGTCATTTTTTCTTATAAATATCCTTTATAACCCTATTTTAAAAGAAATGGAGAAGAAGGAATGTGGCAATGTAGACCTATAGGCTGGAGTTCTGTAGTCATAAAAACTGACACTGCACCTTTAAGGTCTCACAGCCCTCCAGTGTCCCATCATGCCCAGCAGGTGGCAGTTACCTCAGTTCTTTTTTACAGAGCAAAAGAATGTACAACTACTGAAAATAGAATGTGTATTAATCATCTTTGCCTCTTCCACTGGGAAGGAGGGGGGATTGCTTATGATTTCAATGGAGATTCCCCTGAGAGAAAACTAGGGGTACAGTTAAGAAACCATTCCTACTCTCTCAGGGGGATCTCCATTCATAATCATAAGCACCAAATAGAGTAAAAAGCCCATCCCTGCAAACGGCGGTGGAAGAGAAAAAGATGGTCCATAGAAACAACTAAGCAAAGAGATTTCTGATTTCTAATTTTCCTACGTAAAAGTGTGAACAGATTTCCATAGAGCAGCTTTGCAGATTTCTGCAACAGGAACAGTCCTCATTAAAGCAGACATTGCTACCTTCTCTATAGTAGAATGGGCCTTTGGTCTACCAGACAGAGTTGTGTTTGCTTTCTGATAGCATAACAGTATGCAAGAAACTATCCACCTGGATATAGACTGTTAGGATTGTTGCGGGGATTCTGCACCTACACAGAACTATGCGCAGGAAAACAGGACCTCGGTGTATAGGGGTGTACCAACCTACCACCTTAGTACCCAAAATCCCAAAACCGACTAGCTATAGTGTCTCATTCGTTCTCCTCCAACATCACGAAGCTACAAATGATTAGACTACCCAGAACTCAGGAACTCAGGAATCGCGGTAGTAAGACATACCCTTTCGCTCGCTCACTCGTACTTGTCCACAATAAGAATGGTCAGAGTCACTGTTATAGTTCAAAATTTTATTTTAACTATCGTGCTCTATAATGCAGTATACGAGCCACTACCAGCAGCGAAATGCATAAACCTAGAACAATTAGCATTGTTACAATTCCATAGAATATGAAGGGGAAAGTCATTATATATAGACAGTGGAAAAAGGACTATAAGGCCTAACCACCCTCCCCTTGGTAAAGTGATGTTTATTATATAATAGAAGATCTCTGGGCTTTGTCAGCAGACCCCCTACCTTAGTGCCTAGATGGAAGCTTTACATCATAGGAACTGCATAGCTCTTTTCCCTGGAAAGGACCCTCTCCAAGTGTGTGTCAGAACAACATGCATCCCCACAATACCAAAGCACGAGCCCTCAGCAGCGCAGCTGTGTCAGCATGCTTTGTCTAGATGGTAGGAACTGACCAGAACAGAATAACAAGGAGCATTGTTTATCGACCTTGCACATCGTGTTCAGACTAAACCACAAGAGCAGGCAGAGAACGCAGAAAGCAGACAGTTCTCATGTGAAAGGCACAAACAGAGTCTTGCACAAAAAAGTCATGCAGTAACGTACGCAAAAGCAGCATCATGGCAGCCGTGCTCTAGCTAACTTAGCAATGTCGACAATGACCCTAATGGCCATATAACACCCTCCCCTTGGTAAGGTCATAGTATATAGACAAAGGACCAAAACAGATTTCAAGGGTAAGCAGAGTTCAAATACGCTTGAAAAACCAGATTGGAAAAAGTAAAAAAAAAAATTATAATTTTTTAAGTTGGTAACATTTTTTCATTGTCGCGAAAAACGTGACTAACATGGAGGTGGCGTATCCATGAAAGCACGTGACCCTGTCAATGCAATGCGTTCCAAAAGGTCATCCCTATCGTTAGCAGCAAAGAGGGATGCCATCCAATCAAGGAGGCCGAAGGAACAAACGTGCTCCTCGTAATCCGATGCTTCGAAGAGCATATCCGGGCAACTTGCTGGATATTCAATAAAGCTCCGTTGCAGTAGGTTCTGCGCAGCCGCACAGATATCCCATTCAGCCAAGACTCCAAGTGCAGCAGCACGCGCCATACGGCCATTTCCAGAACAAACCTAGTCATGTGCCTCTAAGGGACACACCAATAGGTTAAAATATGGGACGGAAGATGACGTATTGGAGAGGCAGAAATCCATAACCCAATAGAAGGGGCACTGTTGACAGTAGAATACAGGTTGCACGCAAGTGAAGTAGGCAAAGCGAAAGGTTAATCCATAACTCACGCTAAGCGTCGCTAATGGCAAGCATCCAAAAACTTGTTGAATTCGATCACGGTACAGTTGCAATTGGCCTGGCCTGTGCAGTACCACAAGATGAGCAGCCATTGCGTAGCAGTAACAGAAGCAGCAGGATTCCAGCAGCTAGCGCCAGTATCAATGGGAACCCTCCGAAGGCGCTGGAAAAAATAGAATGACAAAGGCCGGTATTACACCAAATATCGCCTGAAAAAAAGTCCCAAGGCCGGATCCCACCTGTTAAAAAAAATGAGCAAGGCCTTCGGTGTCAGACGCATTCAATATTTGATGTATCAGCTCCCCAAAATGAAGTGGGAGATTCGTGTTCAGAAGTGACTGAATCTCGCTCGAAGTTCTAGCCACCTGTAATTCGACGGTCTCTCGCGCTGAAGTGAGAGCCACATCTTGTTGAAACAATAGCGCTTAGAGCCTGCTTAATTTGTTGAAATCTGTTTTCAAAGTCGGAATGGAAGGCCAAATGGAGATATCTTCTTTCTCATGCGGGGGTGGAAAAAGCACATTACTACAACAAGTAACACGTTGTGAAACTGTTACTATATACGGGATTCCTGCCCGTAAACCACAGCAGTCGTGGTTATTCAAAATAAGATAACTGCCGTTAGTAAGCAAAGTAAAAGTGGGAATTATTGCTGGGACGGGACTCCCTTTTAAAAAACAAGCAAGATTAGGTGCCGATACATTACAAGCGCCGTGCAACTTAACGTGTTTGCAAACCAGGGAGTGTCCCACCGTAGAATCGCAGTCCTCCCCTGTTAGGAAAACTTCCTTATCCTCCCCATGACATCTGTAAGTTAAAGGTAGGGACCATAACTCATGGAGAAATGCACTACCCAGGGGTTCAAAACGGCCAAATGTTTCATGCAAGATTTAAATTGAAACAGCGAGAAAGGGAGAGAGATAACCCTGTGTATTAACCACACAGCAGAATCTGTTTCCGCCATAGAGAATGGCAAATGTTCTAATTGTTCAATGTGTAATAATGTGCATGTTGCATCTTTCATGGACATAAAACGTTGTTTATCAGTTAAATTAAATGGTAAAAACAAAGCCGTAGCATTCAAATAATCCCAAGGTACTTTACCCATTTTTAGAGTTTGCAACGTACATGCAAACTGCATTATGTACCGTGATTGATTTTGACCATGATATAACACAGATACATCAGTCTGAACAATATCAATAACAGATGAAACAATGTTATCCAGGGTATAAATGCGTGAAGACAGTGTGTTAATGCTATTGTCAACCACTGCAAGCACTTTTTCCAAATTTGCCTTATCAATTTGTCGCAGACGAAATGCTGCCTCCATCTGCGATAATTTCCATATTTCATTGAACGCAGCATAGAAAAATCTTTTCTTTCTGGGAGTCCTAGGACCTAGAAGAAAATCATCCAAATTAATATCACTCGACAATTGAGACAAGTGTTTTTTAACGGAGTACAACGTTGAGTGTTCCAACCATTGTTAGCACAATTTACCCACCGAATATGTTGTGACCGAATGTGAATGCGGAAAACATGGATCTGGTCTAGCCTGTGTAAAACCTGGCGTTATATTATAAAAACGCAGTTGGCATGAATTTGAACTGGTTTGCTACAGCAGTCAACCGTTAGGGTCAACACCAGAAGCATTGAAAGTGCTGTTACGAAAAAGAATTTGTAAAACTTCAATTGAATAATTTGTGTGTGTGCGCCAATTATCATATTCAGCCAAAGATGGAAAGGACGGATTATTTAAATTTTTAGCAGTTGTCAGGCTAATGCAAGTAGTTTGATATACCGTATCATTTAAAAATAACATTTGTGCAGGTATCAGGCAGGCACGATGTAAAGCCTCAGTTCCCCGAACCTGCCAATCCTTAGTGCCCCATATTGTTTTTAAATCAATGGTAGCACTCCAATGATCATAACCCTGCGTGGCCAATTCATCTCTAAAGGAATTGGAATAGACCAATTTAGTATGAGTGAGAATAAATTTAGATTGCGGTGACAAATGTAATTTAAAAAAATAGAGTTCAGGATTGGACATGTCATAATCCGTAAAATAGGTGAACTTATCCATAAGCTTTTTAGAACTTCCCTGTAAAGGGGTTGGACAATGTTCCCATTGTGTGTAATTAAAAACAGGTCTTAACGTGTTTGTCTTGTGTAAGTAATGATGCCCATAATGTTGGTAACAGAATAAATCTGCATAAGTGGCTGAATTTAAATATAAATCTTCAGCATCAAAAGCAGCATAATACTTTAAATCTGAAAACAATGAATGTACTGCTTGTACATCCCAATCATCGGAATGTATGTCCTGTGTCACCACGTTTCCTAAAGAGACTCGAAACACGTATGGCACGTTGAGGACCTCCGTCGGACCATGGATTTCAAATGCTACTTTATCCCAAACTATGCCATCTGCAACTGGGAAAGCTGAAATGTTCACAAGGGCTTGATCTTGTTTCATTATATGGGATGATGTATGAGGGGCCAGAATTCCATCGACCAACTTCACTGCAGAGCGTTCTGGCAAATAATGACCATTGATGAGCAAGAAAAAGACAGTCACAAATCCTATTGTCATGAAGAGGAAAATCAGGATAAGTACCAACCAGATGTAGGTCCAGGGTGCGACCATGTACCTTTTTTTGAACCATGAACTGAAAATACTTAATTTTGTCGGTGGTAGGGCCAACGTGGAAGACGAGGAGGAAGAGTCACAGGAGAAGCTCGGACAGTCCCCATAGTAACCGCTTGCACCCATACCCATCAAAGGCGGTCGGGCGGTCTCAGTTTGATGTTGACGTGCTCTGTCCGGCTCTTCAGTCTGGGACTCCTCCACAGGATAAGTATACTCGACTTCAGCAGTGGAACAGGGAGGTGTGGGAGCAGGTGAAAGGTCAATAGTAGTTTCCATGTCACCCTCTGTAACACGAGGATGATTCGAAGTGGACGAATGCACCGGATTCATTGAGATAGCGTTGCATGAAACAGCAGGAGTTACACTATTCAGAATCGGCCAGACGGTGTAACTTGACATTGTCCACTGAAATATATCTGTTGTCTTTACGACCAGGTAAAGACAGTAGTATCACTGTACGAGTACCCTTCAATCCAAGAACCGGGACTGGTGCACGATAAGAGGGACCAAATTCTTTCTTGTTCTCC
Organism: Calotriton arnoldi; assembly: GCA_963921515.1. Taxonomy (NCBI): domain Eukaryota; kingdom Metazoa; phylum Chordata; class Amphibia; order Caudata; family Salamandridae; genus Calotriton; species Calotriton arnoldi. Next base: position 680,741 of record CAWUFW010004829.1, on the reverse strand, counting down.
AACTTTTCTTGTACCAGATCTCCAATCTTAGGAAGCCAGCCGGTGACCGGAATCAGCATCGATGTGTCATTGGAAGAGGGTAAATGTTCAGTTGCGTAGCTGTCACTGGTCTTTTGTAGGCCCTGTAACATAGTAGAATGATTATCTACGTCAAAGGTTGCGGCAGCCGCCACAACGTCTAGACCATCAAGGTCAGGCACAAACATTTTAATGCCAAAGAGCAGTTCGTAGGGGGTCTGCCCACCCAGAGATCTTCTACGGAGATTATTAAGTGCACGCTGAACTCCATACAAATGGGCCAGCCAGTTCCTGCCAGTACCTAAGACTCTAGCTGTCAAAGATTGCTTTAAGTCATGGTTCATTCGCTCCGCAATAGAGCTGCCCTCAGGCCTGTATGGAGACGAAAACTGCACCAGCACCCCCATCGACTTCATTGCGTCCTTGTACGCCTTAGAGAATAACGCTGGACCTTGGTCTGAATGGAAGGTGCCGCAGGCAAACATCCCTACAAAGACACGCAAATCCCTGATGACATTTCGAGCGTCAGCACTGCGTTGTGGCCAAACCCAAAGGAATCTAGTGCACGAATCAACTGCAACAAATATGTATTTATACGCAGAATCAGAAGAGAAAGGACCACAGTGATCAAGGTATACACAGCCAACTGCCCTACCACTGCCCGCGAACCCTTGGATCCCCCCCACGACTGACGCCGGGACTAAACGCACACTGTCTAAATTAGGACTAGAAACTATAGGAGACATATTCCCGGGGGGTCATGCCTTTATCCGTACCGAAGATCCATGTTTCGCCACAGCCACATTTATAGATCACTTCTTATTGACTCATGTACAGAGTGCACTCAGAGGAGTGATTCCCACTTACCCACTGGAACCAGCAGATTTTGGCCCACTCACGTCAATAATCACGGATAATAGCGGAGAACACATTACTTCCAGACTATATAAAACTTGCCTTGCGCTACTACCACAACGGGATACTAAAGTCAGAGATGCTTGGGCTGCGGACATAGGACAACCACTCACAGACGATGTCTGGAAAGGGTGTTGCAAACAGACCAAGTTGGTATCCTGCCATCACAGACACAAGCTATTACATTTTAAGATTCTGAGAAGAGCCTATACCACACCACAGCAGATGGTTCGGATCAACAGCACCACTTTCACACATTGCCCTAAATGCAATTTACAGGCCGCGCCTTGACTTGGCACCTTGACTTGGTCCTGCAACACAATTAACGCTTATTGGCAGGAAATTTACGGCTTGCTACAACAGATGGTGGGGACACAGATACCAATAACCCCATTAATAGCTCTGATGGGATATGTAGAATCTATGCCTAAAAACACGCGCAGATTCACAGCAATGGCCATGCTGCTGGCAAAACGAGAAATAGTACTTCGCTGAGGTGTTAGGCAAAAACCTACTGCTCGGGGTTGGTTAAAAAGTATGTCGTACTGTGACACTACCAGCGAATTATATGCAGAACTGCAGCCCCCCACTTCGCGACCCAAAGACATATGGCAGCCTCTCCGGGAGTATCTCCAGTTACACGGCACACAGAGCACATCAGCCAGCCAGGAACGACAAGGAACCAGCCAGACCACGCAGGTTGAGGGAGGACACACTGATGTTCAGAGAGATTGTACTGCACTCACCACTCCGTGCAGACCCCAGACAGGGAGCAAGCATACACAGTTGAAATAGTGGGGCACCATGTAGCACACATCAGCGACCACCGTTCTCTTAAAGGAAGAAATATACCATTTTGTTTATTTATGCTTTATGATGTCTGCAATTTATTATTCTTTAAAGCTGTGAGAACTGTACCCGCACATTTATACATTGCAAATTTATGTATGTTGTTAATAAAAATGACAAAGTAAAAAAAAAAAAAAAGGTATACACAGCCAAACGGTCGATTGGAAATACATAGCTGTGTTTGTGGTGGGCGTGTAACCGTAGACGGTTTAATTTGTTGACAAATGTCACAAGAAAGCACATAATTACGGGTTTGTTTATATAAACTACGCCACCAATAACGTTGCTGTAAAATAGAGACTGTCGCAGACACCCCGGCATGTGCAGAAGCCATGCCCTTGTGTGCGGCTATGATCAAAGCAAGTCTGCGGTCCATGTTGGGAATCAGCCGATCCCCAACAGATGGAATCTTAGCATAAGGAACTTGTTCGGGAGATATATGATAAGAGTATTTTGAAGGGAAACCCTGAGGATAAGCAGTTCCCTCCCTTGTAGCAGCTACCGCTGCCAGAATATCATTATCTAGTTTAGTCATGGACCCTGTAACTGCTGCTACGGAACACGTGGCTACTGCAGATCTGGGCACTTCGTCAGCCAAAGAATTACCAAGAGCATGTGCTCCCACACGCTGATGGCCAAGAGTATGGATAACTTGCGTGAGGGGCAGACGTTGTTTAAGGTCTGCCACTTGAACCCAAAGCGTCTTATGCTTAATTGCGCTGCCTTTAGAGTCTCAATAGTCATTCTGAGACCAAAAGAATAAGTTGTCATTAAAAGATTGAACACAGTAGTAAGAATCGCATACAATGAGAGTATTCACATTAGGGTCGGCAAACTCAAGGGCTAGATCAAGCACACGCAGCTCCGCCAATTGTGCTGTACAGTCCCCAAGTGCCTGAGTATGCACTATGGAAGACTTAAATTCTCCATTGACAATCGAACCAGCCACAATAGTGCAAGCCACTGAATAAGCGTGTTTGGAGCCGGTGGCCGGTTGAGCCGAGCCATCGGTATAAATGATACATTTGTACTCATCCAAAGGAAGCAACGACAATGGAGGAGGATGAACTTGTTCATACTGTAAAATCTCCTGTGTCTGAAGTGCAGGGTCAAAGATAAACGTGACATCAGATGATGTCAAAGAAGAAGCCCATTGTATCCAACGGGGATGAAGTGCCTTAGAGTTTGGTACACTTGCTTTAGTCACAGCCTCTAAAGCAGTGAAAGGCGTGACCATAAGAATGCGATTTCCTTGCGCCAGTGAGCGTTCTTTCAGAATCGCCATTTGGACCGCTGTCAAAAAAATTTCAACATTCGAAAAACGCATTTCAGCCGCAGTGTACAAATGTGATTTGTATGCAATAGGTACTGTGTCCCCCTCATTGAAGGTCAAGTAGGTGAAACCCACCTTCCCTGGCACTATACGTATCACCAGGTTCGTGGTGTTATCACGCGTCAACAAGTAGTTAGTTGCAAGCATATCAGATTGCAAAGAATGTAGGATAGTGGTATGTTCCGGAAGCCAGCTGGCAGAAGAATATGTTGGTTGTATCAACGCATAAAGCGGTTTGATACGCTGGGCATAATCGGGAATGTATGTCCTCCCGAAATTCAAAAATCCCAGCAAAGACTGAAGTTTCTTCAGCGTAGAGGGAGGTTGCAATAGTGCACATTTCTCCAGAAAGTGGGGGCTAACCCCCACCTTCATTATTGAGCTCATAGCCCAAGAAGAGCACCGCAAAATGAGCGATGTGTGATTTTGCAAAATTGAATTTGTATCCATAGTCGTCAAACGATAAAATGATGCGGTCGACTCGGACAAGATGCGGCATTAGTTCGTCGTCCGTCAGATAAATATCATCAACGTACGAGAACGCATCTGGATCTATGTCATGCAACAAAGACACAACACGTGCAGCAAATGCCCCGGGGCTGTTTTTATACCCCATAGGAAAACGCGTACATTTTTTCTGATTTCCGACAGCGGTAAATGATGACAAGTCACGGCTCTCAGGAGCCAAATTATGACTGTAGAAACCATTGGATATGTCCAGTGTAGTTTTATATTTTTTACGTACAAGGTTGTTTACCAGCGCAGAGCTGTGAGTGTTTTGCACCACAAAAGTGCGACAATGACTATTCAAATTTCGATAATCCAACACAATGCGATATGAACCGTCAGGTTTTGAAACCAGAAAAAGAGGATTATTCATCGGTCATACACAGGATTCAATCACTCCTTGATACTCTAACTGTGTTAGAATGTCACAAACGTGAGCCTTAGCTTCACGTCTGATTGGATATTGCGGTTGTGGTTGCGGCATAGACTGTAAAGGTATCTCATTTGCCGGTGAATCAATATCCCAGCCCACCTGATTACGGTACACCGCTGGGGTAAGGGGCACGGGCCACAGCCCACTCGGCTGCGTAAGCCTTTGCATGTTCCTCAGGGACGTAACTCGAAAAACTCGGAAGTATCACGTCTTCCCCTCTAGAAGCGGCTAGCACAAAGGGTGGAGGCCAATCTGCCTCCACCAACAAAATGTCGTATGAGGAGGTGAGATTTTCCCAGAAAACCGCTCAGATTGGACGCTGTATATCACCTTTAATGTGGAAGACAATCTCATAGAGTATATCCGGTGGGGCAACCCGGGTATCTGATGTTTCTACTGTAATGAATGTATCAGTTGCTGTCGCCTCCAGACAGGGACGCAGTGCCTCCCGCACTGTGGTAACCTCCGCTGCGCTGTCGAGCAGAGTCACTGCCCATGTCCAGTCTAGGAGTCGCGTTCTCACCGTCTGAGGCTGTTAAAGCGGCAACCTTTTTCTTCTGATACGGGGTCGAAAACGAGGCAGTTCCTCTTGTTTGGCTTTAACGTCAAACTGTCGAGGTAGATCTCGTCCCTGTTGTTTAGTTGGACCTTTGCCTCGATCCTGGGCTCCCCTCCACCGATTTGAGAGTCCGATGTGTCCTGCAAAGAACGATGAGAGCGCTGATCAGGGACTAGAAATCTATCAGGAGTCTTAATTTTCGCGCGGTCGCGCAAGTCATAAGTGCGCTCAGAAGGCTCAGGTGTCGGTGAACCAGCACGCAAACCTTGCTTCGGCTGTTGCTGCCCCTGTTTTTTATTTTTCCAGTTCTTTTTAGGAAAGAACGGGCGCCCATCTTTATCAGCCTGGGCTTTTTGTTGAGTTTGAGATTGTGTCTGCGTTTGAGTAAAAGGCTTAACTCTCAGACTATTGCGGCCTAAGGTTTTATAAGCTTTAGCAATAATCTTTGGTAATTCGCGCGGCTTATCTGCATCTGCCACAGCCTCCAAGCGGTTAGCCACTTGTAAGCTCACAGCATCACCCTTAACGTAAGCAAGGATCATATCAGCAACCACATCGAACACCCCCACCAGTCTCATCCCCAGCTACAAAGCCACTTCGGCTCCGTGTTCATTCTGAACACGTTTTATCACGAAAGGGAGTACGGTCATGGAGGGGGTGTCGAAACACATCGAATATACCGCTGCAAACACTTTACCCCAAGTGTTACAATCAGCTAATTCGGGAACTAAGGGGCAGATTTACAAGCCCCTTGCGCCACTTTTGCATCACTTTTAACATGGGAAAAGTGACGCAAAAGTGGCGCAAGGGGCTTGTAAATAAGCCCCTAAGTCTTTAGGTAAACTAATGGTTAGGATCCTGTGTTTCTCCACAGGAATAGTATTCGGAAAAACAGCCTCAATTTGTCCAAATTTTTCAGCAAGCCAATAAGGAAATTCATCCTTATTCTGTGGACGCTTGCCCATCACTGAATTAACCATAAGAGGACTGATGGTGACACCACCAGGTGCAGCTGGTTGCGCAGCAACCCAGGTGGTCCCACCTGGAAGTTGCGCGACACGAACTGTATAACAGATCTATGTATACGTATTAAAGAAGTATGCAATACCCGAAGTTCTGTAAGTGTTGCAGTTGTTAGATAATGCAGGTGTGGGGTATACCCAGCCAAAACGGGCCACGGGGCCCCAGCTATCGATAAAGGGCCTAAACGGACCGGCGTTATTGGGTGAGGAAGGGCGCCATTAAACCATATTTGGTGTTGCCAAGCCATTAGCGGAACTTCAAGAGACCTATAAGGCTGATAATTTTGAGGTAGGGCCGTGGCAGTATAGTCGTGAAACAAATTATCTGTTCCATCCACCACCGGAAAGATGACCCAAGAATAAAAGACCTCGAAGTGGTAAGCCGCGTCCGCTTCTACAACAAAAATGAGTGCAACACCAGCATTAGGGACTCCATTCTGAGTTAAATAAGCTGTGACTGCAGCCCGATTAGGCGGTGCAATAACAACCGCCATAATGAATGATAAAGATTAACAACCTAAGTGCGGCAGCGCAATAACGGGTTAATAAGAAAGAGAAGGGACCTTTTAAAATTCAAGCTTGAAAAACCTATAAAACATCAATACAGGAGGTTACACCGTCACAACTGTCTCCGGAAACCGATGTGAGGGGATTTTGGACAAGCACAAGCACTACTCAGGAGTCTCGCAGATAAGAACCAGACCAAACGTTGGCGGCGCCATGTTGCGGGGATTCTGCACCTACACAGAACTATGTGCAGGAAAACAGGACCTCGGTGTATAGGGGTGTACCAACCTACCACCTTAGTACCCAAAATCCCAAAACCGACTAGCTATAGTGTCTCATTCGTTCTCCTCCAAAATCACGAAGCTACAAATGTTTAGACAACCCAGAACACAACACTCCTGACTCTCTCAGGAATCGCGGTAGGAAGACATACCCTTTCGCTCGCTCACTCGTACTTGTCCACAATAAGAATGATCAGAGTCACTGTTATAGTTCAAAATGTTTATTTTAACTATCGTGCTCTATAATGCAGTATACGAGCCACTACCAGCAGCGAAATGCATAAACCTAGAACAATTAGCATTGTTACAATTCCATAGAATATGAAGGGGAAAGTCATTATATATAGACAGTGGAAAGAGGAATATAAGGCCTAACCACCCTCCCCTTGGTAAAGCGATGTTTATTATATAATAGAAGATCTCTGGGCTTTGTCAGCAGACCCCCTACCTTAGTGCCTAAATGGATGCTTTACATCATAGGAACCGCATAGCTCTTCTCCCTGGAAAGGACCCTCTCCAAGTGTGTGTCAGAACAACATGCATCCCCACAATACCAAAGCACGAGCCCTCAGCAGCGCAGCTGTGTCAGCATGCTTTGTCTAGATGATAGGAACTGACCAGAACAGAATAACAAGGAGCATTGTTTATCGACCTTGCACATCGTGTTCAGACTAAACCCCAAGAGCAGGCAGAGAATGCAGAAAGCAGACAGTTCTCATGTGAAAGGCACAAACAGAGTCTTGCACAACAAAGTCATGCAGTAACATGCGCAAAAGCAGCATCATGGCAGCCGTGCTCTAGCTAACTTTGCAATGTCGATAATGACCCTAATGGCCATAAAACAGGATGTGGCCAAACCTGTATGTACAGGACCATGATTTACAGACAATAGATCGGTCCTACGTACATCTTTTGTTTTGTCTAGATAACATTTTAAGACATCCTTCTCACATCAAGAGTGTGGAGAGATCTTTCTGTTGGACTAGACGGATTCTGAACGTAAGTCGGAAAAGTAATGGTTTGATTAATGTGCAAACCCAAAATAACGATAGGCAAGATTTTTGGATGCGTTTTCATAACCACTAGTTCTGAAAGGTCTGTGAGAGTATCGTATGAATGTAAGGTACCATTAGAATATAAATCCCCCATCACACACATACCAGCCTCCGTCTAGACTCTGTGATTATGATAATTGGACAGTGTCCTAAATTCAGGGAGGGACCACAGTAGGATCCCAGGGGCATACAGTTCCTGCAACACCAATGTTTCCAAACCTGCTGCTATCACTGCTGGGCATTTCTCACCTCCTGAGGGTGCTTGTCCGCGAGGAGGGTATTCCCAAGGACAACCTCATAAAGTATCATCGGGTCCAACGCTGCATGAAGTTCAACTTGCTCAATTGTAGCTGTTGCTGAGAGCTGTTATAGCTGGGCTGCTAGATAGTTGGCCTCATAATATGGAGCCCCCAAACCCCTCCTTTTGGTGGCCTCATCAGTTTATGAAGGGCTATTCTCTTCCTTCCCTTACCGCATATCAGCAGCATCAATAAGGAGTTAATCTTAGTGAAAAGTTTAATGAGCAGTAACACTGACAGGCTTGACAAATGATATAGCAGGCACAGTAGGAGTAACATCTTTGCTATTGCAACTCTTCCCATGTCCATTGGGGACAGGCAGTGCTTAATTTGAGCTGGTGCTTTCCGGTGCTGAGCACCGGCACTTAATTGGTTTCCGGTGCTTGGCACCGGCACCTAATTGTCAACACCACACTTAAGGCAGTCTGCCACAAGGTGGCGCTGCTCATGTAATTTAGAGATGAGCAGTATAACAGTTGTTTAGGAAAACAATATACATAAAAAAATTGCTAATACCTGCCTCCCCAGCCATTCCTTTAGCTTTGGGGACCTGGAATAAAGTGAACTGTCGCATTTACATGCGCGAGAGATGGTTAGTAGTGGTTTTGGCAGCATTGACAAGGGCGATGGGTGGTGCAAGCTGCAGTGGCCTCCTGGTCAGAGCCCTGGCACTTAATATTTTACAAATTAAGTACTGGGGACAGGTCCTCCGTTGCAAATCTGTTACCATCTCCTTTGAAGGGTAGTAGCTTTTCAATGGCTTGCGGCTGCAAACCTTTAATACATTCAAATCTGAACCACAATTAGGCAAAGATGCCTCCTTCATGCCTCTTTCTAATTGTGATTATGAATGGGTCGGTAAACCCATCTTGAGAGTCGGAAATGCTTGTCCAACTTGCAAAATGGGTTTAGTACACAGCAGAAAGCCATTTGCAGTCGCAGACCCGGTCATTTTGTGAATCAAAGGGTTTGTGACTGCAAAATGGCTTTGTACATCAGGCCCACAATTCAAATATTTTTAAACTAAGTTTGAATGAACATTAATGGTTCGTCCGCATAATATAAAACTTGGATGCGCTTGGAACCCAAAGTTGAAGGATCTACTGGATCCCTTGGAGTTCCAACAAGTGCACACTCAAAATAGCTTAAAAGGGTGTTAACAAGCATTGCCAAAGCCAATAGATCACACCTTTATAATGTGAGTGCCAGTAACTTAGTATTTACGTTATAAAGCTCATTGACAATGCTTGTTTGTAATACATTGTTTAAAAAAAGTAAATTGAAAAAACATTTTTAAAAAATAGAAGAAAAGCAAACATATCTCAAGCTATCTCAAAACTAAATTTAATTCAATATTTTCAATATTTATAAGTGGCAATGTTTAATTTTTAAATACTTTTGACTTAGGAAACTCTGAAAAGAATTTTAAAAGAATAAGGAGACTTTACATTGAATTCAATATTTTCAATCTTTATAAGTGGCATGGTTTATTTTTCAAATACGTTTCACTCAGGAAACTCTGAACAGAGTTTAAAAAGAATAATGAATTGTCAGAATTTAAAGTGAAACACTTTCTAAGACCTAATTTATGTTCTACAGAACTCAGAACTGCAACAAATAATCAGCCATCTGATGTCTGCAGTAGCCTAGTGGGCATATTTATGGCCCTCGTGGAAAAGAGAAATCTTCTTTTCAGTCATGCTAAGTACACCTTCTGCCTCAAATGCTAGCTGAATGAGCTTAGTAGCTGGCTCCTCCCTCAACGGAGTAAAAGCCTTTGTATGACAAGGTCTGTGCTTTCATGAAATATGTGGAGTGCAGGAGATAAAATCAAATCAAATATATTAAGCATATGGCTCTCCCATAGGGGTTTCCCAGCGCTATCTAGTAACCAGCACAGCCGATGAAGGGTTGAGAATAGCCAGGTCATAAGTGTTTTCCAAAACAGGGAAAATGAGTTGCAAAAGCATGACTCAGCTGGCAAATCATTCTATAGTTTTGGGCCCAAGTAAGCAAAAGAAAATCAAAACAAGTCTGAAAGACTGCAATTTGACAGACCCAGGCAAAAATATACCTATTGCTGTGCAGTTCCAGATAAGCTGGGAAAGGTGGCGAGAAGCAGTGCATGTGCTGGTGGAAGGTATTTGAGGGAGGAAAGGTACACGAGAAAGAGAGCAAGAAAACACATCCTTTCATCGAGTGCTGAATGACAAACAAAAAAGCGGTTCCCTGAATGTGAGCAGTGGAAGGATGTAAGTCATCCAGTCAAAAGGATGGCAAAGAAGGGAATCTCCAGGAGAATGCAAGAAGGGGAAGGAAAGCCATCAAATAAGAAGCAAGCGAGAGTGACAAGAAAGACAATCAGCAACAAGTTGGCACAAAGCCCACTGTATGTTTTTGGTATGGTCCACAAGAGGACTTTAAGAACGCAAATCTAAACGCTGTTGGTAGGTGACCTAATAATTAAAGCGCTAGTGCGCACACATAACGCTCTTGTGAATGGACCTTTCTTTGGTTGTATCCTATTTTCCTACAAGAAATGAGGTCCTTGTATCAGTGTACTGGGCAGATATCAAAAAGTCCAAGGGCATATTTAGAGTACGGTAGACAGGGTACTCCATCACAAAAGTGGTGGAGTACCCTGTTCTCCAAGCTTGCTGTTCCTCCACTCTATTTCGAGTCTAGGAACCATCATCTTTCTGTCAGTCGAGCTTCCGTGGGCTCCGTCTGGCAAGAAGCCTTTGACCCACAGTTTGTCTAACATTTTATTCAACTTCGGACATTCCTGAGTAATTTTTTCTGTTAATGTTTCCTGTTTGGGCCTCCAAAGAAGGCTTGGCAATCTTGAACAGGAAGTAGGATGAATAACACCATCGCCCTAGGAAACAATTTTTAGGACATCAGGGTTATGCATTTTTTGTTTTTCCAGAACAATATTTTTGTTTTGGAAGCTTGTTTTTGATAAATAAAAAAACCTTTACTGTATGGAAGCCATAATCAATGCGCACGGACATCAAACCTTCAGTGCCTTCAGAGGTTGTGCAGTGGCAGAGTCTCCTCTGAAGGCACAAAGGTCTCCGCCTGCCTGCTGTACAACTTTAACTATGGCGGCCTGTAGTCTAGCAGGTCAGCGGAGAACATCTGTCCACTGCCTAGCAGAACATAATAGAGCAGCTATGGGCTAATTAAGCCCCTAAGATTTCATTACAAAACAACACTATCCAGGTTTTAAATATTTTTTTGAAAAGGGGAGTGGTTATTCCCAGGACACAGTGAGATAGGAATAGAAACGTTTGATTCACACAGACCAAGCGGGGTTTATCCCTGGACGAAATACTACCTATAATTTACGACGGCTGGCACATGTCTGGCATGCTCCCTGCCTAGCGGACTCTGATACTGTGGTGTTATCCCTTGATATTGAGCAGGCATTCGACTCTGTGGAGTGGCCTTATATGTGGCAGGTCTTGAGGGGCATGGGGGTTGGAGAGCGGTACCTTAAATGGGCACAATTACTTTATGCAGCTCCAACCGCCAGAGTGAGAATGGGCAGGACCGTGTCGAGACAGATAAAACTATGCAGAGGAACGAGGCAGGGGTGCCCGCTCTCACCCCTACTTTTCACGATCGCCTTGGAACCATTGGCGGTTCGCATACGGGCAGTCATGGACCCTTGGGGGATACAATTAGGTAACACCAACCATGTAATTTCACTATATGCAGACGATACGCTGTTGTATTTGCGTCAGCTGGGAACATCCATCCCGATGCTCCTACATGAACTCGGGCAATTTGGGGACATCTCGGGGCTGCGTATTAACCCCGGTAAATCGAGAATGATACCGTTGGGTAGGATGGCTGCCTGTCAGCTGGCAGTACGACCGACTATAGACCTCCCATGGGCCGCTGAAGGGGAACGATATCTGGGAATACGCCTGGCTTCCTCTGCGGACGCCTTTTATGCAGCCAATATGGGTCGTGTCCTTGAAGGGCTACGGGGCTCAATCGGTTTCTGGGCTGATTTACCCCTATCACTTATGGGGCGAATAGCAATTGTTAAAATGATCATTCTCCCAAGGTGTCTGTATCTCCTACAGCACTCTTTTTATGTGATACCGAGATCGTGTTTTATCACCTTGGACAACCTCATTGGCACACTCTTGTGGGGGAAAAAGCGAAGGAGAGTCCGATTAGCAACATTACAGAGGACGTGGGAGGGTGGCGGCTTAGAAGTCCCACGGCTAGACATGTACTATATGGCATCTCAATTACAATATGAAGTTCACTGGTTTGATGTCGACGATAACTGGGAGTAAAATCTGCTGGCCGGAACGTATGGGGGAGAGTCACTTATTGCATTATTGATGATGGGATCTGCGGTCCCTGATAGGTATCCCTATATAGTACGACATGTGGCAACTGTATGGGAGCAGGCGTTACGCAGGATAGTCCGACATGCCCCATATGCCCCAGAAATGCCTTTATGGGCGGTTCATCCATTTGCAGCAATAGCGGACTCTATGTCGGTTAGTCGCTGGAGGAAGGGGGGCTGTCTACTGATGGGAGATCTATATAGGAATGGGCGTTTCATGACCCGCGACGAGGCACAAACCGAATTTGACATAGGTCCGGGCCAATTTTTGCAATATGCCTAAATATCAAGGGTTGCGCGTGAGCTCTGGCAGGCTTTTCCAGATGAGCCACCCGTTACTAATATCTTTAAAACTATGCTAGAAATGGTCCAGGGGGAAGATTGATATCGTTCTTATATAGAGCCTTAAGAGATGATCTTCCGGGTGAGTTGCTGCGGTTTCAGCAGAACTGGGATGTTGCATTGGACGAGCCCCTGACGGAGGCAGAATTGCGGAAGGTGCATGGGGGGGTTCGTAAAATTAGCACGAATGCTTGTTTTAAATTACTTCATTACAATGTCATACACCAGGTGTATCTAACCCCGCATACACTACACGTAATATACCCCGCCCGGGAGGACTGCTGTCCTAGATGTCATGCTCAGGGGGCGGAATTCATTCATATGATCAGGACTTGCCCTACATTGCAGTTTTACTGTGAGGAGGTATTAGGCAGACTGGGAAGAGCCACGGGCTGGACTATCGCGCGGGATATTAGGACGGTATTACTGGGCCTACTGCCAACTCCTAAAAATAAAAAATTAAACAGGCGATTTGTAAACCTGGGACTGGTATTAGCAAAAAGATGGGTGGTGATTGCCTGGATGCAACCAAGATCCCCGAAGCACTCAGACTGGGTACGGGATATAAGTGAATGGGCAACGGCGGAACTGGTCCGGATGCGACTTGTAAGACATGACGAGAAAGCAGAGGACGATAGGTTAGCATGGGCATCTATGATTTCGGAGCTGCAGGAAGATCAGAACCACCACACACAAAACTCTCAAGATAGGGATGATATGAATGGGGGTGACTCCAGTGGGAACCCGGATGGACACACCCCAACACCTGAATAACTGATGCCTTATGCTGATCTAATGGTAGTCACAAACAAAGACTGAGATGGTATGGATCGGAAGGAAGGGAGGGAGGGGGGTTACTGGGTATTGTTTAATTTCTGTTAATGTTGATTTAAAGCGATGGGCTGTTGCAGACACTACTGCTGGGAACGCACATGGTCGGGGGATGCCGATGGGATGCCATTGGTGATCCGACGAGCGCATTTGTATAAATGCTGACTCCAAAGTTGTGTCTTATAACATGTAATGTACACATTATGCAGACTGTATTGTACTTATGGTTGAAATCGCTAATAAAATATAAAAAAAAAAAAAAAGAGTACAGTGAGATAGGAATAGAATTCCAGAGCATTGTTGCCAAGAAGGAGAAAGCTCAACCTCCCTTCCAAGTCTTCTTGAGTTTAAGCACCTGAAGAAAGTTTGTTGAAGCCAATTGTAGCTATATGACAGGAAGGTAAGGTATTAAGTTGAAGAAGAGAGGGCCTGAGTTCAAAAGGTTTTGATGACATTCACACAGGGCAGTGGCATAACAAAAGTCCCCCGCAGCCTGTGCGGGGGGAAGGGGAGCTTGAGCTCCAGGGGAGGCACCTCCAGCACTGGCAGGCCCTTGGCCTGAGAGCTCTCGACTGGGTCTGTAGCACAGGACACCCCTGCATGTACTTTTATAGGGGGAATCCTCAAGATTTGTTATGCCACTGACACAGGGCTTTAAATATAGCACATTTCTCCACCACCATCCCAGCAGACGCATAGAAACGAGTTTGAATTTGAGCTAGGCAGTAGTGTTTTGAACAGCTGGATCAGAAAGGTAGATATACCCAAATAAAATGACTTGTATCAATCTATAAGAGATTTAATAACTGATTGAACTAAGGATTTCCTAAAGCTGAAAAGAAGTATGGGAAGTCGTTTGTGTATAATATGCAGGTAAAAAAACATACTGAAGATATGTTCTTAATCTGCTGTGAAAAAGACAGACGAGTGGCCAAAAATAACAGCTATGCTTCTTGCACGGGCTACTGTGGTAGGAAGGCTATCCAAATCCTGAGGCCACCATGAGGAAGACCAGATTGAGGGAGGACCACCAAAATTAAAAACTCTGTTTTGTTACAATCAGTTTTAATGAGTTGGTATTCATGCAGGAGGCAACCGCTACCATTCCGGCACAAAACTGGAGAAGGCACTGCCCAGATCCTCGTTACAGGAACTGATGATTCGGGTGTCATGAGCATAGATAAAATTTTAAGACCCTTCTCACATCCAGAGCGTGGAGAGATCTTTCTGTTGGACTAGACGGATTCTGAAAGAAAGTCGGCAAAGTAATGGTTTGATGGAGAATGAAATGATCTGATCAAAGTAGCCAGTGTGGTAATTTCGTGGTTAAAAAGGGCAGAGCTAAGATAAGAATCCAGGGAGAACCAAACAATGGGGTTTAAATGAAGACTTACATCTTGGAATCAGTTTGGTAGAAATAATCCAATCCAAGAGAGAGCGTTATTACATATACCTACTTGACGGAAGTGATGCAGAAGAACTTCTTGCAAAACAGTTTCAAAGGCACCACTTCAATCAGGTAGGATAAGAGCAGCTTTCTCATCTTTATCAAGAATGATCCTCATTTAGTCAGAGTCTGTCCTAAATGCAGCTTCAGTTCAGTTGTTTTCTTCAATGAAGAAAGAAATCTGATGATATACCTCTTTCTCAGGAATCCTGCATGGAAAAGGAAAACTGCCATTGACTGTTTCTAAGCAAGAGGGACAGTGACAGATGTTAGAGGTATATAGAACAATGAGGTGATCACAGAGAATGTAATGTTCGACACTTTAGTTAGATTGTGGACTGGACATGCCTCTGAGGGAGTATCTGATTGAATGGAATGCATTACATTAGTGTTAGCTTCAAGAGAAAGAGGGACAAACTCAGAGTACTGGGGTGCTTGTGGGAGAGATTAGAGGAAGGAGATCAAAGATGAGGTGAATATCCTCAATTGTATAAAATAATTTAGGTAGAGAATTGCAAAGTTTGGTAATGGGCTAAGCAGAGGTAGCGCAAGCAGAGAGTTCAGAGAGTTCCTTAAAGCCTTTGAAAAGTTCTCTAGTTATTGCCACCTGGTTCCTCCGATTGTGGAATGTCTTAGCCCTTGAATTGCTTACCGCTCGCATTAATCACACGGATACCCGTTTTAACCCCATTTGGCAGCCCCTCATAAGCTACTTTACTATGTCCAGGCACTCCTGGTTGGTACCCCCAGACTTCGGGCCTTGCAGCTGTTTGAAGACTCCCTTATATCATACTCTAGGGGCCAGAAACCGGACTCCCTGGAATGATCTATCTAAGTCAGGCGACCTGGCTTTTTACATTCTGACGTCCCCCTGCCCCCGTCCCAGAGCTTGGTCCCTTCCAGCACATAATCCTTTCCCTCTTATCTTCTTTGTGTGAATTGCACATTTGGCCCAATTTTTTATTTCCTTATGTATATTTGCTGACAGTTTCCTGTTGCTTCCTCAACTCAAGGACCCCCACAGTTAAAGGGTCAAATTCAGACATTGTGTTGTTATGCACAGAGCGTCTCCAATGCTTCCATTGTATCATTACTGATAAGCTCAGGTTTAATACTAGGGTTCCTGGGAGCCTTGATTGTTTGTTTCTAGACTTGTCCTTTCCCGCTTTTCCTGTATTAGGACTATTGTTTAGATAAATGGGGGAGAGGCTCAAGCGAGCTTCGTTCCCTCCCACTGTGGTATAAGGTTACTGTGTAAAGCTTGATAGGATTTCGCTTGGATTAAATCTTGATACGTATGCTTTTCCTCAGTTGTTATGCCATGTATCATGGAATGTGGGCTTATTTGATGTTCTCTTTGCAGGGACATGAGTCTTTAATTGTTTGGCTTGGATATTTGTTTTATCTTTAATAAAAAGACTTTACATAAAAGTTCTCTAGTTGAATTGCTGGCAGATTCAGTTTTGGAAACATAAAAGGCGGCTCGAGTCCTTTTTATGAGGGCTTTTTTAGGTATCTAAAGCTGAAGCATATTTCATTTTGGTTGTAGTGGGTAACTGCTAGGCCATTTCTTTGCAAACGTTTCACAGTGATATCTAGAACAGGCCAACTCCTTGCTATACTAAGGTGACAAAGGAAAGGCTCTGCGAGAGCAAACACGTGTAAAGAGCTACATAAACACTGCAGAGAAATGCTGGGGTGATTGGAGGTTACTACACTGCCAAGGTAGGTAGGAGTAATCATGGGTTTTTATGGAATAAAAACTGAGAACGTCCTGTAATGTGCCCTGTGAACATTGCAAATGGACCCCAATCCTGCAGTCTTCTAGCTAAAGAAGGAGACATAAAAACAACCTCTTCCTAAAAAAGAATTTCACATGCATGTAGCCCAGAAACTAAAAGTGTTCCACCTTGAGAACTTGCAGCATCAGAGGTAAAGCCCTGGGTGGAAGAAAAGCCGCTGAAGAATAGCCCTGAAAAGATGGTGATCAAGCTTTAGGCCTCATGCCTGATGTGAAGCATATTTTTCTAACTCGGGGCGATCCCCTAAGTTTTTACCAACAGTCTGGTATTTGAAGTGATGAAGCCTCATGTAGAAAGGAGAGAAGCTGATATCGCACTGCAAGGAATGGACACTCTTCTTAAAATATCGGGGCTCGACTGTGGAAGACCTAGGCTACTGCTGTGCTGCTAAAGCAAGATGAGACCATTTTGTTCAAGTAAGCAAACATAGAGCCCCAATATTCTGTGCCATCTCCAAAAACGAGATAGAGACCCTGCCAGACAAGTTAACAGTGGAAGAACATACTCCAAAGCAAATGGCGACTGACAGAGTACTGTGAAGTGCTTCATCTTGAACCAATGCAGAACCAGCAGAGCCTCTTCTTATTTTGATTGATTTGATTTGATTAGGAGTTTATAGAGTGCACAAATACTAATAAGGTGTCCTGGCGGAAATAATTGAGACCATAAAATGATATAACATCCAGAGATTAAAAGATTATTTAGTGAAGAGCAGAGTCTTCAAAGATTTTCTGAATGTTAGTATCTGATGCTGAGATCTAAGATGAAGAGGAAGTTTACTCCAATGTTGCGTGGCCGGAAGAGAAAAAGCAAGCCCACCCAATCAAGACCGGCGAAATTTAGGAACCGATATTAAGTGAGCCATCGTAGATCTAGCTGGCGAGAGGGTATGTAGTGAGGCACTTTGTGACTTTAACAGGCTGGGCCTAACTAATTCAGCACCTTAAAAGTGATACACCTAGCCTTAATCCTCTTGGAGTTAGAAAGCCACTGAGGCCATAGGTGGGACCCGAAGTGCAAATCGAACAGTCGAATTCTGGATATCTTTGCGTCTCTGAAGAAGATAAGTTGGTGAACCAAGAAAAATGAGGTTGAAGGAAACACAGACGGTGCATAAAGAGTCACGGCCACATGAACAATGGAGGATCCAGACTTCTTCAGTCTAGTAATCCAAAAGCAAAAGCTGGGCAGCATTACATTCCACTGAGGGGCAAATAGGTGTACACAAGACACAGTAAATCACTTGCAAACTCTCTGAAAAACTACTGAACTGAGGAGGAAAAGACCCTGATTCAGTAATCCGCTCAAGGTTTACATGTTTTTGTGTTTCAACGTACAAGAGAAAAAGCAGACAACCTCCATCTTTGGCCTCCCAAATCACTACCCAATTAGTCATTTTTCTAAGCTCCTACCCCTTCCCTTTGCGGAGTCAAGCTGTAGCAAGTGATCTGCTTCAGAGCCGCCATCTATGGATATTTAAGGTAAAGAAGGAAGAGATTAGTCTGCCCAACCAGTAGGCAAAGACTCTTAGTGCATGTGATCTAGTCCCCACTCCAACTTGTTGACATAGTTCAAGGCAGCTGTCCTTTTGGTCCTCACCAGGCCGCAAGCCATGGTTTCATGCACAAGGCTTCAAACAGCATTGCCGCTGGCCTTCACTTTTGTCCACTAGCTCAACCCATCAGATATTTGGCTTTTTCTTCTTCTCTGTCTTATGCATGTTCTTTGACTTTGACAATCCCTTGGTACACAACATGGATGAGCTGCATTGTGGCAATACAATGTATGGTCCCCTCGGCAGGAGTCCTTCATTCTGGCACACTTTTATGATAGAACCAGCTTCCTCCACAGCTCTGGGGTTTAGTGTTGGTTATTTTCGGGAAACGTCTCCTATTTGTTTTCAACAGTGGGTGTTGATGATTTATTGGATACAGCCATTCTTCTGTATAAATTAGACTATTTTCACTGGTTTGATAGCTTTGGACAGTCTCCCTCAATCACCAGCCTCCTATTCCTCTGCTTCTTTCTGCCCAGGTTGCGAGTCAAAGAGGTGAAGGCTTTTGTATCATTTGAAGAAAATTCGCATCAAATTGTTTTTAACTACAGGTCCTCTCAAATTTAGCCTGCATATACCCAAATATCACAACGTGTGTATTATATTATTTTGATGGAAATAAGAGCATGCAAAGGATGAAAATTACTTGAATACAGGCTGTGAGGAAAGCAGTTTATTATATGGTATGCTTGTTAGATATCACCGTGTAATAAACACACTGGGGCATATTATCAAGGATCTGCGATATTTATCGCAAAGCGCGCTTAGCGCTGTTTTTTTTATCACTGGCTATCGCTGGATTTCCTCGCCGTGATAGCGCGGTATTATCAACGCGTATCGCAAAGGCGATAGGAAATCCAGCGATAGCGTGTAGAACCAGCAATAGCGCAAGAATTCCAGCGCTAAATCAACAGCGCTAATGAAAAGCTTGCTAATAGGCAAGTGTATACTTAATCCACCCCCCATTGACAAGCTGGTTAAGGCAAGTTTTTTTCAGGCGTTAAGTTCCAGCGATAAGCGCGGTCAGCGGGAATTTTCCTATCGCTTCGCGGGCATTGATAATAGGAGGAAGTTGTGTTTGCGACTGTTTCAATGGAGTTTTAGTCAGGAACGCCTACTTTGCATGTCATTAGCGATAATTATCGCTGATATGCAAAGCGGCAACACAACGGCCGCTATCGCCATTAAGCTGTTGCTAACAGCTGTTCGCGACAGCTTGCTAATAGGGCGATAAAAATATCGCCGCTTTATCGGCAAAAAGTGCCGCTAAAGTGGCGATACTGCCCTTGATAATATGCCCCTCTACCTGTACTGAGTCTAGTCCCTGGATAGTGTGGCTGTGAACAGTCAGGCTTTATTAAAGGAACAAGTGTAAAGCATTAAGAAGTAGAGAAACAGCTGAATAAGAAAGAAACAAAACTCAATCAAATTCTGATACCAATTTATAAAAATAGGTTATATTTGTATCTTTAAAATAACACCTCAAGGACAAAAATCCACCAGAGGGCTCAGGAAATATAAATGTTTAAAAGAACAATAAATCACTGCTTTTTCATTCAATGCAATAAATCATTGTGATGGGCCATGCTATATTTGCAAACTTTGGAAAACTTTTATAAAGTTGTAAACTACTACTCCAACCCACTTTGGCCGACCTTCTACAGCAGGAAGCGAGTCACAGAGGCCAAAGAGGTTTAGCTGGACAGTTATCTCAAAGTCAAAGCAGTCTCCAGTCCAGTTCCAGGCTCTATGGCCGAACCACCATAGACTTCAATGGAGTGGTCTTGATGCTAGGGATACAGGATGGTGAAGTATACTGAGGATGCTGATCCAGTGATCTAGGTCCATGAACACATTGGGGTGACTTTGGCCACAGGGGTCAATTTCCCTCGAAGTCTGCTTGAAGACCAGCGAAAAACCAGTTGCCACTGGTCTACTGGTCTCCGTTTAGAGGGAAATCAGCGTTTCCCTTTAGCGGGTGGTAACTTCCGTCTTGGGCGACCAAAGAGTCCAACGACTCTCCCGGGTCCAGCAGATTTGAGTGCAACTATTCAGGGTTGGGTCTCGGCCTCTCTGATTACACTTTGGTGGTCAGCGGCTGTCAGGAGATCTTGGCTACCAACTTGCCAAGGCAGGCTTCTTCAGCTTTTGTGACCCTCTAGCAGTAACAGGAAGTTAGCCAACTGAACTCCTCTTCTCGCCTCTTCTGTCTGTCTGAGGCTCGGGATGACTTTTCCTTGAGCAGGGCACCGCAGGCATAGTCCTTTCTCTGCTAGCCCAAGGAGCAGCAGGTGCAGTCCAGTCTTGGTGCAGCTTCTCTTTGCTCGGTCCAAGGACCAGTAGGGCAGTCCTTCTTCGGTCCACTCTTCAGTACAGATGTTATCTGAGATCTGAGTGTCATTTTTATGCCCAGCTATTTCCTTTGGGGAATGTGGCAACTACTAGCAAATGGGCTACCAGGTTCCCTCCAGCCTATTGACGACTTCCTGTGAAGTGTGGCATCTAGCTGTCCAAGAATGCACTATTCTGTCCACTCTCAGGATGGCAAAATCCTTCTCTTGGTGTGTGGCGCACCCACCCCAGAAGAGTGGCTACCTGGAGCTACATGCCATGAAAAATCGGTTTGACAACTGCTTCTCCCTTTCTGTCCTTGACGCAAACCTGTCTATAAGAACAAAAGAGCAATCCCTTTCATGCGTGTCCACCATTTGCCCTTCAAAGGCATTTTCCCCTTTGAAGCTTGCCTTTTGGTCTCACACCCTGTTTGGCCTTCCTGCCAGGGAGAAGTCACAACTCTGCCAATGGCAGGCCCTTTATGTTCCTTCCTGAGAGTCATTCACACCTACATCCAGGAAGGCAGAAGGCTATCTTGTGGCCAGCAACTATAAACGGTCACGGGAAAACTTTGGGCACAAAGTGGATGCTTATTGAAGCTGCCCCTGGTGCAAAAGTTACATTAAATTCGACTTGATCATCAACTCAGGTTTAATGCAATGACTCTTTTGATACCTTGAAGGATCGTATTTAGTAGTCCTATTCAAAAGTTAGCACTGCTGAGTTGTCCGCTTGTAGGTCTGTGCTTGCCAATGGAGCTACTAGCCTTTCCCCAGTAAAAAAAAAAACAGTGCTGGGTTTTCACGGTCAGGATGTGTACATTGAAAAAACTACATGTCCAACTTTTTAATATAATGCAGTAGGCAATATAATGCAGTGGCTTAGTTGGCCTGCCTTAGGGGTGACTTATAAATATTAAAAAGGATGGTTTGGGTTTTGCCATTACTTTCAAGGGCAATATCGAGTTAGCAGTTCAAAACTGCTCTGTCAGACAGAAATGGCGGTCTGGGAGTCATACTTTGCTTTCACATACTTGTGGTGGCAGAATAAGTGCTGCAGTCCACGAGAGACACTTTAAATTACAGGCCCTTGGTACCATATACCAGAGACCTATAAGTAAGTTATATTATGTCAATTGTGGGCAAACCAATCAAGCATATACCTTTTAAGGGTCAGAGCACTAGCTCTGAGGGTCTGTTTAACAGGCCTCAGTGCACCTTCAGAGTCGAAATCCAACAGCATCAGTCCAAAACCTTGGGGGTGATCATGCAAAAAAAGGCATTTCCTTACACAGGCTGGTTATTCTTTGTCCTAAGCCATAGCTGAAATGTCATTTAAAAGAATCTGCACAGCCTCCCTTTTTTCTTGTTGAAGACTTGAAGAAGAGATGGACAAGGAACAATATTTTCTGTACGCTTATGAAGAAAATACTTTGAAATTACCAGACCAACCTCTTGAATTCTCCTGCTGGAAAGGACTTGCCCACCCCTACGACCAGCAGTCTGCAAACCAGGGCCCAGATTTATGAAGGTTTTGCATCGCCCATGCGTCAAGCAAGAGGACGCTTGCGACATAAAACCTAAATGAGATTTACGAAGCCACGCAAGGCCACCTTGCGTGGCCCGTGTGACTTGGTAAATCTGGAGTAATGCAAGGCAGTGCAAATCGCTGCCTTGAGTTACTCTGTATGGTGGAGTCCTTACGTGGGTGGAGCGTAGGTGTTCCCACACATCCACTCATGGATTCTGAAGCATTCCCAGATTTACCAACACTGGTAGACCTGGGAATGCGTCAGAATTGTACGCCTTCCCATCAGAGGCGCAACGAGGAGAAATATCTTTTTCTTCTTTCTAAGTGTGCTGCAGTGTGAGGAAGGAGGAAAATGCCTCTAATTATTGTTTTAGTGGAAGCAGGCCCCCTTGCTCTATGGTGCAAGCTTGCCTGGGTTGGCGCTAAGCTGCATATTGTGCACCAGCGCAGGCAGAGGGCAATAATGCGCCATATTTTTATAGACATGGTGCATTGCCGCCCTCTCCCTTTCACGCAGCGCAGTAAGTTGTCTTGCTGCATTGCATGACAACTTCTTTTATCTGGCCCCAAATGTTCGGGGATATAGAGCTCTAAGTCGACTGACCTATGCTGGATATTCAGTTCACTAGAACTACTGGAATACTGAAGTGGACTGCACCCAGTAATATGGAATGGACTGGTCCTGAGGAAATTGGCTTTCTTTGTTGAGAACCCCTTACAACTCTTCCAACAAGTGGACATGACCTGTGTTGGTGATTCTTTAAAGAAAACAATTTGGAATGTTAGTGCTCCGCTGCCTTTTTGCTAGATTTGCGCTATAGAAACGCATACATACATAAGATATCACCACAAAGAAAATGTTCATGATGGTAACTGGCTTCTCCCCAAACATTCCAGCTTCAGAGCATCTTTGAGCTGAGTTTCCTTTCAAAAACTTTGGTATATTGCTGTCCTCTAGTGGCAATGTTTAAATATCTGCAACTATTCCATTCACTTTCTAAGTAAAGGGTTAGGGAATACCCACCACATGTCTCATGTAAAGAGTTCAAAATGACACTGCTAAACTTAACTGCAGATCCTTGCCAAAACACGTGGCAGAGCTGCATCTTTTGTTAACAACTGAAAGGCCGGATGTTCTGTTTCTTACAGAAACCTGGCTAAAAGCATAGTTCAAACCCTCCCCTCCGACTATGCAATTCAGAGGTTAGATAGGGCAGTTGGCAAAGGAGGCGGCATTGCCATAATTTATAAAAACCATTTTACTTGTCGGTCTTTTGGTAGCCCTTTATTAGGCTGCGAGAATTTACATTTTTCTATAAACCTCTCACCTACGCTTTCCTTTTCTGGCATCCTGATCTACCGACCGCCAGGATCTCTGGGCCAATTTCACGACTCCTTGCTTGAGACAGTTGCGAAGCTGGCAAGCACCACGTCCAACTTCACCCTATTGGGCGATTTAAACATGCATTTTGACGACCTTTCTTCGAGGCCCGCCAATGAGCTCACTCAGGATCTTGCCACACAGCAGCTTAAACAAAAGGTGCTACTGGCTACACACTCACAAGGCCATCTCTTAGATCCCATTTTTTCAAATATAGAGGATTTGTCTAGTCAGGAGCCAATTCCCATACCGTGGTCAGACCACTGTCTGATCTCCTTTTTCTGGTCCCCTACTCATATTACTTCCACTACTCCACTAACGAGAGTATTGGCTCGCCGTTGGTCAAAACTCCCCTTAGATAAGTGGGTGACTACTCTGATAAATTCTAAGCCATTTCTTGACTCAGACCCTACGGCAGCCAATGAAGGATTTAATATGTGGATAGAGGGTTCTCTAAATCAGGTGCTTCCAAAGCGGCCTTCTAAAATACACGAAGGATCAAAGAGAACAGCCTGGTATACCCCGAAGCTTAGGAAACTCAAGCAGCTTTGCAAAAAGCGTGAGAGAATTTGGAGAAAGGACTTCTCCATCGGTAAAAAGATGGAATACAGGGAGGCCATCAAGGCATATAAGCTAGAATTAAACTGGCCCAAGCCTCGTTCTACGGGGAAAAAATTTCTATGGTAGCTAATTCTCCACGCGAAATTTTTCAAATCACAAAGAATCTTTTAAAGGTTCCTTCACCTCCGGATATCCCCACAATAACGGTTCAACGCTGCAATGAACTTGCGGAGTATTTTCACAACAAGATGCAAACAATTGTGGAGGCCTTAGTCCCGCCCGTTGGCCACTCCATCTCAGACCTAGCCAACTTGAACGGCTGGAAAGGAGACCAGCTTCTGGAGACCTTCCCCCCAATAAACAGTGAGACTCTCCAGGCTATCTCTGGACTTATTAAGAGCGGATCTCCCAGAGACCCTGCACCGCCCTACATCTTATCTCAGGTGACAGAAGTAGTCGGCCCAATTGTCTTGGACCTGATTAATCCCTCACTTTTGGCTGGAGTAGTACCCCGTCCATGGAAAGAAGCTATGGTTAGGCCCCTTTTGAAAAAACCTAGTCTGGATCCAGACTGTCTCTGTAACTATAGACCCATTTCACTTCTTCCTATGATCAGTAAGATAGCGGAGAAATATGTGAATTCGGTTCTATCAACCTATTTGGAATCCCACAACCTCCTCCACTCCAC
This sequence comes from Calotriton arnoldi, assembly GCA_963921515.1. Taxonomy (NCBI): domain Eukaryota; kingdom Metazoa; phylum Chordata; class Amphibia; order Caudata; family Salamandridae; genus Calotriton; species Calotriton arnoldi. The sequence goes on along the minus strand of CAWUFW010004829.1, from coordinate 656,120 downwards.
CCAAACGGGCTTTCGCCCCCGTCAAGGGACCGAGACAGCCCTTCTGTCGGTGGTCGAAGACGCGAGAAAAATCATCGACGCAGGAGGCTCCGCGGCTGTTATCCTTCTGGACCTCAGTGCGGCCTTTGACACGGTCAACCATCAAATACTGTGTCAACGACTCAGTAAGTTGGGTGTAATGGGAACAGTTTTTAGGTGGCTGCGATCTTTTATGGAAGAAAGATCCTTCCAGGTGTTCAAAGGGGAGGTCATTTCTAAATCTTGGCCACTGCATTGTGGGGTTCCACAGGGCTCATCCCTGAGTCCTACCCTTTTTAATGTATAAATGGCCCCCTTGTCAGAGGTCGTCCTTCCTTTTGGAGTACAGATCGTGACCTACGCCGATGATACCCAATTGGTTGTGGCACTCAACCATTTAGATAGCTCCTCCCGGTTGGGTCTCTGTCTTCAAGAAGTAGCAAACTGGATGAAACACTCCCACCTAAAATTAAACAGGGACAAGACCGAGCTTATGATTTTAGGGAATTCGTCCCCCTCGATGTTGGACACTATGTGGCCAGCCTGCCTTGGACGAGCACCTGTTCCCAATTCAGAAATAAAGAGTCTGGGCCTTTGGCTGGACTCTGATCTCAGCTTCAGAACTCAAGCTAGAAAGGTGGCGGGCGCCTGCTTTGGCATCTTAAGGATGCTGCGAAAGGTGCTTCCAGTTCTCCCTTTCCAGGCAAGAAAACTTGTAGTTCAGGCACTAGTTCTTTATCGGTTGGACTTTGGCAATGCCTTATATCTTGGTGTCTCGAATACGGTGCTATCTAAACTTCAAACCGTGCAGAATTGTGCGGCAAGGATCCTTATGGGGCTTCCGAGCCGGCAATCTGTGAAATCTACCTTGAAGGCCCTCCATTGGCTCCCGGTAAGGGAGAGAGTTACGTTCAAGTCCCTCTGCATCACTCATAAGATGATGGCAGGGAAAGGGCCACCAATAATCTCGTCCATGATCCAACCTTATCGAGCAAAAAGGCGATTGCGTTCGGATGAACTGCACTTGGGGCTGTCCCCAGAATTAAGAAAGCCAGGAGTGGAGGCCGGCTTTTCTCATATAATGCAGCCAAGTTATGGAACTCTCTCCCCATCCAGTTACGTAAAGAACATAATCACTTAGCATTCCGCAAAGCCTTAAAAACATGGCTCTTCCCCTAAATGACTTCCTGCTGGTTTCGTTTACCGCTTAGCGCTGGGATGCCTCCGGGTAACCAGGCGCTTTACAAATGCTGTTTCATTTCATTCATTTCAAGACTGTTTTTATCATGGTCTGTGGTCAGTTTTGTTGTTGTACATTTAACCCATTGACGGCAAACAGGTTGAAGGTTATTATCCCTCCAAGGACTATTTTCCTTATCTCATTAAATGCATACCTTTAATTTAACCTTCATGTAAACATTAAACATTGTTTATTTCTCATAGTACTAGTGTATTGCTACTAACAGAGATGAGTGAAGGTTTAACTCATTAAGAACCTGCTTTCTCTGAGAAAAAAAGCAATGGCTCATTTTCCCATCACCGACAAGGGGAATGATCATCTCAGTGTTCAGACTCAGAAGACTGAGCACTGGCACTCATTCACTTCACTATTTTCCCCTCTACAGAATCTCTCTCGCCCTGTCTGGTAATGTTTTGCAGCTGATGCAGTTTGGCACGATGATTGTTTTGTGCAGTTTGGACATTCCTACCCGAGTATTTATACAGTGGTTCTTGTATAGCCCAGAGGTAACTGAATGAAAAGAGTGTTGAACCGCAGGCATGAGCTCAGGAATACATCTCGTCAGGGCACAAGTCCTAAAAAAAGAAGTGGGGGGGGGACTAACCAGATTAGGCAGTATGCAAGTGAAATCATGACGCGTGCCATCACAGTGCATGATGTCACGACGTGTGACATTGCACGTGACATCACAGGAAGTGACCTCACTGGAAGTGACATCACAAGAAGTGACATCAGATATTAAGACCTCACACATATGTTTATCATGAGTACATTTAAGCACATTATGAGATTTAACAAATGAGATTTGGCATTGGGGTTGTGCCAAAAAAGTGCTGCAATCCTAATGCAAAATCTGGGCCTCAACTAATACATTTATTTTTCTAAACCCTGCCACAAAGAAATTGGCAACAAGGAGAAGCATGGTAGTAGATCTGTTATGCTTAATTGGTTGTAAAGTATACATTTTAAAATATTTGATTGGTTTAAGGCATCTGCTGTGAAGGTGGCCAGTAAATCTCAGGGAATAGTAATAATGGTGAGATAACTCTGGTGGTTAATGCACTTGCTGGAGAGATCTGTGTTTTGTAAAGTCCCAGATTTGAATCAAAGTAGTAGAGAAGGTAAATGTGTCTCCTGCAAAGCACATCATCTAAAATGCAGATGACAGATTTTTATTTTATGTAGGTAGTAAAGTGGGTTACTGCTTTTAACACAGAGATCCTTTTGTTACCTGCAGTTCATAATTTGTAGTCCTTCTAAAAGACCACAGTGAGGTATGAAGGACATTTGACTCCTACATCATGTAACCCTCACTGTCTTATGTAGCTCATCTTGTACATTGATTTACACATGTACATGATTTATTGTCAATGTATAATGTGCATGTTACGTAAAGAGCTCTGACACCCTGCATTGGGTTGCATAGCGCTATAAAAGAAATAAAATAGTGCTATTGTAATTGTTATTTGTGTAAATACTGAGACAGACCAACACACCTGACATTCTTACAGTGCATGAATCTATTATATACAGCGACGACTGAACAAAGGCAAAAGCTGCCTCTCTTAAGTACTTGTGAAGAGATAACAAGCTGTGTGCCTTTGTTTCCCCTCCGTGGCATTTATATTTAAGTGTGAGGTTCCAGGCCACCTCCAGTCAGGACAGAAGAAGGCCTTATGGCCCCTTAACTTTGGCCCAGCTGGAGGTGAAAAAAAGCTCAGTCGCTGCCTGCACGTTGCTGCTGGGAATCGAAAGCAGACAACGTGCAGGTGCTGCTGAACGTGTCCCGGTGTCTGAAAATTACACCGGGACAAGTTCAGCATATTTCTGTGGGGCCCAACTTCTTGGCTGGGAGGACGGCGTCCACCCTGTGAAAAGAGTGGGTGGATGCCGTGTACCTGCGTGTACCCCCTACTTGTGCCCTGCTTCTCGTGGTCACTTAGAAGAGAAAGGCTATAAGACAGTGCTTAATTTGAGCCGGTGCTCAGCACCAGCCCTTAATCATCAACACCGGCACTTTTCATGAGCACCAGTTAAGGGCACATTAATTTATGATAGGCACGGGGAGATTAACTGACTTGCCCAGAATTACAGGATGTTGAGCCGACGCGGAGATTGGAACCTGGTTCCCCATCTCCGAAGTTGGTAGCTTCGGTTATTACGGCACATGCTCTCCCCACTTTCATGGTTAGTAGATGGCTCTGTTAAAGGCGGCGCTAACGGGAAAAATGGACTGGTGCAAGCTGCCTCCTGACGAGAGCCCCCAGCCCGGCACTTATTTTTTTACAAATGAACCACTGCTATAAGATGGTTCCTACAGTGTGGAAGCATAGTGCTCTCTGAAGCAGAGGGTCTTCAATTCCTCTGTGAATTGAAAGAGGGTTGGAGTTGTCCTGATGTCAGAAGGGGTGTTGTTCCAGAAGTTGTTCCAGAAGTTAGGTGCGTATATGGAGAAAGTTTATCTTCTGGTGTTTTGGTTAGCTGTGCATGGAGCATCATGCCACAAACTATTACCAAAATAACCGCCATCAGCGGATGGTGCGAGAGGGGATGACCTGATGTGCGTTCTTCCTTGTGTAATTATGTATTCCTAGGCATAATCTGACCCACAGGCTCTTGCTTCAAAGAGATATTGGCAAAAGCCCCTTTTATGTGCTTTATATTAGTGTTTGATAGTTTATGACAGCTCTTGCAGTGTCCTCGCAGAGAGACATCCCGACTCTATAAGAACTAGCCTGCAAGGTCAGCAGGACCTGCATTCTTCTATGACCTGCAACTTTGCTCCTTCCTCAGATCTGCCACTGTGAAATTATTTTAAGAAGGAACTTTATAATTTCCTTCAAAATCTATGACTGGAGTCCTCTAACTAAGACGGTAAATAAAAAAATAAAAATGTAAGTTGCTGCTGTCATTAATGCCTTTATGTAGTTCTTCTGAAGGTACAGAGATCACTGCTGAACAGGCGGTCATCTCTAAATATGGCAGTCCTCTGTCCGTCAGGGTGGTGGGTGTAATATGCTCCTGTGCCCCCGCAGACAGAGTAAATAGCGCCATACTATAAATCAGGCCCTTTGAATTCACCTGGTTTGCTATGGACCCCCTTTTCTGTGCATATATTTTTTTTAAGTGCTACCACTATCTGAAAGAGACAATTAGTTATAGATTCCTTACCTTTAGAATTACCCCCAGGCATCAGACTGGATCCGGAGAATTTTTTCGCCAGCAGTACCCCTGCGCTTCGAAAGGTGGCGTCGGTCGACTCCACGTTCGTCGTTGGCATCGTGGTCGCCGGGATGACATCGCTGTAGCTACTTAAACGCCGCCCTCGCGCGCTGACGTCAGTTCTTTCTTTTTCCGCGCCAGCCAGCGCAGATCTGGAGAGATCGGTATCTCCAGTCACTTTTTGACTGACTTTTTGTCGACTTTTGTCGACAGTCGGTTACGGACCCACACCGCGTGTGTCTGTGGTGTCTGGAGCGCGACCATGATCCCAAGTCGTGCTCCGACTGCCGGACCATGAATCCGAAGTCTTTGCGGGAGCAATCCCAAAAGCTTCTCGAGGCCCGGCAGTCCGCTCCGCGCCGTTCGTGGTCCCGGTCGCGTGGGAGGTCGGGGGACCGGTCGCGGAGTCACCACCACTCGCCATCGAAGTCTTCGCACTCCTCAGGTAAGTTGAAGTACAAGAAGAAGTCGAAGAAGCATCGTCACTCTTTGACTTCTCCCTGTCCGTCGGCCAATGCAACGAGGGATGGGGACGGTGCCCGTCCCGCGGCTCTGCGTGCGAAGCCTGAATGGTCGACTCCTAGTTTCCCTCCTTTTCCGGGAGCCGGAGCGACCCTTGCCCAGCTTCGGAGTTTCTACGAAGCGATGCTTGCCATCTTTGGGCAGCCCGACTCCGCAGGCACGCCTTTGGGCACCGCAGACTTGGCTTGGGGCCCTGGGCCTTCGACGCCGGTGGCTTCGGCCCCGGCGCCACAGGGTCCCCTTGGATCCAAGGCGGCACTCGCTAGGCAACGATTTTCGTCGCCAGTGGAGTTGCGGTCTTCTATACGCCTTTCTGCCTATACCACTTCTGCCCAAAGTGCTGAAGAAGATCAAAGCGATGCTTGCCATCTTTGGGCAGCCCGACTCCGCCAGCGCACCTTCGGGCCCCGCAGACTCGGCTTGGGGCCCTGGGCCTTCGACACCGGCGGCTTCGGCCCCGGCGCCAGAGGGTCCCCTTGGATCCGAGGCGGCACTCGCTAAGCAACGCTTTTCGTCGCAAGTGGAATTGCGGTCTTCTATATGCCTTTCTGCCTATACCACTTCTGCCCAAAGTGCTGAAGAAGATCAAGCACAACCGGGCCCAAGTCATTCTTGTGGCTCCAGATTGGGCACGAAGCGTCTGGTATCCTGAGCTGTTACACATGGCCATCGATCCTCCGCTCAGACTGCCTCTTCGGGAGGATCTTCTGTCGCAGCAGCAGGGGACGGTCCTCCACCCGAACCTGTCCAGCCTCCACCTCCTTGCGTGGAGATTGAGTGGCGACAGTTGACAGCCTTCGACCTTCCTCCTGAAGTCTGTGATGTTATCTTAGCAGCCAGGCTTCCCTCCACTAAGACGGTATACGCCTGCAGATGGAACAAATTTGTGGCATGGTGCGCAGCAAAGGCTGTGGATCCCCTTTCTGCCCCTCTTTCTGAGGTTCTCTTGTTCCTCCTTTCTTTGGCCCAGCAGGGCTTTGCTCTGGGCACTCTTGGGCTATCTTTCAGCCGTTTTAGCCTTTCTTAGGCTTCCAGATCAGCCTTCTCTTTTCAAGTCCCCTGTTGTAAATCGCTTTCTTAAGGGCATTACTCATCTTTTTCCTCCTGTTCCCTTCGTAATGCCTCAGTGGGGCTTGAACTTGGTTCTTACTTATCTTATGTGCGCTCCCTTTGAGCCGCTACATAACTGCCCTCTCAGACTTCTCACTTTAGAGACTGCCTTTCTGGTTGCCATCACTTCTGCTCGAAGGGAGAGTGAGCTCCAGGCTCTTTCTTCGAAACCTCCTTTTCTGGCGGTTCATCCGGACAAGGTTGTCCTTCGAACTCGACCCTCTTTTCTTCCTAAAGTGGTTACTTCTTTCCACATTGGTCAAACTTTGCCCACCTTCTTTCCGCCTCTGCATCCTTCTAAGGAGGAAGAGAGGCTCCACCATCCAAAACGTGTGCTTTCATTTTATTTGGACTGCACCAAGCAATTCCGGGTGGATGACCAGCTCTTTGTTGGCTACGTGGGCGCCATAAAAGGTCGGGCCGTGCACAAATGGACCATCTCTAGGTGGGTCGTTTTGTGCATTAAAGCTTGCTACTCTTTGGCAAAGAGGAGCCTCCAGTGGGATTGGGCGCCCATTCCACCAGAGCGACGGCAGCATCCACTGCTTTGGGACGGGGAGTCCCCCTCAATGACATCTGTCAGGCAGCTACGTGGGCTTCTCTGCACACATTCACAAAACAGTACTGCCTGGACAGCCAAGTCCGGAGAGACGGCTTCTTTGGCCGTTCTGTTCTCCAGGACTTTCTGGTGTGAACTTGGTTCGCAGACCCACCTCCGGGGTTGGTATTGCTGGGGTATCTATTCTAAAGGTAAGGAATCTATAACTAATTGTCTCTTTCAGATGAACAAGTTACTTACCTTCGCTAACGATATATCTTTAAGAGACATAGATTAGTTATAGATTCCTTACCGCCCCACCCATCCTCCCCATTCTGCGAACTGACTTCTAGGGTCAGGGATTCCCTTTCAGGGCCCTAGTTTTGTGCACCAGTGGTCAGTGTCTTGCATGGCTCTGCGCTTCTGGGGTGGGATGTTGTGTAAAAGAACTGACGGCAGCACGCGAGGGCAGTGTCTAAGTAGCTACCATGACGTCATTCCGGCGACCACGATACCAACGACGAACACGGAGTCGACCGACGCCACCTTTCGACTCGCAGGGGTACTGCTGACGAAAAAATTATCCGGAAGCAGTCATACGCCTGGGGAAAATTCTAAAGGTAAGGAATCTATAACTAATCTATGTCTCTTACAGATATATCGTTACCAAAGGTAAGTACCTTGTTCTTTTTGACGCTATAATCTAAAGGTCTGTGAGAAATGTATGCTCACCTACGGCAAAGCATAGTCAGCAATGCCGATAAAAAGGCTATGCTAAAAATAGCTTAACATGCCAATATTTGCTTTTTTTAGGTTTTAATCACCTCTTGTCATTGAGTCTTCAAACAAAGTACAATGAAAAGCACACAGAGAAGGTGAGCTTTGTGCTGCCCCATTCGCTTACTGGCTTTCATGTGTTTTTAGTGGGTTGTTATTGTTTGGGTGGGCTGTCCATTGAGACCATGGCATTTCATGGATGGTTACATTGTCCCATTTGTGTTCCCAGTAGAGTTTGGTGTTGGGGCGTTAGGTAGGCCTAATGTTTGACTAGTGGCAGTATGTTGCTTTCTGATCTATTTACATTGCCTACAATCAATCAATCAATCAGGGGAATTGTAAGCGCACTACTCACCCGTGAGGGTCTCAAGGCGCTGGGGGGGGGGGGTTAGCAGCTCCGTTCAGTCGAAGAGCCAGGTCTTGAGTGTCTTCCTGAAGATGTTCAGGGAGGGGGCGCGTCTGATGTCGATCGGGAGCTCGTTCCAGGTCTTGGCCGCGATGTAGGAGAAAGCTCTTCCCCCTATTCTGGCTCTGCGGATCTGCGGGATTTCGGCAAGGACGAGGTCAGCGGATCGGAGGTTTCACTTGGGTGCGTGGAAGGAGATTCTCTCGTTGAGGTATTGGGGTCCTGTGTTGTGAAGGCATTTGTAGGCGTGGGTGAGTATCTTAAAGGTGATTCTCTTTTCTATGGGGAGCCAATGGAGGTTCCGCAGGTGTTGGGTGATGCGCTCATGTCAAGGGATGCCGAGGACGAGTCTGGCTGTGGTGTTCTGTATGGTCTGGAGTATGCGGAGCAGAGACTTGTTGATCCCGGCGTAGAGGGCGTTTCCGTAGTCCAGACTGACGGTAATGAGTGCGTGGGTGACGGTCTTCCTTGATTCGGGGGGGATCCATTTGAAGGTCTTTTGGAGGATGCGGAGGGTGTTGAAGCAGCTGGAGGCGACGGCGTTGATCTGTCAGGTCATGGAGAGGGAGGAGTTGAGTACGATGCCTAGGTTACGGGCGTGGTCCGTGCGGGTGGGAGGGCTTCCGAGGGCGGTGGGCCACCAGGTGTTGTCCCATGCAGAGGGGGAGGGTCCGAGCACGAGGACCTCTGTCTTCTCCGAGTTGAGCTTCAGGCAGCTGCTGCTCATCCAGGATGCAACGTCCTTCATTCCTTCCTGGAAGTTGAGCCTGGTGGTGATGGGGTCCTTGGTGAGGGAGAGGATGAGCTGAGTGTCATCAGCGTAGGATACTATGCTGAGTCCGTGCTGTCTGATGATGGCGGCCAGGGGGGCCATGAAGATGTTGAAGAGCGTGGGGCTGAGCGACGATCCTTGGGGTACTCCGCAGTTGATTTCCGTCGGTTCGGAGAGGAAGGGTGGCAGTCTGATTCTTCTGGTGAGGAAGGAGCGGATCCAGTCGAGGGCGGTTCCCTGTATTCCGGTGTCGCGGAGTCTGGTGGTGAGTGTGAGGTGGGAGAAAGTGTCAAACGCTGGAGAGAGGTCGAGTAGGATCAGGGTCGCAGTGTGTCCTTGGTCGAGGAGGGTGCGGATGTCGTCTGCGCGGCGAGTAGAGCAGTCTCGGTGCTGTGGTTACTGCAGAATCTGGATTGGGAGGGGTCGAGGATGGAGTTTTCTTCGATGAATCTTGTCAGCTGGACATTAACGGTCTTCTCAGTGACTTTGGCCGCGAACGGGAGGAGGGAGATGGGTCGGTAGTTCTTGAGGTCCGTGGGATCTGCTGAGGGCTTCTTGAGCAGGGGTCTGACTTCTGCACTTTTCCAGTCGTCGGGATAGATGCCGGTCTTGAAGGTGGCGTTGACTGTGCATCGTAGTTCTGGAGCGATGGCCGTGGTGGCTCTGTGGAAGATGTGCGGTCTGTAGGGGTCCATGGGGGCTCCTGAGTGGATGCCTTTCATGGTTGAGGTGGTGTCTTCGGTGGTGACTGGGGTCCAGGAGGAAATAGTGGGCTAGTTGGCGTTGCTGGAGGAGGATGTGGTTTCGGGGTCAGGCGTCTTGTCGTTGAAATTGTCATAGAGGCCCTTGATTTTCAGATGGAAGTAGGATCCGAGCTTGTTGCAGCGGTCCTGGGACGGGGTGATGTTCGTGGTTTCGCTGGGGGGCTTGGTGAATTCCTGGATGATGCTGAAAAGTTCCTTCGAGTTTCTGGATTTTGCGAGGATCTTGTTTTGGATGAAGGTCCTTTTGGTGGATCTGATGCGTTGGTGGTGTTCTGTCATGGCGTTCTTGTAGGTGATGCGATCTTCAGACATTTTGCTGTTTCTCCAGTTCTTCGCGAGGCGTCTGCAGGTGCGTCTGGATTCTTGGAGATCGGCGGTGAACCAGGTGGCCTTCCTGGGGTGCTGTCTGTCAGGGTTACGTAGGGGTGCGAGCTCGTCTGCGCACTTGGAGATCCATTTGTGGAGTTCCTTGGCTGCGAGGTAGGCGTCGGTCGAGGTGGTGGTGGAGTTGAGCTGCTCCTTGGTGACTTTGCTCCATTTCCTTCGTGGAGGGCGCGGTGCAGGTTTGGGCGGCGTGAGTTTGTCGACGCGGAAGTGTACGCAGTGGTGGTCCGTCCATGGGTGTTGCGTGGTGTGGCTGAAGTGGATGTTGTTAAGATGGGGTCCAGGGTGTGTCCTGCCTTGTGGGTAGGTGTGGTGACGAGCTGTTTCAGTCCGATGTTGGCGAGGTTGTCCAGGAGGGTGGCGGAGTTGGGGTCGCTGGGGTTGTCGAGGTGGAAGTTCAGGTCTCCGCTGAGTATGTAGTCCATGGAGGTGATGGCTTGGGGGGCGATGAGGTCGGCGATGGTAGTGGTGAACGGCGCACGAGGTCCAGGGGGTCTGTAGGTGAGGGTGCAGCGAAGTGTGGTTCTAGGGCTGGTCTCGATCTGGAAGTGCAGGTTTTTGGTGGTGGAGAAGGAGTCGCTGGTGGTGGAGGTAGAGAGTCGGAGGGAGCTCTTGTGTGCGATGGCGAGTCCTCCCCCTGGGCTGTTGGGGCGGTCCTTCCTCTGGATCTTGTATCCGTCAGGGATGGCGGTGGCGATGTCGGGGGCGGAGGAGGTGTTTGTCCAGGTTTCTGTGAAGAAGGCGATGTCTGGTGAGAGGGTGTCGAGGAGGTCCCAGATCTCTACGGCGTGTCTGTGCCACAGTATTTTAATTGCTAATTTATGTCCTTTTTGTTTGTAACTTGTATGCCTTTTGGATTCCTTTGCCTGTCATAAAGAGACAGTGCTATTCACTAATCTCCTTTGCACGTTTGTTTTACTTTTACGGCCATGATAAAATGTTGATTTTACAATTTTTTTTTATTCACAAATTAAAGATGTGCATTCACCTAAGCTTTTTTAAAGATGCAACAAAAATTCTGTTCCTTTGTCAAAAATATTTACTATGCATTGCTTTGCTGTATACTCATTTTAATCTAACCACTTGCAATGCAAACTTCACCTGCTGATTCCATTTCATGATACTCCTTTATGAGTGCGCCTTGTCGCTACTGATGCACTCTCTTCATCACACGGGCCCTACTCCTTGCTTCCATATAGTTGTATCTTGTAGCCCAACATGTTTCTTCAGCATGGGGTTTTCTTTCTAGGGAAGTTGGGGGTTACATACAAAGTCACCCTAGTGATCTGCTTAACCCTGCACAGATGAAGGGAGAAACACACAAACCTTCCACCTAATCCAAGAGTCTCCAACAGGTCGATTGTGAACTACCAGTAGCTGGTACTACCAACTAAGAGACAGAGAGCTACTCTAAAGACAGGCTACCAGTAGCTGGTACTACCAACTGAGAGACAGAGAGCTACTCTAAAGACAGGCTACCAGCTTGGTAGCCTGTCTTTAGAGTAGCTCTCTGTCTCTGGTTTGAGTTTTGGGAGTATGCAGCTCATCCCAGCTGATGCTGCATTTTTTAATTCTGATCTTGTGAGGCATAGGATGGTGACTAGACTGGCACACAGCCCGCCCTCTTCTTAAATAAACAATCGTTCGCTGCTGCCTAGGAAAAAAAGCCCAACTATAAATAAATGTCTCTGATCTGAGCACACTCTTTGTAAACCCTGATAAATATTGCCTCTATGAATTTTTATTTCAACCAACTCAGTGTAAAATATTTAGAGAGTTATTATGCTGTATAAAAGAAACATCTTTCAGAGTTGCACTACATTGACATTTTTTCTATTTTCTTTCCTTTCTTTTCTTTTTCTTTCATTCCTTCTCGCTGGTTTCCTTCTTTCTTTCCTATTCTTCTTCCTTCCTCTCCTTCTTGCTCTCTCCTTTTTGCTTTCTCTCTTCTTTCTTTCCTTTCTTCTCTCCTTTTCCTTTGTAGTTCTTCCTTGTTACCTCTCATTTTCATATTTGTTTGTTTCTTTGTTTCGCTCCTTCATACCTTCTGTACTTTGTTCCTTTCTTGCTTTGTCACTTTTTTCTTCTCTCCTACATTCATTCTTTCCTTTCTTTATCTACTTCCCTTTTATTATCACCATCACACATTTGTTCCTTGACTTCTTTAATCCTTGTTTCGTTTCCTCCTTCTCTGCTTCATTCCTCTTTTCCTTCTATTTCCCTCTTTACATCATTATATCCTTTTATCCCCCTTTCAGTTTTTCTTTCTTTTTCATCTCTTCTGCATTAATTTTTGTTGCTTCTCTCCTTGATTTCTTTGCCCCTTCTTTCCTTTTTCACCTTTCTTCTTTCCATTCTCTCTCTCCTTTCTTCCTCTGCATCCTCCTTTCCATTTGCTTCTTCCTCTTCTACCAGTCTTTCTTGCTCTCCTTCCTTCACTCTTTACTTCTCCCCTTCCTCCCTCTGTTCCTTCCTGCCTCCTGCCTCCTTCCTTTTTCCTTCCTCCCGTTTGTCCAAGTCTCTTTCTCCCTGTACTTTCTTTCCTTTCTCACATTCTTCTTTTCTTTCTACTTCTAGCTCTCATTTTTCTTTATCTCACTTTTCTCTTTCTTTTGTTTTCTATGTTCTTTTTTCTCTTTTGCTCCTTCCTTTCTTTAAGAGCGCTTAACTTAAAGGAATCTCTTAGTTAATTAATTTGTGTTTCATCTTTGCCTCTGATGTATACCAATGAGTATGGGGAAGACTACACAGATATAAAGACTGCATGTATATATTGCTAGTGGTCACAGTTAAGGGTTAAATGTATATGTTAAAAAAACTTTACAATTAAATGTACGTACATATGTGTGTGTATTTGTGTGTGTGTGTGTGTGTGTGTGCTTTGTAGTACTTGGGCATTTTCTCCTAGAGCAGCAACAACTCTAGTGCCGGCCTAGCCAACAATTATTGCACCATTTTAGCCACCAGTAAATGTTATTCTTACTCTTGTATCACTAAGGGAAGGCCAGTTTCTGGATAGCAACCAATGTATTTAAGGGCAGTTAGCATGATAATGAAAGTCTTTCGGGCCCTACCTCTCATAATGAGAACAGTGTCATCCCATGTATTTCATGACAAAGAGATGACAAATCCCAGACAGACACTCACCTGTCACAGGTTATTCATAAGCAAGAGTAAAGAGACAAAGCCACTCCTTGTGGATCCTACACGATATAGCTTTTATGCCACTGCAGCAGGACTGGGTGTTCTAGAGGAAGTGTTTAAGTTGCTTGACTTATATATGCCCATATCTAATCCATATATTAGGGAGTAGCTCAGGATGGGTTTCAAGAACTATTGAAAAGGTTGGAGACATCTGCTCTAACCGTTGCCTCTGCCATGTACAATGGCTGCTTTCTTGTCATTGGTGAAGAGAAACTGCCCCGGCTACATTGCAGACTGCTCCATGGTTCTACTGCACACTGTCCCCCCTACACTCTGTAATCCAAGCTTTCTAAACCACCAAAGTAGCACTGCCTGTGGTGAGTGATGGGGCTGCAGATCTATTGTAAAGGTGGACCTGAGATCTTTGGGGTTAGGTGTACTGTGCATGTGTGTGTGTAAGCGTAAGGACACACATTCGGTTGTATGTTTGCATTTTTGTGTGCTGCCTTGATGTGCCGGTTTATATCACTGGACTTTTGGATGTGCTCCCTTATTTGCCTGTCTGAGCACTGTGTCTATATATATGCTTGTCAGAGTGCCTCTATGCTAGGTGTTCCTTGTTACTGCATGTCTGTGTGCTTGTCAGGCAGGGCTGAACTGGGAACCAGAAGCAGCCCTAGCAAATATGTTCAAACCAGGCCTGCTCTCTTCCTCCTCGCTCTCTCATCTCTCCTCGCTCTCGCCTGCAGGCCAGGTGTTTGTTGTGACTGCACGTCTGTGTGCCTACCTGTGTCTCTGTGCAGCATTGCTGAAATACAAGTGCTACTACATCACTCTGGAAACTGAGCAAATATATGCATCACTGCAGCATTGTGGAGATAGAACAATTATGTGGATTTATGAGAAATGTACACTGAAGCAGCAATTTAGAAATTCGGCTAACACTTGCATTGTTATGACGCAATTTGTGTATTATATGGTATTTCTATAGGGCAAACCTAGCCAAAAGGCAGCGGAGCACTGTAGAGAGTCAAAGACAAGCATGAAGTCAACAATTGATAGGAGAGGAACCTGGGTTGTGGATGGATAATGCATTGTGATGTACTGTTCTTTAAAGAGGTGAGCCTTCAACTCTCACTTAAATTGGACCAACATTGTGGAGTTCCTGGTGGATACAGGGATGTTGCTCCAGATACTGGGTGCAAAGATGGGAAATGCCTTCTGCCTTGTTCTTCTTTTTTACACATCTTAGTCTGCAGCTTGATTATGGTATTTCTATGTATTTGGCATTTTTATTGTACAAACCTAGCAAAAAGGAAACTGTTTTGAAGGGGGCCCCTAACCCTTGCCATTGCAAGCCTTGCAGAACGTGTGCAATGACATGGAATAAGAAAGGTTAAATGCTCAGGAAAGCCACTCTGCTTTCCCGAGCAGGGGAGAGGGGGGCAAGAATAGCACCCATTGAGCCCAAGACCAATGAATTTCAGTGCGATCTGGGAGATGCCGGGGTACTTCATCACATTCTGCAGGGGGGACCCCATCATTTTGCTTTATGCCACTGCTGCGAGTTCAGGGCTCTGCCAGCCTTTTTACATATAAAGAGCCCGAACTAAAGTAAAACAGCAACACATACCTTTAGCTCTGCTACTAAGAAACTAGGCCTGATTTGCAAAGCTATTTGAACATGCAAGTCACACACAAATAGCTTTTATTTATGAGTGAAAAACGCTTTTGTAATTTAGGAAATTTGGGTTAGTACATGTAAATGGATTTACTCACACAGATTTTCATGTTAGGACATCTCCTACAAGGGAAGGGGAGTTGGTGGAAACGCCCTGTATATTTGTGAACATGTATTTGTGGGCATCCACAAACTCATCGCCAACCACTTCCCAACCTGAGAAAGGTTAGAGATTTACTTCTGTCAAGGTCAGGAGTGAATCCCTTTTCATGGTAGGAGAGGAAACTGAACATGTCAGACTCACTAACTTCCTTGGAAATAACAACTTACTAGAGCCTTCACAGACGAGTTTTCGCCCCCAAAATAGTACTGAATCCAACCTCCTGGCTGTACTGGACGATATCCGGTCAGTAGTTGATCAGGGTAAGGCCTGTCAGCAGCTTTTGAGACCGTCTCTCATAGTCCACTGATTGGGAAACTTCACAAAATTGGACTCCACTCCAAACCCCTACAGTGGTTTGGATCGTTCCTAAAGAACAGAACACAGTCAGTCCAGTTGAGTGCTTTTAGATCCTGCCTCCATCTTTCCAAATGCGGAGTCCCTCAAGACTCCTCTTTGAGTCTGAATCTTTTTAAGATTTATGTCTCCTACCTAGCAAAGCTGGTAAGGAAATGGGGCTTTGAGATATGCTCGTACGCTGACGACACTCAACTGGTCATTTCCATGGGTGAGAAATACCAGGAAACTCGAGATAATCTAACCAATTGTCTTTCAGAAGTAGCAGATTGGATGACCGAACATTGTCTGAAACTTAATGCTGACAAATTCGAGATTTTACAATTTGGCGGAGCCCACAGAATATGGGACTCTTCTTGGTGGCCCACATCGCTAGGAAAGGCAAAGTGGGTACGGCTGATCACCTCTTTACCAGACTTCAGGTAATTCAGAATGTGGCCCCAAAACAGATCTGCAATTTGGATAGGTACCCGCCCGGCTTCAGCCTGCTTAGCAACTCTACACTGGCTGCCAATGGTGAAAAGAAGCTTCTCTGTCATACACACAAGACTCTGTATTAGACTGGGGCCCGAAATTCTTCGGAATTTTACAAGCCAGCATGCGAACTGAGGTCACGTAACCTTGTGCTTGCTAAGGCTAAATGTATAAAAAAAAGCTAGAAGTCGTGGCCGCTCGTTTTCACATCTGCCAGCGGCCCACTGGAACATCTTAACCTTAGATCACCACCTGACTGAGGACCATCTGCAGTTTAGGAAACAATTAAACACTTGGTTCTTTAAAGATTAAGATATTTTAGCAGCTGATCCACTACCTATCAGTCAGTTGTCACCGGTGGACAGATAGGGAGCTCTCTAGCACCATGATATCCCTTAGGGGATGAGTGTTTGTGCTCTAGAAATGGAAATACATAAATAAATGTCAAAAATTGCTGAGGGTTTAGGGCCGTGGTTCCCAAACTGTGCGCCGCGGCACCCCGGTGCGCCGTTATGAGTAGCCAGGGGCGCCGTGACCACGATGTGGAAAAGTGAAGCTTCTTGCAGCCGCAGCGCAAAATACGTTCCACCTGCAAAAACCGGGGACATGGTTTGTCCCAAGAGCGCACTGCCGCCATACGTGCGTACGTATAAGCGTCGTACTTGCGTTCACAGGCGTAGGTAGTCTCCATTACTGGCATACGCACGCCATACGCAGCTCTGGCAGTTTGAGGGGAGTTACTGCTGTCCGCCGTGTTCTGCCATAGGACCCTCTTCCCAAGTAAGGTAAGTAAGTTAGAAGGGCCGTTGGTGTTGGGACTAGCATGGGAGGGATTCCTGTGTGGTCCGTTCAGTGAGTCTGTTGCACGGCAGCCAAGAAGCCAGAGAGAAGGCCTTGGCTTGGCTTATATTTTATGTCTGATTTCTAACGTGCTCCGTTTTTACAGTAAAAATAATGCTGGTGATACGGGTGTAAAGCGGAGGTTGGGCAGAAGATCGGCATGGCATTTGATTAATAATTAATAAAATGCCATGCCGATCTTCTGCCCAACTCCGTTTTACACCCGTATCACCAGCATTATTTTACTGTAAAACGGAGCCGTTAGAAATCAGACATAAATATAAGCCAAGCCAAGGCTACTCTCTGGCTTCTTAGCTGCCGTGCAACAGACTCACTGAACGAACCACACAGGAATCCCAGCGCCGTTATGAATAATAATGCTGGTGATACGGGTGTAAAATGGAGGTTGGGCAGAAGATCGGCATGGTATTTTATTAATTATTAATCAAATGCCCAACCTCCGTTTTACACCTGTATCACCAGCATTATTTTTACTGTAAAGGCGGGCTCCACGGAGCCCGTTAAAGAAATCAAGGTCCTAGGACAGGTAGGATTCTTGTCTGCAACTTTATCAATACAATGTCCATAGTTATGACTTGTAAAAAAATAAAAGGCTATTTCAGGGTTTAGTGAGGCACTGAGAATTACAAGTACAGGGGAACAAACTGTACCACGCTGTGCGGTACGCTTTGCCCATATTCATCATGAACTGTTGGAAGCTTTGATTTGATTCGGATTCGGTAATGCACGTCCATGGTCACCATGAGGATGGATACTCATTGTTACAAGGAAATATAGCTCTGATGGTATACTTAAGGCAGGGCGACGTGAAAGCAATACAAATGGTAGTAGAAACATTTTGCACATTAGATGTTATACTCTTAGCAACCTTTGATGCCTGAAGCACTGTTTATTAATTATTAATCAAATGCCATTCCGATCTTCTTAAATCCTACAATACTAGCCACTCAGTCATACTGTGGTTGTGATCAGGATTTCAAAGCCTGTTTGATATTAGGTGCCCTTTGTGGGATAGAGCTGCACTGTGGACTGCTCCTCGCCATCTGCTCACCTGACGTGCTTCTAGCACTGCAGCTTTGATGAGTTTCTGACCGGGCGTAACCCAAGAAATATGCAGGAACATTTTCTCCTGACCCACGATGTGTGGAAATGTATGCAAATTTATGTGGATCTTCATTCATCCCATGTGTTCTTGTTTGCTTTCCCATTGATGCATGCAAAAGTACAGCATTTTATTTAGTTTCGGCCAGATGTGTTTTAAATCCTTTATGTTCAAGGTCCTAGGACAGGTCTTCCAGCTGTCCACCGTTCAGCTTCTTGCCCATTGTCCTGCATTATGGTTGTCGTACTCCGGATTCTTTTGCGTTCCGTGTTGGTTTTGTCATGATGCACTACATCAGGTGTTGGTACTTTAGTGCTGGCATAGTCCTTTCTGCACTGTAGAGTTCACGTGAGTTGGAGGGGTGATAAGGAAGTGGCTTCTGTCTTGGAAAGTAAGT
The DNA here is from genome assembly GCA_963921515.1 of Calotriton arnoldi. Classification (NCBI taxonomy): domain Eukaryota; kingdom Metazoa; phylum Chordata; class Amphibia; order Caudata; family Salamandridae; genus Calotriton; species Calotriton arnoldi. The sequence continues at coordinate 638,191 of CAWUFW010004829.1, read as the reverse complement.
CATCGGTGGTAAAGGTCAGCTGTAAAAGGCGGGCTCCACGGAGCTCGTTAAAGAAATCATAAAAGCGCCTTATTATCACGATTTCATTGGTCACTTTGAACTTGGCTGGAGTTAAAAACTCAATGAGCAACTCAACGTTATTGGGGGCTTTGACGTTTGTTTATTCCTGGAGATTCGAGCAACAGAATTGGTTTTTATTAATGGATTTTAATGCAAGAGCTCTCAGTACCAAAAAGCTACTGAAAACAGCAGCTGGCATACCTTCATTGCATCCCAATTAATTTAAGGAAGACAACAGGAAGTACTCCCGAGGTCGGGCTTACATCCCCCCCACCCGCCCACCGGTAAAAAAATGGTGGGGAGCCACGGCCAACTGCCAATTAGGTCAAGGGAGCCACAGGTCAAAAAAGTTTGGGAACCACTGGTTTAGGGTAAGGGTTTTTTTAAGGGGGTTTATATTGGAAAAGAATTGGGCAGTGCATTAATGCCTCCTCAGGTTTTCTTCACACGCAAAAATATAGACTCATATTCTTCTATGGAAAGCGTGCAATTCACAAATGTTTTCGAGTAATATGCATGGGGCCATTCCAGTGAACTTTAAAACCTCTAGGTGTTTATTTAATTTTTCTGTGAATCTGCCATTTATTACATTTTGGCTGCCTAGAGAGCTTCTCATTAACTCCTCTTTGTCCGTTCCTCATCCCATTCCTGACTTGAGGAAGGGGCACTCTCACTCTATCACCTACTGTCAAGCTATCTATGAAATGGTCAAATGGCAAAAGATCATAAAGACTGACTCCTCCCCTTCTCGTTTTTAGGTCGAGCCTAGGCAACGCATGCACGGTCTCCTCGAGACATGCTGTATTCACTGTGTGGGCTTACAGCCCGCCCATTGCCTTTTTATTCGTCCCTTCGATTGTCGTTCAAAAATGCTTGCTTGCTAGTGGTTAATCCTTCCTCTTTGTTCCTCCTTTTTGTCTTTCGTTTCCTCCCACAGAGCACAGCCCAATTACTTGTATCTATAGGCTTCTCTGTTTATGTGTTAGTTTTAGGGACTATTTTTTTCTTTGATTCCTGCTTGTGTTTGTCGTTGCTTCTTTACATATGCGCCCCTCAAGGATGGGCTGCCACATGCTGGCTACTACTCATGCGCTATGTTCACGAGCTGACATTTCAGTGCTGGCTTCCCTGCTTGTGGAGGTGGAGAGAGTCCTGATAGAGCTAGTGGTGAGTTGGGAGGTCTGTGAGATGTATGAGAAGGAGGTCTGGGAGATTGCACAAGAAGGTAGTGTACAGGCTAACATTTAGGGTAGCAGGCGAATTGAAAGGTAACGGATAATGAGACAATTCCACTTGAATTTAACTAGCGGATTTTAAACCTCACCATTTCCTAAGAAGGGCAGACCGTACCAGAGATCTGGAATTAGAAGAGAAATGTTTTTACGAATCTGTTTAAATGCATTTACTTCACCCTCCTTCTTGTTTGTAGTGGGAGAGCGTGCCAAAGCCACATAAGGAGTTACTACCAATATCATAGTTGCAACGTCTTTTGTATGCATTTATCCTATTTTCTCTATTGACTATAAAACTCCAGTCTTAGATGGTGGTAAAATAAGACATGAGTTTAATACTGACTTGTCCCCTTGACACGGTTTATCTTGATAAAATCTCATCTGCATCAGTTCACGTTGCTATTAAAATTAAGAGTGCGTTGGAATGGGTTATGCGCTGGTATTAATTGTGTACAATCTATGAACATGTGATGCGATTGCAGTACTCTGTTAGAGCAGTCATCAAGTTCACATCATCGAATTTATTTAATTATGTGGTGACAGTGATGATTATTTTGTCGCCTGCAAGGAGACTTTTTAGTGGAAGCAGATTGGGCTTACGTTATGTCATGAGATACATGCTATGTGAACAAAGGACAAGGGAACCCTGTAAGTCAGAAGGGACCAAGGGTAGCAGTATGTTATTAGAGACAGCGGTCCCTATCAAGGAAAATATGCAATCATAACCACAAAACTACAATCAGAGTTGGGTATGTTACTGTCCAAATGGAAAGTATTGTATTTATTTACACATTAAATAAACATGAACCAGCATATAGTATCATGCAGTGAGCAGGAACAGATAGGGTACTGGAAATCAACAGATTTCCTGACCTCAGGCATATAGCTGCAAAGTGACTTTTGGTGATACATAAGTTACAGTAGTCACAGTAGAAAAAACATATTATGCTCCACATAAATCAAGAGTAAAGGTATGGAGTCAAGATGTAGTTGTCGACGACGTTTCGATCCCCAACGACGGTTATGGGATCATCATCAGGACAAGAGAATCAGAATGCCTGAGAGGTTGCTGTGGATCCGGGATGCGGACCACAAGTTAGGGGGTGTGCAAGAAATGGTGTTCAGCGTGTGGCAGCACGGTAACTCAGTACGGGGAAGTTCAAGGTTGCCAAGAAACAACTGGGTCGGGGGAGATCAATGTCTCGTCCGTATCATTCTTCCCGTTTGGCTCAGAATCGAGCAGAGTAGAGGGGAAATCTCTGAGAGACTGTGGTGCAGATGATCTCGAAGTCACAAAGATACCGAATCTATGTTGGCCTCAGTGCTGAATATTATAAGGTTTACAGGTGATGGTGGCTGTTTCTTAGTTCTGGTCCTTTTGGACTTGTAGGGCACTAATGACACTGTCAACTATGAATTATATTGTGCTGGTCCACCTCCAACAAACTGGACTATTTTCATCTGGTTTTGGCCCTTCTTGGCTATCAGAAGGGCCTTGCCTCAATATAATCAACATTTTGGTGGGCTGAGTGTGTTAATCCACCATGCATAAGAGCCAAACACAACATACGTAACGTTATGTAGCATAACAGATGATGTATTCGTTAGAATTGCATGCATTACATGGTGGGCTGAGTGTGTTGATCCACCATGCGTAAGAGCCAGACACAACATACGTAACGTTATGTAGCATAACAGATGATGTATTCGTTAGAATTGCATGCATTACATGCAAAGCCCTGCAACAAAAGTGCCAACACACACAGTGCCACAGTGTGTCACACAGTATCGCCTCACTTTACTCGGTTACCTGGGGAGGAGCAGATATCACACGGTGAAACACAAGGGGCCGTATTACACATTATCACTATTTGCGCCCGGCGCACCTTTCAAAAGGTGCGCCGGGAGCAAACAGTGATAATGTGCCCCATTATGGTGTATGTGCTGCCCGGCAGCGCATTCATGTGAAAACACGGAGCAGCTGCTCTGTGTTTTCACAGTGCAGGCGGCACCCGCCTGCACTTTCAAAGGGGTTTAGAGATCCCCTTGGAGTGACTGCACCCGCCTCCAAGGGGATGTCTGGGGGGTCCATGGGACCCCCTTTACCCCCTGCAGAGGGCTGCTCTCAGGAGGCGCACTGACAGTGCGCCACCTTTTAAATGAGGGCTTCTTTGACTCTGCATCCACGTCTGTAATATGGCGCCGGCACAGAGTCAAAGAAATTCCCTCATTTGCATATGGCTTAAAGTAAATAAAAACAAAGCGCTAATGCTGCTGTCAACACTGGCCGCGCCATATCAGCTAGTTTTGATTTACTTTGAGCCATGTTGCACAGCAGCCAGTGCTGCTGTGCAACATCTTTAAAAACACATTGACAACGCCATTAGGTCTCGCATAGGTGAAACTTATTGGCTTTGCCAATGTTTGGCGGGCATGTATCCATGTATTTGCAAGTGCTAATAATTGCTTTCACACTACTGCGCACCTTTGGACGTGAGTGTTGAAATGTGTGCTTGCAGTGACGGGTAGCAGTCTCTTCCGTGGACTGTATAAACATTTACCCATCTCACAGCAGACTAGGCACACAAACTAAGAACCTGCGCTTCCCTTTCAGAGTCACAGAACCATTAAATCATGCACATGAAAAAAAGGAGAAAGTGTGGCAGGTGTTGATACATTACCATATTGCCCAGGGCAGTATTTCTGGACTGCAATTGTTTAGAGCAATATTTTACAGCTAAAATCTGTAGGAATGGCTGATTGTAAACTTAGTAACACTGCTGGAAAGTCTGGGCTCTGCGAACATCAGTGTGCAATCTGCAGGTGCAGACCACAGCAGAAGCATTCAGCCATTCATCCTTCTAAGGTCAATCAAATGAATATGCAGTGCACTGTTTCAGATTTACTTTAACAGTGTTTTAGTTAGTAGTTTACTTTTTTTCCGGGTGGCAGGGAAGAAGAGGCGTAGGCTGACATTGGTTTCATAACAAGTGCTGCTGCATGGTAAGGGTGAGCTTCCTCCAGTAGCCCCCTGTGCCTGCGCTCGTCATGCCTTGATGTCAATGGTTAAATACCGTGCCCTGGTCCATACCATATGGGGAAAACAAGGTGTAGGATGGTAGGCTGCTCTGAGAGGGCAAAGTCAGGCGAGCGAGGACAAGCAGCCAAGGGGAGTACAAAAGGAGAGAGGAGAAAGGTGGCAGAAAAAGTGCACAGAAAGTTCATGAGAAAAAAGGTACTGCAAAACAGATGGTCTTTCGACCCAGTACTTTTGCCTTCGCAGAGGTTACTGTCTCCAGCTGAGTTTGGTAAGTTATTGTGACTTCCTTGAGGGAGTTGGTGTGGCGGTATTGCGGGTGGCAAGCAACAAGAGGAGGGTGGGGAACAAAGAATGTGTAGCAGGCGGAGGGCAGTGGGATGGGTTAGAGAGAATGATGACGGCGGAATGTTTGAAAAAAAATGGAGGGCAGGTTAAAATGATCAGATGGCAGAAGGAGGCTGGGTGAGAGGATTGACACCACGGACAGTGGGATGAGGGTGGGGTGAAGAAGAGGGACTTCCGATGCATGCCGAAAAAAAAGTACCTGTAGGAGCCTGCAGCCAGTGAAAGGACACTTGCCACTGGAAGCTGAACTTGGTCCATGCTCCACGGCAGGAACGAAGACTCGAACCCTAGGAGGAACCTGGAGGCGAGGAGGAGGTGCTGACCAATAGGAAGCAAGGAAACGAGTGATGTGGGAGCCAATCAGTAGTAAGAAAAGGTAAGTATTAGGCAGGCTCTCAGCGCCTTTTAAGATATTTTTTTTCTTTGCAAAAGCACAGCGGAAGCGCTGTGCCGGCGAAACCTAAAAACAATCACCCAATCCACCTTTGGAGCAGCCCCAAGAGTCTGGAACAGCTACACTCAGGGCCACCTCTTTACAGTGCATGCAAGAAAGGTGCGAAACATATCTTAAGTAGACCATGACATTTAGAGAGGATCTGGGTGTTGCCCGCTCTATCTAACCGTCACAAGCAAATTCATTGGAATTGTTAGGTTCAAATTCCATTTCTTCCTTTTATTGACTGGAAGATGCTCTTGGTTTTAATGCCTCTTCTTTCTTTTTGTCTTTTTTGTTCTGTACCTGTAAGGAGTGCTGTTTGAAATGTGATATCTTGACATATATGTCTGATTGTATGTAAAGCGCTGCGACGTCAACAATTAATGGTCCATGCTATATAAAACTTAAAAATAAATAAAATATATGTAGTATTGTCTCACCACGGATTACAATTTGTATTGGTGCTTTTGGCCTACAAACTCAAGATAGAGAGAGGCCCAAGTCTACATTCAAGCCCATTCCCTAATAGAAACTGACTTTAAAAAGCAGCCACAATTAAGCAACTGCCACCTTTCAGAGTTAACAACTGATATCATGATCCATGCTTTGCAACAGAGAGCTCATTGAAACTCTGAGTTGCCAAATGAACGCTAGGCATGCCAGAAAGCCTGAAAAATCGTGTCTCACTGTTATTGTTCTCGCTACTGAAGTCAGCTGTTCTCCTCTCACTCGCTTTCCACATAATTAAGACTCTCTTTGTGTTTTCAAGTGCCCTTATCTCTCACTTCACAGCAGCACTTTCCCGTGCCTAAATGAAGGGCTGTCACGGCGCCCAACAGGCCCGGAGTGAGGCGCTCAGAGAAGGAGCGCGCGGCAGCCAGCGCGCGCCATTATAAGCCGTCGGGAGGCGTCTCTTCGCACGCGCCAGGCCCGGCTTCAAGAAGGCAGAGAGGGGAGAGGAGGGGAGGGCACATCTCGCACGAGGGGAGGGGGCGGCTTGGAAAACACAAAACAAAACACAGAAATCTGTGAGCATGATTATATGGGAAAGCCTTCGGGGCTTTTGTTTATTACAACATGTGGGACACGTGCCACTGGATTGCGCAGAACAGTACCGAACGGAAGGAACTCTTCTCAGCCGCTGCGCGCTGTTGCTGGAAGTTTCTTCAGCAGCGAAAAGTTTCTTGTTTTTGTGCAACAGCAGAACTTGACCGAGGACATATCGGGATTTTTATTATTATTTTTAGCAATCTAGGGGTATAGGGCCACATGTATCAAAATAGCATTTTGTGATTACCAAATGTGATTTTTGCCAAATCGCGATTTGGTAATCGCAAAATGTGATGTATGTAAGGAATCGCCCGACATTTCGCGATTTCTTAAAATTCACTTTCTCAATTTGCGATTTCCAAATGGCGATTCAGTACATAGGTAATCCCAATTAGGTAATCGCTAAATTGCGAATGTCGAATTTCGGAGCAGCATGATGATCTCACAACCAGGAAGTGAGGCATTGCATGCTGTTTGCAAGGTCCTGAGTCAGAGGAGGAGGCAGACTGCAGGAGCTCAGCAGCAAGGAGGCAGCTAGGAGTGCAGCAATTGTCTCAAAAACACAGCATGGCGTCAGAGGAGAATCGCAAGGAGGCAGGAGGGTGCAAACGGAAACCCAAATTCAGTGAGAAGGAATTGGAGGTGATCACTAAGGAAGTGGTGAAGAGCCATGACAAGCTCATTAGTAAATACTCATTCCATTTCCTCGGAGTCCAAAAAGTGCAAGATTTGGCTGGAGAGCCAGTCCAAAATCATTGCAGTGAGGGTGACACAGCGTTCCATCGAGGAGATACGTAATTACTAGTACGACCTGCGAACAAGGGCCAGAGAAAAGGTGGACAAGCAGGCTTGCAGAGGCGAGAAAGACCGGCGGAGATGCTGGCATCTACACCCTTGGAGGAAATGGTGGAATCCATCCTGCAGACTGAAGCCATTGTTGGAGTGACCGATATTGACACCTCAGCCATGCCCAGTACCAGCCAAGGCAAACTATATGTGACATAATTACCACTTAGGAAGGCACAGTTAACATTTTTAAAACCACTCCAATATACATTTTCCTTGCTACCCACCAATGCATTAAGGAAGTAGTAGTCTGGAATACAAGAATCAAGACATGTCAAAATATTTTGGCTGCATAGGCGCACTGAAGTATACACAGCATGTAGACATACCATGTGATGCAAATGAACTTTATTAGTCGAATCAATGTGAATTGTGACATACATGTAAAAACATTGTACTAAACTAGTTCTGTTAATGTCACAGATACACCAGCGCCACAGGCTGGTGACACACAACCCATTGAACCCGAGGAGACCCAGGCACAGTTAGTGGAAGAAAACATAGTGACCCCACCACCCACAATACCTGCACCAAAACGCCAGCTCACAGTGGCACCACTACCAGTTTTTGAGTCAGATGCAGATGTGAGCTAACCTGACTTGCCCACCACACAAGCTGATGAAACACCCACCCAGAGAGCTCTGTACCCCACACAGCGCCACAACATTCACATCAGGAGGTGTAGGGAAAGAGCACAACGTCCACCAGAGGACGTTGAGGGATCCTCTGTCTTCGAGGGCCCGCAGACGGGGATTGTCAAGGTACAGCGCCTGCAATGCAAACATATGCAATCAATGCATGCACATTTTATATCACTGAATTACAACATGTGTAACATCAAAGACAGCATCACACAGCTGAACGCGTTAGTAGAATGTAGTACATGATACTTAGGTTATTGTTCTAGCCCTTTATAGAATGTTCTTCTCCTGTTGTGTTCTTCCTACGAATATTCCCTCATTCCCGCTCTATGTTGGTGCTTGACGGTGGATTCCATTCCAAGGCAGTTACTTGCTAGCCTCTGCCTGGAAGGGTCCGCTCTTGTGCCTCCCTCTGCGCTCTCAATAAAGGTCTTCAACTTTACCTTCTGTACGAGTCGGTCATCTCCACCACAACTTGGCGACGATCTTGGTTCGACCCTACGTGCAGACCAGACACTCCACGTCTGCCTTCGCTGATTCCCAGCCTTCACCGGAGCCGTGCTGCATAAAGACACCAACGCAGAGCCGTGCCACTCATTCCGGCTTGAGGACAAGAGCGGACAGTTGCCGCAGCCCGCCCAGATTGTTTCCGGCATCCCTGCACCGAAAATAAGAAAAGTCCGGAGCATCAATGACGTCCCGGCCCAACTGTAAGTGACGTGTACACTTAGCAACGTCGTTCTCGTTGCTACGACCCATTTCCTAGCAACTCAGAATCGCCGCTTCTCTGACGCACTTCACCTTGCCGAGCAACGTGAAACGTCAGTGCCACGCACACAATTCAGCGAAGACATCGCCGACCTCATCAGCCCGCACGCCCTCCCCTCGGCTGACTACATCCTCCTTGGGGACCTCAACTTCCACCTAGAGAACAACAACGATCGCAACACCACCACCCTGCTGGACAACCTCGCCAACCTCGGACTCAAGCAACTGGTGACCACCCCCACACACCTCGCCGGCCACACGCTTGACCCCGTCTTCTCCTCCAGCAAGGACATCTCCTTCAGCCACACCACCGGACTCCACTGGACAGACCACAGCTGCGTCCACTTCCAGCTTCAGCAGGATCACCACGCACCACCACCCGCAACAGTTTCCGCGCAGAAGCTGGAACAAGATCACCACCGACCAACTCACCACATCCCTGAGCCAGAACCCTCCCGCCAGCTCAACGAACCCCAACCAAGCCGCCAGCAACCTCACAAGATGGATCACCAACTGCGCAGACGACCTCGCCCCATTGAAGACCCCCCAGTCAGACCCGGCAACAAGAAAGCATCCTGGTTCACCGACGAACTCAAGATATCCAAGAAGAACTGCCGGGCCCTCGAGAAAGCATGGCGCAGAGACCCGACTGCAGACAACATGACCACCCTCAAGCACGCCACCCGAAAACACCACCAGCTGATCCACACCACCAAGAAAACCGCATTCAAGGAACGACTGGACAACAACGCCCACAACAGCAAGGAACTCTTCATCATCGTCAAAGAACTCTCGAACCCCAGCGCCGGAAACAACGACATCACTCCCTCGCAAGACCTCTGCAACTCGCTCGCCTCGTTCTTCCACAGCAAGATCGCAGACATACACTACAGTTTCAGCACACAGCCGACGTACCCTACGACCGTTCCAACGCCCCCACCTCCACCCTCCGAGCCTGGACCCCTATCAACACCGAAGACACTATCCGCACGATGAACTCCATCCACTCCGGATCACCAACCGACCCCTGCCCTCACCACGTCTTCAACAAGGCCGACGCCGTCATCGCACCCCACCTCCGGGACATCATCAACACCTCCTTCGTCACCGCCACCTTCCCAGAGAGCTGGAAGCACGCCGAACTCAGCGCCCTACTGAAGAAACCGTCAGCAGACCCCACCGACCTCAAAAACTACCGCCCCATCTCGCTCCTTCCTTTTCCTGCCAAAGTCATCGAGAAGACCGTCAACAGACAACTGGCCGCCTTCCTCGAGACGAATGGATCCCTCGACCACTCGCAGTCCGGCTTCCGGGCCAACCACAGCACCGAGACCGCCCTCATCGCAGCTACCGACGACATCCGAGCCCTGCTCGACAACGGGGAAACAGCGGCCCTCATCCTCCTGGACCTCTCCGCGGCGTTCGACACAGTCTGCCACCGCACCCTAGTGCAACGCCTGAACAACGGCGGAATCCAAGAGAAGGCACTGGAGTGGATCATCTCCTTCCTCGCCGGAAGAACCCAGAGAGTCCGCCTCCCCCGTTCAGTTCCGAGGCCACCGAAGTCATCTGCGGCGTACCACAAGGATCATCACTCAGCCCCACCCTCTTCAACGTCTACATGAGCCCCCTCGCAGCCATCGCACGCCAACACAACCTCAACATCATCTCCTACGCCGACGACACCCAGCTGATCCTCTCCCTCACCAACGACCCCACAACCGCCAGAACCAACCTACATGAAGGGATGAAGGACGTAGCGGAGTGGATGAGGAACAGCCGCCTGAAACTGAACTCAGATAAAACGGAAGTCCTCATCCTAGGATCATCACCCTCCGCCTGGGACGACTCCTGGTGGCCCCCTGCCTGGGCAACGCACCCAAACCAACGGACCACGCACGCAACCTGGGCTTCATCCTGGACTCCTCCCTCTCAATGACCCGACAAATCAACGCCGTCTCCTCGTCTTGCTTCAACATCCTACGCATGCTGCGCAAGATCTTCCGGTGGATCCCCACCGAAACCAGGAAGACGGTCACCCAGGCCCTCGTCACCAGCCGACTGGACTACGGCAACTCCCTCTACGCCGGAACCACAGCCAAACTTCAAAAAGACTCCAACACATCCAGAACGCCTCAGCTCGACTCATCCCTGGACATCCCCCGACACAGCCACATCGCCGGACACCTGAGAGACCTGCACTGGCTCCCCGTCAGCAAGAGAATCACGTTCCGACTCCTCACCCACGCACACAAAGCTCTCCACAACCAAGGCCCCAGATACCTCAACGACCGTCTGACCTTCTACACTCCCACCCGCCAGCTACGATCGACCAACCACGCCTCGCCGCCGTCCCCCGCATCCGAAGAGCCACAACGGGAGGAAGATCCTTCTCCTACCTGGCTGCCAAGACGTGGAACTCCCTACCCATCCACCTCCGCCTTACCCAAGACCACCTCTCCTTCAGGAAGCAACTCAAGACCTGGCTGTTCGAACAGTAGCGGACCCTCCTCCCCCAAGCGCCTTGAGACCCTCCGGGTGAGTAGCGCGCTATACAAATGCTTGATTGATTGATTGATTGATTGAGTGCGCAACGCAACGTCTACACGCACGACGTAAGCGTCCTCACGTCGGTGGCCATTTTCCTCGTCCTGTCTCCACGGCAACCAACCCAACACGATGTCGGTTGTCTTCCAGAGGCTGCGGAATTTGTAGTAAAGGTATTTCACGGCGACACACACGCCCATTGTGTGTTTGCGCCTTCGACGTGGACGTCTTCAAGAAGCTACGCAGCTTATTGTAGAGGTATTTGCCGGCGACACACACGCCCACTGTATGTTTGCATCTTGTCTTTGCACAGGTATTTAACTACTTTGAAGTTCTGCTTTCTCCTTCTCACGGCGATATACACGCCCGTATATCGCTCTGCCCTGCTGGTTTTGCTCCACAACACTTGCTGCGATTTACATACCTCACTTTTAACTCTTCATTATTATTACGATCTCATTGAAGAACCATCCTTGGCGATATACACGCCATGTATATCGTACGTCAACATTCAAGCAGTGTATCTGGCATTTTTATTTGCATTATTGGATTTTCCTTTCCTAGTTTATTACACCATGACCTCTCCCCATGTTTCTGTGGTTCCTCTGCCAAATTTTTTAGCACAACCCGGACAGCCATCTATCCCTTGGGAGGATTGGATTCTCATGTTCGAGAATTATCTAGATACCTTGGATGGCCAAGACTTTTCGGCAAAAAGAAAGAAAGCTCTGCTTTTAAGCACCCTAGGTAAAGAGGGGCAGCGTGTGTTTCGTTGTCTTCCTCAAGCTCTCCAGGCAAACGGTCAAGCAATGCCTGACGAGTACAAAGAGGCCATCCACAGACTAGAACTACGGTACGCTAAGGAGGAAAACCTCGTTATGAACAGATTCAAATTCTACACTCAACATCAAAAATCTGGGGAGTCTATTGACGAATTCATTTCTAGACTTAGGGAAATGTCAATTAAATGCAATTTTGGAACAATGACTGACGAGCTGATTAGAGACCAACTCATCGTCCAGTGTAATAACAAAAAAATCCAAGAGCGTCTCTGGGCAGCAAAAAACCCTAATCTCAAGACAGCAATAGATTTAGCAAAAGCCGTAGAGCAGTCAGAAGGCTGTATGAAAGAACTAGAAAAGAGAACTCTTACCAATGATGTCAATGAAGTCTCCACTCAAGAGTCATATGACTTTGTTCACGGCGACGATGACTCAACCGTCATTGCCGCTGTCAAGAATAAGAAGTTTCAAAGGAAACCTTTTAATCCCAGGGTTACAAGTATCCCCAAGCATATCAATGTCAAAATGTGCAATAGGTGTGGAAGCACAGCGCACTCTTCAGACTCCAAGTTTTGTTACGCTTCTAAACAAGAATGCCTAAAATGTGGTCGCATAGGGCACTACGCCCGAGTCTGTCGAAGCAAATATCGCGCAAGCGTAGCCAGTGTAAACAATACTGTTCTAGATGATGAGGATAATGATAAAATTTTAGTCATTGAATCTGACCAAGCTCCTCAAGAAGAGGATAGGAGAAAGAATAGACCTAAAGCCATGTTCATCATTAATGGGCAAGAAATAAGTTTGATGGTTGATACTGGTTCAAAGTTCACGATTGTTCCTAAATGCCTCTTTCATCAAAAATGGGGTTCTACACAACTCCTCCCGAAGGACATTTCCCCTGGGGGGTATCAAGGGGAGTCAATAGACATACTTGGGTACTTTGAAGCACACATATCATTCTCACATAGAGATATTCGTGGAAAAGTTTATGTAGCTGAACATGGTCCAGCTATACTGGGGTGGGTACACCAATACGACCTACGCATCATCGTCAACCCCAGGGCACCCATGCAGGTCATGGTCATCGAAGATGAGGGCTTAGACAAAGTTCTTAGTGAGGCCAGCAGTGTCTTCAAGGAAGAGCTTGGCCAGCTCAAGGGTTATGTACTTCAGATACTTATTAAAGAGAATTCCGTCCCCATCCAGCACAAGGTTAGGCGGGTGCCCATAGTAGTCAAGGAGGAGATGAAGGGCATTATCAAGGAAATGCTCACAGCAGGTGTTATCGAGCCGGTAGAGGCTTCCCCATGGATTTCTCCCGTCGTTATCACCAAAAAGGTCGATGGCAAGCTCAGATTCTGTGTCGACCTCAGGTCCCTTAATCAATGCGTTGTTGCTGACACGTTTCCCCTCCCCAACATCACGGAACTAGTCACTACTTTGAAGGGCGCCACTGTTTTCTCCAAACTCGATGTCCGAAGTGCCTACCATCAAATAAAATTGCACAAAGATTCCAAGCACCTCACCGCTTTTATCACCCCAGAAGGTACCTACCAATTCACACGCCTCCCTTTTGGCCTTAATTCGGCTGCCAGTGTTTTCCAACGTATGGTCACCAACATTTTCAAAGGGGTGGGAAACACCATTTATTTCCAGGATCATATTTTGATTTACGGCCAGTCAGTAGAACAACACAACAATACCCTCAAAATTGTCTTAGACAGATTAGCCAAAGCAGGTCTTACCCTCCGTAAGAAAAAGTGTAAGTTCTTAGTTGATCAGATTGACTACCTGGGTTACACCATTAGTGCTTCAGGCATTAAACCCAAAAGAGATTTGTGTAATGCAATTAGTCAGGCTCCCTCCCCCACTGACAAAGACCAGTTACGCTCTTTCATGGGTCTTATAGAGTATTACTCTAAATTTGTTAAAAACTTTTCTGACAAAACCGCTTGTATACGTTCTCTTCTTAAGAGGGGTGTGGGTTTCTCTTGGGGCACCCAAAATCAAGAGTGTTTGAACCTTATTAAGAGAGAGATTTGCGATGCCAATGTCCTAGCTCCATTCGATGTCAACAGAAAGTCCATTTTAACTGTAGATGCCAGCGCTACAGGCTTGGGTGCTATGCTGTCGCAATCCAAGAGTGGGTCGGAACGTACCATAGCCTTTGCCTCCAGAACTTTAACTGATGCCAAAAAGAACTATTCGGTTATCGAGAGAGAAGCTCTGGCTGCGTCTTGGGCAGTGGAATACTTTCGTACATACTTATGGGGCACCATATTTCTCCTGAGAACTGACCATAAACCCCTGGTCAAAGTCCTTTCCCCTGGGGGTACTGGCAAAGGGTCACCTAGACTTGCCACACTTGCTTCCAAACTCCAAGAGTTTCAATTCCAGGTAGAGTACATTTAGGGGTGGAGGAATGTCCAGGCTGACTGTCTCTCCAGAATGTCTCTGGATTGGAGGACCGTTCTTGATCCTTCCACCTCTGGATGTGACAATGACATTGCTGTAGCCTCCATACAAGATGCAGTCTTTGTGGGTGAGGGTGCCTTTGATGCCAGCAATTGGCAGCGTGAGATGACATGTCATCACACCCTACAAGAAGTAGTTAAACTATTGAAGTCGGGCCCTAGGAGAGAAAGTTGCCTTCCGGTCTCTGTCCGACCTTATGTTAAAGTCATAGATGAACTCTCTCTCGACAACAATAACGTCCTTGTCAAAGGAGAAAAATGTGTTCCCCCTTTTGGCATCAGGAGGAAACTCTTAGCATTAGCTCATGAAGGCCATCTTGGTCATACTCTTACACAACGTCGTCTCAAGTCTCACTTCTGGTGGCCTGGCCTAGATGCTCAGGTAGTGGAGTGGGTAGAAAATTGCACTGAATGTAAAGAAGGCGAAAAACGACTTAAAGTGGGCAGCAGGTCCAACAATGCCCACATCCAAAACCCAGGCTCACCCTGGCACAGCATTTGCCTTGACTTTATTGGCCCCTTGGGGGAACTGCATGAGAAAGACAGATTTGGCATTGTAGTAGTAGATGTCTTTTCCAAGTGGTTGGTTGTTGAATTTTCCAATGATGTCACTACTGAGAGTACCATTAAATTCTTAGGAAAGTTGTTTAGAGATGAGGGCATTCCCTCTGTACTCATTACAGACAACGGAACTCAGCTTGTCTCCAAGGAGATGCAGGCCTTCTGGAAGGATTGCGGAGTCTCTCACCACCCCACCTCCCTCTATAATCCCCAAGGCAACGGCCTTTGTGAGAGGGCCAACAAAGTGGTTAAAGGGATCATACAAATGGCCTCTGCCAACGGGTCAGTGGTACGCAAAATGGTCAACGAAATGCTTTGGGCCTATCGGACCACTCCTCTCATTGACAGTACGTCACCTCCTTTCGATTTCATGAGGGGCAGAACCCCGGGCTCGAAGCTTGTCCCTTCATGGATGAAACAATTGGTCACCTTACAAGGGCGACAACCCATCCGAACAGAAACTACAGTCTTCCCCTGTCGCTTCAAGGTGGGTGACCAAGTCAAGATTAAAAGTGGCAGGGTGAGCAGAGGTCTTTCAAAATTCAAGGGGCCTTTTACGGTTAAAAAAGTTCTGCACCATTGTGTCATACTAAACAATGGAGAGTGTTGGAATTTCAGGCATGTTGCCTTATACCAAAAAAATGTTGGGAACTCAAAACAGAGTAAACCGCCCACTTCTCTGGGTAACAGTGGTTATGTTTTAGCTCAGAATCCTGAGGAAGCCTCCCTCTCCAGGTTGCCGGGTGTGGCTCTTCGAGGGGGCGGCTCTCTCATGCCTGAACATGCTTCCTCAGATGCTTAAAGTTCTGTTCCCGATGGGTCAGATCACTCTCGCGCACTCAGGTGCCGCAGACCACCTGTGTACCTCAAAGACTTTGTTTGCTAAGTTTTCATCAGTTTTCTTCTTTTTTTTTTCCTTTCTTTCCTTTTGTTTACTCATTCGTCATTGGAAGGGAAGAAGATGTGTAGTACATGTTACTTAGGTTATTGCTCTAGCCTTTTATAGAATGTTCTTCTCCTGTTGTGTTCTTCCTACGAATGTTCTCTCATTCCCGTTCTATGTTGGTGCTTGACGGTGGATTCCATTCCAAGGCAGTTACTTGCTAGCCTCTGCCTGGAAGGGTCCGCTCTTGTGCCTCCCTCTGCGCTCTCAATAAAGGTCTTCAAATTTACCTTCTGTACGAGTTGTTCATCTCCACCACATGGAAGAAGGACAGAAAGCGGCAGCTGAGAACTTCAAGCAAATGACTGATGCTATAAAAGAACTTTACAGTGTAATGCAGCATGAAAATGTCATCCAACGAAGGCAGCATCACCAACTACTGGCCCGATTGAATGGGTCCACTAGAGCCATCAACCGCCTAACCAATGCAACAGCTGCGCTGTCAAGACGCGCTGTTGCTATGCAAGTTGAAATGTGCCATTGTAGTGGTGATGTGGCTAGGGGTTTGGTGCAAGTCACCAATGCAGTGGAGCAGTTGCAGACTGCTACAATTGCTGGGAACAGTAAACTAGGTGTGGGGGATATTGAGGAGATCTCCAGCCTCAGTAGCATCACAGCCCCTGTGTTGGAATGCAGACAGCACAGTTGAAGGCATAGTTCAGTGTCAGGGGTCTCACCAAGGGAGTGTCGTGTAGTTCCTAATAATACATAGGATCTGCACGTTTAGACAACATAAACTAAGGGATTGGTGTCCAGACTGATTCCAGACACCCCCAAAGGATATGTCTGCCTTTAGATCATCTAGATCATAGTGCCACCATAAGCCCTCTATCCTTACCAAGGAGCGAATAGTTTCTGACAACTATCGAACATGACAATCCTTGATTCTTTAGGGATCGTGGAAACAGTACAGTACTTTTCGCTCAGTCACTCGTGCTCACTTGGTCTCAGAGAGATACACAGAATAAACGCTAGGGATGTTTTTAATAAGCATTTATTGAACCAGCGTCATTCTAGTATAAAACTTGTGTGCTGCGACAACTATTAGAGAGAAACAGATGTATAAGATTACAAGCACCAACAGAGTAAATAAAATGTAAAATTCTACCATGGTGCTAAGGCAGTGAATATATGCAGGCATATAGATACATGACAGTAATCAAGCATACTCCTCAGATGCAAACCCTACCTAAGAGAACCTAAGTGTACCTAGCATGTATGTGGGTGTAAAACCAAGAATCCCATAGGAAAGAGCCAACCCCATTACCTGATGCGAGAGGACGAAGGACCCCGTCTTGGACTCGAGTTGGACACCCGCAAGGGATGTCAGACCACTGAGTGCTGGAGCTTCTGCAGGCCGGGACCTCAGCGTCTAGTGTCAGCGTGAAACGTCTACTCTGTCTATCTAGTGTTGGTATGGGTCATTTATACCATAAAGATAGCCTCGGGGTTCCTTACGTAATCAATGTGTTGTAAGTATAATTATGCAAATGAGCTTAGAACAATACCTGCGATTATGCAAAATAGTTCTTTCGCCCTAGGATGAAGATGACCATGACATTTTACACAGAATATGTTCATGCTGTTTCGTACGTCAAGTGCAGGGACTTTTCTAAGAATCCTCATGCATAATAAAAGAGGCTAGTTTCCAAGAAACTGATCGACATTTATTCAGCACATAACTAGGTAAAAGGTCAGTGCTAGAACCGTTATGCAGAACAAGGTAGAACAAATGTAGGTAAAAGGTTGTGTAGCTACCTAGGTCTAGATTGGGGTACATTGGGGAACTTAACACCCACTCCTCATCCGAAGGACGATAAGATTAACCAATGTTAAAATATTCCTGATAAAAGCATAAAAACATTTGATAAAAACTAGTATAAAAACATCTAAGAACATGGTATATGTTAAAAAATGATACTATAAAATTTTAAAAAGCTTTATGTCTAAAAAAAAAAAAGAGTCAATATATGATCAGACTTATTGAGCACTCCGAAAGCCATGGTGCTTAGTGAGAGTAGTAAAGTTAAAACAAAATAATGTTTTTGAATTCCAATTTGGCTTGTTTTGGAAAAAGGCCAAATTGTTCCCATCACACGGAGAGCCAAATATTTATGAATCCTGGGCCTGATTCACAGAACTAACTTAAGTAAGTGCCTTCTGTGAATACCAAAATGAGTAAGTGCCTTCTGTGAATACCAAAATGAGTAAGTGCCTTCTGTGAATACCAAAATGGTAGTAAGTTTAGGATTTTGTCTTAAGTTAGTTCTGTGAATCTGGCCCCCTGTGTGGGAGACGCAACATCACTGCCGCTTGCATCCGCATACGACAGTCCCTGTAACACCTGTTGTATCAGGTCAATGGTGCAAAGGTGATCATCTTCAGTTCCCACAGCAGCTGCCGAGGAAACACTCGAAACCTGTGTGCTGGGTATAGAGCAGGTGTCCATTCTGACAGGAGCTGAAGCATCCCGTGGAGGCTCTAAGAATGCCAGGACACTGTAATACGTGGGCCTTTAAGGGGTCCAGTGGTACGTCTACATCCGGTGGCGCAACCAATGGAAGTGTTAGACATATGTCCAACACGCATTCGTATCCGCAGAATAGGCAGTGGAGCACAGGCAAGATGCAGTCTACCCAGACTAGTCTGAATGACAGGAACCAATGCTTGTTTAGCTCCCGAAGCCGAGGTGTACCCAGATGGAGTACCATGCGTTCACGGCAACGTCGCACCAGGAGTGCTTTTTCTGTAGAAACTGGGCCGTCCATTGCGTATCAGGAAAATTTAAACCAGGATACCCACTACAAGTAGTAGGACCAACGGAAGCTCTCCAAAAACACTTCCCAATTCGGAGTGTATAAATGCTGGAATAACTCCGAAGATTGTCTGAAAGGTACTTAATAGTCCAGAACCTATGCTCTTAAATAGGTGCACAATTCCCCTCGTATCAGACATGTTAAAGATACGATGAACCATTTCCCCAAAATGGAGCGGGAAGTTCGTATGGACCAGCGCCTGTATCTCAGATGAAAACCTTGTAACCTGGAGATCAAAAGTCTCTCGGGCTAAGGTTAAGGCCACATCCTTCTGCAAAAGCATGGCTTTCAGTCTGCTCAGAGAATCAAACCGTATGAAGGAAACATTCAATGAAGGCCATAGCGTTGCCTCCCTAAATGTGTGGGTCGTGGAAACAATACTTGCATACAACAAGTAACCCTGGAACTTACTGTGACAAGATATACAATGCCTGGTACCATCCCACAGCACCCTTAATCATTCAGCATCAAATAGCTTCCATTTGAAAGCAGCTTGAACACTGGAAGAATCACAGCAGCTGGGAAACCCTTCAAGTGACATGATAAGTTGGCAACTGAAGCATTGCATGCTCCGTGAAGCAAAATATAATTGCAAACTAGAGACCCACTTAAAGCAGTTTCACATTCCGAACCTCTGAGAAAGACTTCAGTGTCCCCATTCCTGCATCAAAATCTGTACGGTAGTTCCCAGTACTTATGTATAAATCCCCCTCCCAACGCTTCACACCTGCCTACCTGCTGGTACTGTAGACAGTACTGGAATTGGAATGTTGTGAATGGCAGTGTAATATAGCCATGGATTAACCATTCTGTGGAAGGTGACTCAGCCATGGTGAAAGGTAATTGGTCCAATTTTTCAATGTGTAGCATTGTATATTTTGCATCTCTGCGTGCCATTGACATCTGTCTTTCCGTTAGATTGTATGCTGAAAACAGAGTCGTGCTGTTGATGTAGCGCCAGGGCACGTGGCTAGAAAGCAATGATTGAAGCACCATCTTAATAATAGAATGGATTGCAATTGCGATTGTCCATGTTGAAGAATAGACAAATCCTCTTCCATTATATCTATAGCAGAAGACACAATGTTACCAAGTGAATAAATTCTAGATGATAGTGCGGTCATGCCATTGTCGACCACTGCCAAAGCCTTTTCTAGGTTAACCCTGTCAATCTCATGCAATCTCTCAGCAACCTCCTGCTGGGAAATTTTCCATACCACGTTGTAAATATCATACAAGAGGCGCTTTTGACGTGGCTTCTGAGGACCTAACAAAACAATTCCTATGATCCATGTCATCTGAGAGTAAGGACAAGTGTTGTTTCACCTGGGACAGTGTTGAGGTTTTTAGGCACTCTAGGCATGACTTCCCAACACTGTAAGATGCCACCACCCCGAGTGTTCTTTTTGTACATATCATTGGTCAGGCCTATGGGTCTTAAACCCTTCGGTGGTACCCCTGAATCGTGACTGACACCTATTTGTGTCGATAGGCCAAACCAACCATCCCTTCCAATTGGGGTCTGATGAATTGTAAGAACCAACGTTTAGTATGGCATCTAATGTATCCTCACTGTGTTGTGTGCAATTTTGCCATCCCTCAAAGTGTGTAAGTGAGGAAATCCAAGGTGTGTTTAAGTCCTTGATCTTGGCTAGTCCAAGACAGGAAGTCTGTTGCACTGTCTCGTTCAGGAAAATCATTTGATATGGTATGAGGCCTCAGTTCCCTTAACTTGCCAATCTTTAGTCCCCCAGACAGATTTTGTGTCTATAGTGTCCTTCCAAAAGTCAAAACCCTGTAAAGACAGTTGGGAAATAGAGGAAGCAGAGTATAACTGTTTCGTGTTAGTGAGCATATTTTTCTTTGCAGGTGTTGGTACAAGCTTATAATAATAAGAGGTCAGAAAATGTCGAACCCAGAAAAATAAGCAAACTTTTGGCCAAATGTTTTCGAACTACCTTTCAGTGGTGTTGGGCAATGTTCCCATTGATGGTAAGAGAAAACATTTTGTGGGATACTTGCTTTGTGCAAGAAATGATGACCATAGTGTTGGTAACAAAACATGGTGTCAAAATTAGATGTTTCATCATACAATTCATTGTTTGAAATTGCAGCCAATTGTTCTAAATCAAACAGCATAGTATTTACAATTTCAAAGTCCCAATCATCAGAGAAAGTACTGGAGGTGATGATATCACTTAAAGAAATTTAAAACAAGCGTGGTATTTTTAAAAGTTCAGTAGGACCATATACATCATAGGAAACTCTGTCCCATACTATTCATTCGGGAACTGGAACTGCTGTAATGTTCACTAAGGACAGGTCTCTTTGCTCACGGTGTGATGATGTATGCGGTTTAAGGACCATGTTCACATTTTGTGCTGCAGAGCGTTTTGGGAGATAATGTCATTCAGGAGCAGGAAAAAAGACAGCCACTATACCAATCCAAAGGACTAGAAACAGTGGACCAATTGCAATCCAGAGTTGTATCCAGGGAGAAACAAAGTGAGTCTTGTTCAGCCAAAGGTCGAACTCACAAATTCTTTGTTTGTGGGAAACAGGCGGTGGTGGTAGCTCAGGTTCACTTGGATCCAATGAGAAAGTATCAAAATCGATGAAGTAGCCAGACGCAGTTCGATCTATCTTTGGTAGCTCAGCAGGTTTAGTAGAACTGGCAGATGTCTCAGTTTGAGACATATTCACTAGATGTTGGTGTTAGGCCGAATTGAGATCTGTGTTTCATTTGTAGATTGAAGTCGTTCAATTTCAACAGGTACAAGCTCCATTCAATGGTTGATAACTCCTTCACTTCGTGGAGTAGAATCTTCAAACATTATTAATCTTTCTGTTTGAACTTCCTGTATGGTAGCGAGAGGAGATCTGGTGCTACCCAGGAGCCCATGCAGCCTACTATTGAGTATCGGCCACATAGTGTGGTTTGATCAGATCAATTGAGACGAATCTCTTTTCTTTCTTGCCGGCAAGAGGCAGAAGAAGTACTGTTCTTGTTCCTTCGACAGCCAGGACAGGTACAAGCACTCTGTTTGATGGCCCAAATTCTTTTTTGTCTACAATCTTTTCTCTGACCAGGTCCCCAATCTTCGGGACCCAGGTAGGTCTTGCCAGAACAGCTTTCACTTCCCCAGTGGCGGTGCGTTTTACTTGGACGTTGCTTTTTAATGCCCAGAATTCATGGAGTTCCTGTAAAACAGTGAAACGATCATTGATGTCAAATGGTTTTTCATCCGCCACTGTGTTGCCACAGTCGAGGTCAGGTACCCACATTGGTGCGGGTCGCAGTTGTGTTGTGAAGCGTAGCGGTGCAGCGTGCAGTGCCCTCAAGGTGCGGTGCAGGCAGTGGCTCGGTGACGGCCCTTCCAGCGGCGTCGGTGAGACCAGGGCTGCGGTGCAGAGTGAGGCAGTGCTCGTTGAGGTGCTGACAGGTCACGGAGCAGGCGACAGTGCCAGTTAGTGGGAGCTGGCGTCAGTCGGCACAGACGGTGGTGTGGGACGGGGTGGTGCGTCGTGTAACTTACGAGCGGTGCCCTCAAACCACGGTGCGGTCACAGGTGTCGCGGTCACAGATGTCGCGGTCAGCGACATCGTTGGTGAGACCAGTGCGGCAGAGTGGTGCCCACAGGTCGCGGTGCAAGCAGCGGCTCGGTGGCGGCAGCGGTTGTCGTCAGTGAGACCAGGGTTGTGGTGCTCTGTGCGGCGGTGCTCTGTGCGGCGGTGCTCTCTGCGGCGCCTTCAGGACATGGAGTCCGCAGAGGTGTCGGTGATGGTGTCAGCTGCTTTCCCCCTTCTGTAGCCACTGAAGCCCTGGTTCCAGAGGCCATCCCCAGAGGTAGGTGAAGTCTTTGCTGCCCATGAGACTTTGTGAATAGAAGGCAAGCTCTATTTCAAGCCCTTGAGATACTCAGCACAAGTAAAGAAAGTTCAGCCCAGTCCTTTCACTGCCCAAGGCAGACGCAGCAACTGCAGGCCAACCCAACAAACCAACAACACAGCAGTACTCCTCCTAGCAGTTCTTCAAGCTCTTCTTCTTGGCAGGTTCCTTGATTCCAGCGAGTTCTAAAGTACTGGGGTTTGGGCCCCAATATTTATACTGCATTTCTCTTTGTTTTCTTGGGCAGAGAGTGTCTGTGCCCAGCCCAAACCAGTTCTGTCCTCTCTGGCCCGGCTTCCTGGCAGGAGGTGGCAACAGCATTGTCCAAGGTAGACCAGGCCCATTCAGGTGCATGGAAATCTCCTCCCACTTCTCTAACTGCGGCCCAGATCTATTCAGCCCAGCCTTGACCCATCCAGGAAATGCAGGACACACCTCGCCCCCCCTAGTGGCTGTCTGAAGAGAATGCACATCCCCAGCCCCTGTCACTCCAAAGTCAGACAGTCAATCCACAAACCCAGCGGAGGCACACAGGATGGCTAAGCAAGAAAATAAACTTTCTAAAAGTGGTATTTTCAAACACAGAACATAAAAATCATCCTTACTAAAAGATGCACTTTTATGTTCTGAGTTCAGGCATACTTAACCCTGTTTCTCTATCTGGTCCAAATGGGAAGATATGCTTATAAGTAAACTCCTATTCTATCCTATGGGACAGATAGCCTTTCCATAGTGAAAAACGAAATACACTGTAATTCACTACCAGGACATAGTATACACACCAGTCCATGTCCTACCTTTACTATACATGGCACCCTGCCCACAGGGGTACCTTGGGCCTACATTAGGGGTGACTTACATGTAAGACAAGGGAAGATTTAGGGCCTGGCAAGCTGGTGCACTTGCCAGGTCGACATGTTATATTATGTTATGTTATGTTAGTAGGAACTTCTAAAGCGCACGGTCACCAGAAGGTTTCATGGCGCTAATCTTGAACAGTGTTGCGGCGCAATGGACTATGCGTAAGCTTGCTCAAACAACCAGGTCTTAAGCGCCTTTCTGAACCCCAGCAGGTTGTCGCACATCCTGATTGCCAGTGGTAGGGAGTGCCAGAATTTAGGGGCGAGGTAGGAGAACCTACGCCCACCCTGACGTTTGAGTTTAATGGCAGGGGTAGTCAATAATTGAAAATGGGCTGACCGTAGGTTGCGAAGTGGGGCATACTTTACAATCATACAGCTGATGAATTTAGGGCTCCTGCAATGCAATGCCTTAAAAATTAAGCACCCTGTCTTAAAAGCTGCACGTTGGGCAATAGGTAGCCAGTGGAGTTTGGATAGCCAGGGTCTGGCGGATTGCCATTTAGGTTGTTTATAAATTAGTCTCGCAGCCTGGTTCTGTACTAATTGTAGGCGTTTGAGTAGAAACAGAGGCAGGCCAAGGTAAATGGAATTTGAAAAGTCAAGGCGCGAGAGAACCAGAGCTATCACCACCTGTGTGAGGGCTGAATGGGTCAGCAAGTAGGCAATCCTCCTGATTTTACGCAATTGGAAAAAACAGGTGGAGACCACTGCCCCCACTTGTCCTCTAAGCGAGAGGTCTGCATTTATAGTGACCCCCAGGCTTTTCACAGAGGGAGAGGGAGTAGGGGGGGATCCAAATTCTGTCGGCCAATAGTGAGGGCCCCAAGAGATCTCACTCTTCCCAGGCAACACTAGTTCCGTCTTGCCCGGGTTGAGTTTTGCCAACATGGCAGTTACAAGTGGCAGGTCTGAGAACCCTTTACAGGGCTGCTTGTGTGGGTGGCACAACCAGTGCTGTAGGCCCACTAGCGATACCAAAGGGGATGATGAGGGTTTTGAACCCGAAACCGGTCCCAGGATGCTTGTTTCCGGTCCAGGGAAGACATGGCTTGGCAGTTCGGGCTGGACTGTTCCCATGAGGCACATGGTCAGACTGATTTCCATATGGCCATGTCTGAACTGGGGTGGTGGAGTGAGCTAAAGAATGATGATGGATTAAACCCAGATCATTTGACTGGGGGTGAGTGTTTGATTTGCTCTAACGCTCCGTCCATCGTCCCCTTTGGTATCGCTTTGTAGGCCCACTAGCAGCATTTGATTTACAGGCCCTGGCACCCTCTGGCACTTTACTAGGGACTTGCTAGTAAATCAAATATGCCAGTCATGGAAACACCAATCCATAATACAATTTACAATAGGAGCACTTGCACTTTAACACTGAACAGCAGTGAGAAAGTGCGCAGAGACACTAAACCAGCAAAAACAGAGTCAAAACCAGGAGGTCAGAAAGCAAAAAGACAGGGGAAACACACCAAAAGATGCCAGGTCTAACATGCAGCGATCCCTGTGTGTGCTGAACCCAGACCCTTGTGTGCAGCTAGAATCAATCCTAATATACGATCTGTGTTTGATATTACTCTATCCCCCACTCCTGGAATTTGAGCATAAGGAATATTTTGCGCATCTAACTTGTAGGAGTAATTTAGTGGAAAACCTTTTGGCAAGGCTGAGCTGTTGTTGCGCGTAGCGTTCACAACTATAATTATCTGTCCGTCTATTCTCGTACTAGAACGAGTGATTGCAGCAACGGCAGCAGTTCGCACTGTCGCCTTGGCAGCTTCATCAGACAGTGAATTCCCTTGAATGTCACGCCAACACGCTGAATCAATGTGTGAATTACATGAGCCTGTGGCAAGTCTTTCTTCAGCTCAGCCACTTGTTCCCAAAGCAACTTGTGCTTTATTGTGCAACCATTGAAATCTCGAAACCCATTTTGGCCCCAATAGTGAAGATATTTATTGTACGACTGGACACAATAAAATGAATTGCATACGAGTGTAAGGAATTCTCGATCCATATCTTTTAGTGCCAGTATTAGGGCTTTTAATTCTGCCAGCTGTGCTGTGTAATCTCCTAGAGACGGCGTCTGTGTATTGCTAGACCGGAACTTTCCATTATGCAAACGTCCTTTCACAATCGCACATGCTGCACTGTATTGCTGCTTACTTCCTAGGGCAGGCTGGACAGAGCCGTCAGTGTAAATGATGTATTCGGTCTGATCTAGAGGCATTATTTAATTCGGGAAAGGATATTCTTGTTCGTATTGCAGGAATGCTTGTGTTTTTAATGTAGAATCAAATTTGTAGTCTACATCTGTTGCAGTGAGAGAATTAGCCCATTGTATCCATCATGGAGGCAGTGGTTTTGCATTTGGAACGCTTGCTTTGGTAGCAGCCTCTAAGGTTGGATCTGGAGTCACGACAATTATGCGTTTCCCTTGAGCTAGCGCTCTTTCTCTCACTACAGCAGTCTGTGGATGCAAAACGCATTTCAGCGTTTGTGTACAAATGTGATTTGTATGTAATGGGTACTGTTTCGCCTTCATTGAAGGTAAGGTGAGTGTACCCAGATTGACCCGCGACTACACGGATTACCACATTTGTAGTATTTACACATGTGTGTAAGTGTTTGGACGCTATCATGTCAGCTTGTACGGAACGAAGAATTTCTGTGTGTTCCTGTGTCCAATGTTGAACTGAAAAATTAGGTCTGATTAGGTCGTAGAAAGGTTTTACTTTTTCTGCGTGATCCGAAATGTATGTTCTGCCAACATTTTGGAATCCTAAAATGGATTGTAAACCTTTCAGAGTTTTTGGACGTTGGAGCAGCGCACATTTTCCTAACAAATTAGCTGCCAGGCTTTTTCCTTCACTTGATAGCTCATATCCCAAAAATAGAACATTGAGGAGGGCAATTTTTGATTTTTTAAACTAAAATTTGTAGCCCACAGTGGCGAACTCCAAGATTACGATGTTCACCCTGCGCAAGTGATCCAATAATTCCTCATCTGTCAGATAAATATCATCAACGTAGGACGATGCCTCCTCATTACAATTTTGAAGTAACTCTGTTACTCTTGCTGAGAACAACCCGAGGCTATTGTTATACCCTTGGGGCAGTCTACAGAATGGACTTTGAGAGCCGAGCGCTGAAAAGGTTGTCAAATATCTGCTTTCAGGCGCTATATTTTGGCAGAAGAATCCATTTGAGATATCTAGCGTTGTTTTGTATTTCTTCCGCACAATGTTATTCATTAATGCGGCACTGTGTGCATGTTGTACTGCAAATGTTTTCGTGCATGTGCTCAAATGCCTGTAGTCTAAAACTAGATGGTATGAATTGTCAGATTTCATTAGGGGTAACAAAGGATTATTCATGGAAGAGGTGCAATTTTCAATCACACCTTGGTATTCAAGTTGATCTAAAATCTCCCTGACTTGTTTCTTTGCCTCATGTTTTATTGGGTACTGCCTCTGTGGTGTAGGAGTAGTTTTAACTGGGATTTCATGGTGAGGTGACTCAGCATCTCACCCTACATGATTTCGGTAAAGTGTGGGAGCTAGCGCTAACGCCCTCTCCTGCGCGTATGTATGTTTCAGGGACTCTGGAACGAGGTCAGAGAAAGCTGGTAATATTATCTCTTCCCCTTTGGGGCAATCCATAACTAACTCAGGCAGCCAATCTCTTTCAGCCAATAGGACATCATATCCATAAGTAAGGTTCTCCCAAAAGAGACCTTTCACTTTTCTGGGTATGTACCCCTCCATTTGGAGCATTATTTTGTATAACTGATGTGGGACACTTACCCTTGTATCAGGTGTTTCCACCGTGATATGGTCATTCAACACTGCTGTCACTAGAAATTCCATCAGGTTCTGGCGAGCTATTGTTACTTCTGCTGCGCTGTCTAGCATCGTCAGAGCCCATTCCCCATGCAGTAGTAGAGTCCTCAGTAGCCTGGGCATTTCTTATTTTAAAGCCAGCTACCTTCTTCTTTTTAGATTGAGGTTTACTTTTAGGTTTATCTTCTTGTTTGATAATGTAGTCTAAAGTGCGATGTGTGTCTCTTGGCTTTGCTCACTCTTCTGATCTGCGTGGGAGGGCGCCTTTAAACCAATTAACATGCTCTTGGTAAGTTAACGGGACTTCTATGTCCTCGTATGGAAAGTATTCTTCAGGTGTCTCATCTGGAATGTAAGTATGAAACAAATGTGTGCGTGCATCTGCAGGTGGTAATTTGACCCAAGAATAGAATACCTCTGTTCTGAATGCCTCGTGTGCCTCAATCATGAAGGTAACAGTCCCACCCAATGATGTGACTCCATAGTCTAATAATTTCATAGTAAGTGGATGTCTGCAATTTTCTGAAATGTTAACAGCACCTTCCTGCTCAGCTTCCACCGCACTAGCACCACTCGTGCCAGCATCTCCATTCTGAGACATTTTGGGTGGAGTTTTTAAGAAAAAGAGAAAGTTTTATGCACAATGTAGGAACTATATTGCTTCAAGCTTGAACAAACCTACAGCCAATACGTAGGATATACCTACTCAGCTGTGGCGGATTCTCCCTTCCAACTCCAGACGTCTCTGGTTAAATGTGAGTAGGGGTCTCTGAGAAAGCACGACTGAACTACTCAGATTTGACAGTTAAATAAGAACCAAAGCAAAGTTGGTGGCGCCATGTTGTGTAGTTCCTAATAATACATAGGATCTGCGCATTTAGACAACATAAACCAGACTGATTCCAGACACCCCCAAAGGATATGTCTGCCTTTAGACCAGCTAGCTGATACTGCCACCATAAGCCCCCTAACCAAGGAGCGAATAGTTTCTGGTAACTATCGAACATGACAACCTTTGATCCTTCAGGGATCGTGGAAACAGCACAGTACTTTTCGCTCAGTCACTTGTGCTCACTTGGTCTCAGAGAGATACACAGAATAAACGATGGGGACGTTTTCATTAAGCATTTATTGAACCAGCGTCATTCTAGTATAAAACATGTGTGCTGTGACAACCATTAGACAGAAACAGATGTATAAGATTACAAGCACCAACAGAGTAAATAAAAGGTAGAATTCTACAATGGTGCTAAGGCAGTGAATATATGCAGGCATATAGATACATGACAGTAATCAAGCGTACTCCTAAGATGCAAACCCTACCTAAGTGTACCTAAGTGTACCTAGCATATATGTGGGTGTAAAGCCATGAATCCCCTAGGAAAGAGCCAACCCCATTACCTGATGCGAAAGAACGAAGGTCCCCGTCTTGGTCTCGATTTGGACACCCCGCAAGGGATGTCAGACAACAGCGTGCTGGAACTTCTGCAGGCCAGGGCATCAGCGTCTAGTGTCAGCGTGAAGCTTCTCATCTGTCTATCTAGTGTTGGTATGGGTCTTTTATACCATAAAGATAGCCACAGGGTTCCTTACATAATTGATGTGTTGTAAGTATGATTATGCAAATGAGCGTAGAACAATACCTGCGATAATGCAAAGTAGTTCTTTCGCCCTAGGATGAAGATGACCATGCCATTTTACACAGAATATGTTCATGCTGTTACGTACGCCATGTGCAGGGACTTTTCTAAGAATCCTCATGCATAATAAATGAGGCTAGTTTCCAAGAAACTGAACGACATTTATTCAGCACCTAACTAGGTAAGTGGTCAGTGCTAGAACCGTTATGCAAAGCAAGGTAGGACAAATGTAGGTAAAAGGTCGTGTAGCTACCTAGGCCTACATTGGGCACATTGGGGAACATAACAGGAGAGTACCGAGCCAACTGAATGGCCCAGTGGAGTGTGTGGCCATAAAAATAATATGGGCTTGAGCCATGGTATGGCAGTTGCAGTTGTTGGTTTGACCCAATGTGTGGGTGTGGTCATAGGTTTTCACATAAGTTATGCTTTTTGTCACACTAAATGAGGTCCTGAGTGCATCTCTTTGCCTGAAGTCAAGGTAAGAAAGTTTACACTAGCAGCAAATTCCATTCAGTTCAGTTAAAAAACTTTATTTCAAAAAAGTATTACACGTAACAAAGCACTTACAAACACAAATAATACAACATAAAACTTTTGAATACTCTTTTGTCAGTCCATTACAATAGCAGCAGAGAAGCGAAATTTTCCTTTAAGACGACCACAGAGATTCACCATAAAAATGCTTTTGTTTTAAAAACAGAACATAAAATACAATAGATATCTTCTATAAATGCTAAAAGACATAAGTCAGCTACAGTTTGTCCAAGTGGCACAATACAATATAAAGGCACCCTAAAAAGGTGGTAATTTAAAGACTACCAAGAGAACATTTGGCACGTCTGATCCACATTGCCATTAGAACTTTGGCCATAGAGAATACAACAATATGATTTGAGTCTGACTGCATGTATTGCTTCGCCCTCTCAAAAAATAGAAAAATACCGCCCTCCCACACGGAGGCACAAACACGGCGAAGCAATGAAAACACCTCAAAAGGGATTTCACTCTCATAAAATGAGGCACATCAAAAGACTGTTCTCAGAATAAGGCATGGGGTTTTATTTGTGCAACACTCTCTAACAAAAAAGCTTTCCCAGATGTCAAATGAACAACGTTCAAATGTATATATATATATATATATATATATATATATATATATATATATATATATATATATATATATATATGTGCAAGCAATAATAACACCCTTATAAGTAGCAAATGCAACTGTTAAATGCATGGGATAGAATACATGACACAAAATCCAAGCAGATAATAATATGGACATCCACTGCAAGAAATCAGAAAGATATATACACTAAATACATCAGATGATTATAACCACTAGAGACTTGAATATGTACACAGACACACTCACAAATCACAATGCTAATACTCAAAAATAACTCATCAAATGATTACACCCCCCGTTTGACGGATCACCCCACAATTTTGCAGGTAGGAGCTGAGGTGGGTGAAGATTTTTAGGGAAATTTTCATGAAGATTCGTTAAACAGGGCCAAAGTTATTTGCAAACCAAAAAATGCTCCGTGTATGGAAAACCATACCTAACTATAACTACCTACTTGCGACCTTCAGTAGGTAAAAAATAAAAATAAAATATATATGTATGTATATATATGTATATATATATATATGTATATGTATATATTTATTACCTACTGGCGGTAGGTAGTTATAGTTAGGACCTAGTTTCCATAGCAAAAGCATTTTTTGACTTGGCTATAACTTTGGTGTAGTTTGATCAATCTTCATGAAGTTTTCCCCCAAAAATGTGTCAAGGTAGGTTCTGTGTGTCATGGAAAGTTTGGGGGTGATCCGTGCAGTGGGGACCGAGAAATTTGGGCGCGAAATAAGGGCATCCAAAAATAAAAGTGAAAATAAAGAAAAGGGGGCAGGGTAGGAATACCCTGACCCCCAAGCCATGGTCTTGCGGTCCCCACCATGGCATAAAAGCATATTTTTTTTTAAAAAACAATTTGCTGCAAATTCACTGCAAATTTTTTTAAAATAAGCAAGCGCGGGCTCCAGCGCTTGCTTTAAAATAACCCCCGGGTGGGCCAGGTCCCGGGGGCATATAATCTATATAGGAGGGGGGCGCATGGGGCCCTCCTCCTTGGGCTTATTAAAGCCCCGGGGATCGCCACCTCCCCGGGGCTATTATTATTATTGATGCGGGTGGGCCCACTGGACCCGCCCGCATCCCGGGGACCGCTACCTCTTTGGGGCTATTGCGTCTTATGTGGGAGGGGCCTCACGGACCCCCCCTGCCCCGGGGTCCGCCACCTCCCCGGGTCTAATTGAAACAATAAGGGGGCCTCGCGGACCCCCCTAACCCGGGGACTGCCACCTCCCGGCGCAAATTTCAATAGTATGTGGGGGCCTCACAGGCCCCCCTGCCCTGAGGACCGCCAGCCTCCCCGGGGCTAAAATAAATAAATAATTATGCATGGGGGGGCTCTGGCCCCCCCAGGCAGCCCTCACTGGGCACAAATACACTAATGAAGGGGTCCGTTGCGGACTTGGGGACATCACCTCCCCGGGGCTAACTATATACAAGATGGGAGGTGGGCCGCGTGGCCCCCCTCCTGGAGCCCTACATGGCCCTGGGGACCGCCACCCCCCAGGGCCTGCTCCAGCAATGTGCCAGGGTGCCCACACCCGGGACATTGTAGTTTGCTATGGGATGGTGGGAGCACTGCTCCCACCATCCCATAGCAAACAGTGTGCTCCGCTTTGAGCAAGCGAGAGCGTTATGCTCTCGCTTGCTCAAAGCGGAGCACACTTTGCTTTTTACACCCAGGGAGCTGCATGTTAGCAGCTCCCTGGGTGTAAAAAGCAATGCCGGCTCCCGCAGGAGGCTGGAGCTGGCCCCCGCAGTCCCCGACAAGATGGCCATGCCCCGGGGGATGGGGTCCCCGGGGCCGAAAATGGCCTGGGAGAGGGGTCACTCGGCCCCCCTCCCTGTTAAGAAAAAATAAATAAATGGCTGGGTCCCGGGGGATGGGGACCCCGGGGCCAATATTGGCCTGGGGAGGGGGCCATGCAGCCCCCCTGCCCCTTTAAAAATGAAAAATATAAAGTCCTAGCCCCGGGGGATGGGGTCCCCGGGGCCAAAACTGGCCTCAGGAGGGGGGGCCGTGCTGCCCCCTTCCTTTTTTTTAAATAAAATAATAATAATATAAAGAGGGGCAGGCCCCAGGGTATTGGGTCCCCGGGGCCAAAAATGGCCCAGGGAAGGGGTACAACACAGCCCCTCTTCCTTTAATTAAACCAAAAAAAGGAATCCCGGGCCAAAATCGGCCCGGGAGGGGGGCCGCGCAGCCCCCCTTCCTAAAAAATAGTATTTTTTTTTTTTAAAGCTGGCAAATGGCCGAGGCCCCGCCCCCTTTCTCCACTACTCTGCAAACGTGCCTCCTAGTTTGGGAATGAAGTACCCTTGGCTGCCGAGGGGTCCTTAAGGGCCAAGAAGACCTCCTGTTACCTCCAGTTAGCCCCACACAGTGGGATTGCTGAGAGGTGGTCGGAGGCCTTGCCCCTTTTCTCTACCACTCTGAAAACGTGCCTCTTGGTGCACTGCTGGTGGGGGAATGAGGTCCCCTTGCCTCCTAAAGGTCTCAGGACTAAAGTGGACTTCATTCCCCAAGCAGCAGTGCACAAGGAGGCGCGTTTGCAGAGTGGTGGAGAAAGGGGGCGTGGCCTCTGACGACCTCCCAGCATTCCAGCTGTTTGGGTCTTACTGGAAGTAACAGGAGGGCTAGTTGGCCCCCAAGGACCCTCAAGAGCCAAGGGGACTTCATCCCCCAACTAGTCGTGCGCCAGAAGGCGCGTTTGCAGAGTGGTGGAGAAGGGGGTGTGGTCACCAAAAACCTCTCAGCAAACCCACTGTGTGGGACTTGCTGAAGGTAACAGGAGGATTAGTTGGCCCCCAAGGACCCTCAATAGCCAAGGGGACTTCATCCCACCATTAGTAGTGCGCCACGAGGCGCGTTGGCAGAGTGGAGGAGAAGGGTGTGTGGCCTCCTACTATGTCTCAGCAATCCCGCTGTGTGGGACTTACTGGAGGTAAAAAGAGGGGTAGTTGGGCCCCAAAGACGTGCTTGGGGGCCAACCACCCCTCCTGTTAGATCCAGTAAGTCTCACACAGTGGGATTGGTAAGAGGTGTTCGGAGAACACGCCCCCTTTCTCCACTACTCTGCAAATGCAGCCCGTGGTGCACTACTGATTGGGGGATGAAGTCCACTTTACTCCTGAGGGACCTTTGGGGCGAAGAAGCACTCCTGGAACCTCCTGTAAGTCCTACACAGTGGGATTCCTAGGAGCTGGGTAGAGGCCCAGCCCCTTTTCTCTACCACTCTGCAAACGCGATTACTAGCTAAAAAAACCTTAGATATTCACTGACAAAAACAAAGGTTACAGGGATGTTACAGTTAGGGTCAGATTTCACTCGTACAAAACAAGTGAAATTCGGCAGTTATAGTTACCTGAGCTAACTATAACTTACGCCCCTGCAATGCACTGCTGATGACCTCACATATTACATCACTCATGACATGGTCAGTGACATCACTGATGACATCACTGATGACACCATCCAGTGAGTGTAAGTATTTTGTAAGAGTTTATGATTGTTAAACATATATCCTAATGTACTATAAAACTTAAAGTAGTATACTAGGTGTACTACTATTGAGTAATACTACTTTTAATATATATCATGTAAGTGGCTGTGAGACTGTATGTATCCTTGTGCATATGGGTGTGTGGGTGGCTATATAAAGATGGCCTGCCCCTTGGCCTCTTTCTGGACCTGGCCATCGCGGCGACCACGTGCGGGTGGCACATAAAAGAGGTGGGAGGGCCAAACAAATTAACAGGGAGAGCAGAGTCAGAGCCAAGGGTCTGCTCCAGCTCTAGGAGCCCGTTCACAAGCTGAGTCCTGAAAATACTTGGCATGTAAATAATGCAACAGGCATCATGTTAGAATATGATAAGCAGATTTTCAAATTCAATAACGTTTATTTCTTTAAGACTCTGGGACCTTTCACATTAGTATATCAGATTATATCTCTGCATTGAGAGGTATTTAATAAAGGTGAGATTTTTAAACATGAACTGAGAAACATGCCTGCAACTGCCCGGATGACAATGGTATTAGTGATCTAACAGGCAAGCCAGTTGTTATGTGTGTTCTATGGGGCCTGGAATCTTATAATGGATGGAAAAACATTATAGACTATTAAATCAAACATGAGAGAGGTTTATGTGCAGCGCACATCCTGAACTCAAGTATTTATTTGATGGTGCTTGCATATGTGAAAACTAGCAAAAAGGGAGGCTCTGTGAAACTCGCTTCGGATCACATAGTTTGGACAAGCAGAGAAGCAGGGATTGTTCCAGATTTACACTGTGCAATTCAGCTACCAGGTCATGGGTATCTCTTTCTGACATCAAATGTTAGTGCTGTAACTTTAATTCTAGGAGGAAGAGATTAGAGCGCAGGTGACGGGCAGAATCTACATTTTATTGCTAGCAGTTTTTATAGCATAAACTTTGCACAAGGTCAAAAGCATGCTTCACAAGAGACACAAACTACCTCGCATGTTTTTTATTTCGACACAGGAGTGCCTGGACTCACTGGATGCTGAGCTGATACCGGAAACACATGTTCAGTTGTTTTAGGCACTAGAACATATCATCGCCAGTGAAAGCTTGTCTCGTTTTGGGCTCGAGGTTCAAAGAGGACCTTGAGCTGAGTCATAGCCAACCATCTGGCTCAAGCTTTCAGTGGATCTCCCTAAAATAACTGCTAGTCACTCATAAAAATGCCTTCCTCAAAAACTGAAAGACCCGTTCAACATGCTCCAACCGGCTCGGAACAGCAAATAACATTGACCTTCCTGCGTGCTATGCATGATTTTGTAGTTAAAGGAGGGTGTGTGAAATATCTATTTTTAGGTCTTGCCTAAGACAGTGCACGCGCTGTTGCTTGTAAGATCTTTTGTTTTCTATGCAGTGGGCTTGGAGCACAGTCGTTTCTTACCAATGGTTGGCTTCGTTGTCACTCTCATTCCTTTGCTTTTTATTGATTAGCTGCTCTAGGCTTCCTTCCTCTTCCTGTTATTGTTCCTCCACTGGAGCATGGACACATTACTTGTGTCCTTCCACTACCGGCTTTGTTAGGCACTGCTTTTTAGGTCGAGCCTAGCCCAACGCGCATGCGCTGCTCTAGGAAAACGACCTCTTGGAATCACTCAGGACTTTTCACACGCTCATGCATGTTGTTTTTTTCCCCAGCATTTTTCCTATTGGGCTTTGCGTGCGAAGACAGCACGCAATTGGGCAAAAGCGGGTGCATGTCCCACCTTTCCCAGGAAATGTATCCGCCCACGGCCTACGGCTTGCGGTTACGAGCAGCGGCGCGCAGTGTGCCATCTGTTTCGGGTCAGATTTCAAAGGTTGT
Source organism: Calotriton arnoldi (assembly GCA_963921515.1). Lineage (NCBI taxonomy): Eukaryota > Metazoa > Chordata > Amphibia > Caudata > Salamandridae > Calotriton > Calotriton arnoldi. The sequence continues at coordinate 602,928 of CAWUFW010004829.1, read as the reverse complement.
TTTTCGTTTAGCTTTCGCGCGGCCGCGCTTGTTCGTTTAGCTTTCGCGCGGCCGCGCTTGTTAAAGCCTTGTTAGAAATGGGGGTCTCTAGTTGGCAATGGCTGGCCACTGTCCAAGTAGGGACCCTTCTTCCTAAGTCAGAGTGAGAGGGCTACCCTCTTTAATACCCCTGCTCAACCCTGTGGTAACGTAGCACGAGCAGGTAGGCTTATCTCAAAGGCAGGGTGTGAAGCATTTATGACCATACACAGTAACACAGTGAGGAACACTACAGAGGGACACCACACAAGTAGTTATAAAAATAAGTATCTTTATATAAAGGCAGATTTATCACAAGACCAATAACTGTAAAAGCCACAATACTGTCAAAAATAGGATAGCTGTTGAAGGGCTGTCAAAGATAGTTCAAAGGTTGCAAGAATAAGGTTCAAATTCAAGGCAGTGGTCTCTGCGACCCTTTCTCTCATAAGACTGTCAAAAAAATAGGATGGCTGTTGAAGGACTGTCAAAAAATAGTTCAAAGGTTGCAAAAATAAAGTTCAAATTCAAAGCAGTGGTCTCTGCGACCCTTTCTCTCACAAAGTACCTGGGTTTAGTAGCAAAACCAACAAAATGTCGCAAAGAAGTGGTAGCGATGATTCTCGGCACGCGAGGCCGGCGATGCGTTGAAATCCTTGCCGCAAGGGAGGATGATGCGCTGATCTGCGTGATGCGTGCGGAGACACTGCGACCAACTTCTGCACGCTAGGCCGCCGATGCGATGACTTTCTTGCCGCGAGGGAGAAGTCGATGCGACGATCCTGTTGCGCTGTGCGATTGTGTTGCGATGCGAAGAGATGTCGCTCCGCGAGGGAGCGACGAAATCCGGTGCGAGGCGATGAAAATGGCGGACGCACGGCGTCTGCAAAGCGATGTCTTGAAGCGATGATTTCTTTAGGGGTTGCGAGCGCTCGGCGACAGCAGCGCGATGATTTTTCCAGCGCGTCTCAGCTGCAGCGGCTCGCAAAGGGGCGTTAGCGATGGTTGGTTTCGTGTTGCGAGCACCCAGCGGCAGCAGCGCGATGATTTTTCCAGCGCTCTCGGCTGCAGCGGCTCGCAAACGTGCGTTAGCGACGATTTCCAGCACTCTTTTCTCTGAAGCAAAACTAGAGGCCCTGGAACTCACAGGAGCCTCATCAGCAGATAGCAATCCTCGCAGGGAGGAAGCAGGAGGTTGGTGGTGGAGTCTGATGTGCCTGAGACTCCAGCAGGAGGCTAGCTCTCTTCCTAGCCCTTGGGTAATTGCTGTAACAAAAATAAAAGTTCTCTCAAAAGTTCCTTTTCCTCTTCTTCAAGGTCCAGTGGTCACTGCTGCAGGCCAGTGCAAGAAACAACACACAAGCACAAGGACAGTCACTTCCTGCAGATTCCTCCAGTGGCACGGACAGAGTTTCCTCTCCAGATCCAAAAGCAATACAAATTTTATGGGTTTGAGCACAGATATTTATACCCCAAAAGTCTTTGTTCTCAGAAGCTACAAGTCACTGAACCTAGCCAGAACCAGTTCTGCTCAGGCATGGAGCACTTTGTTTACCAGGCTGCATTCTTCCTTTCAGAAAGAGGGGTCTGCTAGCAGACACACAGTAGGAGGTGGAGCCAGCATTCACCTTGCCAGGCACAGCCCTATTCAGGTCAAGGAGCCACCCCTCCCCACACTCTAAATGCAGATCTCTCTATTCAACCCAGGTCTGACTCAGCCTGCCCTGCCCCTCTAAAACCAGACAGCCAATACACATAACAGCAGAGCACACTGGAAGGCTTAGGCAAGAAAATACCTACTTTCTAAAAGTGGTATTTTCAAACACAGAATATAAAAATAAACTTCACTAAAAGATGTATTTTAATATTCTGAGCTCAGGCATACTAAATTCGTTTTTCTACCATGTTCCTGGGGTCAGTTAGGACTATAGAATGTAATAGTCAAACTGCCCATTCTAGCCTATGAGGAACAGGTAGCCTTACAGTAGTGAAAAACGAAATGGGGCATAATTCACTACCAGGACATGCTACACACACCAAGGCATGTCCTACCTTACACATACAATGCACCCTACCATAGGGGTGACCTACAAGATGCCAAGGGAAGGTTCAGGGGCTGGGAAGTGGGTGCACTTCACAGCCAAGATGGCAGTTCTGGACTGCACACAGACACTGCAGTGGCAGGTCTGAGACACACTTTACAAGCTGCTTCTGTGGGTGGCACACATCAGTGCTGCAGGCCCACCAGCAGCATTTGGTTTACCAGCCCTGGGCACACACAGGCCACACTACTAGAGACTAACAGGTAAACCAAATAAGCCAATCAGGGATATACCAATTCACATAGTCATATTTACAAAGGGAGAGCATATGCACTTTAGCACTGAACAGCAGTGGTAAAGTGCCCAGAGTCATAAAACCAACAGAAACAGGTCAGCAAAAATACAGGAGGCAGGCAAAAAGTTCAGGGGTGACCCTGCAAAAGGGCCATTTCCAACACAACCCCCTTCCAGCCAAAACGCAGGGTAGACCAATCACTACTTTGATGGGCTTCCTGCTTCGAGGCGATAGAACACGGAACTGGCCCGCAACTGCAGGGGCATATGGCAGCTCTACTCCAATCTGAACCCTGGTGGATCCCTCTGTCCACACTCCTAGGGCCCACTAAGATAACCAATGGGGAACTCTTCCCCTCACCTGTGGATACCACCTGTGCAGCATCTAACCTTAACTGGCCCCCAGGTGTGTCCCAACAGATAAACAACAAGCCCCAGTAGTCTCTGACAGTAGTCAGTGATAAAATCCAAGCCCTATACCTCTCAGGGCTCTCAAACTTTTGTGGCATCAGAGAGTGCGGGGCAGTAACCCCAGGTGTCTGGCACCTTTTGTCCACTCTCCCTCCTGTCAGGTCAGGCAACGCGTCCTGACACTGACCCACCAGCCCTGGGCCTGTACCCAACGGCGGGGCCAGCGACTGGGGTGGGCTCCCCACACCCGGTCCTTCTCTTTGGGGCTCGGTACCCTCCCACTTGGAGTGGTACCCCCTCCAGAATTGTCAGGGCACCTGAGGCAGGTGTCCTGCATAATTCGCCCACCAGTTCAGGGGTTCTATCCTGCAACTGGTATCCCAGCATAGGGTCTGTACCCTTAGACTGGGCGGAGGTCAGGGGTGAGGCTGCCCTCTCCCCGCCCCTTTACTGGGGCCCGGCACCCTCCCACCTGGAGAGGTGCCTCCATAACACAAACCGGGGGGCACTGTTAGCAGTTGCCCCTTCCTCCAGATCAGGGGGACACCCTGAACCTGGCCCCCAACCTAGGGTCTGTACCCTTAGGCTGGGCCTGTGCCTGGCAACCCAGGACTTCTGGGGAGTACACCAATTCCCCCAAGGAAAATACACTCTTCCACTAGTTCAGGGCCTTGTCCCTGCAACTGATCCATCAACCTGGAAAAATCCTCAGGTGCTACTGCGGTCAGAGGCGAGGACTCCCTCCCTCTGCACCCCCTTCTAGCATACTGCACCCTCCCACCTGGAGTGGTGCTTTTAGGAAAAGAAATGGTCGGGACACTGCTTACAGTTCTCCCTTCCTCCAGGTCAGACAACCCCTGGACCTGACTTACCATCCCAGGGACCAACCCCTGGGGTTGAACAACCGCCTGGCCACCCAGGACTTCCTGGGGAGCACACAGGCTCCCCTCAAGGGAAACACACCCCTCCACCAGTTCAGGGCCTGGACCCTGCAACTGACCTACCAACCTGAAAAAATCCTCAGGGTGCACCGGGGTCAGAGGCGAGGACTCCCTCCCTCTGCACCCCCTTCCAGCATACTGCACCCTCCCACCTGGAGTGGTGCTCTTGGAAAAAATGGTCGGGACACTGCTTACAGTTGTCCCTCCCTCCAGGTCAGACAACTCCTGGACCTGACTTACCAACCCAGGGACCAACCCCTGCGGCTGAACAACTGCCTGGCCAACCAGGACTTCCTGAGGGTGACACATACCTAGCGTGTTGCGTGACAGTCTGCCTGGCACAGAGCTCATGACCTCCTGTCCCTTTGACAGTGCGTGAAGATGCCCCAGGACAGAAGTGGCGTCACCATGGCCAATCCTATGAGGCTCAGCCCTTCTGGCTGGCCCCTGACCCACTGGTTCTTCCACTGGGGACTCTTTCCCCCTTTCATCCCTCAGACTGGACTTCTGTACCCTCCCCTAGGAGTGGCACTGCCAGGCACAAGAACTGATGGAGGCCTGACTACAGGCACTCCCAGCTCACCTAACACTGGGGTACCCCCACAATGGACGGTCCATCCAGACAGACTAGGCTCCCCACCTGGTGTTCCCTCATGGAACCATCCAGTCCTGGGGACTGGGGCTGGGGCACTTCGGGACCTATCCCAGTCTCACTCCTGCTCCCACGAGACAGGATGTGAGGCCCTACAACCTCCTCACAACAAGGGGACCCAGCTGTAACACTCCTAACCTTTCCCAGCACTCTGGGTTGGAAAACTTCTGAACCACTTCTCTTAGGGTCATTCCCTAATGCCTCTACAGAGCCTCTGGTACTCACCCAGAGGTCTGCCTCCTGTGCAAGTTCCCTAGGATCAGAGAACTCGCAATCTGACAGGTGTTGGCCTAGCTCTGGAAAACAGGAACTCACAATATGCTCTCCCACAATTGGATTACACAGCTCCACACAGGTGCTAACCTTTACCTCACAATCCAGTGCCTCACACACGTACCCCACACCACTCTCTTGAAATGGGCGAGACATTAACTGACTGTCTCTATCACTCAACCCACACTCTTCTGGGCGGTCCTCACACTCATACACCAGGACTTCAACCACGGGGGAACCCCCCTCCCTGCACCTCTCATCCAGAGTCGGTAGAGTATCCCTCCTTTCACTAGGACTATGGGCCCCTGCGCTAGTTCCCCAATCCACCTCAGGGACACTGCACACCAATGGAGCTGTCTCAGGTCCTTAAATCCCGTGGTGTAGATCAACCCCCTCCTTCAAGTCAGGTGCCACATCCCTGGGTGGGTGTACTACACTGTCATCACTATATACTTCAATTTTGCTGCCACCACTGGACCCCACCCTCTCTGGGGAATCCAGACAATTAAAACTGCGCTCCAGGGGTAACCTCCCTCTGGAGCTAACTTCTCCTTTTCTGCTATCTGCGCTAGGTGCGCCTCCAGCTGGGCAATCTCTATTTGGAGCCTCTCCAATTCCAGCTGGTACTCCCTCTCCCTCTGTCTGTCCAACTCCTCTGGGGACCATGAAGGGGATTGGGCACTACCCTGTGCACTAGATCCAGCAAGGGACTCCCTACCTATGGGACCTTCCCGCCTGTCCCCCACCTCCTCTGGGGACCATGAGGGGAATCTGGCACTACCATAGGCACTAGGCTCATCAAGGAACTCCCCACCTATGAGATATTCCATAACACTTTCTTCCTCCTCTTCAGACTCTCTAGAGCCACCCTCAGACCAACTACCCTCTTGGTAGGCGTACTGGGACTCCAAGAATCTCCATCTGTCTTGTTGCCAAAGTCTCAGGGATGTCTGCAGGGATAGCTGAGTCTCCTTCCTACTCACTGCTAAGCCTTTCTCCTCACAGAACCCCCTTAGCTCCTCTAGACTGTAGGTTAACAGATCATCTATATAAAAGGTAGGTCTCATTTCAGCAAGACCCATTGTAGCAATATCTGGCAATATCAATAATAAAACAAATAGGCTTGCCCGTTGTAACAATCACGGGCAATATCAATAACAGATAGAAGAAAACTTCTCAAGAAAATGTATGCGGGTAAAAAATCACCGGCAATATCAATCACAATATAGGATCCAAAAACTTTCAAAAATGTATGCGGGTACTATCATCGGCAATATCAATAAACAATAGGCTTGCCCATTGTAACAATCACGGGCAATATCAATAAAAGATAGACGAAAACTTCTCAAGAAAATGTATGCGGGTAAAAATCACCGGCAATATCAATCACAATATAGGATCCAACAATTCTCAAAAATGTATGCGGGTACTATCACCGGCAATATCAATAAAACATAGGCTTGCCCATTGTAACAATCACAGGCAATATCAATAAAAGATAGAAGAAAACTTCTCAAGAAAATGTATGCGGGTAAAAAATCACCGGCAATATCAATCACAATATAGGATCCAACAATTCCCAAAAATTTATGCTGGTACTATCACCGGCAATATCAATAAAACATAGGCTTGCCCATTGTAACAATCACGGGCAATATCAATAAAAGATAGAAGAAAACTTCTCAAAAAAAATGTATGCGGGTGAAAAATCACCGGCAATATCAATCACAATATAGGATCCAAAAACTCTCAGAAATGTGTGCGGGTGAAAAATCACCGGCAATATCAATTACAATATGGGATCCAAAAACTCTCAAAAAATGTGCGCAGGTGAAAAATCACCGGCAATATCAATTACAATATGGGATCCAAAAACTCTCAGGAAATGTGTGCGGGTGAAAAATCACCGGCAATATCAATTACAATATAGGATCCAAAAAAACTCTCAAAAAATGTATGCGGTACGTTATGGTCTGCACTCACTAGTAGTGTACACTATAATTATTGTATGCGATCATAAATGCAAGTCCAGATCCTCACCGCTGGCCACCAATGTTAGAAATGGGGGTCTCTAGTTGGCAATGGCTGGCCACTGTCCAAGTAGGGACCCTTCTTCCTAAGTCAGAGTGAGAGGGCTACCCTCTTTAATACCCCTGCTCAACCCTGTGGTAACGTAGCACGAGCAGATAGGCTTATCTCAGAGGCAGGGTGTGAAGCATTTATGACCATACACAGTAACACAGTGAGGAACACTACAGAGGGACACCACACAAGTAGTTATAAAAAATAAGTATCTTTATATAAAGGCAGATTTATCACAAGACCAATAACTATAAAAGCCACAATACTGTCAAAAATAGGATAGCTGTTGAAGGGCTGTCAAAGATAGTTCAAAGGTTGCAAGAATAAGGTTCAAATTCAAGGCAGTGGTCTCTGCGACCCTTTCTCTCATAAGACTGTCAAAAAAAATAGGATGGCTGTTGAAGGACTGTCAAAAAATAGTTCAAAGGTTGCAAAAATAAAGTTCAAATTCAAAGCAGTGGTCTCTGCGACCCTTTCTCTCACAAAGTACCTGGGTTTAGTAGCAAAACCAACAAAATGTCGCAAAGAAGTGGTAGCGATGATTCTCGGCACGCGAGGCCGGCGATGCGTTGAAATCCTTGCCGCAAGGGAGGATGATGCGCTGATCTGCGTGATGCATGCGGAGACACTGCAACCAACTTCTGCACGCTAGGCCGCCGATGCGATGACTTTCTTGCCGCGAGGAGAAGTCGATGCGACGATCCTGTTGCGCTGTGCGATTGTGTTGCGATGCGAAGAGATGACGCTCCGCGAGGGAGCGACGAAATCCGGTGCGATGCGATGAAAATGGCGGACGCACGGCGTCCGCAAAGCGATGTCTTGAAGCGATGTTATGTTATGTTATGTTATGTTATGTTATGTTATGTTATTAAGACTTGTAAAGCGCACAAATACCCGGAGGTGTCTTGGCGCTACGGACAAAATAAGCCACTGATGAGTCACTAGTTACAGAAGAGCCAGGTTTTTAGTTCCTTTCTGAAAGAGACAAGAGATGATGCATTTCTCAAATCAATCGGTAGGGAATTCCAGAGTTTGGCAGCGCAGTAATGAAAGCTGCGACCACCCCAGAGTAAGGTGCGAATTCTGGGCACTCTCAAGAGTTTAGCACCAGATGAACGAAGGTGTCTAGTTGGTTCGTACCAAACAAGAAGATTTTGCAAAAAGGCTGGCCCTGTATGATTCAGGGCCCTGAACACCAGGCTAAGAGCCTTGAATTTTATTCGCTGCGCTACAGGGAGCCAATGCAAATTACGGATCTCACCAGATACTAATTTGAACCAAGGGGTGTTTGACAGAAGTCGAGCGGCTGAATTTTGCACGCTCTGTAATCTTTTCAGGCAGTGCTTCTGGACGTTTATAAACAGTCCATTACAATAATCCAATTTAGACTGGATTAATGAAGTGACTACAGTTCTTTTCGTGTCCTCCGGAAGATAAGGGAGAATCTTCCTGAGTTTCTTAATAAGGAAGTGGGCGGAAGAAACCACAGCATTAGTGTGTTGAACAAAGAAAGTTTACTATCCACCCATACTCCCAGGTTCTTCACTTTAATTGCTGGTTCCGGTGGATCACCCATATCAACGGGCCACCACACACTGCCCCAACTAGGATGCAGATTCCCAAAAGTCAAAACTTCAGTTTTTCCCGAATTGAGTTTAAGGCAGTGTGTGCTCATCCAATTAGTGATGACACCCATGCAGTTCTTAAATTGCAGAGCAGGCGAAGACTGATTTTTATATGCTGCTACTACAATCTGGGAATCATCTGCATACGAAGTGAGGCTAAAGCCAAAAATCCGGATAAGTGGGGCTAGTTCAGAGACGTATATATTAAAAAGGGTGGGGCTCAATGAGGAGCCCTGGGGCACTCCACAAGGGAGGAAATATGGCTCAGACTGGTATCCATCGATCGACACTACCAGTCTTCTGTCCTTAAGAAAGGAGGACACCAGTGCCAGTGCTGAACCCCCAACTCCCAGAATCTTCAGCCGTTGTTGTAGGAGGAAATGATCAACCGTATCAAATGCGGCTGATAGATCGAGGAGTATCAGGGCCGCCGACCCTCCCCCATCCATCACCGCTCTTATTTCCTCCGTGGCTTTGATGAGTGCCGTTTCGGTACTGTGTTCCCGACGGAAACCGAACTGAGAATGGTCCAACAGATCATGTTCACCAATAAACTGGGAAAGTTGGATATTCATAATTTTGTCAACTATCTTCGCAGGCAGCGGCAAGCGGGCTATAGGGCGATAGTTTTTGGGATCAGCTGCATCCATAGTTGGTTTTTTCAGCAGTGGGAGGATAGACGTGTCCTTCCAAATTGCTGGGAAATTGCCAGAGGAGAACATGGAGTTGAAAATATTTGTTAACACCGGGCTTACCAAATCAGAGACTTCTTTCAGCAGCTCAGGTGGGCAAGGGTCCTCTGGGGAGCCCGATTTAGCCTCCAGAATGTGTTTTGCCACTGTATCCAATGATACTGGTGTAAAACTGAGCAGGGTGTTTGTACCCTGAGAGATCGGTGAGAGCGGCAGGGTGGTGGCATGAGCTAATGTATCCTCAAAATTTTTAAAGATGTCCAGAACTTTAGTTTTAAAGGCAGAAGCAATGGCATCACAGGACTCTTGACTATTTTTCTGGCCCTGTACTATTAGGGGTGGTAAGTTTGTTCACTGCTGTAAAGAGAGCTTTAGAGGAATGTTTTGCCTCCGAGATTACTCTAGTAAAATATTCTCTCTTTTCCAATGTAAGAAGATTTTTATATTCTCTTAAAGCTAATTTATATATTTCCCTCTCGGATGAATCATACTTAACGCGCCAGCGTCTTTCCAGCCGGCGACATTTTTGTTTTTCTGCCCGTAAGGCATCTGAGAACCAAGGGGCTGAAGGGGTTCTCCTATTACCAGCAGTGCTTTTGGTGGGCACTGCGGCTAAAAACGCCGTATTTAACCAATCTGTGTAATTGGGGGCCGATTCGTCTGAGGGCCCACCTACCTGGGGGTGCGTCCTCTCTAGTATTGTAGGAAGGAGGGATTTATCCAAATTACCCCAGTCCCTTTTGGTCTTAGAAGGGATTTTATAGGCCTGCGTAAGACCAAACAACATTATTGGTAGGTCGAATTTTATAAGTGAGTGATCTGACCAAACCAAGGGCAGGGTTTCTATACAAGAAAGACCCTGAACCGAGGAAAAAATGCCATCTAGAGTATGGCCGGCCTCATGAGTGGGGGTCTGAACCAATTGACTGAGACCGACCGTCCCCAGAGTATGTAGCAACGCATCTGTCTCACTATTTTCCTTGTCTTCTAGATAAAAATTAAAGTCTCCAAGGATGGTAAAATCGTCATTAATAAGGGTAGATTCTAGAAGACTGTCTAAATTAGATAAAAAAGTACTTCTAGAGTTGGGGGGCCGATACAATAAAATCCCTTTAAAAGTCTGCCTGGGACCAAGTTCAATCATAAAATGAAGGGCTTCGAATACAGGCGTGGAAGCGGACTGAAAAGTAATAGGAAAATGTTCTCTCAAAATAATAGCCAGTCCGCCGCCTCGTTTAACAGATCTATCAACCCTGAAAGCCCGGTAACCCGCTGGGGTAGCGGAGATGATATCGGGGTCAGAGGAAGCATCTGCCCAGGTTTCAGTCATAAAAGTATGTCTATACCGTCAGCTAGAATCATGAGTGCTATTTCGTGTTTATGTTTGGCCAGAGATCTGACATTTACAAGTCCGCCCTTCAATTTAGCAGTCTCTGTGCCAAGGAGGGGCTATGATTCAAGGGTTGTTTAAAAGGCTGGAAAGCGTTAGTGTTCAAAGATTGTGGGAGCAGAAAGCCGCAAGGGCATGCAACATCACCCTCATCCGGCTTGAGTCGGCGGCATGATGGCATGGGCGAATTAAGGCAAAATAACTCCTTAGAGGTATAGGTATGAGCTTGGGTGACGGAATGGCCAGGGGCTCTGGCCCCAGGCCCGGAGCAGGCGCGGACGGGCGCAGACGGGCTTGCCTTAGGCGCGCCTTCGGCGCGCCAGCGGCGCGCCCGCTGCGCGCGTCCGCTGCGCGCCCTCACCATCTGTCCCCTAAATAGTATCTCCGGTGGACGAGTGGAGCACGTCCACACCGGAAGTGAATCCAGGCAACAGGGAAGGGAAGGGAGCAGTCAAGCCCCGGAGTGGAGTATCCGCCCTCCGCACAAACGGCACATCAGCCGCGGCGGAACAGGGTCAGACCACAACAACAGAAGGAGCGGATGAAAGTGCGCGAGTGCAGGTAACGTAGAAATACTTATGATACAACAAAACTAGTTATTAAAATGCTTAAAAGGTTAAAAGCACCTAAAAACGTCGATTAAGAAATAGGAGCATGAGGGTCGCATAAACGTGGCAGCAAGATAAAAACACAAGGCAGTCACATGAAATATCGAGGCAACAACAATAAAACATAGGACGCGCCAGCCGGGCTTACTCTAGTCCGCTGCGCGCCTCTCACCATCTGTCCCCTAAATAGTATCTCCGGTGGACGAGTGGAGCACGTCCACACCGGAAGTGAATCCAGGCAACAGGGAAGGGAAGGGAGCAGTCAAGCCCCGGAGTGGAGTATCCGACCTCCGCACAAACGGCACATCAGCCGCGGCGGAACAGGGTCAGACCACAACAACAGAAGGAGCGGATAAAAGTGCGCGAGTGCAGGTAACGTAGAAATACTTATGATACAACAAAACTAGTTATTAAAATGCTTAAAGGTTAAAAGCACCTAAAAACGTCGATTAAGAAATAGGAGCATGAGGGTCGCATAAACGTGGCAGCAAGATAAAAACACAAGGCAGTCACATGAAATATCGAGGCAACAACAATAAAACATAGGACGCGCCAGCCGGGCTTACTCTAGCTCCGCTGCGCGCCCTCACCATCTGTCCCCTAAATAGTATCTCCGGTGGACGAGTGGAGCACGTCCACACCGGAAGTGAATCCAGGCCACAGGGAAGGGAAGGGAGCAGTCAAGCCCCCGGAGTGGAGTATCCGCCCTCCGCACAAGCGGCACATCAGCCGCGGCGGAACAGGGTCAGACCACAACAACAGAAGGAGCGGATGAAAGTGCGCGAGTGCAGGTAACGTAGAAATACTTATGATACAACAAAACTAGTTATTAAAATGCTTAAAAGGTTAAAAGCACCTAAAAACGTCGATTAAGAAATAGGAGCATGAGGGTCGCATAAACGTGGCAGCAAGATAAAAACACAAGGCAGTCACATGAAATATCGAGGCAACAACAATAAAACATAGGACGCGCCAGCCGGCTTACTCTAGTCCGCTGCGCGCCCTCACCATCTGTCCCCTAAATAGTATCTCCGGTGGACGAGTGGAGCACGTCCACACCGGAGGTGAATCCAGGCAACAGGGAAGGGAAGGGAGCAGTCAAGCCCCGGAGTGGAGTATCCGCCCTCCGCACAAACGGCACATCAGCCGCGGCGGAACAGGGTCAGACCACAACAACAGAAGGAGCGGATGAAAGTGCGCGAGTGCAGGTAACGTAGAAATACTTATGATACAACAAAACTAGTTATTAAAATGCTTAAAAGGTTAAAAGCACCTAAAAACGTCGATTAAGAAATAGGAGCATGAGGGTCGCATAAACGTGGCAGCAAGATAAAAACACAAGGCAGTCACATGAAATATCGAGGCAACAACAATAAAACATAGGACGCGCCAGCCGGGCTTACTCTAGTAATGATTTCTTTAGGGGATGCGAGCGCTCGGCGACAGCAGCGCGATGATTTTTCCAGCGCGTCTCAGCTGCAGCGGCTCGCAAAGGGGCGTTAGCGATGGTTTCGTGTTGCAAGCACCCAGCGGCAGCAGCGCGATGATTTTTCCAGCGCTCTCGGCTGTAGCGGCTCCCAAACGTGCGTTAGCGACGATTTCCAGCACTCTTTTCTCTGAAGCAAAACTAGAGGCCCTGGAACTCACAGGAGCCTCATCAGCAGATAGCAAACCTCGCAGGGAGGAAGCAGGAGGTTGGTGGTGGAGTCTGATGTGCCTGAGACTCCAGCAGGAGGCTAGCTCTCTTCCAAGCCCTTGGGTAATTGCTGTAACAAAAATAAAAGTTCTCTCAAACGTTCCTTTTCCTCTTCTTCAAGGTCCAGTGGTCACTGCTGCAGGCCAGTGCAAGAAACAACACACAAGCACAAGGACAGTCACTTCCTGCAGATTCCTCCAGTGGCACGGACAGAGTTTCCTCTCCAGATCCAAAAGCAATACAAATTGTAGGGGTTTGAGCACAGATATTTATACCCCAAAAGTCTTTGTTCTCAGAAGCTACAAGTCACTGAACCTAGCCAGAACCAGTTCTGCTCAGGCCTGGAGCACTTTGTTTACCAGGCTGCATTCTTCCTTTCAGAAAGAGGGGGTCTGCTAGCAGACACACAGTAGGAGGTGGAGCCAGCATTCACCTTGCCAGGCACAGCCCTTTTCAGGTCAAGGAGCCACCCCTCCCCACACTCTAAATGCAGATCTCTCTATTCAACCCAGGTCTGACTCAGCCTGCCCTGCCCCTCTAAAACCAGACAGCCAATACACATAACAGCAGAGCACACTGGAAGGCTTAGGCAAGAAAATACCTACTTTCTAAAAGTGGTATTTTTCAAACACAGAATATAAAAATAAACTTCACTAAAAGATGTATTTTAATATTCTGAGCTCAGGCATACTAAATTCGTTTTTCTACCATGTTCCTGGGGTCAGTTAGGACTATAGAATGTAATAGTCAAACTGCCCATTCTAGCCTATGAGGAACAGGTAGCCTTACAGTAGTGAAAAACGAAATGGGGCATAATTCACTACCAGGACATGCTACACACACCAAGGCATGTCCTACCTTCACATACAATGCACCCTACCATAGGGGTGACTTACAAGATGCCAAGGGAAGGTTCAGGGGCTGGGAAGTGGGTGCACTTCACAGCCAAGATGGCAGTTCTGGACTGCACACAGACACTGCAGTGGCAGGTCTGAGACACACTTTACAAGCTGCTTCTGTGGGTGGCACACATCAGTGCTGCAGGCCCACCAGCAGCATTTGGTTTACCAGCCCTGGGCACACACAGGCCACACTACTAGGGACTAACAGGTAAACCAAATAAGCCAATCAGGGATATACCAATTCACATAGTCATATTTACAAAGGAGAGCATATGCACTTTAGCACTGAACAGCAGTGGTAAAGTGCCCAGAGTCATAAAACCAACAGAAACAGGTCAGCAAAAATACAGGAGGCAGGCAAAAGTTTAGGGGTGACCCTGCAAAAAGGGCCATTTCCAATAAGCCTCCTCTCCTATTGTTCTTCTTTTTTCAATGGACGAACCACTTGAATACCAGAACGCTGAGATAACCAACCCACGGCCTCTGAAAATGCCTTCCTTTTCTCTTCTCTGTTTGTTTTTGATTGCGTGTAAAATGTGCCTTATTTTTGTCGTCTCGCACACTGGCACTTAATTACAGTATCCGAGCATCGCTCGTTGAAGGCCGAGGTATGTCTGTGACTGCAGGGCAGCATGAACTTCAATCGCTGTAGGGGCTGCTCGGCTTTTCATCCTTACCAGGTCGGTAAACCAAGTGCTATTAACTTGCAGCGCTTCGAGGCTGTGTCAGAAGCACGAGACGATGCAGTACATGACCGTTGTGGAGTTATTATTATTAAGCTCGTGCTTGCAGCATAGTGATGCGAGGAAGGCTTTAATAACATGAGACCCCAAGCCTGTCCACCCATGCATTGTTTTTCCAGTTTAACCCCTGGCTCTCCTGCTCCCGCCAGTGCCTACAAAAAGCGCTCCAAGACCGGCTCGGGTCGAGTCCGCGCTATATAAAACTGCAAGAAAAGCTTTGTGTGTGTTTGAGGACATGTTGTACTTCATCGATGTCGCTGAGATCGGACGGTGACGGTCCCGGTGAGGGGCTGGCCTATGGCTTATGAATGAGGAACGGAAGGGGGGAGAGCGGAGGGGGTTTTGAAAATGCCTGCCTTTTCTCTTCTCTGTTTGTTTTTGATTGCGTGTAAAATGTGCCTTATTTTTGTCGTCTCGCACACTGGCACTTAATTACAGTATCCGGGCATCGCTCGGTTGAATGCCGAGGTTTGTCTGTGACTGCAGGGCAGCATGAACTTCAATCGCTGTAGGGGCTGCTCGGCTTTTCATCCTTACCAGGTCGGTAAACCAAGTGCTATTAACTTGCAGCGCTTCGAGGCTGTGTCAGAAGCACGAGACGATGCAGTACATGACCGTCATGGAGTTATTATTATTAAGCTCGTGCTTGCAGCATAGTGATGCGAGGGAAGGCTTTAATAGCATGAGACCCCAAGCCTGTCCACCCATGCATTGTTTTTTCCAGTTTAACCTCTGGCTCTCCTGCTCCCGCCAGTGCCTACAAAAAGCGCTCCAAGACCGGCTTCGGGTCGAGTCTGCGCTATATAAAACTGCAAGAAAAGCTTTGTGTGTGTTTGAGGACATGTTGTACTTCATCGATGTCGCTGAGATCGGACGGTGACGGTCCTGGTGAGGGGCTGGCCTATGGCTTACGAATGAGAAACGGAAGGGGGAGAGGGGAGGGGGTTTTTCAGAATGCGTTATGCAGCAGGGACTGCGGCCTCCTATGGTGGGGTGTCCACGGAAAGGTGGGTACAAACTTCTGGTGACAGCTGTTAAGTATACAAAAACCCCGCACGCGGTGCTTGACTGCGGATCGATAAATAGGCCTTTACAGCCTCGGACCGATGTCTGTACAGTTACCTGCGGCAGCTGTTCGAAAAACACGTGAGATCGCATCTAATTGAATAAAGAATCCTTCGTCGGCCGTCTGTCATGGCAGACAGCTTAACCAACAGAGCATTACCTCTTGCATCTTACATCTTGCGGTGACCGTCCTCCAAATGCACGAGTTTCTCATCTGCTGTCACACCCTCCGTGTGCATCATCAGTATATTCCTTCTCCTTTCCGCCTTTCCATTCTCACTCTCTTGTTCTTTTTAATGAGGGTTTTGTAGGTATTAGAGCTGCATCCAGACAATACCAGTATTGATCAAAAACTCAATTTACAAAATGAGGCGTTTAAGAGCGTGCCATAACTGTTAGCATGGTTTAGGACTTGCTGCCGCTTTTCATTTGTATTTTTCGTCGTCATCAGCGGCCTCCTCGAGTAAGGCACTGATGACAGCTTGTGAGCGGCAAAGTTTTGACCCTGTCGTTGCATCAAAGAAGTTGTCATTTGCTTAGCATCATACATTCTTCATCGTACCATGCCAATTTTTGGGGGACAGGGCTTTTTTTTTTGCTACAATGATCACTGGCTGGTAACAGAGAGGACTTTACATGGGCCAGCCCCCAGGGAGCTCCCAGTCCTGACAAATCAAGCAAAAGCTTATTGCTCCAACTGGGTATGTCTGTGCCTTCCATGCAGTGTGGGGTTGACAGAACACAGAAGCGAATCTGCACATAGCAAACACCTGGTCCGATGCCTTCTAGCAGTTAATCAAGGTATCAATCAATTTCTGACAAAACAATCATTATTACTAATGTGCTGGCATATTCATTTATTTGATGGCTTTTTTTGACAGCATATGAATTGTCTCCCGCCATTGATTTACCCCAAACTTTAATATCTTAAATGGCTAATGTAATAGATAATGTGCTGCCTGGCTAAAAACTTATAAGGTCCCAAAGGCGAGACCTATTGGCTATGCCAATGCTTGTTTCTTTCTGTCTAAGCTCTCTAATAGAGTGCGTCTTTTCCAACTGGCTCCCTCGTGTACGTCTTTTCACTCCGTGTTCCTCCACTGTCTGTTAATTTTGCCCCCTCTCTTCCGCTGTCTGTGTTGGCTGTGCTCCCTCCCTTCCGCTGTCCATGTTGGCTTCCCCTCTCCCCCGCCACTCACGCTGGCTGTGTTGGCACCCACCTTCCATGCTCCCACCTTCCATGCTCCCACTGTCCGTGTTGGCATTGCCCCAAACTCTTTCCCACCCATCTGTGTTGCTTCCCCAACCTGCAATAAAAAATAAGCGCTATGACGCGGACACCACTAGCTGAGTCATAGTGCTTCCCCCACTACTGGTCCTTCCGTATTGTTTCTGCAATACAAAAAAACCCAAGTTATGACGAAGCCAGCACTGGCCGCGTCACATCACTTTTTTTTCATTTCTTTTACTTTTAGCCATGCTGCACATCAGCTGCACTGCTGTTCAACCATGGCTTAAAAACATTTCCAAAGCCAATATCTTGAGTAGGCAGGATTTATTGGCATTGCCAAGACTTGTTTGTGATGTGATTGTGCACTGAAATGCCATTGGAAAAGAACCGTGAGGCAACGGTGTTGTTCCTCACAATGCAGACGTGTGTTGCCCTGTCACATTAATGTCTGCCACTGCACTTGCACAGTTAACACCTTTAATTTTTAAAATGTTTTACTGCATATTTTAGCACAACAGGGCGGTAAAGTCTAAAGTTAGTAATAAAGGTATTAGCAAAACTCGCTAGCATTTAAAGGGTATTACTGAAGTAGGAAGGGGCTAAGGACAGTGGGTAGGAAAAAGGCCCAGTGTATGATGGCTGAATGGAACACGCGTGCAGTTTCATGACCACTTTAGACATCACATGAAACTATTAGATCGAAATGTCGAATTAAGAATGTGTTGTTTTTTTCTGAACAGGGCAGCAAAAGAAAGGATCGTTCAAAAAAAGAAAAAAGAAACCGAAAAGTAAAAACAGAAGCAAGGGAGTGGGTAAGACGGGGGGCAAGAAAGCCATACGTTCCCGAGTCAGCTGAGAACTGACAAATTAATTTGCTGCCGGCAGTCTATCACTGCTGTCTAATTCCCAGCGACACCAGGCCGCTGCTGACTGCACTGAGTGTCTGAGTCAATTAGGCCAGGAGCCAGCAGCGCAAACTGTTTACGGGTGCTAGAATTCACCCCGCACGCTGCGAGGAGGTGAGAACAGAGATCACTTTGAGGCAGAGGGGGTGAGCAGGAGGTGGGGGCAGGATACAAAGGCATCGTTAAAAGCGCCAGCCTCCCGGAGACTCAAACGCGAGAGAAAATCAGTAAATAAAGACTCGATTAATGAGGGGAGGAGGTCCTAAAAAAAGATGTCTGTGTGATGAATTGAAGAGAAGTGCTCCGATACTTACTCTGCTGCACCTCGCCCCTCCGCCTAACTTACAGCACCTCTGCTACCCAATAACAACACTAATAAATTGTTTTTTTCTTTTGTAAGTCTTCACTGCTATCCCCAGTGCTGTACACAATAGGCACTACATTACACAAGGACACATTCATTATTTTTGTAGTCACCGGGAGATTAGGTGATTTGCCTAGAATCACAGGATGTTGAGCCGACGCCGGGACTCGAAGTTGGAACCCTATTCCTCAGTTCCAAAGTCGGAACGGGGGAACTCCGGAGGCTACCTTCTTGAGTTACATTTTCGAATAACGTGACTCTTCCTTATAAAGCCGACCCATACGGTAGGGAGGGAGGTGAGAACACAAGTAATGTAGATAGTTGCTAAATAATTTGAGCATTACATGTATGTCATTCTTCTTCAGCCAAGTACTTACTAAATGAGTACATATCAAAGCTGTAACCCTTGGCTTCAAGCCCTCAGAGATAAACAGGCAGCAACACTGGATTAAACACCAGGGCTCGTATTACATACAGACTGGTCCTCAACCTGCCAAAACACTGCCACATCTCCCAGCACCTGCGCACACTCCACTGGCTCCCCGTCGAGGCGAGAATCACCTTCAAGATGCTCACCCACGCACACAAGGCCCTCCACGGCACCGGACCAGCATACCTGAACAGCCGACTCAAATTCCACGCACCCCAAAGGACCCTACGATCAGCCCAGCTCTCTTACGACTTGGTCCCCCGCACCAGAAAGACCAGATCGGGAGGCCGCTCCTTCTCCTTCCTCGCGGCCAAAGCATGGAACGTCCTTCCGCTCCACCTCAGGCAGACAACATCGCTCCCCATCTTCGCAAGAAACCTCAAAACCTGGCTCTTCGACAGACCCCCTCCTTGATGGAATGGAACCTGCACCCCCCCCACCCCTAGCGCCTTGAGACCCTTACGGGTGAGTAGTCGCGCTTTAACAAACCCCTGATTGATTGATTGAACAGGGAGAGCCGAGCCAAGGGTCTGTCTCGGATCTTAGAGCCCTTGCACGAGCCGTGAAAATACTTGCTGTGTAAATCATACAACATGCATTAACTACTATATGAAAAAGTTTCATCTAAAGTCAAAAGCGTATTCCTTTAACATGTGGAAACTTTGACAATAATAGCACTACACTGAGAAGTACTTATTAAAAGTGATAGTTTTGTACAACTGGTAGTCTGAACTCGCATATTTGAAAGGGCTTTCATTGGCGATAATGAAGAAAAAACGAGGGGGCATATTATCAAGCCCTTTATCGCCGTGTTAGCGGCACTTTTCTGCCGCTAATGCGGCGATATTTCTATCACACTATTAACAAGCTGCAGCTAACGGGCCTTAGCATGAGTTTATTAGCGATAGCGGCCGTTTTTTACCTCTAAGCATGTCAGCGATATATATCGCTAATGACATGCAAAGTAGGCGTTCCTGACTAAAACTCCATTGAAACAGTCGCAAACACAACTTCCCCCTATTATCAATGCCCGCAAGCGATAGGAAAATTCGCGCTAACCGCGCTTATTGCTGGAATTTAACGCCTGAAAAAAACTTGCCTTAACCATCTTGTCAATGGGGGTGGATTGTTGGGTTAAGTATACACTTGCCTATTAGCAAGCTTTTCATTAGCGCTGTTAATTTAGCGCTGGAATTCTCACGCTATTGCTGGTTTTACACGCTATCGCTGGATTTCCTATCGCCTTTGCGATACGCGTTGATAATACCGCGCTATCACGGTGAGGAAATCCAGCGATAGCCGGCGATAAAAAAAACAGCGCTAAGCGCGCTTTGCGATAAATATCGCAGATCCTTGGTAATATGCCCCGAGGTTTGATAAAATATTTGCCTAACATCCCACAATTTAAGCGGAAAAGCACAATTTATCTATGTTTTCTAATTCCATTTTGTACAAATCAGCCAGTAAATAGGTATCTATTTGGCTTCCCTTATGTTAAGGCTTTGTTTTTACCTCTTATAGCATTTTCTGCAGTTTTTGAAATGTAGCACAAACTTGACCCGAAGGTATCAGAGTGCTTTACATGAGCATCAGTTACATTACACCAGGGCACATGCACGGTTTGCAGGCATGGGGGGATACGGCCTCATTTGTGATGTTTTCACGTATGGCAGCGCCACAAGAAATCTTGCAGCGCGGCCCTATGTCAAAACAAAAGGGCAGGAATGCGCCGTATATATGTGATACAGCGCATTCCTGTCCTTTTTCACAGTGCCGGTGCACAATGGGCTGCCATCCGCCAATGCAGGCACCCTTGCACCATGGTGCAAGGGTGCCTGCATTGCGGGGCTGATTGATTTTGTGCAGGAAGGGACACCTTCCTGCACAAAAGCAATCACAAGAGGCGATTTCCATTTTCTATGTGTGCTGCACAATGGAGCACCCATAGAAAAAGGAAAGCACAAGGAGAAATAAAAACATTTCTCCTCATTGCACCTCCCTAACACCACCCCTGGGGTAGCGTAGGTTCTGACGGATTCCGAGGTTTACAATTTCTCAAGAATCTGGGAATGTGTCAGGTTCCATGGGTGTCGCGTGGGAACACCCACAGAAATACCCATGGAACTCCCCTTTCACACAGTTTTCTGCGTGAAAGGGGCAAATATTTATAAGGCCATGAAAAGCCACGTAAAGTGGCTTTCCGTGGCCTTATAAATATGTTGTGGCACACTGCGCCACCGGAACGTCAAAAAAGTGACGTTCCGGCGGCGCAAAACCGTTAGAGGCCCTTAGTGATTTGCCCAGAATCACAGGATGTTGATCCGCTGCTGAGACTCTTACCTGGCTCCCCAGGTCCACCTTTACCAATAACACCACATCCTGGTATAGGGAGGGTAGCAGGCAGAAGCCACATGAAAGCTTGGCTCTTTATAGGCTCGAAGTTCCAACAGAACCTCAAGCAGAGCCAGGCTTCAGGCTCAAACTTTCAGTGGCTCACTCACCTCTAGTATTACATACAGTGACCAGGTGGTGCAGTAGGCATGTGCACCCATTTTCTGCGCCACTGGCGAATTGCAGTATTATAAAAGATTGCGCACACAATTGTGCTCCCTGTTCTGTAATACAGATAGCATCGGTTCATATATCGCCAGCGCTATCTGCAGGGGAAATTACCTCATTAGTATGGGGGCGTTGCCCCATGCTAATGAGGAAAACACTTTGCCTCTGCGCCAGCCAGTGCAATTTTATGGAATTGGGCGCAGAGGCAAAACGTCTGTTAGATGGACTGACTTGTACATCCCCAGAGAACAACCCCTGCAATGATGGAATGGGGTTCCCACGGATCCCCTAGACATCCCCCTGCAGAAGGCTGCAGTCTCTCACTGCACCCATTTTCAGGTGGATCTCGGTCCCTCCTTAGAAGTGCACGTGGGTGCCGCCTGGACAGCAAGAGTTTGCGGCTGACGTGGGTGGGTCAGAGTATCACTTGTAATAGGTCAAGCTATCTCTGTTTGCCCCTGGTGCACTTTTTTAAATGTACAACATGGTGCACACAGGCCCAGTGTGCCTTTTCCATAATACTGGCCCAGGGGCTATATCATGCATAGTGTCTTAGGGGCACAATGGGCGTGTGTGTCTGCTTTTTGCATTCATGGGGAACCATCGTATTACAGAAGTTGCAGCAGATGTTTGTGCATCCCCTTTCTGTAATACTGATGTACTAGCAACACTGGCGCTTTCTTGAGAGGGTGTTCCCCCAATTTCCTGGGGGCATGGCCCAATGCAAATGACGGAATCTATTTGCTTCTGCGCCCTACTAGAGATGTTGGCGCAGAGGCATTCAGTCCCTTAGGAGGCACACTAATGGTGCATCACAAAAACAGGTGGCACCTGAGGGCAATCTTCTGGAGGGGCAAAGAGGGTCTCCTGGACCACCAAGATAACCCAATGTAGATGGGTGCAATTGCTCACAGCACCTGCCTGCAAGGGGATCTTAGTCCCCTCTTTACAGTGCAGATGACTGCAGCCTGCACAGTGAAAAACAGAGTGGCTTGGAAGCAGCCGTTCTGTCTTTCACTGAATGCACTGCCTGCAGGACAGCTGCTCTTACGGCAGCACATTCATGATAATAGGATGCAGGGGTGCCGTGTCCCGGTCTGCACCAGCCACACATTTCTAAAGGTGAGCTTGGTGCAGACCAGGACAATGCACCATTTCAGTAATGGGGCCCAGTAGTTTCAATGAAAGCATATGAACTGGCATCTCTGCAAGAGACTAACAGATGCTCTACCACTCAGGAAAGCCGACCATATGGCGGGGAGCCAGGGGACATCCACAGGACAGAGGTGTTTCGCCCTGGGTCCTGATTGTAAGGGCGGCAGTGATTGGGCTAGGTCAGGCGCTGACCTGGAAGCATTAGACTGCTTCCAGTGTAGCGCGGCCCAAACCCTGCCCCTGTTTAAAGGGCTGCGAGTTGGTGAGCAGGTCTCTTGGTGCCTGCTTGCTGCCAAGGACAACGCAGTCGCTTCTCTGCGCCTGACGCCCCCCTCATGACAATCACCTACTGGAAGCGCAACAGGTGGGCCCCCTCCCATCGCATTGCCCTGCCTGGAGCCGCACAGGCTAGAGTTTTTCCCCACTCACCATCCTTAGAACTGGGTGCCCAAGGAGGGGCTTACGGTAGCGGGGGTTGGGCAATGAGGGACGTAGGAATAACTATGTTGTTTTCTTTTCCAGGAATATTTTAGGATGTATGTAGTGTATGTAATGTCATGCTTAATACTTTTTCTTTTAGCATTCAATGTATTGTGTTTTTTCTGAGTTGTCTTATTTAAGCTCGGGCGGGTGTGGTCAAGATTAGGGGAGACACTTCGGATCTCTTTACAGCATCCTTTTTATACCAAATTTAACATCAGTGTCCCTGGACCCTCCAAGGCGTGCTGGCACCTAGTCGAAAGGAGGTTGCAAGGGCGGGCAGGGGGGGGTGTCGGGGTGGTCAATGCCACGCGGTCCTTACCTATCAACCACCTGTGCCGGCGCACTTGGGCACAAGCTAGCCCTGGCCCTTGGGGGGGAGGTGGGGAGGAACCTGGATGTCGGGGTGGTCAATGCCACGCGGTCCTTACCTATCAACCACCTGCGCCGGCGCACTTGGGCACAAGCTAGCCCTGGCCCTTGGGGGGGAGGTGGGGAGGAACCTGGATGTAGGTATCCTAAGGGCAGCCAGGCCCCCTGCACAAAACTCCTGTAGCGGGAGAGCTCCGAGTACAGAAGAGGGAAGGTGGAGCCGTCCCATAAGGAGGGCCCCCATCCTTTGGGACTGAGGAGGTGTAAGAGGAAGGGGCACCGAGCCAGTCTTGATATCACTCAGAATGGTTATGGAGTTTTGTTGGTTGCACAGGAACAGACTAGTTACGGTTTGGTGATTCCCATGTACTAGAGTCTCTGTTAAGTCTAGGTCTCACTTGTAAAAAAAGATGTAAATAATGTGGTTACTGTGCAAAATGTTATGATGAAAATGTTTTTGTGTGTGAAAATAATAAATACGGTGGGGTCTTACTGACCCTTAACCCAAAGCAATAAGAAATGGGCTCATGACATTGTCTTTGACATTGATGCTTGTAGGTAATGGTAAGTATACTATCTATATATGGATACTGACCTCCTTTGTACAAACAGAGACAAGGGAATCAGTGATTGTGCATACTGTAGTTGTCAATGTCATTAACGTGAATTAGAATTTCTGATCCAAAAAGCTGCCATAACAGAGATTTCAGTGCTAATTTGACTCTAAACTTGTAGCCCTAAGTGCCTGCTCAAGTTGTGCGATGTTCTTTGAAAATGGATAAATTTAACAAAGTGGGATTCATTATTTTTTAAAGCTATTTATGAAGCGTGTTGAGACATCAACCCATCTCTATTGATGGCTTGACTAGGTTTAGTTACGTGTTACTCATACAGATCAGCAGCGGCTCCTCCACTATAGCGGAGGAGCGTCACCCCTCCCCCTGACAGCAGTGTTAAATAAAATAAAAATAAAATGATATTAAACCCAGGTTTATATTATCATTTTATTTTGTTTCCAGGCCGAGTCTTAGGGGCGGGGCTAGGGGGATGACAGGCACCGACGGGGAGTGATGGGCACTGCTGTCAGTGCACATGACGATTTTGCTGGCCATCTCAGGCCAGCCACACCGTCATGTGCACTGAAGGGTAAACAACCTTGACCCCGCATCCCTCACCCCGCATGTTGTTACAACACGGTTGTTACAACGACCGCGTTGTAACAACGCAATACCATTACCCCGCAAGTCATAACAACGACTTGCGGAAGGGGGGAGAAGGTGTTGGATTTAAAATCCAACACCTTCCCTACTGTCCGCACAGACTGGAGTTGGAATAGTAAATTATACTATTCCAACATCCAGCGCCCCCCTCCGCAAGTCGTTGTTACGACTTGCGGGGTAATGGTATTGCGTTGTTACAACGCGGTCGTTGTAACGACCGCGTTGTAACAACATGCGGGGTAACGGGATGCGGAGTAAAGAGGCTTATTCGCACTGAAGCTCTCTCCAACTCAGCTGCGTTGGAGACAGCAAAGCACAGGCTCCCAGTCTCCCTGGGTATGCAAATGCTCTGCGCTCAGGCCAATCCTCAATCTGCTCGCATGCATGTGCTCAGCTACCGCATTGGCAGCAGGAGAGGCTGGGAACCTGTGCCTGCAGTGGAGCCACAAGATGAGCAGAAGAGCCGTTTTTTGTTGTTGTCGTCGTCTCGTCCCCCCCCCCCCCCCACCTCATCCCACCCCTCTCCTCAGATACCGGCCGCTACTGATACAGATCTCAGAACATAACTTGTGTCTACAAGGGAAATTGATGTGTTCTCAAAATTCCTAACAAGCTGAATCATCTATTGTTTTTTTAAAGTCCAGAGGTTTGATATTGCTAAAAGCCTGTAAATAACACTTTTGATTTACAAGTAAGGTAAAAATGCTTCCTTTTTACTTGGTATGCAAGAAATGGACATTATGACAGCCATTTGTCGTTTTTGTTTTAAAGTGTTCTATATTGATTTATCTTTCCTGTTATTTGCTCTTACTGTTGTTTTAAACACTCTTTTTTATTGTGTTTTATCCAAATTTGCTTGTCTTTTAAAAACTTTAATAAATGAATAAAGTTGTTCGAGATGTCCTATTTTATTTGGCCAATAGGAGAATCTTTACAATGACCCTGGAAGTGGGTGTGCCAACTTTTAGATGTGGTAAAACTACACCTTTTGTCATTGGGCACTTTGCAAAAATAAATACACAGAGATAAACTTTGGGTCAGGCTTCCTATCATCATTGGCTTGTAATGATCAGTTCCTTTCCGCCAATGCTTAAATAAAGTGTCATTTACATTTTACATCAGCCCAGAGAAATATTTTTATGATTGACATTCAACCGCTATCTGAATTGGTGTTAGATGTATTTATTACCTCTGCCCTTAGGGAGACATTCCGCTGCAAAGCTTAAAGTGCATTGTTCTCAGAATACCATGGTTCACCTACTACTCAACACCTCATCCCCACATAAGACTAGGGGCTGAGCTCCAAAAGAAATGAGTTTGTCTAAAAACACGTCATTGCCTAGCTGGGATAAGTGAGCGCCTTCACTACGATAACACTGCATCCCCCCACACTATCATTGCAGGCGACGTAAGCCTGCCGTCCAGAGTCCATTCAAGAACCTGTATCAGGTGCTGCACTTGGAGACCATATACACCTAACTACCTCATCTTGAATCCAGCCTTCAACGTGCGTGGCTTAAAATTACCAGCATAGAAAGTGTTTACCGCTCGCCAGGCATAAGTGTGACCAAAGACCCAGATGCTGATCGTGGTTGTAAAACCTAATGCAGAGAACATGGGGAAGAAACAATGTGATTGGCACCACATCTGTTAGCCAAAGCAGGCACCCTGATAAGGAAGTTTTGGGAGTACCTATCACCTATAGCAATCAGACCCCCATCTCCCAATCCTTTATACTTGTCCCGGCTCCAAGTCCCACAACGCAGCAGAAGTGGGGCCCATTCCTAAAGGAATGAGAACTGAAGTTAGCTCGCCCAATCGTTGATGCCCACAAGGCCAAAGATAACACCTTGCTGAACTGGAACATGGACAGTGGTATGGACTGTTAATGTAGGCCTGGCAATTGAAGTGCAAGTTAATGCCCTCCCCTAAACACTGAACAGGGCAACACGTGATCTGCCACCTTTCCCAGGTTTAAGGATCCCTCCGCCCCATTGGATCTGTTTTAGAGAAGTGGAGGTTGCCAATGAGTCACCAAGCCAGTATATATTGGCAAGGAGCAACCCACCACACAGATCAGCCCTGGAATAGCTACCAGCTCACCAACTCTAAGTCAAAGCCCAGAATACTGCCTTGAGAAGTACTGATCTGTGTGTGGAGCTGCAGACAGCCTGGAAGCATTTCACTATCTTAAGCAATTTGTCCATATTGATCGGCCTCCATGTGTCCTTCCTAGTGCCCTTCAGTCTTTCCCCACCTTTTTGTGCTTTTCAGATGCGTTGGCATAATCAGCAGCCTCTGCTTCCCTGCCAAAGAAGGCCAATACTGTCATGTGCCTCTTGGTATAAGTTGTTGAACTCTCTTTCCCCCAAAGGTGCCCCAGGAAGCTGATTCACTACTCAAGAGGCAATAGCTTGATGAACTTGGCCCCATCCAGAAAGTCCAACTAGCGGTGAATGACCCCTTTTAGGCTTCCTTGATCTTTGGCACTAGAGTGGCTAAAATGAAGTCTGGCAATACTGTGCACTATGTTTCCAAAGATGTGTGTTATATTATGTCGATT
Source organism: Calotriton arnoldi (assembly GCA_963921515.1). Lineage (NCBI taxonomy): Eukaryota > Metazoa > Chordata > Amphibia > Caudata > Salamandridae > Calotriton > Calotriton arnoldi. Next base: position 576,215 of record CAWUFW010004829.1, on the reverse strand, counting down.
TGTAGAGCTCACTAATCACCCATGAGTGTATCCAGGTGCATGATCAGGAGTAAAGGCTAGAGGTTCCCACAAGGTTATTCGACTAGCCAGGTCATCAGGTTTTTTACGGAACTCAAGAAGTGAAGATGAGGCTCTGATGTGCTGAGGGTATTCGTTCCAGGTTTTGTGTCTGGTGTAGAATGCGTGCCCTCCTGCTGTGCTTTTGCGATTGCGGGTGTGTTTGTGAGTGAGAGTGAGGCTGAGCGCAGGTGTCTGGCTGGCTGGTGGAAGTTTATTCGTCTGTTAAGGTATGCTGGTCCGGTGTTGTGCAAGGCTTTGTATGTGTGCGTGAAGATTTTGAACTGGCTGTTTTTGTGAATGGGGAGCCAGTGGAGCTTTTTGAGGTGAAGACCTTTCAAAGCATGCGTAGGATCTAGAAGCAGGCAGTGCTCACTACATTGGCCTGTGCCATCATGTTGAGCTTGTTATCCAGTGTGATCCCAGTTTTCTGGAATAGTCGTTTGGTGTTGGTGGTGATCCTAGCTCGGTTGGTCTCCAGGTGGCTTCCCATGGGGAGCTCGTGTTTCCAAAGACCAGTACGTCCGTCTTGTCGGAGTTAAACTTCAGACAGTTGGTTCTTATCCATTCTGCTACTATGGTAATGCGGTGGTGAAGTTAGTTCTGGTGGTGTTTGTGTTGTTTGTCAGGGAGTGGATGAGCTGTGTGTTGTTGGTGTAGGAGATGATGTTGATGCCTTGGAATTGGATGGTGATGGAAAGTGGTGTCATGTAGATGTTGAAAAGGGTAGGGTTGTGGGACTCCACAGATCAGGTTCTTGGATTCGGATGTGAAGGGTGGCATTCTGATTTTTTTCTGGGAGGAATGAGCAGATTCATTTGAGTGCGGGTCCTTGGATGCCAATCCCGTGGAGTCTGCTGATGAGTCTTTTGTGGAAGACTGTGTTGAATGCCACAGAGAGGTCGGGGAATTGAATGGCTTCTTCTGCTGCGCCAGGGTGAACACATCTGAAATCCTGCAACTTAAAATGAGACATGGCTTCAGCATCATTATTCATTACACAAGGAATATGCTTATCCTTAAACAAGATGTTATTTCTCAAGCAGAATAACATAATCTCCTTTAGTAGTCTTAGCACTCTTTCTTACTTAGCATGCTGCAGATTAATTGACTCAACCACAGACATACTATCAGACCAAAAGACCACGGAGTGTTAGTGGAAGTAGTCAGCCCATACCTAAAGAGCCACAAGGATGGAGGACTCTAAGAATATCACATTTTTAACCAGACCAAACTCAAACCACTCATTAGGCCATATTTGGGCCACTCTGTACCGGTCAGATCCTAAAATGTCACTAACACTACAGTGAATAAGCCCATCTCCTGACTTGACATATTTGGAGCAGGCTACACTACAGGGTCTTTAAAGAGCCCAAAAGGAGAACCAATTTAATAAGTCTTGTCTGATTTTCGAAGACAGCCTGACCCTATGGTGCTTTTCCTTCAAACCTGACATGGCATGCGCTATTGATCATGAAAAGGGGTTTCCCATTGGGCTGATGCAGAGAGCAAAATTAAGCTGCTGACTCAGTACCTGGAGCTGATACAATGTAACCTTGCAGGGCCCCAAACAGGTCCATATTGATGCCTTGAATGCTGCTACCATATCAGGTGGCACACAGCAAACTCCATTCACAGTATTAATTTCAATGCCAAGGAAAGTTAAAGCTGTGGCCGACCCCATGCCAGGGTAATTCTAAACCTTGCTATTAGTTCAATAAATTCTAAAGGTCTTGCTACACTGTTGTGAGTCATTTGGGCTAAAAAAACAGGACATCATCCAAGTAAGGCCTTTTCTAGCTTTCTGTTTGAACAGCCATTCTAAGAAGGCACTGAAACGCTTGAAATAAATACAAGTCACAGCACAACCCATAGCCATGCATTTGTCAAACAAAAAAGATCCTTCACACTGAAAACCCAAGAAGCAGAACTCCTCATGGTGTGCAGAACTAATGAAAAGCTGACTATATCTGCCTTGGCCAGAAGGGCCCATGTACCAAGAGACCTAAGCATGGTTATGGCATGACCAAGGAAAGCATATTTGACCCAGCAAAGAACTGGATCTACAGCATCATTCACTGATTCAACACTGGGTGATGACAAATTGTGTATTAATATGAGCTCGCCTGACTCCTTTAGGTACGATTCTCCAATGGGGAGCACTCCAGGTGTCTATTTATTAAGATTTTATGCCGTGTTTGTGTCACAAAAGTGACACAAAATATTTTTCACCTATTTACTTTCTAGCATAAAACCTGCTTTACACTGGAAAAACACTTGAAAGTAACGCAAAGCAGAGCATAGCACTGCCTGGCATTACTTACTGCCAAGGGGGCTTACCATGAGTGGTGCATGGGCGTTCCCATGAAACCACCCAAGGTTTCTGACACTAATTCCTATTAACTTAGAAAAGTAGACAAGGTTTAGCGTCAGAAAAGAGCACCTATTTCAGATAGGCGTTATGAAGGAGAAATGCTTTTATTTCTCCTTTCTTTTCTGACTTTGCATGTGTGCTGCAACCTTTTCCCACATACAAAGGGGGATATTCTCAAGAACGTGTGATAATCATCGCAAAATTAGCTTATCGCAACTTTGCACATTGCAGTCTATGGCGGGAAAATAACACCGTGTCAACGTTGCATTCTCAACCCGGCGGCACCATGCGATAGTCTCACGATAACGCGCCAAATGACAGCGTTAAAATGAACGCAACGCCGAAACAATGCGAAACACGAATGCGAAACAAAAATCAGCGATAACCAGCGACAGGCCTGCAATTCCCACGCGTCATCCGGGAAAATGCACTATAAAAGCACCGAAAAACACAATCAAAACAATTCAAACTGCGTAGCACCATGGATGCACCCGGACCGAGTTCAGAGGACAACGCGAACCCCACAAGCCCCACAGACGACCAGCAAGGAACCCCGGGGTCGGGGAAGGGCAAGGAGAAGAGGAAGAGGAAGACGGGGTTCAGTCCGCAGGAAAACAGAATCATCATCACGGAGGTGATAGAACACTACCAACAACTGTTCGTCACCTCCACTGTGTCATTGGCAACACAAACGGAAATATGGCAGTCGATCGTGAACAACGTGAATGCAGTCGGAGTGTTGAGGAGGTCAATGGAGGAGGTCAAGAGGCGCTGGCATGATGTCAATAGCCAAACCAAGCAGAAACTCGCTGCCAACCGGAAGGCAGCAACGGCGACTGGAGGTGGGAGTCCTGCACCACAGGAGGAGCTGGATGAGCTGGAGGAAATGGTGGCCACAGTCATCAGTGTGGAGACGGTGCAAGGAGTTGGGGGTCCGGACACAGCTCGATATGACCTGACCCAACAGCAACAGGGTGAGTAACTACCAGGGACTGGGGGGACGGGAGGAGATGGGCACAATGGCACACATGCACAATTATGTGTAGCACACTGCACACCCACAATGATTGTGGAACATGTCCCTGATACCCTTGGCACACTTCAGCACACATAGAAACACCAAGTAGGCCCCCGTCCACTATGTGCACAAAGGGGCCCCCCTTCCTATCACCAATCTCACAACCTACCCATGCACATGTGCTGAATCCAGCAAAGCAGCGGCTCTGTGAGCCACATCGACAATGAAAGTGACACTGCATGACCAATAGCATGGCTGCAGTCAAAATACATGACATGGTGCACGACACGACACTGAGGTGGCCCAGTGTGGATCACATCCTCAAAGGAGCAGGTCACACTCTGACACATCCACGTGCACATACAACCCCTGACGTCAACAACACATCTGCAGACAAACAATGCACAAGAGTACAAAAAACGTCCAAGAGCACAAATGACCCAAGTCGCCCACATCTCAGCACCTTAAAAGCACACAAGTCAAAGGCACACCTCCTCAAAGGGATAAGGGGCCGCTAAAGCAGAGCTGCAGGGGCGACTCTCCCACAATGCAGCACACACACATAGCAATCACAGCACATCAACATTGACGACAATGTGGTACAAAGTGCAACACTTGCACTACAGAACAGAGGACACAACTGGTGCTGCTTGTGCGTAGAAACTGGCCAATCACATCTGGCATAGCAGGAAACTGTGAGATGATAATGTACGAGTACAACCTCACATCCGTCATGTAGTCGAAATGTCCACTGTCTCCCATCAAATAGCCAGCTCATCCAAAACAGTCACAATGTACATTGTCATGCAGGCTGTAGGCAAACATGTACAATGCGTCAACATACATGGAACACACTGTTAATCTGCATCTCCCCTTTACATTGCAGAGGGACAATCCTCCTGCAGAGCAGACCAAACATCTCTTCAGTGATGATGATGAGGACCCCCTGGCCATCTGCTCTGACACCCTCCAACGGCTCGTGGACAGCCTCCGCACCCACCTCCAGGAGCAGGGCAGCCCAGCTGCATCGAGATGACCCCACCCCCTTCACAGCCCACACAGCAGGAAGCACCCACCACCACGGCTGGCTCCCAGCACCTCACGGAAAGACACATGGCATTCTAACGCCGTGTGTTAGACTGCCAGAGGGGGCTGGCTGAACAGGTGCGGGTGGGTTTCGACCTCATGGCAGCCAAACTTGATGCCATACGTGGGTGTGTGAGTCCCATCAGGGACCACTCACAGTCCCTAACGGACACCCACAGTCCGTTCCATGCTCTACAACAATCCTTGGCTGACCTCGCTAGAGCCATTACTCGGATACAAGAACTGTCCAGTCAGACAGGCTACAGCGATGACAGCACAGAGATGGCACAGATGCGGAGGACAATGGAGGACATGGAGCGGATGCAGGCTGGAAGGATGGCTGCCACGGCTGTACACCAGCGAGATGTAGCTGGGATCTTGCATGCCCTGCAGAACCTCATCTTGCCAATGCTGCCACAGAGCCTGTCCCAGATGACTGCTGTAGGAACTGTGACATACACATCTCCGCCCCCTGATGTGTCAGTGGCACACAGTGATGCAGCCATACCACCTCCGCCCCCTGATGTGTCAGTGGCACACAGTGATGCAGCAATACCACCTCCGCCCCCTGATGTGTCAGTGGCACACAGTGATACAGCCATACCACCTCCTCCCCCTGATGTGTCAGTGGCACACAGTGATGCAGCCATAACACCACCACACACACCTGACACACCTGACACAGAAGACATATCAGAGGACTAAGATGTGGATGGCAATGACTCTGTGTGAGAAAGGAGGTTGTAGCATACATCCCCGCCACATGGCTGGTTCCTGCTTGGTTCAGCCCTCTGCATCATGCCCGGGAACAACACCTTCCACTGTCCCCCGAAACACTATGCGACATTCACCTGGACCCCGACATGGACTGCCATATCTGCTCTGGTTACCAATGACACAGCAATCAGGCTGTGGACTGAACTCTTCCTCTTCCGATTAAATTGTCATTCCCCAAAGGACTCTAGTTGGCCCTCCACTGGGCAACCATGTAATGTGGGGTTTGCATGACCATGTACTGCTCCAGCTCCGACACTCCACAGAATGTGAATAAAACATTCCAAATCACACAGATGTGTCATGTCTATTACCAATCAAGTATAAAAGTATGGATGAATGTAGGGACAATGATTGCACAAAAAGGTACACCCTGGGAAATGACATCAATGCGCATGTTTGACCCTGACCCACATGCCCAATTAGATGACTGTGAAGGTGTGAACTAGCTATGTCCTCATTGCTCATGAACAACAATCTCGCAACCCCCCAACGTAGCCCCACGTCCATGTATTAAGTGGGGCTGTGTGTAAAAATGTCTAATCCGGTAGCAGGCCTAAAGTAGTGTCCCCCATCACATGTGACAACAGGACATCTCTTCGCATACCTACTCACACTCAACTGTGTGGACACAGCCTGTTTTGATGGATCACATTGATCCACATGGCAAGAAGTTGGACACCATAGTCACATTGCTGAAGACATGTAAGAGCACAGGTCTACCACCAACTATCCCAACCACAATGTCTGGCTCACAGAGGTGGAGCTGGCAATAGGGACTCACCCCTAAGTGAAATGTGTCAGTCAGTCCCTCCCTGTGTACGGACAATGCTCATTGAGGCACACGATTAGTCATTCTAATCAACACTCATCACAGTTGAACACTAGTGAAGTGGCGTAGACTTTATTAGCATGTGCGTGTCTGTACGGGCAAGACAAGGGCCTTAACATGCAGACCAATGCTTCAGACACTAACAGGCAGCATGGGAACATGTAGAGGTGCAAGAAATGGGGAGGCAAAAATTGAACACCAATCATTACGGATGGCAACGGTCTCAGCCCACCTTGCCTTGCTGGACGAATCATGTGATGTTTGGCGTATGCTCATTGCCCCGTGTCAGGGGACACGACTCACAGCCCATGGGATCTGCATAGTACTGTACCACCGGACTGCGCAGCCTGTCTGCTCTGCTGACAGGGAGCAGGTGAAAGGGTCCAACAAGGTCACATGTAGTACTACATTGCCATGTGTGTACTCTGCCTCCAGCAGTATGTCAGATTTAGGTACCTTGCCAAGCGACGCTGTGCAGTTCCGCCCATGGGACTGCCTCACCTTGCACAGGTGTGTGTCAACACGCGTAGGTGCACGCACATGCATTCTGAGTCCGGGCGAATGCAGCCATGTCCACTGTTGTGGTGGGATATGTGACCATTTCTCCAAGATGCAACAAGGTGTTCGGACCTGTGCTCTGGGTTACAAGCAGTTGTGGCTGCAGGAACGTAGTTACTCGTCCATGAATGCGAGCGCAGCTTCCTGGCCAATCAGTTCCAAGAGTACGTCATTGTCGGCTTCAACGAACACGAGGGCGAGCCAATCCATTAACTGGTCCGGTCAGATGTGCTCCGTCCACGCAATTTCACCAATCCGCAACACAGCCCAATAGGGGAGTGCTTCGATGTGGTCACTGCACACGAGGACTTGTGCAATCTCCCATGCCCGACTGCCAGCACATACGCCAAATATCAAGGCATCCCATGAACGGGTATCACGGTTACACTCCTGGTCGTGGGCCAACAGGGGGCGCACACACAAGTCATAATCCAGTTCAGCTACCGTTGTGTTGGATAGGCAGACATCCATGGGCCACTCGAATATGCATGATCGACAGTGGAACCAGGGCTGGACGCAGGTGACGTACGCAAGACGGAAGCTCAGACGGTAACTGATGCGCAACACTGCCAGTGGCAGTGCCCCCAACAAATGCAGCATACGTGCACGGTACAGTTCCATGTGACAGGGGTTGCGCATTTGCCCGTGATGTTCTGCCATTGCGTTGGTGGCTCTCGTAGAACCGGCACTCTTCTGACCTGCGGCAGTTATGTGGATGAAATGCCACAGCTCGGAGCAATGAGCCGTATGTGTGTGCAACGTTTGGACGTATAGGTTGTTGTGTACGTAAGTGTCAAGGGCATTCCATGTAAGAGTACCTCGAGCTAGGACTTCTGTGTGTGGGGTGTGGATACGTTGGTCTTTCATTAGCGCTGTGCGTAGTGTGGGAGTCGTCATCATCTGCTATGGTATCTCTCTCAGGGGGTGCCTGCCGCATGCAAGACCAAGGTCGGAGGTGCAGGTGTCCTTCCGCCTCATGTATTGAGACAAAGGAGCTTTCATCCCTAATGTTAGTCTGACTACTGCTTGCATTCTGGAATTGTGATGTGGCTTTCGCGCTGCAAATGAGGCTAGACCTTAGGCTTATGGTGCACTAATAGCGATACACACACAGCAGTTGGCATGCATGAACCAAGAGCCCGAGCGGCCTTGCGCCCCTTGTACAATCCCTTCGTGCGCGGCCGCCCTCCGGGTGCATGCAACATTGACGATTGCGGGCCGTGTGGCGCAGACACTGCAACAGAGACACACGCATCAGTTGGTTTCCTGTCCAGCCCAGAAATGAACCACGCCCAGAGCCCAGGGATAATTGTTCACACCCCTACACTGGCCTGGCGTACGCCGAGCCAGCCCACTCGGCTTACGTATAAAGGGGGGGACGACGACGCTACGTGTCCCAGTTCTTCCCCACTGCCGGAGGTGACATGGCTGCGTCCGCCTGGCATATCACGAGACTCAATCAGAAAGGGTCCATGACTTACGTTGCACAGAGTTGGTGGCACCAGAAACACTGCGGCCGGCACGGGCCTACCGCCACGGGACGGTGACTTTCGGTGCACTGAGGTAGGGGCACCTTAGGTGGTGAGCGGGTGTGCAGCCTGCGATGATGCGCTGTCCTGGCGGTCAAGACTGGAAGGGTTTGTGTGAGCCCTGCTGGACAGCAGTGTAGGCCTGAGCCAGCGGGCAGCGCGGGCCTACCGCCACGTGGCGTTGCCTTGCAGTTCACAGAGTTAGTGGCACCTATAGGGCTGAGCGGGTGTGCAGCCTGCGATGATGCCGTGTGCACTGATATGATCTCTGCCATTGTGAAATCAAGACCCAGAATCACGTGTGTGACCTAGTGGCACGCGGGGCGGGGCTGCATGATGTGGAGGCTGCCAAGGTCGCGGAACCCGGGCTTGGAGCTTGCACCGGCACGTGGTGGGCCCTCTTGGAGACACGCTGGTGGCGGAAGGTAAGCAGTGAGGCCTGGGTGCGCAGGGGCGGGCAAACACTGCTGGGCGGCGGGAGGGGCTGGGGCGCAGCAGCCTGTGTGCGCAGGGGTGGCCAAGCGATGATGGCATGTGCAATGATTTGTACTCTGCCATTCATGAATCTGGACTCTGTTTCAGATAAGGGACCTGGTGGACTGCGGTGTATACCGGCACGTGGTTGGAGACACACAGGTGGCAGCAGGTGAGCAGTGTGGCCTGGGTCCACAGTGTCGGCACTCTCTCTCCCTCTCTTCCTTTGACTGTCTCTCTCTCTTCCTCTGTTACTCTCTCTCTCCTTCTCCCTCTCTTCCTTTGACTGTCTCTCTCTTCCTCTGTTCCTCTCTCTCTCCTTCTCCCTCTCTTCCTTTGACTGTCTCTCTCTCTTCCTCTGTTACTCTCTCACTCCTTCTCCCTCTCTTCCTTTGACTGTCTCTCTCTCTTCCTCTGTTACTCTCTCTCTCCTTCTCCCTCTCTTCCTTTGACTGTCTTTCTCTCTTCCTCTGTTACTCTCTCTCTCCTTCTCCCTCTCTTCCTTTGACTGTCTCTCGCTCTTCCTCTGTTACTCTCTCTCTCTTTCTCCCTCTCTTCCTTTGACTGTCTCTCTCTCTTCCTCTGTTACTCTCTCTCTCCTTCTCCCTCTCTTCCTTTGACTGTCTCTCTCTCTTCCTCTGTTACTCTCTCTCTCTTCTCCCTCTCTTCCTTTGACTGTCTCTCTCTCTTCCTCTGTTACTCTCTCTCTTCTCCTCTCTCCTCTCTCTCTCTCTTTCACTCTCTCTCTCTCTCTCCTTTCTTTCTCTCTCTCTTTCTCTCTCTCTCTGTCCTTTGATGTGCGCATGACACACCTTCTTCTCTTGTATTTTGTCTTGCAGGCTGTGTCTTACAGATTGTCCAGTGATGACCCGCCATGACTCTTCCGAATAGTTGTTTTGAGTTACATTTGAATAAAATAATTTGTTTTGAAATTCAAAGATGAATGTATGATTCTCCTTTTTCTGACCACACATGAATGTTAATTGTTGTACTTGTGCGACATCAGGCGGATTGTTTTGTTCATGATTTCGTAAAGTTGATGTAAAATATCTTTGTCCGGGGTAGGGCCCCGGGAGGGGGTCCTGGGTGGAGGCGGTGGTTGTTGTGGCCCTCTTGGGTGTCCGGCTGCGTGATCAGTGGCTCCATGGCATCTGTTGTTCTTCTGGTGTGGCTGTGTGCTGGGCTCCCATTTCTGGTGCAGGTTATCGTCCGACTTAATACCAGGAAAGAGCAGGTGTTAATTCCCTGCTGCTAACGCGCCTTATCGCATGTTTTGTGGCATTATCGCCGAACTGGCTGGTCGTTGAGAATGTTGCGAAGTGGTGTTTTCGCAGCTTTTTGCACGGGAACGCCTACTCTGCATCTCATTAGCGTTAGTTGCCGGTGTCATCCGTGGCGATGTTTTTTGCGGCTGCTATCGCGGGATTACTGGCGGTATCAGCTGTTAGCACCAGCTTGTGAATAGGGCGATGAAACTATCGCCACTTTGGCTTCGATAAAGTGCCGCTAACTCGGCGATGAGTCCTTGAGAATATGCCCCAAAGTGGGAAAAGGTTTAAAGTAAGCCTAAGCATTGTATTCTGTACTGGAAGGGTATCCTTCCAGTACAAAACCTATGCTAGACTCACAGAGACACCATTATGGTGCAAAGATGTGTCCTTGGTGCATGGCCGCACATTTATGCACCAGCGTTAGAGAGAGGGGAGGAGAGTGCCATCTTTCTGTAAATATGGTGCACTCCTGCTCTCTCCTTCCCAAGCAGTGCAGCACAGCATAGCATTTGCAGCTGCTGTACTGCGCTGCATGACAAACTAGTAAATCTGGTCCAAAAGGTTTAAACGGTTGAGACTCAAAGGTACCGGCCACCGTGTCCAAGCTTCTCGCTTTCTCAGTTTTTCTCCTGACCTCCTCTTTGTTTGCCTATATGGACTGTTGGTACTTAGACAATTTTCTCTCTCAAACACCCGGGGAAAGCCAGAGTAAAGATGTCAGATCACTTGTGAGTTAGGGCAATGATTATGTTGTGGGATCATTTCCTGTATGTCATTGATGATGATGCTCTGAGGAGGTGCTGTGCCTATACCTCACTTCTGTGCACCTTTCTCTTTGGAAATCTTGAAACACTCGAACTCAGGATGAGCAGGAAGCCCACAAAGGAAGCAGTTATGTTTAAATGTGCATGTACATGCTTGGTGTGTACATGTTTGTTTGTAATATGTCCAGCAATCCATTTCCTCTCCCTCCGACTGAGATTCCAGAAAGAATTGGAGCCTCCCATTTTCCCTCTTTTTTTGCCTCATACTCTTCAGGCAAGCATTCACATCCATCTGAATTTAAGAAGCGGTGACGTAGGTAGTTAGTGATTGTATGAGTGCTTTGTAAGTTAGGCAGATGAGTTTTAACTTACTTCTTGCGCTAGTCCATGAAGGTCTAATAACACGAGGCTATGTGGTCAAATTTCTTGGAGCCAGAAACCGGTAGCAAGGTTCACTCAAGCACAGCTTTCATACGAGCCAAAGAATATTAGGATGAATAGGTCAATAACATTGCCTGGATATGACCACAGCTTGGAATAATGACTGGAAGTCTGATGATCTTAGTCGAGTTCTAAGTCTTTCAAGAGAATAAATCACCTCTGGCACTTCTTATTAGATTTTCAAATCAAAATGTACACAAGAATGAAATGCGTGACAAGGGATTTTTACTCACAATTCTAAACTGACCTTTGACGTGTAGTTCCTACAAATCTATATAGGATCTGCGCATTTATACAACATAAACTAAGGGATTGGTGTCCAGACTGATTCCAGACACCCCCAAAGGATATGTTAGTCTGTTAGTCCAGCCGGCTCACAGTGCCGCTATGAGCCCCTCTTACCAAGGAGCGAATAGCTTCTGGTAACTTTCGAACATGACAACTCTGACTGCTCAGGGATTGTGGAAACAGTGCAGCACTTTTCCCTCAGTCACTCGTGCTCACTTTGTCTCAGAGAGATACACAGAATAGACGGTGGGGACGTTTTTAATAAGCATTTATTGAACCAACATCAGTCTAGTATAAAATACCTGTGCTGCAAAAACCATTAGACAGAAACAGATATATACGATTATGTGCACCAGTAGTGTAAAGAAAAGGTAGAATTCTACCATAGTGCTAAAAACAATGTATATATGCAGGCCTATAGATACATGACAATAAAATGTGTACTCCTACGATGCAAGTCTTAACTAGATGTGCCTAAGTATACCTAGCATGTATGTAGGTGTATAGCCAAGAATCCCCTTAGGATAGAGCCAACCCCATTACCTGATGTGGGAGAGCAAAGGACCCGTCTTGGTCTCAAGATGGACACCCCGCAAGGGATGTCAGACCACTGCGTTGTGGAGTGTCTGCGTGCAGGGACCTCAGCGTCTCGCGTCAGCGTGTCAGCATGGAAGTCTTTCTCCTCTAGCTTGTCCAACGAAGATGTGGTGCTTATATACCCAAAAGGTACCCTCAGGGTTTCAACCTAGATGTGTACTTTGGGCAGGTCTGCCAAGGATGGCGCTATTGGTAACCTTATACATAGTTTTCATGCAGACGATGGACGTCCTGCTGTGATACTGAGAATCCTCATGCATAATAAATCTGGCTAGATTTCGGAGAAAACCACACAACATTTATTCAGCACCTAACTAGGTAAAAGGTTAGCGCCAGACCCGTTATGTAGAACAATGGTAGGACAAATGTACGTAAAGGGTCATGTAACTACCTAGGCCTATATTGGGGTACATTGGGGTTCATAACACCCACTCCTCATCCGACTGGACGACATAGCGCTAAAATACGCCTGTTTAAAAACATAAAAATATTGCTAATATATGAGTTAAAAACATCTAAAAACATGATATGTGTTAAAAAATGATGTAGATGTAAAAAAGCTCTATAAGTCCTCTAAAAAGTCAATATACTGTCAGACCAACTGAGCAACCCGAAAGCCATAGTCCTCAGTAATAGCAGCTGGGGAAAAATAAAACAAAAATTATGTTTTCGAATTCCAGTTTTGATTGCTTTCGAAAAAGGCCGAATTGTTCCCAGCACACGGAGAGCCAAATGTTTATGCGTCCTGTGCGGGAGATGCAACATCACTGTTGCTTGCCTTTGTAGACGACAGTCCCTGTAACAATGGAGCAGAAGTGATCTTCTCCGGTTCCCACAGCCGTTGCTGAGGAAGCACTTGATGCCTGTAAGCCTGGTACAGAGCCGGTGTCCATTCCAACAGGAGCTGAAGCAGCCCGTGGTGGCTCTAAGAATGCTGACATCAGGATTGGAATACGCTGAGGACACTGCACTACATGGGCCTTTAACAGGTCCAGTAGTACATCCATGTCTGGAGGCGCAACAGATGGAAAAGTGTTAGACAGATGTCCAACATGCATTTGTGTGCACAGAATAAGCAGCAGAGTATAGGCAAGACACAGTCGACCCAGACTGATCTGAACGACAGAAACCAATGCTCGCTTAGCTCCCGAAGCCGAGGTGTGCCCAGATGGAGTACCATGCGTTAACAGCAACGTTGCTCCAAGTGCGCTTTTTCCATCTCCTAGGGATTAGGGATTGCTTAGCAGGAAAATTAAAACAAGGATACCCACTACAAGTAGCAGGATCAGAGGAAGCCCTCCAAAACGCTTCCCAATATGGAGTGTATCAAAGATGGAATAACTCCGAAAACCGTCTGAAAGGTGCTTAACAGCCCAGAACCTATGTTCTTAAATAGGTGTACTATCCCACTCGTTAAATGTTAAAGATACGATGTACCATTTCTCTGAAATGGAGCGGGAGAGTTTGTTCGGACTAAAGCCTGTATCTCAGCCGAAAACCTTGCAACCTGAAGATCAAAGGTCTTTCGTGCTGAAGTTAATGCCACCTCCTATCTGTAAAAGTATGCTTTCAGTCTGCTCAGAGAATCAAACCGTATAAGTGAAACATTCAACGAAGGTCATAGCAGCGCCTCCCTGACTGTGTGGGTCGGTGGAAACAATACTTGCATACAACAAGTAACCCTGGAACTTACCGTGACCAGATATGCGATGCCTGGCAGCATCCCGCAACAATTTTGATCATTCAACATCAAATAACTCTCATTCGAGAGTAGTTTGAACATCAGACGAATCACAGCAGCCGGGGATCCTTTCAAGTGACAAGATAGGTTGGCAACCGAAGCGTTACAAGCTCAGTGAAGCATAATATCCTGACAAATTAGAGACCCAATTAACGAATTCTCACAGTCTGAACTGCTGAGAAAGACTTTAGTGTCCCCATTTCTGCATCTAAATCTGTAAGGTAACTCCCAAGATTCATGGATGTATTCCTCACGCGAAGTTTCATACCAGCCTACCTGGTGGCACTGTAGACAATATTGAAATTGGAATCTTGTCACTGGCAATGTGATATGGCCATGGATTAACCATTCTGTGGAAGGTGACTCAGCCACGGTGAAAGGTAATTGGTCTAATTTTTCAATGTGCAACATTGTATACTTTGCATCTCTTTGTGCCATCGTAGTCTGCCTTTTCGTTAAATTATAAACAGAAAACAGAGACGTACTGTTTATATATCGCCGAGGCACATGACTGGAGCGCAATGATTGTAGCATCCAGCTTAATAACAGGATGGATCATTATTGCAAAGGGGAAGGTGCACCGATCAAATGAGTCCACAATGTTACCAACTTTTCCAAAGTGTATTTTCTTTATTTTGTATCAAAAGGAGTTTAGAACAGCAAAAGTCAGCCAAAGTGTATTTTCTTTATTTTGTATCAAAAGGAGTTTAGAACAGCAAAAGTCAGCCAACGCGTTTCGTTCCTATTGGAACTTCATCAGGGCTCATATATATTCATCAAAGACATGGGATAAATCGTCACCATTGTGTTGCGGATCACAAGCCACCAATCCAAGGTTTGAAAACTTAAAATTAGCGTATCCTTACTTATCTGTAAGTGATGGTACCAGATCTGTCCTGGATATTAATCAAATTTATGCGATCCAAAACCCTAGGTTGGGTATATTCAAGATTGGGAAAACACGCCCTGATACGGCGTACTTCAATGTTCCTATTCGGGGTTGTAATTCAAAACACAGGATGGATCATAACTGCGATTGTCCATGTTGAAGAATGGACAGGTCCTGTTCTATTATATCTGTTGCAGAAGACACAATGTTGCCCAGTGAATAAATCCTGTGAATAAATCCTGGATGTTAGTGTGGTCATGCCATTGTCGACCACTGCCAAAGCCTTTTCTAGGTTAGCCCTATCATTTTCATGCAATCTCTCTGCAGCCTCATGTTGAGAGATCTTCCATACTTCGTTGTAAATAGCGTATAAGAAGCGTTTACAACGTGGTTTTCGAGGGACCTAACAAAAAATCTTTAGATCCATGTCATCTGAAAGTAAGGACAAGTGTTGTTTCACCTGGGACAGTGTTGAGGTTCTTAGCCAGTCTAGGCATAACTTCCCAACACTGTGGGGAATCACTGACAAAATATCGAAAGACATATTATCGAGCTACAATTATATCGATACAAAATTATCGATAACATTAATATCGACATCATATACCTATTTAAAAAATTACAAATATATCGAGAATACAATATCGAAGTACATAAATATCTATTTCACTAATATCGCTAACATACTTATCGAAATTCAAAAATATCGACCTTCATTAAAATACATTAAATAGGTTAAAAATATCGTACACAAAAATATCGACAACACTAATATCGTAAATTTAAATATATCGACTATATAAAACTCTAATAAATACAAAATTAAACAACATATAAATAATTAATTTAATAAAAACACAACACTAAATTAATAAAGCACAAAAACTATTTTACTAAATTTAAAAATAATTTAACACAGCAATAACATTACTAAAATATTATTTAAAATACTAATACATTAAACATTAATAATATAAAATATTACTATTATAATTCAATTATATAATATATAATACATAACAAAAGCTATTTAAAAATATATACTAATTTATAAATAACTTACTACTAATTAGCGTTTTCCTTATTTGGAAACTAACTACTAAGGGGCCCATTACGATGGCGGGCGGAAGCACAACCGCCGTGCTGGCGGATGCAAAAACCACCAGTTACCGCCGGCACGCAGCAGTCCACACGCCCGCCCAATTATGATGCGAAAAGCAGGCCAAACACCGCCGGCAAGCCAGCAACACCGTCCGCCATCAAAGTGCGCCCGCACACGTAGCGGCGCAGCATAACTGACACACACCGTCCGACGAAACACGTCCCGCCCGGCGCATAAATTACGATGCCGCAAACAAACGGCTCCCACGGCAAAGAGACACCGCACGTGAAAGAGAGGCGGAAACACGGACGCAGAGCACGGACAACGAAGAAGCGGCACCCCGGGCATGAATCCAGCACTGCAGGCCCTTCCCATGCTTCTGCTGATGCACCACCAAGGACGCAACGTACCGCGGAGACGCAGGTAGGCACACACACAACAAGTGCACGCAAACAGCGCACACAGTGCAAGGGCGGAAAAAGCGGACAACCCCCCACCAGCGCGTGTACACTACACATCCATCATTGCATCCACATATGACACACAGGCCAAATCCTAACATCGCGGAACACATGTGTACACACCACCTGGGACTAGGAACCAACCACCCCGTCACGGCCCCAAAGCGCCGATGACGCCGCCACACATGCGCACAACGCAGAGGCCAACCGCAGCACCATGCATGCGTCGCACACAGACACAGGGACACAACCAAGCAGCACACACATCAGCCCCACCCCGAACGCACATGACACGTGACAGGCCTGCCACAGACATGTCCCCAACGACCAATTCACGGACAACACCCAACGCCACACAACCGACGCACACATGTCAGTGAAGACACGCAACTGCAGGACACACCCCAGTGTAACAAACATGGCGTAGCACACAGCGGCGGCAACACCAACTAGGAGAAGCAGGGCCCCTTCGGGAAGAGGAACGCCAGTACCACACTGAAAAACCCATACCACCCTGCACATATGAACAAGACATATGAAACGGAACACCAAAGAGCCCGGGGACCGACAACAGGTGGCCCAAGAATAACATCCACACACAAGGTCCAACTCAGAGCGGAAAGGCAGGCTGCCGCCCACACAAGGGAGAGCAGACAGCACTGAATGACCTTCCATTCCAACTCCGAAACCACAGCCCTACGACAGAAGCCGGTGAATACAGCCATTGTCCAAGAATAGACCAACACAGGCATGCCGAGGAGACCGACCACAGGGCAGATAGCGCATATCACAGAAGCACACAACGGACGGGGAAGAAAGAAGAAAACACTCCCCCATGTCGGCCACATGCAAGTTAATTGGAAGGAGTCACACAGCACTGACCTTGAACTGTCTGAGAAGCATGTGGGAAGAGGGCCCGTGTCCTCCAAACAAGCCAACAGAACACAAGTCCTGTCTCCCTACGACTACACAGAGCTCACAGCAACCCCGGAGCGTGCACATTGCAGACTGCACACACAGCCGGAGCACGCCATCTCAACGAACCGCTGCGAAATGGCAACCGCAACACACCTACCCAACTACGCCGAACAGCTCAAGCTGTACAAAACCAACACGATACATACATTGGGATGCGATCTCCTGTCCCTGCTGAACGTAAGTTACCGACTGACTTACCGCATCACATTGTTCAGCTGCGTCATGCCCGTCTTCTACTGTCGGAGGTGTCCCTACCAGCATCCCGTCGAGATATGCCTCTCCAACCCGGCATGTCTGAAGGCGGACCTGCTACCACTACTCCTCCCTCTGGACGCACACGACAGGGCCTGCTCTGCCTATGGGGGCATGGCGTATGTGGCCAACATCGCACCCGCACTGAAATGGGACCACTGTGCCTCCACACGACGGATCATCGAGAACAGCTACATCGAATGTCACCCAGCATGCCCCATCATGGTCCTCCAAGGGACAACTTACGAACAACACCTTGACAGCCACCATCCGCTTCATTGGCTGGCAAACATGTACACCACCAATGACATGGAAGCCCTGCTGGACGGCATCGCATACCTGACAACCTGTAAATACGTCGGACCACAACGCAGGTTCCCCGAGTGACCTATGAAGTCCAACCCCGCACCCATGCTCAGCTTCCGCACGGACTGGCCAGTCACCACCACAACAGCCATACCAAACGACCGGCAACTGTAACCACACCATCAACGACATCGCCATGACATCGGATATGACCGGGACATGCACACTGTTCCCCATCACATCCAGGAACACCGCATGCATCGTGGGAGACAGTGGCATGGGCTCTGTGTATCGCACCCACATGGACGGAACTGCACGAACAACCAGGACACGACATGGATCCAGCGCACATGGACACACACACCGCTCAGTGGACATGAATAGGTCGCCTGGAGTCTGTGGGTGCTGCACCCCTCCCACCCCCGCCCCGGGAATCCCATACCAGGACCTTTGCATGGACGACAAGTGCATACAACAACAACACGACCCCAGTGACTGTGACATGTCCAGTAACCACCACAGTGCAACAACAAGTGGCACGCCGCTGCATGCACGCAAGCACATGCCCTGATGTCATCTCACATGCACGCGTGCATGAGGAACAACCGCAGCAAACCTGTCACATGGAACTGAGATGGACTGTGCCCATGATGCCGAGCGGTCTGGTAGGCTACATGTATACCGTCTGTGTCAAAGTCCGCAGCTCCGCAGCTATACGTAAATGTACATTAGCACAGCCTTGGCCAAGCAGATGTAACTCTGAAGCCCACATCCCACATGCAACAGCTAATCACATGTAACCCTACACCCTATCCCATTTGTAATCATGCTCAGTATATCCTCAACATGTATTCCGCTGCCAGTAGTGTCCACTATACTGCATCACAGAGGACAGAAGACTCAATATAATGTTTGAAACCAAAACTGTCTCCGCTGACTCATTTCACAAGTACGAATGAGAGAGGATGAGAGTATGTGAAGTACACGGCAGTCGTGACATGACCATGTAGTCCACTGGTATTGGATGTCAACGCAAATGAGTAGCACTACTGTGGAAGACACACATGTGTCGTGTGAAGTCATATGGACGCAGTGCTCAGGTGGGTGGGTGCGACGGGTAGATGCGCACATGCCAAGTTGGAGCACGCCGTGTTGGGAGGGGTCATGAACAGTACACCACCGCTTCCCTGGGCATTGTGAGAGGACACCTGTCGGGGGGAGTGAACACGTGTGTGCACAGCAGCCGGACACACGTACAAAGCGGTACCAGGCGCACCTCAGCCCACCCTCTGTGGACAAGCTGGATCCTGTTGTGCGCCCGCCATGCCCCTTGACAAGGCACACACAGCCCCAGTCGACCAGGTGTAACCCCAACATAGTCAATCCGCACAGGCGATACAGGGCACGGGATGGCAGTGGAGCATGGTGTGTGAGAGGTCTCCTCGCGCTCCTCCTGGTCATATCACGCAGGCAATAGAACCTCAACGTCTAGCATGGCACAAGTCACATGGAAGTGTAGGGGGACGCACCACAGCACGAGCAGCACTGACGTCACGGGAGGTGGCTCGCACCATCCCATCCATTGCCCATCATACCAACCACGCCACATGACATTGCGACTAAGTGCAAGCGCGTGCGCCACCACCCCCGAGCCCTCCCCAGAGAGGCCAAAGAGTGAATGTGTGGGCCATCAGCCACAGACGGACGCGGCCTGGCCGCAAGGGCAGCCACAGCCACTGGGTGTCGCAGGTGGCGGATCCGGAAGGCGAAGACTGTGATGCATAGTCCATGCAGGCCGGGTCTCCATTTGGGGCACCACGCAGGTGGACGGCGTCCCGCCACACATCATACCCTGAGACAGCCCACTCGTGCAACTGGACCCACACATACACTCCTTGCCCTCTCTGGTGCGAGCTTGGGGCTGCCTGTGCAAGCGCTAGCCTCGCAGGTGAGCATGCATATTGGGGGGCGAGGGGAGGACATGAGGGCTGGGGCGAAGATGACTGTATCACTGTCAGTTAGTACAAGGGATGACCCAGATGTGGAAAGGAAGAGACGTGTCCCGTGTGTACTGCAACTAGTCGCCAATCCAACTACCCCCATGTCCGGAATGTAAGCCCGCACCTAGGCCCGCCCATCCGCCACATCGAACATACCACCAGCACGACAACCTTCCCATTCGAAACACTGACTGGGGGTGGCGACCAGTGAACAATCATGTGTAGCCTACCCACGCGTACATGTGGGCCCTCCATGATCCATGTCACCTGCGGCAAAGACATGACATGCGCAATGAGGGAAGTGAGGAGAGCTGTCCGCCCCACGCGCAGAAGGTGCATCAGCTCCACAGACCCAGCAGCGAGTCCAGCAGGGGTCACATGTGCAGGGGCAGCTGTGCCTGGTGTGAAGGCACATGCATATAGACAGCACATCGACCAATGTGTAGTCTGCTCACATCCACAGTCCATCATCATGCGGACATAGGAATTGAACACAGGGCAACACATCTTAGTTGGTGCACCCACCGTGACCAACAATGCGCAATCATCGACGTACCCGCCCTGTGCATGGCCCCCACCCAACGGAGGCACATCCAGTGCCACCATCTCACACACACAAGCCTTCCACGGAACATGCTGTGTCCAATGGTCAGTACAGAGTCAGCGCCCATCTGGTGGATCCTGAACAGGAGACACATGCACACACATGCCAGCTCCCACTATGTACGTCTGCCACCTGGCACGTGCAATGTAACCTCTCACCTGTGACGTGTGACTGCAAGCACACAGCCGTCTTGGCATGGGGCTGTCAATGTGGACACCAGTCAATGTTTCGGGAGCTGTGATCCGTACAGTGCTGTACATAGGGTGCAGTGCTGACACCTACTACTGTCTCATATCCCCTCGTGCCACAGGTCCCACTTGTATTGGCCGCTCAGCCCGTGCCCACATCGTCGTCGTCGTGTGCCATACTCATCCAGCCTCGGAAGCAGTTCCATGCTCAGCAGACACTCATGTTGCCGTGGCGTTGCCGCTTGACGAATATGCAGTCAGTCCCCATCAGCACGCCCCGCAAGTCATTGGGGCCTAGATCCCCATGTGCATGCACATGGCAGTGGTATGTCTCACTTGCCATTGCCATTGTTGGGAGACCTGTGTAAGTGTATTGTGGCCGTGCCGTCCCAGCTTGACAGCTGGGCTGTGGCTCATGTGCTTGCTCAGTCATGTCAGTGATGTGTATGCGAAATTGCTATGTGCCGTGTTGCTTTGACATGTGTTCTCTGCCATTTAACCCAGGCGGAGACCGAACATTGACCGCCCATACCAATTGCTGGCGGACATGGAGGATACTGAGGTCATAAGGAAGTTTCGGCTGGACAGGCCAACCCTGCATCGACTGTGTGCCATGTTGGAACCCCATCTCCGTCCCCGCAGGGTGTATCCGACAGCATTCACCCCCATGGCTAAGGTGATGGCCGCCATGCATTTCTTCGCCACTGGGTCATTCCAGCACACAGTGGGCAGTGGAGGAGGGATGTCCCAGCCCATGTTCAGCAAGGTGCTGAGGGATGTACTGGCAGCCATGATGCTGTACCGAAACAGGTACATCAGATTCCCCAGGGCTCGTGAATTGGCGGCAGTGAAGGGTGCATTCTATGCCCTTGGCAGAATCCCACACGTCGTGGGAGCCATTGACTGCACACATGTTGGCCTTGTTCCACCACAGGCCACTGAGCACCTGTACCGCAACAGGAAGCACACGCACTCCCTGAATGTGCAAGTGGTGTGCCTTGCGGACATGGTGATCACCCACGTGTGTGCCAAGTTTCCAGGCTCGGCACATGACGCACACATAATGCGCAACAGCATCTTGCCACGACTGATGGCCAATCTGCAACAGGATCGTGGCTGTATTGTCGGTGAGTATGTGGAGTGGTGTAGCGTGCTGGTTGTGCGATGCTGTCCCCTGTCCAGTTGGAATAGCAACGGTTCTCTGTGTCCCTCACACCCAGGTGACTCTGCGTATCCGAATGGGGCATGGCTGCTCAGTCCATTGAGGAATCCTCGCACCCCAGCAGACGATCGATACAATGAGGCACATGGGAGGACCAGACGTGTGGTCGAGCGTACCTTTGGCCTCCTCAAGTCCAGGTTCAGGTGCCTGGACCGCACCGGGGGTGCACTGGCGTACTCCCCACAGAAGGTGTGCCAGATAGTGGTGGCGTGCTGCATGCTGCACAATCTGGCCATTCGAAAGCAGATCCCCCTCATTGTGGATGACGGAGATCAACCAGGGCTCCAGCCCGCAGACCAGGACAGCTCGAGTGAGGTGGACAGCGGAGAGGAGGAAGCTGGGAATGTGCGCCAGCAGCTCATCGCCCGCTACTTCACTTGACGGTGAGTGTCCATGTACGACGGATGATGTGTCTGTATCTGTGCAGGTGTGTGTGTGCTGTGTCAGGGTGGCCGTATGTTCACTGCGTGCAGTGTGTCAACGCTCCATGGCCAGGGTAGTATGCCACTGTTGGTGACTGTGGCATTGTGCCCTATTGCTCTGTGCGATGTGTGTACATTGCTTGTAGTTGTTGACATGTACTGTGTGATGGGTGTGTGACACACTCATTGAATGTGCTCCTGTTCTGTCTCCCACCCCTAGGTCCCTACAGGCCCTCCGGATTCCATTGCCATGCCACGCATCAGGTGCCTTTCCGCCCAAGGTGGCCGTTGTATTCCGTACAAATAAAACACAGGGCACAAACAGCAGTTAGTGAAAAAGGTGCATTTATTACAAACTGTGACATGTGATTGTGTGTAAGGTGATGACAAAAGTGGTGCGTGCAGTGACAATGAGCTGTCGGTCATGGCTGCGTGAAGCTCAGGGTGTACCCACTGGTTCTATGTCCATAGTCCAACACACACATGCCATCCAGCTGGCTGTGTGGAGTGGGATCGTAGAGCAAGTCAATGCAGTGGCTGGTCAAGGAAGGCTGGCGGAAGGCTGGCTGGCTGCCTCACTTGCGACTGGAGCGTGCGAAATCCTCCCGGGAGATCTGTTTCCTCTTCGGACGGCCCCTTCCACGTTTGGGAGGGGGGTGTGTGGTGGCGACCTGCTGGTGGTGGGTGAGGTGTGCTCACTGGCTGTGGACGCAGGGGAAGTGGACACTGCTGCCCGACCCTGCGCCCTAGCAGGTGGTGGCGGAGGTGGTGTTGCTGGCCTTGCCTGTGACCCCACCGCCACCACCAGCTGGCCCATGAGGTCCACGAGTTGGTCCATACGGGACACGAATTGGCCCATATGGGCGTCCATGGACCTCAGCACCCCCAGCACCTCCCGCGTGTCTGTAGCAGACCTGGCCCATTGTCCTTGGGCCTCTTCATAGGCCCCAAGGACTCTGGCCATTTGAGGCAGGGCATGGCTCCCAGGGGAGGCTGGCGTTTCCCTGACCCTGCTCCTCCTACCAGTCCTGCTGCCACCGGCCTGCCCACTAGCCACATTGCACACCACGGTCCTCGCTGTGGCTCCCAGGGTGGATCCAGTCGGCCGGGCCACCACCTGCGCTGGGGCTGGTGCCAGCGAAGACGTGGTGGTGGTGGTGGCGGTGGTGGTCGGTGCGGCGATGGTGGCGGTTGCGGCAGTGGTAGTGGCCGCAATGACCGTGGGTGTGGCCGCAACGACAGTGGCAGCAGGGGCTGGGACTGTTCAGCATCCCTGGATGATGGGTTGGTGGGTAGGAGGGGTCCTGGGGAGTGGCTGGGCCCTGCCACGCCAGATGGGCCAGCTTGGTGGTCCGTGTCCGAAGAGGAGGACAGATCCTCCAGATCCGTGTGTCCTCGTTGGGGGCTTGTGGGCTGGCTGTGCTGGCTGCTGTCTCCATCCCCAGCATCCGGCAGTTCGTCACCTGTGGAGAGAATGAGATTTGTTATTGTGTTGCACCTGGCGAAGTATGTATTTGTCGTCTGACATTGGCAGTTCGTGCAATCTCGTACATGGGTTTCCCGGAGGCGAGTGTGTGGCTGTGGCATCTGTAGTTGTGTGTGCTAGGCAATGGGACTGTGTGCTGTGCACATGTGGCATGGGACGGATTGGCCATGCCGATGGGTGTGTTGCTGTGCCCCTACTCATTGTGACTCTGGTGTATGCGGGCTCCTGGCCCATCCTGGGTCTGGTTTGTACTTTGCTTTTGGGGTTCAAATGGAACGCTTAGGAACGCATATGGCAACATTGGGGCCATGCCCCAGATTCGCATTTGGGAGGGGATATGCTTTTGGGGTTCAAATGGAACGCTTAGGAACGCATATGGCAACATGGGGGCCATGCCCCAGATTCGCATTTGGGAGGGGATATGCTTTTGGGGTTCAAATGGAACGCTTAGGAACGCATATGGCAACATGGGGGCCATGCCCCAGATTCGCATTTGGGAGGGGATATGCTTTTGGGGTTCAAATGGAACGCTTAGGAACGCATTTGGCAACATGGGGGCCATGCCCCAGATTCGCATTTGGGAGGGGATATGCTTTTGGGGTTCAAATGGAACGCTTAGGAACGCATTTGGCAACATGGGGGCCATGCCCCAGATTCGCATTTGGGAGGGGATATGCTTTTGGGGTTCAAATGGAACAGCTTAGGAACGCATATGGCAACATGGGGGCCATGCCCCAGATTCGCATTTGGGAGGGATATGCTTTTGGGGTTCAAATGGAACGCTTAGGAACGCATATGGCAACATGGGGGCCATGCCCCAGATTCGCATTTGGGAGGGGATATGCTTTTGGGGTACATGCTGTGAGCCATGGGTGCCGAACGTGACATGTGTTGTGGCAGCATGACAGTGCATGGTCTGAGGTGTGTGCATGCCTGACATGCCCTGCATATTTGCTGTCTGTTGTGATTACTGGACATGGCATTGGACGCATCGTTATGAGTGAGTGATAGTTGTGTGCCAGCCAACGTATTGCAGTTGTCCCATCTCCTTGGTGTGCGTGCTGCCCTGTGCCATGTGCATCACTGCAGTGCTCGGGGGGTGTGGCCCATGTTGTGTGTTGTTGCTCACAGTGTGTCGTGCGCTTAATTGACTTCTGGCACATGGTTGGTCATGGGCATGTGTCTTAGCGTGACTGCTGTATGTGTGGCAGCTGTGCGGATGACATGCCTTTCATGAGACTGGGGCTGACGGATGGGATGGATGGTATGTTGTATGTGCATGGTGTGTCTGTGAGTTTGATGGGTTCAGTGGTGTTCGTGTGCATTTATGTTGTTCAGCTCTGTTGCGTCTAGTGTTGTTTGTCTTACATAGGCGTAGTTGTGGGGTGTGTGGTTGACAGGCAGTAGGGGCTACATGGACAGGACTTCAATGGTGTTTAGGTTGTGTGTGATGAGTTGCACAGTGGCTGCCGTGTGGGACTATATTCAGTGTGGCTTGTGCATGCAGACGTGGCTCCTTGGGTTGTTGCTATGTCTGTGATGGGTCATGTGGGGTGTGAGTCTGTTGTTCATGTCCGTGTGCACATTGTTCACTTGTTCGTGACGGTGGGCGGTGCTGCGTGTTCGTCTGCTACGTGACATGTCCCATGTGTTGGTGGTGTTATGGTCCTCATGCCTCCAGTAATCCAGCCCTGTCCAGTTTCCCACCTGCAAGTTGTTTGTGCGTGCACTGTACTGGATGCCACATGGCTCTAAGCGGGGGTGCTCCATGTTGCAGGTCTGTGGGGGTGGGGGGTGTTGTGGGTCGTGGGGGTGGCTGGACACCCACTGACACCGATTGCTGTGGACCGTGATGTCTGCCTTTCGGCTGTCGTTGTGCACTGCGGTGGCTGACACGTGGCTGTGGGGTGTGGGGGATGCTCCTCCTTGCTGTGCTGTGGGACTGGGGCCTGGTGTGTGTTGTACTTGGGCTGTCCACCGTCCCACCCACTGCACTTTGTGTTCCTGCCACTTACCTGTTACTTGTCGGTTAGTGCAGCTGTGGCGGACACATGGGTGTGGTGGGTGCTCGTTGTGGCGCTTCTGGCATATTTGGGGACCTGTTGGTGGTTACGTGGCTGGCTTAGTGTACACATGTCCCCACGCATCTTACAGTTGTTCGGTTTGGGCTGTGTGTGGTAGTGTCTGTTGCATGTGTGTGTGATGTGTTGTGTATTGTGTGCTGGACATGGGGGTGTTTGTCCCTGGGAGCTGTGGCATGGTAGTTGCGCATGTGAGTACATAGCGGTGTGCTGGTATACATTAGTTTGTACTTACCAGCCTCCACTCCCCCTGCTAATCCGGCGAGGATCTCCGGATGGATTACGACTCGCACCTTCTCCTCCCACGCTTTGAAGGTCTTAAAGAGCGCGGGATTCCCTCCGCCAGTGACGGCAGCCAGCTCTCTGTTTTTGCCCTCCTTCTTCTTGACCAGGCTCTTTACGTCATTCCAACGTTTGTTAATCTCGACTCTGTTCCTGGGCAGGGTCCCGACTGCATTGACCTGGTCTACGATCCGGTTCCACATTCTGTTTCTGGTGGCTAGTGGTGTGTGCTGGACCATGTTCCCATAGATTTGTGGGTACACCTTGATGATCTCGTCGACCATGACCGTCAGCTCCATGGGCGTGAACTTGGGCATCCTTTGTGGTGCCATGGTGTTTGTGGTGCTGGTGCGGTGTGTGTTGTGTAATGTGCAGGGGGTTTGTGGTGCCGGGGTGTGGTGGTGGTGGTGGTGGTGGTGGTGGTGGTGTTTGGTGGTGGTGGTGGTGGTGGTGGTGGTAGTGATGTGTGCGTTTCTGTGGTGTGCTGCTGTCCTTGCTGTGTCACTGTGTCCTCTCCTCTCCTCTCTGGTTTGCAATGTAGCAAGGGGTTGTAGTCTGTGGGAGTGCTGCTTTTGTACTCACCTATGTGGGTGTGTCCTCATGGTCTGTTGTTTTCAGGTGTGTTGTGTCTGGGGTTCTGGCCTTTGTATTTTTTGTTTGTCCGAGGGGTGTTTTCGGGATGTGTACTGTGCTTGTGTATTTGTGCGTGCCTTGCTGTGTGGACTTGTTGGCCATGTTGTGTGCTATTGGTTTTGTGTGCGGATGGTTTCTGTGCAGGTACGTTGGCGCCATGGCTTCTGCCGTGTCGATTCTCATCGGCGTTGTTTGCGCTGGCGGGCGGTATATTTGTGGTTTTTCCGCGCTCATGGCGGTGCGATCGTAATTTCACGTGCGGTGTGTCGGCCGTGTGGGCGGGCGGTTTTGTGTTGTCGTGCGTGTTTCCGTCCGTGGCGGGCGGTTTGACTCCGACTCGGACGATGGCGGGCGGTATTTTGTGTGATTTTTCCGCCGATGGCGGTTTTCGGTTTGTGTAATCATAATGGCGTGGTCGGTGTTCAGGCGGTGTGTGCGGGCGGATTTTTGCCGCTTCCATGCCTGGCGGATTTATTTACGCCGGGTATCGTAATGGGCCCCAAAATGATTTAAAAAAATATACAAATTAACCAATAGAAAAACTGCAAATTCAAACTAACCAATAAAATCGAAATTACAACATCCAACACACTATATAAACAGTTAAACTTCATTTCTACTCCACACCCAAAAGAAAGAAAACTAAAGAAGGAGAAACTCTACAGGAATTCAACTACAGATATAACAAGATCAACATATACCAAATAATTAACTCTATCAAAAGTAAGTAAACTAAATTAAAAATATATAATACTAAAAGTAAAAAACTGTAATTAATAATATACATAACCTATTAATTAATGAATGTCTTCTTTCTATTTTATATTACCACTACAGGAAACTCTACAGGAAACTAACAAACTACAGAAAACACCAAAATAAATATACACGTAACAAAGTAAGTATTTACCAACAAATTTTAAACAAATTTATTAAACAACAACAGAAAGTCAAAATGAATTCCAAATCCCCTACCCACACCGTATAAAAAATTATTGAAACAAATAATAAAACAAATGTATTTTTTTTTCCAGACAAACAAAATACAGAAAGAACATTCCACAACTAACCAAGAAAAGTCATCAAACTAAAATACATAAATACCAACTTTGTAAGTATATTGTAAACAAATGCTTTTTTACTTAAATTGAAATACATAGAACAACATAGTTAATAACAATAATATATATTTTTCATAGATAAACATACATCAAAATGACTGAAGGAGCTGAATTTATAACAAGCCAGAAAGGAAAAATGTTACTATGCTATATGGGATACACTTACACACAAGAAAAACAATTTGGATTAAAAGTGAACTGGAAATGCTGTAAATACTACTCTGATAAATGTTATGGGCGTGCTACAACTAGGGAAACAACAGTACTGTATACTAGAGAACATAACCACCCACCAAACATAACAGAAATAGAAGTCAGATCTGCATTAGAAACAATAAAGGAAGCTAGTACAAGTTCTCAAAAACCTACAAGTGTAATTTTAAAAGAACAGCTTCCCAAAATTCCTAAAACTGCTACTACACAAATGCCATCTGTAGCTTCACTAAAGAGAACTATAGCACGTACTAAAAAAATTACTACTACCTCCACCCCAATTCCTAAAACATACAGTGAAGTTATTATAAGTCCTAAACAAAGTATCACTTTAAACAAAGAACCATTTGTCATTTTTGATAATAAAAGCAATGACAAAAGATTAATAATTTTTGGAACTGCAACTAATCTATTAAAACTACAAGAATGTCAATACTGGATGATGGATGGTACTTTTACTATATGTCCCAAACCCTTTTTCCAACTGTACACAATACATGGGCTACATCACAATTGCAATATACCATTAATTTACGCATTATTACCAAACAAACAGAACTCCACATACATGGAACTATTAAATACAATAAAACAAAAAACTAATGACTTTTCTCCACAAAAAATAATCCTAGATTTTGAACAGTCAATGATTAATACTATATTAAAAACACACCCCCATACCTGCATCCAAGGCTGTTACTATCATTTTAATCAGTGCTTATGGAGACACATGCAAAAATCTGCACTAAGCATAGAATATGCAACTAACTCTTCTTTTGCATATCAAATAAAAAAATTAACAGCCCTAGCTTATGTACCTGATACAGACGTCACAGAACATTACAACATCTTAATAGACAGCGCCTTCTACAAAGAAAATGAAGCAAAACTAAGTCCACTATTAGACTATTTTGAAGATACATGGGTCGGGAGACTACACAGATCTGGCCACAGAAGAAACCCTAAATTCTTAATACCCTGGTGGAACGTATACAGAAGCACATTAAATGGGGAATCCAAAACTAATAACGCAGTTGAAGGATGGCATAATGCCTTTCTTCAATCAACAGGCAGAACAAAACCAACACTAGAAAAATTTATATCATGCCTACAAAAAGAACAGAGTTATCAAGAGTTCCGAATGGAACAATCCATAACTCAATTAACTCCAAAAACATCAAAACAAACTAAACAAATGCATAAATATCTAGAACAACAAGTAAAATTGTATCCTAGTACAAAAGGCCTGGAATACCTAAACATAATATCCAAAACTCTTCTTTAAAACATTAATACAAATAAATGACAAATTACTCATCTATCAAACATACCATAAAAGTAAAATTTATTTATTCTATCACAAAAATAATTACTGTGTGTAACATATATTTAGATTTTAAAAATATATATTAACACACATTAATAATATTTGGAATAAAATAAAATACAACAACAATAATAATAAACATTACCCACCCACAATAAATAATAATAAATAAACTTACCAGTTTTTGCCCAAATGCTATAAATTCCATTTTCCACTAACACAATAGAAAGATTAAAAAATACAGTTTCCCCAAAAAAATGAAAAAATACAACTGTAGGAAAAAATAATTATCCATGTAGCAAATGTCCATAGGAAAACCATAAAAAACCCGAAAATGTATAAAATAGTAAAAAACGCTCCAGGAAAACCGAAAAATTTAAACAAGTGTTACAAAGATATTAGTCAATAAAACTAACAAACACTTGTTTAAAAAAAAAAACGACTCCTTCCGATACGAAGAACTCCTGAAAAGAAAATAGTGTAAAAACTAAAGCACATACATTCCCACCCACATTAAATAACACATAAACAGTTACTAACATTACTACGAGCTTTAAATTTGATAAAAATATACATTAAACACCGAAATCGTAACTCTCTAAACAGGCCTACACAACGTTAACAATACGTAAAAACACAACACGTAACTATAACATATAACATTTCCGAATATAACTAATAAACATCTAACTACACTAAACAGTATCTAACTAGGTTCAAAATATATTTAAAACTTAGTTAAAACAAAGAAAACAAACCTTACCTTCAGCGACGTGAAGTATCTCCCAACCGCGAGCTTCTCTTCAACCAAAATGACACAAAACGACATTACCCGGTTACAAAATAACACGCCCAAAACATAATAAAAAGTGTAACCATATAAAATTTAACTCATTTAATACAGTAAAATGTTACTTTACATACAAAAAATGTACAACTGTTTAAATAAAACTGTTCAATTTTTTTTGATGTAAGAAAAAATTGTGATATAATGTACCTAATTTGTAAAATTATAAAAATAAATAATATAATAAATATATTATTTATTATTATAATTACATTAAATAATAAATACAATAAAACAATGTACAAAAAATTGTTATAAATATTTTCCATGCATTATACAAATATATTTCTGTTAAAAAAAGGTTTTAATTTAAAAACAGTGTAAAAATAATTAATATTAATATTTTTAATATTAATATTAATTTAAAAATTGTAAAATGTATGTAAGAAAAATAAAAAAATGTTAAACATTTATATTATATGTAAACAATTTGCACTTTCTATGTATAAATATATACAATACCTATTACTGTATTAAATATAATTTAAAACACAAAATTCTACTGTTTTGTTAATAATTAATATGTACTTAAAAAAAATGTAAAAAATATAAGAAATGAACATAACATATTTTCTGAAATATATGCACTAATATGTTTCTATTGAATTATAATGTAATCAAATATTTTACTGTATTATCCTACTCATATTAATAAACAATAAAAAAATTATATCAACTACAATAAAAATAGTGTGTTTTCTATTTATGTTGATTTTACTTGTTTTATCTATATTTTACATATGTTAATTCTATTTTTTTTTTACAAATATTATATTAAATTAATACTGTCAATTTATTAATTAACATTACTCATTTTTTTAATGCATAATTATCTTATATATTTTTCTAATACTAAATTTTAATATATTAATAAAAATATTAAATAAAAATAGAATATTATTTATTATCCTACACTATAATTAATTAATAAACTAATACAACTCCAATATATAATAATTAAATACAGTTACTGTACACTAACATATTTTTATATACTATTCCTACCACAATATAAATTAATTTCAGCAAATGCTGCACAGTGAACATAATTAATTTACTATAACAACTCCAATACACATTAAATAAAGTAAATGTTGAACACTAAAAATAAATATTTTAATATTCCCAACTCAATATAAAATAATTAAGATAAATGCTGGACACTAACATAAATAATTAACTATTTCCACTGCACTGTATATCAAATTGGGTTAGGAACTTAACAGTAAATCTAAATAATTTACTATTCCCACTTCTGTCTATATTAAATTGGGATAAATGCTTAACAGTAAACCTAAATAATTTACTATTACCACTTCAATATATATTAAATTAGAGTAAGTGCTGGACACTAAACATAAATAATTTACTATTCCCACTCCATTCTATATTAAATTAAAGTAGGTGCTGGACACTAAACATAAATAATTTACTATTCCCACTCCAGTCTATATTAAATTAGAGTAGGTGCTTGACACTAAACATAAATAATTTACTATTCCCACTCCAGTCTATATTAAATTAGAGTAGGTGCTGGACACTAAACATAAATAATTTACTATTCCCACTCCAGTCTATATTAAATTAGGGTAGGTGCTTAACAATAAATCTAAATCATTTACTATTCCCACTCCAGTCTATATTAAATTAGAGTAGGTGCTGGACACTAAACATAAATAATTAACTATTCCCACTGCAATGTATATTAAATTACAGTAGGTGCTGGACACTAAACATAAATAATTTACTATTCCCACTGCAATATATATTAAATTGGAGTAGGCGCTTAACAGTAAACCTAAATAATTTACTATTCCCACTACAGTCTATATTAAATTAGAGTAGCTGCTGGACACTAAACATAAATAATTTACTATCCCCACTCCAGTCTATATTAAATTATAGTAGGTGCTGGACACTAAACATAAATAATTTACTATTGCCACTTCAGTCTATATTAAATTGGGGTAGGTGCTTAACAGTAAACCTAAATAATTTACTATTCCCACTTCATTTTATATTAAATTTGAGTAGGTGCTGGACACTAAACAGAAATAATTTACTATTCCCACTGCAGTCTATATTAAATTATAGTAGGTGCTGGACAGTAAACATAAATAATTAACTATTCACACTGCAATATAAATTAAAATAAACTATA
Organism: Calotriton arnoldi; assembly: GCA_963921515.1. Classification (NCBI taxonomy): domain Eukaryota; kingdom Metazoa; phylum Chordata; class Amphibia; order Caudata; family Salamandridae; genus Calotriton; species Calotriton arnoldi. Next base: position 543,836 of record CAWUFW010004829.1, on the reverse strand, counting down.
TACTAATAACTAAACATTACAAATTACATTCCCCCAAAAATATTTTTTCATAATAACTCCCAAACATTATACCTTATAAACCGAAAAACAAACTACAAAAAAATTAATTTCAAATTTATAATTCTATAAATCTATTTATTTTTCCATAAAATATAAAATTTTCATATTTTTTAATAAGATTTAATTATTAATATATATTTTGTAATACACTAACCACCCTTATCCCCTAAAAATCCAATAACTGACTGATAAAAATATTTATCAAATTTATATTTCAATACTTTATTTTATTTTTAAAAATATTTCCTAATTTATTCTAAATTTTGGTAATATTTAATTTAAAATATATATTTTTAAAAAACTACCCAACATTATCCCATATAAACAAAACAAGCCACTGCTCCAAAATATAATTTAAATTTTAAATTTCCATATATTTATAAATTTTTTAAATTTGTTACTAATTTTTAAATATATTATAAATATTTCGTTGTAATTATATATTTTTAACACACTTCCCACCATCATAACCTATAAAACGAACATCCAACTCCTAAAATTAATATTTAATTTACATTTAAATTATTATTTATTTTTTATTTATTTCTAAATTTATTACAAATTTATATTATATTAATTTGAAAACTATCAATTTTTTTTAAAACTACTCACCCTAATACCCTATAAAACGAAAATTGCACTGCTAAAATTAAATTTCAATTTAAAATTAAAAATTTAGGGGCCCATTAGGATGGCGGGCGGAAGCACCACCGCCGTGCTGGCGGATGCAAAAAGCACCAGTTACCGTCCGCCCGCCACAGCACACACGCCCGCCCAATTAGGATGCGAAAAGACAGCCAAACACCGCCCGTAAGCCAGCTACGCCCTACGCCATCAAAGTGCGCCCGTCCACGGAGCGGCGCGGCCCAATGGAGACACAACGCCCGACGAAATCACGTACCGCCCGGCCTACAAATTACGATGCCAGAACCAAACAGTTCCCCCGGCTAAGAGACACCGCACGTGAAAGCAAGGCGGAAAACCGAACGCACAGTACGGATAGTAAAGAGGCGGACCCCCGAGCATGAATCCAGCACTGCAGGCCCTCCCCATGCTCTACCTGATGCAGCACCCAGGAGTCAACGCACCGCGGCGACGCAGGTAGGCAGACACACAACAGGGGCACGCAAACAGCGCACACAGCGCAAGGGCGGGAAAACTGTATATGGCCCCCCCCGACAACCCTGCGTGGACACGACACATCCACCACTGCACCCACACATGCGCACAACGCAGAGTCCAACGGCAGCGTAATGCATGCGCCGCACACAAACACAGGGTCACAACCAAACACCACACACACCAGCACCACCCAGAACGCACATGTCACGTGACAGCCCTGCCACAGTCATGTCCCCAACCGGCAATTCACTGTTGCCAACCTGACGTCACACAAGTGACCCGAACATGTCAGTGACGTCACGCCACATTAGGACACACCCCTGTGTGCAAAACACGGCGAAGCACACAGCGGAGGCAACATCACCCAGCAGAATATGGACCCCGTCGGGAAAAGGTACGCCAGTACCACACAGAAACACCGATGCCACCCTGCACCCAATAACAAGACATGCAATACGTAACATCAAAGATACCGGGGACAGACAACAGGTGGGACCAATTATAACACAAGGCCCAACGTATAGCGGAAACGCAGCCTGCTGCCCACACACGGGAGAGGAGACAGCACCGAATGACCTTCCATTCCCACTGTGAAACCACATCCCGACTAAACAAGCCGGAGACAACAGTCATTGCACCAAACAAAGCCCAACACAGGCATGCAGAGGGAAGCGGCCACAGGGCAGATAGCGCATAACACCAAAGAACATTCAGAACGGAAAGAAGAAATGATAACACTCCCCCATGTGGTTCACATGCAAGTTATCTGGAAGGAGTCAGACACCACTGACCTTGACCATTCAGAGAAGCATGTGGGATGAGGGCCCGTGTCCTCCGCACAAGCCAACATAACACAAGTCCTGCCTCCCTACGACCATTACAGAATTCCCAGCAACATCGGAGGTTGCACTCTGCAGACTGCACAGACAGCCGGAGCACGCCACCACAGCGCCCTGCAGCAAAATGGCACTTGCACCACACCTACCCAACTACGCCGGACAGATCAAGCTGTACAAACATAACCTGATACAGATATTGGGATGTGACAATCTGGCCTTGCTGAACGTAAGTTACCGACTAACTTACCGCATCGCATTGTTCAGCTGCGTCATCCCCGTCTCCTACTGTCGGAGGTGTCCCTTCTACTATCCTGTGGAGTTATGTCTCTCCAACCCTTCATGTCCAAGGGCGGACCTGCTACAACTATTCAACCCCCTGGACGCCCACGACAGGGTCTGTTCAGCCTATGGGGGCATGGCGTATGTGGCGACTATCGGACCCACACTGCAATGGGACCACTGTGCCTCCACACGACGGATAATGGATTACAGTTACATCGAATGCCATCCAACATGTCCCATCATGCTCCTACAAGGGACAACTCACGACCAACACCTTGACAGCCACCATCCGCTACATTGGATGGCAACCATGTCCACCACCAATGCCATGGAAGCCCTGCTGGAAGGTATTGCATTCCTGACAACCTGTCAATTCGTCGGGCCCCGTCGCCATGCCCCCAATTGAGCAATGATGTCCCACACTGTACCCATGCTTGGCTTACGCACGGACTAGGCAGTTACCAGTACAACAACTATACCATGCAACCTGCAACTGACACCACAACAACAACTACACTGCCATGACATCTGATACTATTTGGGAAATGCACCCTGTTCCTCATCACATCCAGTAACTCTGCATGAACAGGGGGAGGCAGAGGCATGGGATTTGTGTATGGCAACCACATGGACAGAACTGCACGTACAACCATGCCATGATATGGATCCTGCGCCCATGAACATATGCACCGGTCAGTGGACAGCAATCGTCCTGCTGTAGTATGTGAGAGCTGTCACCACACCTCCCTCTGAACGTCCGTGCCAGGACCTTTGCATGGACACCAAGTGCATCCACCAACAACATGAGCCCAGTGACTGTGACATGGCCAGTACCCACCACATCGCAACAACAAGTGGGACGCCGTTGCATGCACGTAAGCCCATGCCCTGATGTCACCTCCACGCACGTGTGTATTAGTAACTATAGCAGCAAACCTGTAACATGGAACTGAGATGCACTGTGCCCATGATGACAAGCGGACTGGTAGGCTACATGTATACTGTCTGTGTCAAAGTCAGCAGCACCACAGTAATTAGCAAATGTACATTAGCACACCAACGGCTAAGCAGTTGTAACTCTGAAGCCCACATCCCACAGTCAACAACTAATCACTGTACCCCTACACCCTATGCTATGTGTAATCATGCTGAGTATATCCTCCACATGCACTTCGCTGCCAGTAGTGTTCACTATACTGCATCACAGAGGACATAAGTTCCAATACATGGCTTGAAGCAACAGTGTGTCTCTGCTGATTCATTTCACAAGTACGAATGAGAGAGGATGAGAGTGTGTGAAGTACACGGCAGTCGTGAGATTACCATGTAGTCCACTGTCATTGGATGTCAACGCAAATGAGTAGCACAACAGTGGGAGACACACATGTGTCATGTGAAGCGGGAGTTACGCATGGCTCAGGTGGGTGGGTGTGACGGGTAGGTGCGCACATGCAATGTTGAAACACGCTGTGTTGGGAGGACTCAGGAACAGTACATTGGCGCACTCCTGGGAATCTGTAAAGACCACCTGTCTGGTGACGAATGTGAACTCGTGTGTGCACAACAGGCGGGCACACGAACAATGCCGCATCAAGTGTAGACGTCAGCCCACCCTCCGTGGACATGCCGGATACTGCTGCGCGTCCGCCAGGCCCTTGCCAAGGCACTCACATCCCCTGTCGACCTGGTGTATCCCCAACATCGTCCACTTGCACAGGCAATCCAGGGCACGGGATGGCAGTAGAGCATGGTGGGTGAGAGGTCATGGCGCGCTCATCCTTGTCACATCACGCAGGCAACACATCCACAATGTGTAGTATGGCACAAGTCAAATGGAAGTAGTGGGGGACGCACACATCACAAGCAGCAGTGACATCACGGAAGGTGGCTCGCACCATCCCACCCATTGACAATACACCCACACACGTTACATGCCATTGCAACAGAGAAGCCAGCGCGTGCACAAGCAGCTCCAAGCTCGCCCCAGAGAGGCCAAAGAGTGAATGTGTGGGGCCATGAGCTCCAGTTGGACGCGGACTGGCCCGCTAGGGCAGCTACAGCCTCTGTGAGTTGCAGGTGGTGTATCCGGACTGCGGAGCCTGTCATGCATTGTCAATGTTGCCCGGGTCTCGAGTCGGGGCACCACGCATGTGGACGGCGTCCCGCCACTAATTATACCGTGAGACAGACCACTTGTTCAACTGGACCCACACATACACTCCTTGGCCTCTCTGGGGCGAGCTTGGAGCTGCTTGTGCATGCGCTAGCTTCTCATGTGCAAATGCATATTGGTGTGAGCGAGGGGAGGCCATGAGGACAGTGTTAAAGATAACTGTTTGACTTACAGTTAGTTTAAGGAATGCCCCTGATGTGGTCAGAAAAAGACATGTCTCGTGTGTATTGCAACTAGTAGATAAGTCGATGACCTTCCCATGTCTTGCATGTAGCCCCGCACCTAGCCCCGCACACTCGACACATCAAAAAGAGTACCAGCACCACATACTTCCCATTCGAAGCACTGACTGGGGGTGACAACCATTGGACAGTCTTGTGTAGTCCACCCACGCGTACATGTGGGCCCTCCATGATCCATGTCACCTGCGGCAAAGTGATGTCATGGGCAATGACGGAAGTGAGCAGAGCTGTCTGCCCCACGCACAGACGGTGCATCAGCTCAACAGACCCAGCACTGAGTGCAGCAGGGGTCACATGTGCAGGGGCAGTTGTGCCTGGTGTGAATGCACATGCACATAGACAGCACATCGAGCAATGTGTAGCCTGCCCACATCTACTGTCCATTGTCAGGCTGACCTAGAAAAAGATCACAAGGCAACACATCTGTGTTGGTGTACCCACTGTGACCAACACTGTGCAACCATCAGCGTACTCGCCCTGTGCATGGCCCACCCCGCAACGAAGGTCACATTCAGTGCCACTATCTCTCACACACATCCCTATCACGAGTCATGGTGTGTCCAATCGACAGTGCAGAGTAAGCGCTCATCCGGGGGGTCCTGAACAGGAGACACATGTAACCCACTAGGCAGTCTGTGTCGGCACCTACTGGCATTGTGCAGTCAATGTGCAGGCCAGGCCTGCTGGGACTGAGAAGGGCAGCATGGCCCCAGCCTGACTTCCACACGACCGACAAGTGCACTGAGACCTGCATTGCCAATTGTCTGTGTCACTGGATGTCTGACATGAAGTTGCCATGTACCACCACTCGGGAGGGACAGACAGGTCAAAGCGCCCGAGAGCTCACAAACCCATGCCACCTGCAGCCAGCATGGTGAGCAGTGCATGTTTGTACTCCACAGGCTCTGACTCATAGTGCTGAGGAGCAACGACATGTGTGTCCCCCACATGCACACCCACACACACTGCAGTTGTCTCTCACACACAACTTTCGCAAGGAATAGCCATGTGCAGTGTGCGTGGAGCACGGAATCCAGGTTCTCCAGCTCCTCGCCGGTGAGTGGACCTGGACATGTCCTCAGCGTCATCCACGTGTAGGTGGAGTGGTGGCAGCAGCAGGTGTCGTCGAGGGGTGCCAGGCTGCAGTGCCAGGTAGCTGTGGTTATGCCTGTCCCACTCACACACACATATTACCCCCTGGGGCCGTTTCAGTGGGTACAAGCTGCTGCGATTCGTGTACCATGTCTGGCAGCTTCAATTGCAGACGTTGGCCTGCTCCCAGCTGGCCATGGACGCCTACCTCCACAGTGGAACACGCAGGGTGCAACCGCGAGGGTCATTGGAGTTGCCCGTAAGGGCCTGGCCCATGCCGGGTACAGTCCGCTGATGCCATGTGCACCACACAGTATAATGTGCGCAATGCCTCTGCAGGTGTGGCCATGATTTGCGTGTGGGTGCAGGTCCACAATGGACAGGGCCACAACATGCTGTGTGCATAGGCAGGGACGGCCAGTGCTCAGCCTCCACATGTATGTAGGAACATCATCATGTACACATTGGCATGGGAGCATGGGATATGCATATGCACACACATGCCATCTTTCACTATGTACATCTGCCACTTGGCACGTGCAATGTTACGTGTCACTTGTGATGTGTAGTTGCAAGCACACAGCCGTGTTGGCATGGGGCTGTCAATGTGTACACCTGTCAATGTTTCTGGAGGTGTGATCCGTACAGTGCTGTACATAGGGTGCAGTAGGGACATCAATGACTGTCTCATATCCCCTCGTGCCACAGGTCCCAATTGTTTTGGCCGCTCAGCCTGTGTCCATAGCGTTGTTGGTGTGTGCCCTACACACCCAGCCTCGGAAGCAGTGTGATGCACAGCAGCTAGTCATGTTGCCGTGGTGGTGCAGTTTACCGAATATGCAGTCTGTTACCATCAGCATGCCTTACAAGTTGTTAAGGCCTAACTCCCCATGTGCATGTTCATAGCAATGGTGTGTGTCACTGCCCATTGCTATTGGCAGGGGACCTGTGTACGTGTATTGTGGCTGTGCTGTCCCTACTTGTCAGCCGTTCTGTCATTCAATTGCCTGCTCAGTCATTTATGTTTTGTGTATGTGAATATGCCATGTGGCGTGTTGCTTTGACATGTGTTCACTTCCATCTTTCCTAGGCGGAGACCAAACATTCATCGCCCCTACCAATTGCTGTCAGACATGGTGGATGTGGAGGTCATCCGCAAAATATCGTCTGGACCGACCCACCCTGCATCGCCTATGTGCCTTGTTGGAACCCCACCTCCGTCCTCGCAGGGTGTATCCAACAGCATTCACCCCCACGGCTAAGGTGATGGCTGCACTGCATTTCTTCGCCACTGGGTCATTCCAGCACACAGTGGGCAGTGGAGGTGGGATGTCCCAACCCATGTTCAGCATGGTGCTCAGGGATGTACTGTCAGCCATGATGCTGTACAGGAACAGATACATCCGCTTCCCCAGGGCTCGTGAATTGGCGGCAGTGAAGGGTGCATTCTATGCTCTTGGACGAATCCCCCACGTCATTGGTGCAATAGACTGCACCCATGTTGGCCTTGTTGCACCACAGGCCACCGAGCACCTCTACCGCAACCGGAAGCACACGCACTCCCTGAATGTGCAAGTGGTGTGCCTTGCGGACATGGTGATTACACACGTGTGTGCGAAATTCCCAGGATCGGCCCATGACGCGCACATCATGCGCAACAGCATCCTACCACGTCTGATGACCAATCTGCAACTGGACCGTGGCTGGATTGTTGGTGAGTATGTGGAGTAGTGTAGCGTGCTGGCTGTGCGATGCTGTCTTGTGTCCAGTTGGAATTGCAACGGTTCTCTGTGTCCCTCACACCCAGGTGACTCTGCTTACCCGAATGGACCCTGGCTGCTCAGCCCATTACGACGTCCTGGGAGCCCAGCTGATGTCCGCTACAATGAGGCACATGGGAGGACCAGACGTGTGGTTGAGTGGACCTTTGGCCTCCTCAAGTCCAGGTTCAGATGCCTGGACCGCACCGGGGGCGCACTGGCATACTCCCCACAGAAGGTCTGCCAGATAATTGTGGCTTGCTGCATGCTGCACAATCTGGCGATCCGCAAGCAGATCCCCCTAATTGTGGATGACGGAGATCAACCAGGGCCCCAGCCTGCACACCAGGACAGCTCCAGTGAAGAGGACAGTGGAGAGGATGAAGCTGTGAATGTGCGTCAGCAGCTCATCGCCCGCTACTTCACTTGACGGTGAGTGACCATGTACGACGGCTGATGTAGCTGTAGTTGTGCAGGTGTATGTGTGCTCTGTTACGGGGGCCTTTTGTTCACTGAGTGCTGTGTGTCAATGGTCCATGTCCAGGTTGGTATGCCACTGTCAGTGGCTGTAGCATTGTGCCCTGTTGCTCTGTGAGATGTGTGTGCATTGCTTGTAGTTGGTGACAAGTACTGTGTGATGAGTGTGTGACACACTCATTGAATGTACTCTTGTTCTGTTTTTCACCCCTAGGTCCCTGCAGCCTCTCCTGTCCCATCGACATGCCACACAGCAGATGCATTTCTGCTCATGGTGGCGATTGCACATCGTGGAATAAACTCAGGACACATTAAGCCGATTGTGATCAAGGTGTATTTATTAACAGCGGTGACATGTGATTGTGTGCAAGGTGATGACAAATGTGGTGCATGCTGTGACAATGAGTTGACGGTCATGGCTGCGTGATGGTCAAGGTGTACCCATGGAGTTCTATGTCCCCAGTCCAACAGACACATGCCATTCACATGGCAGTGTGGGGTAGGATCGTATTACAAGTCAATGCAGTAGGTGGTCAAGGTGGCTGGCTGACTCACTGGCGTTTGGTGCGGGCGAAGTCCTCTCTGGACACCTGTTTCCTCTTCGGACGGCCCCTTCCACGTTTGGTAGGGGGGGTGTTGATGTTCCGCTGGTGTTCGTTGAGGAGTGCTCACTCGCTGTGGATGCAGGGGAACGCGATGCTGCACGAACCTGCGCCACAGCAGGTGGTGGCGGAGGTGGTGTTGCTGGCCTTGCTTGTGCCCTCCCCCCCACCACCAGCTGGCCCATGAGGGCCGCAATTTGGGCAATATGGGCGTCCATGGACCTCAACACCGCAAGGACCTCCCGCGTGTCGCTTGCCGACCTGGCCCATTCGCCTTGGGCCTCTTCATAGGCCCCAAGGACTCTGTCGATTGGCGGCAGGGCTTGGCTCCCAGGCACAGTTGGCGTTGGCCTGGCCCTGCTCCTCCTACCAGTACTGCTGCCACCGACCTGCCCACTAGCCACATTGCTCACCACAGTCCTCGCTCTGGCTCCCAGGGTGGAGCCCGACGGCCGTGCCGACCCTTGCGCAGGGGCTGTGGCGAGGGATGGCGTGGTGGTGGTGGTTGCGGTGGTGGTGGTGGTTGCGGCGGTGGTGGTGGCCGCAACGGCTGTGGCAGCAGGGGTCTGTGACTGGTCAGCAGCCCTGGGTGATGTGTTGGTGGGCAGGAGGGGCCCTGGGGAGCGGTTGTGCCCTGCCACTCCAGATGGGCCTGCTGGGTGGTCCGTGTCCGGAGAGGTGTCCAGCTCCTCTACATCCGTGAGTCCGGGTTGGGGGCTTGCGGACTGGCTGTGCTGGCTGCTGTCACCCTCTCCAGCATCCAGCAGTTCGGCACCTGTGGGGAGAATGAGATGGGTCATTGTGTTGCACCTAGCAAAGTATGTATTGGTTGTCTGACATTCACAGTTCGTGCACTGTCGTGCACAGGTTTCCCAATGGCGTGTGTGTGGATGTACGATGTGTGTATGCGTGGGCTAGGCAATGGGTCTGTGTGATGTGGACATGTGGCATGGGACAGATTAGCAATGCCGATGGGTGTGTGTTGCTATGCTCCTACATTTTGTGGCTCGTGTGTATGCGTGCTCCAGGACCATCGACAATGTTGGGTTGAACGATGGTTTAGGGGAGGGATGGAACGCTTAGGTACGCTGATGCCAAAGGGGGTACAGCCCCCTAAACGCTCTTGGGTTGAAATATGCTTTTGGGGTACATGCTGTGGGTAATGGGTGCAGAACGTGACATGTGTTCTGGCAACGTGACAGTGCATAGACAAAGGTGTGTGTCTGTCTCACATGGCCAGAATATCTGCTGACTGTTATCATTCATGGACATCACATTGGTAGCAATGTTGTGAGTTCGTGCTTGTTGTGTGCCACACGATGTATTGCAGATGGGCCAATTCCTTTGTGTGCGTGCTGCCCTGGTACATGTGCATCAGTGCTGTGCTCTTGGGGTGTTGACTATATTATGTGTGTCGTTACTCGCAGTGTGACGTGCGCTTCGGTCACTGCAGCCACTTGATTTGTCATGGGCAGGTATCTTTGCATGTCTACTGTATGAGGGCCAGCTGTTCGGATGTCATACCTTTCATGACATTGTGGCTGTGAGATGAGATGGATGATATGTTGAATGTGCATTGTGTGCCTGTGTGTTTCATGGGTCCAGTTGTCTTTGTGTGCAATATTGTGGTTCCAAGCTGGTACTTCTAGTAAGGTCTGTCTTACATGGGCGTTGTTGTGCGATGTGTGGGTGACAGGCAGTAAGGACTACATGGACAAGACTTCGATGGTGTTGCTGATGTGTGTGATGGGTGGCACAGTGCATGCCGTGTGGGTCTGTACTCCAGTGGGACTTGTGCATGCAGACGTGGCTCCTTGGGTGTTGCTGTATCTGTGATGGGTCATGTGGGGTATGACTCTGTAATACATGTCCGTGTGCACATTGGTCACATGATTGTGACTGGGAGCAGTGCTGCGTGTTCCTCTGCTACGTGACATGTCCCATGTGTCAGTCGTAGTACAGTCCTCATGCCTACAGACACCCCGCCCTGTACAGTTTCCCACCTACAGGTTGTTTTTGAGTGCGCAATGCAATGGATGCCACATGGTGCTGGGAGGGAGGGGTGCTCCACCTTGCTGGTCTGTGGGAGTGGGGGCCTGGTGGGTGTTGTACTTCAGCTGTCCCCCTCCGACCCACTGACTTTGTGTTCCGGCTACTTACCTGTTACTTGTTGGTTACTGCAGCTGTGCCTGACACATGGATGTGGGGAGTGCTCCACCTTGCTGCGCTGTGGGAGTGGGGGCCTGGTGGGTGTTGTACTTCAGCTGTCCCCCCTCCGACCCACTGACTTTGTGTCCCGGCTACTTACCTGTTACTTGTTGGTTACTGCAGCTGTGCCTGACACATGGGTGTGGGGAGTGCTCCACCTTGCTGCGCTGTGGGAGTGGGGGCCTGGTGGGTGTTGTACTTCAGCTGTCCCCTCTCCGACCCACTGACTTTGTGTTCCGGCTACTTACCTGTTACTTGTTGGTTACTGCAGCTATGGCTGACACATGGGTGTGGGTGTGGGGAGTGCTCCTTCTGGCGCTTCTGGAGTACAGGGGGACCTGGTGGGAGTTGCGGTGCTGGCTGACTGTACACATGCCCCCATGGTTTTGTTAGTTGGTAGCTTTGGGCTGAGTGTGTGTGAGTGTCTGTTGCATGTGTGGGTGATGTCTTGTGTATTGTGTACTGGACATGGGGGTGTTTGTCCCTAGGAGCTATGGCATGGTGGTAGTGCATGTGATTACATAGTGGTGTGCTGGTATACGTTTGTTTGTACTTACCAGCCTCCACTCCCCTGGTAATCCGGTGAGGATCTCCGGATGTATGATGACTCGCACCTTCTCCTCCCACGCCTTGAAGGTCTTGAATAGCGCGGGATTCCCTCCGCCAGTCCTGGCAGCCAGCTCTCGATTTTTGGTCTCCTTCTTCTTGACCACGCTTTTGAGGTCGTTCCACCTTTTGTTAATTTCTCCTCTGTTGCGTGGAACGTTCCCGACTGCATTGACCTGGTCTACGATCCTGCTCCACAACCGGTTTCTGGTGGATAGTGGTGTCTGTTGGACCTGGTTGCCATAGATTTGTGGGTGCACCTTGACGATCTCGTCGACCATGACCGTCAACTCGGTGGCAGTGAACTTGGGCATTCTGTGTGGTGCCATGGTGTGTGTTTTGGTGTTTGTGGTGCTGGTGCGGTGTGTGGTGTGTGATGTGCAGGGGGTTTGTGTTGCCGGTGTTTGGTGGTGGTGGTGGTGGTGATGGGTGTGATGGGTGCGTGTCTGTGGTGTGCTGCTGTCCTTTCTGTCTCGCTGTGTTGTGTGCTTTCGTCCTCAGTTTGTAATGTTGCAGGGGGTTGTGGTCTGTGAAGGGGCTGGTTTTGTACTTACCTATGTGGGTGTGTCATGATGGTCTGTTGTTTTCAGGTGTGTTGTGGCTGGTGTTCTGGGATTTGTAGTTGATTTGTTTGTCCAGGGGGGGTGTTTCAGGGATGTGTACTGTGTTTGGGTTTTTGTGCGTGGGTTGCTGTGTGGACTTGTTAGCCATGTTGTGTGTGTTTGTTTTCGTCAGCGGATGGTTTCTGTGCATGGACGTGGCCGCCAGGGCTTCCGCCGTGTCCATTTTCGTCACTGTTGTATGCGCTGGCGGGCGGTGTATTTGTGGATTTCCCGCGCTCATGTCGGTACGATCCTAATTTAACGGGCGGTGTCTCGGTCGTCAGGGCGGGCGGTTTTGGCTTGTCGTGCGTCTTTCCGTCCGTGGCGGGCGGATGGCCTTGGACTCGGACATGGGCGGGCGGTTTTTTCTGTTTATTTTCCGCCTCCGGCGGTTTTCGGTTCGCGGCATCGTAATTGCTCGGTCGGTATTCAGACGGTGTAGGCGGGCAGATTTTCGCCACTGTGGTTGTTGGCGGATTTTTCTCCGCCCGACATCGTAATGGACACCTTACTTTTTGTTTTAATAAATATTTTCTCAATTTTTTAAATTATTTAATATAAAATATATATTTATAAAATACTCCCCACCCTTATCCCCTACATAGCCAACATACCACAACTAAAATTAATTATCAAATTTAAATTAAAAAATTAATTTCCTAATTTTTATGAATAAATGATAAATTTGGAATATTTTTACTTTATATTTATTTTAAAATAAATATTTTTAAAACACTACCCACCCTTATCCCCTTTAAACCCAACATCCCACTACTAAAATCATATATAAAATTTACATTTATATATAAAATTCCTATTTTTTTAAATAAATTATAAATTTGTAAAAAATTTAATTAATATTTATTTTTACTAAAATATTTTTAAAACACTCCCCACCCTTATCCCCTATTAACCCAACTTCCGCTCCTAAAATTATATATAAAATTTAAATTTAAATATAAATTTCCTATTTTTTATTAATAAATTATAAATTTGTAAAAAATTTACATAATATTTATTTTTAAATTAATATTTTTAAAACACTCCCCACCCTTATCCCCTATAAACCCAGCATCCCGCTCCTAAAATTATATATAAAATTTCCTTTACAATTTAAATTATTTAAAATATTAAAAAAAACATTTTTAATACATTATAAATAACATATTTAAACACTAAGGGGCCCATTACGATACCCGGCGTAAAAAAATCCGCCAGGCATGAAAGCGGCAAAAATCCGCCCGCACACACCGTCTGAACACCGACCACGCCATTACGATGACACAAACCGAAAACCGCCATCGGCGGAAAAATCACACAAGATACCGCCCGCCATCGTCCGAGTCGGAGTCAAACCGCCCACCACGGACGGAAACACGCACGACAACACAAAACCGCCCGCCCTCACGGCCGACACACCGCACGTGAGATTACGATCACACCGCCATGAGCGCGGGAAAACTACAAATATACCGCCCGCCAGCGCAAACAACGCCGATGAGAATCGACACGGCAGAAGCCATGGCGCCCACGTCCCTGCACAGAAACCATCCGCTGACAAAAACAATCGCACACAACATGGCCAACAAGTCCACACAGCAAGGCACGCACAAATACACAAGCACAGTACACATCCCGAAAACACCCCCTGGACAAACAAAAACTACAAAGGCCAGAACCCCAGACACAACACACCTGAAAACAACAGACCATGAGGACACACCCACATAGGTAAGTACAAAAGCAGCACTCCCACAGACCACAACCCCTTGCAACATTGCAAACTAGAGAGGAGAGGAGAGGACACAGTGACACAGCAAGGACAGCAGCACACCACAGAAACGCACACATCACAACCACCACCACCACCACCACCACCAAACACCGGCACCACAAACCCCCTGCACATTACACAACACACACCGCACCAGCACCACAAACACCATGGCACCACAAAGAATGCCCAAGTTCACGCCCATTGAGCTGACGGTCATGGTCGACGAGATTATCAAGGTGCACCCACAAATCTATGGGAACCTGGTCCAGCACACACCACTAGCCACCAGAAACAGAATGTGGAACCGGATCGTAGACCAGGTCAATGCAGTCGGGACCCTGCCCAGGAACAGAGTTGAAATAAACAAACGGTGGAATGACGTCAAGAGCCTGGTCAAGAAGAAGGAGAGCAAGAACAGAGAGCTGGCTGCCGTCACTGGCGGAGGGAATCCCGCGCTCTTCAAGACCTTCAAAGCGTGGGAGGAGAAGGTGCGAGTCATTATACATCCGGAGATCCTCGCCGGATTAGCAGGGGGAGTGGAGGCTGGTAAGTACAAACTAATGTATACCAGCACACCGCTATGTACTCACATGCACTACCACCATGCCACAGCTCCCAGGGACAAACACCCCCATGTCCAGCACACAATACACAACACATCACACACACATGCAACAGACACCACCACAGATGTTAAAACATGTATAAAGTTTATTTAGCTTACGTTAAAAACATTTCAAATAAAGATTTAATAGACAAATTGAATATACAAATTAGCATCATAATAGACAGACACAAATCATATAAATCACAAGGAAAACGAATTAATATCAGACAAGTTCAATTCATTCATGTAAACATAAATAGAAAAGTGGTGGCAAAACGAAAGATCTTCTCAACGCGCGTTTCGGCACACAAGCGCCTTCATCAGGAGGGCCACGACCTTATCCTATAGAACAAATAAAACCATATAAAAACCACACAAATCTTTAAAACACACTGAGTTCTCTGATTCAAAAAAAGGGGCTATTTCATTATCGATGAACTTTAATTCAAATTGCGACATGTAAATGTTCGCCACTGATGGTGCTACTGTCGCTCCCATGCTGACTCCTCTAATTTGTTTGAACAGATTGTTGCCAAACTCAAAAGTGTTTTCTGTTAAAACCATATTAAGACAATCAAGCACAAAGGATTTGGGGCATGGAATCTTATGGACATCTATAAACCAAGAAACTGCTTGTATTGCTTCCATCTGAGGGATGTTACTGTATAATGATTCTATGTCTAGAGTCACTAAGGTTTCTTGGTTTGGATTGAACAATAGATGTTCTACTTTCTTGATCATATCTCCTGTGTCTTTGATGTATGATGGGGTCATAGACATGTATGGGCGCAGCCACAGATCAACATATCTCGATAGCGCTTCAGTGACCGATCCAATGGTGGACACAATTGGGCGAAAAGGTGGATCTAAAAGATGTTTATGTATTTTAGGAAGTCCATATACACATGGCATTTTTCTTTTGGAGCTATTGAGATACTCATGTTCTTTTTTATTTATCTCACCCTTCTGTAAGGCTATAGTAGATAGATGTTTAATTTTTAGACTAACTCTGTTAGTAGGGTCTAATGTCGTTTTAATGTAGAATGGTTGATCATTCAAGAGGGTTAACATTTTGTGTTCATAAGTAGTAGTATCTAGGACAACAATGCCTCCACCTTTATCACAGCTTTTGATAGTGAATGTCTTATTCTGTGCCAGGGAATTGAGGCATGCAAATTCTTCCTTATTTAAGTTGTATCTAGGTTTAGGAATGAAGCGAGTGGCTTGATCAAGTCGCTTCAAAACCACCTGTTCAAAAATTGCTACTTCTGGGCCTATCTGATCCAAAGAAGGAGTAAAAGTAGATTGGACAGATAAGCTAGTATTCGTCAATGAAACAGAAACTGTATTCGATTCATTAATGAAAAATTTCTTTAACCTGATTTTACGAAAAAATGACAAAACATCTGTATATAATTCAAATTTGTCGGTGTAGGAATGAGGAACATACGATAACCCTTTTGATAGTAGACTAAGACAAGCAGGGTCTAGCACTTCTGAAGACAAATTAAAGATAGGGATGGTGTCTTTTATCTCCAATACTGTCTGTTCCTGGTCTCTAACAAGTGCTGGTTGTCTACTTGAACATATTGATGTTGGTGTTGGTAATTTCCTCGTGATTGTGCTTGAAACTGAACTCGTTGTCGCCCTCTGCGTGTCCCTCGCTGGGCTAAAAAAGGCTGGTATTGTGGATTGTAAGGACGGCTTGGTCTAGATGGTTCATAAAACTGGACTGTACTCCCGTATTATGTATACCTGGATATTTTATAAAATATTCTATGGGATTCTTGTACTAAGATCTGTCTTTTCCAACTATTGCAGATCCACCACTATTGATCCTTTAGTACAATCTGCATTGTATGTACTTGTGTCTGCAGTCTTATCCATATATAGTAAGTTTGTATTGTACTCTTATATTAGTATGAGATACTGTCTATTATTCACAGATAGTCACCCTTACTAGATAGTTTTGGGTATATATTTCATGGCTACTATCCTTCTTTTTTCCTTTTTCTCTTTATTCTTTGTTATAATTTGCTTTTATATGGGGTGACTTTCACAGTTTATGTTTCGCTTTTCGTCACGGGGCTTTTTGGCATACACAGGGTAAAATGTATTATTTAGATCAGAGAACTCAGTGTGTTTTAAAGATTTGTGTGGTTTTTATATGGTTTTATTTGTTCTATAGGATAAGGTCGTGGCCCTCCTGATGAAGGCGCTTGTGTGCCGAAACGCGCGTTGAGAAGATCTTTCGTTTTGCCACCACTTTTCTATTTATGTTTACATGAATGAATTGACCTTGTATGATATTAATTCGTTTTCCTTGTGATTTATATGATTTGTGTCTGTCTATTATGATGCTAATTTGTATATTCAATTTGTCTATTAAATCTTTATTTGAAATGTTTTTAACGTAAGCTAAATAAACTTTATACATGTTTTAATATAATTTACTTGTGTTCACACTGAGTTCTTCTCATCATGATTGTGTTTTTCGTATGAGTTGTTGAATCATTTGAACCGTTTTGACTGCCTAGGGATTGTTGCTTTCAAGTGTATTATTGCCCTGCCCTAGGAGATCTAGAGCAATTTGCAGGGGGTCCTAGATATATGCATAGATTTACCCACAGCCTGTCTGTGTGGGACTGTTTCTTTTTGTTTATCAGTCTTGATATTTTTGTGTCCATTTTATCTAGTGTATTGCCATTAATTCTTAAATTGTCCCCTCACCATCTTCACACTCTGTGTTTTCTTTCTTTTTTCTCTGTTTATAATTTTCAGATTCAGTTTCTTGAGTTTTAGTTTTTCACTATCATCTGTTCCCTCTTTGCATTATACAGCTTTGTTATTCATTACACAAAGCCTAAACCTGATTATGGAATCACTTAAGACATTCAGTTTTACGGACGAAGAATTTGCCCTTCTTGTAGGCACTAGTAACTCTTTCAGTAACATCTCACATACTTCAGTCCAAAACAATGATGACTCCATCAAATTATTAAATCTCAAAAAGAAAATTAAGAGAATAGAGGCCCATGGAGACTTCATGCTAGAGTACCTAAAGGCAGGAGTGATACCACAAGGACTGAGAGTCCGTAACATTCCTGGCCTTTTGTAGAATTTAGGAAATTCCTTGAGAAGTGGAGTATGATATCTAACAGATGTTCACGAGATCTGATGATACTTATTATAGAAACAGCGAAAGAACTGCTCTCCTCTCTAAAAAACGAACTATTAGAATCAGAAGAAAAAATCAAGAAATCAAATACGCTAGAAGAGTCTAAGAAGAAATTAGAAGAAGTAGAAAAAGAGTTATCCTCTTTTTCAAACTATCTTATTAAACGTAAAACAGACAAATTACAAAAAGATTTACGTTATTATTCTGTAGAGAAGATCTACCCATATTTGAGTGAAAACTTTTACAAACAAAGTCACCAACCTAATGAATACAATCCTAGAGCACAACAAGTAAGAACCTTTTCAGATACTTCTGATTCGGAAGGGAAAACAATAACCAGTTTTATGAACCATCTAGACCAAGCCGTCCTTACAATCCACAATACCAGCCTTTTTAGCCCAGCGAGGGACACGCAGAGGGCGACAACGAGTTCAGTTTCAAGCACAATCACGAGGGAATTACCAACATCAACATCAATATGTTCAAGTAGACAACCAGCACTTGTTAGAGACCAGGAACAGACAGTATTGGAGATAAAAGACACCATCCCTATCTTTAATTTGTCTTCAGAAGTGCTAGACCCTGCTTGTCTTAGTCTACTATCAAAAGGGTTATCGTATGTTCCTCATTCCTACACCGACAAATTTGAATTATATACAGATGTTTTGTCATTTTTTCATAAAATCAGGTTAAAGAAATTTTTCATTAATGAATCGAATACAGTTTCTGTTTCATTGACGAATACTAGCTTATCTGTCCAATCTACTTTTACTCCTTCTTTGGATCAGATAGGCCCAGAAGTAGCAATTTTTGAACAGGTGGTTTTGAAGCGACTTGATCAAGCCACTCGCTTCATTCCTAAACCTAGATACAACTTAAATAAGGAAGAATTTGCATGCCTCAATTCCCTGGCACAGAATAAGACATTCACTATCAAAAGCTGTGATAAAGGTGGAGGCATTGTTGTCCTAGATACTACTACTTATGAACACAAAATGTTAACCCTCTTGAATGATCAACAATTCTACATTAAAACGACATTAGACCCTACTAACAGAGTTAGTCTAAAAATTAAACATCTATCTACTATAGCCTTACAGAAGGGTGAGATAAATAAAAAAGAACATGAGTATCTCAATAGCTCCAAAAGAAAAATGCCATGTGTATATGGACTTCCTAAAATACATAAACATCTTTTAGATCCACCTTTTCGCCCAATTGTGTCCACCATTGGATCGGTCACTGAACCGCTATCGAGATATGTTGATCAGTGGCTGCGCCCATACATGTCTATGACCCCATCATACATCAAAGACACAGGAGATATGATCAAGAAAGTAGAACATCTATTGTTCAATCCAAACCAAGAAACCTTAGTGACTCTAGACATAGAATCATTATACAGTAACATCCCTCAGATGGAAGCAATACAAGCAGTTTCTTGGTTTATAGATGTCCATAAGATTCCATGCCCCAAATCCTTTGTGCTTGATTGTCTTAATATGGTTTTAACAGAAAACACTTTTGAGTTTGGCAACAATCTGTTCAAACAAATTAGAGGAGTCAGCATGGGAGCGACAGTAGCACCATCAGTGGTGAACATTTACATGTCGCAATTTGAATTAAAGTTCATCGATAATGAAATAGCCCCTTTTTTGAATCAGTACGGCTATGGTCTAGATATATCGATGATATTTTTTTCATTTGGTCTGACTCTGAAGATAAGCTTGAGGAATTTCTATCTTGGCTCAACTTAAAAGATATTAATTTAAAATTTACAGCACATACCAGTAAACATCAAGTAGAATTTTTAGACATTTTGATCAGGTTATCAATAGGTCACTTGGAAGTAGATCTGTTTACCAAACCCACGGCTAGAAACACTTTGTTACATTTTGAGAGTTATCACCCCAGAACACAGAAGCAAAGTATTCCTTTCGGGCAGTTCTTGAGACTGCGCCGCAATTGCACCAATCTAAATGACTATGATTCTCAATCATTACTAATGAAGGCTAAGTTCATAGCCAGAGGATATCCTCATCGACTGGTGAGAGATGCCTTTAAACGAGCCAGGTTTTATGACAGAGATTATCTGTTAAAACCTAAGAACCCAGAAAAACCTGATCAATTGGTATGTATTACCAAACACTCCACGATGGATGAACAAGTAAAACAGATAATCAATGCCAATTGGCATATACTTAATAGTGATCCTGAACAATCATTCAAACTTAAGAAACCTCTATTCGCCCATAGACGAAATAGAAACATCAAAGATATAGTCACACGATCATGGTTCAACTCTAGTCCTCCTTTTGTACAAAAAACTATTGAGGGCAGTTTGCCAGTTAAACGGTACCTTTAAATGCCTCCATCCGAATTGCAAAGCTTGTGAGGGGGCCATAGAAGGGCACACTTTGATTTACAACGGTTTCACTATTAATTCCAAATCTATGAGTAATTGTAAAACTCACAATGTGATCTACCTACTTATATGCCCTTGTAATTTTGGGTATATTGGGGAGACATCAAGGGCAGTCGCCACTCGACTGACAGAACATCGCTCTGCGATTCGTACTAAAAAACTAAATGCCCCGATGGTTAAACATTTCCTAGAACTCAATCACAATGCCAATGATATTAAATGGCACATATTGGAAAAAATTAGTATTTTGGATGAGAACAGACATGAGGAAATTCGGAAAAAACGAGAGGTTTACTGGATATTCACTCTCAACACACATAGACAGGGACTAAATAGTGATTTGCCATGGGAGAATGCTATACGATTTAATAATTCTTGATCCATTCTTATTGTTTCTATTTTGCTATCGCTACTGAAGTAATTACAAAATGTCCGATATCTATCGGGTATTCAAGCTGCCTAGAATTATTAAAGCTATTGAGTCTGTCTTCCAGTTTTATCATTACGTATACACGCATACGTGATTACGTTGACAGTCCAACTGTCTTTAAAACTCTCAATATGGAAGCTGCTCAGTTCACGGCATGGCGTCCATAGACCACTGATCCCGCCGCTTTGAGGTAAGCCACTCCGCCTGACACTTAGCACCGTCGTACTTCCTTATATATTCTAGACAACTATATTCTTCATCACTAGATTACGTTGAACTTGAATCCATTTTCTTCCAGAGTTACGCGGACATAGTCGCGAGCCATTACGGGCATTTGTTTGTTACCCTCTGTAGCAAGTATGGATTCCATTATCGTTTAAAGGCGTCCGTCCACAATATCTTACTTTCCAGTCTCTCTTGCAGGTAATTCCGCCTTATCTCGTGTAACCGCTATTATGTCTATTTCTTAGAGAACTAGTTTTGCTACTATTGAGATATATACCTCTTAGAAATTCACTATCTTTTAGCGCTATGTGGTCCTTGTTTGTGAGTGTTCTTGAGGGTGTTATCCATCTATCCTTAACATAGTAGGGTTAACATGCTTATTGAGGGGTGCCCGCTATTGATTCTTTACTTCATTAGCTGATGTGCAGATAATTCTGTTACAATTTTTAACACAGCCAATATGTCCATTCATTAGATGATCTGATTTGTTATTATCCATAGTTTCGTTTTATAAGAATTCTTTGTTTTTTTTTATTGTTTTGTCACTCTCCCACTTTATAAGACTGCATGATCACCTTGGGGTGCCTTACACGAGTATGGACTATTCTAGCCGGTGTGTAGGCAACCCCGGTATACATTATAATATTGTTAGATTGTTAGTTTTTCCTAACCCATTATATAATTAGATCTGATTTCAGCGAATGATGCACGTTATAGGATTCTTTTATCCTTTTTCTTTGCAGAGCTACGTAGACCTAGTCGCGAGCTTCTTCTTTTTATCGTGGTGGCTTTTCAGCCCCATATCCCATTCACGGATCTTTCAACTGACGTAGAGACATCAACCATTATCTATCTCTTGGTTTTTGAATTTCCTGTGCCCGATAAGTGCTATATTAATATCCATGAATACAGTAAGTTATCACTGGACTGTACTCCCGTATTATGTATACCTGGATATTTTATAAAATATTCTATGGGATTCTTGTACTAAGATCTGTCTTTTCCAACTATTGCAGATCCACCACTATTGATCCTTTAGTACAATCTGCATTGTATGTACTTGTGTCTGCAGTCTTATCCATATATAGTAAGTTTGTATTGTACTCTTATATTAGTATGAGATACTGTCTATTATTCACAGATAGTCACCCTTACTAGATAGTTTTGGGTATATATTTCATGGCTACTATCCTTCTTTTTTCCTTTTTCTCTTTATTCTTTGTTATAATTTGCTTTTATATGGGGTGACTTTCACAGTTTATGTTTCGCTTTTCTTCACGGGGCTTTTTGGCATACACAGGGTAAAATGTATTATTTAGATCAGAGAACTCAGTGTGTTTTAAAGATTTGTGTGGTTTTTATATGGTTTTATTTGTTCTATAGGATAAGGTCGTGGCCCTCCTGATGAAGACGCTTGTGTGCCGAAACGCGCGTTGAGAAGATCTTTCGTTTTGCCACCACTTTTCTATTTATGTTTACATGAATGAATTGACCTTGTATGATATTAATTCGTTTTCCTTGTGATTTATATGATTTGTGTCTGTCTATTATGATGCTAATTTGTATATTCAATTTGTCTATTAAATCTTTATTTGAAATGTTTTTAACGTAAGCTAAATAAACTTTATACATGTTTTAATATAATTTACTTGTGTTCACACTGAGTTCTTCTCATCATGATTGTGTTTTTCGTATGAGTTGTTGAATCATTTGAACCGTTTTGACTGCCTAGGGATTGTTGCTTTCAAGTGTATTATTGCCCTGCCCTAGGAGATCTAGAGCAATTTGCAGGGGGTCCTAGATATATGCATAGACAGACACCACCACACACAGCCCAAACCGAACAACTGTAAGATACGTGGGGACATGTGTACACTCAGCCAGCCACGTAACCACCAACAGGTCCCCAAGTATGCCAGAAGCGCCACAACGAGCACCCACCACACCCATGTGTCCGCCATTGCTGCACTAACCGACAAGTAACAGGTAAGTGGCAGGAACACAAAGTGCAGTGGGTGGGAGGGTGGACAGCCCAAGTACAACACACACCAGGCCCCTAGTCCCACAGCACAGCAAGGAGGAGCATCCCCCACACCCCACAGCCACGTGTCAGCCACTGCAGTGCACACCGACAGCCGAAAGGTAGACATCACGGTCCACAACAATCGGTGTCAGTGGGTGTCCAGCCACCACCACGACCCACAACACCGCCCCCACCCCCACAGACCTGCAACATGGAGCACCCCCCGCTTAGAACCATGTGGCATCCAGTACAGTGCACGCCCGAACAACCTGCAGGTGGGAAACTGGACAGGGCTGGATTACTGGAGGCATGAGGACCGTAACACGACCAACACATGGGACATGTCACGTAGCAGACGAACACGCAGCACCGCCCACCGTCACGAACAAGTGAACAATGTGCACACGGACATGAACCACAGACTCACACCTCACATGACCCATCACAGACACAGCAACACCCAAGGAGCCACGTCTGCATGCACAAGCCACACTGAATATAGTACCACACGGCAGCCACTGTGCAACCCATCACACACAACCGAAACACCATTGAAGTCCTGTCCATGTAGCCCCTACTGCCTGTCAACCACACACCCCACAACTACGCCTATGTAAGACAAACAACACTAGACGCAACAGAGCGGAACAACATAAATGCACACGAACACCACTGAACCCATCAAACACACAGACACACCATGCACATACAACATACCATCCATCCCATCCGTCAGCCCCAGTCTCATGAAAGGCATGTCATCTGCACAGCTGCCACACATACAGCAGTCACGCTAAGATACATGCCCATGACCAACCATGTGCCAGAAGTCAATGAAGCGCATGCCACACTGTGAGCAACAACACACAACATGGGCCACACCCCCCCCGAGCACTGCAGTGATGCACATGGCACAGGGCAGCACGCACACCAAGGAGATAGGACAACTGCAATACGTTGGCTGGCACACAACCATCACTCACTCATAACGATGCGTCCAATGCCATGTCCAGTAATCACAACAGACAGCAAATATGCAGGCCATGTCAGGCATGCACACACCTCAGACCATGCACTGTCATGCTGCCACAACACATGTCACGTTCGGCACCCATGGCTCACAGCATGTACCCCAAAAGCATATTCCCTCCCAAATGCGAATCTGGGGCATGGCCCCCATGTTGCCATATGCGTTCCTAAGCGTTCCATTTGAACACCAAAAGCATATTCCATCCCAAATGCGAATCTGGGGCATGGCCCCCATGTTGCCATATGCGTTCCTAAGCGTTCCATTTGAACACCAAAAGCATATTCCATCCCAAATGCGAATCTGGGGCATGGCCCCCATGTTGCCATATGCGTTCCTAAGCGTTCCATTTGAACCCCAAAAGCATATTCCCTCCCAAATGCGAATCTGGGGCATGGCCCCCATGTTGCCATATGCGTTCCTAAGCGTTCCATTTGAACACCAAAAGCATATTCCATCCCAAATGCGAATCTGGGGCATGGCCCCCATGTTGCCATATGCGTTCCTAAGCGTTCCATTTGAACCCCAAAAGCATATTCCATCCCAAATGCGAATCTGGGGCATGGCCCCCATGTTGCCATATGCGTTCCTAAGCGTCCCATTTGAACACCAAAAGCAAAGTACAAACCAGACCCAGGATGGGCCAGGAGCCCGCATACACCAGAGTCACAATAAGTAGGGGCACAGCAACACACCCATCGGCATGGCCAATCCGTCCCATGCCACATGTGCACAGCACACAGTCCCATTGCCAAGCACACACAACTACAAATGGTACAGCCACACACACGCCTCCGGGAAACCCATGTACGAGATTGCACGAACTGTTAATGTCAGACGACAAATACATACTTCGCCAGGTGCAACACAATAACAAATCTCATTCTCTCCACAGGTGACGAACTGCTGGATGCTGGGGATGGAGACAGCAGCCAGCACAGCCAGCCTACAAGCCCCCAACGAGGACACACGGATGTGGAGGATCTGTCCTCCTCTTCGGACACGGACCACCAAGCAGGCCCATCTGGTGTGGCAGGGCCCAGCCGCTCCCCAGGACCCCTCCTACCCACCAACCCATCATCCAGGGCTGCTGAACATTCCCAGCCCCCTGCTGCCACTGTCGTTGCGGCCACACCCACGGTCATTGCGGCCACACCCACGGTCATTGCGGCCACACCCACGGTCATTGCGGCCACTGCCACCGCAACCGCCACCATCGCCGCACCGACCACCACCGCCGCCACCACCACCACGTCTTCGCTGGCACCAGCCCCAGCGCAGGTGGTGGCCCGGCCGACTGGATCCACCCTGGGAGCCAGGGCGAGGACCGTGGTGGGCAATGTGGCTAGTGGGCAGGCCGGTGGCAGCAGTACTGGTAGGAGGAGCAGGGTCAGGGAAACGCCAGTCTCCCCTGGGAGCCATGCCCTGCCTCAAATGGCCAGAGTCCTTGGGGCCTATGAAGAGGCCCAAGGACAATGGGCCAGGTCTGCTTCAGACACGCGGGAGGTGCTGGGGGTGCTGAGGTCCATGGACGCCCGTATGGGCCAACTCGTGGACCTCATGGGCCAGCTGGTGGTGAGGTCACAGCCAGGGACAGCAGCTCCACCACCGCCACCACCTGCCGGGGCGCAGGGTCGAGCAGCAGTGTCCAGTTCCCCTGCGTCCACAGCCAGTGAGCACACCTCACCCCCACCAGCAGGTCGCCACCACACACCCCCTCCCAAACGTGGAAGGGGCCGTCCGAAGTACAAACAGATCTCCCGGGAGGACTACGCACGCTCCAGACGCAAGTGAGGCAGCCAGCCAGCCTTCCTTGACCACCCACTGCATTGACTTGGACTACGATCCCACTCCACACAGCCATCTGGATGGCATGTGTCTGTTGGACCATGGACATGGAACAAGTGGGTACACCCTGAGCATCACGCAGCCGTGACCGACAGCTCATTGTCACTGCACGCACCACTTTTGTCATCACCTCGCACACAATCACATGTCACAGTTTGAAATAAATGCACCTCTTACACAAACTGCTGTTTGTGCCCTGTGTTTTAATTGTACGGAATACAACGGCCAGCTTGGGCGGAAAGGCACCTGATGCGTGGCATGGCAATGGAACCGGAGGGCCTGTAGGGACCTAGGGGTGGGAGACAGAACAGGAGCACATTCAATGAGTGTGTCACACACCCATCACACAGTACATGTCAACAACTACAAGCAATGTACACACATCGCACAGAGCAATAGGGCACAATGCCACAGCCACCAACAGTGGCATACTACCCTGGCCATGGAGCATTGACACACAGCACGCAGTGAACAAACGGCCACCCTGACACAGCACACACACACCTGCACAGATACAGCCACATCAGCCGTCGTACATGGACACTCACCGTCAAGTGAAGTAGTGGGCGATGAGCTGCTGCCGCACATTACCAGCTTCCTCCTCTCCGCTGTCCTCACTCGAGCTGTCCTGGTCTGCGGGCTGGGGCCCTGGTTGATCTCCGTCATCCACGATGAGGGGGATCTGCTTCCGAATGGCCAGATTGTGCAGCATGCAGCACGCCACCACTATCTGGCACACCTTCTGTGGGGAGTACGCCAGCGCACCCCCGGTGCGGTCCAGGCACCTGAACCTGGACTTGAGGAGGCCAAAGGTACGCTCGACCACACGTCTGGTCCTCCCATGTGCCTCATTGTAGCGATCGTCTGCTGGGGTGCGAGGATTCCTCAATGGACTGAGCAGCCATGCCCCATTCGGGTACGCAGAGTCACCTGGGTGTGAGGGACACAGAGAACCGTTGCTAATCCAACTGGACAGGGGACAGCATCGCACAGCCAGCACGCTACACCACTCCACATACTCACCGACAATACAGCCACGATCCTGTTGCAGATTGGACATCAGTCGTGGCAAGATGCTGTTGCGCATGACGTGTGCGTCATGGGCCGAGCCTGGGAACTTTGCACACACGTGGGTTATCACCATGTCCGCAAGGCACACCACTTGCACATTCAGGGAGTGTGTGTGCTTCCTGTTGCGGTACAGGTGCTCAGTGGCCTGTGGTGGAACAAGGCCAACATGTGTGCAATCAATGGCACCAACGACGTGTGGGATCCTGCCAAGGGCATAGAATGCACCCTTCACTGCCGCCAATTCACGAGCCCTGGGGAAGCGGATGTACCTGTTTCGGTACAGCATCATGGCTGCCAGTACATCCCTCAGCACCTTGCTGAACATGGGCTGGGACATCCCTCCTCCACTGCCCACTGTGTGCTGGAATGACCCAGTGGCGAAGAAATGCATGGCGGCCATCACCTTAGCCGTGGGGGTGACTGCTGTCGGATACACCCGACGGAGATGGGGTTCCAACATGGCACACAGTCGATGCAGGGTTGGCCTGTCCAGCCGAAACTTCCTAATGACCTCAGTATCGTCCATGTCCGCCAGCAATTGGTATGGGCGGTCAATGTTCGGTCTCCGCCTAGGGAAAATGGCAGTGGACACATGTCAAAGCAACACAACACATAGCAATTCCGCATACACATCACTGACATGACTGAGCAAGCACATGAGTCACAGCCCAGCTGTCAAGCAGGGACGGCACGGCCACAATACACTTACACAGGTCTCCCACCAATGGCAATGGCTAGTGATACAAACCACTGCCATGTGCATGCACATGGGGATCTAGGCCCCAATGACTTGCGGGGCGTGCTGATGGGGACTGACTGCATATTCGTCAAGCGGCAACGCCACGGCAACATGAATGTCTGCTGAGCATGGCACTGCTTCCGAGGCTGGATGAGTATGGCACACGACGACGACGATGTGGGCACAGGCTGAGCGGCCAAAACAAGTGGGACCTGTGGCACGAGGGGATATGAGACAGTAGTAGGTGTCAGCACTGCACCCTATGTACAGCACTGTACGGATCACACCTCCCGAAACATTGACAGGTGTCCACATTGACAGCCCCATGCCAAGACGGCTGTGTGCTTGCAGTCACACGTCACAGGTGAGAGGTTACATTGCACGTGCCAGGTGGCAGACGTACATAGTGGGAGCTGGCATGTGTGTGCATGTGTCTCCTGTTCAGGATCCACCAGATGGGCGCTGACTCTGTACTGACCATTGGACACAGCATGTTCCGTGGAAGGCTTGTGTGTGTGGGATGGTGGCACTGGATGTGCCTCCGTTGGGTGGGGGGCCATGCACAGGGCGGGTACGTCGATGATTGCGCATTGTTGGTCACGGTGGGTGCACCAACTAAGATGTGTTGCCCTGTGTTCAATTCCTATGTCCGCATGATGATGGACTGTAGATGTGGGCAGACTACACATTGGTCGATGTGCTGTCTATATGCATGTGCCTTCACACCAGGCACAGCTGCCCCTGCACATGTGACCCCTGCTGGACTCGCTGCTGGGTCTGTGGAGCTGATGCACCTTCTGTGCGTGGGGCGGACAGCTCTCCTCACTTCCCTCATTGCGCATGTCATGACTTTGCCGCAGGTGACATGGATCATGGAGGGCCCACATGTACGCGTGGGTAGGCTACACATGATTGTTCACTGGTCGCCACCCCCAGTCAGTGTTTCGAATGGGAAGGTTGTCGTGCTGGTGGCATATTCGATGTGGCGGATGGGCGGGCCTAGGTGCGGGCTTACATTCCGGACATGGGGGGTAGTTGGATTGGCGACTAGTTGCAGTACACACGGGACACGTCTCTTCCTTTCCACATCTGGGTCATCCCTTGTACTCACTGACAGTGATACAGTCATCTTCGCCCCAGCCCTCATGTCCTCCCCTCGCTCCCCCAATATGCATGTGCACCTGCGAGGCTAGCACTTGCACAGGCAGCCCCAAGCTCGCACCAGAGAGGGCAAGGAGTGTATGTGTGGGTCCAGTTGCACGAGTGGGCTGTCTCAGGGTATGATGTGTGGCGGGACGCCGTCCACCTGCGTGGTGCCCCAAATGGAGACCCGGCCTGCATGGACTATGCATCACAGTCTTTGCCTTCCGGATCCGCCACCTGCGACACCCAGTGGCTGTGGCTGCCCTTGCGGCCAGGCCGCGTCCGTCTGTGGCTGATGGCCCACACATTCACTCTTTGGCCTCTCTGGGGAGGGCTCGGGGGTGGTGGCGCACGCGCTTGCACTTAGTCGCAATGGCATGTGGCGTGGTTGGTATGATGGGCAATGGATGGGATGGTGCGAGCCACCTCCCGT
The DNA here is from genome assembly GCA_963921515.1 of Calotriton arnoldi. NCBI lineage: Eukaryota > Metazoa > Chordata > Amphibia > Caudata > Salamandridae > Calotriton > Calotriton arnoldi. The sequence continues at coordinate 514,845 of CAWUFW010004829.1, read as the reverse complement.
GACGTCAGTGCTGCTCGTGCTGTGGTGCGTCCCCCTACACTTCCATTTGACTTGTGCCATGCTACACGTTGAGGTTCTATTGCCTGCGTGATATGACCAGGAGGAGCGCGAGGAGACCTCTCACACACCATGCTCCACTGCCATCCCATGCCCTGTATCGCCTGTGCGGATTGACTATGTTGGGGTTACACCTGGTCGACTGGGGCTGTGTGTGCCTTGTCAAGGGGCATGGCGTGCGCACAACAGGATCCAGCTTGTCCACGGAGGGTGGGCGGACGTGTGCGCCTGGTACCGCATTGTTCGTGTGCCCGGCTGCTGTGCACACACGTGTTCACTCCCCCCACAGGTGTCCTCTCACAATGCCCAGGGAAGCGGTGGTGTACTGTTCATGACCCCTCCCAACACGGCGTGCTCCAACTTGGCATGTGCGCATCTACCCGTCACACCCACCCACCTGAGCACTGCGTCCATACGACTTCACACGACACATGTGTGTCTTCCACAGTTGTGCTACTCATTTGCGTTGACATCCAATACCAGTGGACTACATGGTCATGTCACGACTGCCGTGTACTTCACATACTCTCATCCTCTCTCATTCGTACTTGTGAAATGAGTCAGCGGAGACAGTTTTGGTTTCAAACATTATATTGAGTCTTCTGTCCTCTGTGATGCAGTATAGTGGACACTACTGGCAGCGGAATACATGTTGAGGATATACTGAGCATGATTACAAATGGGATAGGGTGTGGGGTTACATGTGATTGACTGTTGCATGTGGGATGTGGGCTTCAGAGTTACATCTGCTTGGCCAAGGCTGTGCTAATGTACATTTACGTATAGCTGCGGAGCTGCGGACTTTGACACAGACGGTATACATGTAGCCTACCAGACCGCTTGGCATCATGGGCACAGTCCATCTCAGTTCCATGTGACAGGTTTGCTGCGGTTGTTCCTCATGCACGCGTGCATGTGAGATGACATCAGGGCATGTGCTTGCGTGCATGCAGCGGCGTGCCACTTGTTGTTGCAATGTGGTGGTTACTGGACATGTCACAGTCACTGGGGTCGTGTTGTTGTTGTATGCACTTGTCGTCCATGCAAAGGTCCTGGTATGGGATTCCCGGGGCGGGGGTGGGAGGGGTGCAGCACCCACAGACTCCAGGCGACCTATTCATGTCCACTGAGCGGTGTGTGTGTCCATGGGCGCTGGATCCATGTCGTGTCCTGGTTGTTCGTGCAGTTCCGTCCATGTGGGTGCGATACACAGACCCCATGCCACTGCCTCCCACGATGCATGCGGTGTTCCTGGATGTGATGGGGAACAGTGTGCATGTCCCGGTCATATCCGATGTCATGGCGATGTCGTTGATGGTGTGGTAACAGTTGCCGGTCGTTTGGTATGGCTGTTGTGGTGGTGACTGGCCAGTCCGTGCGGAAGCTAAGCATGGGTGCGGGGTTGGACATCATAGGTCAATCGGGGAACCTGCGTTGTGGTCCGACGAATTTACAGGTTGTCAGGTATGCGATGCCGTCCAGCAGGGCTTCCATGTCATTGGTGGTGTACATGTTTGCCAGCCAATGTAGCGGATGGTGGCTGTCAAGGTGTTGTTCGTAAGTTGTCCCTTGGAGGACCATGATGGGGCATGCTGGGTGACATTCGATGTAGCTGTTCTCGATGATCCGTCGTGTGGAGGCACAGTGGTCCCATTTCAGTGCGGGTGCGATGTTGGCCACATACGCCATGCCCCCATAGGCAGAGCAGGCCCTGTCGTGTGCGTCCAGAGGGAGGAGTAGTGGTAGCAGGTCCGCCTTTAGACATGCCGGGTTGGAGAGGCACATCTCCACGGGATGCTGGTAGGGACACCTCCGACAGTAGAAGACGGGCATGACGCAGCTGAACAATGTGATGCGGTAAGTCAGTCGGTAACTTACGTTCAGCAGGGACAGGAGATCGCATCCCAATATATGTATCAGGTTGGTTTTGTACAGCTTGACCTGTCCGGCGTAGTTGGGTAGGTGTGTTGCGGTTGCCATTTTGCAGCGGTGCGTTGTGGTGGCGTGCTCCGGCTGTGTGTGCAGTCTGCAATGTGCACGCTCCGAGGTTGCTGTGAGCTCTGTGTAGTCGTAGGGGGACAGGACTTGTGTTCTGTTGGCTTGTGCGGAGGACACGGGCCCTCATCCCACATGCTTCTCAGACAGTTCAAGGTCAGTGATGTGTGACTCCTTCCAATTAACTTGCATGTGGCCGACATGGGAGAGTGTTTTCTTTTTTCTTTCCCGTCCGTTGTGTTCTTCTGTGATATGCGCTATCTGCCCTGTGGTCGGTCTCCTCGGCATGCCTGTGTTGGTCTTTTCTTGGACAATGGCTGTATTCACCGGCTTCTTTCGTAGGGCTGTGGTTTCGGAGTTGGAATGGAAGGTCATTCAGTGCTGTCTGCTCTCCCTTGTGTGGGCGGCAGGCTGCCTTTCCGCTCTGCGTTGGGCCTTGTGTGTGAATGTTATTCTTGGGCCACCTGTTGTCGGTCCCCGGGCTCTTTGGTGTTCCGTTTTATATGTCTTGTTCATATGTGCAGGGTGGTATGGGTGTTTCAGTGTGGTACTGGCGTTCCTCTTCCCGAAGGGGCCCTGCTTCTCCTAGTTGGTGTTGCCGCCGCTGTGTGCTACGCCATGTTTGTTACACTGGGGTGTGTCCTGCTGTTGCGTGACTTCACTGACATGTGTGCGTCGGTTGTGTGGCGTTGGGTGTTGTCCGTGAATTGGGCGTTGGGGACATGTCTGTGGCAGGCCTGTCACGTGTCATGTGCGTTCGGGGTGGGGCTGATGTGTGTGCTGCTTGGTTGTGTCCCTGTGTCTGTGTGCGACGCATGCATGGCGCTGCGGTTGGCCTCAGCGTTGTGCGCATGTGTGGCGGCGTCATCGCCGCTTTGGGGCCGTGACGGGGTCGTTGGTTCCTAGTCCCAGGTGGTGTGTACACATGTGTTACGAGATGTTACAATTTGGCCTGTGTGTCATATGTGGATGCAATGGTGGATGTGTAGTGTACACGCGGGGGTGGGGGTTGTCCGCTTTTTCCGCCCTTGCACTGTGTGCACTGTTTGCGTGCACTTGTTGTGTGTGTGCCTACCTGCGTCTCCGCGGTACGTTGCGTCCTTGGTGGTGCATCAGCAAGAGCATAGGGAGGGCCTGCAGTGCTGGATTCATGCTCGGGGGAGCCGCTTCTTCGGTGTCCGTGCTCGGCGTCCGTGTTACCGCTTCGGTTTGTCGTACGGTGTCTCTTAGCCGTGGGAGCCGTTTGTTTGCGGCATCGTAATTTGTACGCCGGGAGGGACGTGATTTCGTCGGACGGTGTGTGTCAATTGTGCTGCGCCGCTACGTGTACGGACGCACTTTGATGGCGGACGGTGTCGCTGGCTTGCCGGCGGTGTTTGGCCGACTTTTCGCATCGTAATAGGGCGGGCGTGTGGACTGCTGCGTGCCGGCGGTAACTGGTGGTTTTTGCATCCGCCAGCACGGCGGTTGTGCTTCCGCCCGCCATCGTAATGACCCCCTAATATACAAAATATTACAAAACATACAGAAATGTACACAATACTACACTTAATCGATATTTTAATACAATGATATTATCACATTCGATATATTATACTTCGATATTTATGAAACATTCCAATTTCGACATTTTTGATGTCGATATACTTAACATTGATATTTTATACCATAGATATTTCACTATCGATATTTTGGTATGTCGACATTTAATTTTCGATATTTTGACTACTCACCCACTGTAGGATGTCACCACCCCCGGATGTTCTTGAGGTACATAGCGTTGATCAGGCCTATGGATACTAAACCCTTCGGTGGTAACCCTGAATCTTGACTGACACCTATTTGTGTCTATAGGCCAAACCAACCATCCCTTCCAATTAGGGTCTGATGAATTGTATGAGCCATCATGTATAATGTCATCCAGCTTATCCTCACTATGCTGTGTATAATTTTGCCATCCCTCAAAGTGTGAAAGCGGGGGGATCCGATGTGTGTTCAAGTCCTTGATCTTGGCTCGTCCAAGACTGGAAGTTTGTTTCACAGTATTGTTCAGGAAGACAATCTGTTGTGGTATGAGACACGCTCTAAAAAATGCCTCAGTTCCCTGAACCTGCCAATCTTTTGTCCCCCAGACAGATCTTGTGTCTATAGTGTCCCTCCAAAAGTCGAACCCTTGTAAAGACAGCTGGGAAATAAAGGTAGCAGAGTATATTTGTTTCGTGTTAGTAAGCATATTTTTCTTTGCAGGTGTAGGTGCAACCGTATAATAATACGAGGTCGGGTCTAAGGTCTTAAACCCAGTGAAATAAGCAAACTTGTGTGCAAACACTGTTGAACTACCTTTCAGTGGTGTCGGGCAATGTTCCCATTGATGGTAAGTAAACACGTTACGTGGAAATTTGAAATACATGCAGTATTTTCAAAAGTTCAGTGGGACCAAATACATCATATGAATCCCTATCCCAACAGGTCTCTTTGTTCACGATGAGATGATGTATGTGGTTTCAGGACCAAGTTCACATGTTGTACTGCAGAGCGTTCTGGGAGATAATGTCCATTCAGGAGCAAGACAAATACAGTCACTACACCTATCTAGAGGGCTAGGAAAAGTTGACCAATTGCGATCTAAAGCTGTAGCCAGAGAGAAACAAAGTAAGTCTTTTTCAACCAAAGGTAGATATTATGGGCCTTATTTATGAAAACTGTTGCATCGCTGCGTGAAAACAGCGATGCAACAGTTTTCACTGCGCCGTCCTTGCGACATGATGGATGCGTCATATTTGCTGTATGACGCATCATGTAGCAAGGAATGACAGATACGTCAGTATTACTGACGTATCTGTCGGCGCAAAACTGACGCATTGCTGGAATTGTGTCAGAAGCGTGATGCAACTCCAGCAATGCAGGTGGGAGGGCTATGATTATAGCACTGCATCAGTCTTACTGCTGCTGTGAGGCAGGCGTAAGATATTGACGCAATGGCGTCCTAGGAGTGGTGCACTGAAATCTTATAGATTTTAATGCCCCACTTCTACGAGGCTTTGATGTGGGGGAACGCCCACCCTGCATACATTATACCTGACGCAGGTATAATGTAGCGCAGGGGTTTACAAATGACGCATATGACTAGATGCATCACTTTGTAAATCGGGCGCAGCATGGTGTATTTTTTATGGCGCCGGTGCGCCACAAAAATGGACGCACCGGCGGCGCAAAAGTATGGCTATATATTTTTTCTTTGCGGGAAACAGAAGCTGGTGGTGACTCAGGTTCACTCTGATCCAATGAGAACGTATCAAAATCGATGAAGTAGCCAGGCGCTGTTCGATCTATCTTTGGTAGCTCAGCAGGTTTTGCTGAACTGGCAGATGACTCGTTGTGAGACATATTCACATAAATTTCGGTATTAGGCTGAATTGAGATCTGTGTTTCATTTGTGTTTTGTTGTTCAATTTCGACTGGTATGAGTTCCATTCCATTGTTGGCAACTCCATTACTTCGTAGAGTAGAATCTTCAAACTATTAGTCTTTCTGTCTGAACTTCCTGTCTGGTAGCGAGAGGAGATCAGCGGCTACCCAGGAGCCTACGCGGCCTGCTATTCAGTATCAGCCACATAGTGTGGTTTGATCAGATCAATGGAGACTAATCTCTTTTCTTTTTTGCCGGCAAGAGGCGGAAGAAGTACTGTTCTTGTTCCTTCGACAGCCAGGACAGGTACAGGTGTTCTGTAAGCTGGCCCAAATTATTTTTTGTCCACAATCTTTTCTCTGACCCAGGTCCCCGGTCTTTGGGACCCAGGCAGGTCTTGCCGGAACAACTTTCACTTCCCCAGTGGCGGTGCGTTTTACTTGGATGTTGCTTTGTAATGACTGGAATTCATTGAGTTCCTGTAAAACAGCCAAACGATCATTGATGTCAAATGCTTTTTCATCCGCCACTCTGCTGCCACCATCGAGGTTGGGTACCCACATCCTTGTCCCAAAAATGACCTCGTATGGAGTACAGCCTCCCAGGGAGCTACTTGGCCTGTTATTGAGTGCTCTCTGGACCCCATATAGGTGATTGACCCAACTGCCACCCGCGCCTAATACCCTTGCTATAAAGGATTGCTTTAAGTCTCAGTTTTTCCTTTCCACAATCGAATTTCCCTCAGGATGATACAGAGAGGAGTACCGCAATGCTACACCCAAACTTCCCATAGCATCTTTGTAAGCCTGAGAGCTAAACACAGGGCCACGGTGAAAATGTAGTGTGCAAATGGCGTATGCCCCTATGAAAACTCGCAAAGCCTTTATAACAGTTCGGGCGTAAGCCGAGTGCTGAGGCCAAACCCACAGGAATCCCCAGCATGAATCCACTGCCACCAAGATGTTCTTGTAAGCCCCATCAGATTGCAGGGGGCCGCAGAAGTTCAAATAGACACATGCAAGAGGTCTGTCTGATATCAGTAACGGTGTCTCTGGTGGACATGCTACGGTGGAACCCTTTATCTGTTGACAGATGTCGCACTTAAGCATAAAGCCCTTGATCTGCTTGGTAAGACCTGGCCACCAATAACGTTGTTTCAGTAATTAAACTATTGCAGTGATACCTGCGTGTGCTGAGCCCAGACCCTTGTGTGCTGCTAGTATTAAACCTAATCTGCGATCCATGTTTGGTATTACTCTATCCCCCACTCCTGGAATTTGAGCATACGGTATATTTTATGCATCTAACTTGTAGGAATATTTGAGTGGAAAACCTTTTGGCAAGGCCGTGCTGTTTTTTCACAAAGTGATGACAGCTACCATTATCTGTCCATCTAAACTCGTGCTAGAATGAGTGATTGCAGCAACTGCAGCAGTTCGCACTGTCGCCTTGGCGGTTTCATCAGCCAATGAATTCCCTTCAACGTGCACACCAACACGTTGATGACTTAGCGTATGAATCACGTGAGCCCATGGCAAGCTCTTTTTCAGCTCCGCCACCTGTTCCCAGAGCAATTTATGCTTTATTGTGCAATCTTTTGAATCTTTAAATCCATTCTGGCCCCAGTAGTGAAGATATTCATTGTATGTCTGAACATAGGAAAAGGAATCGCACACGAGTGTGGGGAATTCTCAATCCGTATTTTTCAGTGCCAGTATCAGGGCTTTTAGTTCTGCCAGCTGTGCCGTGCAATCTCCTACAGATTGCGTCTGCATATTGCTAGGACGGAACTTACCATCCCGCATACGACCCTTTACAATCGCACAAGCTGCGCTGTATTGCTGTTTACTTCCTATGGCTGGCTGTGCTGAACCGTCAGTGTAAATGAGGTATTCATACTGATCTATAGGCATTATTTCATTCGGGAGAGGATATTCTTGTTCATACTGCAGAAATGCTTGTGTTTTTAATGTAGAGTCAAACTTGTAGTCTACATCTGTTGCAGTGAGAGAATTAGCCCATTGTATCCATCATGGATGCAATGCTTTAGCGTTTGGAACCCTTGCTTTTGTAACAGCCTCTAAGGTTGGTTCTGGAGTTACGACAATTATTTGTTTCCTCAGAGCCAGTGCTCTTTCTCTCACTACAGCAGTCTGTACTGCTGTTAAAGGTTTCAAGTGGATGCAAAGTACATCTTAGCGTTTGTGTACAAATGAGATTTGTATGCAATGGGTACAGTCTAGCCTTCATTGAAGGTGAGGTAAGTGTACCCAGATTGACCCGCGATTACACGGATCACAAAATTCGTAGTGTTTACACATGTGTGTAAGTGTTTAGAAGCTATCATGTCAGCTTGTAGGGAACATAGTATTTCTGTATGTTCCTGTGTCTAGTGTCGAATTGAGAAATCAGGTCTAATTAAATTGTAGAAAGGTTTTATCCTTTCTGTGTAATCCAAAATGTATGTCCTGCCAAAATTTAGGAATCTTAAAATGGATTGCAATTTTTTTTTTCATAGTTTTTGTAGGTTGGAGCAGAGCACACTTTTCTAAAAAGTTAGCTGCAAGGATTTTTTTTCCCTTCACTTTAGAGCTCATATCCCAAAAATAGGACATTGAGGTGGGCAATTTTGGGATTTTTAAAGTTACATTTGTAGCCCTCAGAGGCAAACACCAAAATTATGTTGTTCACCCTGGTCAACTGATCGAATAATTCATCGTCAGTCAGATAAATATGATCTACATAGGACAATGCAAACACAAAGAGATGATGGACGGAGTGCTGAAACTTTTCAAACACTCACCCCCAGTCACAGATCTGGGTTAAATCCATCATCATTCTTTAGCTCACTTTGCCACCCCAGTTCAGACACAGCTATATGCAAATCAGTCTTGACCCTGTGCCTCATGGGAACAGTCCAGCCCGAACTGCCAAGCCATGTCTTCACTGGACCGGAAACAAGCATCCTGGGACCGGTTTCGGGCAAACAGCCCTCGTCAGCCAGGCTAGCTTGAATCCAGTGGCAAAGTGAGCAAGGGACCCACGTCTGGGCATACCCTGCCAACTTAGGGCGAACAAAGCAAACACAAAGAGATGATGGACGGAGTGCTGAAACTTTTCAAACACTCACCCCCAGTCACAGGGTCAAGACTGATTTGCATATGGCTGGGTTCAAACTGGAATGGCATGGTGAGCAAAAAAACGATGGATTCAGGCCCAGATCTCTGTACTGGGATGAATGTATGACATTGTTCTGCATTCTGTCCATCAACTGTTGTTTTTGCATTTGTCACCCCGAGTGGGACGGGTATGCCCAGACGTGGGTCCCCTGCTCTCCATGCCACTGGAATCAAGCTATCCTGGCTGAAGAGGGGTGAAACCCCGAAACCGGTCCTAGGATGCTTGTTTCCAGTCCAGGGAGGACCTGGCTTGGCAGTTCGGGCTGGACTGTTGCCATGAGGCACAGGGTCAAGACTGATTTGCATATGGCTGGGTTCAAACTGGAATGGCATGGGGAGCAAAAAAACGATGGATTCAGGCCCAGATCTCTGTACTGGGATGAATGTATGACATTGTTCTGCATTCTGTCCATCAACTGTTGTTTTTTCATTTGTCACCCCGAGTGGGACGGGTATGCCCAGACGTGGGTCCCGAGCTCACCATCCCACTGGAATCAAGCTATCCTGGCTGAAGAGGGGTGAAACCCCGAAACCGGTCCTAGGATGCTTGTTTCCAGTCCAGGGAGGACCTGGCTTGGCAGTTCGGGCTGGACTGTTCCCATGAGGCACAGGGTCAAGACTGATTTGCATATGGCTGGGTTCAAACTGGAATGGCATGGTGATCAAAAAAACGATGGATTCAGGCCCAGATCTCTGTACTGGGATGAATGTATGACATTGTTCTGCATTCTGTCCATCAACTGTTGTTTTTGCATTTGTCACCCCGAGTGGGACGGGTATGCCCAGACGTGGGTCCCGTGCTCTCCATGCCACTGGAATCAAGCTATCCTGGCTGAAGAGGGGGGAAACCCCGAAACCGGTCCTAGGATGCTTGTTTCCAGTCCAGGGAGGACCTGGCTAGGCAGTTCGGGCTGGACTGTTCCCATGAGGCACAGGGTCAAGACTGATTTGCATATGGCTGGGTTCAAACTGGAATGGCATGGTGAGCAAAACAACGATGGATTCAGGCCCAGATCTCTGTACTGGGATGAATGTATGACATTGTTCTGCATTCTGTCCATCAACTGTTGTTTTTGCATTTGTCACCCCGAGTGGGACGGGTATGCCCAGACGTGGGTCCCGTGCTGTCCATGCCACTGGAATCAAGCTATCCTGGCTGAAGAGGGGTGAAACCCCCAAACCGGTCCTAGGATGCTTGTTTCCAGTCCAGTGAGGACCTGGCTTGGCAGTTCGGGCTGGACTGTTCTCATGAGGCACAGGGTCAAGACTGATTTGCATATGGCTGGGTTCAAACTGGAATGGCATGGTGAGCAAAAAAACGATGGATTCAGGCCCAGATCTCTGTACTGGGATGAATGTATGGCATTATTCTGCATTCTGTCCATCAACTGTTGTTTTTGCATTTGTCACCCCGAGTGGGACAGGTATGCCCAGACGTGGGTCCCGTGCTCTCCATGCCACTGGAATCAAGCTATCCTGGCTGAAGAGGGGTGAAACCCCGAAACCGGTCCTAGGATGCTTGTTTCCAGTCCAGGGAGGACCTGGCTTAGCAGTTCGGGCTGGACTGTTCCCATGAGGCACAGGGTCAAGACTGATTTGCATATGGCTGGGTTCAAACTGGAATGGCATGGTGAGCAAAAAAACGATGGATTCAGGCCCAGATCTCTGTACTGGGATGAATGTATGACATTGTTCTGCATTCTGTCCATCAACTGTTGTTTTTGCATTTGTCACCCCGAGTGGGACGGGTATGCCCAGACGTGGGTCCCGTGCTCTCCATGCCACTGGAATCAAGCTATCCTGGCTGAAGAGGGGGGAAACCCCGAAAACGGTCCTAGGATGCTTGTTTCCAGTCCAGTGAGGACCTGGCTTGGCAGTTCGGGCTGGACTGTTCCCATGAGGCACAGGGTCAAGACTGATTTGCATATGGCTGGGTTCAAACTGGAATGGCATGGTGATCAAAAAAACGATGGATTCAGGCCCAGATCTCTGTACTGGGATGAATGTATGACATTGTTCTGCATTCTGTCCATCAACTGTTGTTTTTGCATTTGTCACCCCGAGTGGGACGGGTATGCCCAGACGTGGGTCCCGTGCTCTCCATGCCACTGGAATCAAGGTATCCTGGCTGAAGAGGGGTGAAACCCCGAAACCGGTCCTAGGATGCTTGTTTCCAGTCCAGGGAGGACCTGGCTTGGCAGTTCGGGCTGGACTGTTGCCATGAGGCACAGGGTCAAGACTGATTTGCATATGGCTGGGTTCAAACTGGAATGGCATGGTGAGCAAAAAAACGATGGATTCAGGCCCAGATCTCTGTACTGGGATGAATGTATGACATTGTTCTGCATTCTGTCCATCAACTGTTGTTTCTACATAGGACAATGCCTCCTCATCAAAATTTTGAAGCAACTCTGTTACTCTTGCTGAGAACAGCCAGGGGCTATTCTTATACCCTTGGGGCAATCTACAGACTTGGTGCTGATAGCTGAGGGCCAAAAATGCTGGAGACTGTGCCGTCCTACACTGCGCCTGGAAAGAGGTTCTTAGACTCACTCCTGCCCATATTTTAAACATATTTTATTTCGTTTTTAACTGCGCATTTGCACTTACTCTCTTTTGCTGCCAGCGGGGCTCCTGTTGCGGGGGGTGTTTAGCCGTGCTGCCTCCTCGTTTTGCCGCGAGCTTTCCTTGCTCGTTTGATGCAGAGGGAGGCAGACACCATTGTGCTTTGATCTGCACACTTCCGATTTCTCAGTTAGGAGGAGCCAGGGGACAGTTAGCGGTCTAGTGCTTCTGCTAGCACGTCTACTTAATGTGCATGGTGACGCGGGCGCGCCGCTGGCGCGCAAAGGCAAGCCCGTCTGCGCCCATCCGCGTCCGAACAGCGCCCGGCGCATGGCATGCTGTCCGTTTCAATATAGAAAATCCTAAACCCATTGCATACTCTGTGAAAGCACAATTAGAAATCAGAAATGGTGAGAGCCACAATCGTTGTGTATGTGCTATGTTTCCGTCGGAGAGAGGGCGCGATCATCTAAGTCACGTTTGCATGGCATGCGGCTACTCCATCCCCCTCTGTGTAAATACATCTACTGCCCATAGAAAGGGAAAACTCAAAAACCCATTGGTCACTACCTTAGGTAAAACAGAGGGATACAAGGGGCTACTACTCAATGCGCGCTCCCTCATTAAACATAGAGTTGAGTTTGCGACACTAATTGAGGATTTGGAACCTGACTGGGTCTTTATAACTGAAACCTGGGCTAATGCAGCCTCAGGACCCGAGCTAATTGATGCTATCCCGGATAATTATTCTATCCAAAGGGTAGACAGGGTAGGTCGCATAGGGGGAGGGGGGCTAGCTATTGTTTTTAAATCTCAATTTAAATGCATTATTGAGTCAGACCTGAATACCCACGGGTGTGAGGCCACTAACTTCAAACTTATTCTCTCAGCCACTTGCACTTTTGGAGGTTTATTGATTTACAGACCCCCAGGACCCAGGCCGCCTTTTCTCCAAGAACTTAAGCAGCTGTTAGAGCCAGTTATAGCAGAAAATTCTCTAACGATTTTAGGGGATTTCAATTTTTATTTAGAGGAGAGGGACAACCTAGATTCTAATACTCTTATAGAAATGCTTGCTAGCATTGGTCTGGTTCAACTAGTAACAGCTCCGACTCACAAAGCAGGACACACATTGGATGGCATTTTCTCCAATGATCTACGTATTACTTTCCAACATACTATACCTATTTGCTGGTCGGACCACAGTGCAGTACTGTTTGATTTCCTCCCCCAGCTATAGGTGCGGATCAGAGATCCCCTCATCTGCCTAATAAAACCAGAAACTGGAAAGGTATCTCAGCCGATACCTTAACCAACACCTTAAAAAATATTCCTTGAATAATTCAAGAAGATTCAAATCTTGGGGCTGAGGCTTTTGCGACATGGCTAAAATCTGCAGCTAATATATTGGCACCTTTGAAATCATATACTCAGAAATAATGCCGCCCCTCGGCTCCCTGGTATAATGACAAACTTAGACTATTAAAACAAGCCTGCCGTCACGCTGAGCGAGCCTGGAGATTAACCCTAGAGGAACATGATAGAACTTTATACAAAGCTAGCATTAAGGAATATAAATACGCATTAGTGGAAGAAAAATCCAAATACTGCACACACATAATTGAAAATTCAACATCTACAAAAGAGCTATTTAAGCTGATACAACAGCTTTCATCCTCCCAACCCATAGCAGAACCAGAAACCTCACAAGCATTCTGCGACCAACTGCCGTTTTTTTTCCAAACCAAAATCATGGATATATATACCGGCTCCGATCCACACCCTGGAGTGTCCATTATAACACCGGTATTTAGCAGCCTTATCGAGGAGGCACCTTTGGAGCACTATAGCGAGAATAGAGGTCTTTCAAAATTCTCGGATCTCACGCCCCTTCTTGTTGCACAATATCTTTTGAGAACGCATGCGGGTTCTCCCATGGAGGCGGGTCCACCAGCAATTCTCCATATGGCTGCTAACACTATAGCAGAACCCCTCTGTAAACTAATGAATAATATCATTCTATCTGGAATTTATACCCAGAGTTGGAAACAGGCCATCATTAGACCACTTCTAAAAAAAACTAACTTAGATCCAAGGGACTGCAAGAACTACCGTCCCATATCTTTGCTTCCAGCCCCAGCTAAAATCCTGGAGCTGCATCTTAACAAGCAGCTCATGGAAACTGCAGAACAACAATCATGGCTCAATGATTCTCAGTTTGGATTCAGGAGGCAGCATGGAACTGATACGGCTCTAATATCAGCCACTGACTATATCAGGCGTACTGTGGATGAAGGGCAGGGGGTAGTGCTGATTCTCTTGGATCTGTCAGCAGCATCTGATACCATCTCAGCTATTCTGCTGCAGGACAGATTCCGGAGTCTCAGTATCTCGCATCGAGCGCTAGCCCTCCTGTCCTCATTTCTGACAGGGAGATCCCAAAGGGTGAATTTAAAATCTTTTCACTCAGACTCCTATGTTCTACCCGCAGGGATCGTCTCTGAGCCCTACTCTTTTTAATCTGTATGTGGCACCCTTAGCAACTGTGATCCACTCATTTGGACTGGAGGGGGTGTCATATGCAGATGATACACAGATCATGGTCACTATCCCTAAAGGGCCATACTCATCGTCAGAAAATATTCTTGGATGCATGACTAAAGTGGCAGATTGGATGTCTGCCAACTTTTTGAAACTCAACGGGGAGAAAACCAAAGTGATGATATTTGGATCAGGGTCATCTAAGTGGAACAGTAACTGCTGGCCTCAATCCTTAGGATGCTGTCCTGCCCCGAGCAAAAAGGCTAAGAACCTTGGAGTTCTGATGGATATTGAACTCAACTTTAATGTCCAAATGAACCGCACCATATCGACATGCTCCTGGCTCATAAGGATGTTAAAAAAAAATCTTTCCTCTTATTCAACGACCAGCCCGTATACAGGTAGAACTGGCCTTGGTAATGTCCAGACTCGACAACTGCAATGCATTATATCTGGCCGCCAATAAGAGTATGCAGTACAAACTCCAGGTGCTGCAGAACGCACTGGCAAGACTCGTTCTGGACATTCCTAGGAAACAATACGCCAGGAAAGGACTGGAGTTCCTGCACTGGCTCCCCATTGAAAAACGTATTAGTTTTAAATCACTTTGTATGGTTCATAAATCACTGCATGCTCCCTACCCATCAAGGTTAAAGACAATGTTCAATTGGCATTCCCCCAGCAGACCCTTGCGTTCTTCGCTCCAAATGCAACTGGTTGTACCAAGAACCAAGAACCAAGAACCAAGAAGAGGAAGTGGGGGGACAGAGCATTCTCAGTGGCAGCAAGCAAGCTTTGTAACTCCCTACCCCTTGCCCTTAGGTCTATTCCCCTTTTGTTCCCCTTCAGAAATGTTCTTAAGACCTGGCTTTTCTCGGTCTAGCATCTATCTGGAGTTTCTTTTCCCTTTCCTTCCTGTTTTTGGACGGCCGGTCTCTAGCGCCTTGATGCCTTAGGGTAATTGCTGTGCTTTATAAATTTCAAATCAAATCAAATCAAATATCTGCTCTCAGGTGCTATATTTTGACAAAAAAATCCATTTGCGGTATCTAGCATTGTTTTGTATTTTTTCTGCACAATGTTATTCATTAATGCGGCAATGTGTGCATTTTATACTGCAAATGTCTTCGTGCATGTGTTCAAATGCCTGCAGTCTAAAACTAGACAATATGAATTATCGGGTTTTATTATGGGAAACAAAGGATTATTGATGGAAGAGGTGCAATTCTCTATTACACCTTGGTATTCAAGTTGATTTAAGATCTCCCTGACTTGTTTTTTTGCGTCATGTTTTATTGGGTACTATCTCTGTGGAGTTGGAGTATTTCTTACTGGGATTTCATGGTGAGGTGACTCAGCATCCCACCCTACATGATTGCGGTGTAATGCAGGAGCTAGTGCTACCGCCCACTCATGCACGTTTGAATGTTTCAGTGATTCTGGAACGAGGTCGGAGAAGCCTGGTAAAATTACCGTTTCTCCCTTTGGGCAGGCCATAACAAATTCAGGCGGCCAATCTTTCTCTGCTAATAGGATGTCATATCCAAAGGATAGGTTCTCCCAAAAGAGACCTTTAACTTCCCTGGGTATCTCCCCCTCCATATGGAGCGTTATTTCGTATAACTGGTGTGGGACACTTACCCTAGTATCAGGTGTTTCCACCGTGATATGTTCATTCAACACCGCTGTCACCAGAAATTCCATCAGGTTCTGGCAAGCTATTGTTACTTCTGCTGCGCTGTCTAGCATCGTCAGAGCCCATTCCCCGTTCAGAAGTTGAGTCCTCAGCAGTCTGGGCATTTCTTATTTTAAGGCCAGCTACTTTCTTCTTTTTAAATTGAGCTTTTGATTTTGTTTTATCTTTTTTCTTGATATTAAAGTCTGAAGTGCAATGTGTGTCTCTTGGCTTGGCTCGCATATAGGATCTGTGTTCTGACCGTCCTTGCTTCTCGGAGTTTTTGCTGAACCCTGAAAGGAATGAGAGGAACGTGTATCAGTATCCTGATACCTGTCAGGTTTCCTAATGTTATCACAGTTTCTAAGGTTATACCTCCTGTTGGAGGGCTCCTGTTGAGGAGACCCACCCCGTGATTGTGAGGCATTCTGCTTATTTTTCTGTTTTTTGTTGTCCCATTTCTTCTTAGAAGGATCTAGTGTTTGCTTAGTGTTATCCTTTTCAGGATTTCCCATTACTTGTGGTTTCATAGGTCTAACTCCCAAATTATCTCTACCTAATTCAGAGTATGCATCTTCGACTGTAAGTTCCGTTCTTTTTGGCAAGTCCCGCTCCTGTTATGCAGGAGTGCATTCCCTCAGGCGTTGGTGTATAGCCACTGCTGCTGCCTCCCCTTTTATGTTAGCCAACATAATTGTCAATACCTGGGGAAAAGTGCCTATCAATTTCATCCCTAAGTTTAGAGCAGGTTCTGCTCCATACTCATTCTGTATTTGTCTTAATACTTCTGGTATGTATCACCGCTATTGAAAGGGTGCCATGAGTCCTGGTATAGATTGCAGCAAAAACTGTACCCCAAGTGGTAAAATCCTCTATTGGGGGAGCTATCCCCATTGGCAAGCAAATTGTCAGTATTCTGTGTTTTTCTTGTGGGCCTGTGTGTGGAAACACTGCCTCTAACTGTGCTATTTTCTGTGCTATCCAGAATGGCATTTGCTCATGTTTAGTGGGCATTCTTCTCATAACTGGGTACAGTGTTTGTGGGGAAATTTTAGTTGCAGTTCCTTGTAGTTGACCTGCTGGGGTAAGCCTCGTGGGTTGAAGTGTGAGTGTTCTCATAACGAACTGTGTCAGATTTCTGCAAAGTTTTATTATTTCTTTGTGAAGTGGACGCAAGTCTGCTATTGGCAATGTGTCAACTTCTGGATGCGGAGTGTAAGCAGCTAGAACCGGCCAAGTCGCTCTGTCTCCTGAGTGGACCGAGTCTCACTTTTTCTGTGGTGTGTGGGAGGGCGCCTTTAAACCAGTTTATATGTTCCTGGTACGTTAACGGGACCTCTATGTCCTCGTATGCATTGTATTCTTCTGGTATTTCATCTGGAGTGTAAGAATGAAATGTATGTGTGCATGCATCTGCAGGCGGGAAGTTAATCCATGAATAGAACACCTCCGTTCTGTATGCCTCGTGTGCCTCCACCACGAAGGTAACAGTCCCACCTAATGCTGGGACTCCAAAATCTGCTAATTTTAAAGTAAGTGCATTTCTAACATTTTCTGAAATGTTTATAGCACCTTCCTGCTCTCCATCCTCCACTGCATTCGCATGTAATGCTATCCCAGTCTCACCTTGGACAGACATTTGTAAAAATAGTTTCAAGGAAAATGAGATAAGGTTTTATGTACAATGTAAGGAACTATAATCCTTTAAGCTTGAATAAACCTACAGCCAATACATAGGGTATACCTACTCAGCTGTGGCGGATTTTTCCCTTCCCACTCCAGACGTCTCTAGATAAATGTGAGTAGTGGTCTCTGAAAAAGCACGACTGAACTACTCAGGTTTGACCATTAAATAAGAACCAAACCAAAATTGGTGGCGCCATGTCGTGTAGTTCCTACAAATCTATATAGGATCTGCATGTTTAGACAACATAAACTAAGGGATTGGTGTCCAGACTGATTCCAGACACCCCCAAAGGATATGTTAGTCTGTTAGTCCAGCTAGCTCACAGTGCCACTATGAGCCCCTCTTATGAAGGAGCGAATAGCTTTGGGCAACTATCGAACATGACAACCATGACCCCTCAGAGATCGTGGAAACAGCGCAGTACTTTTCGCTCAGTCACTCATGCTCACTTTGTCTCTGAGAGATACACAGAATAAACGGTAGGGACATTTTCAATAAGCATTTATTGAACCAGTGTCATTCTAGTATAAAATACATGTGCTGCAACAACCATTAGACAGAAACAGATATATACGATTATGAGCACCAGTAGAGTAAAGAAAAAGGTAGAATTCTACCATAGTGCTAAAAACAATGTATATATGCAGGCATATAGACACATGACAATAAAATGCGTACTCCTACGATGCAAGCCCTAACTAGATGTGCCTAAGTATACCTAGCATGTATGTAGGTGTATAGCCAAGAATCCCCTTAGAATAGAGCCAATCCCATTACCTGATGTGGGAGAGCGAAGGACCCGGTCTTGACCTCGAGATGGACACCCCGCAAGAGATGTCAGACCACTGCGTGCTGGAGTGTCTGCGTGCAGGGACCTCAGCGTCTCGCATCAGCATGTCAGCATGGAAGTCTTTCTCCTCTAGCTTGCCCAGCGAAGATGTGGGTCCTATATACCCAAAAGGTACCCTCAGGGTTTCAACCTAGATGTGTACTATGGGCATGTCTGCCAAGGACGATGCTAGTGGTGACCCTTATACATAGTCATTATGCAGACGATGGTAGTCCTGCTGTGATACTGAGAATCCTCATGCATAATAAATGAGCCTAGATTTCGGAGAAAACCAGATGACATTTATTCAGCACCGAACTAGGTAAAAGGTCAGCGCCAGACTTGTTATGTAGAACAATCGTAGGAGAAATGTAGGTAAAGGGTCGTGTAACTACCTAGGCCTATATTGGGGTACATTGGGGTTGATAACACCTTGTGACTTTGGCAAGGAACATGCTACAATTACGCCTGGGTGGAGTTCGCAGAGTTCTGCTCCGCGGAGCTTCGCAGAGCTCCGCGAAGTGCCAAAAAAACTCTGCCGTGCTCCATGGAGTTCTGCGAGCGGCGTAGTGAGGTAAGTCGTGCTGCTTGCACTAATTTTTAGCACCGGGAGTTTGTCCACCGCAAACAGCACTACGGGTCGAGCTGCAGCTTCCTCAATGCAAGTGCAGTAGATTTCTCAACGCAAGCTGTGTGACCTGCCGCAACTGCCCTAGTTGAGAAATATTGCCAGGAGGAGGTTTAGCGTGCAATTTTTCACGTTCGCCAACTTAACCTGCGCAACAGAAAAAACTCCGCTCCGAATAACTTCGTGGAGTTTTGAAGAGCTCAGTGCGGAGTGGGCAAAACTCGGCGAACTCCACCGGGAGAGCGAAATTCTTCATCCACCCCTAGCTACAATGCATTGAAGGTAATGAGGGAGGGGAGAAGAGTTTGTCTACAATAACATTCTGAAAGACATTGGGGGCTGGACACAGACAATGTTCAAGAGCAACTCTACAACTATCTATGCAGACAAAAGCTGTGGCCTACCTATGTCACTAAGCATGTGACTATAAGCATGGCATACCTCCCTCTAGTTGGCATACTAATGTAGGTGCCATGTACAGGCTTACATACTCCATGAAATGTGTGTCAAGCCACAGCATGTGCGCTTTGGTTGGTGTCCATCCAGTGTGTAAAAAGACAACCCATGGTTCTCCACATATGGGCCAGTATAGGTTGTGTGGTACGTGGATAGTCACTGTGGCCTGCTACAAACAGGGCAGCATATTTAACATTGAAGTGTTTATTGGGCCAGTTCTCATGCCACATTCTGGAAATCATTGATGGCAATGAACGTTGCAAGGTTAAGATGCATACCAAGGTTTCACGTCGCACAGAAACAAAAGATCGCAGAATTCATTTAGAGACATTTGGCTCATTTTCAGTTATGTTCTAGGAAGGAATTGTGGTTTGTGAAAGCAATATAGGGGCATATCAACAACAAAAGGCGATAATAATCGCTGAACGCGTTTATCGCATTTGTCATTATCGCCGTCTATCGCCGGTTCACATCGCCGTGTTAGCGGCGTATTAACAACGCTTGGCTAACAGGCGATGTGAAATCCGGCGATTGACGGCGATATTCCACATTACCGTGCGAAAACCAGCGACAACAGGACGGCGCTAAAGGAAATGTTGTTAATAGGGAGATGTGGACTCAGCCATTCAATCCACCTCCCATTGAACAGATAGACAAGTCTGAAATTTATCAGACGCTAGATACCGGCGATAACCGCGGTTAGCGCGGCTTTTAATAACGCTATGGGTGTCAGGGCACGGCTTGTTAATACCGCGATGTGCGGTTACAGACTTTTTCCCTGTTGTTTTCTTTGGGAACGCCTCCTTTGCATCTCATTAGAGATGCGAGGCTAGGCGTGTGGAGAACGGCTGCTAACATGCGCTAATGCATGTTAGCACCGCATTGTTGATAGGGCGATGACATTTTCGCCGCTTTTCTGGCTTTTAAAGCCAGAAAAGCAGCGATATGGCCCTTGTTAATATGCCCCATAGAGACTCTGTAGGTGGATAATGATGCACAAGGTATGGCTTATGTACACATTGGACATTGTGGTGAGCCTCATGCGGCCTGCCACACACTGGGTGGCATACACACTAGCAAGTTTGATAAATGGTGATATTGACTAGAAAAAGTGCATACCTCTCTTCTTTTAAAACATTAACGACCCTGATGTTAAGGTAAACAAATACAATGTAATATGTGCTTTATGTAAGAGTCAATGTACAGGCACATTTTTCAGATGTATATGCATGTACAAGTTGAACCCTGCACAACTCACCTAGTGTGTGATGGACTACACGTAACCCACCAGACTCTGAGCAGTGTACCCATACCAGTGTGTGTAGAGACCCTGGGCAGTGTACATCCCTGGGAAATGGAGGCCTCTACACTCCTGATTGTTTGCTACACTTACTCAGTGTGTAGCATGCCAATTGGTATGTCACACCCCTAGCTGCATTAAAGATTGATGGTGGTGACAGCACCAGTAAAACAAGCAATTAAAATGTGCTACAGTATGCATCTTAGAATTTGACCGGAAACCTATGCCTCATAAGTAATGAATTTTTGCAGTAAGTGGAGGGGAGTAGAGTAGCACAGACCATGTATAGCCAGGTTCCATAGATGGTTAAACATACAGAATTATGGATGTCAACCTCACAAAGTGTGTTCTGAGCCTCATGTGATCCACTATAAGCTAAATGGTGTCAGCCAGCTAGTGTGTGAGAAGCCAGTGGTTAGTAAGACTCTGGGCAGTGTAGGCTATCTACGAGTGGAAAGCCAATAAGGTCCAACAAATATTAGTTGTACAGCTAAGCCTACATACTGTTAGCACCTTATCCACAGGGATGCACTGATGGAAATCATTCCTGTAAAGAAGAGATTAAAACCGAGATACTACAGTGTAACAAGTCAAACAATCTTGGAATGCAAGTGGAATCTTACAGCTCATCTATAATCATTGTAAATCTCTGCTTTTTATATATTTGTTGAATGCTTTGAGGTCCAGTATCCATTACCAAACCCGTGATAGTTTCCTAAGAAATACCTTGAATAGAAACCTGTTTCCATTTGGGCCTTGGGTATTTCTCTACAGCATTAAGAGGAGCTGAAGCATTTCTCATAGTGTGCATTCAGATGTAGGTGGTGTTCTCAGAAGCTTAGATGAAGGTTTTTGGAGGAACTCCATGAAATGGCTGCACTAAACTTCGTCTGAAACCCTGCGTTTGGAAGAGATTTTTGTCATGTTGAGAAGATGCCCTAGATTTTGCTCATTACCAATATGGTATGGTAAAGGGGGCAACTACGGGAATCAGCTTTGTCTGGGTAGGTCAGGGCTACTGCCAGAAGAAGATCCGCTATCCCTTATCGGGTTTTTGTGCCTTCTTGATGCAGTGAGTGCATAGATGATTGACCTTGGCCGTAGTAGTGCTGTTTGCATGATTGGAAAGTACTAGGCGTATATGTACAGGCACTTCTCTGCCCATAGATTTGTCATTAGGTCTTCTTTGGGTTGAGTACGGCTGGCGTGAAACTGCAGGTGACCCAGTATGGTTTACTATCATTCTGCTAACAATTTGATGATCCTAAGCGTACCATGAGACATTTGTGTACTAGCTTGAGAGACACAATCCAGCCATCTGGATCCACATTCACCTTAAAACCTGCGAGGAAGAGTACTTTCATTCCAAGTCTTTAACTTTGGGTGTTTTCAAGATACTATTACATTGTTAACCCTTAAACATTGTCAGTGGGCTCCCTCGGGCCATCCCTAGGCATTATCACCACCCTTTTCCCAAGACTAGACTACAGAGATGCCTTTTCCCTAAAAGGGATCTGCTGGTCTGTCGCTTTCCTGGGGACAGACTGCCATTTCATCCTGTCAATTTCAGTGTCATCTGGCAATATCATTGTCAGAAGACAGGCTTTATAATATCTGTTGGGAGGATGGGGAAGTGCGTCATTATTTACACAGGATTATTCCAATGCTGTTGGTTTATTTGTGAGATAACATGTCCTTTTGATATACATATGATGATTACAGTGCGTTTTTGTGAGATGACATTTGGATCTACTCTGCATGGATATGTTTAACACAACTATGATGATCTACTGCATGGGACGATAATATATAAAATCACAACTGTTGCTGGAATCAAGACAATCTCCAGCATTACCTTGTTCACTTGAGCCCTTCTAGGGAACAACCTTAATTTAGTAATGAAACACACTGAATTTTACTGAAAGCATCTTTTAATCAAATATGTTGTGTGCCCAAAGAAATGTGTGAATTTCCATCCAATTTACCTTTTAAAATATAAAACTGTTTTTCAATACATTGATTTAGCTAAGATCTGTATATGTAATTAGTCCAAGGATGCAAGATACAGAAAAGTTTTGATCTTAATAAAACAATGCAGAATTTAATTTTAAATATGCCAGCACTTATTGACTTTAAATTGATATCTAAGGCCCTTGTGGACTGAGTTCTTAGGATGGTTGGCGTGGAGCAATCTCCCATAGGACGGTTTTCATTTTCCCTTGTCTACTGTGGCAGCGAAGATGTGGATCTGATGCAGAAGTGAAATGTGTGCCCACTACAGGCACATAAGTGTTGGGGTAGAGCACCTTTGCATGTGGTAGCGTTGGACGAGGACTGGAAGAGTGACTGAGCAAGCTAGGGGTGATGCAGCCGTGGGATGGAATAGCTGAAATGCAGGTGAGCACAGCTGTGATGGTCCTGCCTAAGAACGTGGCAGGGTTAGAGACTGTTGGCAGAGCACTGCAGCTGTGCTCGTAGTCTGTGGCTTTGTATAGAAAATGTGTGGATCACTGACATAATATCGATGCATACAATATTGAAACACAAAAATATGGAAATGAAATATTGATAACTAAAATATTGACTTCCTATACTTAACTAGTAAAACCACAAATATCAAGAACACAAATATTGTTGTTAAAAATAGTGATTTTAACCTATATCGAAAACAACAATATAGGAAACAAAAATATATTTACCTTTAAATAAACATATACTATGTCAAAAACATTGATTCACACAATAATGTCTGCAATATTAAGCACACACAGCTAGAAGACCAAGTGTGCAGCTTGGTAGGAAACATAAACGGAGGGGGGAGATCAGAGGTGAGGAGGACTTTACAAGCGGCTCGCGCACAATTGAAAACACTGGATAGGGATAAAACAGAATATGCCCTGTTATGAGTCAAACAGAGATATTACCAGGGAGGGAATAAGCCAGGTAGAATCTTAGCATGCAAGCTGAGAGTTCAAGTGGCACATAGCCATATAGCATCCATCCACTCAGATTTAGAGAACATGAACACCATGGCAATGGATGATGAACGAGCATTCACCTCCTATTACACCACACCACACTACACAGCAGATGAGCCAACAGAGTTATAACTGGAGGCCTACTTAGAAGCTGTTCCCCTGCTGCAACGCTTAGATGCACAGGCATGCACGCTGGGAAAACCTATAATGGTTGAGGAGGTCATATCCGTGATCTCACGTCTTAAATTGCAAAAATCTCCTTGGCCTGATGGCTTCACAGCATTGTTTTTATCAAACCTTGTGCAGAGAGCTAGCGCCAATACTGGCAAAACTGTTCAGTGCCATAGGGAGCAGGGGGAGGCAATTCCCACAATGCAAGAAGCTGTTATCACACTCCTACCAAAGCCTGGGAAAGATCCTGAACTTTGCTCATCCTACCGTCCAATTTCCCTAATCAATATAGACGCTAAACTATCTTGTGGAACCCAATCATGCGGGCTTTTTCCCAGATTGCTCTTGTGCTGGTAACACAAAAAGAATCTTGCATCTCGTTGACAAAATGGGGCGGGCCAGAAGAGGGGTGGTCCTACTATCAGTAGATGCTGAATAGGCTTTTGATAGAGTTCACTGACTATGCCTCAAGGCAGTTCTCCAAAGAATGGGGCTAGGGGACAAATTTATCTCATGGCTTCTTAGTGGGTACCAGCACAACCCAAGCTTGCCTCAATGTGAATGGCTCAATTATGGCCCACATACTGATACAGAGGGGTACCTGACAGGGATGCCCACTCTCCCCATTAATGTTTGCGATTTACACTGAGCCACACTCTATAACCATCAAATGGAACAATGGGATAGCGGGATCACTCTGGGACGCACAGAGCATAAATTAAGCTTATATACTGATAATGTTCTGCTAAACCTGTCTAGCCCTGAAACAACACTACCTGAGGCCCTCGCGGAACACCGCCACTTTGGAGAGCATTAGGATTCAAGGTAAACTCACATAATTCTCAATTGCTGAGTATTACCCTCTCGACAGAAGTTCAAAAGAGACTGCAATCGGAGCTCTCACTTCCATGGGCGAAAGATAGTGTGCTGTACCTGGGCCTCTACATCGCTTCTAAGGCCTGTGCCACCGGTAAAGTAAAACTATACTAGACTCATGCAGCAGCTCAAAAGTGACTTTCAGGCTTGACATGGCGTGGGCCTCTCATGGCTAGGTCTCATTGCTGCAGCCAAATTGACAGCTCTCCTGTGGTTTTTGTACTTGGCTCCGGCGATGCCACTCCTGCCTGTAAACGGCACCCTCTCCCAAATACACCATCTGTTCAAAATTTTTATCTGGGCGGGAAGCAACCCAGAATAGCAGCAAAATCTGCATATCAGCAAATCAATGACAGAGGGCTGGGAGCCCCACATATCACCAACTATTATTACACCACCAAACTGAGGTACATAGTGGAGTGGCATGGCATATACGAGACAGTGAATCTCCTGTGGGGTCTTGAATCTTCCCCAATTACATACGCAACAGTGGAGGCCTGAAACTGGGGACTGGCATGGAAAGGGCTGGTCACGGTGCCATCACCACTTACACCAATATTGTGAATTCCTGGGTTGCTCCAGGCCTTTGAAAGGAGGAGTTCGCTGCCTGCCAGGGAGCAGGGTGCAAGAGAATTGGCGGCTGTTTGACCCAGAGGGTGTCACCCCTTCGAACAATTAAAACAGTCTATGGTCTTCCAGAAGGGCCTGAAGGGGAGAAGTACCACTACTGACAGATCAGGCACTGGGTTTAAAACCCAGAGGTCAAGCAGGTGGCTAGTCACCCTCTCCTGCCACTAGAGAGATGACTGCTAACTAAGTCAGCGGAAAGACGCACTCTGTCACAAATATACGAATTCCTGACACATGGGGCACCGGTGGGGAGAGAAGAGGAAGTTGAACAGGACCCTGGGGGAGCGGGAATAGAAGGCAGTCTTTCAACGCATAACGTCAACAGCACACAGTGGCCCCCTCACAGTGACTGTTATTAAGGTACTGTCATACTGGTATTATACCCCAGAATGGCTACATTCTTGAACTGCCAAAAAAGCAGGCACATGCTGGAGGGTCTATAGACAGCCAGGGTCACTGCTCCACCAGCTATGGCACTGCCACAAGCTTGCTAGGTACTGGGAGGAGATATGAAATGACATAGATAACATATGTAAAACAAAGATACCCTATACGATCCTAGGTGTGGCTGACAGACTCACCTACCACTTGGAGTCTACTGGAGGCAAACTAATGACACTCCTGTTGAGTGACTCAAAACAGGAGATACTGAGTGGCTGAAGGTCCTCACATGAACCAGACCACTGGCAATGGCTTTATAAGATATGGAAACTGTTTGGCATGGAGAAAATATCCATTTCACTTGATCAAAAAGGAGATGAGTTTGTGGAGCGATGGTGACCCTGCCTAGATTTCCTCACGTCCAAATTCAGAGAACTTACCTGTCCCCGTTATCTCAAGGTCCTCAGATTAAGTGACCAATCGAGAGAGGGGGATGAGGGTGGATCGGTTAGACGAATTGACTAACGAGGAGTCACGTCAGGCAGGGCACTGCTTGATCGCTGGTGTGGGATGGGGACGTTGCACAGGGATGGGCAGGGCAAAAGGAGAGGAAGGTTCTTTTATTCTGGTTCTTGTTGATGTGTTTCAATGGAACTACCGGCACTTTTTCTCTTTCATCTCGCTCTATCTGGCCCGTCGACCTCCAGGTGGTGGGTGGTGTATGTTGTATCCATGCTACTCTCAAAAACCCAATAAACTAGATTTGGTTCTAATAATAAAAAAACAATCATTCCTACTTTGCGATACTAATGTGAGTAAATTAATTTATAAAGGTTGCCTTAGCAGTGATAGCTAACTGTAAATGCCTTGTCTAGTCAGAGATATGCAGGAGGTTCACAGCCAGTAACTAGTAATGGATATATATTTTATGTCCACACCAAAACAGTAGATTTCACGGTCTGGCATTGCAATTTCCTACAAATCCAATGGAAACACTAGTGCTTCTCAATTAATTCAAACTTTTTTGCTTCCCCAAGGGAGACAAAGCAATGATTAATGTCCCAGGTATCATAATGGAGATAGTAAAAAAAAAACACAGCTTGGGATAAATTTTGCTAGCAAGATTCAAGTACACCAATATGTTCCTAAATATCTCTGCAGCCAAGTATTTATTGTAGGACGGTCCAGAGGTATGTTGCTATTGCTGCACTCATTAGGTCATGTGGCATTAATTTGATTAATTATGCGGATGAAGTTCAGCTGATTCTATCTCTGGATAATTCTCAGCCAGGTACTCTAGAGGTGATTCATAACTTTCTGACAAAGGTCTCAGTGTGGTTGAGCGGTAATTCATTAAAACTCAATGGAGATCAAACAGAGATTTTTTGTTGCACAATGGGGAAGCCGGTTACGTGAGAGGCAAGATGGCGTCCACTGGCTGGACGTGTGTGTGAGCTGCTCCTGTGGACCTTCACCTATCCCCCGTTTAATGCACTAATGCTATATTTATTTTATTTTTTATTTATTTTGAAAGTTTTATATAGCGCGAACCAGACCCTTGCTGGTATCAGAGCGCTTTACAAGGTAAGTGTCTTAGTTACATAGGTACAAGGTAAATAACATAAAGTTCAATGCTAGTCAATGAAAGTATAAACACCCTATCGTAGATAAATAGGTATATGGTACATAACAAAACGTTTCATGTATATCAAGCATAATATAGATACAATATCTAGGATTCCTGGCTGGACAGTAGACATTATATAGATCCATGTAGCACATACGTTGGGTCGCATAATAACAGTAGTCCATGCTCAAGTGAATTTAGCCATGAGAAGCGATTTCACTTCTTTTTTGAAAGATGCAGTAGAGGGATTAAGTCTAGTTTCTGGGGGTAGAGCATTCCAAATTCTGGGCGCCATCCCTGAAAAGGTTCGGTTATATGTTTTTTTCTTGTTGAATCTTTGTGGTTTCAGTAGAAGGTTTTTAGCACTTCTTGAAGATCTGACCCCACATGAGGGCGCCAGTTTCTGTGCCAGATAGCTGGGTGCGTTGTGATGAATGGCTTTATGTGTCATACATGCTATTTTCAGATGAATTCTGGCTTCAAAAGGTAGCCAATTAAGGGATTTTAGGTCAGGGGATATGTGGGAGCTTTTTTTGGAGCCAGTGATAAGTCTCGCTGCGGCGTTGATTGAGGCTCTTAGAGGGGCCGTTGCAGCTCTGGGCAGGCCGCAGAGAGAGACACTCCCATATTCCACTCTTGGGATGACTAGAGCTTGTACTGCCAGCTTGAAGTCCTTTTCAGGCAGGAAAGGTTTCAATTTTCTCAAAGTATATATCTGAAAGTTTGCTCCTTTTGTTGTGTTGCTGATGTGTTTTTGCATATTGAGGTTTCTGTCCAGTGTTATTCCCAGCGATTTCGCTGAGTCAACGATGAGAGGTTGGCAGTTGAGTGCAGTAAGTTGTTTGATCCAGTCTTGCATTATGGGTAATTGGGCGGAAGGAGCGATTAGGAGGAATTCGGTTTTGAGGGCATTCAGTTTTAGATGGTTTTCTGCCAGCCAGGTCTTAGTTTTTCCGAGAGTTGTGTTGAGCGATTTGATGTCTTCTAGGGTATGGATCTTAAGGTATAGTTGTGTGTCGTCAGCGTACATGTGATATTGAACGTTAGACGAGTAGAGAATTTCAGTGAGTGGTTCCATGAATAGATTGAACAGTGTCGGAGATAGTGAAGATCCTTGTGGGACTCCTAAAGTGACTGGGACGGGTTTGGACAGGGAGTGGTTGACCTTGAATCGCTGCGATCTGTTTTGGAGGAACGAAGTAAACCAATTTAGAACTGATCCAGATAATCCCATTCTGTGTTGCAGAAGGTCTATCAGGTTATCGTGTTTGACGGTATCAAAGACCGAGGAAAGGTCTAGCAAGATGAGTAAGCAGGCTCCGTTCTGATCTAGGATTTGTAGAGCATCGTCAATTATATGGGTCATGGCTGATTCAGTGCTGTGACCTGCACGGAAACCTGATTGGTATATGTTGAGTAGGTTAAAATGGTCTATATGTCTTACCAGCTGGAGGTGTACACATTTTTCTAAGAGTTTGGCCAGGGTAGGGATGTTGGATATAGGGCGGTAATTGTTTAAGTCCGCAGGGTCAGCCGTAGGTTTCTTTAGAATGGGGGATACCTGCCCGGCTTTGAGGGTGTCAGGGATGCATCCTTGGCGTAAAGAGTTATTTATGATCTTGGTCCAGAGAGGCAACAGCAGCGGGGTGAAGTCTTTTACGAAGTTTGCTGGGAGAGGGCCAGTGAAGTGATTGGCCGGGTTCAGGGCAATAAGCATTTTGAGAATAGATTATTCATTGTAGGTATTGAAGGATGACCAAGATGCATTATTTTTTAGGTCGAACTTTGATGAGTTTCGGTGTGGGGCATTTAGAAGGGATGGTGAGGGGTTCGTATGTGAGACAGTGTGTGTGATTAGATCGTTGAGAAGGTCCTTCTTTATGCTATCGGTCTTCTGAGTGAAGAAGGAAGCAAATTCTTCACAGTTGGGTCGTGGGCCTAAGTTATCTTGGGGGCGGTGAGGTGCATCCTTAGATTGAGTTTTGATTAGCCCGAAAAGTTTTTTGGGACGATTTTTTGCCTGGTCTAATTGGTGGCTGAAGAAGTCTGCTTTAGTGCGCTTGATCTTTCTGTAGTATGCGTTTCTCTTCTTTCTTAGTGTCTTGAGGTGATTGGCGGATGGAGCTGATCTCCATCTGCATTCAGTTATTCTTAGGGATCGTCTGTCCTCGTTGAGTCTTCCATCGTACCAAGGCTTAGAATCTTTTGTGGAGACTCTCTTTAGTTGAAGGGGGGCTACCTCGTTTAGTATCATGTTCATGGAATTGAAGTAGTGGTTGGTGAGATCATGAACATCGGATTTCCCTTCAGGGGGAAGAAGTAAGTTGGAGCTGGAAGTTGTGATTATATTAGGGTCAATGTTTTTCAGATCCCTCTTCCATACTTTAGGTCTTGTGGGTTGAGCCGAGTTAAGTTTCACTGTTTCATTGATTAAGAAGGTGATAATATGATGATCAGACCAATCACATGGATGGATCGTATCTAGCTGGATGGAATCAACTTTAGAGATTACTAAATCAAGGATTGATCCTTTATCGTGTGTAGAGCTGTTGCAAATTTGGGTGAGGTCGAGGTCAGAGAGGAAGTTTTTGAGACTATTGACCGCTGCATCATTGGGGTCATTCCAGTGGAGATTGAGGTCTCCGAGAAATATTTGGGTATTTTGATGTCCGGCATTAGTAGAGACTATGTCTATGAAATGTTCGGTAAAGGTGAGATTATCACCTGGTGGATGATAAGGGTGTGTAGAAAGCATACTGGTTTGCCATTGCTAGTGATGTCGAGGCATATGTATTCACAAGAAGGGAATACAGGGGATAGGGATCTGTTTACTGAGATATTATTCCGGTGTATGCAGGCGATACCACCCCCTGTCTTAACAATTCTATCCAGTCTAATGATGTCATAGTTTGGGGGTACGAGTATGTCAATGATGGGTGTAGAGGATTCCTTTAGCCAAGTTTCGGTTAAAATTTGCAAATCCGGTTCTTGTGTGAGAATGAGGTCAGCTATGTCGGCTGCGTGTCTTGAGGCCGATCTACAATTTAGTAGTATACACTTAAGACGGGGCGTGATGTGGGATGTATTGGGTTGCTGGATGAGGGGAACTTGTCTAAGGTTGTTTTCGATGATGCCTCTAGGGTTGTGTTTAGTGGACCTGTGAGTGTTGGGGGGAATAGTTGGGATTAGAGCCATTTTGGGCGGGTTATCTGGAGGCATAGTGTTGTGATTCCGGTGTGAGGGCTCATAGGAATGGGGTAGAGAGAGTAAATCTTTCTCCGATAGCGGATTAGTCCTGCGGATTGGGCGGGTTGATTTATTGTGGAAAGGAACTGATTTCCACCTGGGGGTCGAATATTTCGAAGTGACTACTGAGTGGGTCAAGTGAAAGTTTGATTTGGTCTGTCGTGCCAATCTAGTGTTCCAGGGTTGGCTCAAAAGAACCTCCGATAAAGCTTGTAGTTCTTCTTTGATTTGCCGTAACGAGAGTATGATCTCGTCAAATCTAGGGTCTGGTGAGGGTGGGAGCAAGATTGGTGGATGTATTATGGGTGTGGGAGGTGTGCTGTTGTGGGGCATCCTATCTTCGTCCCTCTCCAGATCGGGGAGGGGTGGACTGGAATGGGGAGTGAATGTAGGAGGCGTTGGGGTGTGCGGTGGGGATGTGGTCGTGGATGTGATGGTTTTGCAGGAGGTAAAGCCTGTTGAATGTATTAAGGTTGTTGTTGTTGTGCTTACGTCCCGTTGGTGGTAAGAGGGAAGCACGTATACTAGGTTGTTGTACAGCATCCTATCTGGTTCCCTCTCCGGATCGGGGGGTGGTGGGCTGGAATAGGGAGTCGATGTAGGAGGAGTTGAGGTGTGCGGTGGGGATGTGGTTGTGGGAGTGATGGTTTTGCAGGGGGTAGTGTTGACAATGGGGGGATATGTTCGTTCCAGGGGAGGATGCTGAGTCTGTGCTGGGTGTAAATGCTGGTGCAGTAGTAAGGGGGGAGTGTCTTATGGAGGAATCTAGTGGGGAGGGGAGCTTAATTGTAGCTAATGGTCGTGATATCAGTGTGGTGGTGTGTGAGTCTGTGATGGATGTAAATACTGGTGCAGTAGGAAGGGGGAGTGTATTATGGGTGAGTCGAGCAGGGAGGGGGGGTAGCAAAGTGCTCGGGTGTAAATATTGGTCGGGATAATAGTGGAGCGTGGCTAGAGGTAGAATTTGGTGGTGTGATAGGTTGTGTGCTGGTGGTGGGAGTTGCCTGGGGGGGGTTTGGGGTTTTATCATTTGTTCTCTGATAATGGGGAAGATGTTATCCAACAGGTTTAAGCTGCGGTCTGTTGATTGCATGAGAATGGTTCCGTTATTATAGATGGTGATGGTTGCTGCCGCTTTGAAAATTTGGGAGGGGGAGATAGAGATGTGCGACCATGTGCGGTTTTCCTAGTGGAGGAGATCGAAAATATAGCTAGGAATGCTTTCCTCCATTGTGCTCTTCGTTTAGTGTAGAAGATGATATCAGTGGTCATATGCCCTTTGTTTATTGAGAAGTAGGGATCAGAGATGGGTGTTTCAGGGTGTAGTTTTATCATATTGTGTTTAAAGCGTTTGGATGCTTTTTTAGAGAGGTTGGGGGGTAGTTGATGGTGTAGGTATGTGCGCCTGTGAGCTCCATAATGGGGCAGGCACTGTTAGTATGGGATAGGGCGTTATGAGGCGATATGTGTGTATGTGGCCCGTCAAGGGGGTCAGTGCTGTGAGGGGGTGATGGGCTTGGGAAGGAAGGGGGGACGTGCGAAGGAGGGTGATGGAGCAGCTGTGGTGGTGGCTTGGGTTTGGGCAGAGGGAAAGAAGGCAGAGGGAGGAGTAGGGGTTGGTTCAAGTAGCGTAGTAGGTGCACCGTGGCGGGCAGATGAAAGATTCTGGGTGAGGCAGGAGCAGTAAAGAATGAGACAGAGAAAAATAAGGATAAATTAATTAAAGTTGAAATTTAGATTCTGACCTGTATGAGTAGATAGGGATATCAATGGGCGTAAACTAGCAACGAACAGGAGCTGGTCCACTGTGAGGGAGTCAGTCCAAGATGGCCACCTCATTAGGAGTGGACATCATAGCCAGCGAGATAGTCCTGTGTCTCTTTCCATTAACTGGGATGAGCCAGCAGTAGTCCTATTTCGATTTCTGTAGCTCTGTTGGTGTTTTTAGTCCTTTTTCAATTCTTATCGTCTGCTTCCTTAGAGGGTCGAAGTCTTTCTCTGCCTAGAACAACAACAAGCTGGAGGCGGACCCCAAAGTAATGGTATTTATGTGGGCCGCCATTTTGCAGATTTAGATCTAGAGGCAGATGTTGCCCATAGTTAGTAAAGGTGGTGCCAAATGGAGCGCACTTCACTTCCATGTGCGGGAAAATAACTCCGGTATTGAACAATGTAAAAATGAACCTGGAGAGATTTTTGTGAGATGCCTCGACGCCGTCAGTTGTGTCTGAGGGGGCGGAGTTGGGCTGCGGTCTTCATCCACACCTCGTTCCCATGTACGGGAAAAATCACACCAATGCGGAAACAATGCTAAATGCAAAAGATTATAAAGGTTGCATCGACGCTGTTATCGTGCCTGAGGGGGCAGAGTTGGGCTGCGGGCCTCATCTGCACCTCGCTCCCATGTGCGGGAAAAATCACACCGCCACGGATACAATGTACAATGCAAAAATCACACCGCCACTGATACAATGTACCATACAAAGACTATAACAGTTGCATAGGCGTTGCTGTGAATCGTGCCTGAGGGGGCGGAGCTAGGCTGCGGCTTCGTCCGGGGGAGCCCTTGAGCGGGGAGGCTTGCTCCGTGAGGCTCCGTGAGCTGTGTCCAGACAAATCCGCTGGGGGCTCACCGTGCTCCCTCGATCCCTATTCTCGACCGTACCGTGACTGCCTCGCATAGGAACCCCAATGCGTCGTCCAACACCAGCTGAGCCCTTCCTCTACTATCGAAGGGGGCAGTGATGTTCAGTCGGCGGTCCAGTCCAGGCTCCACTCCGTTGTCGGCGATCCACGTCGGCTCAGCCCAGCCGGAGTCGGAGCGGGCAAAAGTGGGAGGCGATGTGCTGTGGATGATCCGATCAAAGCTCCGCTTCGTTGATGATGATCCGCAGCCAGTCAGCCCCACCGGAGTCGGAGGGGACAGAGGTGCGAGTCAGGGTTGGCACCGATCGCGATTCCAGTAGCTTTAATCGTTGTGCGTTATATTTCGTGTTCAGTTCCTATGTTCAGTTCCACTGGTCAACTGCCGCTAACAGGGATATTCAAGACAAACAGATCCCAAGCGCTCGGAGCTCCTTTGGTGAGCTCCTACCAGTCGGCCATCTTGTCTACTTGATCTACTATATGCGGTTATATGTGGCTGCCTTCGTTCCTGAGGATAACAGTAGGAAAAAATCCTGTGAAAGTATCTGCCTACCTGAATATTTTTGCAGGCGCCTTTTCACAGATTCAGCTCCGGGGTGAGTCACGCTGTTGACCGCTCGTCGGCGGTGGTTAACCGGGGCAGAGAGCATCGCTGTCCCGGAGTTGAGAGGAAGGAAGACGAGGAGAAAAACAGCGGGAAGAACAGCGGAGACTTCTATGGTCACAGATAGGCAGCAGTGAGCAGGAAACGCTCCAGCACCATAGGAGGCGTGGCCAGGTGATTCGAACAGAACTGGCAGGAGAGTGGAGCAGTCTGTGAAGTCCGGACCGGATCGTCCGGACCGTCAGTCAAGGTGGAAACGGAAAACTGCTCTGTTCGTTCTTTCTTTATACCTCTTGTGGGGGAAAGTAAGTGCTTGTACATTGGAGTTAGTGGATATCGGCAAACAGCCGTAACATTAGTAGTGAAGCACAGCGAAGCGCGATGCCACCTAAAGCAGCCCGCGGCGGCAAAACGAGAGGTGCTGGTGAAGTCTTGGTTGGGACCAGAGCAGCGCTAGCGGGCCGTAGTGTCAGAGAAGCTGTAGGCGGAGGTGACCTGGAAAATATTACTCAAAGCACTATCCAAAGTATTGCTCAAAGTAAGGAGCAAGAACTGGTGATTAGAAAGGTCCCACAGATTTTCAGACAGCAGTCAGGAAAAAAAATGAATATCCTGCATGGGGCCAACAATACCTTGGAGGTACAAGCTATGAGTAACAAGGGAAAATCAGTTATGGATCCCGCCGCTGATAGGGCAGATACAGGAGATACAAATGAGGGGAATGAGGCGCAAGAAGTAATAAAGTCAAGTGCTGGAGTGACCGTTGATGATAACGAGGCGATCAGTAAGGAAATCGACTCAGGGGAAAAGTTTTTCTCCCTGTCCGAACCCTCGGACACGTCTGATGATGACGACAACCAAGTTAATAAGAATGGCTCTCTACAAGGATCATTAATGAGTGTTGGCAGTGATTCAAACAGCATTGTTCTGGAAGAGGAAAACTCAGAGTGCACAGAATCGCTCACGGTGCGTAAACAAGCTACAACTAAAGAAAGAGGGAATGGAACAGTAGCAACTATTTTTCCTAATTGGGATTTTTCCTCTACTGGTGAAATAACCACTGATGGTATTAATTTATCTGATCAAACAATGGGTGGGCTGATGGAAAAATCTCAGAATGAAATCTCGCTTGAATCAATATACAGCTGCCTGTTAGAGCACAGGGGGGAAACGCGGTCTGAGAACTTGAAAACACATATTGCGTGCCGTAAGCTCCAAAATACTGTGAGGAGATTAGCCAAAACTTGCAATGATTTTACAGATCGAAGCTGAGACGCGAATTTCGGCACTCGAAGATCAAATGGAGACACAGAAGGGATGATTGAAGCCATAAGCGCTAACACACATGATGTTCAGGTTAAACTTGTTGATATGGAAAATAGGCTTCGTAGAAATAATCTTAGAATTTTGGGAGTGCCAGAAGGTCTCGAGGGAAAAGATACCCGTAAATTTGTAGTTCAATTATTTGAAGAAGCCGTTCCTGAACTGAAGGAGTGGAACTGGACGATGGAAGTGCAAAGGGCACATAGATATCCATTCAAGCAAAGAGTGGCGAAAAGAGGGCAAGGAGGGCAAATCGAGCAGCAGCCACGGGCGATCCTGATCTCCTTGAATAATTTTTTGGCGAGGCAGTCATTATATGATTTGGCCCGACCTGACAAGAAGAGGATGGGAAAGGGAATACAATTTTTTGTCAGGCCAGACTATTGCCACTATACTGTGGAGAAACGATGGCAGCTTCGTCAATTGATTACCTCCTTGCAAACAAAGGGGGCACAAGCTTTTTTGTTAAATCCGGCCACTCTTAAAGTTCTTTGTAAGGGGCAAACAAGATTTTTTACGTCAGAGGTTCAGGCCAAGGAGTTTTTGCAGTCTTTGGGATGAGGTTTTGAGGGGAGAAATGTGCGTTTGTTATAAGATTTTTGGGTCAATATGATTTAAACTGCTATGAATTGAGGGGATGGGTGAACACGGGATGGTATGCTCACCTCCCATCATAAGGGCTATGCCCTATTGCCTGCGATTTGGGGAAAGGGGAGGGGGAGGGCTTTGGGATAGTAGGGGGCACTTGGGTGTTGAGTGGGTGGTTGGGGGAGGGCACAGGGATGGGAAGGGGATCCGGAAGGGGTGGTTTAAAAAAAAAGAAAAAATAGTCCATGGCAGAATATTTTTTGCTAAAGTAAAACCTATTCAATTTCTTGCAATTAAGATTAGTAGGGAAATATGTCAATTATGCAATTTATTTGTGATGAATGATGGCTAGAGGGATATGTATATGGTCATTTAATGTATGTGGCCTGAATGATAATAATAAGAGGAGAAGGGTAGCTGCAGATTTGCGTCTAATGAAGCCTGATATCTTGTGTATACAAGAAACGCATATACCTTGGGCAAAACGAAGGGTGTTAGAAGAGTTGGGATTTACACTTTTGGCTTCAACCAGGCAAACTATTACCAGTAGGGTAGTTGCTATTCTAACGCGAGGGGGGATTGGTGGGATGGGACGGTTAATGACTGACAACTATGGAAGGTGGGCTATTGCTGAATGTTTGATAGAAGGGACAAAGTGTACAATATGTACTGTCTATGGGTCCAACTTTGATGAAGCGGCTATTCTGGAGAGTTTAAATATTGAACTTGCGCAGTGGCCTACTCCTCTGATCTTGTGTGGGGATCTTAATCTACACATGGATGGGTTAGTTTTAGATGAAAATGGTAAATATATAGGTCGAAAACGCAAGGTCTTTAGAGCATTAAAACAACTATTAGAGGATCATGGGTTAGTAGATGTGTGGAGGTCTTTACATGATTCAGATCCGGGGTACACTTTTTATTCACATCCCCATCAGAAATTTGTGAGACTTGATTATGTATTTATGCCTAGGTCATACATTGTCGCTGCTGAAATGCAAGTTTGGCCCAGGATAACGTCAGATCATGGCCCTATTCTTTTAGAGCTACATAGCTTAAGACAGGTAAAGGTTAGAAAGCTGTTTACTTTTAACAGGAAATTATTAATGGATAAAGCTTTTACCGATCACATGCTGATATGGACTAATCAATTTTTAGAGATTAATAGGGGAACTTCCTCTAGTCCTATAGTATGGGACACTCTTAAAGCGGGAATTCGCGGAGAGGTACTAAGCTTTGGATTGGCCAAACAGAAACAAGAACAAATTTTGATTCAACGGCTATTGGGGGAGTTAAGGGATGCAGAACATGAGCTGATAGCAGTACTCTCGCAGGGACTAGATAGTAGGGATAGCCATACAAAGATTGCATGTTGCAAAGCCAAAATAAATGCGATATGGTGTAAGGAAATTGCCTATCAATATAAAATACATAAACAGGATAGATATGAATATGGCGATGCCACGGTACGTTGCTTGGCCCAGAGGCTTAGAGTAAAGCAATCTACACAGAAAATACTCGCTATGCAGGACACCGCGGGGACCAGGGTAGAAACAGTTGAGGGTATAGTGGGGGTGTTTTTTGAATTTTATCAACTATTGTATACGCAGAATGTAATCAATCAAGGGGAGATAGAGAAGTTTTGTCAACAATTAGATTTGAGTAGGTTAAGTCTGGAAGAGCAAGCGATATTAGAGGAGATAATAACAATGGAGGAACTTGAGGAGGCAATGGGGTCGCTGGCGAATGGTAAAGCTGCAGGGCCAGATAAATTACCGCTTGAGGTATATCGTATGCTGTTTCAAGTATTGAAAATTGACATGTTGAATACCTTTCAAGAAGCTCAAGTCGGGAATCCGCCATCATCTTGGGAAGAGGCTAATATAGTGTTGTTTAAAAAAAAAAAGGATAAACCCCCGAATATACCTGGTGCCTAAAGACCTATTTCTTTCCTTAATGCTGATGAAAAAATCTATGCGAAGATTTTAGCTAATAGGTTGGCTCGAGTAATTACACCTTTGGTATCCCAGTGTCAACATGGATTTATACCCGGTAGAAGCACGACCAATCATATAAATAGGGTGGTCACACTTATAGATTATGCTAATGTTCATCATAGAAGATTGGGGTTGATCTTTCTTGACGCAGAGAAAGCGTTCGATCGTGTTTCCTGGGTATTTTTATGGGGTATTATGCGTAAGATAGGATTTGGTCAGGGTTACATCAGGGCTATCCAAAGTATGTACAAGTCACCTCGAGCGAGGATATGTGTGATGGGCAGGGAATCACAGCAAGTTTTTATTAGTAGGGGAACGAGACAGGGATGTCCTTGCTCCCCGTTGCTATTCACTATTTATATCAACCCATTCTTGATCATGTTAGAACAAAGTGAACGTATTAGAGCGATGAGATGTGGGCAATATCAGGTGCAGGTCCTAGCCTATGCTGATGATATAGTAATAGCCTCGGCGGACCCTGCCCAGGCAATAATTGAGATCGAAAGACTAGCGGAAAAATTCGGGGAGGTCTCCGGATATAAACTAAATTCAGCTAAAACACAGATTGTGTGTACTGATATGGCCTGCCCGGGTGAGAATAGAGTAACGGATGAAGCTAGATATTTAGGTATCAAAATTCGCATGTCTCCGCAAGACCTGATAGAGGTCAATTGGAGTAGTTTTGTGATTGAAGTTAAACAACAGTTGGATCGGTTGGAATGTCTCCACCTTAGAAGGGCAAAGATAGGGGTATTATATGCCATGATAATGGAGACACAGCTAGATGATTTAGCTGTTCAAGATGACAAATGGAGTCAACGATTCCGTTCCCAGCCAAGGTCATCGAGAAGATCGTCAACAAACAGCTAACCCGATACCTCGAAGAAAACAGCATCCTGGACCCATCCCAATCGGGGTTCCGCAGCAACCACAGCACTGAGACTGCCCTCATCGCCGCCACCGACGACATCAGGACCCTGCTGGACAACGGTGAGACCGCAGCCCTCATCCTTCTGGACCTCTCCGCCGCCTTCGACACTGTCTGCCACCGCACTCTACGCACACGCCTCCACGACGCAGGGATCCGAGACAAGGCCCTGGAATGGACCACCCCCTTCCTCGACGGCAGAACCCAGAGAGTCCGCCTCCCACCTTTCCGATCCGAAGCCTCCGAGATCATCTGCGGCGTACCCCAGGGATCTTCCCTCAGCCCAACACTGTTCAACATCTACATGGCCCCGCTCGCACGCATCGCCAGACAGCACGACCTCAACATTATCTCCTACGCCGACGACACTCAACTGATCCTCTCCCTCACCAAGGACCCCCTCGCCGCCAAATCCAATCTCCATGAAGGAATGAAGGCCGTCGCCGATTGGATGAAGATCAGCCGACTAAAGCTGAACACGGACAAGACAGAGGTCCTCATCCTCGGCTCCAACCCCTCAGCCTGGGACGACTCCTGGTGGCCAACGACGCTGGGAGCAGCCCCGACACCCACCGACCACGCACGCAACCTGGGAGTCATCCTCGACTCAACGCTCTCCATGGCCAAGCAAGTCAACGCAGTCTCCTCCTCCTGCTTCAACACCCTCCGCATGCTTCGCAAGATCTACAGGTGGATCCCGACAGACACAAGAAGAACAGTCACCCAGGCCCTCGTCAGTAGCAGACTTGACTATGGGAACGCCCTCTACGCGGGAGCCCCGGCCAAGCTCATCAAGCGACTGCAACGCATACAAAACGCCTCCGCACGCCTGATCCTCGACGTACCACGCCACAGCCACATCACCCCCACCTGAGGAACCTGCACTGGCTCCCCGTCGACAGGAGGATCTCCTTCAAACTCCTCATCCACGCACACAAGGCACTCCACAAGACTGGCCCAGCCTACCTCAACAGACGACTCTTCTTCTACGTCCCCAACCGCCAGCTCCGCTCCGCCGACCTCTCCCTCGCCACCGTCCCTCGCATTCGAAGAACAACCACCGGCGGCAGATCCTTCTCACACCTCGCCGCCAAGACCTGGAACACCCTTCCACTAAGCCTACGACAGACCCAAGACCTGCTGACCTTCAGGAGGCTACTCAAGACCTGGCTGTTCGACCAGTAGCAGCACCCCCCCCCCCTTTTCTCTCCCCAGCGCCTTGAGACCCTCGCGGGTAAGTAGTGCGCTCTACAAATTCTGTGATTGATTGATTGATTGAACGATTCGGGCAGGGAGGTGAATACATGCAAAGATCCATTGATACTGCCGGTAAGATTTTAATGTCTGCAAATCTGAAAACACAACACTTCAAGACTATTTTTGATATATATTATACTCCTGAGAGGATGATGAAGTGGGGTGGTAGTAATGATGGGAAGTGTTTTAGATGTTGTGCAGACAGAGCAGATATTGTTCATATATTTTATGATTGTATTTCGTTATTACAATTAAAGCAGTATATAGATTTATTTCTGTCCGAAATTACACAGACACCAATACATATAACAAAAGAAGTTATGCTATTGGGGATCGGGGATCAATTGACATATAGGTTTAGATCTATAATATTTATAGCTGTTGCTGTGGCGCGGCTATGTGTAGCTTCGTGTTGATTACAGAAAGAGGCCCCCTCGTTTGAGATGTGGAGAGCTAAATTCTACAATATTTTTAATCTTGAATACAGCCTCTATTCGGTGAAATCTCCTAAAAAACAGAAGCTTGGAAGACAGATTTGGGCTTTAATGATAGAGCATATGAGTTAATTTTATTGATCATGGTAAATGTATCTTTCTGCTTGATTCCCTGT
Source organism: Calotriton arnoldi (assembly GCA_963921515.1). Classification (NCBI taxonomy): domain Eukaryota; kingdom Metazoa; phylum Chordata; class Amphibia; order Caudata; family Salamandridae; genus Calotriton; species Calotriton arnoldi. Next base: position 474,662 of record CAWUFW010004829.1, on the reverse strand, counting down.
ATATTCTCCTACTATTGGTCTTGTTTATCTACGTGTTTTGTTATGTGTTATATATTTTGTATTTCTCTTTTTATACATGCCATGGATTATGTAATAAAGAAAATTAAAAAAACAATTAAAAAAAACAATGGGGAAGCCAAAGCCTTGGCTACCTTCCAATTTTTGGCCATGGACGGACTGTGCTGGTCAGGAACCAACTTCGGTTCTGCATAATTTAGGCGTCTATTTTGACAACGATCCTTGTCAATAAGACGGCTGCTTCCTGTTTTCCCTTCCTTCGTATGCTTTGGAAGATTTTGCAATACCTTTCCTTGCCCGCTAGGGTACTTGTGCAAAACACGGTCCTGAGCAGGCTAAATTATTGCAATGCGAAATTTCTAGGCTTTCCTAGTTATTTATTCAAGAGATTGCAGCGAGTTCAATCTGCAGCTGCCAAATTGGCTTTGAACATGCCCAGACACCCATCATCCTCTCGAGCCCTTGCAGAGTTGCACTGCCTCTCTGTCAAAGTAAGAGTCATCCTTCAAATCTCCTTGTATTACCATTAGAGCAGTACAGAAGAAAGGTCCAATTTTCCCGCAGAGGACATTTAAACGCTTGCTCTCCTCGAAAGCAAATCTTCTTTGCATCCCTAAATTTCTCAAAGTTTGGTCAGGCGGTCAGGTGTTTTCGGTGAGAGCTGGACAACTCTGGAACAGCCTGCCACCTTCACTGAGCATATCAAGATCTGCTTTTGTTTAGGAAGGCTTTGAAAACCTGGCTGTATCAAGTATAAAGCATGATGAGGCTAACTCTCTCTGGCTGGTTTTTCCAGGGGGCAAGTGTCAGGATACGTTTGAAAGTCTTTGGTGTGCTTTATAAATACTTTTTCAATTAAATCCAATTTAAATAAATATGGAGTAATCGGCTACTACTTAAATGTAATTGATAATTACATGATCTATAATGTAAATTGCAGAAAGAATCTTTAATAAAGGGAAACCTGTTATTACATGGCTCCAGGCAATTATAATACATTACTTCAAACCACATAATCTACTATTTGAAAGGATAATGGTGGTTAGATGTCTAGGGTAAAAAGATGGCCAAGAGTGGCCACCTTTTCTTGACCCACCGGATCTGTCCCATCAGACATGACTAACATTAGGAGCTCATGTAGTAAAAGTCTGATAAATGTTAAAATGCTTTTGAAAACACACATTTTATTGATCATAGATAAAATAAATATGGCCATTCTATAGAATCAAAGGCTTTGAAGAATATAAAATGGCATCCATAAGACCCCTCTGGGACAACTTGATGAAGAATTGTGAAGATACTAATGAAAGTAACCTGTTTGCTGCTAGTTAATCTAATAATTCATTTTCTACGTAAATAATTGAGAGTTGCTGATAAGAGGCCGGGTCACTGTGAGGATTATTTAGTTTAAGTAGTAAACTCATGAGAGCTTCTCAGGTGTTAAGATGGAGTACACTGCCAGTGATTGCTTCCCAATACATCTCCAATAGTTTAGATGTCTAGTATATCAGCATATTCTTTATATAATTCACTCAAAAGCCTTTCAGTGACCTGTACCTCACAAGCTTCGAGTTCTTTAAACTAGGGGTGTGCTAAATGTAGTACGCCTGCTTGGCTGGTGAAGTTTTGTTTACAAAAAGAATACATGGTTCAGTCCATTGGCTGTATCTGCCTTGAGAATAAAAGGTCACTGGTGACGTTTGGGCAAAATGTGACTTCGAAGAGGACAATATTTAACAGGTGGGTGTCTGGCCAGGGGAGCTGTTGAGACTCTGCCCTGGGTAGGAAAGGTGGCTCTAGCCGGTGCCTGGGGCCTTGGCCCAGGTGACTAGCCCTAGACATTAACGTGGGCTTCACTAATCCTTCTCAGGGGCTTCATTGAGCTGACCAGCCCGGAGGAGCAGAAGAATCCTCCCTGATCTTCAGGCACCCTGCCCTTGGTAGAGAAGCTCTGACTGGTGTCTGGAGCCGGGACTCAGGGGGGGCAAGGATGGCCCCTGGTGTCTGTGTGAGCTTGTTAGAACTTGTTCACCATGAGAAACATTATAATCCTCCCCAGTCTGGTATGCAGGGCCGTCTTAACAGCATTATAGCCCCTGGGCAAAGCAGTGCACTGGGCCCTGCCTACACAACAAATCACAGGAATAAAAATGTTTACCAGAAAATTAGTGTTAAATTCTGGTCTGCATGGGGCCCCTATGCTCATGGGACCCCCGGGCAACTGCCCAGCGTGCCCATGCGTTAATAAGGCACTGCTGGTACCATCCTGCACTGAATAAGGACTAAGGTTCTGGCTGGTGCCTGCAACACTGGCCTTAGGGACCAAGCCACAGGCATCTGTATGGATTTCACCAACTGCTTACTGTGGCTTCTTTCGGCTGGTTGGCCCTGAGAAGCAGGAGAAACTTCGAAGGTCTGGCAGCACTCTTCCCTGGGCGACTCCGGCTGAAGCTTATAGCCCTGGCCTGTAGAGTGAGGGAATCAGGTTCCTGGCACCCATGTGTGATTCAGGCACCGCTCACTGGGGCTTGTTCAGGATGGTCTTATCCTGTCTTCACTTGGAATTTCCAGCCCAGTCATTCGGCCTTGGATACCCAGGGATGTTATTCATCTTCCTTGAACACTGGCCTCGTTAGCCTGGGTGTACTGATCTTGCCCCTCCTGCCTTGAAAATGAAAGTTGTGAACTACATAATGACCATATTTTGGGTGGAATACCCCAAGAGTTTTGCCTTAACTCGTTTATTCCTGGCTGTAGAACTCTGTGCATTTTTCCCCCTATTAACCAGCCTGTGCTCCTCCTTTCAACATTATGAAACAGGTATACCCATAATTGGCATATTTAACTTACCTGCAAGTCCCTAGTACATGATACAAAGTGTATCCAGGGCCTGTAAGTTAAATGTCGCTCTGGACTGAAGCACCCATTGTGCCGTCCACTGCAGTGACAGTGTAAACATGGCTTCAGGCGAACCATTGTATTCTGACTAACGCAGTTTTTAAACTGCAATTAGGCCTGTCAAAATCAACCTTTCTGACAGTTCAAAACCTTCTTTTTAACCCCTTGCATGCTTAGGACGGCCCCCGGCCGTCCGACGTCACGGTGGGCGTGTGCAAAGGACGGCCGGGGGCCGTCCGAATCCCCCGCCCACTCATTAATTCTCCCGGACAGCGGGGGAATGTGCGCAGCATGCAAGGGGTTAAATAGTAATTAGTATTCCTATGTAGACCTTACGTTACTGCCCATAAGGCAGGGTGTACAGTATTTATAGCTGGGACATATAGAAATGTAATGTTAAACGTGCAGTTACACAGAAAAAGCCCCAAAGCTATTTTCATTGTAGCAAGGCTGCTGTTCCATAACAAAAACACTGGGATACAAAATTTCATTTAGTGATGTTATCTGTGGCTAAGAAATAGCTAGAAATGTCATTCTTGGAATCTTTGTAATATTTATTAAAAGCCCAATTTACTGGTGAAATCTGATTTTTTATACATGTTAAGCAAAAGGTACTTTTAGAAAGTTACCTTTTCCCTGCCTAAATCGTCCAGAGGCTAATTTGCATTAATCTTCAGCTGCAGCCCTCCAAGGTTTTAACCCTGAATGAGATATTGAAACGGTTCCCAGAACAGGAGACAGAAGCTTGGGCATTGAAAGGTTTTTCTGTTCTTCTAGCAGAATGGCTATTTGGGCAATGCCAAGGAAATGAATTAACTTCTAAGGGTACTCCCCTGCCACAGGCAGATGTCAGATGACACCTGCACAGACCCCTTCTTTGTTCTTCAAGTCAACCAGGCTCCAATCACAGTGGAGACGGAGCTGTCTGCAAAACTAGTCTGAAGTGGCAAGAGAGGAGGGGTTGCTCATTTCCCTGGTTACACTTCTGGGGTGGGCTTAGAGGCTCTGCACAAGTGAAGAAGGGTTTCACCACCTTGGATTAAAGCAGAGAAGGGCACTGTGGGATTGTTTGCTGTAGTGCACACAGGAAATGCTGCAAAAGTGGTAGGGTTACCGCAGGGAACTTTTGCCCTTTTGGTTGGGAAGGGGCCAGAAGTCACCCATATGTTGGTGTCAGGCATAAATGTGGCATCCTAGTATCCTCCTAAGAACACTACTGGACTTGTGGAAGTTCAGAAGAGGACTGAACCTGATGTCTGAGAACCCTGAAGGACTGGGTCTGCGCTTCCTCCTGTGCCTAGGCCAAAGATGTGGACTCCAATGATCATAAGGCTGTCCTCCTGTTCAAGCTACAAGGACACAACAAGCTACAAGAGGCCTTTCCTGCAAATGCCCAGCTGACCGGTTCCAACTGGACTGGCCCTGAACCCTGCTGGTGGCTTCTGCTTGAGTGATTCTTGACCACCAAGTGCTCTTCCTAAGGTCCTGGAACCCTGGGCCATGCCAACTGTACTCCTACTAGCATCCTGAGAAACCTGGGGCTTAGAAACGTTTTGGGCTCCATAGACCTCCGGAAGACTTGGATAAACCTGCCAAGCTGATTGACGAAGGTTGCCAATGGGCAGAAGATTCAGGTTTCCCTTGCTCTGAGTTTTTCTGTAGCAGCAAATCTGATTCAGCGGACTTCATGGCAGAGGAGGTATCCAGCCTCATAGAGCCCTCTTTCTCTACAGCCTTGCCCGCTAGAAAAATCGGCTGCTTCATTGGGGTCTCGTCTGACGGCTATCGAATTTTGTCGAGCCCTTCCACGCCACAGCCTGCTGCCTTGCTCATCTGAAGGCTTTGGATTTCCATTTCAGAGACTAAGTATGAAGGTAAAACGTCTTACAAATCGAACCTGATTCTTGTAGTCGTACCACACTCCATCATGGTCAGCTTCAAATTGTGCCTAGGACACAGTCTATCATGACCAACTGATCAAGTTTGGCACTTAACACTTTTTGGTGCTCTTTTTATGCAAAACTTACAACATTAATTTCTCTAGTTCCCCTTTTGGATTTGTGCCGTTTTTGTGCCATTTTTGTTTATTAAAATGTACTCTGTTTTTCTGTTTGGGAATTTTCTTTTGTTGTGGTTTGACTTTATTACTGCTTTAGTACTAGATAAATACTTTACACATTGCCTCTAAATTAAGCCTGCCTGCCCTGTGCCCTAGCTACGAGGGGGTTGAGCTAAGGTTAATTAAGTGACTTTAGTGGTTCACTCTAGTTATCTCCTCAACTAATACTCCAATTGGTTGTGTATAAGTATTTCTGAAGGAGAAGCTGTTTTAAGTTGTTCTTGAAGGCATCGAAAGAAGGGGTTGTGCATATACCTGGAACAATTGAGTTCCATATACTGGAAGAAATACCAGAGAAGGATTAGAGTTATTTTTTTATTTTTTGATTATCGGAGGTTCCACGAGTAAGGATACAGCGATGTGAAGAGAATGGTCGCCCCCAGGGAGTCTACGTTTTTGAGCCAGGTATTTTGGAGTGTCACAGTGCAAGGTTCTGTGTGCAAAACAAGCTACTTTGTATATGCATCTAGCTTCAATTGGGAACCAGTCAAGAGAGATGAGCAGCGCAGTAATGTGATCAAAGCATCTCATTCCTGAGATCAGTCTTGCAACAGTATTGAGGATAGCCTTCATTGGGGCTAGGTGAGACTTAGGGATTCCAATGAGTACAGCATTATCATAGTCTATTCTGGAGATAACAAGAGAGTGCAGCACATTTGATATTTCTTAGAAAGGTTTGAATTTTTGAGAAGTACGAGATGTTGGGCACTTTCAGTCGATGCGTTTATGTGTGCTTTAAATATTCAGACCCTTGTTGAGGGCTATCTACAGGAAATTGGTACATTCAATAATGTTGGATCTGCAGTTCAGAATGTTTAGTGAGTCCAGCCAGTCTTGGACCATGGGCAAACTGTGAGGGGTGGGGAGATCAGTAGAAATTTGCCAAGTGTGTATCTACTTTAGAATTTGAACTAAAAATATTAGGTCTTATTTAGATGAGACTTTTAAATATTGCTGTGTGTCATCGACATAAAGATAGTGGGAAAGGGTCACGTGTTATAGGAACATGGTCATAGGTTCCATATACAAGTTAAAAAGGTTTGGGGAAGGAATCAATACTTCTGGTATCCCTTGAAAACAAGAGCCAGATTTGATCTGGACTTGTTAAGTATAATTTGATCCCATTCTCTTCTTTAGAGTGTTAGTAGGATGGTTAGATTGACTGAGATGAACTCCGCAGATAGGTAGAGGAGTATCAGTAGGCATAAATCCTCCTTGCCCTGGATGCAAAGAGCATCATTCAAGATATGTTGAGACACCTTTTTTGCTCGAAACAGGAGATTCATCACTGGTCAGAAATAGTTCAGTTCTTTTAGCTCAGCTTCTTGCTTCAAGAGTGAGGTAACCTGTCCAAAATGCAGACAGTTCTGAACTTCACCTTAGGCCAGCAAGGAGTTGATCAACTGTGTCCTGGAAAGACAGACCGGTCTACTGACGTTTTTATTTAAGGTGGAGGGGATCGGAACACCAACCTGTGAGGCTGGTCTCATATTTTCTATTATCTTGGCAATTTTATTTTCATCGATTTCTTTGAACTCTCTCCAGGTTGCATTGGTCTTCGTGGTAGGAAAGAGCCTGAGGCTTTCTACGGAAGTGCTGAGCAGAGATTGCCTTTTTAGTCTTATCTGCAAAGAAGTCAGACAAACACTTCACATCTTTCCTTTGAAGTATTGGTGAACTACTGACAGCTTTTGACGGAGGGCTAGCTTATTTCTTGATAATTTCAAATAGTTTTTCTGGTGCGGTTTGTTGCTTGGTCTAATTAAGATGAAGAAAGAGGCCTTTGCCTCAAAGATGTTACTTTTATATCATCTCATTTCACTGCAAAGAATAGTCACATTCAAGGGGGAGAGATTTTGTATCCACTTACTTTCATGTGTTCTTAACTGTCTTCCCCCTTTATTTAGCTCCTTATCAAACCATTACAAGGATATTTCGTTTTTTTGGCTCTTACATTTCATGGGAGCCATGCCATCCATTATATTGGCCACAGTATTGCTGTACTGATTTGTCAAGATGGTTGTTGTTTGCACCTCATTCGGGGGTTAATGTTGTGAATTGATTTTTGAGGCAAGCTCATTGGTATTAATATGTTTAGTGTATCTGAGTCACATTTCGGTCTATGAACTTAACTCATTTGGTAAAAGATCCTTCAGAGTTGAGATAAAAAAGAAAGAGGTAGTGATCAGACTAGTCGACAGATAGCATGGAGTCAACCAATTGAATGCTTTCAGTGTCAGAAGGTCAATAGTTGATCCTTTCACATGTGGCAGTTTCATACAGAGTTGTGTTAGATCGTTATTGGTGGATGAGAGAGATTTTTCAGTGATAAGCCCCCTTAGTTGGTCCATGAAACCTTGGTTGTTTCCTGTTGGAAAGTAGATAAGATGTATCTTGAAGGGATTTGTTCTTGGAGTACATAGTTCCACTCCCAAGCATTCAAATGTCGAATAGTTCTCAACTCTGTAAAATGGGAGTTCTATTGATTTTCTGTGTACAACTGTGACCCCTCCTCCGGTATGGCCCTGTTGATCGAAGCGTTTGATCACTCAGCTGGGAGGCCACTGTAAGTCGTCACAGGAGCGAAAGGGATCATTTACCCAGGTCCCTTTGAAGAACTGGATGTCAACATTTTAGGCTCAGATTGTTTCAGCTATTTCGATGCAGTGTTTTGCAGTATATCTGCAGCTATCTAGCGTATACTTCAAGTTGTTTTTTATAATAGATATTGTGGTTTATGAAGGGGTAAATTCCGACAGGAAAAATATTGTTGAGATTTGCCTTTTCTCAGATTTCTCATATACTCTTCTTGTTACCTTCGACGACCTAGAAGTTGTGTGTGTCCAGGGACAGGTGGTTTTGTCGCAGGGATTCTGCTGGTAAAGCAGAACTGTGCCTTGGGATGACAGGACGTCAGAATGTAGGGACTGAGTCTCTCTACAACGTCATTATGTGTCGGCCCAAATCCTGGCTAACTCACAGTGCCTCACCTGAACTCCTAACCTTCTCAGAGTAGCAGGTGATTTTGGCAACCTAGAACATGATCCTCTGGTCCCCACCAGAACCGTGGAAATAGATCTTCATCTTTAAGTGCACATTGTCACATTACATCCGCCACATGCAAGTTACATGGTGCTTTCAACACTCTCAAACCTGGGGGACAATATACTACAATTCGTAGGTCATGGGCAACCTAGTGTCCTGATTCTACTACATGTCTCAGTCGCATTTGACATTGTAAACCACAGAATCCTAATCTGTACTCTCCAAATTGCAGTCAAAACATAAAATCAGGAAACCACATGGTTTAGATCTTATGTGGAAGATTCCTGGGCAACTCATCACCCCCACCCACAAAGTCTTTCGAGATATACCTGAAGGCTGTCTTTTGTCCTCCGCCTCGTTAATATCTACATAAATCTTCTAATAGCATTCACTACTATTAGACTGGTGCCTTTTGCCCTCAGTTTATACCAGTTTGCACAACTCAGTATACAGTCACAAACAAATATTTAAAATGATTAGGCGAGGGCGCAGTTTTCAGATTCAGACTTTTCTCTATATTACTTAATATGCCCAACACTTGTTTCACGATTAGATCGCTTTTTCAGGGCCACATGTGTTCACAAAATAGTCACTAAAACATAAAGGAAATCAAATAATATAATATAATATAATATGTACATCTGTGTGAGTGCTACATTATGTATGTGACTATCACGTTGCTATGATTTTGTTCTCAAACAGCCCACTTAATTTGGTTCCCAAACCACTTTATTATGATTCTATACTCTGGCTCCCCTTTTCATTTGTTAACTTAATTTCCATGATTCTTAAATCTCTTCTACATTTTGTGGTACTGCATGTACCTTCCAGTCAGCAGTCAAAAACAAGATGCATTTCCTGTTCTATCGCCTTACATCTCAATTAAGTGCTCATCTAACTTTATTTAGGGCTGAATGATTTACATATGGTTTCATCATAAATCTCAGTCTAAGTTCTCTTGCATTAAGAGCCTACAAAATTAGAAGCTGAACAAGCTTCAACCCGCTGTAAGAAGACAAATGTTCAGCTTTAAAAAAATACCCACATTTGAATTAAGTACCAGGCCACATTTACAGCCTACAGGAGCACAATCAAGCTCTCTTTGTGACAATGTATTATATGGGATAAAGTACCCCCTGCCGTACATGACTAGGATATTGCAAGTCACCTCGGAGTTCCATAACGAATATAAAGAAATTCAGCCTTTGACCTCGTTCCTCTACATGGTATGGAGCCCCTCGGTGAATTGCAATTTTCATGTAATGTACAGCAGTCGGTACTTTATCCCTTATACAGTGGATATTACTGCCATTAAGTATTACATTATAAACCTATTCAAACTGGTCTAGCTCCCGATTCCATTTGAATGTCAGTTTCTGTACCCTGATGCAGCAAAAAAAGCCAAAGTTATTCCCATAAGTCTTTAGGGCGGGCTCAGGGATGTGCATTTGCAACATAAATTTCCACTTAGCCTCTACAAAACACAATGGGCCTCATTTACAAGCCCCTGTGTGCTGCCGGAAAGTCACTATTATTGACGTTCCGGCAGCGCACAGTGCAGTGCCATATCTACAAGGCCACGTAAAGCCACCCTGCGTGGCTTTTCATGGCCTTGTAGATATGGTGTGAGGCAACGCATTGCAAGTCCCTGCGTTGCCTCACACTGCGATAGGGAGGCGTGTGATGCACGTTGCGGTGGGTGTTCCCATGTAATACCCATGGCATTTGACACATTCCCAGATTTACAACGTTCTGTAAACCTGAGAATGAGTTAAAAGCCTACACCTCCCCAGGGGAGGCGTAGCGGAGGCACAAGGAGGAGAAATAACTTTATTTCTCCGTGTTTTTTCCTCTATGTGTGCTGTATCCAGAAGCACACATAGAAGGAGGAAATCGCCTCCATTGATTGTTTTTGGGCAGGAAGATATCCCTTCCTGCACAAAAACAATAATTCCCATAATGAAGACACCCTTGCACAGTGAGGGGGCCTGCGTTAGTGAATGGCAGCCAATTGAGCACCAGCTCAGGGAAAGAAGACAGGAATGCGGCGTATCTGATAGATACAGCGCATTTCTGTCCTTTTCTTTTTCCATAGGTCAGCGCTTCAGGAAGGCTGGCGGCGCTGCTCTACCGCAAAATATTGTAAATGAGGCCCCTTGTCTCTGAGCCACATTTGTAATTTGGGTGCTCTCCTGCTCATCCAAAGAGCTACCAACAATGCCATGGATGCAAAACATCGCACCTTCTTTGTCTTCTTTGGTAGTTTATCTGTAGTTACTACTACAGCAAGCCCAGGTGGAGGAGTCATATCAGTGTTCATCATAGCATCTAAGGATGCAAGAGCCTCAGACTAGAACCCATAAACCTTAGGGCAGGAGAATGCTATATGAAAGAATGCCACATTTGGTATTCCACAATTCTTACATTCCACCCTCCCATTTGCGGAGAACTTCGCTATTCACTCTGGAGTGTAATAAAAGCAATGGAGGTACTTAAACGGATTTAACACAACAAGGTGCAAGGCATAGGGACAATCAGTCCCTGATTCAAGATCTACCAGATACCCTACAATGTTATTTCAAATAATAGAAGACACCACAGGGCTTCATCACTAGTGTCGTCCCTCATCCAGGTAGGGGAATATGACCCGAATGGGCTCAACCAAAAAGTGGGAGCTCGCCTTAAGATACTTTTCTGGACAGATGCAGGGATCCAATTGAAGTTAAGAGGAATATGGGTATATTTCCTTTTACTTAATGAGTGTCCATATCATAGTTAAAAACCAAAGTCGGGATGTTTAATGAAAGCACAGTGGTTTCGACATCCAACGTACTATATTGCCTACATGTTTCAAATAAAAAAAGATTGCCCTAGTGGGTCACTCTGCCTTTATCAGGGCTTCCATTCTTCCCTGCCTGTCTCCTCTTGATTATAGAAGAGTATTGAAAAAGGAGACATAAAGCTTAAAAATGTCTAGCATTTCGGCTGGGTTCAAAGTGATCACATTTTTATCTGCACATATACTTATTATATGCTTGATGTTAGTAGATGTCTGTAGCACCCACACCAGGGTTCCTCCAGGTATATCCCCTTAATTATATACCCTGGCATGTGCATGTTTCCAAAGATAAAGAAACTCACGATCAGCTTTCTTATGAAACTCTTTTAATGTATCTAAGCAAGGTATATCTTTTTTGCTGGACATATATTTATTTTGAAGTTGTTTGAGGTCTTTTCTAGCCTCTCTCTGAATCCATACGTAAAAATCTCAATTTACTCAACCCCTTGGACATATATATGCCTCTAATGTATAGATTAAATGCTTCCCATAGAATCTCTTCTTCCGAGACTGAGCATTCATTCAATGTAAAGTATTCTGTGATAGCAGTTTTGATTACTGCACACACGGATTACAGAGTCCAATAATTCAGACCCCTTCAATATCCAGTTTAGAAAGGATTGTGTAGGTGTAGGATTATTAAGTTTCGGGATTACTGGAGAGTGGTTTGAGAGAGTTCTCGGCTGAAAGTTTACCTCCAGAACATTTGCAATCTTGGACTGTGACACTAATCACACATCAGTGTGGCAGCGCACATCATCCACAGTTTAAAAATAAGTACACTCCATCTCTGATGGATGTAAGGCTCACCACGCACCTTCCAAATTGTACAGTTGTGTGATCTGTAGTAGGGCATTGTTCGCTTTCTTTTTTAAAAAAAAAAATTTTTAGTCCTCATTAGCCTCTTTAATGGAGAGAAAAAACAATGACGTTCTTCCACTTGCACATGTTGATGGGCAATCAGAACCTGACCCCATGTGCTGTTTAACAGGTGAGGTAGAAAAAAGAAAGACTAGGGAAAAGTGAAAAGGGACCATAGTTCTGTATGACCCTCGCGCGTGGTCTCTATGTTCCCCATCTTCTCCTCTCTATTTTTTGTCTGTCTCGACCCTCTCACTATCCGACCGAAAGACTAGACAACAGGGGCCTGCACCAAGAAAACCTGCTGAGGCTGAGAAGGCTTAATCATAGGACCAATCCTGTTAGTACTTAAAACGTCACACCACTCAAAAAACGGGAGCCAAAAGTTGACATTTCTAGAGCTTTTCCTGTCTAAAGTGGCTATATATTTAATGGAACTCAACCAGTTATCAAGGATAGGGGGGGAGGCAGCCACCCACAACTTGCATATCTCCCTCCGTGCCAATAATACAGCATAGAAAATAAACTTTGCCTGATTTTTAGTAGTTATAACTTCTGGTTCCATCAGCCCAAAGATAATAAGCATAACGCTTACCTTAACGTCAAGCTCCAACATTTCAGACAGTGCCCTACACACTTCACTCCAGAAGATTTGCAATTCTGGGCATTTAACAAACATGTGGACATCATCCTCTCTCATATTACCACACTTTGGACAGGAGACATCACCTCCTCTACCAAATTTCGACAGTTTCAGGGGGGACCAATACGCTCTGTGGATAGAAAAGAGATGATTTCTCCTCAGGTTTGCAGGCTTTACTATTTTGAATAGCATAGACATAGATACTTGCCAGTTATTTTCCAACGTTGATTCCGGCAAGTATTTTCCCCATAATTCTGCAGGCAACGTAAAATCTCCATCCTCGATCTCAACCATTAACCAGTAGATAGACGATAACTCCTTCTTGTGGTTTAACTCTTGTTTAAGTCGGATTTCCAAGTCGTTCTGGTCACCTATCTTTGTTTCTGGATCTTGAAACCAACTTCGCATTTGAAGATATTTAAATCTAGATAGGCTAAAATTTGCTTGTTGGTTACATTCTTCCCAAGAAATAAGCTTGCCATCTACAGTCAACTGCCAGCATGTGAGGCCCCCCTCTAACAAGGGTTTAGCGAGAGCATCTTTTGTCCACTCCGGAGATCCGGGACCATCCCAGATGGGGGCCAATAAACTGTAATATGGAATTTTTAGGGTTTTTCTAACTTTATACCAGGTCTCTGCAAGCCCCTTCAGTATCTTTAGCCTGACCTTTTTAAAAAAATTTGGGTCGGTATATTTAAAAAGAAAACCCTCGTTGCCTCCTGATTCCAAACTTGAAATTGTCCACCATAGGCCCCCTGTCATGGTTCGACTTGGTATATTGAAGAGGCACTTCCCGTTTTTCAAAAGAAAAGCCCATGAGTAAAACAGTAAATCCGGCAAGGCTAAGCCCCCTTTCTCGACCCTCCTTCTTAACTTTTTCCAAGCTATTCTTGGTCCTTTACTCGCCCAAATAAAAGAACAGAGCTCGCTTTGCACCTTTTTTATCCATTCTTTCTTAAAGGGCAAAGGAATGGAGTCAAATAGAAAAGTAAACTTAGGGAGGATTATCATTTTAACTAAGTTACTCCGTCCGAAGAGTGATAGCTGGAGATGAGACCAAGTTTTTGATATTCCAGGTCATGATTTCGGTTTTATCACCATTGATCTTGTAGCCCGACACATTCCCGAAGTCTGTTGTTATAGCCATCAGACGGGGCAACGTTTTCTGTAAATTTGTGGTGTATATCAAAATATCATCTGCATAAAGCCCCAGTTTTTTTTCCCAGCCTATACAATTAAAGGGTAAAATTTCGGGGTCCTCTCTAATTTTTCTAGCTAGAGGCTCTATGTAGAGATTGAAGAGCAAGGGCGACAGAGGACATCCCTGTCTTGTCCCTCTGGATATGATCACAGGCTTAGTTAGAGAGCCGTTGATTAACACTCTAGCTTCTGGAGCTCGATAGAAACCAGCTAGTGCGTTACAGAAATTTGTACCAAGGTTCATAGAGGCTGCTACTGCTTTCAGATAGACCCAGTTCACTCGGTCAAAGGCCTTGGTGGCATCTAAGGCCACCACGGCCAAAGGAAGACTATAAGCGGTTGCCAAATCTATTGTGCCAACTAATGTGTGGGTCAAATCCTTCAAGAATCTTCCCCGAATAAACCCTTTCTGATCATCATTTATTAACTCAACCATTAGACCATTCAACCTGTCTGCCAAGATCTTTGCGTATAGCTTATAGTCGCTGTTTAGTAAGGAAATTGGCCGGTAGGAGTCGCATTTCTTAGGGCATTTTCCGGGCTTCAAGATTAGAGAGATTGTGGCTTCCTTCCAAGAGGCTGGCAGATCAGACCCATTAACATAAAAGTCGTTAAAAAGTTTCACAAAAATGGGGGATAAAGTGCATGCCAGAACTTTATAGACTTCTTGGGGAATGCAATCCGGCCCTGGAGCTTTCCCATTCTTGAGCTGACTAATTCCCTTTTGTACCTCAGAAATGTCTATAACTCTATTTAAGTGGTCAGACTTTTCTGCTGTCAGCGGGTTTCCGGCGTCCTGACCTAGCCATAATTTTAAATTATTTTCAGAGGGATTGAGCTCCTCACAGTAGACTTTACTAAAATAGTTATGAAACATTTGCTCAACCCCATTACTGTCACCAATCAAGGTCCCCGTTTGATCACATATCACTTCCTCGATTCTATTTCTTACTTGGTCTTTTTTGGCCTTCCAGGCCAATAGTTTGCTGCAGCCTTCACTATACTCAAAATGAGCCATCTGGCTGGCCTCCCATCTCTTCCTTACCCTATCCTGTAATAGAATTGCTAAACTTGACTTCACCAGAGACACTTCCTGCAACCACAATGTCCTAACCGCCTCTCCTGACCGTGGGTTAGTTAGTTTATCCTCTAGAGATCGAACCTTTTCCTCCAACATTGCCAGCTCCTTGTAATAACTTCTTCTCTTTTCCGCAGCCAAAGTCCCAAGTCTACCCCTTAAAAAAGCCTTATAGGCATCCCACATCACTCCAGGGAGAGTGGACCCCCAGTTGAACTCAAAAAATTCTTCTGTCTCATTTCTGAGTAGCTGAATAACTCCCTCATCCTGCAATATCGTGCGATCAAGGGTCCATCTAGATTGAGAGCCCACCTTCCTGATCTTTAATTTAAGCATCACTGCGGAATGATCGGACAGATGAACTCCTACATGATCAATCTGCTTCACATCGTCCTTTAACTTACAGTCTATGAGGAAGTAGTCTATTCTAGATTGATGTTTATACTTCTTGTTATAGTATGTGAATCCTTTTTGTGTCCCGGCTTTTTGTCGCCAAACATCGTGCAAACCTAGTTGTTCCATCATGTGTTTTATTAGTCCGAGCATTTTAGGATTTACCTGTGCTCTACTGTTTGAAGATTTGTCTAGAACAGAATTTAACACTACATTAAAATCCCCGGCCAGAATAATTGGATCAGATGAGTTTAAAAGTTCGGCCATCAGGTCACCTAAAGGTTGTACTTCATCAAAGTTTGGACCATAGTAGCCGGCCACCGTATAGGGTTGAGCTGAAATTTTAACTTTAGCTACTATCCAACTTCCAGCTTTATCTGATACCCAGGAGTCTAGCTTCACTTGTAGCCCTCGTTTAATTAAAATTGCTACCCCCTTTGTAACAGCTGATTGAGCTGTACATGCTATATGGGCGATCCATTTAACTGACCCAAACAGATCCGTTGCTTCCTTTTCAGTTTAAGTGTGTCTCCTGAGCAATTATAATTTGGGCTGGACTATCTTTAAGATACTGGAGTATCTTCGCCCTCCTTCCTCTAACCCTAAGGCCGTTTAAATTCCAAGATAATATTTTAATGATATCCTCCTTCCTCTCACCCATCATTGATATCCACCCAACGAATAATCTGGGAAAAGTCTAATTCTGAGACATTAAAAAGCGGCTTCAGAGAAACTAATTTTTTCTTTTTTTCCCACTGCTCCCCACCCTGTGCACCCTGTACTCCCCCTCCCATGGAAAAACCCTCCCTAAATCTACAAGGCCGAAAGGCCATGTGGGTACTCCCCTCGGAGCGAACAAATCTTCTGAAAGTGTACACCACCTGAGTACGTCTGTCTTAAAAAAAAGCGACTCTAGGGCAACACAACATAATTAGATAGAATTTACATTTATTTATTATTTTTTATTTATTTTTATTTTTTTATTTTTTCCTTACTTATAGTTGTGTATTACATTCTATTCATCTGTTTATTTATTCCTCACCCCTGTCTTTATTTTATAAACTACTATTAGTATTCCCCAAAAAAGTTTTCTCTGCGGATCTTTACACAATTACTATTTTCCTTATTTCCTACCCTTCCTATTTTCCTTCGCATCACATCCCACTTGTCTGCCCATCTCTACAATTTCAGTTAGTTTCAGGTAGGCAAATTGGGTAGGGTAGGGTGGAAAAATTAAAGACCACGTGCTTGAAGGTCATTTATGAATTCATCCACCTTGTCGCAGGAGTGAAAAATATGCATTTTATTGTCAAGCATAACTTTCAAAAAGGCTGGGAATCGAAGCTGTACTACAGCTCCTAACCCCTTAAGTTGATCCATCCTCTTCCCTAACTCCCATTGCCTATTTGCGGTAATGGTTGAAACATCTGATCTAAAGTCATATTTGGCCCAGTCAACCTCTATCTTTTTCAGACTAAGTGCTTTTGATAAAATCTTTTCTTTTAAGGAGAAGGTTAAAAAGTTCATCAAAATCTTCCTAGGCTTTATCCTGTTTGTATTTAATCTGTATGGATCCCTATGTAGACGTTGAATATCTTTCCCTATTTCCTCTTCGGATTCTTCAACCTGTAACTCTTTTTTTATCAATCGCACTACAAAGGTTTTTATATCATCTCCTTCTCTCCCTTCTGGCACCTTCAAGATTTTTAAGTTATTCTTTCTCTGGAAATTTTCCAGTCTCTCAACTCTGTCGTGATATTCTCTTTCTGCAGATTTTAACTTTGTTATCTCGACCGAGTTTACAACTACCTTCTCTCTAAGCTCTTTCACTTCGCCCTCTAGCATAGTTGTTCTATTGCAGAGGTCATCCATCTTTTTCTCAAGAGTATCACAGGCCTGCCTGATCTCCTTCTGATTCCCTTCCGATGTTTCAAACCTAGTTTTGATCTCCACCGACAGAGCCCTTAACAACACACCCAAAGCAGGATCCCCATTCCCTGACTGCCCTGTACATTGACTCGTGATTGCTGGCATAGGCATGGCTTCTCCAGTATCTTCTCAACCAGGGGCTGGTTACTCATACATTCCTGCGTGGCTGACATAGCAAGCACTTGATATCTATTTGGGGATGCATCTTTATTCCAATCTATAGTATCCACTGAACCTAATACTACAGACGTTTTGGCCTGCTCTATGCTCAACTCCTTCCCAGTGGTAGTAACTGCCTCTATCCTGCTATCCGCCAGTGTTACTGTTTGGGGCAAAACTTTAAAATATGATCTTAAAGAGGGAGTCACCTTTATCTTCTGAGCTGCTGTTCGCTTCCCTGCCGTTCTCTTCCTCCCACTCGCCTTATTTGTCTTATTCCTGGCTAATTCATCATCATCCTCCACTTCAGAGCCGTGTAAGCTTGTAACAGAGTTTAATACATCCCCTTGCACTTCACCTGTATCTTGCCTTAACTTCCTTAAAGCATAACGTGGGGACAGCTCTCCTTGTACTATTGTCTTGTTACCCCGATTGACTTTAGGTTTAATATGATGCTCCTTACCGCTAGCTAAATTGCAATTTAACGCAGGCTCCTTCTCCTAGAAAAACGAAGCGCTCTGAGTCGCTGCCAAATCCTCGCCACTCGTACCTGGCTGCAATCCCCCGCCGTGTCCTCTCTCAACCGCACACCCAAGCCCGCTAATACCGCATCCACTTCTCCCCCGGAAGGAGATCCTGGCCGCAGCACCTCTTCCCCTGCGTAGCTCCAGGGCCGCCCTTCTCCACGGCCGCTCCGTAGTTACCTCTAATGGAGCCGCTCACAAATTACTTGCTGCCTCCTGGCTCCAGCCTCCGCTGCTTTAATCAAATCTGCCTTTCTGCACTGCCCGTAAGTCTTGATTTTATTTTATTCAGATTTTAAATCATACCAACTTTACTAATTCGGGTGGTCGTCGCATTATTTTCGCGCTGCTCCGAGGGTGCTCCCGCGACCGACTAGACGCTGGCCGCCATGTTCTTCCCCCTACATTGGTCGTTCCATTGTTCGCTTTCTTGAACTACCTACGTGTCTCTGTCACTTGGTCTAATTACAGCATTTTTTTGTAAGCATAACGTTGTCAAAAAATTCTGACATATCCATGTTAGGCCCATAAATACTTACCAGCAGTAATGGTTATGTTTTGGGTTTCCCGATCACTATCAAACCTCTCCCAGATGAGAATGAGGACTGAACCAAATGGCGCAATATGCATCTCTTGGAGCATGGCACATCTATTTTATGATGATTAAGATAAGCTAATACTTGCAGAGTCTTCCATGGGTTATTGATACCCCGTATATTCCAAATAATATTTCTCACCATTGGCATATGATCTAAATCTATCTTTAAGCTTTGTTAACCTTTATTCTACAGTATTGAATCTTTCAAAGATTCACATTCTTGAATCTTCCCCGTCGTCATGGTGGGAGTCTCATGGTAATAATAACAAAGGCTAAAGGCTAGCATGGAGAATCATAGAGAACTTAAGCGACATTAGTAACCATTCACATTGTTTTATAAGAACCAAATTTCAACCAATCAGAGCACAGCCCCTGAAGCACTCTTCCCCTGCAGGGCTACTATACCACAGATTTCTAACCGCACATCGTGTGTAAGGGAGTCTTCATGAGCTCAGCTCAGTCTACAGTGCTTCGGTCAACGTTTGGCCTTTTTTTCTCTCAGAATTGAGTTATTTGACCCCACAAGCAACTCAGAGGTACCACCTGTTGTGTTGTTTCCTACTAGCATCATGTCAGAGGGATGAAAAGAGGTTTTTCAGACCTTGTAAATCCTGTGAGAAACCAAGATTATTTTGAGGACCCTTGTAAGGAATGTATTTATTGCTTACTTCCTCACCATAAACCAAAAGAGGGCAAGCATTGCAGAACTGTTTCTGCCAAAACTCTTAAAAAGGCCAAGACGCAGGCTACTCCTATGGATTTAGAAGAAAAAGAAACATGGTGGCCTGACTTCTGAAGATGAGGAGCAGAGTCAATTTTTACCAATGTGAACACATAAAAACAAGGGCTCAACCTCACATGAAGGGGCACCAAAGAAAATAAAGTCTCACAACTAGGAATCTGAGATGCAAACGTCAGTGAGTAAGGGAGTGTCTGTATCACCTCCCTCTCATAAAAGGCCTTCCACATCTACTTCAGTGCCTGTAACTCCTTTTAAGGATTCCTCATCAGGGGAAATTTGTTTGTCAACGGATCCGCCGTCAACAGTCAAATTGTCAATGGGTGATGCATCGACGATAACATCAGCCGCCTTAGTGGTGACAACTATAGTATCGATGACACTGATGACGAGAACAACATCGTCATCAAGAAAGATGACCACGATCCCTTAGTCCACGAGCCGTCAATGGCAATTGCATCGATGGGGACTTTAACGTCGACAACAGCAAAATCCGAAGAAAACAATTGTTTCCCTCATCATCTGCAACATCGTTGAGCTCACCAACAGCACAGAAGGAGACAGTTTTAATTACTGTAGAAGGGATTTCAGCGAAATTACGCCCGGATCAGACATCACCAAGTAAGGTGTCACCACTGCCTCCTGTATGTCTCCTGGCGATAGAAGACTCAGGTAATGAAGAACCATTTGGGCCAGTTTATAGTCCCACACAACTTCACATTAAATGAAGATACTGATGATGGCAAACCTGGAAAAGAGAGTTTAACCTTCATTGAAGGCGATTACTCCTTTCAGGACAGGCAGTGATATGCCTCATATCATTATGACTCTTTCCAGAAACATTACCCATATGATGAACCTTATGAGGAACAACATGGCTTGCAGGAGGATACTGTTCCTGTGTCCATTTGGTTGGTAACAGATGTGCAGCACATCTTAAATTACTATTACAAGAGGTTCCCTGAGGCTAATGCAACGGCTCAACACACTCCAGTGCGCTCAGATAGTCCTGGTGTTGCATCACTTCCTGAAAACCCATTGGACTTGCAAGCACAAAAAAAGATAAGAGTTTTGCCTCCGATTACTTTCACGATGATTATATTGAAATCGATTTGGATGACAAGCTGTAAGAAGCAGAGATTCCTCAGGATCAAACAGGTTCCGGTCAGGAGTGGAATGATTATGTTGCACCTCTGTCCGCATCTCCCACACCGCCACCTGCTAACTCTCCTCCAGAGGACATAGGAGGTTTTCATGAAATCTTGGAATGGGCTTCTAGGCATTTTGACCTGCTTTTGCCAATGAAGCAAACAGAATGCTTTCTTTATGACTTCAAGGTTTCAGCCAGAAAATCTGTTAGATCAATTCCCATTGTTGATCACATTTGGGAGGAAGGATTAAAGCTTATGAAGAATTGTGCTTTTGTTGCAGCAGTCATTCCTCGACTGGATAAAAAAATATAAAGGGCCAGAAAATTCACCTACATGTTTGATAGGCCACCCATGTCCAGATCCAGTGGTGATGCAGGTGGCCCGAAGAAGGTCCAGAAATCCTTTTACCCTGTGTTCGGCACCGCCAGACAAAGGAGGCCGATGTCTAGATAACATTGGTAAGTGGTTTTCAGGGATGGCAGCGACATCCATCACAGATTCTAACGCATTGCATTACCTATATTAGGAAGGTATGACAGACAGATGTGGTCAGACATGGAAGCCTTCCTACAATTTCTGCTGAAGGATAAAAGAAAGGATGAGAGATATTACAGTAAGGTCAGAAAGCTTCATCAGAAATAACAGATATAGCAATGGATTTGTCCTCAAGAGCTTTCAAGACAGATGGCAGATGCAGCAGTTTTACATTTGCAAGGATGGCCTTTCGTCTGGAAGTGCAAGCCAAAATATTAGACATGCCTTTTGCCAGAGAAAAGCTTTCTGGAAAGCATGTTGATGATGCCCTCCAGTCTATTGAGGCAGAAGCTGATACAGCACAATTTTTGGGAACATTAGAAAAGTGTTGTTTTCAGCCCTTTGGGGAGGAAGAGGCGAATTTATGCCCAGAGTTCCTTACCAAACGTATAGATACCAACCCGATCAATAGTTTCAACCGGGCTATCGTCCACAATACGCCTCGCAACAACAATACAGAATGACTCCAGCAGCTACATACTCACAACAGCCTGCTCGTAGACAACCTTCAGCTGGGGGAAAATGCCACGAGGCCTCCAGGCGTCAGTGACAATTTGCAGGCACTAGTCACCTCAGTCTCTCAACAGCAACATCTGAAGAAATACCTTGCCACCTATTACAATCGTTGGAAGATCATCTTTTCAGACAAGTAGGTGTTAGATGAAACAGCACGGTCACACCCTAGAATTTGTTCAAAAGCCTCCCAGACACCCTCTTCACAACAGGTCTCATCAACATCTAGCTCTGATAAAAAAGGAAATTCTATCCCTTGTCTTTAAGGGTGAAATTGAGGAAGTTCTTCTCATACATCAGAATAAAGGCATCTACTACAACTTCTTCCTCATCAAGAAAAAGTCTGGGAAATGGAGACAAGTTATGGATCTGAGACTTTTGAACAAATACATAAAGAAACAGCCTTTCAGAATGTTGTCATTGCAGGAGATTTTACATCTTCTAAACTCGGGAGATTACATGATGTTACTAGACCTCGTGGACGTGTACTTCTACATCCCCATATATGTAAAACATCGGAAGTGCCTAAGGTTCGAGGTGGCAAGGTACCATTACCAATTCAAAGTTCTTCCCTTTAAGCTCTGATCGACTACCAGAGCTTTCCCAAAATGCATGGCCCCGTTGGCGGCATTCTTGAGAAGAAACGGTCATCAGGAGTTCCCATACCCAGATGCCTGGCTTAGCAAAGGCCCCTAATTCAGCTCAGCAAACAGATCTACTTTAGCCTGTCTTCAATTGTTCAAAACTTTAGGACTTAAATTAAGCAGAGAAAAGTCATCCCTAATGCCATCAAAATCAACAGTTTTCCTGGGAGCAATTCTAGATACAAAAGCTTCCAAACATTAGAGAGAATTCAGTGCATAACGGCTTTAACAACTTCCCTATCAAAAAGAAAGTTCACTTCAGTTTGAACCTTCAAATCAATGTTGGAAGGATGTCTTCTTGCATTCCGTTAATTCCAACTTGCCGATGAGACCGTTGCAGTAATAACTGAATGAGCAATGGATTCAGACGCAAGGAACATTCAAAGACATAATCAACATTACACCAACTATGAGGCTAGCAATGGCATGGTAGGTAAGAAAAGAAAATATCTCCACGGGCTTATCGTTCATCCTAGCGCATCCTCACTTTATAATGATGACAGAGGCTTCCCTGGAGGGTTCAGGGCTCATCTTCAAGACCTAGAGATTCATGGCAAAATGGTCTTCTCGAGAGGCCAGAATGCAAATCAATCTCCTAGAGTTGTAGGCAGTTTTCTTAGGTCTCCAATCCTTTCTTCTCAGAATACGCAATTCCACTGTCTTGGTACCAACACACAATATCACCACCATGTTCCATCTCATCAAACAGGGAGGAACGAAATTGAAGATTTTGTCTACACAAGCCCAACAAATCTGGGAATGGTTGCTTCTTCACAACATTTCCTTACAGGTGGAACACGTTCCAGGAGTTGAAAATGAATGGGCAGATCCCCTGAGCAGAATTTTAAGACAGTGCCACAAATGGGAATTAAATCATCAACAGTTACTATGAATTTTTTAACAATGGGGAACCCCAAATTTGGATTTCTTTGCAACTCTTCAGAACAAAAAAATACAAAAAATGTGATATGTTCGGAAGCAGATTTCCTCAGTGGAAGTTATGGGGAAACGCATTTCTCTTGGCCTGGAAAGGAATGTTCGCCCTACGCCTGTCCTCCTTTTCTTCTAGTTCCCAAGGTTCTTCAAAAAATGAAACATGAACATTGCTGCCTCATTCTGATAACTTTGGCGTGGCCGAGATAATATTGGTTCACAGAGCTTTTTCTCCACATATTCAGCTCAAACCAACAATGAATCTCATCTCCATCATTCAGATCGTTCATCCACAGATTCAATTACTCAACTTATCAGCTCGGCTCCTCACGACAATACATTTGAATCACTTGAGCATACCAGAGCAATGTAAGGCAATTCTGGAGCAATCTCAAGCAGATTCCACGGGTAAATACTATAAAGCGAAATGGAAGAAATTCTGATATTGGTGTACAAATAACAATTTACACCCTTTAACATCTTCTCCGGAACGGATTCTACCTTACCTCCTCTACTTGGCAAGGTCAGGTCTAGCTCACAATTCAATAAAAATGCATTTGGCAGCTCTATCAAGATTTTGTAGACATAGTGGTAAAGTCTATCTCTGGTCTAATAGACTGATCAAGGAATTCATGAAAGGTCTCTTAAGAGCCTATCCTGCATTAAAGTGTCTTCCGGTAACCTAGCAGTTGAACACGGTTCTATCACAGCTGATGAGAAGTCTGTTTGAACCTGTTCATAAGGCAGAATTGAAAAATTTGCAGTGGAAAATCCTGGCTCTCATCTCAGCTAGATGAATAAGTAAAATCGACGTTTTTACAGTTAATGAGCCCTATTTACAATTTAAAGATGATAGAGTGAGGGTCGTTGCCACGCCGGCGTCCAAGATGACCGCTTAGCTGTGAAACTCCAGCGGCTGAATTCCACAAAATGCAGATTTTAGCCCTAAATCATATCCATGGCCATTGGGAGCCTCTTGACTTTTGTC
The DNA here is from genome assembly GCA_963921515.1 of Calotriton arnoldi. Lineage (NCBI taxonomy): Eukaryota > Metazoa > Chordata > Amphibia > Caudata > Salamandridae > Calotriton > Calotriton arnoldi. Next base: position 450,856 of record CAWUFW010004829.1, on the reverse strand, counting down.
CCATTGGTGGCGGACCTGGGGGGCTGCATTTGGAGAACGGAGCGACCGGCAGAGCGGAGAGAACACATGGCTGGCGGCCTGGTCCGAGCCTCGGCGGCCCCACAGTGAGAGGGACCACGGGTTATCCTGATGCGACGGGCTTCCGAGCCCTGCTGGGCTGCCTATACCGCTCATTATTCTGTCGAGCCCCTCGCTCCCTGCGACAACCTACCGGCACGAAGGCTGATCATATGACGCGGCCCCGCGGGTTTCCAGCCTGTCTGCTGAGGCCCCGGGGGATGTGCTAGAGCTGTTGGCGGCTATATTGAGCCACGGCACACAGACCCCGTGCCTGGATGCGGCATGCTCATCTCACTGCGAGGCCAACATCCGACCACTGATCCACTGCGGGGGCCGGATGGCTCCCCAGCACCCCACTTTGCCCCGTGAGTAGAGACCTACCTGCTGCCATTCGGGGGAGGTGCCCAGAACCCATCCTGCACTGGGTGCCTGCTCTGGCCCCGTCCTGGAGCCTGCGTGATGCGACCGGCCTGCTGTGACACTCTTTGGACCGCTACAGAACACGGTGCTGCCAGCCTGGGGTAAATGGCCTGAATGGCCTGACAGCGCAATTGGTCCCGCCATGCTGCACATCTGCCCATGCCGATCCCCTGGGAAACATAAAGCCCTGCATGCCTAGGCGACAGCCGTGGGTGGCTCCCCATTTCAACTCCCATTGGGGGTGGCCTGGAGTCGCCAACATTGCTCCTACGTCTTCATCCCGAATCTCCCCAACGGCTGTGGTGTGGGTGGCTGTCTGCAGGGGGCCCTTGCTTGGTTTCTGCTCTTCTTGCCACTAACTGGTAGAACTTTCTGCTGCTCCTGCCCTGCTCCAATCTAGCTTCCCATCCACCTACACGGTGTGGTGGGATGTGAGATTCCCTGCAGAGGCCGCAGGGGACGCTTGCAGGTGCCGGTTGGGTGATCTCTTCTACTCAGGGGGCCACACTTCTCACCTATACTACTGGTGGCACAATCACTCCTGGAGCTCTGCAGGACCCCAAACAACGGCAATTGCAGTTTGAATGTGTAAAGGATCCCAGTAGATCAAAGGTCCCGGCTGGCATGGAAGGGGAGGTGGCCGGGCCTCCTGGCATTGAGCAACCGGCTGGCACAGACGCCATCATGGCAGCAATCTGGGCAGGATTCCGTGCCATAGAAGCAGATTTGATACCCTCACAGGTAGGCGGGATGGTATGGGGGAGCGCCTGGACCACCAGCATGTTCACCTAGATGGAGCCGAAGAGTGCCTTTCGACCCTTGAGGATAGACAGTGACGACGACGCAGCTGGAGAAGCTGGTGCGCCTCCTCAAGACAGTAGCAATCAAGAATGAAGACTTGGAGGCCATGCCCTGCCAGTGCAGATGCACAACAAAGCTGTGGTCCTCAACTGCTCCAATGCAAGTCCCTGCTGGACGAATTTCGGGAGCTGGCCGAACGAGATGGCACAACTTGGGGAAACAGTTGTACAATAAAGGGGTACCCCTGCAAACAGATACGTTCCTAAGTCAGGGCATAAACAACAATTTTAAATATCAACACTTAGGTAACTGGTGAAAATATGGGCCAGCAAAAGCAAATATAAAACCCCAGATCAAAGTTCATGTGAAAGCAATTTATTAGTATAAAAAAACTAAGGATACAAAGACATAATCAATAAATATAAATAAATACATTATTCCAAGAAATATACTTTTAAGCTTTCTATAAAAACAGTTTGTACTTCCATCCACAGTACAGTTTCTCTAGCCTCTATGCTCATTCATACTCCTACACATCCTATTCCGAACTAGTTCGTGTTAGGTATATTGCCCAAGACAAACCCACAGGGAAGGGTTCTCATGTGCTGTTATAACACAGATATTTCAATTAATCTGTATACGAATAATTTATTTCAATGCAATAAATAGTTTGTTTTGATCTGCATAGAATCATATTTAATTCCTCACTGATTAATGATTCTTGAATATTCAATATCTTGGGTTCTTGTGGCTTACAAACAAAAAGAACACAACTTTGTGGGGCTAGAGCATGTGTATATATAACAAGGCTGATAGAGTATATACATGACATGGCTTGTAGATTGTGTCCTACGCGCGTTTCGGCTATGCAGACTTCATCAGGTGGAGAGGTGTGGTGCAGCGGCCAGGGCAGCTGACTTCTGAGCACAGGGCTCACGGTTCGATCCATGACTCCGGCGGCAGCTCAGCTCAGCACTATGTGACTCTGGGCAATAGCTCACTTAATTTCCACGACGGCCCCCAGCGCCTTGAGACCCGTAAGGGTGAATGAAATGAAATGAAATGAAATGAAATTTGTACTTGTAAGGGTGAGTAGTTTGCGCTTTACAAATGCGTATTTATTTATTTTATTTATCAGGAAGCCATGATGAATAAGTACCTAAAATACATATAAAAGAATGATCTGGGTTATACTATATTGGCCCTATAAAACTCAAGTACAATCTATCTAGACATGTTGTGAAGTGTGTCACAAGTGAAACTGGTTACAGATCAGTGCTTGAAGGAAACAAAGAAAGAACGAATTAAAATATCACCCAGACAGGGTAACCCTTACTCTGTGTATGAGGCCCAAGAATGGGAATAAGAACAGGCCGGATGTGTGAAGTCCCACATGCTTTCATCCAAAAAGCAGTCAAGAAGACCCGTTTCCCATAGTTTGTGCGTAGAAAGATAAGACAAATACATATAGATAAGACAAATACATATAGATTTACTCATGCAGTTAAGAAATTATGGCAAACGCTCGGTGAAGAAGGAGCTACCCATGTTACTGAAAATGGCTAGGGAGGGTTACCTTATGTTTGCACGGTGCACAGGGTGCTGTAGGACAGTAGTAACATGACCACGTCCTATATTTGGGATTATGCTGAAACCAGATAAGCAATCCATTAAACCATGAGAACTCACTGGCTACATGATAGAGGGCTCCTAACAGGTAAGTGGATATCTGTGTTCTGCTTACCTGGCGATATACTAGGCAACAGGACCTTGGGGGTGGAGTGAGTTAACAAAGATACCCCCTGTGGAAAGATCACAACGAGGCCCATTAAGCGTTACTTCAGGATCGGCGGGGAAAAGAAATTGTATTTTTTTTAAAGTTAAAACATTTCCTAATGTGGTAATACTTGGGGACACATGCCAGGGCCAGATGCTATGGAGAGGGCAAACAACCGGGCCGCACTCTGGCATAACTACTCTGTTCACTCAGAGGCAGCTTGAGGGTTGGATTTGGCTCCCGCTTTCCATGGCCGGTTGCATCGCCATTATTAAGATGGTGGTTCTCCCCGGTTTTTCTATTTTTTTTTTTTAACTATACAGATCCCTCTTACCAATGTTTTTATTTGCTACACTGAGGAGCCTCCTCCTGTGACCGATATGGGAGGCCGAAGCCTCAAGTGGGCTGGGACACCTTGGTGCTCCCTTATGAGGAGTTTGGTGTGCCGCATCTTCAGCTCTATTACCTGGTAGCATAATGTCAATTTGCTTACCATTGGTACCACTGGGATGCACATCTTCTGTATGACAAACCTGAGCGAGATCAGGCTGGAGTGGTACCATTACATTCCAACCTAATATGGGACATTCCACTTGACCCCACTGATATTCAGACACTTTCCACAACTAGTTGGGCATGGTGCAAACTTCTCAGGCTGCTTGGTGGGGAACTCCTATACTCTCCTTCCTTGCCCCTTGTGACTAATCAATGGCTATATCCTGCGTGAGAAGCCCTTGTCAAACGCACACTGTCATGACATACACTGCACACGCTCGAGGATCTCTTCCCGTACGGCCACATTCTCTCGCTCGCCGATTATGTACAGTTTGTCGATGCAACCCCCATGGACCACTTTGTTTTGTGCCATGTTCACAGTGCGCTACGTGTGCAGTTCCCCTTTTACCCACTGGCCCCTGATGAGTTCACACCATTGACCATAGTGATAAGTGACCCTGACAGGGGGCGACTAGTTTCCAAACTTTATCATACTAGTGTGGCCTTGCTGCCAGCCTGGGACGCACGACTTTGGGAGACATGGGGGCATGAGCTGCAACGTCCCTACCTCATAAAACCTGGTATTATTGTTGCCAACAAACTAAGTTCATTTCCCAAATCACAGACACACGCTCATACACTAAAAAATTTTAATACGTGCATATACCACACCCAGTACCCTAGCCAAAACTGATTCCACTAGGTCCTTAAGCTGTCCTAAGAGCCATATAGAAGGGGCCAATTTTGCGTACCTGACTTAGACCTGCACTCATGTGGGGGGCTTCTGGAGTGCAGTCTTCTCCCAACTCTCTTTAATGATAGGGACTGTTCTGGTGCCTGACCCACTTCTCGACCTGCTAGGATATGTGCGTGATGTACCACAAGGGGTCCGTTGGTTTGCTGCAATAGTGCTGCTGTTAGCAAAGCATGAAATTGTTTGCACTGGGGAAGCAGACAAAGCCCAACTGTTCCTGACTGGCTTAAAAGTTTGACTTTTTGCAATACCAATAGTGAGATATATGCTGCACTGCAACCAACTACTGCATGGCCGAAGGACATTTGCCAACCATTTCTAGACTATTTGTTGCAGTACGAACATCAAGAGTCAGATTGAGTTGTAAAGTCAAAAACGGTCAGTCATGTGCCATCATCATTTTACTGCTGGGTATTCAGTATCTTTTGCAATGCCTAAATAATTTAGCTAACCTGTTGTTATCTTCATCAACATGGGTGCTATGTATCATGCGTGTACTGATGTGTGTACTGATTCTTTTATCTTTGAATGGTCTTTCTAACACTACTGTTCTTCTCTGCCAAACATACTCCTTCGCCCACAGAGCGGACTTTATTTTGTATGCATTGTACGTCCTCAAAAATTATAAATTAAAAAAGATAATAGAGTGTTACTGAGAACTAATACTAAATTCATTCCAAAGGTTCCAACTGAGTTTTACTTGAACAAGCTCATTGTTTTGACGACACTCTTCAAAAACTCTTCGACCACAGTTGAAAAGTCATTTCATTCTTTGGATGTCAGGAGATGTTTAAAAGTTTTATAGGGAGAACAACGACTTTTAGAAAATCCGACCAACTACTGATAGCATTTGCCCTAGCTAGAAGGGTTGGGCTCTATCACGGAGCAGTATTGCTCTATGGGTCTCTGCAGCCATTACCTTTTGCCCTAATAAAGCAGGAAGGCCATTGATTATGAAAGTGGCCACATCTACAGCCCTGTTTGCTGGGGTTTCTCTATAGGACATTTGCAAAGCAGCAACGTGGTCTAATGTTCATACCGTCACCAAGCATTATTGTTTGGATTCTGCTTGGCAAGCAGATACTGCTGTTGGGCAAGCGGCCTTACGTTGCCTTTTTCAATAAGGCAAAGAATTGTTGTTCACTACATATCAAGTTATGCTTTATGTTTCAAGTTTGATATTTAAAGAAAGGGATCCTAGTTTTATCCACAGATAGTGCAAAATGCAGCAGCCCACCTGGTACTAAAATTGCCACGAGGGTCATCAGCGTCAGCAGCTCTGAAATCCCTAACTGGCTGCCCAAATATAAAAGCATCCTCTTTAAGATCTTAGTAATCACTTAGAGAACCTTCAGGTCATCAGGACCTAAATACCTTAGAACCAGAATCAAACCGTTTGTGACTCAGCGTCTACTAAGATCATCATCTGAAAACTTTCTTGCGCCACCCAGCTTTTATATGGCGTCCACAGGGGGCAAATCAATGGCAGTCCTAGGGACTAAAGCATGGAACTCTTTACCCACCCTTCTACGACTCCCTCAGTCAGAATCTATTTTTAAGAAACTCCTGAAAACCTGGATCTTTAAAGCCCCAGACAACATAGGGGCCGATTCCGATTCGGGCCGGAAAACGTACCGACCGACTCGGAGCCGGAATTCATTCCGACCGACACGTACCGGTGCAGCCCGACCCGCAAAGTACGATGAAAAGCGTGCAAAATCCGACCGACTCGTACGGAACACAATACGAACGACCGAACCGCGCGGAAAACAGCTATCCGGCCGGAAAAGCACGCGAATCGAACCGACCGACACGCACCAGGAAGAATCCCGAACGAAACGTACCCGCGAACTCCGACCCGCCAAGTACGATGCAACGCGTGGAAAACACGACCGAGTCGCACGGAGCCCAAGCCGTACGACCGACACGCATACAAAACTGCGAGCCGAAGCAACCCAATACACCGCGACCGACGCGTACGCAGCACAGAAAACAGCACAAACACAGCGTGAACGAATCGGAGAAGCTCGCACGAGACAACTGCAGGGTCCGACTCGGTCAGAAGAACGTCTCCTACATGCACAAAAAGTACAAAGGAAAAAACACACAAAAAAAGGCCAAACAAGCAATTACAAAGCCAATAAATACTGGGGGGGGAAACAGGGAACAAAGACACACCCACAACTCCACCCATATAAAGGACACAAATCCCTACCATGATCCTTTGCAAATTCAAATGACCTGCCAGCACTCAACACCAACAGACAGCAACCACACACACACTCACAGCTCATCCATCACACAAGCCACACACCAGCAGCACCTCAACAAATAGCACCCTCACATAAAAGTTCCTAGATAGTGAATTGGAAGTCCTGGTAGATGAGATCCTCAGGGTAGAGCCACAGCTGTTTGGTACACTGGTCCAACAGACCCCCATGTCGCAGAAAACCAAGATGTGGGAGAGGATTGTCGACAGGGTGAACGCACAATCACCATGTTTGCGCACAAAGGGAGACATCCAGAACAGGTGGTATGATGTGCGCAGGAGGGTCAGGGACCTGTTGAAGAAGGACTACCTCTTGAGCCAACACACCGGCAGTGGCCCTCCTGCCAAACCAGTATACCTCAGGCCCTGGGAGGAGAAGGTGCAGGCCATCCTACCACCAGTGAGCGTATATGGACTAGAAAACATCCCAGAGCCTGGTGAGTACACAACAAATGTACACAATATTGGGCGACAATACACACACATCACTGTCAAGGGGAGAGTCAAACCATGCACCCTTAGCAAATCCACAGCAACCAAAACAGAATCATCCCAAGATGTGTATGTCAGTCAGATAAACACAACACATGCCATCTCATAGTGATATGTAACTGTGTCATCACATGTACAAACACAACTACAAATACAGCTAGGCAGTGGCACAAATATAACTAACAAACACATCCAGACATGTAGCCACCACTACAACACCACCTCACAGTGAAGCCCACTGAAAGGAAGGAATCCTGTGTATGCTGGGCAAGTCAGTGTAGCCAATAGCATCATGGGAGTCGTAGTCACAGATATTGCCAACCCTCACAATGCGCACATCAACACCACCATGAACCATGCTCACATCACAGGGAGTAGAAAACAACTGACAAGATGGCTGACACTGGCTACTGATGTGGGGAGCACAAGGCCCTGCTGGGAACTGGGCACCAACCAACAGCAGGACACCACTCACTGACATCCTGAGAGTCAACCTGAACCCACTGCAAGGGTGGCATGCTTCATGGTGGGATAACTGGGCTGGGGGGAGAAGGAGGGCCGGATGTCAACCAAATACAACCAATGCAGACCATGTACACACCCCAACATTCAAATTGAAATGATCAAAGTATGCAGGACAATGTGCTACACCAATATCAACCTCTGACTGTGACAACTTAGGACAATGCAATGTACAGGCCCGCATCCAGAGGTACAGTCACAACTGTCAGGTGTGTCAACCATTGATGCCTGCAGAAACATAACATACATTGTGTGTGTCTCCCAAAAACAGGTGATGATGGGGACACAGCAGCAGACGCTGAGGAGTCCCTGTCCCAGGATCCAGGGGAAACGGAGCTCACTGGTGTGGAACAGCCTCTGCCCTCCTCGGATGACGAAGACCTACCTGGCACCTCCGGAGCGAGTCATCGTGCAGCACCAGCAGGACCACCAGCTGCACCCCCTGCACCCACCCCTCCAACGACTGACAACACACAAACCACCCCTGCCGACACGGACAGACCAAGGACCACCACCACCACCAGCACACGGACCCTGGCCCAACGTGGGGCTATGGACACCAACACCACCAACAACCCTCAAGGGGGCCCAGGGTCACCTGTGCATGCCACCTCAGGTACTGCACATGTCGCCAGGGGTGGTGGGAGGGGTGGTAGACATAGGTCGCTGCTCACAGAGGGGTCTGGACTGCATGATGACCCACAACTGGTACGCATAGCCGATGCGTACCAGACCAGCACCGGAGAACTCAGCCAGGTAGTGGGGATCCTCAGGGACATACGACAGCAGCAGGCTGCCCATCATGCCCGCTTGGACTTACACATGTCCCGCATGGAGTCCAAGTGGGACACACTGCAAGAGATGACGGCGGTGCATAGGGACATATTACAATGCCTCCGCCAGATGAGCAGCAACATGTCAACACCTCCCTGTGTGCCCACAACATCTGGTGCTGAAACAACTGCAACTGCCACAGGGAGGGAGGATGACTCTGGCAGAGAGTCCCCTGCACCGCAGCAGCCTGCACTTGAGGGTCCCCCCCCAAAGAAGAGGGGTCGTCCGAGGAAGGGCAACTGAGAGGCCGATGGCCATGCACAACCCCCAGGAAGCCAAAACCTGTTCTGGATAATCACCTTTGTGCGCAAATTGTTCACCCTGTTGAATGCAACACAACTCCCCCACATGACTTGGGGAGTACAAGTTGGACCAATGTATCAGATGACTGTGGACTTTACTCAGGACATTTCTGCTACCAGGACTTCCAAATCATCTAGGAACTTTGGATTACAATCACAATGTACAGCACCCACCATCCTGTGCACTATACTCACACATGTATGACAATAAACACACTAATACACCATACCTGCCTCTGTTGTGATTCCAACGTGGTTTCTGTCATGGAGATGATGACCTGCGAAATTACACTGTGCATGCTAACTGCTACAGCAAGTACAACACAGGCATGTGAGTCATGGCAACGTGACACATATGAGGGAGACACACCACCAGGGCTACACAACATATACACACCAAGGCCACCTGACTCATCGCCTACACTGATGTTGCCAGGAAATACGGTGCAATGCACAGACACAACACCTATTCACAGTCTTTGTCAACTAGCCCACTGGTGCAGTAAGCAAATGTCAGTCAGATGTGTGACCACAGACAACGCACATCACAAAGTGAAGCACAGGTTTATTACACATTTGCAATATGTTGTAACCACTACAGATGCAAGGTAATCCCACCTGGCAGTGGGCACACAGTCAACAAGTGTAGAAGGAAGGAAGTCCATGGGTGTGGCGCACATCACCTGTAGGGACACGACAGCTACTACCCTGGAAGTTTAATCACGGTGTTGGGGGATCACAGTTGACCAAACAACTCTGAAAGTACCCTGTGAAGGACAGAAATGACACACAGTCAAAAGCACTGAAGAACAGGACAGAACTGCAATACTCATGCCCAATACATGTCACAAGATACCCACCCAGAACCAAGTTAGCATGTCAACACTGTTGGGGAGTACAGACTACCTGTAAGGACACATCGCTACACGCATACAGTCATGTAGCACATGGCCACACTCAAACAGCACCAGAGCACCACCAACACATATCATGCATACTCACATCATTGACATGACATCTCCAGATACTCACATTCAGCTGAAGAAGTTGGTGATGAGCTGTGTGCGGACATCACCATCATCATCATCACTGGCATCGTGGTCCAGGCCAGGATCCTCCACAGGTGGCGGATGTTGGTCATCGTCATCCAGGATGAGAGGCAACTCCTTCCGCACAGCCAGGTTGTGTAGCATGCAGCAGACGATGACAATGTTGCACACCTTTGCTGGGGCATATGGGAGGGCCCCTCCTGTCTTGTCCAGGCAGCGGAAGCGGCTCTTCAGGAGACCAAATGTCCGCTCAATCACTCTCCTGGTCCGACCATGTGCCTCATTGTAGCGCATCTGGGCTGGTGTCACAGGGTTCCTGAGGGCGTCAGCAACCACGGCATGTTGGGGTATCCGGAGTCACCTACATATGGACAATTGCACATTAGCTGATTTGGAAAAGAGGGTGGAATACTACATCGCAGAACACACACAATGGTACAAAGTCAGTACACACCGACAAGCCAGGCACGCTGGTTCCGCATCTGTGACATCATCCTCGGGATGCGACTACTCCTCATCACGTAGGCATCGTTTGCAGAACCGGGGAAACGGGCACACACGTGTGAGATGCTCATATCAGCAAGACATACCACCAGTGCATTGACCGAATGGTAATGTTTGCGGTTCCTGTATGCCTGCTCATGTGCCTGTGGTGGTATCAAAGCCACATGTGTCCCATCAATGGAGCCAATGACATGCGGCATCCTCCCCAGGGCATAGAAGTCACTCTTCACGTCAGTGAGTTGTTGAGGTCTAGGGAAATAGATGTACTGGTTCAGGTATCTTAACATAGCCTCCAAAACATCGCGTAGCACACGGCTGAACATGGTCTGTGACATCCCACCAGCAGACGCCACAGTGTGTTGAAAGGTACCGGTGGCAAAGAAGTGTAGGGCTGCCATCACCTTCACCTTGGGGGTCAGCGCTGTGGGGTATGTCCGGCCAGGTTGCAAATGTGGGGCCAAGCGCACCGTCAATTCCTCAATCAGCGGCCTGGTGAAGCGGTACCATCGGATGCAGTCCCGTTCCACCATGGATGCAAGGTCAGGGAATGGTCTATGGACAGCTGGTGCCCTGCAGTGCATAGGTGAAGAAAGAAAGATTGTCAGTCACCCCACATATGTGGCATTGACCATACACAATATCACATGATACATCATTATGAGACACAAGTACATGATGTGTGCAGTTCCGTAAGGACATGTATGGCACCTACATGGCCAACATCTAACATCACAGTTCAACAAGTGGCATCAACAAGTCCCATGTTGTGCCATGGGATATCATGAGGCCGTGTCACAGTTCCCATCTACTGCTGCCACGGTCCAAACACACCCCACAGTGACATGTGTGGACAGATGTGCCCCAGGCATCACAGCTCATCGACAGGTAGATTCCCAGGGACCCTGTATTGCCACATGGACACTGGCATGACATGGTGCATCATGAATACACCACAGCAAAACAGTGGTCCCTGTTGCCTCGGCAGGACAGACATGGACGTCTGTGACACACACCGCACAACATCAAAGTTCATGCACAAACAACGTGGATGTGGAGACTGTCTCCCATTGTGCACATGGAATCAGAGACATTGTAAACACAACATGCACACAGACTGTGGAGGACCATCACTATTGTGCCAATGGGCCACCCTGGGACGTACATAACGTCCCACATGGGACTCAGGGGGTATGTGACATGACATACACATACACCACCATGAAATGTGACCATCCCACATGCTCAGGAATGAACAGTTGCACATCACAGTGGTCATGTGCACGACACACCAAGGATTCTGTCCCCATGAACACGTGCACAGCCTGGGAGTGGCTGCCCCGAAGTGACACCCACAGAACAACATGTTCACCCCCATACACGGAATAGGTAATGCAGCCTTACATGCCTTAGGATACAGTGTGGACAGGCTGTGGTGTTGTAGGTGTGCCCCTCACTCCCTGGGAAGTATATGTGGCTGGCATATGTTCACCTGTGACAGGCATGGTGACATATGCCAGTGACTTGTCCAGGGACGCGTTGGACAGCAATGGACCGATCGGTGCGCAAACATTGGCCATTGCATTCAATGTGAGCGGGTACGCGTTGGACAGCAATGGACCGATCGGTGCGCACACATTGGCCATTGCATTCAATGTGAGCGGGTACGCGTTGTACAGCAATGGACCGATCGGTGTGCCCGGCCGGCCCATTGCATTCAATGTGAGCGGGTAAGCGTTGTATCCCGGGTACGCGTTGTAGAGCAATGGACCGATCGGTGTGCCCGGCCGGCCCATTGCATTCAATGTGAGCGGGTACGCGTTGTATCGCGGGTACGCGTTGTACAGCAATGGACCAATCGGTGTGCCCGGCCGGCCCATTGCATTCAATGTGAGCGGGTACGCGTTGTATCGCGGGTACGCGTTGTAGAGCAATGGACCGATCGGTGTGCCCGGCCGGCCCATTGCATTCAATGTGAGCGGGTACGCGTTGTATCCCGGGTACGCGTTGTAGAGCAATGGACCGATCGGTGTGCCCGGCTGGCCCATTGCATTCAATGTGAGCGGGTACGCGTTGTATCCCGGGTACGCGTTGTAGAGCAATGGACCGATCGGTGTGCCCGGCCGGCCCATTGCATACAATGTGAGTGGGTACGCGTTGTATCCCGGGTACGCGTTGTAGAGCAATGGACCGATCGGTGTGCCCGGCCGGCCCATTGCATTCAATGTGAGCGGGTACGCGTTGTATCCCGGGTACGCGTTGTAGAGCAATGGACCGATCGGTGTGCCCGGCCGGCCCATTGCATTCAATGTGAGCGGGTACGCGTTGTATCCCGGGTACGCGTTGTAGAGCAATGGACCAATCGGTGTGCCCGGCCGGCCCATTGCATTCAATGTGAGCGGGTACGCGTTGTATCCCGGGTACGCGTTGTAGAGCAATGGACCGATCGGTGTGCCCGGCCGGCCCATTGCATTCAATGTGAGCGGGTACGCGTTGTATCCCGGGTACGGGTTGTAGAGCAATGGACCGATCGGTGTGCCCGGCCGGCCCATTGCATTCAATGTGAGCGGGTACGCGTTGTATCCCGGGTACAGCGTTGTAGAGCAATGGACCGATCGGTGTGCCTGGCCGGCCCATTGCATTCAATGTGAGCGGGTACGCGTTGTATCGCTGGGTACGCGTTGTACAGCAATGGACCGATCGGTGTGCCCGGCCGGCCCATTGCATTCAATGTGAGCGGGTACGCGTTGTATCGCGGGTACGCGTTGTAGAGCAATGGACCGATCGGTGTGCCCGGCCGGCCCATTGCATTCAATGTGAGCGGGTATGCGTTGTATCCCGGGTACGCGTTGTCGAGCAATGGACCGATCGGTGTGCCCGGCCGGCCCATTGCATTCAATGTGAGCGGGTACGCGTTGTATCCCGGGTACGCGTTGTAGAGCAATGGACCGATCGGTGTGCCCGGCCGGCCCATTGCATTCAATGTGAGCGGGTACGCGTTGTATCCCGGGTACGCGTTGTAGAGCAATGGACCGATCGGTGTGCACGGCCGGCCCATTGCATTCAATGTGAGCGGGTACGCATTGTATCGCGAGTACCAGTGTCTGTATTTTGGGGGGGAGGGCTGCCCAGTTCAGAATTGTTTCCTGAGGAGCATGATCCGACAAGGTGATGGGAAGTATGGAAGTTGCATGAACGGCTGCACCAAGGTGTTGCTCACAAAGATATAATCTATCCGTGAGTAACTTCTGTGCGAGTGGGAGAAAAACGTGTAGTCTCTGCCCTGCGGGTGCTGTGATCGCCATGAGTCCATTAGCCCCAGCTGCCCGAACCTCTCCTTCAGTGGTTTAGAGAAGCTACCTGTGTCATGTCTAGTAGGATGTGTGCTATCTAGATTGGAGTCCCATGTCAAAATAAAGTCTCCCATGAGAATAATGTCCCCTTCTGCAAAACCCGCCCAGCATCTCCAACAATGACCGTATGAAGGGAATTTGATTGGTATTTGGGGCGTATAGTGTGGCGAAGGTGCATACGCGACCCCTTTAACCATTACCGACCGCCCCTCCTTGTCAACTTAATGGCCCGATGGGGAGAACTGCAACGATTTGTGGAATAACAATGCCACCCCACTGTGTTTAGATGTTGTGGAGGATTTGTAAATTAGGGGGTAGTCTCTGTGGCGTAATCTATGGTCTTCTGAATTCTTCAAGTGCGTTTCTTGAAGGGACACTACATAATTCCTCCTATCAGTAATGTATTTCCATATTTTTGGGCATTTCGCGGGGGAATTCAGGCCCTTCACATTCTATGTTGATATTGTGATCACCATCTTCCTGCTCCCCTGTCCTCGTCCCTCTCCTTAATGGCATATGTGACCCCTCCCTCGCAATTCCTCCCCTCTGTCCTCCTCTTTAGATATTCCATGTACCAATCAAAACTTTTAACATTTAACCCAACATTATAACATAAATTAACTGTATCACATTGTTGTGTCATAACAACTGTACTATTCAGGAGGTGGTCTAGTCCGCTTTAACATATTTATAGTCATTCCATGAACCACGGGATATATATAGACAAACACGCATTTGCATGATCCAAGAGGAGTAAGTCCATAGTAGCTCCCACCCCTTAACTCAATATCTGGATCCCTCGCGCCTCTTTGAATAGCCCGCCACCCACCGAGAGCCCAACAATCCTGTGTTATCTTATCTGACTGAATGTTCTGCTGGAATGCAGCTTGTTCATGTTTCCGGTGCGATCCTTATATAGTTCAGGTGTGTGGCGCCTTCTGGCTTTCAGGCCTATCTGCCGCTTTCTTTGGCTACTTTGTGCGCTTCTGCGTGGTCTATTGACTCCTTCCTCTGGCTGGTTTAGCTGCTTTGGGGGGTCCTTCAGGATTAGAAGTGGAGGCCTGTTCTTCGTCTTGGGGGATCCCTAGTACTTTCGCTGAATCCTTAAGGGTGGTGACGTGATATGATTTGTTGTGTAGCTCAAATGTGAGACCGAATGGATAAGTCCACCGATATCTAATTTTGTCTTGCCGCATTTGTCCATTGCCGGTCTGAGTTGTAAGCGCCTGGACAATGTGGCCGGAGCGATATCCGGGAATAGCGCACAGGAGTACCCCTGAAAGGTGACATTATCTGCCTTGCCTGCCGCTTGCAATATTACCTCCTTCATCTTAAATGAGTGTAGTTTGGCCAGCACGTCTCTGGGGCGTTTGTGCAAGTCTGCCTGTTGTGGACCCACACGGTGTACTCATTCAAATTTAACAGTCAATGAAGCGTCGTTTAACAGCTCTGTGAACATTCCAGAAACAAAGGCCCCCAGATTCGAGCTTTCCACAAATTTCGCCAGATTCCTTATGCGAATATTGTCTCTGCGAAACCTGTTTTCCAGGTACTCACATTTGAGGATGGTCGACTGGAGCTGTGATTCCCTCAGACCAGCTGCTTCTGCCATATTATGCGCTTGTTGCTCCAAGTCTTGCACTCTGGCTTCCAGATCCAGTGTTCTAGTGCCCACTGAGTCCACTTCACTTTGGAGAGAAAGTATACAACCGTTGATATCCGCTTTCAAGCTTTTAATGGACACGGTCATATCCGTTCTCAGTTCTTTCCTCAATTCCCTTTTGAAGTCCTGCAGAGATGAGAGTAAGTCCCCTTGGATAAGGCCATGATGTTGTCCGAGGTAGATTCCTGGCGGGCCTCCGCCGGTGCAAAGTAGCTGGACACCCTGTTTTGATGGGCCTTCTTCGGTGTCATGGAGGTGGCCCGACGGTGAGGCTTTGCTGCGCAAGCCAAGCGTGTTTGCGCCCCAAATCTTCCTTACCAGTCGTCGTCCCCTCCCTTCCCAATCTGCTGTGCTTTTTCTGTGGGTGGTTGGAATTTAGCGCGCCCTTCGGCTCGGCTGGGATTCTACGTCGACTTTTAGCCTTCCGTTAGGCCGGGCCTCCCGCCACTGTGTATCTGGCCCGAGTCTCCAGTTGCACTTATGTGGTGTTTAATTTACCTAGATCGCAGTGTGGCTGCAATCCTAGAGTGATCGTTAACATATTCAGAAAGCCCTTCTCTCTGCTACCCTTGGATGGATGATGAGGTCCCCGGATGCTTGCATGCTGGATCCATTCTCCTTGTCTGCGGGGCTCAGTATCCCAATAACCGGTGTACCCTCATATGTGGCGCTGCACGCCGTCTCTCTGTGTGTGGAATGCGTGTTGAGAAGGCTCATGGCCTTCCATGTGCTCTCCTAGCCAGTTACCTGCTTTAATTGTCCCGACCCGCCACCATCTTGGGGTCAGTCACCCGCAGATTCAGGCTCCCCGTAGATTCCGAGGGAGCCCTTCTTCTGCACCTGCCTTTGCTCCCTAGCCCCAGCTGCCGAGGCACCCGCCTGTCTGTGAGTACGGCGCGGACCAGGGGCTCTTTCACTCTGTCCGGTTGCTCCGGTGTGGCAGCCGATCTCTCCTTCCCCCGTTATTGCGTGGCTTGGCCTCCAGGCCTTTCCGTCTTTGCTCCGAGGGAACGTCTGCGTGGGAAGGGGCTTCCTTTGTCTTCGGCTAGTCCCGGGGACTCCCGCCTGCACTTGCTGCTTCCCGGTCTTCACTCCCTGTGGGGTTCCGCTTCGGTCGCCAGTTACTGCCATGGCCTGCTCCGCTCCCTCTGGTCGGCACCTCCCGCGGTGCAATCCGTCGACATCAGGCTGTTCCAGCCGGAGTTTCTCGCTTCCACCGGCAGCTGCGAATTCCCTGTCGCCTTCTACGATATTGCCATGCTCCTGCAGAGGCTTCCTGCGCGTTCTTTCCCTTGGTATTGTCAGTGACACTGCGGAGCCCACGTGGATTACGTCCGCTCGGCCATCTTGGTTGGCCACGCCCCCCTAGCCTAAGATTTCTGATAGTACTGATTGTAATTCAGAATCTCTCTTCAAGCTTCATACTTACTTGGTCTGGTGAATGTAGCGTGGACTGGAACTTCAGCTACGCTTAGTGACTGGAGAGTGTCAAATGGGAAGGTCTACCAACGATATTCGGCAAGATGACCAACACAGGTCCGAAACTTAAAGACCTGTTGTACATGTCTATCATTTGTGGTGAATCTCAGGTTGATCTCTCAGGTTGGGTGGCATGGAATGACACTAGCCCTAATAACTTCATTCTACAAAATGGTTGGCTGGTTTCCCCAGTTTTCCACCACTTAGATCTCCCTATGGTTTGGCATATTAAAAAATAATACATTTTTATTTGGTAACTCACTACGAGGTAGAATGTGACAGACTCATTGGCTATGAGATAATAAGTCTTCTTGTCAATGTGGGTTCACTTTGGTTTACACACTATAACTCACCTCTCGTAGTGAGTTACTATAGCCATCGGCTGAGAAAGAAGTGCCTAAAAGGCTCCATGCTCTGCCACTTCTTGTGGAAATGTCCTTGCTGAAGCCTTTTGTCTCAGTTACTACCTCTGTCCATTTAACTTCTTGATTTGCCATGGAAGAGTATGTGCTAAGGCTGAACACATGGTTACTAAATGTGACTCTGTATAATAGGCTCTCAGTGTGCAGTATTTGTAATGTCACCATTAGAACGTCTCCACTGGATGAGTCAATAGTCAGGGGAATATTATTCAGTTTCCACATCAACTATTCTATTTTAGCAAGCAGACATGTGCTCCAAAATAACTGTGAAGTGTTAAAGTCATTACTCATAAGGTCATTACTAGTAATATGGAGCTTTACAGTGCCTGTCTTTGTTCAGAAGGGTGAGTGCTGGCTTTGTAATAGGGGGCGATTCACCCAATCTCTTTCAGGAGTCAAGCACTGAGGGTTGATTACATGCCTATAAACTGGGACCTGTGCTCAGCCTCAGTGTGTTATTTGGAGGCATGAGCTAGGTGTCCGGTGCAGACTGGTGAGTTAGGATGAGCCCACTATGCAGCATATGACACGGGCACTTCATTTTATTCCTTGGTTTTAGAATGTCCTAGTACTGGCATGCCAGAAAAAGGAGAACAAAGCCAAAGATAACTAACTGTATAGGTTGGCGCTTGCATGGTGAAGGGCTGAACCTTTGTCTGTTTCCATCTTAAAACATTCACACAACTGCTCACATGACACTCACCGCCAAATAAATTCCATAGCTCCACTAATTAAAACAATGTCCACCCAACACTCTTCATCCACCACCAGCCCATTTACCTCAGGTGCACACATTATGCGCATGGCTATGCCTTTGTTACAGAAAACCATATTACACTCAAACTCTTGATAACCTCTTTGTTACAAAGAAATAGCTTGCCCAGACATCAGCTACAATCTTCCTCAGTCATATAATGTCATGTCTACCAATCTCCCACAAATCTGGCATCCACCTACCCATTATCCATAAATCTACACTCTACCTAGAAACCTCCACACTTCAGTCCCTTCCTACTTCAAATGCTTCTCCTCTGAATGCTGCCTGACTTTTCCAGACTCTCACCTCTCACTTAATCATACACCCCCAACACTTCCACAATATCACAAAAACCTCATCCCTGACTTCACATCTTACCTCCATAATAACTATAATTGTCCATGCTGATAACTAGTACCTCAAAGACTTCAATATCCAAGGGAGATCTACCATTAAAGCTATGAAGGACCCGTTCATGGACATCCTGTGCTCCACCAACCTCATGCCTCGTCACCCAGCCTAACCTCATCAAGAGTGACAGGCTTGGCCGCGCCATTTCAGATCTCCCATCTTTACCCTGATGAAAACCTCTACCGACAGGCCAGACTGATTATCTTGCCAGACCTTTGGAATTTACTCACATAAGGATAACACTCTGAATAATCAACACCAAAAGAACCCAATGCTTCCTTTAAAACATTTTAAAAAATACCCTTCAGCACATCATCTTATGTGTGTTTGCCATCCCCACTTAGGATCCTGAAACATTGCTTTACACTAACCTCTTCAAGGTCAAAGCTGTCTCTAGAGCGAAGATGCTAAACTTAAGCTTGACGCATTGAAGAAATTAACCTCACAGCACTCAAGACAGCATGCATGAATCAGAAAAAAGTAGCATCTCTCCTAAATTCACTACTAACCAAGATCAATCAATAAAGCCAAGCATGAAAGCAAAGTACTTTCCAAAGTGTCCAAAAACTTTGTTTACCTAGTCCACGCCTCAATTATCTTGCACTGCATGGGAAATGGAATTTTGAGGCCAACAGCACCCATACATTCATGCCTTACATGCACCATATCCTATTCCACCTTGGTACTCTGTACAGGCACTGAGATCTTATTTTCTTGACAACATAACTAACTCCTTCGTAAGCCACCACCTACGTTGATTACACAATTCCTGCCCCACTAAGGCCTTTGCCCTGGGTGTTCTACCAAAATATTGTGTCAAGAATATTGTGAGGCACAAATACTGTGTCTTAAATATTGTAATATCAAAAATATCATCGGACAGATTATCGTTGGTTATATATATATATATTTGTTAAAAATAGTTGTATGTTTCATCGTTAATATGGATATTTTTTTTAAGTGTATTTTATTTTTGTATTAATATATTTTTTTAAATGTTTGTAATTAAAAAAAAAATAACTTCAGGAAGGAGAAGTTGAGTTTATAGGGGAGTAGGGTGGGGAGAAAATTCCAATATTTGTTTATAGAGTTTGTTGTATTTTCAATTCTTCTGTTTTTTTATTTAATTTTTAAACAGCATATATATTTTATGTGATCTTGTTATTCACAAATTAAACGTAAATTCAATATATTTGTTTTTATTTTTTTTTATTTTATTTTTTAGATTTGAATTCTTTTTAATTTTTTAAATCTCATAATTTTTAAGTCATTTGTTAACTATGTTGTTAGTATGTTTTTATGGATTTAATTTTTTTAACCAGTTTTTGTTCCTTGCTATTTACTTTAAAAATGTTTTTGAGCATTGCATTTATTTCACTCATTTATTTCTAATTTGTGTTTCAAATGGTAGTGTTGTTGTAATTTAAAAAAAAATCTTCCAACTTTACATTTTATATAATTTTTAATGTGATTATTGCAAAATTGTTTTCGTTTTTTTGTTGTATAGTTTTGATTTTCTTTTAATTTTTTTAATTTTAATTTAATGATATTGATAATTTATTAAATTGTTGTAATTTTTTTTTATGAGTATGAGTATTATGCAGTGGGAACAGTAAATCTCACACCCTCCAAAGGCCAACACTTGCCTCAATGTGTTTAATTTGGAGTGAGAATAGTAAATCTGACCCTCCACCCCCACGCCCCCCCAAAAGTCCAAGACGTGTCCCAATGTGGTTGCTTGGAGTAGGAATAGCAAATAGGAACTCCCCAAAGTTAAATATTTTCCCCAATGTAGTTAAGTTTAGAGCGGGAATAATAAATATGACCCCTTCAAAGTCCAACACTTTACCCAATGTGGTTGAGTTTGGAGTAGGAATAGTAAATCTGCCCCTCAATGTCCAACACTTTACCCAATGTGGCTACGTTTTCAGTGGGAATAGTAAATGTGGCTCTTACAAAGTCCAACACTTTGCCCAATGCAGTTAAGCTTGGAGCGGAAAAGTAAATTAGACCTTCCCCAAGCTACAACACTTTCTCTAATGTGGCTATGTTGTTAGTGGGAAAAGTAAATGGGATAGCCATAAAGTGTTTCACATGCTTGTATTTCTTCTTCTGTGGATTTAAAAAAATTATACTAATTTATGGTATAAACTGTTTATTTATTAATATATTTTTGCTAAGTATTTTTTCTATTGTTATTATATACATTTTTAAACATCTCTTAATATATAACATTTTTACTATACATTCTTTTAAGATAATTACAAGCTTTCTGTAACTGTTTTACAAACAAAAAATTATGTATTAACTTCAAAATAATTAACACATAAGATATAGTTCTAGGGCCAGATGTACGACCATTCCAAATTGCGACTCGCAATTTTCACTCAATTGCGAGTCGCAATTTGGAATGTACAACAGTGTCAGAGACACTGATTTCGATTCCCAATGGGGTCGCAAAATGCGAGGCTCATGAATATTAATGAGCCACTTGCAATTTGCGACCCCATTGGGAATGGCTGGCCTCCCAGGGTTGGTGGCCTGCTGGGCTCAGCAGACCTCCATGTCTGGGACTGCTTGTCAATAAAGCAGTTTTTTTTTAAAGGCAGCCCGTTTTCCCTAAAGGAAAACGGGCTGCATTTAAAAAAATGAACGTTTTCGCTTCATTTTTTAAGGGCATGTAGTGGTCCCTTGGTCCACTGCCTGCCCTTAAAAAATATTTCAGAGCCAGTCACAAAGGGGAAGGGGTCCCTTGGGGACCCCTTCCCATTTGCGACTGCATTACCACCCTCTTGAAGAGGGTGGTAATTTGCAACCTCAATTGCGGTCGCAAAACATTGGTACATGGCTTGTGACTCGCTATTAGGAAGGGTTATTTGCGAGTTGCAAAATAGTGTTTGTACATGGCCCTAGCAGAATTAGCATGCGCAAATGGGTCACAAACCCGGTTGCGCATGCTAATTCTCGTCGTACATCTGGTCCCTAGTGTACAAAAATGCTTCTTTGTAGTTCTACAACTATTTAAACATGTATAGTATTTAAAAAACACACACATTTATGTTTTTTAAATATTGCAATATATTAAAAAGTACTAAACAACAAATTGGTATTTTTATCAGTTTTTATATATATATACATTAATAACATTTTGAACAAAGATTTGTTTTAAACATTTTAACATGTTATTTATTATTTTTTAACATTATTAAATAAAAGGAATGTTATTACATAGATTCCTCTGGGATAAAAGTCTTTTTTTTCAGTAATTTTGGGCTGTTCGTGAAGTTTGCGGTCGTGGTTTCCTGCTGCTGATTTCCAATTCAGGAAAGACTATTTTATACTTATTTTCTAAATGATTAGTGGTGTCAGTAGGTGTTAGGAGTTAGTTAGGCTAGTCTTTAAATATTATTTTAGAGTGTTGTTTGCTACATTTTATGGGTCGTTCTTTCCTTTTCCAGAACTTTAGCTACAAAATTGTGCTTTCTAAATTTATTTTTGGTATCGAGTGGACAATGTCCACTTGTTGATGTTCTTAATGTTGATTTAGTCTGTATATCTATGGCTTTTTATTGTATAAGGATATGTGCATAGTTGAAAAAATAGTGTTTAGTTATTTAAAATAATGTAGGTTGTTTTGGCTTCAAAATATTTATTAGAGCAATTTTTATTTATCAATCTGAACATTTGTCTTTTTTAATCTTTATTTAGTCATATTGGTATTTTAAAGTTGTTTTAAGATTATTTAAAAACTAAATATTAAGTTATTATTTTATTTATTCTGGTCAGCATAAGACAATTATATGGTAACACAATATCAGCAGACTATCGCAGTAGGCAATCGTAGAGTACGTCTTTCACAACATTCAATGTCCTGTATGGTATACATCTTGGCAACACGCTACAGAAATACATTGGGGCAACACAGCACCTGCTGACATCGATCCCAACTGTCTACCATGTATCCCACAGTTTATCTCTCCAATATCACTCCATTAGTCCCATTTACACAGCAGATCACAAGCTATCCCATCCTTTCCCGCCCCTGTAACATGCTAACAGTTTTCAATCTGTGTCTTGTGTAGAGCTAAGGTATTGTACAAAGGGTGCCCAGAAATCTTTGGGTCTGGAGGTCTGAGGCAGTTCTTCTGCATATGCCTCCAGTGTCTCTTGACAGTATGTTAAATCTGTAATCCAGTCCTTGAATCGTGGAGGGCGCTTGCTACCCCAACGCATCGCAATGCGACGCTTGGCCAGCAGTAACGCCACTGCTAGGAATTTCCGCTTTCTAGCCAATTTTATTCTGTGTGTTCCCAGCAGGCATGTTAGTGGGTTATGAGGTATCGTTTCCGTTAACATACGTGTAAGAGCGTTGGTTATGTCCGACTAGTATGGCTGAAGCTTTGGGCATGCCCATGCCATGTGCAAAATATCCGCACCGGGAGCGCCACATCTAGGGCAGGTATCTTCCGGTCGTAGGCCATATTTGTGGAGTTTCGCAGGTGTGTAGTATATTTGATGTATGAATTTAAAATGAATTATACGTAAATTGCAGTTTGGAGTGAGCAACCTCAACAAAGTACAACTATAATCCCAAACCTCTAAAGCCACAGGGTTACCCACTGCCTCCTCCATTCTTTGAAGCGACCTATTTGGGGGTTGCCATTGTTCTGCCTGAGCAGCAGCGTAGAGCCTCGTTACCAATCGATGCCGCGTGGGCGCAGTCAGTAAGATTTGCAGCGCATTATTAAGTGATTCTGGTTCTTCTGGAAATGAGGGATATAATTCCCTAACCGCCATGCGCAATCTCAGGTATGCAAAGATCTTTAAAGGCGTGCAGTGCACGCTAAGTGACGGATCGTCTCGTGTTATGAATTGGCCATGTGAAAATATAGCGCCCATAGTGGTTAGTCCCATCTCCCCAAGTAGGGATAACATTTTCTTCTCCTGTGCCACCGATATTTGTGGGTGGTGCGAGATTGGTAGCGCTGGTGCGTATGTTGGAAGCTTCTGCGCTCTTTGTGCCAGTGTATGCCATGCTTGCGAAGTGCAATGTACAGGGTGTATTGCCTCCTTTCGGGAATTCCTCCTTGGGTCAGAGACGAAAGTGATCAGGGGGGTCGGTAGTACACTGTCGTGTTCTACTGCTATGTGCGGTATATGCCCGTGTGGGTGTTGTGCCTGCGCGCAGTAAAAGTATAATTGTAAATCTGGCACTCCAAAGCCCCCCTGATGGTATGGTCTAGTCAGGACTTTCCAGCCCACTCTCGCCTGTTTCCCGGCCCAGGTCAGTCTTAGCATGGCTGTACGTAGCTGCGCAAATACTGTTTATGTGAGCCAAATCGGTATATTCATGAACAGATATAAAAACCGTGGCAGTACCACCATTTTTTGTATAGCGATCCTGTCCGCCATGGAAAGTGGTAGTTTAATCCATCGTTCTATCTGGTCCCTTAATTTTAAGAGCGCTCTGCCGTAGTTCTCCCGTATAACCACCTCTGGGTCCCAGTGTATCCATATACCGAGATATTTCACCGGCTCAGACTGCCATTGTAGAGGGTAATCTAGAGTCAGACGCTGCGTATTGGGCGTTAGCGGTATGACTACAGACTTGTCCCAGTTTATGCTAAGGCCTGAGTAGCGTTC
Source organism: Calotriton arnoldi (assembly GCA_963921515.1). Classification (NCBI taxonomy): domain Eukaryota; kingdom Metazoa; phylum Chordata; class Amphibia; order Caudata; family Salamandridae; genus Calotriton; species Calotriton arnoldi. The sequence goes on along the minus strand of CAWUFW010004829.1, from coordinate 426,852 downwards.
AAACCTAATATATTCTCTTATTAATGGATTCAAGTTACGGTCTGGGTGTCGCGTATAAAGGACCATGTCGTCCGCATATAGCGATATGGCAACCGGACGTAACTGAAATTGTAAGGCTGATTCTACATGTTTTTGTCTAATTTTACATGCCAAGGGTTACAAAGCTATTGTGAAAAGAAGCGGGGACAGCGGGCAACCCTGTCTTGTTCCGCGGCATATCATAATCGGGGCAGATGAGTAGCCATTCACTCTAATGCGCGCACTGGGCTGAGTGTACAGTAGCGCTATCCAACGCAGAAACGGCTCAGGGAAACCCAATCTGCGCAGCACCGTGAACATAAAGGGCCACTCAACAGAATCAAAGGCCTTCGCAGCGTCCAACAAGGCCGCTGCAGCTGGCAGATCCGGGTGTAAGTGATGGTACATTGTGAATATGGTTCGTATGTTTTGTGTGGTGGATTTGGATGGGATAAAGCCGGCTTGATCTGGCAATATTAAATTGCGTAGCAGAGGTTGTATACGTGATGCAACGATTTTAGCTAAAATTTTCGCGTCTACGTTTATCAGTGATAATGGCCGGTAAGATTCGCACCGCATTGGATCCTTATCTGGCTTAAGGAGTGTAATCAAAAGAGCCTCCCGTAGGGAGGCCGGTAATTTGCCATTTTCATACGCTTCCTCATACATCTCCGCCAAATGCGGGAGCAACAGGTCTCTAAATACTTTATAGAGCTCTCCAGGGAGTCCGTCCATACCTGGCGCTTTGTTACTAGGGAGGGAGTTTATAGCTTCCCTAATCTCCTCTGCAGTGATATGGTGGCAGAAATAATCTCGATGTTCGTTCGACAACCACGCCAGCGCTATGTCATCTAAATATTGATTAATCTCAGGTGGCGTGGTAGACGATTGCGCTGTGTACAGGCTGGTATAAAACTCTGTAAAACAATCCAATATAGAGGGGGTATCAAATGTGGGCTGGTCCTGCCTATTCCGAACCTGTGTTATGTAGGTTGTAGTCTGCATCGGTCTAATCCTGTGTGAAAGTGACCTTCCCGGTCTGCCTCCCTCTCCTTATTTACGTGCTGTGTACTTACTCGGTATATATTTTATTTCAGCATTTGCGAATTCATGATAAGTATCTATTTTCAGTCTAATTTCGGCCAGTAGCCGGGTGTCCTGTGTGGCCTCATATTCTACCTCCTTTTGTCGTATTTCTGTTTCTACCTTTGCTAGTTGCTGTTGGATATCCTTTAGGATACCCGCCTGTTTCCCAATACAGTGGCCTCTGATAGTTACCTTGAATGCTTCCCACAGTGTCCCCGCGCTTCCCACGGTACCTGCATTATGCTCGAAGTATTCTACTATTGCTTGGTGTCATTCAGATCTAAACACCTGGTCTTGTAGCGCGCTCTGCTGAAGACGCCATGTGAACTGTCGTGGGGTATGAGTGGGGATGTCTAGTGCCTGCCGGACCGGTGCGTGGTCTGATAACGTTTTGCGCATGTGCTCGATGGAGTTTGTCCACGTACAAACATCCTGCGTGGCCAGCCAATAGTCTAGTCTGGACCACGAATTATGGGCTGTGGACGTGCAGGTACCCTCCCTCCTAACTGGGTGTCGTAGTCTCCACACATCCAGCAGAGCACACTCTTCCATACCGTCTTTCAGCGCCGTAGCTGCTTGCCTCCCGCATCTTTCAATCCCAGTTGATCTATCCAGGGCCGGGACCAAGCAGGTGTTAAAGTCCCCACCCCAAAGGATCGCTGCGGGGGGTAGCGTGCGTAGTTTGGCAAGTAATTGTATAAAAAAAGACGGGTCGTCAGTATTGGGACCGTATGCTGAGACAATTGTCAAGGCAGTGCCCCCAAAGTTACCATGGACCATCACATAACGCCCTTGGTCATCTTTAAGAGAGTGGATATGGTGGAAGAGTGTGCCGCATCTAATTAGGATCAGTACTCCCCTGGCGTATGTGGAGTATGATGATGCCATCCGGTATGATGCCCACCTTGCACCTATTCTGCCCTCCATGAGGTTTGTTAGGTGTGTCTCCTGAAGGCATGCGACATCGACTTTGTGTCTGTCCAGGTACGTGAAAACCTTGCGTATTTTCTGAGGGTTATGTAGGCCACGGACGTTCCATGTCATGAATGTTAAGGGTCTTGTGTGTCTGTTTCTACTATCTGTACCCATTGTCATGTCTTAACTGAGATCGAGAGTGACTTATGTGCATGCTGATATCAAGGTAAACGGAATTTGCTATTCTACAGCCGACCAGGCTTTTCTGAATATCTCCCCAACTCCCCCCTCCCACTTCGCTATACCCAGGTGTGCGAATCCAAGCCCTGTGTGGTTACAACTATCCCAACTCCCCCGCACCCATCCCCCCAACAAGAAAATAACTAGATGTGGTATACACAGGGTGGCGGGAGCTACCAGTCCGAGTGCCCAGTGATATAAAATCACGTGGGTGGTCGCTATCCTATCCGTTAGGCCACTGTTCACCGCAGCCTGCAGGGCAATACCGTACAACAGATTTACTCTACATAGAAACAATCCAAACATGTCCATTAGTACTATGTCCGAGTGCATATGCTAGATATTCAAACATGTTAAATTTGCACCGCTGCGTAGTCCTCAGGTGCATGTATCTTTATTCCGTGGTTGGACCCATTTTTACCTACAAGCACGGTGACATGAGCATCAGTACGTAGTCTCAGTTCAGTGTATTTGTCATAGCCGTGCTTCTGACTCCATAGCAACTGTATTCATTGTCACACTGTTTAGTCCCCAGGGCCCACGACATGGAGCCCCCAAAGCCGTATCTGTCGCATCTTCTGATTGTAATTCGAGGGGTGTAGTTTCGTGGCTGGCATGTGTTCTGCTTTTCACCCCTTCATTCAACATCTGAAGTGGCGGACTGTTCTTCCGTCCCACCTCTCGGTGATCTACGGCGTGCGCCCTGGAGCCTTTCTGTTGCAGGAACTTGAGCACATCTTTTGGGTCGTTATAGAGTTTTTCCCGCCGTCTGTGACTCGCAGGCGGGCTGGGTAGAGCATTGCATATGGTATATTTAGGTCTCTAACATTTTTCTTTACAGGCACAAATTTCTTCTGTGCCTCCTGGACCAGAGGTGTAAAGTCTGGGTAAATAGTTATGTCCATTCCCTCGTGAGACAAGCTGCCCAGTTCCCGTGCTCTGCGGAGCACCGCGTCGCGATCTCTGTAGTTTAATAACTTGGCTATTATCGGACGAGGCCTGGCCCCCGTCGGTGGTGGGGGAGCCAGTGATCTATGCGCTCTTTCTATAATAAACACATCAGAGAATGTCTCACGACCCATCAGAGATATGAGTAGTTGTTCAATATAGAGTTCCATTGGCCCCGTATTGGTTGTTTCTGCAATTCCCATGAGGCGAATGTTACTACGTCGGGAGCGCGCTTCAATATCTTCAGCCTTAGCTTGTCGTGTTATTAAGCTCTTTTCCATCTTCCCTTGGCGCACTTCCAACTGTTGGTGAGCATCTTCTGCGTCTGAGATGCGACGCTCCGCCATGTCAATGCGTTCCGTGTGCTTGTCTAGGCGCTCAGACATGCGGTCTACCCTGTAAGTGAGAGTCTATTTTCCCATCAATGCTTGAAAGAGCTGCCTGTATGGTCGAGAACATGGCCTGCACATCGCTTGTCGTCACTCCGCTCGCTCCTCCCTCCGTTTGTTGCGAAGCTTGTTGGTCCTCAGGACCAGTGTCAACCAGCTTTTTCGTTTGTTCGAAGTGGAGTTTGGGCTGATTGCGGTCTGGTTTGCCCATGGTGCCCAGTTCCTTCCTCCCAGCACGCGTTGCTCACCGCGTCCTTTGGGCGGCTTCAGGGGGATTCAAGTTTTCCAGCACCTTAGTCGTAGGGTGGGACAAGTGTGGTCTAGCAGTGCAGGGGGCGCGCCAGGTGGCCCCTTGTTGCTTATGGGGTCTACGATTATATCCCACAACCCCACGACGTGGGCTACCTCTACTGTGACCTTCCGCAATGATGGTTAAGTGCCCCGATCAACACTGCTTCTCTCCAAGTGTAACTGCGTGGGGCCCGCGCTGCAGCTTATCGCCCACTAGTGCAGCCAGTCTCAGCAACCAGGCAACGGAGGTCGCGCGTCTTATGCAGCACAAGGGGGGGGGGGGGGCAGTTTTCAGAGGGTAGAATGAGGTAGTGACAGAGTTTTGCCCTTTGCCATACGCTTCAATGCCACATCTCTGTTCTAAGTCTCGGTGGCGCCCACTAGGCCAGGTGGTTCCGACACTCAATGTCCGTGTTTGGGATCGTGGCCCTCGCCGAGCGCTTTGCCTCCCGATGCATAGAGGGTCCCCCAGATATATCAGGCAGTATCCCAGCAGGTTTAGTGACGCCCCCCGCTGCCTTCTTTGAGTGTATTCTCAGCACGCAGTGCAGCCGAGGCCCTCCACCGCCATCTCGGGCAGCCAACTCACCACTCTCTTCTCACCTCGTTGTAGGCAGTGCTCCAATGCTTAGATCCACAAACAGCGCCCCGCCGTCGGCGTCCGCTGCGGTCTTGAACCTCACCGGGGCTCCTCAGCGGTCACGTCTTCTCCGAGGGATCTCGTCTCAACGGAGCAGCAGGGAGGTCGCCGCGGGCATGCGTGCTCTGCGTCACGGGCTGTCCGCACGCAAGCACGCTGCTTCGCAGCACGACTGTTCAGCCTAGGCCGCACCTACGCAGCTCCGCCGGGGCTCCTCAGCCGCATCCGCAGCGTTTACAAGCGGTCACGCCTGTAGCCACTATGTTCCTTTGCACTCGTTCGCCAAAGTTAGTGCCCTACATGTGCTCAGCTAGCAGGATATCTTCAGGATTATTGAGCGACCGGAGGAGCTCGCTCAAGGAGCGGCCATCTTCCGTCGTGGCTAGCTCCGCCCCCTAAAAACTAAATATTAATAAAGTATGAGTATTCGGACCTTAGGGAGGTTAAATGGTGAGGCTATTTAGTGTGCTGCTTTTTAAAATAGGGTTTTCGCTACTGAGTCTAAGGCATTGGTTGCTAGCAATTAGTGATATATTTGGCTTGAGTTTGGTTACGGATTGTTCTTTTCTTAGTTGCTGATAGCTTTGTTCTTTTTTTAAGCATTTCAAGGAATTGGTAGAGTATAGGGTGGTTTCTTCCAAGTGCTCCTTGGGAGAAACTGAAACACCGTTCCACTGTATTATTTGTCTTTGCTTCTTGTGACATGGTGCTGTTGTAGGCATTCTGCCATGGAATTTTACACTTGGATTGGCGTATGTGGCTTGATTACTGCAGGCGACCAACCCAAATATTTTTTTAATTCATTAGCAGGCCACATTTATTTCATACTTTTGGTGATTCAATAAGTGTGTTATAATGTTTAGTGACTTCTGTTATAGTGATATATGCTAAAGCTAATAGTTTTTTTGTCTGTGAATTCTAGGATAGTTGTGTATTCTATACTCAGGGTGGATTTTTAGAGGTGCCACCATATGCTATAGTTAAAATGATAGCAGCATCCTTGAATTTTAGTGTAAGGGTAGATTTTATGTATAGAGTATACCTGTTCAAAATATATAAATAAAATTAGGGTTATAGTTGTTACTTTGTTGTTTATTATGTGTTAGCATTTATTTGCAAATTGCACTTTGTTTGCTAGGCAACAATGCATATAATAATAGAATGTATTTTGATATTGACCATTCACTGTGCATATCGGACTAAATGGTGAAGGGCACGACTTTTCTTTTTTTTTCCTTTATCGAAGTTTTATATAGCGCGAACTTGACCCGAAATCAGGTATCAGAGCGCTTTACATGAGCACCAGTTGCGTTACATGAGGACACATTCATTTTTGTTAGGCACGGGGAGATTAAGTGATTTGCCCAGAATCACAGGATGTTGAGCGTCGTTGTCGAGACTCGAACCCGGTTTCCCAGATTTGAAGTCCACTGCCCTAACCGTTAGGCTACATCCTCTCCCCTCTTAAAATTGATATCCATCATCCATCTGTTACATTGTGCAAAAGTTAGTAAATTGTTGTTAATATCTTAAATGGTCATTCTGTTATTGTTATTACGATTCTCACATAATAGAGGTTTCTTTATGTGTGGTTAGTAAGTGTTAGGGTATGTCCATTTCTTCACATTGTAGGTGCTATTGGTGTTTTTCTTGCTGTTGTAAGTGTTCTGGCAGTTAATCTTTTTAGGTTTGGTACACCAGGGAGTTGGCCTGTTGAGGAATGTTTGGTACAACATTTTAAAGTATAGTTCCTGTTGGGTCTCGCAAGCTTGTACTGTCTCCTTCAGTTCTGGTAAAATATTTGTCACTTCTATTTCTCTAATATTAGGGAGCCTGTTATGTTTTCTAACACTTTCTACTATTTTATTTTTAGTGGTGGTCCTGCCATATCAGGCGTTAGAATAATATTTAGTGCATTTCAAGTGTGTTTCTTCACTGCTGGTGCTCTACTTAATATAAGTGTACCTTAATAGCAGCTTCCCTTTTTAGGGTTTGATGTATTTTGCTGTCTGCAACATCTATGCATGGGTTTTAGAGTATAACAATATAGATTATTTTGAAATGTAAAACATAGTATTATATTTATTTTAACATTTTTATATTGCAGCTTCCCAGTTTTACTTTGAATGTTGTCTTTACTTTAATTTGTAGATTTTGGTCTGCGGTCCTGTTTGATGCTGTTTTTGGCACAGTTTTCATTTGTTGCAGTATTTTTAGAGGGAAAGATTTGTTAGTTGTTTTGGTTTATTTTTTAATTAAATTTTTCGTTTGGAGTTTTATATTATATAATTATGTCTAAGCGTTATCTTTATTTTAAATGTTAGTTTCCTCCTTTAGTTACAATACTTACTTTCAAGATGGTCTTTTTTGCAAATCGGCTATTTCCTTGTCCGTACTTTAAAGACTTTAAATTAATCCATGGAAGCAGACTTCCTCCTCCTGACCCTCAGTGCTGCAGAAGAACATTCCCTGCAGCTTCGCCTAATCCCTTCTCTTTTCCAGCAAATATCGAATAACTTATTTCATCACAAGTATCCTGCCTCCCCTAGCCTACCCTCCATTGTCCCTCATTACCATTACAATTCTCTATTTATCTGACTATCCTCTGAGCTATGATAAATACTGTCTGGGCACCCTGTAACCTAGCACACAAATTGCATAACTTTATTGTTTTCGGCCATAGCAAGCACTATGTAAAGACACAAATGAAATACAATTGCAGCTCTCATAAAAATAAATACATATATGTTTGCATTCAGTTATGTATGAACACCACTGCAGAATCTGACATGCACCTCACAGTTCAGAAAATCTGGAATCCACATCCATACAACATATGCACCCTTCACTGGATCCAAAACACGACCACAGAATAAATACAAAATAGCATACATATCAGCTCTCATCATTGAAATAATATTATCACAAACAAGTTTAAAATACCATAGTGAGATAGCAAAGACTTAAGAATGTTGTTTCTAATCACAGCATATTGCGGAATCAGGAAGAGTAAGTGCAAAGTCATCAACACATTCAATACTGCAAATGCATATTCAAGTGGTCCTGTTTCTTCCTATGCAGTGGGTGCTGGCTTCCAGAGGCAAAACATTTAATCTTAATCAACTTAAAGTGCCATTTATGTCAGGGTACATACTACGTTTAAATATGTTGATTAAAAATACAAAGAGTAAACAGAGAAAGCTTTAAGGCAGATCTCAATCATGTATTGGGAACAGGTTCTTGGTCTGATATTTCAAGTAACCTAATAGTTCCTGGGGGAGGGGGGAGGTCTTAGTACAAACTCACTCAGCAAGATTTTCTTGTTTCTTGGAACCTGCAGTCACTCTTCTTATGTGGACTAGCAAGGAGTACTTTATGCAAGAACATTTCATCAGAATATTTTGAATATTAATATCTTATGCATTCAGCATGTATTGAACAGGAAAGAGGTGAAGGATTCCACGAACAATTCTAGTACCATGACTACTGTGGGGTTTCACCCAAGACAGGCAGAAAAACTCTTGTGAGCCTGTTTTGAATTATTTAATCCCAGGTTTGGGTAAATTTCACAAACTCACAAGACAGGAGACAAGCCCTGAAAGTACAGGAGAAATGCAAAACTGCCTATGACACTGGGAGCAACTAAAGTAATCTGGTTTCTCACATGCTAGTTCTATTTTCTGTTTGAGTAAAATGTTAAGCATCAGTAAAAATATTCTTTAACCATATATAGTTTTCTTTGATTCCCATACCGAGATAATTAATACTTTTTCAGAAAGGCAAACTTCAATTTCTTGAAATAGTCATGTACATAAAATATGTTATGTTAAGCAGATTTATAGAGCGCACTATCACCCAGGAGGGTATTCTGGCGCTGAGTGGGTGTGAGTGTAGTTAAACCTAGGACCTAGTGGGACTACTCAAAAAGACAGGTATTCAGCTTCTTGCAGGATTCAAGTTGTGAGGAGGAGGCACTTATGTGTAGCAGCAGGTCGTTCCACGCTTTAGGAGCGATGTAGGTGAAGGCTTGCCCGCCTCATCTGGTTTTCTGTATGCATGGAATGTGTGCAATTAGGAGTCCGGACAATGGGAGGTGTCTGGAAGGTTTGTGAAAGCAGATGCAAATTGTTGAGATATGCTGAGTCAGTGTTATGTAGTGCCTTGAGAGTGTGGGTGAGGAGTTTGCTTGTGTATGGGGAGCCAGTGGAGATCCTTCAGGTATGGTGTGATGTGTGCGGCGAGGGAGGTTAAGTGTGATTCTGGCCACCGAGTACTGAATGGTCTGCAGTCTTCAGGTGAGTTTTTTGTTGATCCGGTCATAGAGGGTATTCCCATAGTCCAGCCAGCTTGTGACAAGGGTTTATGTGACGTTTTACGGGTGCTGACTGGGACCCATAGACAAAATAAACAAAATCACTGGCATCATAACATGATTTAGCAATTCTTGGGGTATCCTTCCCAACGATTCCATCCCCCATTACTTAAATCACAAATGTTTAGAAGAAACAGGATTGGGGCAAGAGGATATTTTTGCTACATTTCTTTAATGTAAAAGATTCTGCCATTTGTCCTCCTGTGGACATTCTAACACAAATAGATGTTGTCATAAATTTATGTAATCAGGTAATTACAATTCTCAACATCCTGAGGGCTGCTAGTTTTAACAAAAAACAAAACTATATCAACTGAAAAAAATCTTGGGTAAATTTGAGGAAAGTGAAATACAGTATCATTACTTAATGATCCCGTAGTTTCCAGTCTCTGGGGCATATTTACAATATTTTGGCGTAGGGCAGCACCGCAAGCCTTCTAGTTGCGTTGCCCGTCAAAAGAAAAGGGCAAGAATCAGCCATATCTACAAGATACAGGGCATTCCTGTCCTTTCTGCTGGCGCACAAACTGCAGCCGAGCGCAAGCGCAGGCACCCTTGCACCATGTTGCAAGGATCTCTGTGTTGTTGGCATGATTGGCAGAAACACCTTCCTGCACAAAAACAATCAAAGGAGGCGTTTCCCTCATTCTATGTGTGCTGCAGAATGCAGCACACGTGGAAAGAGGAAAAAAACTAGGAGAAATGTACACATTTCTCCTTGTTATGCCTGCTTTGGGAAGGCGTTAGTTTTGGCGCTGCCCCAGATGTACGCTATGTTGTAAATCTGGGGCAGTGTCAAAAACTATAGGTATTGCGTGGGAACACCCACGGCAACACCCATGGAACTCCCTTCCACTCAGAGAAGGCATTGCCTTACTCCCTATCTACAAGGCCATGAAAGGCCACGGAGGGTGGCTTTGCATGGCCTTGAAAATATGGGCCGGCACACTGCGTCTCCAGAGCGTCACAAAAGTGACGCTCTGGCGGTGTAAAAAGGGCTGCAGGGGCATTGTAAATATGACCCTCAGTTTTTAACATCAGACAGTGGCCCATGGTCGAATGATTTTGTCGGAACATAGTTTAATTTGAAGTATTTATATCGTTGACAGGTATACCATCCTTGGCCCATCATAGCTACGCTCAATGTAAATTTGACTCAGTTTAGCTAGAGGAGCTTTGGGGATGGTTAGAGACAGGGTCCTGTTTATTTCCTTACTTTGAAAAGTAGTATGGTGTTTATCAGGGTATCAAATCGAGTTCTCCTCTCTTCCAACTCACACTTTCAGACTAACCCCCCACCCCCCTGACAGAATGCAGTGAAACGAGCTGCGCTACAACAGTTTTGGCAAGGATACTACTCCATTCATTTTTTGGTCCAGAAGGAAACAGGGGACTATCGACCTGTGCTGAACCTCAAAGGAGTAAATCTTCATTTTCTCCGCAGACCTTGCAAAATGATGACATTGCAGTGCATCCTTCAGTCGATTCAACAAGGGGACTATTTAACATCATTAGACCTGATGGATGCGTACCTCTACGTTCCCATTCACAAGACATAGAACTACCTGCGCTTTGCAGTGGGAAAGGAGCATTACCAATTTCAGGTTCTGCTTTTTGGCCTTTCATCAGCGCCAAAAGATTTTTCAAAGCTCTTGGCCCCTTTGGTTGGTATTCAGCATTCTAAAGCTATTCAAGTTTATCCCTCACTTAATGACTGGCTAACTGCATCTCCTTCTTTTTCTAAGGCAGTGGAACATGTGCAACAGGTCTCCATAGTTCGGCTTCATAATCAATCATAAGAAATACACTCTCCAACCCACTCAGAATTCTGAGGATCATCTGGGCCTTATTCAAATGGACCTGGGGGAGATGTTCCTTAACCAGGAGACAATCCTCTCTCATCCGACACATGTCCTTGCTTCTGACACACCCCTAGTCATCTGCACGTCTATGGCTGAGAAGCCAGGAGACATGGCATCAACTCTGGTACTTCTCGCTTGGGCTCGCCTTCATTTGTACCCTCTTGTCCATCATCTCCTTCACTACTGGAATCGGCTTCACAGGATTACGAAGCCTTGATTCTGGTTACACCAGAGATAATACGAGCTCTCCAGTGGTGGCTTTCACTGTCAAATCTATCCAAGGCACACAGGTTGATTATTCCTCCAGTAACAATCTTAGCGACAGATGCCAATGCCCTGGGCTGGAGTGCAGTACTGGGGGACTCGAAGGCACGAGGCAAATGGGGCCTTTGCAGGCGTGTCTCCTCTTCAAACTGGAGACAACTGGCTGCAGTTTGGAAGGACTTCAATGCTTGCTCCTCTTCTGGGCAACCGCGCAGTATGTTTGCAGAAGGACAATCAGGTGGTTAGGGCAAACATCAAGCGGCTCTTTTTCTTCTTTCCCTGAAGATACGCCTTTGGGCGGAGATGAATCTCCATGCTCTATTGGCAGTCTATCTTCCAGGGAGGGAGAATGGGCCTGCGACTCCCTGAGCAGTGTGTTTCTCTCTTAAGTGTCTCTGTACCTCTCGTACAATCCCTTCCGTCAGATTCTCTCCAGGTTCGGTCACCATGGTCAGATCTGTTTCCCTGGAAGACAATGATCTACTCCTGCGTTTTTGCAGTCTGGTTCCTTCCAGAAAGGCTTGAGTGATTGATGTTCTTGACATTCGATGGCCCTAGGGTCTTCTGCAAGGGTTTCCTCCTTTTCTCTTGATTCTCAGGGAAATCCAGGATTGTGCAGAGGTACTTCTGGGCCTTCCGGAATGGTCCAGGAGACCCTGTTTTCGCCTACTACTGGAATTAAGGATGTCCTCTCATTGGCAGTTTCCCATCCATCCTATTCCTCCAAGGGTTCCTCATCTCAGCACTACGCCTGAAACTGGCGGTATGGCATTTGAGAGGCTGAATTTGTTGGCTCAGGGTTATTTTCTAGAGGTGGCTGAGAGCATTCAACTCTCAATAAAACCTTCCACCCTCAAGTCCTGCAGCGGTCACTGGTGGAATTTTCAAACGTGGTGCAGAGACAAAGGGTTTTCCCCTACTTCTTGTAACTCTATTAAGTGTCTAGATTTACTGGGGGTGGCTTTCTTCTGAGTCTAGCTGTTTCCACTCTTCGGGCTCAGTGGGCGTCTATTCCGGCCATTAGGAGCGTCAGCTATGAATCTGGTGGCTCCTCTGGTGGCGGGCCTTCTGAGAAGATTTTTTTCCTTTTGTTTTTGGTGGCTATCTGTTCGGGTCGGAGGATCTGTGAGATAGCAGCCTCGCTTACCTCCCTGCCTTTTTTAAGATATTTGTGATGACAAGGTGATCTTTTGTACAAGCCCGTTTTTCCTTCTCAAGGTTTTGTCTGATTTTCACTGTCCAGAGGTGATTGTCCTACTAGTTTTTTGTCCTAATCCCTCTACTCCAGAAAGAGAACAACTTCATTCTCTGGATGTTTTCAGAGCAATTTTAAATGTATCTAGTGAGGACAAGTTCCTTCCGTAAGGTTGGTTCAGGACTTACAGCCTGTCTGTGAAGGATCTTCGTTCCTCTTCGTCCACTCTCTCTCAGTGGACTAAGTTGGTTATCATTCACTCATATGATGCTGCTCACATTTCGCTCCCCACCTCTTTAAGGTCGATCTACAAGTTGCATGTCTTCCTCTTGGGCAATTTTTAAAGGGGCATCTCTAAGAGACATTTGCAATGCTGCAACATGGGCTTCACCAAACATGTTTGTTTCGTATTACTGTCTTCAGTTGGGGATGGGGGCATCTTCAGATTTTAGTTCACATGTTTTATCTGCAGTTCATGGAGTGTAATTCATACTATTGCCATTAAACTTCACAGGTTTGCATCATGACATGGTGTCTGACTCTTGTTCTTTAATGTAGCTTTGTTGGAACCAATCACCATACACTTGCGTATTGGCTCATTATGTAAGGACTGGGACTGGAAGACGGGCGAGGGGGTAATGTCTGGTTACTTAACGGTAATGAAAATTACTGGTAAGTAACTGGGCATTAATATAACCAAAACAATCTTGTGCTGCAATCTTCTTGGGTAAGCAATAGAATACAAGAGAAAATATACTTATCTGAGGGCCTAATATTAATAGCTTCTACTGCATTTAAAAATATTTTGGACAATTATTTCTCATGACGAACAGCAAAGAAGACTTCTACATTCTTCTTAAGAAATCAGAAAATGTATTTACAACTTACCTCTCAGAATAACACATCTGAACATATTTATATTCTTTTCACTACAACCAAACGCTATGACGCATTATTGGCTTTACTGTTTTCAATAACATTTTCCTTAAACCGCAGCACAATAAATATATATTAAAAAAATACATAATGGGTGACTTGTTATGGTCCAACAAAACAATTTCTGTGTTCTGATGACATTTACAAACCACTCAGCTTTTGGCCTGGTTTATTATGTCACCAGAAACCTTCAACCTTGTTTAGTATGTCACCAGAAACCTTCAAAGGCATATAGCAAGGGCATAACGCAGGCCCCAACTATGCAGGTGAGCCCTCAACGCTTCTGGGAGGCTCTATTCTACCCCAGGGCCAGTGAACAGCTGTGAGGTATGGTCCCTCTTCATATTCTGCACTGGGTACCCATCATTTTATGTTATGCCCCTGAACACAGTTTCCCGTTGTATAGTCTATGTACATTTATATATTCAATATGTTAATTAGTAAGATAGTTGAGTGTGGGAGAGCGGTTTAAGACATGAGTATTAACATATTTGCTCCAAAGAAAGTAGTTAGGGAAATTATATCATAATGCATTTTAAGGATTCGCCTCTCGTTATCCACTGTCTGTGCCACACCAACAAATGCAATAAAAAGCATACTTCTCTCTGCAGACAGTGCTTTAAATGGGGCGGTACTGTCTGGTACTGAGTACCAGCTTTTTTTTATTTTGAGAGGGAGAGTACCGGCACTTCTCAAGAGAGACGTAATACGTTTAATTGGAGAGTACCGGCACTTCTCAGGAACAAGCAGGTACTCTGGTACAGAGTACCTGCCCTTCTATTTTTCCATTTCACGCACTGTCTGCAGATATGCCATCATGGTTTTATGCCATTTTGTTCCTTTATGCATAAAAGTTGTAAATGTATGTTTTTAACCAAAACTAGAACAGATGATGATACAGTAGAAGTAGAACAGTGAGGGACTCATAACAAGTGCCCCAGTATTGAACCCAGGGCCCCCCATCCTGAATTTACCGATACAAGTGATCTTTTTAATTTGTGGGTGTATTAACCAGGAATTACTGGCCCGTCACGATTATCAATGAATTCATAATTAGGCCCTCTAACCTCTTCAGTGGCATACTCCTAAACTCACTGTGTTATTGAGGGGTTGTCAACTTCACCTTGCAAGCAAACAAAACATATCCCACTGAAATGAGTGGGATCATCCACTCTGGAAAACTTAATCTTCCATGTTTCATTTTCATTCATTTCAATGAGCTCACCCACCAAAATCCTTCTTTCCGCCCTCTCCTAAGGCTCAAGAAGTTTGAGCTTTGCACTATAATAATAATAAACGGCTGAAAGAGCATCTATCAGCACACTTGTTCCAAAACATCTATGTGCAAGGGCATGGCAAGACATATACACATCACGCACACATACATACACATGGAGTGTGTGCACGAGGCGGACGTGAAGTGACGCCTCTCCTGCTGTTGCCATTCCCCACCTGCCGGGCCCCTCAGAAGAATACACACGAATAGCTTGTTACGGATGTTTCACCTAGGCCAGAGGTACAAGCTAAAACACCTTTGGTTTAAAAACAAACCTGTGAGAACAGAAGAAATCACACACTGGGCAGGTGAGCGAGCCGGATAACCCACCTGAATAATGCACGAAGCAGGCTCTTGAAAAGCTAGGAAGGGGGGAGGAGAGCGAGTGAAACACAAGGCGGGTAAACACAGGCAACCGTTGTCAGTTGACTTCTTAAGTAAAAGCCAACAAACCGTGCAGTTAGACAGGAGCTTGGGTTTCTCCCAATTAAATTTAACAAGAGCCGTCATTGAATCTTTCATGAGGGCTCGGAAATGTTACTCCCCTGTCTTCCCTCACTGCTTTCAACCACAAGCCGCTTCCTCCATTAGCCACTTGCTTTTGTAAGAGCATCAATAATTCCTTAAGGCCTTGTGTCTGGGCACCGACCCTGACACCCTCTCAGCCACAGGTCCAACAGGCGAGCGTGTGAGCGGCAAAGAGGCACTATTTCTTCTCCCGATGTTGTTTCGTGTCACGGCTGGTTCCACTTGCCACCCTGCTCCTGTCTGATCAGTTGTCACTTAATTATCCGGCCAGGCGTAGGCAGGTAACCCGAGCTCAGTCAGGCTTCAAAGCCACCCAGGTACCGGCGCGTGTTTGTGTTGATGTACGTGCGCCGCGTCGGTGGCTTTCAATTAGAGCAGGGTGAGGACGTGTAAGAGAATCCCTCCGCCTGCCTCTGGCGCGCGGCGGGGGAGGCTGCCTGCCTGCCGAGGAGCGGAGGAGCTGCGCAGGCGCCGCGGGCAGCAAAGGGTGCCGGGAAGGGGGCCTGCTGGCTCATGCTCAGGTGGGGCTAGGCATGTGAGAAAGAGGTAGGAGGGAAGTTGTAAGGAGCAGGTTTTTATAAATAACAGGATGATAGCTTCTGAGCAGAGGGACAGCAATGAGAAGAAAGCGTTTTAGTAGTTTATCGAGGCCAGGAAACTCGAAATGTACTTCCAAATCAAATGTCCTTATTCCTCCATGCAACCTAGCCTGTTAAAATTGGGAGATGTTATGGGAAAAGAAATCCTTAATGCTGCCGAATTGTCTTCTGCCATGGGTGAAATCTTCATCCGTCCTGTTTTTTTTGTAGACAATATTACTCTGCTTTCTCAAACCTTGAGTTTTATTATTCCCATTACAACCAGCGCACTACATGTCCTCAGAACATCGAATAACGCAAGCATTTATTCATCTATGATCTTGCTTCTCTGTTTGGCACTAATTGGACGGGCCAAAGCACCTGAAAATAATAGTTCAGGACTTTACATTTGTGTCCCAATGACATGGAGACATGTGGTTACTCTGACTATGGTCCTAAAAGTCTACAGATGCAAAGTACAATTGGCTAATTAATCAATGAATGTATTAGTCATACATGGTATGGGCCCATTTCGCATCTACGTTAGTACTAGAACCAATTTGCAAATTTTTCTTTTTTATTTATATATAAATAGCAGTTAGGTGGCCCCATGTCATGTTTGACTACTTCAGCAAATCCTAGCATGTCACACAACAGCACGTTTAAGCTCATTTTTTTAAAGATGATTTTATTGGTTTTGCTTGGACAGGCAAGAATTTACAAAAGGTGTTAAACAATATATAAGATCCATAGTCTATGGAGGTAACGTAGTGAGCATATAAATATATTGACATTTACATTTCAATTAAGCCAGTTTTGTTATTATATATCAAAATATTACCAAACCAATTATAATAAATTTTGTAACTTAACCCCAACCCACCCCATGTTTCCACCCGGAGAGTCTCTTACGGAGATGGCACTTGAAGACCACAGGAATTCTGTACTCTACAGGCAATTATTGTATATATGGATGGTCAAGTGGGGAGGACCATATTTTTCTGTAGTAATCCTCTCAGTCTCCCTATTCAGAGGACGTTTAAACTCATAATGGTTAAAATGCAACTACAAATCCCAAAATTATGCTGCCTGAGAAGCCAGCAAAACCCACATGCTCATTTCAGTGAAATGTATACATTTTGTTGATTTGTGGCTCCTCAGAAAGCTTGGCAGGATGTTATGTGAAATAAAAGCTTTTGGTCACCAAACTAGGCTGAGCGCCAGGGTACATGCAACCACTTTATAAAGAGCAAAGCCCAATTAAGCTCACGGTACTGTAACTCAGGCATGGGAGAGAAGTGCTAATAGTTGTGATTCTGTGCAAACCAGACATGTCATCGAAGGAGACTTTAGCTGTATGTGCCTTGAAATACACAAGTCAGTAGATTGAGCTTTCAACTGCAAATCACAATTTTGTAAAATATATCGAAAAACAGTTTTTTAAATTTTTAAATACATACCTTCATCAACCTTACTTGTGTTTTTAGTTAATGGTCTCGTTTTCAACTACACAAAATGAGCAACATATAAACTAAACCAATAGACAGAACAAAATTAAAAATTCAGTAATACAAAATGGGATATAGATGGATTGAAAGATACAGCACAAATGTAGATTAAGTAGTTTTGAGACCCTGTCCATGAAAAGGATGAGGAAGAGGCTGGTAGATAGATGTACAGAGACAGTTCGTGAATGATGCATACAGTAGTGGCATTCAAGCCCCACCACTAAAATAGAACTTTGAGTTTGTCTTCCAGATGTCTTCTGAATATGGACTCCTAACCAGAGGGATGTACTTGGGAGCTCAACTAAAAGCAGAAGTGTCTGGATAGTACTTCAGCAGCTGACTGTTCGGTTGTGTACCTATGGCATGTCTAACTGTACCATTGAGAGTAGGCGGGAATGTGCACATGATTTCTAAAAGTTCGGTTTGCCAGTGAGATAGTGGTATACATGAATGACAGAGTTACTGAACAACTACAGAATATTAGGGGGGACCTGGTCTATTTTATCGCAAATGGTGTAGCTAGAGGGGCAAGGAACAAGCTTGTGGTCCAACGAAGGCCCTCCTGACCTTCATATGCCGCCTCAGCTGAACGACCGCACTGGCCTGCTGAGAGCGCTAACATTCATAAAGATGTTAATTAAATGGGCAAGCGTTTATTTACACTAACTGAAATAAAAGAAAAGCAGCAAATAAGGTGTCCTGCACCATTTAACTTTAGGAACACTTTCATTTTTAGGACATCTTTCAACAAATGTGTACAAATAAAGTCTGTTCAAAATATAAAAAAGTGAATTTCGTTAACATGCGTTTCACTTTAGTACATCAGATTATATCAGTGCTTTGAGATGTATTCTTTAAACATGACAGTTTTCAAAATGATCATAGAAACAATAATGCCTCCTCCCAACCTGCCAACAATGCAAATACTGAATTAAGAGGCAAATCAGTTATCACGTAGAACCCTCTGGTCGGTCTGGTTTGTTATTATGGATGGGCAATTTATAGTTTAATAAATCAAAACCAAGAGAAAGTTTTATAAAACATATATCTTGCCCACGTGTGTTTCAAGGTGCTCAAGGTGCTCTTATATGTCAAATGAAGAAAAAGGACGCAGAGTGAAATTAGACAATTGCCAACACAATTTGGTCAAGTGGGAAAGCCATGATGAATCCCAGGTTTTATGGTTTCACATTGTGCAATTCTATTTAATTCCAATTCAATAATTAAGTTACTTCCTTTTTACACTTGACTCTCCCATGGTAGTGATGGCACGCAGAGAAGGCTTACCCCAAGGTGCGGTAGAGAGATTGCGACTCAGATACAGGATAACAAAAAGCCCCACTGCCATCGTGCTAGCAACAATGCGGCCCTCAGGCACACCACAGACCTTACTTTGTGGCTCCTGGGAAAATGTTTGCGAGTACCCATGCCCTAGACAGTGTTCAAGGAGAGGTTTTAAAGTCTCAAGGCTACTAGATCCCTGCCACGTTGCTCCTCAATTCAACATTTTTGACTGGCCCATAATGTTTTCCCGCACAAAAGATGTGTGTCATCAGTCTCCTAAGAAGGTGCTCTGCATGCTTCTTTTGCTATATGCCCCATATCAGAGTGCTTGACTGCTGGATATGGTCTTCACTAGTTTAGACCTCCCCCTCCCAAAAAAACGATTATGTGTTTTGAGCTGCCTTACTACCGGTAGCACGGCAGGCCCCAAAGTGCAACTGCTCATTGCTAAGGACCTGTTCATGACCGCAGTGCCTCCTGATAGCACTGGCATCTCTGTGCACCACCCATAAACATAAGCGTCATCGCAAAGCTTAAATAACACAGCACACTTCCTAAACAGAGAACTAGACATGTAGTATCTAGGTCACGTTTGGTCCCAGACATGCCTTTGTTCACTATGTCTCATCCTCAAAGTTCCAATTGGTCTAATTACAGACCGATTTCAATGCTTCATATTATGTTGAGAATATTGGAGAAACATGTTAACAAACAACTCTCTATTTTTGTGGAGTCCAAAAATGTCTCCATCCCTCGCAATCAGGACTCAGAGAAGGACACAGCACCAAATCCGCCCTGCTAGGAGTCATGAAACTTCTTAGACGGCTTCTCGAGAAAGGCGAGATGGCCGCACTGATTTTACTTGATCTCAGTGAAGTCTTTGACACTGTGCTATACCACTCTTCAAGAGGCTGAAAAATGTGGGTCTTCAGGGAACAGCTCTATCCTGGATGACATCCTTTTTAAAAGATCGTACCTTTCAGGTTTTCTCGGCCAGCGCGGTTTCTAAATCACATGCCCTCACCTCCAGAGTTCCCCAAGGATCAGCATTAAGTTCGGCAATATTTAACATCTAAGTCTGCCCACTTGCTGACCTGGTGGAAAGTTGTGGCCTTACTCTATCCTCATATGCAGATGACACGCAAATTGTGTTTTCCTTGTCATCTGCTCATGACCACAACTCTGAAGCCTTGAACTCCTGTTTGAGTTTGGTGGCTACGTGGACAAACAACAACTTGCTCAAACTCAAAGGAGACAAGACTGAGGTATTGGTTTTTGGAAAGAACCCCTCGCTCTGGGGCCCGCTGCACTGGCCGGAAACCTTGGGTGGTCTTCAAGATCCAGTTCCCAAGGTAAAGAACTTTTGCTTTCTGCTGTATGAGAAGCTGTCCATGAAGCTTCAGGTGGCAAAGGTGGCTGCATCCTGCTTCGGAGTCTTGAAATGGCCGAGGAAAATCATCTGGGTACTACATTTCTTAGACCAAAGGACGGTGATCCAGGAACATATTTAGTCGAGGCGGGACTATGGCAGCGTCCTCTATCTAGGTGGGGATAAAGCCTCTATCAGACAGTTGCAAGTAGTCCAGAACTCTCCTGCTACGTTACTTTACACACTCCCTAAGAGCACATTGACAGCTACCTTCCTCCATGAGCTTCATTAGCTCACGGTAGAGAAGCAAATTTAATTTAAAGCCTTGTGCTATGTGCACAAAGCAAGATCAGGTATTGGTCCACAATACCTGCAAGAGCTGGTGAGTTCCTATCAGCCACTTCGATCCTTGCGCTCAAGTGATCTGTCCTTGTGCACAGTTCCTAGAGTTAGGCAGACACGCACAGGAGGTCGATCTTTTGCATACCAGGTTTCCAAGTTGTGTAATGCCCTACCTGAACCTCTGAGAAGCTGCATCTCTCTGTCCACCTTCAGAAAACAGTTGAAGACCTGGTTGTTCTGAGTCAGTGGGACCCTGCCAGACTTGACCTGTTGCTAAAGCGACGGGAAACCCTGCGTGGGTAGCTGAGCACTATATAAAACTTGGCAATAATATTGACATTTTTAACAGCAAACCTGTGTAACACTGTTGCTACACCATAGAAGAAGACAGGCTGAGTCCCCTGATTTGGGGCAAATGTGTTTTTACTGCAACTGCAGAGCTACTGCATTTATGTTGTGCTATTAAATTTAAAAGAATTTAGAAGCCCTACACATTTTCCAAAGTAAAATTACTGACTTGACAGTCTATTTCTGTATGTAATATTTATGTGCCTGTCTATTTCTAAGTTTTCACCCAACTTAACCCTCCAGGAGAAAGTCCTGACTGCTCGCCCCCACTAAAACCTAGAAAGGATGACCTTGTATTAGTACCTAGTTTGTTAAGTTCCAGGGACAGTGGGTAAACATTGTTGGAAAGATTGCCTGATTGCACTGAATTCCCTCTCTTCGATGTTTTGCCCAAGGGTATGAGTCCGTAACCCCAGGCCTCTTGAGACTGGAAGAGGACACCGCCAATCTCCTGTAATCATAACATGGCAACAGCTCAAGTCTCAGCCCTGGTGCCTTTCAAATTCAGGCACCTGGATAAAGCAATTGGGCTGGCCCTGATCTGCTGTGTATCAAAATGCCAGCCCCTGCAGAAGATTTAAAATTATCCGTAGCCCGGCTGTCACCAAGAGAAAAAAGGGCGTACAGGGCACACAGTGTAGCTGAAGGCCATGCCCTGAAGGATAATGTTTATCTGAGGTATGTTACATAGAAAACTGGTACCATCTGTATGGAATAAATCCATGTATTCAGAATGTAAAAGTCATATCTAGGTTTGAAGTCTATTATTACTGGTGGTATTATCTTAGAATCCATCCAAACACAGTCTGGTAGGCTGAATGCTAGAAGTATCAATAATATTAAAAAAAGATTACTTCAGTCTATTACAAATCAATGGAAAAGAATGCTAATCATGCAGACGCACACTGCTCAACAAGGTCGTTATATATGCAATAGTAATATTTCGTCAAGTGTGGTAAATATATATACAAGTTGCAAGGAAAATGGGTCACACAAAATGTTTTTTATTCTTGGATAGCTATTAAATGAGTATCGCCCAGCGTAATTAATTATACATGCAAAATGGCTGCTGATAAGTGATTTGTAGAAGAGATTTACCAATGTGCAAGCCAGCTTCCTAAAACAAGGAAACAGGTTTGTCTCTGGAGATTTTAATTTTTAAAAACTGAGTGAAGAAAACCATTATGGCATAAAAGAAATGTAAACACATATTCATTTTCTATTCCAAATGGATATATCAATTTTGCATACACCAAACTCTTAAACAAAATCAATGCTAGTATAGACGTTTTTGTGTAGTAAAAGAATTGTGCATTATTAACAATGTGCAGAATAGTAATCTACACTCTAATTCACATCCGTACACTTATATGATTCTCTTCCCTTTAAAACAATTTTGATTTGTTCTGTTAAAGTGCATTTTTTTGGCTTATGTTAACTGGACCTCATCTTGGCTTCAAGGCCAACTCGTTTAAAATGGATGTTTCATCATGTCACATCCACCGTTTATTATTTTTACTGCACATATTCATGCAAGTCATGTATGTTTGTTTCCAAATGAGGGTGTTCTCGAAGGAGACTCCAGCAAGGGCTCAGTAATGTAACTTTCCTTCAAGGCTATTCCATATGCCCGCGTTATTGCATTCATAATGGTCCACTGTTGGTTTGTAACTAGTTTGTTCTGTCATCTCCAGATGACATTAGCATAAAGAGGGTCAAATCAATATTCATGTCGTAGGATAGCGCCTATGTGGTAAGGCTGTTTGATGCTCATTATCTCAATGCTCTGATTTGTTGAAATTGTAATTGTTTTGCTCATTCCATGACGAATTTGCACTTTCAGTGTTCTTCTATTTAAACCCTCAGATTTGGAGGTGAGCCAGATGACTTTCTGATGCTACTTGTAATGCTGTCTGATTTCTTACTGATTTTGCTGCTCATTTGGGACTTAGAATATTTTTGATTTTGTCTATTATTCTGTATTGACGTATTATTGAGAGCCCTCATGAGATCGTGGGACTCATTAAGAGAATGAGAGCTTCAGGAGCAATGGGCGCAGGTGAAATTCCTATGTCAGTAATTACAAAAGAGCCCCTGCTGTGGGCTTCGTATCTTACTCCCATTTTTGCTTACTGTTACCAGCATGGGCCAACTCCCCCCTCCTGGTTCGGAAGCATTTTAATTCCCCTTTACAAAAAAGGACATAGGCACCATCCTGGCAACTACCGCCAAATAGCATTATTAGCTGCGGTACGGAACGTTTTTGCCTGGAGCATTTTGGTGCACCTCACTGACTGGGTGATGGAGCGGAAAATTCTCCCTATTGAACAAGCAGGATTTAGAAAAAAACATTGAACTTTGGATACCATCTGTATGCTGAAACTGATTGCAGAAAAGTATGCCTTAATCCGAGGGGCTAATGTCTATGTGGCATTCATAGGTTTTCAACGGCATTTGATAAGGTAGATCGGCCAGCACTTTGGAAAAAATAAAAAAGCTGGGTGTGCCTGACCACCGTCTATCATTAGTAATTGCCCTCCACTCCTCCACTTGGTGTCAGGTGTTATTGGGGGGGGGGGGGAGATCAAGATTTATACTCTGTAATACCAACAAAAAACTACTTTTCTCCTTGTATGTTTTAGATTTACCTAATTGCTTTACAGCTAATAATGAAGATGCTCCGAAGATAGGTGGCAGTCCTTTTCCCCTTTTATATGTATGCAGATGATATTGTAATTTTAGATTTAACACCTAAGGGTCTGAACAAGAGGCTAATGTCTCTTCAACAATATACTGCTTTACAATATTTGAAGATCAATGTCTCTAAGAGCAAAATCTTGATTTTCAAAAGTAGAAAGTGTGGAAAGAGTAGTAAATAGGTTAGGAGTATTGGCTCAGAGAAACTGGAAATTGTACATTCATACCCATAGCTCGGGAAAGTGGTAACTGATAACATAAGGGACAAAGCCCACATTGAACACTGTTCTTGTAAAGCTGCCTCACATGCAAACAGGCTATGCTCATTTTATAATATAATGGGGCGAAGGCATTTTATGCAGAGGCTCTCTGTTTTTGAGGTGAAAGTCCCACCAACATTACTGTATGCTATTGAATCTATTAATGTGGAAAAATAGGACTTCTTCAAGAAGATAGATGGGCAGTGTTAGTAGGTGGTTCTGACCATCTGAGCCACCTGGATTTTTCGCTTTTTGAATACCTATTTGTTGAGCTTTTACTGTGGGAGAGCCTCATAAGTTGGGACTCACCCACAGTGAACTCATGATGAAAGAGACTGCATGTAGATTTTACCGGTGTCCCCCTGGTGAGAGTAGGCCGCTGCGCTGCAGCCGGAGTAAGGGGCACCGGGCTGGTTACATGCAGACACGTGTGTACATGCGTGTGCACACGTGTAGGGGCTGCACAGGGGAGATTCCTGGCGTGCGCAGCCCAGGAGCAGCTACAGATTGAATGGTGTGGCAGGAATTATGCAGAGCTGGGTGGTGACATGGAATAGGCTTTATACAATGGGAAGAAACATGTAAGGGAAAGTCAGTGTGCTTTACTGTTTTCACTGAAGAACCACTCCATTATTCTCCTTCGAGGATGGGGATCACATGGGATAGTTTCACTTCCCTAGGGCCTACAAATTCCAGACACGCACTAAAGTCCACTGTAACTGGTGTGAAAATAAGTATTCTGTTAATTCCAAAACCATATATGTACTGCTTATGGGTCATCCAGAAATGTCATATTCCTCTGACTCAGCTCATAACCAGAGCCTGGCTGGGTGTGAGCCTGCCAGGCTGGATTAATGACCTTCCTCCCCAAACTGAAGCATCAGAGGCCTAGCCCTTCACGGCAAGCATTCCAAGGGCGAAGGTCTCCTCTCCAACAGGGAGAGAAGATGGGTGGAGTCTGCCGGTTATCCATCAGCAGCTGTCACCTGGTGCCAGGCACCAAGCTGCTCTGGAGAGGAGGCAGAAAGGGGGAAGGGGCTTTTCAGAGACCATGTGGCATGAGACCCCTGGACGACGCCATTTTGAACTATCCCAGAGGCCTGGGCAGGAAGGAGGGAGCAGGGGCAGAGAGGTGATGTATCGCTGCTTGATAGGGCAAGCAGAGCCTTCCTGCCAGCCCCCTCCAAATTCTTTAAAGAGAGCTTGCACAGGAAGAGGAGCTCTCTCTGGGGTGTGGTCTGCTGAGGAAGACTGTTACGTGAGCCTGGCGCCATGGGCAGTTGAAAGGAAGAACCCCCTGACTGTCCCAGGACCATGGATTGCGCCTGTGGGGGAGTCCAGGGCCAGTGAGCAGAAGCCTGGGCCTCTGCGCAAGGAGAAGAGAGGCCCAGGAGGAGAGCCAGGAGGAAGGCTGGTGCAGGGAGCCAGTGAAGACAGCTCCCTGCTGAATTCACCCTCCTTGAGACCAGGAGGGTGAAGGAAAGTGCTCCCAGTGGCTGGAGCGTGCCACCAGGAGCAAGAAGAGGCCAAAATGGTGAAGATCGGTCCCCTGGGGGCTGAGATATGCCCCCCAGAAGGTAGGCGACCTTTGACCTCTGAGAAGACCAACGACGAAGCGCGTGGGGCTCCGCCGCCGGTCTCGAATGGGCCCCCGGGGTGGGTCAGGCCCCGGGGGCTGCCCCCACAAGAAGATAAGCTGGGGAGCGCCATCGCGCTCCCCATGAAAATGCCCCAGCGGGATGCCAGGAGCCCACCCTGGCCCCCGACGAACAGAAAGCCGGGGAGCGTATCCCCAAGAGGGGGGGCCAGGAGCCCACCCTGGCCCCCCGAAGACACCGGAGGGAGGGGAGCGCCGTCGCACTGCCCTCGAAGAGGGACCTGGGGCCCGGGACACCAACTCTGGGCCCCGATGCCAAAGCCGGAGAGCGCCGTCGCGCTCCCCGTGAAGACCTCCCTGGTGGGGGCCCGGGATCCCCAACTCCGGGCCCCGGTGTGCCCCTGCGAAGGAGGGGGAGTGCCGCTGCCCTCCCCCGCAGCAGGAGGAAGGCGGGGGAGTGCTGTTGCACTCCCCCGAGGTCCAGCCGGACCGGCGGGAGTCTTCGAGTCTGCCTGCAGGAGCGGGCAGACCAGAACCGAGGTGCCGGCTCCCACAGCAGCACGCGAGGGTGCTGGCCAGACGGGGAGCCGGCGGGAGCCGCCAGGGGTGGGCTCCCCGAGTGGCTCTCCAGCAAGCCAGCAGTGCGGGGTTCCCGGGTGGGACCGGGACCCCGAAGAGCGCAGCAGCCGGAGCGGCCGGGGGTGAGCTCCCCGAACTGCTCTAGGAGTTCTCACCTGGCAACAAGGGGTCCGGATGGGACCGGGCCCCCAACGGCATGAGGCCGTGGCGTGAGGCCGCCAGCTGTGCAGCGCGGCTCTCCCCGGAGCAGCGGGAGAGCCGCTGCTATAATATTCACGAGCAAGAGAGAATCGCCCCATAATTCCTTGCAGGCCCGGACCGGCCTGCCAGGAAAGGAGGATGGTTCTCTGCGTGTGGTGACCCCAGGAGGGCGGGGTCACTGCCAAGTGAGTGAAAAGGTGGTGGGGGAGCTGCAGGAGCAACGCAGTCTCCCCCAGCATGAAGATGTAAAGTCCCCCTCCTAAGTCTCTGGGGACTCCATGGAAATAAGTAACCCCTCAAGGGCTCGGCCAAGCGTAAAATAGTATGCTGAGGCTGGAACTTTTGTTCTACAGCTGGGGGTGCGTTAGGGACTGCATCAAGGTATGGAGGGCTGTGCTGGAGATGTCTGGAGAAGGGCTCCCCCTGGAGGTGAAGAGGTGCAATTGCACAAGAAGTGCATTTACCAATGTTATTTCTACTGAGGGACTGAAAGTCTCATGTGTAATGTGAAGTCATAAGCAAACTGGGGTTATGTTGCTGGTCATTCCTGCTAGGGTGTCTGGCTGTATATGCTTAATCCTGTGATTATACCTTTGATGCCCTTTAGGGGCTTTTATTGCAATGCATTATAATGGTTATCAGCTATGATAAGTACTGTCATTTTAAAGTGATGCTTAACCCCTTCTGTGCGCACGACGGCCGGGAGCCGTCGTGCGCAACAGTGCTCGTGTGCGCAGGACGGGTCCCGGCCGTCCTGGCACATGGCACCGGAAATCCCTCTGGTGCAGGCATCAGAGGGATTTCTTTTCTCCCCTAAAGCCTCGGGAGCTGGGGAAGAGCTTCCCCAGCTCCCGCCCCCCATTTCTGTGAAATGACAATCAGCGCTTTAGGCTCATTTCACTTTCACTTTCTACATGCTCAAGGGGCTATCTCAGCCCCCTGAGCATGTAGAAAAACGGGAGAGGTATCATTGGAAAGCGGAGAATGTCCCCTTTCTAATGGTACCCCTCCCCAGTGGATCCCTGCTTGGGGATCGCCCCAGGAGGGCGATCCCCAAGCAGGGATCCACCCACTAGACACCAGGGAGGGGGGAGCGGCCCCTTGGGCAAGGGCCTTTACTCCCCCCCCAAAAAAAATTGGTCAAATTCATTCTTTCTGCCCCCCCCCGGGGGACAGAAAGCCCACTAGACCCCAGGGATTTTTTTTTGGGCAATTTTTTTTTTAGGGTGGAGGCTGCCCAAAACGGGCATGCCAATGCCCCCACCCCGCCATAATTACAGCCTTTCTGCCCCCCTGGGGGGCAGATGGGCGCAGTAGCCCCCAATCTTCCCCCCTGGGGGGGGCAGAAAGCCCACTAGACGCCAGGGATTTGTTTTTGGGCAATTTTAATTAGGGTGGGGGCTGCCCAAAACGGGCATGCCAATGCCCCCACCCCCGCCACAATTACAGCCTATCTGCCCCCCCTGGGGGGCAGATGGGGGCAGCAGCCCCCAATCTGTCCCTCCGGGGGGCAGAAAGCACACTAGACGCCAGGGATTTTTTTTGGGGCAATTTAATTAGGGTGGGGACTGCCCAAAATGGGCATGCCAATGCCCCCACCCCCGCCACAATTACAGCCTTTCTGCCCCCCCCCCCGGGGGGGGGAAAAGCCCACTAGACGCCAGCGTTTTTTTGGGGGGCAATT
Source organism: Calotriton arnoldi (assembly GCA_963921515.1). NCBI lineage: Eukaryota > Metazoa > Chordata > Amphibia > Caudata > Salamandridae > Calotriton > Calotriton arnoldi. The sequence continues at coordinate 399,445 of CAWUFW010004829.1, read as the reverse complement.
TGAATTAGAGTGGGGGCTGCCCAAAATGGGCATGCCAATGCCCCCACCCCCTCAACAATTACAGTCTTTCTGCCCCCCCTGAGGAGCAGATGGGGGCAGTAGTCCCCAATCTGCCCCCCCCAGGAGGGGCAGAAAGCCCACTAGAAACCAGGGATTTTTTGGGGGGCAATTTTAATTAGGGTGGGGGCTGCCCAAAACGGGCATGCCAATGCCCCCACCAAAATTATAGCCTTTCTGCCCCCCGGGGGACAGATGGGGGCAGTAGCCCCCAATCTGCCCCCCCGGGGGGGCAAAAAGCCCACTAGACGCCAGGGATTTTTTTTGGGCAATTTGAATTAGGGTGGGGGCTGCCCAAAACGGGCATGCCAATGCCCCCACCCCGCCCCCACAAAAATTACAGTCTTTCTGCCCCCCCTGGGAGGCAGATGGGAGCTGTAGCCCCCAATCTGCCCCCCGGGTGGGCAGAAAGCCCACTAGAAACCAGGGATTTTGTTGGGCAATTACAATTAGGGGTGGGGGCTGCCCAAAACGTGCATGCCAATGCCCCCACCCCCTGGCAAAAATTACAGCCTTTCTGTCTCCCCTGGTGGGAGATGGGGGCAGTAGACCCCAATCTGCCTCCCCAGGGGGGCAAAAAGCCTACTAGACGCCAGGGATTTTTTTTGCCAATTTGAATCAGGGGTGGGGGCTGCCCAAAACGGGCATGCCAATACCCCCAACCCCCGCCCGCAAAAATTCCAGTCTTTCTGCCGCCCCAGGGGGCAGAAAGCCCACTAGCAACCAGGGATTTTTTTTTTGTATTCATGTAGGGGTGGGAGCTGCCCAAAATGGGCATGACAATACCCCCACCCCACAGAGAAATTCCAGTCTTTCTGCCCCCTGGGGGGCAGATGGGGGCAGTGGCCCCTGATCTGCCCCCCGGGGGGGTAGAAAGCCCACTAGGCGCCAGCGATTACGCTGGCTTTTTTTATGCGTGGGGGTGGGGGGTGCCCAGAATGGGCATACCAATGCCCCCACACTCAAAAAATAGCCACAGTCTTTGTGCCCCCCCGATTCCTCCCCAGGGCGGCAGAAAACCCACTAGGCACAGACTTTTTTTAGCAATGTGCCTACCTGTGGATTTTGGGCCCTAGCGCAGCTGGCACATAGGGAAACCTAGCAAACCTGTACATTTTTGAAAACTAGACACCAAGGGGAATCCAGGATGGGGTGACTTGTCTGGCTTTCACCAGGTTCTGTTACCCAGAATCCCTTGCAAACCTCAAAATCTGTCCAAACAAACACATTTTCCTCACATTTCTGTGGTGGAAAGTTCTGGAATCTGCGTGGATCCACAAAATTCCACCCACCCCACGTTCCCTAAAGCCTTCCAAGAAAAATGGTACCTCACTTGTGTGGGTAGGCTCAGTGCCCGCGACAGGAAACGGCCCAAAACGCAACGTGGACACACCACATTTTCACAGTGAAAACTGACCCTTTTTTGCAAAGTGCCTAGCTGTAGATTTTGAACCCTAGCTCTGCCAGCACCTAGGGAAACCTAGCAAACCTATACATTTTTGAAAACTAGACACCCAGGGGAATCCAAGATGTGGTGACTTGTCTGGCTCTCACCAGGTTCTGTTACCCAGAATCCCTTGCAAACCTCAAAATTTGTAAAAAAAAAAAAACACATTTTCATCACATTTCTGTGGTGGAAAGTTCTGGAATCTGTGTGGATCCACAAAATTCCACCCACCCCGCATTCCCCAAAGTCTTCTGAGAAAAATGGTACCTCACTTGTGTGGGTAGGCCTAGTGCCCGCGACAGGCAGGGGCCCAAAACCTATTGAGGCAACATCAAAATTACCCATCACAAAACAACCTGGTTTTGCAAGGGGGTCCCATGAGTTTTTGGCCCCGGGCTCAGCGGCCATCTAGGGAAACCTACCAAACCCACACATTTCTGAAAGCTAGACACCCGGGGGAGTCCAGCAAGGTATGGCTTGTGTGGGTCCCCCAACATTTCCCTACCCAGAATCCCCTGCAAACCTCAAATTTAGCAGAAAAAATAACTTTTTTCTCAAATTTCAGTGTGGGAAAGTTCTGGAATCTGCGTGGATCCACAAATTTCCTACCACCCAGCGTTCCCCCAGGTCTCCTGATAAAAATGGTACCTCACTCGCGTGGGTGGGTCAAGTACCCGCGACAGGCAAGAGCCCAAAACCAATTGAGGCGACATCAAAATTACCTATCACAAAACAACCTGGTTTTGCAAGGGGGGGTCCCATGAGTTTTTGGCCCCGGGCTCGGCGGCCATCTAGGGAAACCTACCAAACCCATACATTTCTGAAAACTAGACACCCGGGGGAGTCCAGCAAGGTATGGCTTGCGTGGGTCCCCCAACATTTCCCTACCCAGAATCCCCTGCAAACCTCAAATTTTGTTGAAAAAATCAATTTTTCCCACATTTGTGTGTGAGAAAGTTGTAGGATCACCGGGCTGACACAAATTTCCTACTACCCAGCGTTCCCCCAGGTCTCCCGATAAAAATGGTACCTCACATGTGTGGGTAGGCATAGTGGCTGCAACAGGAATTGGCCCAAATCGTACTGTGGAGACTTCAAAGTTACCTTTAACAAAACTACCTGGTTTTGGGGGGGGCACCTGGTTTTTTGGCCCCGGGCTCGCCGCCATCTAGGGAAACCTACCAAACCCACACATTTCTGAAAACTAGACACCCTGGGGAGTCCAATGAGGTATGGCTTGCGTTGATCCCCCAATGTTTCCCTACCCAAAATCCCCTGCAAACCTCATATTTAGCTGAAAAAAACCTTTTCCAAATATTTTTGGGTGGAATCACTGTACTGGCACAAATGTCCTACCCCACAGCATTCTCCTTAGTGTCCCAAGTAAAATGATACCTCACTTGTGTGGGTGTCCAATGCAGAATTGGCTAAAAACGTATTTTAAAAACAATTTAGCGCTTAGAATTGTCGGTGCTATACCCTAAATCCCTATGTTTTGGGTTCTTCCCAGTCACAGGCCCTTGCTCCACCCACACAAGTGAGGTATCATTTTACTCAGGAGACTGAGATAAACGCTGTGGGGTAGGACATTTGTGCTGGCACGGTGATTCCACCCAAAAATATCTGGAAAATGTGTTTTATTCAGCTAAATTTGAGGTTTGCAGGGGATTCTGGGTAGGAAAACGTTGGGGGACCCACGCAAGCCATACCTAGCTCGACTCCCCCGGGTGTCTAGTTTACAGAAATATGTGGGTTTGGTAGGTTTCCCTAGATGGCCGCCGAGCCTGGGACCAAAAACTCATGTGACCCCCCTTTGCAAAACCAGGTCATTTTCGGATACATAGGAGGCATCTGTGTTTTTGGTCCCGGGGTCCGCAGCCACCCAGGGAAACCTACCAAACCCATACATTTCTGAAAACTAGACACCCCGGGGAGTCCAGTGAGTTATGGCTTGGGTGGGTCCCCCAACATTTTCCTACCCAGAATCCCCTGCAAACCTCAAATGTAGCTGAAAAAAATCACTTTTTTCTCAAATTTCTGTCTGGGAAAGTTCTGGAATCTACATGGATCCACAAATTTCCTACCACCCAGCGTTCCCCCAGGTCTCCCTATAAAAATGATACCACACTCGCGTGGGTGGGTCAAGTACCCGCAACAGGCAAGGGCCCAAAACGTGTTGAGGAGACATCAAAATGACCTATCACAAAACAACCTGGTTTTGCAAGGGGAGTCACATGGGTTTTTGGCCCCGGGCTCGGCGGCCATCTTGGGAAACTACCAAACCCACACATTTCTGAAAACTAGACACCCGGGGGAGTCCAGCGAGGTTTGGCTTGCATGGGTCCCCCAACGTTTTCCTACCCAGAATCCCCTGTAAACCTCAAATTTAGCTGAAAAAAATCACTTTTTTCTCAAATTTCTGTCTGGCAAAGTTCTGGAATCTACGTGGATCCACAAATTTCCTACCACCCAGCGCTCCCCCAGGTCTCCCGATAAAAATGATACCTCACTCGCGTGGGTGGGTCAAGTACCCGCGACACGCAAGGGCCCAAAACGTATTGAGGAGACATCAAAATGACCTATCACAAAACAACCTGGTTTTGCAAGGGGAGTCACCTGGGTATTTGGCCCCGGGCTCGGCGGCCATCTTGGGAAACTACAAAACCCACACATTTCTGAAAACTAGACACCCGGGGAAGTCCAGCCAGGTATGGCTTGCGTGGATCCCCCAATGTTTCCCTACCCAGAATGCACTGCAAACCTCAAATTTAGCTGAAAAAAACACATTTCCACATATTTTGGGGTGGAATAACCGTGCCGGCACAAGTGTCCTATCACACAGCGTTCCTCTCAGTCTCCCGAGTAAAATGATACCTCACTTGTGTGGGTGGGGCAAGGGCCTGTGACTGGGAAGAGCCCAAAACATAGGAATTTAGGGTATAGCACCGACAATTCTAAGCGCTACATTTTTTAAAAATAAGTTTTTAGCCAATTCTGCATTGGACACCCACACACGTGAGGTATCATTTTACTCGGGACACTAAGGAGAATGCTGTGGGGTAGGACATTTGTGCCGGGAAGGTGATTCCACACAAAAATATGTGGAAAATGTGTTTATTTCAGCTAAATTTGAGGTTTGCAGGGGATTCTGGGTAGGAAAACGTTGGGGGATCCACGCAAGCCATACCTCATTGGACTCCCCAGGGTGTCGAGTTTTCAGAAATGTGTGGGTTTGGTAGGTTTCCCTAGATGGCGGCGAGCCCGGGACCAAAAAACCAGGTGCCCCCCAAAACCAGGTAGTTTTGTTATAGGTAATTTTGAAGTCTCCACAGTACAATTTGAGCCATTTCCTGTTGCAGCCACTATGCCTACCCACACATGTGAGGTACCATTTTTATCGGGAGACTTGGGGGAAGGCTGGGTAGTAGGAAATTTGTGTCAGCCCGGTGATCCTACAACTTTCTCACACACAAATGTGGGAAAAATTGATTTTTTCAACAAAAGTTTAGGTTTGCAGGGGATACTGGGTAGGGAAATGTTGGGGGACCCACGCAAGCCATACCTTGCTGGACTCCCCTGGGTGTCTAGTTTTCAGAAATGTGTGGGCTTGGTAGGTTTCCCTAGATGGCCGCCGAGCCCGGGGCCAAAAACTCATGGGACCCCCCCTTGCATAACCAGGTTGTTTTGTGATAGGTAATTTTGATGTTGCCTCAATAGGTTTTGGGCCCTTGCCTGTTGCGGGTACTTGACCCACCCACGCGAGTGAGGTACCATTTGTATCGGGCGACCTGGGGGAATGCGGGGTGGGTGGAATTTTGTGGATCCACACAGATTCCAGAACTTTCCACCACAGAAATGTGAGGAAAATGTGTTTGCAAGGGATTCTGGGTAACAGAACCTGGTGAGAGCCAGACAAGTCACCCCATCCTGGATTCCCCTGGGTGTCTAGTTTTAAAAAATGTATAGGTTTGCTAGGTTTCCCTATGTGCCGGCAGAGCTAGGGTTCAAAATCTACAGCTAGGCACTTTGCAAAAAAGGGTCCGTTTTCACTGTGAAAATGTGGTGTGTCCACCTTGCGTTTCGGCTGTTTCCTATCGCGGGCACTAGGCCTACCCACACAAGTGAGGTACCATTTTTCTCAGAAGACTTTGGGGAACGCGGGTGGGTGGAATTTTGTGGATCCACGCAGATTCAAGAACTTTCCACCACAGAAATGTGAGGAAAATGTGTTTTTTTGGACAAATTGTGAGGTTTTCAAGGGATTCTGTGTAACAGAACCTGGTGAGAGCCAGACAAGTCACCCCCATCCTGGATTCCCCTGGGTGTCTAGTTTTAAAAAATGTATAGGTTTGCTAGGTTTCCCTAGGTGCCGGCAGAGCTAGGGTTCAAAATCTACAGCTAGGCACTTTGCAAAAAAAGGGTCTATTTTCACTGTGAAAATGTGGCGTGTCCACGTTGCGTTTTGGGCCGTTTGTTGTCGCGGGCACTAGACCTACCCACACAAGAGAGGTACCATTTTTCTCAGAAGACTTTGGGGAATGCGGGGTGGGTGGAATTTTGTGGATCCACGCAGATTCCAGAACTTTCCACCACAGAAATGTGAGGAAAATGTGTTTTTTTTTACAAATTTTGAGGTTTGCAAGGAATTCTGGGTAACAGAACCTGGTGAGAGCCAGATAAGTCACCCCATCCTGGATTCCCCTGGGTGTCTAGTTTTCAAACATGTATAGGTTTGCTAGGTTTTCCTAGGTGCCGGCAGAGCTAGGGTTCAAAATCTACAGCTAGGCACTTTGCAAAAAAGGGTCCGTTTTCAGTGTGAAAATGTGGTGTGTCCACGTTGCGTTTTGGGCCGTTTCCTGTTGCGGGCACTAGGCCTACCCACACAAGTGAGGTACCATTTTTCTCGGAAGACTTTGGGGAACACGGGGTGGGTGAAATTTTGTGGATCCACGCAGATTCCAGAACTTTCCACCACAGAAATGTGAGGAAAATGTGGTTTTTTTGACAAATGTTTAGGTTTGCAAGGGATTCTGGGTAACAGAACCTGATTAGAGCCAGTCAAGTCACCACATCTTGGATTCCCCTGGGTGTCTAGTTTAAAAAAATGTATAGGTTTGCTAGGTTTCCCTAGGTGCTGGCAGAGTCAGGGTTCAAAATCTACAGCTAGGCACTTTTAAAAAAAAGGGTCCGTTTTCACTGTGAAAATGTGGTGTGTCCACGTTGCGTTTTGGGGCGTTTCCTGTTGCGGGCACTAGGCCTACCCACAGAAGTGAGGTACCATTTTTCTCAGAAGACTTTGGGGAACGCGGGGTGGGTGGAATTTTGTGGATCCACGCAGATTCCAGAACTTTCCACCACAGAAATGTGAAGAAAATGTGGGTTTTTTAACAAATGTTTAGGTTTGCAAGGGATTCTGGGTAATAGAACCTGGTGAGAGCCAGTCAAGTCACCCCATCCTAGATTCCCCTGGGTGTCTAGTTTTCAAAAATGTATAGGTTTGCTAGGTTTCCCTAGGTGCCGGCAGAGCTAGGGTTCAAAATCTACAGCTATGCAATTTGCAAAAAAAGGGTCAGTTTTCACTGTAAAGATAAAGTGTGTTCAAGTTGTGTTTTGAGCCATTTCCTGTCGCGGGCACTAGGCCTACCCACACAAGTGAGGTACCATTTTTATCGGGAGACTTAGGGTAACACAGAATTGTAGAGCAACTGTTATTACCTATTGACTTTCGATGCATTTCTGCCTTCCAAATGAAAGACAATGTGTAAAAAAGAAGTCATTTTGAAAAATGACCTAATATTCTCATGCTAGTATGGGTACTCACAATTTCGGAAATGTGCAAATATCTACTGTTTCTAAACTCTATATTTTGTTTCAATTTCAGAAATACATAGGTGTCTTTCACACCGATTTTTCCATGTATATATTTTCCCAAATTAATTGCTATATACCCGGTACATAATAAAAAACCATTGCAAGACACTGCTCAGTTATTGGCTCTGGGTTCGTCGGGTTCTTGGTGAACCTACAAGTCCTATACATCCCCACAACCAGAAAGGTCCAGCGGATGTAACGGTATATTGCTTTCAATCAGCTGTCATAATTAGAAGAAGTTACAGGTGAAAACGTTGACACAAATGGCTTTTTTTTCAACTAATCTTCAATTTTTCATATATTCAACTGTTAGTTTCTATAAAGAAATCTTGAAGGATCTACACAAATGACCCCTTGCTGAATTCAACATTTTGTCTACTTTTCTAAAATGTATAGCTTTCCAGGATCCATTATTGCTTTCATACCCATTTCTACCATTAACTGGAAGGAGGTTGAAAGCACAAAAAATAGCAAAAATAGGCTATGTCCCAGAAAAATGCCAAAACTGTGTAAAAATTTTTGGTTTTCTGACAAAAGTCTGCTTGTCCCTGAAAGCTGGTAAAATGGTTATTTCAGCACCACAACCCCTTTGTTGATACCATTTGCTGGGAAATAACCAGACGCTTTCATCTGTTGCCCTTTTTTCCCATTTTTCCCAAAAAGAACACAATTTAGCTATATTTTGGCTAATTTCTGGGTCCCCTCCAGGGGAATCCACAAAGCCTGGGTACCTTTAGAATCCCGATGATGTTGGAAGAAAAGGACGCAAATTTGGCGTGGATACCTTATGTGATCAAAAAGTTACAGGGGCCTAAGCGCGAACTACCCCAAATAGCCAAAAAAAGGCTTAGCACAGGGGGGGAAAAGGCCTAGCAGCGAAGGGGTTAAACATGTATTCTTGCTGCTGCGTTAGGTGAGGAACAACCCCGACTGTTAGCCCCTAAGATGTAGAGGTGTATACTGTAGGGTCAGTATGAGATGCTCAGTCAGGGTTAAGTGTCACCAGGGCAGGTGTGCCCATTTTAAATGTGTGTTGAGATAAAGGGGGTGGGTCGCCACTGGGATGGTGCCAGTGAGCAAGGCCCTCACCCCAGGTTATGGTCAACCTACTGCATTGGGGGCAAGATGATGTGCCTACATGGGAGTCGTGGTACTAGACCCCCCCCCCCCTTGCGGGAGGGGTGGGAATGTTATGCAATGTCACAAAGTAATTCCAACAGCTTATGTATATTTGTAAATTGTTGCATAGTATTGAGTAGTGTGTGTGTTTTATAAATGTACTCTTCCTTTTATAAAGCAAAGTACAGACTGGACAATCAATTATTGAGTGTTATTTCTGCGTACTGGTAAATGGCGATTACTAGCCCACAGCACCTCCCTTGAGTAAGCCTTAGACTGCTCTGCAACGCTACCCTCTGAGAGTCAAGCACTACAATAAGGTGTTTGGTTCCCAGTGAAGGACAAATGTAGTCATGTTATTTGTGCAGGCCTCACAGATACTGCCTCGTTTTCCAACATTGATGTCTAGCGGCGGGAAACATAGTATCCCATTCTGGTGCGCATTTATAGCATTTGATAAGTCCAGTTTGGCACACATTACCTATGCAGTAATGAGCAAATGGAAGAGCACAAGGCTCTGAGAAGGGTTTAAAGTTTTGGTTATGTGAACTAAAAGTATGGGAGAGGGAAGCCCCGCGCACATATATGTCATGTGAGGATATTATGGTTTAAATGTAAACTGTATTGATATGACAGAAATATGTTGATTATCATGTGATGGCGGGATGGTGCTTTCCAGGAAATGATTGCATACAAGTGTTCTAAGCCATATGGTACACCTTTGAACCCTAACACTACACGCACTACACCTGCGTGAGGAGGGTGTCTTCTCAAGAGATAGGGACAGCAACTGATACCTACATCACAGATGGGGGTGTAGGGGTGGAATAGACTTTCGGGGACAGAAGAGTTAGGAGGTCCTGGGAAATTCCCGCGCTTTTTAAGGGCAGGGAGGGTTTCCACAGAAGGGGCCTCAGATATCTTTCCCCCGCTGAAGGTTTTCTTGCCATTGGCACAGGCCAAAACCACTGGAAGGGTGGGGCAGGAGGTTTCTTAACCCCGGGTAGTAACATCCCAGGGGTTCCCATGGTGGGGGACCCCAAACCTTTTCCCTAGGCGGGAGGAGGGTACAGTAGAGTTGTGTGTCCGGCAGGTCCCCCAGGTTAACTGGTGGGGGAGGTGAGCAACCCAGGGGTGGCCCATGGTAGTAGGTGGCCCCAAAGGAGGGTAGTTCTCGAGCTAGGGTGTGTAGTGGTAGCCCCTAGGTACACTAGGTGGGCTAGGTAACTGACCCGGTGGAGATCTGAGAAGGGGGTGATGGGCTCCTAGATTCCAGGTGAAGGGTTAGTTGTGGACCCTGAGGTGTCAGGGTCGGGTAGGTGGTTACCCAGGGAAGCAACAGGATGTCATTCTGGAGCTGGTGTTTTGAACCTGAGGTGGTGGCTAGGGTGATGCCTAGCCACCAGTCAGGTAGGTCCTGTGGGGGTTGGACCCCAGGACCAGGAGCATGGGGGTGTTGTTGTATTCCTCTTAGGGTGTCCATAACGGACTTTCCAATATCATGTCCTTATATAGGCACAATTCGCCCTGCCCTTATATAGGCATAGAATCCCAGGCCTTATTTAGGCATTAAACCGTGCACTCCAAATACAGGCATGGTCTCTGACATCCGTCCACCCTAACGTCACAACGAGTTCATGAAGAACAGACCCTTAGGCTGCGGGAGTTTCCCTAGCCCAGGACTATTGATTTCTTCAAGGCCTCATATATTATGCATGAACCATTATTCCTTAAGGGTTCATCCATGACGTCTTTCGCTATCCAATTCACGTCAATGCTAACATTCCTAAGGTACTCTCAGGTATAAATATACCTTCCCTAGCCCCTGTAAATCAGAGGAGACCTCGACTTCAGAGGAGCCCGTATCCCGGCCTGACGCACTGAGAAGACGCTGCCATTCCCTGCACGCAGAGAGCCCAGCTTCCAGCTTCCAGTGATCTGACTTCCCTTGCGGGGTGTTGGAGTTCGAGTCTGGCAAAGAGATTCCAACCTCTCTCATTCTTCAGGTATGGAGCTGATAAGAACCTAGAGGGACTCTTGGCATTCTAGGCATACTAGGCTTAAACATACTCTTAGTATACCATAGTAAGGAATACTTCACCTACTTCATACCTCGTCACTACACCTAGGTTAGGTTAGGTTAGGTACATTGGGGTAGAACTAGCTTAGCACCGCATCGTATGAGTACTCGCATTTTTAGTCTGTGTTATTTATGTAACAGCATTTGTACTGATGCATGCAGTATTATTTATTTCTACTGCTCACCCTGTACATTATTTATCTCGCATACTGTCTTGTGATCGTAACAGCACATTATACTTACACCAGAAACAAGACTGTTCAATAAATCTTTTATTGAAAACGCCCGTCTATTATTTCTGTGTAACTCTGAGGAAAACTAAGCATGCACGATTGAGCTGAGTGAAATAGTTATCTAGTGTTTCCACGACTCTGGGACACGTTCTGATTCTAAAAGGGAAACATATTGGTCATGTTTTGCGGCTGCCAGAAACTACTCCCTTCTTGTTGTCAAGGAGTTTCTAGTGGCCTCTGAGCTAGCTGGCACAAGTAATTAAGTTTAATATACTCTGATAGGGACATACTGACCTTAGTCCTATGTCAAACCTATAGGATATATTATTCCAATGCGCAGAGCCTATTAGGGAAATAGGAGCTACACTACATGGCGCCCAACGGTTTGGTAAGGCGGTAATTCAACGTTAGATACTGAGTAACTCAGCCGTGCTATTTTCTCTCAAGACCCCTACCCATATAGTCCAAAAGACGTCTGGAGTGGGCAGGGTTTAGTATCCACCAAGGCTACATAGGGAAGTACCCTATATATTAGCTGTTTGGTTTGCTCAACGTTGAAGGATACAGTGTTCCAAAATATTGTGCACCTTATCTTTGTTTCCTTGAAACTTGTTTCTACATTTTTCAAAAAACAAAATGCCTGACGGAGACAATAACACTGAAAACGGTGGAGCTGCGGCTGATCAAGCCCAAGCAGCAGTTTTTAACCTTACAGGTTTAAATGAAACTGAGGAGGGTGTTGTACACATCCCTCAAAACTTAAGAAGAGCCATAACTCTAAAACTTATAAAACATGGCCTATCGCCAAGAGGAGGTAGAGCAGTTTTCGTGATAGAGGCACATGAATCCTTTCAGACAGAGGTATTCTATTCATGGGTACTACTTCCTGAATGCAATCCAACATCACAAACATTTCACTTCTACAAAGAAGATGATCTACCAGAGGAATACATTCCTTTCGAGGATATTGAAATTCCATTAACATACCAGGAGAATCAGCTCTGGTTTAAAGGCGCCCTAAAACATCACAAAAACATTACCAGGCTCGGTCCACTAGGTAGACCAGGAGCAACATGGCCGATTTTAGCCGGCTACACACCTCATCCTGAACTGGATATAATGACAGATGAGGAATTACATACTCAAATAAAAGAGTTAATAAAAATTTACAGACAATTGGTCCAATATGTCATGCGGACTTTTACAGTCCGACCACCATTGACATATCCAAATCCAACTCCCCAACCTGGGAATACACTAAAAATTACACCACAGACTCTCAACTCAGTCATGGGTAAAATGCCCACAAAACGTGAGCAAATTCCGCTTTGGATAGCTCAAAAAATTACTCAAATCGAAGCAGTATTTCCAAATACTAGCCCGCATGAGAAACACAGAATCCTAACAATCAGTTTACCAATGGGGATCACACCACAACTGGAAGACTGCACCACTTGGGGCTCAGTCTTTGCTGCCATCTACACTAAAACACATGGCATTCCGTCAATTGCGGTAATACCTGATGTCCTCAAACAAATTCAAAACGAATACGGGGCAAAGCCTGCTCTAAATTTAGGTATGAAATTACTGAAAAATTTCGACCAGGTCTCAACAATAATATTATCTAATATTAAAGGAGAGGCAGCAGCAGTTGCGATCCGCCAAAAATTGAGGGAATTCGATGTTACAGAACATCAAACTGAGCTACCCAGAATTATAGAACAATCTTATGCAGAATTAGGCAGAGATAGTTTGGGTGGAAGACCAGTGAAGCCGAAACTATCTGAAAGTCCTGAGAAGGACTCAATAAAACAAACTCCTACATCTTCTAAAAAGAAGTGGGAGTCTACTAAACAAAAATCAAACGAGAAACGTTCTCAATCCCGAGGTAGGTCTCCTCAAAAGGAGGTATAACCTCAGGAATAGGGATAATTTGAGAAAACCTGACAGGTATCATGATACTGATACACGTTCCTCTCGTCCCTTTCAGATCTCACCACAGACTTCGGAAAGAAGAGGACGGACGGAACACAGAGAAGAACGCGTGACATCGAAAGACAACAAACACGCTCCAAAAACTAAAGCAAAACCTCAATTCTCCAAAAAGAAAGTAGCAGGTCTAAAGATTAGACATGCCGAGAATACTGAGAACACAACTCAAGAACGGAGAATGGGCTCAGACCTTGCTGGACAGTGCAGCAGAAGTCACAATAGTTCGCCAGAACCTGAGGGAACTTCTGGAGATAGTGGACTTGAATGAATACATTAAAGTAGAGACTGTAGACACCAGGGTTAGTACTCCACAAAGGTTATTTGAAATAACACTCCGGATGGAGGGAGACAAACCTAGACAGGTGAAAGCACTTTTTTGGGAAAGACTATCAAAGGGCTATGACATACTTCTAGCAGAAAAAGACTGGCCACCACAATTTGTCAGGGAGTGCCCACATGGCGAGGACATTATTATGCCTGCCTTCTCCAACCATATTCCAATTCATTTAAAATATACATATGCCAGGAAATGGGCAGTGGCCCAGGCCCCAGCATTATATAAAAATCATGTAGGATGGGATGAGGACTCACCTCAACATAAAATACATCTGAAACATGAACCTACTGCACAAAGGCAGTACCCTATAAAGCAAGAAGCTAAAACACAGGTCAGGGAGATCTTAGATCAACTTGAATACCAAGGGGTGATTGAAACATGCACCTCCTCAATGAACAATCCTTTGTTTCCTGTCTCCAAACCAGACAAAACATATCGTCTAGTTTTGGACTACAAACACCTAAACACTTGTTCTAAAACTTTTGCAGGGCAAAATGCACATAGCACAGCATTAATGAATAACATTGTGCGTAAAAAATATAAAACAACATTAGACATCTCAAATGGTTTCTTTTGTCAAAACATAGCACCTGAAAGCAGGTACTTAACAGCATTCTCCATAATGGGGACCCAGCGTCACTTTTGTCGACTCCCACAAGGGTTCAAGAATAGCCCAGGTTTATTCTCAGCGAGGGTAATGGAGTTACTACAAATTTATGACAATGAGGCATTGTCCTATGTCGATGACATATATCTGACAGACGATGACCTGAAAAAACACTTGAACAGGGTGAGCACCATTATATTGGGTTTCGCCTCTGAGGGCTACAAGTTCAACTTTAAAAAGTCCAGAATTGCTCATCTCAATGTCCTATTTCTAGGATATGAACTTTCAAGTGAAGGCAAGAGCTTGGCAGCTAACTTTTAGAAAAGTGTGCGCTGCTCCAACCTCCAAAAACGCTAAAAACTTACAATCCATCCTGGGTTTCTTAAATTTTGGAAGAACATACATTCTAAACTACGCAGAAAGGGTTAAACCTCTCTACGCATTAATCAAACCTGATTTTTCATTCAGAAACTGGACACAAGAACACACAGAAATCTTGCGTTCACTACAAACTAACATGTTAGCAACAAATCACTTACAAACACGTGTAAGTCAACGCAATTTGGTGATCCGAATAATTTTGGGTCAATGCGGATTCACCTACTTAACTTTCAATGAGGGTGAGAAAATCCCAATAGCGTATAAATCACACTTGTACACACAAGCGGAAATGCGCTTCAGTTCAACTGAAAAAATTCTAACAGCAGTTCAAACCGCTGTAGCAAAAGAAAGAGCCTTAGCCCAAGGGAAACGCATTATTGTCGTAACCCCAGTACCTGCTTTAGAAGCGGTTACAAAAGCAAGCATTCCAAATGCTAAAGCATTGCATCCAAGATGGATACAATGGGTTAATTCTCTTGCTGCAACAGATGTTGAATATGTTTTTGATCCAGATTTAAAAACACAAGCATTCCTGCAGTATGAACATGAATGTCCCCTGCCTACTGAAATTCTGCCTCTCGATCAGTACGAATTTATAATTTACACTGTCGGATCCGCAGAACCCGCAATAGGGAGTAAGCAAGCTTACAGTGCAGCGTGTGCTATCGTTAAAGGTTGCATGCGAAATGGCATCTTCAGACCTATGGTCACAAAAACGCAGTCTCTAGGAGATTGTACAGCTCAGCGAGCTGAACTACAAGCATTCAAACTGGCACTTGAAACTACAGATCGCGAATTCCCCACACTAATTGTGTGCGATTCTTTTTACTGTGTGCAGTCGTATAATGAATATATACAAAACTGGCTTGAAAATGGTTTCAAAGATGCGAAAGGTGGCACAATAAAGCATAAAATGCTTTGGGAACAAGTAGTTCAGTTGAAAAACGAACTACCAAAGGCTCACGTGATCCACACACTGAGTCATCAACGTGATGGCGTTCACGTTGCAGGGAATTCATTGGCTGACGAAGCCGCAAAGGGGGCTGTGCAAACGGCGTCCGTAGCTGCGATCACTCGTTCAAAAACAAAAATAGACGGTGAGATAATGTTGGCTGTCAAAGCTTCAAGCAAAGGCAGCAGTGCAGCGTTACCAAAAAAGTTTCCACTCAAGTACTCTTATTTATTTTATTTATTTATTTTATGTGTTTTATAGAGCGCGAACTTGACCCGTTAGGGTATCAGAGCGCTTTACATGAGAGCAAACAATATACAGACAGGCTTAGAAACAACCAATTGCAGATCGAGTAGTAGGGGGCCGGGTGCCGGAGATATAAGGGAGAGAAGGACACGTATTTACAGTTTACAAAACCAAATACTGAAGACGAGGTTACATATATACAGATTATGTTTACAATTATTCAAGACAAGGTACCAAGTTTCCGATGGGCGGCTAGGTAGTCCGAAGGGAGGCAGTGGACGGCCATAGGTCAGGGCCATAGTGAAGCATGAGGCCAAACTTAAGCGAGGAATTTGCCCATAAGGAAGGTTTTGGCATCTTTTTTGAATCGAGTTAGAGAGGGGATTCTTCTGATGTCGGGTGGGAGAGAGTTCCATATTCTTGGAGCAGCCCCGGAGAAGGCCCGATTGAAAGTTTTTTTTTCGAAAGCATGCAGGTTGAAGCAAGAGGTTTCTGGCAGATCGGGAGTTTCTGATTCCTCCGGAGATCACATCAAGATGGCCGCTTGAGTAGGAGCCTCCCGAGGAGCTCCCGGTTTGGGGATTACCTTTTGGTGAATATCCCTAGAAAAACCACCTCACCAGCCCCCACCTGCCTGTCCCCTGGACCGGACTGCAGATCCTTCCGAACCAACCCACATAAACAAAGTTTGGCAGCCAACTTACCTGGATTATCGACCTCCACAGCTCTGGTCGGCGCCTCGCTGCCCGGACCCCAGCGCTGCTCGACTGGTGCCCAAGTTACGCGCCCCTGGCTGATGCCCAGCTCCTCGACTTGCTGCTGGGAAAGACGGATGCCATAACCTGTCCAACGGTGTCGGCCCTCCGGACCCACCGTGCCTGCCCCGGTGATTCCAGATCCCCCTGACGTGGAGGGTCGTGCCCGGTGTGGTGACGCCATCAGCTGGAGCTCTCCTGCGGGCCTGAGGAGCTCAGTGGTGAGTACCATACTGCCCTCGCTACTCATCGCAGGACCAGCCAGAGCCCTACGACCAACACGAGGCCTGAGATGGGCTCCTGCTGTGCTGCCCCGGCGCCTCGCCCGCTGTGGGGGTGTGACTCGCTGATGCCCTCGCCACCCGATATCTTCAGGCCCCGGTGTTTCGCCATCAGGCTCAACCTGGAGGCTTGACAAGCTGATGGTTACCCTGCTGCTGCCGCCTCTTATCCCGGAAACTGCCTGAGCCCGCGATCTTCACCGGGCCCGTGATCGGCCCCTGCTGTATCCCCGACGCCATCGCAATTAGGGCACAACAACTACGGAAGCTATCTGGGGAGCCCTGCCCCTCCGCCTCTGGAAGCCCGCCTCTGTGATTTCAAAACGCGACGGATGTTGCGAGCTCCCATCAAATATTAATAAATGCAGGGATCGACGGCTGCCTGGACCTAAAATGGCGGCGCCGCGATAAAAAAAAAAAAAAAAAAAGAGTGATCATTGCTTTTCCCGGACAATCAAGATCAGCGTTTTTAGTAACCTACACTGTTTTTCACCACCAGAGGCCTGATTTTTAATCGTTAACTCCACAGCAGCCATTTATCTGGCAGACTGCTCAATGCCTGGCCCTAAAATGGCGACAGTATGAAGACACGACAATCACCTTCCATTGCCTGACCCCAAATGCAGATATCCTAAGACAACTTGGTTATCCTCACCCCCACTAGTTTTTCCTCGAGAACTACCTTCCAATTATCCCCATCCTAGCTAGATACTCTTTCGAGAGCTACCAACCAGACTCTTACACTAATAGTGCGCTCTCCCTTGATACTGACTCTTTACAATCCTGGTTCCCGCACGGTGGGCAGCCCACTCTATAGCAAATCTGTCCCTATTGACCGTCGAGTAGCCCACTCAAACCAGCATGGCAAGTCCTGGCCTATCCGCTACAGGGGCAAACTCTTACACTCTGGTCTACCCCCCCAACCTCTCCAAAACCGCCGCAAAATCCTTCAAGCACTACACCATGAAAAGGCACCCTGAGTCACTGATATCTGACCTACGTTACAGCGCGGACAACGGCACAGTCCTTAATGACCTCATTTTCTACTCTAGAAGAACCTCTGCCTGGCGCAAAACCTTTGTCTACCTCCTCAATGTATGTGCAACAAAGAACATTCCATACGGCACTAAGCTTACAATAGCACCCTCTCCAACACTGCGAGCCGACCTCACCATCACCCTTTACAAAAATGGCATCGTCCTGATCCAAGCCTCAACCAAAAACCTGGACAAATTTGCAGACCTTTTTACCCTCCTCAGAAACCATGTGCACGACACTGGCAGGGTAACCAACTCCCGCCCCGATGAGTCCTCTGCCAGCCTACCCAGCGTAGCTAGCCACTCACAAACCCCTCTAAGGTCCTCCAACACAGACCCCCTAACCTCCCAGCTCGGCGCCCGGCCTTGCCAACAGAATCACCCCAGACCTTTGGTCCCCTCCCCACTAGCCCCCAAGTAGACTATGCCACTGGTACTCCCCCAAAGACCTACGATACAGGTCGTGCTTGCCCTTCCAGCCCTCAAACCAACCCGCAAAGGGGCTCCAGCATAGATCCAACGACCCACAACGCAGGCCGTGCTAGGCCTTCCTCCCTATCACCCATACATGCAGACAGACATACTCCCCAAAGACCTACGATACAGGTCGTGCTTGCCCTTCCAGCCCTCAAACCAACCCGCAAAGGGGCTCCAGCATAGATCCAACGACCCACAACGCAGGCCGTGCTAGGCCTTCCTCCCTATCACCCATACATGCAGACAGAACGACCCCTGAACCACTACCCCCTGCCCTCTAACGCCTCCACCTGATAGGGACATGGTTTCTCTTCACTCCAGAGCTGCCAAACTAACCCAGAGCATTCATATTTCCATCTTGGAACTAATGAACCTCCTTCACCTCGCTGAACTCTCCCTCGCCAACCTCATGCCCCAGCCAAACTCCACCCTCCCACATTTGACAGAGCTACCTAAACAACCTCTTCCGCTAGCCTTGAGACATCTTCGCCCCGTAAGCAACCTTGCCACCTCTCAGAGGAAGAAACCCTGACTCTTGCCCTCTCCTACAATTCTACCCTTGCCACTCCAAGTCCACTAGACCTCACTGAAATGGAAATCCTTGCCATCCTCAGGGACTACAACTCTACCCCTACTACCCCTTATCCTTTCGACTTGAATGCCGAACATGCCATCCGCACGGTCTCTATCAACCCCAACAGGCCAGCCACCCTCCGCAACAGATCTGTGGTCAAGAGTAATCTAGCACCTGTCCATTTGACCGCCCTGACTCCTGAAACTACGTCCAAATCTTCTCTGTCTGGTCTGTTAATCAATTGCCGATCGGCATCTAAGCACGCCGCAGATATTGCTGATCTCATCCTTTGCAAAAACTCTGACTTAGCAATCCTAACAGAATCATGGCTCAACGAATCCTCATCCCCATGCCTGGACCTCCCTAGTCCCTCCTAACTACAACATCGCAAGGCTGGACAGACAATCTAACAAGAAAGGAGGAGGCATCGCCTGCATCTACCGCTCTAACCTTCTTGTCACGGAACTCTTGGCGAACACCACCGATTCTTGTGAATACCTCGCCTCGCTGTGGGCAGCAACTCTACCCAACTATGCAACCTGCACATCTTTTACCACCCTCCAGGCATGAACGACTCCTTTACCGACCACCTCATGGAACTCATCACAGCTAAGTTTCCCACCAACGCCAAAGATATTTTCCTTGGCGATTTTAACTTACACTGGAACGATCCCAAGGATTCACATGTCAACGCCATCAAAGACCTCCTGGCTGATCAAGCTCTGACCCAAGCCTGCTCTTTACCAACTCATTCAAAAGGGGCCACTCTTGACTGGATCATCTCCAAAGAATCAACAGTCAAGCTCATCGCTATTGACCCATGCGACTGGTCTGACCATCATGCCATCACCTTCCATCTGCCTGGCACGCACAAAACGAGAGCACCGCAACCGGCGATTCATAAACGCTGGATCAGAGATACCAAGAACCTGGACCGCAGTGAACTTGAGGCTCGCTGCATTTCCGACCTCCCCCCCCCCTTCGCATATCACAACAGTCAGTGGCCTCAACGATCACTACTCTGCAACAATATCAAACATCCTGGATGATCTAGCCCCACTAAAACTGAAAAGAACGCAAATCAAAGACAGAAACCCCTGGTTCACGGGATCCCTTAATAATGAGAGGAGAGCCCTCCGACACGCTGAAAGATCCTAGAGGCAGCACCCTCTGCCGCACATCTAAAACTCCTCCGCCAGGCCAGAAATGTCTACAACAGGAACATACTCAATTCAAAAAAGACTTCTTCAGAACTGAACTTGAGAAAGCCAAGAACAGACCCCACAAGCTCTTCGAACTGGTCAAACACCAATCTAATAAACTGGCCAAAACATCGAAAGAAACCCCTAAGTCTCTTATATCTGCAGAGGAATTCTCCTCCTTCTTCGCTGACAAAACCTCTGCCCTTGGAATCGAACTCAGCTCCATCACACACCCTCAACCCCTTCTTGACCCGCCTCCTCCCACCACGACGCAGCCACAGGCTCCTCCTAAAAATCATGCTCACTGGTCTGTCTTCAAAGACTACGAAGAAGACTCCATCTCTGAAATCCTTTCCACCTTAAACCCGAACAACCATTTTAATGACCCGCTCCCTTCCAACTGCCTAGCTGCCGTTGCCCAATCCATTATTCCTAGTTGGACTACAATAATCAACGCCTCCCTCCAGCAGGGAACGATGCCTGACTCCCTAAAAGCCGGCCAAGTCCTCCCCATTCTGAAAAAGCCGTCGCTGGATCCAGCCTCTCCCGATAACTTCAGACCCATCTCCAACATCCCCCTGTTAGCCAAAGTGCTGGAGAAATGTGTGCAACAACAGCTAAGCCAACACATTAACAACTTCCACCTGCTCGATGACTTCCAATCCGGATTTAGACCAGGGCACAGCACCGAAAACCACCATGCTCCACATCGTGGATGATGCCCTCCAAGCCCTTGACCAAGGCAAAACTTGTCTCCTAATTCTCCTGGACCTATCCTCAGCCTTCGACACGGTTAACCATGAAAACTACTCGAACGCCTCAAACTCAGAATGGGATTGGATGGCACTGTTCTAGAATGGTTCAGGTCCTTCCTCCAAAACCGGTCACAGAGATTCCTAATCAACGGCAACCTTCGTCACCATCCCCAGTCACGGTTGGAGTCCCTCAAGGATCAACCCTGTCCCCCACCCTCTTCAACCTTTACCTAAAACCGCTTACTGAAGTATTACGCACTGCAAATATCTCCTATCATATGTACGCTGATGACACTCAGATCTACATCAAAATCTCATCTCTCGAAGAGATTCTCTCCCTGAACGAAGCCCTGAAACTCACCGTCCAATGGCTCGCATCCAATCAACTCAAACTCAATGCAAAGAAAACAGAATTTCTCCTGGTCTCCCCTCCCAGTACCAACCTTGATATTCATTCATGGATTAAGGCTATCACAGCCTTAAATTGCCCACCACAGCAACCTGAACATGCGGGACCACATCAACTCGATGGCCAAAACAGCCAGATTCCACCTGAGCTACCTTAGGAAATTGAAACCTTTCCTCGATGCTCCCGACCTAAAAATGGCAGTCCAAGCACTCGTCATCTCTAGACTAGAATATGGCTGCTCTACCCTCTCGGGTTTACCCAAGATCTCCCTGGCACCTCTTAAAGCCTGCCTCAATGCGGCCGCCAGACTACTTACCGGCACACGAAAATATGATCATATTTCCCCACACCTGAAAGCTCTCAACTGGCTTCCCCTAGAGGCCAGAATACAGTTGAAGCTAGCATGCATCACGCATAAAGCTTTATACTCTAACTCCCCTGCATATGCGAATAACGTTCCTTTTGCTCGAATCCCTGGAGTGGGGGATAGGGTAATTCCAAACAAGGAACGCAGATTAGGACTAATCCTAGCAGAACATGAAGGGATAGCTTCTGCCCATGCAGGGTGTTTCAGCAACAGTATCTTTACTCAAGCAAAGATATTGGTGGCCTGGCATTCGGAAACAAACTAAAAACTATGTTTTAGAATGCGATATTTGCCAACAGATGAAAGTCTCAACAGTGAAACGTCCTGCGCAGACACCCCTGTTAATTTCAGACAAACCATTAGCTTGTGTTTACCTGGACCACTGCGGTCCCTTGCACAGGGACGGTAACTATAAATATATCATGGTTGCAGTGGATTCATGCTCTAGGTTCCTATGGTTATGGCCTCAGCGCTCAGCTGACTCTAGAACTGTTATAAAAGATTTGCGAGTCTTTATCGGCATATACGCAATAGGCACGCTACATTCTGACCAGGGTCCTGCGTTTAGCTCTCGGGCTTACAAAGACGCCATGGCCAGACTGGGCGTTGCATTGCGGTACTCCTCTCCATTCCATCCTGAGGGAAATTCGGTTGTGGAAAGGAAAAACCGGGACATAAAGCAGTCTATAACAGCTAGAGTATTAGGCTCGGGTGACGGGTGGGTCAAACACCTTAGTGGAGTTCAACGTGCACTAAACAACCTGCCCAGAAGTTCTCAAGGGGGGGGTCACTCCATATGAGGTCCTATTTGGGACAAGAATGTGGGTACCAGACTTAGAAAACGTAGGCACAGTGGTGGAAAATAAACCCTTTGATATCAAAGATCGTTTGGCTGTTTTACAGGACTTAAATAAATTAAGAACGAAACAAAGCAACGTGTTCCTACAGCCAACCACCACTGGGGATCAACCGGCTGTCCCAGCAAGGCCTGTCTGGATTCCAAAAGTTGGGGATCTAGTCAGTGAAAAGATTGCGGACAAGAAGGAATTTGGACCTTCTTACAGACAACCAGTACCTGTCCTAGCAGTTCAAGGAACAAGAACAGTACTACTACCGCCCCTTGCTGGAAGAAAGGAGAAAAGATTTGTGTCCATCGACCTCATCAAACCACAGTATGTGGCCAATACTAAATAGTAGGCCTCGTGGACTCCGACCTAGTAGCAAACGCACTCCTCTCGCTACTATCCAAGAGGTTCATACTGAAAGACTGATAACAATCGAGAATTCAGCTGAAACAGATGAAGGACTAAGCAACAATGCTATGGAAATCATCCCTCTTGAAGAACAAGTAACAGTTCGTCCAAATACACCTGTCTACACCAATGTGGCACGTGATGAACTGGTTCCAGTGATTTCTACAAATCCTGATGCAATTCCAACAATTGATAGAACTGCTTCTGGCTATTTCATAAACTTTGATACGTTCTCAGAAGATCCAAGTGAACCTGAAACGACGCCAGCATCATTCAAATTCAAGCAGCAAATACAAGACTTTCTTCACTCTCTGAAAAAGACTTATTTGGTTTCTCCATGGATTGAACTCTGGATTATATCTGGACTTTTTGTTTTCCTGCTCTGGCTAGCTTTAGTTACAACTGTGAGCGTGCTTATTAGTGGCAGATACATCCATGCGAACACTGAAAACAAAGACGTGAACGTACTTTTGAAACCTCATAAATCTTCCCATCGTGAAGCAAGAGACTTGTCATCAGTGAACATCACAGCTGTTCCTATACACGATGGTATAGTGTGGGACAAAACAGATTTTGATATATTCGGTCCGACGAAAGAATTGAACATTCCACATTTGTTTAAAATTTCACTAAGTGATCTAATCACGTCCAGTACCTATTCTGATGATTGGGACTTTGAAACTGTGACTGACATTATGTTTGACCTAGAAAAATATGCTGCATTTTCTAAAAATGAATATTTAGAGGGTTCATCAGACTATGAACAACTGTATTGTTATAACCACTATGGTCATCATTATTTGCATAAATCTGCATATCGAAGAAATGTGTTTATGTTTAACCAATGGGAACATTGTCCTACACCACCTAAAGGTAGTTCAAAAACATTTGCCAGTAAGTTTCCATATTTTTCAGGTTACAATACATCTGATCCAGAAATGTTTTACTATAAAAATGTAAACAAGACAGGTATGAAAATTATGTTAACGAATACAAAACAGATTTATTCTGCATTATTTAATGCCCAACTGTCTAGACAGGGTTTCGACTTTTGGAAAGACACAATAGACACAAAAACGTTGTGGGGTACTAAAGAATGGCAAGTACAGGGGATAGAAGCTTTATTTAGAGCCTGCATCATCCCTGAACAAATAATGTTTTTGAATGAAACTATCCAACAAACATCTTGTCTTGGATTAGCCAAGATCAAAGAGATGAACACACCTTCTGTACCAACTCCTGCAAAAAATAATGAAACACAGGCAGTGGTGACAGTTGACAATATACTACAAGTCAACAGATCTAATCCTGATTGGAAAAAATGGTTGATCTGGCCCACAGACACGAATAACTGTCAGGAAAGATTCCTGAATAAAACTCAGGGTTTTACCATTCATAGGCCAGACCCAAGATACGTCCAAAGACAACATCCGGGGTAGTAACAACATACAGTGTAGGGAAATTATGCCTCGATTACATCTACACTACAGGATGTGAAACAACACTTATCCTTACTTGCAAAAGACGCAGATCTTAGGGATTTCTTGCTTGGACCAAGAAAACCGCGTCAAAAACGTTTCATATATGCCGGCATTTATGCTGCTTATAATGAAGCTTGGAAGGTATCACAGATAGAGGCCGCAGAACGAATACGTGAACTTGATCGTATTAATTTAGAGAAAACACTCTCTGTGGTCGACAATGGGTTAACAACTTTGTCCTCCAGAATATATTCATTGGATGGCATTGTATCCTCTGCTATCGACATACTAGAACAAGATTTGGCGATGTTGCAACAGGGCCAATCTCAATTACGTTCTATTATGTTATTAAGCTGGACGCTGCAATCATTGCGAGCGGGCTATGTGCCTTGGCGTTTCATCAACACAACGGCTCTGTTTGCAGAATACAATCTAACTGATAAACAGATCGAAATGGCACAAAGAGGAGCAAAGTATACAGTGCAGAGCATTGAAAAACTGGAGAAGTTACCATTCACTGTGGCAGAAAAACCAGCTACAGAATGGCTTATTCATGGCAAAATCACACTACCTGTGACTACTTTTCAGTTTCAGTATTGCCTCAGACAAATGCAAGCAGGCAAATATGAAAGGTTGGGTAAGGAATACATTAAGACATCTTGGGCTTTACCGTATACATATAGATGTTGGACCGGGGATCGTGAAGTGTTTTTAAGCGGTAAAAACTGTAAACGTGCACTAAGCGGTTCACTTGTATGTCAGGACATTTCCTTGCACGGGGCTTGTAATGGTTCTGTGGCAAATTTGTCTTGCCATCAGCAAGGTACACCAGCTGCTGTGATTAATCCAACGTTCGGACAACTTTCTAATGGGAGTTACCTCATGTTGAATGATCAGAGTTGCTGTGGCATGCTGCCAGGCATCCCATATCTAGTAACGGTCAACTCCAGGGTCACTTGCTGTATGCAAGTATTGTTTGCCCCAATAGACACAGTCAGGAGTCGCCTCTATGGCCTTCGCTGAACGTCTCTTTTATAAGATTTGATACTTTAAGCAGAATGAAAGCCATGCTTTTACAACAAACAGTGCCTTTGACCTCGGCCAAAGAAACCTATGATCTGCAAATTGCAAGGACTTCGGCTGAGATACAGACTTTAATACGTACAAACTGCCCTATACATTTCGTGGAAATGATAGGACTAATTTTCAACATGTCTGATACAACAGGAATTGTACATGTATTTAAGGGCATCTGCTCGGGTCTGTTAGCACCTTTCCAGGCAATACTGGAATCATCCCGAACTTTGCACATTCGGTGTTTGGTGGCATACCATTAATTCTAGCACTTGTTGCCGGAATTCTATTTCTCTTCCTGCTATTGCGCTATGGCCAGCCAATTCGCCGACATCACTCCGAGCGACATGGAGAAAGCTCTCCTTGAACGAAAGTGCTGTGAGCAAATAGTACAGCTTTTGGGCATAAACCGTCTACGGGACCTTAATACCACATGGTTCCTGTCATTTAGACCAATCTGGCAAGATTGCATCTTACCTGTTCTTCGATGCCTGCTATGTGGTGTAGAATGCGTGTTGGACACCTGTCTAACATTTCCATCGGATGCGCCAACGGACGTCGATACTCTGCTGGACCAGATAACGGCCCATGCTATGTGTTGTCCCCAGCGGCTTCCTATCCTGATGACAGCATTCATTGAGATCTCACAGACGCTTCCGGCAGCTGCTGAGGTACGAGAAAGAACTACAGGCACACAGGTAACAACGGACACGAACATTGCGACAATTGAAAGCAATGCTTCACATCTCTGTGCGATTAACCTGCTTCACGAGGTGTTCCAACTCACACCAACTACAGTGGATGATGTTTTGTCTATAGAAATAGATGATCTAATGTTTACACCAGACCCGTAAACTGAATCTGATTCATCATACAGTGGTCCAGAAATACAGCAACAATTTGGCCTTCATTTTTCAAAAACTTGGAACTCTACCAAAAATTGAACTTTTTCCCATTTTTTCGAAAGATAATGGAACTTCAATCTGCTTAAAGTAGAACTAGCCTTATAGTACAGACTTGGCGGTCCTTCCAAAGCAATGCTTCGAATGTACAGTACCTTTTTTGCATTCTAATATGTTTTTTTTTAAATGCGTTTTTAAATGGTTTTATGAAATATTTTAGAAATATGCGGTACTCCATTTTTATGTTTAGCATTTTAAATGTTTAGCATTTATGTATTATCGTATACACGAAAGTGGAGTGGGTGTTGTATTCCTCTTAGGGTGTCCATAACGGGCTTTCAAATATCATGTCCTTATATAGGCACAATTCGCCCTGCCCTTATATAGGCATAGAATCCCAGGCCTTATTTAGGCATTAAACTGTGCACTCCAAATACAGGCATGGTTTCTGACATCCGTCCACCCTAACGTCACAACGAGTTCATGAAGAACAGACCCTTAGGCTGCGGGAGTTTCCCTAGCCCAGGACTATTGATTTCTTCAAGGCCTCATATATTATGCATGAACCATTATTCCTTAGGGTTCATCCATGACGTCTTTCGCTATCCAATTCACATCAATGCTAACATTCCTAAGGTACTCTCAGGTATAAATATACCTTCCCTAGCCCCTGTAAATCAGAGGAGACCTCGACTTCAGAGGAGCCCGTATCCCGGCCTGACGCACTGAGAAGACGCTGCCATTCCCTGCATGCAGAGAGCCCAGCTTCCAGCTTCCAGTGATCTGACTTCCCTTGCGGGGTGTTGGAGTTCGAGTCTGGCAAAGAGATTCCAACCTCCCTCATTCTTCAGGTATGGAGCTGATAAGAACCTAGAGGGACTCTTGGCATACTAGGCATACTAGGCTTAAACATACTCTTAGTATACCATAGTAAGGAATACTTCACCTACTTCATACCTCGTCCTACACCTAGGTTAGGTTAGGTACATTGGGGTAGAACTAGCTTAGCACCGCATCGTATGAGTACTCGCATTTTTAGTCTGTGTTATTTATGTAACAGCATTTGTACTAAAAGATAATGCTATCGCAGTATTATTTATTTCTACTGCTCACCCTGTACATTATTTATCTCGCATACTGTCTTGTGATCGTAACAGCACATTATACTTACACCAGAAACAAGACTGTTCAATAAATCTTTTATTGAAACGCCCGTCTATTATTTCTGTGTAACTCTGAGGAAAACTAAGCATGCACGATTGAGCTGAGTGAAATAGTTATCTAGTGTTTCCACGACTCTGGGACACGTTCTGATTCTAAAAGGGAAACATATTGGTCATGTTTTGCGGCTGCCAGAAACTACTCCCTTCTTGTTGTCAAGGAGTTTCTAGTGGCCTCTGAGCTAGCTGGCACAAGTAATTAAGTTTAATATACTCGATAGGGACATACTGACCTTAGTCCTATGTCAAACCTATAGGATATATTATTCCAATGCGCAGAGCCTATTAGGGAAATCGGAGCTACACTACAGTGTTCCCCTAGCTCGATTCAGGAGGTGGACTTCTGCCTGGTAGTACCGACCTAAAGACAGGTGGGGCCCATCTTAAGTGAAGGGACCCTGTGCTTCAGAGGAGGGTGGTGCAGGCCAAGCTGGGATCTTGAGGGTCCCTGGCTGATGGAGGTAGTACCACCCTGAAGACAGGTGGGGCCCATCTTAGGTGAAGGGACCCTGTGCTTCAGAAGAGGGTGGTGTAGGCCTAGCCGGGATCTTAAGGGTCCCTGGCTGAGTGTGGTAGTACCACCTTGAAGGCAGGTAGGGCCTATCTTAAGTGAAGGGACCCTGTGCTTCAGAAGGGGGTGGTGCAGGCAATCCAGGGATCATGAGGGTCCCTGGATGGTCTCCCAAGGCGCTGCAGGGAGACCAAGGAGGGATCTGAGAGGTGGGCCTAGGTGTAGCTAATTCGGGGCCCACAGGCTCTCTAAGGGTACTCCGGGAGGAGAGCGCGCCTCTCGGAGGGAAGGGTGCATAGGCCCTGTTCTCGCAGCGGAGAACAAGGAAAGGGTTTAGGTTCCCGGGGTAGTTTCCGTGTGGAGCTACTGACGGGGGTAATGAGCTGTAGGATGTCTGACGAGGCACCCTCAGTGTTCCTCCCTGGCACTGCCAGTGGGATAGTGAGGCCGGTCTGAGGTCCTATCAGGGAGCCAGGCCAGTGGCCAAAGGTGCTTTTCTGTGTGGGAAAAGTACGAGTGGCTGTGCTTTCTTTAGGGAAGACAGTCATCCCGAAAGAGTGGTGGCAGCTGAATGACCCCAGCGGCAGGCTGAGGGTGAGGGTCCGGAGAGGTTGCATCTTTAGGGTGCAAGGACCAAAAGGAGAGAGGGTACTGGTTGAAACAATCTCCGGAAGGGAGACCAGCTAGTGACCCAGGGGATGGGATGTAGACCTATCCCAGAAGACCGCATCGGTGCTGAGGCACTGTACCCTTGTCCAGAGAAGTGGTAGGCATAGAGTTGCGTGACCAAGGGCAAAGGTAGGCCTAGTTAGGCTGAGTCCATGTAGACCGTGAGTGACCTAGAGGTATCTAACCTAGAGCCCGGAGGGTTCTTGGGGTAGTCTGGGATCCCTGTAATGGGAGGAGGTCTCATGGATGGGAGGAGTAGGTGGTCTGAGCGGATGACTGGTGAGTAAGGGGGGTCTGGTCAGAACCCCTTATAACTAGTTATCGCTGACTACGGGAAGAGTACCCACGCATAGTGGCTATTTCTTCCCTGTAGGAATCAGCTGGGCGCGGCGTGTGTTAGAAGGTGGTTCTGACCATCTGAGCCGCCCGGATTTTTCGCTTTTTGAACACCTATTTGTTGAGCTTTTACTGTGGGAGAGCCTCATAAGTTGGGACTCACCCACAGTGAACTCATGATGAAAGAGATTGCATGTGCATTTTACCGGTGTCCCCCTGGTGAGAGTAGGCCGCTGCAGCCGGAGTAAGGCGCACTGGGTTGGTTACATGCAGACACGTGTGTACATGCGTGTGCACACATGTAGGTGCTGCGCAGGGGAGATTCCTGGCGTGCGCAGCCCAGGAGCAGCTACAGATTGAATGGTGTGGCAGGAATTATGCAGAGCTGGGTGGTGACATGGAATAGGCTTTATACAATGGGAAGAAACATGCAAGGGAAAGTCAGTGTTCTTTACTGTTTTCACTGAAGGACCACTCCATTATTCTCCTATGAGGATGGGGATCACATGGGATAGTTTCACTTCCCTAGGGCCTACAAATTCCAGACACGCACTAAAGTCCACTGTAACTGGTGTGAAAATAAGTATTCTGTTAATTCCAAAACCATATATGTACTGCTTATGGGTCATCCAGAAATATCATATTCCTCTGACTCAGCTCATAACCAGAGCCTGGCTGGGTGTGACCCTGCCAGGCTGGATTAATGACCTTCCTCCCCAAACTGAAGCATCAGAGGCCAGCCCTTCACGGCAAGCATTCCAAGGGCGAATATCTCCTCTCCAAGAGGGAGAGAAGATGGGTGGAGTCTGCCGGTTATCCATCAGCAGCTGTCACCTGGTGCCAGGCACCAAGCTGCTCTGGAGAGGAGGCAGAAAGGGAGGAAGGGGCTTTTCAGAGACCATGTGGCATGAGACCCCTGGACGATGCCATTTTGAACTATCCCAGAGGCCTGGGCAGGAAGGAGGGAGCAGGGGCAGAGAGGTGATGTGTCGCTGCTTGATAGGGCAACCAGAGCCTTCCTGCCAGCCCCTCCAAATTCTTTAAAAAGAGCTTGCACAGGAAGAGGAGCTCTCTCTGGGGTGTGGTCTGCGGAGGAAGACTGGTGCTTGAGCCTGGCGCCATGGGCAGTTGGAAGGAAGATCACCCTGACTGTCCCAGGACCATGGATTGCACCTGTGGGGGAGTCCAGGGCCAGTGAGCAGAAGCCTGGGCCTCTGCGCAAGGAGAAGAGAGGCCCAGGAGGAGAGCCAGGAGGAAGGCTGGTGCAGGGAGCCAGTGAAGACAGCTCCCTGGTGAATTCACCCTCCTTGAGACCAGGAGGGCGAAGGAAAGTGCTCCCAGTGGCTGGGGCGCGCCACCAGGAGCAAGAAGAGGCCAAAATGGTGAAGATCGGTCCCCTGGGGGCTGAGATATGCCCCCCAGAAGGTAGGCGACCTTTGACCTCTGAGAAGACTGATGACAAAGCGCGTGGGGCTCCGCCGCCGGTCTCGAATGGGCCCCAGGGGTGGGTCAGGCCCCGAGGGCTGCCCCCACAAGAAGATAAGGCTGGGAGCGCCATCGCGCTCCCCGTGAAAATGCCCTAGCGGGGTGCCAGGAGCCCACCCTGGCCCCCGACGAACAGAAAGTCGGGGAGCGCCGTCGTGCTCCCCATGAAGGTATCCCCAAAGGGGGGGGCCAGGAGCCCACCCTGGCCCCCCGAAGACACCGGAGGGAGGGGAGCGCCATCGCACTCCCCTCAAAGAGGGACCTGGGGCCCGGGACCCCAACTCCGGGCCCCGATGCCAAAGCCGGAGAGCGCCGTTGCGCTCCCCTTGAAGACCTCCCTGGTGGGGGCCCAGGATCCCCAACTCCGGGCTCCGGTGCGCCCCCGCGAAGGAGGGGGAGTGCCGCTGCACTCCCCCGCAGCAGGAGGAAGGCAGGGGAGTGCCGTTGCACTCCCCCGAGGTCTGGCCGGACCAGCGGGAGTCTTTGAGTCTGCCTGCAGGAGCGGGCAGACGAGAACCGACGTGCCGGCTCCCACGGCAGGACGCGAGGGTGCTGGCCAGACGGGGAGCCGGCGTGAGCCGCCGGGGTGGGGCTCCCCGAGTGGCTCTCCAGCAAGCCAGCAGTGCGGGGTTCCCGGGTGGGACCGGGACCCCGAAGAGCGCAGCAGCCGGAGCGACCGGTGGTGGGCTCCCCGAGCTGGTCTAGGAGTTCTCACCTGGCAACAAGGGGTCCGGGTGGGACCTGGCCCCCAACGGCATGAAGACGCGGCGTGAGGCCGCCAGCTGTGCAGTGCAGCTCTCCCCAGAGCAGCAGGAGAGCCGCTGCTATAATATTCACGAGCAAGAGAAAATCGCCCCATAATGCCTTGCAGGCCCGGACCTGCCTGCCAGGAAAGGAGGATGGTTCTCTGCGTGTGGTGACCCCAGGAGGGCGGGGTCACCGCCAAGTGAGTGAAAAGGTGGTGGGGGAGCTGCAGGAGCAACGCAGTCTCCCCCAGCAGGAAGATGTAAAGTCCCCCCCAAAGTCTCTGGGGACTCCATGGAAATAACCCCTCAGGGGGTCAGCCAGTGGTAAATAGCATCCTAGGGCTAGAACTTTTGTTCTACAGCTGGGGGTGCGTTAGGGACTGCATCAAAGTATGGAGGGCTGTGCTGGGGATGTCTGGAGAAGGGCATCCCCTGGAGGTGAAGAGGTGCAATTGCACAAGAATTGCATTTACCAATGTTATTTCTACTGAGGGACTGAAAGTCTCATATGTAATGTGAAGTCATAAGCAAAGTGGGGTTATGTTGCTGGTCATTCCTGCTAGGGTGTCTGGCTGTATATGCTTAATCCTGTGATTATACCTGTGATGCCCTTTGGGGCTTTTATTGCAATGCATTATAATGGTTATCAGCTATGATAAGTACTGTCATTTTAAAGTGATGCTTAAACATGTATTCTTGCTGCTGCATTAAGTGAGGAACAACCCCGACTGTTAGCCCCTAAGATGTAGAGGTGTATACTGTAGGGTCAGTATGAGATGCTCAGTCAGGGTTATGTGTCACCAGGGCAGGTGTGCTCATTTTAAATGCGTGTTGAGATAAAGGGGGTGGGTCGCCACTGGGATGGTGCCAGTAAGCAAGGCCCTCACCCCAGGTTATGGTCAACCTACTGCATTGGGGGCAAGATGATGTGCCTACATGGGAGTGGTGGTACTAGACCCCACCCCCTCTGTGGGAGGGGTGGGAATGTTATGCAATGTCACAAAGTAATTCCAACAGCTTATGTATATTTGTAAATTGTTGCATAGTATTGAGTAGTGTGTGTGTGTGTGTAATAAATGTACTCTTCCTTTTATAAAGCAAAGTACAGACTGGACAATCAATTATTGAGTGTTATTTCTGCGTACTGGTAAATGGCGATTACTAGCCCA
Organism: Calotriton arnoldi; assembly: GCA_963921515.1. NCBI lineage: Eukaryota > Metazoa > Chordata > Amphibia > Caudata > Salamandridae > Calotriton > Calotriton arnoldi. The sequence continues at coordinate 367,420 of CAWUFW010004829.1, read as the reverse complement.
CACCACCTCCCTTGAGTAAGCCTTAGACTGCTCTGCAATGCTACCCTCTGAGAGTCAAGCGCTACAATATTATATATACAATACAATATATATACAATTACCACCGCGGAGGGCTCCCGAGTCTTCGAGGCACTCCCAAACCTATGCCCTTGTACAACAAACCCCCCACAACAAACCCCCTCGAGTGAAAGACTAAAATGTGAACCGGCTGTTACTAACTCCAAGGTCAGTATCCCTTGCCTGACCCCAAGATGGCTGTCACAGTGTTCCCTACCATGTCGTGCTACTCCTCTGAGGAAAAAACTGACTTTGACCAGGCCTCGACCACATGCCCCATCCGACCTACCCTTCAGGATACCGTATCTGTGAACCTACCTCTGACCGTGGAGACCTAGCTTTTTGGCCGATGCCTGCTGGAGCTACTTGATAGCTATAGAGGAGATGGGCTGCGGACTACCCCTTCGGCCCTCACCTACCCAGCCAGACACTGGACAAGACCCTATTTTGTCTCTCCGTCGTACTCTCCCTCCCACCCCTTTACTCCACCCACTCTCTCCCTTACGCTCCATTTATCCCTCCTCTTTGCTCTCTAATTGTTTTCTCATAGAGACCTAGCCGCTTGACTGATGCCCGGTGGAGCTACCTGATAGCTATAGAGGAGATGGGCTGTGGACTTCCCCCTCGGCCGTCACCTACCCAGCCGTACTTTGGGCAGACTCTCCTTCGTCTCTCCATCCATCCTATCTCCATCCTTTCTCCCTCCTACACCTTTCTCCCCACCCCCTTGCCCTTTCTAATCTCCATTTACTTCGTCTCCCAACGCTCTTGAAATGTTTTCTTGTAACTGATGTAACTTGTAACTGATGTAATCTGTGTTGGATCCTCATGTAAAGCGCTCTGATACCTCCGGGTCTAGCCAGCGCTATATAAAACTCAAATAAAGTAAAGTAAAGTAAAGTACAATAAGGTGTTTGGTTCCCAGTGAAGGACAAATGTAGTCATGTTATTTGTGCAGGCCTCACAGATACTGCCTTGTTTTCCAACAGGCAGATTCTGCGTAAATTATGTAATTTTAATACATCTGCTTCGACCTCGGCAATGAGGTTGGAATTCGGCTTGATAAGCTCCTATGTACAAGGATTAGCTAGTGTGAATCGGTGGGGCTATCAGCTGAGGAATAGTGAACAGGATTCCATAAGAAGCTTTTTGAACTATGACATTTTTGGTTCTGATGTGGGTAAATACTCCTTCTCCCTTGATTTTACTCTGTGTTCGTTGTACTTTGTGATCTCTCTCTCTTCTTTAGAATTAAAAACTTATATAAAAAGTACGAGCAGCGCTGTTAGTTTTCAGAGAGACATTACGTGTTATAGGACGAAGAAAAGGTTGAAGGTGATATCCTATTGTGTTATCTGAGAGTAGCCCAGAAGTACCTGGCCTGGAATTTGGACCATTGCATCCGCTGTTTGTTGATTTTACTCCAGATCAATTTGCTTCAGTTAAATGATCAAACGGCAAATTGGTCATCTTCTGAGAAAACAGGGAAAGATTGTAACGTGTGAATTGGGCAATCAGGACATTAACCTTGTTCTTTTTGTTTGTCTGGCCCTGTTACCTCAACGCCATCTGCTTTTACGGCCAATGTTTTTACAGAATAATGTTAAAACCGCAGTGTCAGTACAAGAGTTTCTCTTTAACCCAAAGAATGAAATAATATGTACAAAAATATTTAAATGTTTTAAGAATTTTTTGAATTTTTATTAATATACTCTCAGGAATGCGGCTATACCAGGGGAGGGAATTCATTCATCTGCCTATTTTCTAGTAACTTGTACATAATGACTGCTGCTATGGTAGGGGGTGGGAGTTCTTCTTGAGAACCCACGAGGGATTAAACTGAATACAATTTTATTATCTTGGGCCCCTGTAATTGTAATTGAAATTTGGACTTGGGTATAGACTTTCGCCAAGACTCTCTGTTGATTATAAATTCTTGGAGCAATTTGCACATAATCCTTGCTGCTATGGTGGGGAAGAATGATTATTTGAAGTAGCTATGGAGCATTTGCACACAATTGTAATTTCTTCATGATTATGAATTGTTTTTATTCATAAAAGTTTTTAATTGTAATGAAAATGTATGTACGTATTTAACTAGATTTAGGATTGTGGCCTAACTGGGGGGCAGAAATCTCCTCTAGTTCATTATGCAACACTTTTGCATATAATAACTAGTACTATACTTTAGGGAGAGTTTATTGGACATTAAGTGGAATATTTGTTTAAAGCTTTGTACCCCAGCCTTTTACGAACTATGTCCAGTATATGTCTTTAAATAATTGCCACGTAAAGGATTTATGTGTACCTATCTCCTAATACTATTATTTATTTTTTCACCATGGTTTTAAGATGTAATGTGATTCTATTTATGTGTGATTTGTTTTAGTTTTCTGTGGATCTCATTTGAGATCCAAATCTTAATAAAGAATTGAATTGAGAGCCTTCATGGCAATGACGTTATGCGTCTACACTTTACAATCTCTGTATTGTAACTTTTGAATTTTTTAATAAATATTTATACATTTTCCAGTTCTGCCCTAAAGCTCTCGTTTTGAGTCTATCCTTTCCTATTTACCTGCATTTTTCATATGTTGATTTCTACCTTATCTTGGGACATACTGCCTCATTAAATTGAGCTTTAACACCGTCCCCAATCCAATTCAAGCATTCCACCCAAGACTTTTTTGGTTACTTCATTGTGACGCCATAAGTGGAACAGATATGCCCAGACTTTGGTCCTGTGCTCACTGTACCACCGGAACCTAGCTGCATGCGACCAAAGAGACAAAAATTGGGCAAAACTGGCCTTGGATTGCCTGTGTTCCAGTTCAGAGAGACCTGGCTCGGCAGTTTGGGCTGGACTGTCGTATTGGAGCAGGACCAATGCTGATTTGCATTTGGCTAGGTCTAATTTGAGATGACATGGCGGGCAAAGAAATGATAGACTGGGATACGAACCAATTAATTCCAGTGGCCGAGATTAATTCAAGCATTCCACCTATCACTTTTTTGTTTACTTCAGATGACTGTGCTAGGAGGTTCTGAGGGAATATGTGCTGAGTGCAGAGACTGTCTGAAGACCAGTCCCTGCACCCACAGAATGTAAGCATCTAGTGGCATTTATGTAGGGCAAACGTCGCTGCAGAGTTGCTGTACTTTAACAGAGGGTTGGGAGACTATACAAGTTTGTGTGTGCGTCAATTAGGATTTACTCATTTTGAATTATACAATTGCATTACACATACCAGCATTTTGTTATAGAGAAAATTTGTGATTTGCCTAGGATAACACTATTGGGTTTAGAAACAAGGTGTTACCTGAATATGAATTTACCTTGAAAAAAACAAAAGACAAGAGGTGTTTAGCAAAACAGGAACAGTTGCTTTAATTAAACACTTCGGTCGGGAGTACAGCTTACAGAAACTGGTCTAAGGACTGTCTCAAAGTACAATAAATCTGAGCAATTTGTATAGTTTTGGGTGCCATAAAAGTACATCTGGTGATCCATGTTTGGTAAAAGAATGCAGGCCTTGTCTGTGGAGTCATAAATGAAAGGTCCCTGATAACAAATGTAGGTGGACCTCGACCTTGTGTGGACACAATATAGGCCAGTGAGTAATGTGCCCAGATGTCCAGCATGAGGGGCTCGTGATCACTGCGTGTACTGTGTGTACTGTGTCCTGATTGATTGCGTGTTCCTAACTCCATGCGGCATCCAACACTATGGTGTTTTGGATATGCGCACACCCTTCTAGTAATGTGTGCTTTATTTGGGCCAATTTCCCTGGACCATTGTGGTATCACTGCACTTTTCTGGGGGATGGACCTGAGTTTCCTGTTTGTGTGTTTGTCTGCTGGTCACGTGCCACCCCACCTGTGACCTGTCAATCAGTTACCACAGGCCTAGGTTGCAGAGCCTGCCTGATCATGTATTTCTGAGTCAGGGTTGATGGAGAGTTCATGATGGGCAAATTTGGTAATAGTAATGCGATTTCGCTCATGTATACGAGTGTACCATTAGCATCTTTTTTTATCAATATCAACATTGGCTCCCAGGTTTCAAAATTGACACCTTATCCACTACACCACATCTTCCCCAGCACACCCTACTAAAGACTATGCGAAGTAGAATATGGGGCAATGGTACTAGCCACAGGGCCTGGGTTGTGAAAGTCATGCTTACTTAGCTATATATGTCAGTCAGTCAGTCAAAGTAACTTTATTCGGCTTGAAATAACAACCATAAAAGTGGAATCATTAATATCAGCAACACTAAATAAAACAAGTACAAATTAGTTAAAAGTTTAAACTATACTTTACACAGAAACATTGAAAACATACAGTTACATGTGTACATAATGACTCCTCCCATGTTTGGGCAACATAGTAATTCCTTATCCTATGTGCCTCTTCAACCTTTTGCTCATAGCCTTCCATTTAAGATAGAAGCTTATCAAAGGTGGCCTATAGACGAGTTAGTTGGTGTTAGTCTTGTGAATTAAAAGATCACATTCCATGGGCAAGGAAGAAAGTAGATAGCTGTATAATGTTTATCTACATAATGTTAAAGCATATGCAGGGCTGGTGATTTATTCTTAGAGGTAACTGGGCAAGTCAAAGCCCAGACTTGATAATGGTTCTGTGCTTTAGTTATGACTGTCTCTCAGCTCAGTGAACAGCATCCAGCTACTATGATAAATCACCTCCTCCTTACCTTATTTTGTCTCTGCCTAATTAAATTATTTATCCTCTCTCTCTTAAAATATATTTTCTTAGATTTATTTTATGTTATTTAGTTTGTCTGGGGTAAATATTATCCAAAGAGAGGCATTGTTGCGCAGTGTATGTGGTCTGTGGCTGCTGGAGAGGTAGGTGTCACTATATATCACAAACAGCATTAGAATGCTTGTAGCTGTACAAGAGGAGTCACTGGCTTTTGCGTCTGTAGAAGAATCTTTGGACAGGACATAGTGGATCAGTGACAGAGGTGAGCCTGAATTTAAATACCGGCATGTCCCCCTGCTGAGGTTCTACCTTCATCCAGTTATCAGTTTAACATGTTGAATGATTCCTGAGATAAAGGCCGCTTTCCCTACTGTAGTTTTGACTCAATACAGAGGATCTGCCAACAGAGTAAAAGCTGGATGGTACAGAGAGCAAAGGCCAGTATGCGAATTGGTAAGTAGGCAAGCAGCAGCAAAGGATGTGAGGGCACATCGGTCTGAGTAGGTAGAAAACTGACCATGAATTGAATTTTCTAATGGTTTGATTACAGAGCTATTCCACTGCAGCTTTCGAATTATCACTGTGCCAGTGGTCAGAACATTTTTGCATCATCTCACTCAATTCTAAATGTTCCATTTGTAATGGTGATGCTTTTATACAAGGCACAATGCACACTCAACTTTGGAGTGACTGAAAATATTCAGAGCACCCACTGGATCATGAACTGGCAAGCAGATGCTTTTTACTTTGCTACTGGAATACCAAATGCTGCTTTTTATCAATATATTCTCTTTATTGCTAGCACCAGTTTTTGCTGGACATGATCTGGCATCATTATAGCAAAAGACAGGAAACGTTTATATCATTAAGGTATAGAGTAGTAGAGAGGCTGGAAAGTCTGCGGAAACATATATGCAAAGGGGATTTTGAACAAAGGTGGGAAATCTCTCAATTATTTTTAGCCATAATAATTTTTTTTTGCGTAATACAAGACAAGGGGCCATATGTATCAAACAATCGTTTTGCGATTCTCAAATAGCGATTTTTAGAGAATCGCTATTTGAGAATCGTAAAACGAGATTCAAATAAAAATTCGCAAATATTTTGCGATTCCCTGACACTCCTTAATTGCGACTCGCAAATTCAGAACAGAAAGCAAGTTACTATTTGGGGCAAAGTCATCTTGGCTTAGTCATGTATAATAAATAGGATGTCATCAGCATATAATACAATAGAATTGTCTCCTGGGATTGTGCAGCCTTGATCACAATACAAATGTCTAAGTACACATGCAAACCAAGAGATAGCAACAACAAGTAGTGACAATAAGCACCCTTGTTGTTTGCTACATTCTGCCATTTAGCTCTCTGCTAGGTCATTAGTTTTAACTTTAACCAAATGGCTCATAAACAGTAAGTCAATCCATTGTATGAAATGTTTTGCTCAGGTCATATCTCCTTCAAGCCATGTATATGTAACCCCAGTGGAAGCAATCAGCAGCCATTTTGAAAAGCAAAGTGGCAATGCCATAATCTTGTGTCATAAGTTATGTACGCTGGAATAAATTATGTGTTATTGAACTACAGTTTTCATCACCATAGCTAATTGTCCTGATATTTTATTTCACTGATAACTTTGACATTGTAATTGTCTATAGCACCAGCATTTGGTCTTATTTTATATGCATTTTTGAAGTTACATATTTTACAATCCAACATGAGGACATAGGCATAATTGGCTAAGAAACAAATTACAGTTCTTCAAAACACCAACTTTATATACACTCCACTAACTTGGGATCACGGCTTACATTTGTTTTAATGTAGCATGGATTGTGCATAAGATTGTTGAAAATCAAGCTTAGAATGTATACCACCAGGCTTACCTCGTGCTGTCAGGCGTCACGTACCTGTGCCAAGACTTCCACGGAAGCAGAAGATTATTCCCTAAATCCAAAACTATACTGCGAGCAGCAATCTTAAAGATCTGTTACCAATACTAGAGAGGGGGAAAGGGGATGGGGAAGAAAAAGAGAGTGCCACCGGTTGGTGCCTTTTCCTCGTGCTACTTCTACTGGTACCTCATCTCTTCTATCTTGAATCAAATGTACTGGTTCTATGGCACCTGTTAACAGAAAACACATTTAGCTACTTATCATATTTCTAATCTTTTTCTTTATCTTTTCATTCATCTCACAATACTCAAACTACATATATATAGATCAAGGAAAGAAAGGTTGCCCCACTGAAGCCATCACACACAAAGGGGTATACACCCAAATGCCTCAGGTGGCAGCAGGCACAGCGTTCCTCCCACGCTTCTTGTTATCAGGCCAAACGCGTTTCAAGTATCTTGTTCACTGGCAAAATTTTATATATATATATGAACCAACTCACCAACAAAGAGGATGTGACAAAACTAGAAACAGAAATGAAAACCAGACTGCAGAAATACAAACAGTCTATCAAAGATCGCAAAGCAACCAAATTTCTTCACGACAAGCTGGATTACCAGAAAGGACGGATCTACACCTTTTCGAGGCACTTCGATAATATGAGGCATCAGCAACTTTCAGCAAATGCAGCATCTACTCCGCACTTAGAGAGTAGAGAAACTTGCTCAGAATTGAGCTCGGAAGTAGAAACGGATCCTGATGAGAGTAATGCAACTGGCGGAGCGGGCATGAGCAGAGACATACCATCGGTAGTAGAAGAGCTACGTTTTTTACGGCTGTACCGGACCCTCAACCTAAGGCCTCTGCCGCAGCGCAAAGAAAAAGAAGGAAGAGGAAAAGCAACAGAAAAAACAGACGCTGGGGGGAAAGTCAAAAGAACAGAACAAAACAGACATGGAACAAGTAAAGATGGACCCGGACATTGACAACACAGTCTTCAGTCTTTCAAATATGGAGTTAAGCGAAGAGGAAGCAAAGACTTTATCGTTAGGATTGTCATATTGTTCCCCTACTAACTTTGATTATGCACAAACAAGAATAGACTTTTTCCGTTTCATGACAAAATTGAAACTACAAAAGTACTTTAAGGGCAGGTCAAGTCAAACACAAACAGAAAATGAAAATATCCTACCTATGGGAAACCTGGCAGTAGATGATATGCTAGTTCTGCATGACCTTGATGAATTGCAAAGGGGGACACAACAAATGAACAGATCCTTGGAGGAACTAGCAGCTGCAATGGGACTAGATATATATGACAGTGTACGAACACCATTCAGACCTAAATCTGTCTTTCTACCGGTCATGCCTCGAGACACATTGGACATTTTTTCTGAGAATGTTATTAATGATCTTAAACAATTGGCGATTGAGTCAAGCAGTAAATTTCAGCACACAGATCACAATGTTAGAATCCAATATGTACAGGTTATGAAGAAAATTAAGGACTGACACGATATAGTGGTAAGATGGTCTGATAAAGGGGGTAATATAGTTCTCTGGCCCTTAGACATGTATACCAATGAAGCACGTAGACAACTCCAAGACAGGGAATGTTACTGCAAGGTCAGTCCGATGAGTCTCAAGGAGATTCTTCCATGCTGAACTGTATAGATGGAGAGGTTTGGGTTTGATCTCTAAAGAAGAGCTAAATTATCTAAAAATAGATCACCAGGTAACACCTATACTATACCTAATCCCCAAAGTTCATCAGAATGCAAATAACCCGCCTGGCCGACATATAATTTCAGCTATTGGTGGGCTTTTTGAAAATACATCCAGATTTATCGACCACTTCCTTCAGGAACACGTATGAAACCTACCCTCGTTCATAATGGATACTGGAGATTTCCTGCACAGAATATATGACATAGCATGGGATGACTCCTATGTCCTTATGACCCTGGATGTCACTGCTCTATAGACGAGCATCAGGCATGAGGATGGAATTATAGCGCTAAAACACTACTTAGGTACAAGACTGTTGGAAAGTGGATTATTAGTAGTGGCAAATGTATATCTGCCACTGGCAATAAGGCCACTAACACATGATAGGACTCAGCATAGGTCTTAGAAAATTATTCCCATGCTCAACCCTTGGTAGCTTGGCTGCGAGCAGGCAGGCTTAACTTCAAAGACAGGTATGTAAAGCATTTAAAAACACCAATTCAGTAAATAATTAAGACACAATTCATAATAAAAATCCAACACCAATTTATAAAAATAGGAAATATTTTTACCTTTAAAATGACACCAAAACGACAAAAATCCAATGTAGGGAACCGGAGATATGGATTTTTAAAGATTTATCACTTTATAGCACTTAGAAACCTATAGCACCATATTGGGATATCTGGTCGCGACAGACCGGCTCAAAGTCAAAGTTTCAGGCTGACCGCGATGGAGCCCTGAACGGCTACCCCTCGTGGTAGGTCCCGGTCACAGTTTTTACCTTCGGACTTAGAAACGTTTCTGGAGCTTTTTCTCGTGGGGTCCCTCGATGCTCTTCACCAGGCCGGAATCGGTGAGGGTTCGCCGGCCTCGGATTTCTTCTACTTCCGGTCAAACTATGGAAGTCGGACCTACGGAGCTTTCAGCGGGACGAACCTGGATGGCTTGGCCGACTCGCGGTTGAAGGCAGGGGGCTTGGCTGACCAGGTTGAGTAGGTCCCCTTATGGTGCTTTTTTCCAAATTTGCTCCAAAGTTCTCCAAACACCTGGAACTTCTTCCTGTAGTTCCCCAAAGGGTCCCAAAGTGTCTCAAACTCACTCCAAGGGTCTGGAAGCTCCAAGATGGTCCTTGAAAGTTGAGGACTTCAGTTCCCACAATCCACTTGGACAAAACCCTTACAAATCCACTGGTAGTTTTCCAGGTTGCGGATTCTTGGTGGTGATGATCCAGGTAAGCTCTGTTAACCTGTAGCTTGCAGGGAGTCCACTCTTTACTCTTTTTCACAGCAAGGTAGTCCACAGGGCTGTAGTTCCAGATGGTGCAGTCCTCAGAGGGCAGGCCTTAGAAATTGCACATCAAACTTCTCAGTATGGCACAACGTCTTGCTTTCTTAAGTTTCAAGCAGCAGATCTGAGAGACTCTGCCCCTCTCAGATACTTATTCCAAGTTCTCTGGGTCAAGCAAGAGGTCACTCCTGACCAATGGGGGCAGGGTAACTCCCCAAGGTTATGACCACATCCTGTAGAGTGTGGCATTATTTTGTCCCAGAGTGCACCAAATCCTCCAAATTCATAAAGGCTGATTTTCCAGCAGAGAGTTAAGAGCTGGCTAAACACACCCCTAGGATGGCTAATTTACATAGACTCTCCCCTTGCATCTGCTCATTCCTTCCTTAACCCTAGCTCTGGCTTGGGGTCAAAAGAGTAGAGTGGTAACTGACACTGAGGCCTTCCCCTTTCCTTTGAAGACCATGGTTTACGACTCCTTCCCCTGCTCTGGCATTCCTGTGTAGCAGCACACTGCCCTCCCAGCAGAGCTGGTTAACCGCAGGGGCTCTTTATCACCTCTTCAAAGCAGCCTGGCTAATCCACTTAACTCTGACCAATCAGGACAGACCACTGGAAGGCTGAATCTGGACCTACAAACAAGAAATTCCAATAACTTCTTGTCTGTACATTTTAGGAGAAATTCAACAATATCATATTGTTGGATTTATCACTACCATTCTGGGAAGTCTTTGAATGGAAGTTCTATCATTCTCCTGTCAGGAGTTATTACTTAATAACTTCTTGCCATGTTAACCTATGTGGCATGGGATTTGCAATGGGAAAAATGACTTGGGCCATTTTTCCAGCACCAGGACTTACAAAAACATATTTTATAAGTACTCCGCGTATATCTACAGGACCCCCACCCCATGGACCACCTAGGGGAGATTTTAGGGGTTCTGAATCTGTAGAAATATTGCAGATCCTCCCTCCACAGTGCTCCTAGCATCAAAGTCGAATTTGGGCAGCACTTTATCACAATGTGGGGAGTGAAATGTGAAATTTCACTTAACCCAGAGCATAGAAAACTCATTTTATAAGGGTTCACCTTATAAATACCTGACCCCCCACCCCTGGGACAACTAGGGGAGACCCGGGGGGTTACTAATATGCAAAAACATTGTAGGTTATCCATTTGTAAGTGCCCCAAACACCAAAGTCGAGTTTGGGCACAATTTACTTTTTAAAAGCAGTCATGGAACCCAGGGCTGCTTTTAAACTGACCTCAGGCTTCAGCAGTGCACACGTGCAACTGCAGAAAAGGCTGCTGGCCTCTAAACTGCCATGCCCTACTATATACAAGGGACTGATAGGTAGTTTCAATCCCCCTGCTCTATTATGTACTAGGGTCTTATAGGGTAGGTCATGCCAATCACAGGGGTACCCCAACCCATAGTGTACCCTAGTGTATGTAGGTGTTTTCACTGTATTCTAAATGTGTCTCTTTCAGCATAGCACTGGCCCTGGGCCTGGTTAGGCAGAGCCCAGGGTCAGTCAGAGTCAGTTACCACCAGTACCAGTCAGCAAAAAGTTGGGGGGTGCCCAGGGCACAGGATGACTTTGCAACAAAGACCCATACACTTACACCAGTATACACTTATGCTTATCAGTATGGCCGAGTGGTGTCTTGAAAATAACCTCTTCATTTATGAACAGCACACATATAAACAAATCCAGGGGACGGCCATGGGTACCTGCTTGGGCCCCAGCTATGCAAACTTGCATATGGGCTGGTGGGAGGAGCAGGTACTCATGGTAAATTATGCGCTAGATGGGCAGACAACGTTGTCCTGTGGACCAGGTTCATCGATGACCTGTTCATTCTGTGGAAGGGGTCACCTGAGTCAGCCAAAATGTTTGCACAGGGATTGAACAATAATGATTTGAACCTCTCGTTCACATATGTCATTAGTAAAGAAGAAGTACACTTTCTGGACCTCGTGGTGTACGCTGAGGGTAACAGTATTCACACAAGAACATATAGAAAACCGGCGTCGGGCAATGCTATCCTACATGCCAGCAGTTTCCACTCGACTAAATTGAAGAATAGTATTCCTTATGCAGAAAGTTTGCGCATGAAGCGCAACTGTAGCAGTGATGAGACACTGAGGGAGGTACAGAATGATTTGTTTAAATGACTGAAGATGCGTGGCTATAGTCAGGAAGTGTTAAACTCAGCACAAGCCAAAGTGAAAGCCAAAAAGAGAGAGGATTTGCTATTTGGTACATCCAAGACGAAGAAACAATCCACTGATACTGGTCTGGTTCGTCTGATCACAGGGTACTAAGCCTATCATGCTAGACTGCGTAACATCTTACACAGAAATTGGAAACTTATCAAAAGTGACCCTGTGATAGGACCAGACATCCCCGCGTTCCCCTTATATCATTCAGAAGGGCTAAGTCGATGCGTAGGGAATTGGTACAGAACTCCCCCCAGGCCAGGAGTGGATCTGATTGGCCGAGAGGAAGCAGAGGCTTCCAAAAATGTTCAAGGTGCAAGGGTTGCCGTCATGGTCGTAACACAAAGACCATACAGTCACCCTTAAGAGAGACACCCATTGAGATCCGAGGATCGTATAACTGCAAGAGGGATTTTGCAGTCTATGTACTTGAATGTACCTCTCAGAAACGCTATGTGGGAAGTACTATCCACATGGTCCATGTCAGGCTCCTGCAGCACCTCAGGGCTATAGCTAACCATGATAAAAGCTATCCAGTGACAAGGCACATTTATGAACACCACTAGGGTAATGCAAAAGATCTCGTGTATTTTGTCATTGATGCCATCCCCAAAAATCCCAGGGGGGCAACAGAGAGCTCCAGTTTAGGAGACATGAATGGCGGTACATACTGATGCTAAATAGTAAAATTCCATATGGATTAAATTCTGATGAAGAGCTAATATCACATCTCTATCTTGTCAAACCCGCTTATGCAGTCTGAGGTGCATGGTACATATTTTCTTTATTTTATGTAATTTGGTGTCATGTAACCGGCAATGTTACGCGGATCAGACAATTAATAAAATAGAAGTGTAACTACTAGTTATATCCACACTGACCTGCAGGTGGTGTACTGGTGAGGCTTCCGGCCAAGGTGTAAGCCCACTTGGGCAGAATTGATGCGTGTTCTAAAATTGGTACGTGAATTTTAGCAATGTAGAATGAGATGGACACACTAGGTGTAGAAATGAAATATCATTTTGTTTGGGATACAACATTGCAACTTCACGTTAGAACTGGTTATTGGTCAGTAGTGTGAACGAGATACTTACTTACCTGAGTGCTCACCATCAGTGCAGTCAACAGCACGGTTATATTGAAATTTTTTATGATCTGCCAGTTATGTATAACAATATTGCCGATTGAGATTTCTTTAATTCACATGTTTTCATTTATACGTTTTATTATACAAAATTATTGTTACTAATATGTGTCATTAACATGCTTGCTACATTTTGTTTAACTTGTCTGCTATGTCCATGTCAATGACATGGTTACCATGACGACCCAGTGTGTATATAATTACCTGTTTTAATGGCGCCGGGCTATATGAACAAGGTGGTTTGTCCACCGAAATATATATATATAAACTCTCTTTACCTTACTATTTGAGTGGAATTTGCCTCTCTTGTGGAATTTTATATATATATGTTTTATCTTTAAGAGATGGACTGACTGTAGTACATGCACTAAATTCGGTATTGACATTGATCTAATTATCTTTTGTTGTTTTCCTTCTTGTCTTTTCTTGTACATTGCAGCTTACACTTCTGTAGGTAAGTGCAAATATATATATATAGTTTTTCTAACTATAGGTTGAATTACAAGTGACTGAGCGTTATTTATTCCTTCCAAAATCACTTGTTTAGGAATCATGTCTGCAAATAGCAATTTGCTTGTAGCTTGTCGAATGGCTAGCTGATTTTTATATTCTCTTCCTTTTGCTTCCAAATAACCACTTGAATAGGTTGCTCTAGAGTTGACTTTGCTGTAGTAGACAGAAAGCTAATGTCTTTGTCTCTAAATGATTGCCCACAGAATATTGTCTGAATAGAGGGCTTCACTACAAAATGCTGATATAAATGCTTTAAGACTTACTGGATAGTTTTATTTCTTCAACGAACGCTGTCCAAAATGAATTTCACACTGGAACACTGCTCACGAAATTCTCTCTTCGATTCCATTTTGTCCAAGCTTCTGTACTGGCACCCTGCAGAGATGCCACTTGCTGACAAATGTTAATTTCTCACATGCGCTTTGCTTAAAAAGGTTTTTGGGCAGAAGCGCGGCAGCAACACTATTGTTTTTTAAGAGAATATCTCTTCACAGGACATGCGCAAAGCTGAACACAGGAGGGGCGTGGATTCGCCTGGCTGCAAGATGGTCGCACCTTGAGTTGGCTCTGGCAGCCCGGGTGAAAATATCCTTCAAAATCCGACAATCTACTGGGGCAAAAATCCACTACAGCAGAGGTTCTGCAAGTCTGAGCTATGCTGAGGCGGCGGAGCAAAGTAGAAACCCGTAACTTACTCCGGGTGGGCCTTGAAATTGCCCACCACCGGAGGGCAGAGTCAGCCCCGGTGGAGAGCCTACGGTGTGGTAGACCACCGCTATCGTACACCATGATGCTGCCGGGGCCCAGCTTATGTGTGCAGAGCCTTATGTCTGAAGAGCCTGTCAACAACACCAGAAGCGGCGGCTGCGCCGGGGGCACCGTCGGAACCCCGCAGTCTGGGCAGACTTGTCCGCGCTAAGGAAACCAGCAAGGAAGGTGGTGAGGTGGATGGAGCAGAGGCTGAGATGAAGGCCTCGGTGGTGTGGTGACAGCCACCCGCGGTGCCCACCGGGCAGTGGAGACGACATGTTGCGCGGCGCGATCATGGCCATCAGCACACTTGCGGCCAAAATCGGAGGACTGGTGCCCGACGTAGCAGCACAGTGGGGGAGGCCTTGTGAGGCCTACACACAAGAGGCGGACCCCAGGAAAAGACGCGGAGGCCCTTGCAAAGAGCGTGCTGGGGCCTAACACCACCCAGAAGGTAAGAGACAGCGACATTGGGGCATGGGGGGCCTGAAACAAACTAACCCCAACTCATAAGCGCAGCAGAACTGGCACATCACTGCACGAGATGTACTGGCTGGCCACCCCACCATACTGGGTCTGTGAATTGGACACTTCAACACTGTAGGAAGGGAAGCCCTGGGCCCCATCCGTGTGCCCCCAATTTGGCTAAGGTGCTGCAATTCAGAGCCTAACCTGTGACCAGGGCATGTTGACGGACGCCGGAGGGGGGAGAACCCATTGACATTAAAAAAAGACGCTTGGCAGGAGGCCTCCACTCCGCAAGTTGTTTATTCTGCCTCTGAGCGCTATCGGACAGGACGAGTAGATGGATGGATGCACATCACGTACTGCATTACCGAAGCACAGATATTGACGCATGATTACCCTCGGGGTGCATGGTTTCAAGGTTACAGACCGCTATTACAGATGCTCGGTCTTATGTATATAAGTCTGAAACTAACTACGCATAGGGTGATTGACTATGGCCTATTGACATTGATATTTATGGCGCAGTTGGAATTCTGACTCTTTAGCAGTGTTTACCCCGGACCTTGCAGCCATACAGACTGGATAGTGGACAGTGGCCTCTTTATTCTGGTAATCAGCCAGACGACTATTGTCCGTAGAAGACCCCTTAACTCAACACGGATCGAAACGTCGACATTTGGTTCACTTGGTTGTTTCAATTGTTAAATGTTTCACATGTTGTGATGTGATATACACATGTGATCTTGTTTTCCACATATGAGCACTGTGTCGCCTGCACTTATGATATTAACTGGAATATTATCTGCATATAAAATTGTTTTTCCGCAAAAAACTGCAGAAACCGTTGTCAGCAATTATTGGATAGAGCATTACACTTCTACGGAAGATGATCATAGTGTGTAGATACCACTTGATTTATTGAATGAATACATTAATTTAGAGCTTCCCCAAACGTATGGTAGAGGGTAGCTCATCATTTCCAAAAGAGTCCCACGGCGGCATTGTTTTTCATATAAATCTGAGCGCTATCGGGCGCCATAAGAGAATCTGTGCCCCCCTTATACATTAAGTATAAACGTGCGCTAATCACTTGGACACCATCAATAGCAATGGGGAAACCGGATGCCAAGCAGCCCATTCTTACATTTGCTGGGCGCCGCCATACTAGAAAGGGCGAACCCGCCCAAGATACAGATGGTCAACAGACAGCCGTACCAGACACACAGGATGAAGACGTACGCTCGCTACTAATCAACTTCAAGTCCAGCCTAAAAACAATAGACTCTAAGCTAGACCAATTGGCAGCGCATCTAAATCAGGTTAAACAACGCATAGATGCCCACGATGAACGCCTCAACCACGTGGAAGCAAGGATATTGGACATAGAGGACAGATGGACAGACAACAACCAGAAGCTGCTAAAAATGGACAAAGTGTTAGAGGTTATAAAAGCCAAAAACGAAGACTTAGAATCCCGCTCCCGCAGAAATAACATCCGCATTACGGGAATTCCCGAATCCACAGATATAGCTAAAATGGAAGATTACATTGAGAACCTGCTGCGTGAGCTATTCGAAACTAACCTGTCTACTGTTTTCATTGTGGAGAGGGCACATCATACCCTTCGGCCGCGGCTGCCCCCCGGAGCACCACCCCGTCCTATAATTGCTCGGATATTGAATTACCGAGACCGAAACACGATCCTCCGCCGAGCCTGAGAACGCGTAGAAGTGCATCATCAGGGGAACGTCCTCTCATTTTATATTGATTTCACCCAGGCTGTGCAGGCCGCAAGAAGGGACTTTATGCCTGTCAAGCGAGCACTCCAGCAACTGGGAGTAAGCTATGCCCTAGCAAAACTACGAATTTCACTTGATGGCGCCACAAAATTCTTCACTGACTGCTGCAGCGATGAAGTATGTGAAACAAATAAGCAAAACCAGGTGCGCCAAATCCAAATCACCCCGTCCATCTGAGGAAGGCCGCACCAGCAACAATGATTGATCATACAGACACTTGTGCAGCGATTGCACCCCTAGCTGGGAGAACTATGTACGGGGCAATGGCGCAGGCCCACCTGTGGCGCTGGCCCTGAAAACTGCCAGCCAACAGCGATCTAGAACACACCTGAATGACCGTCGGATACCGCCCAGCCACCCTGGGCCAACGGGACAGGGCAGTTTGCCGGCGAACACATGGTCCCGTGAGATAATTTCTGCACATGTTGTGTTGTAGTCTTGGGAGGGAGACCGGTTGTGGGAGGGAAAGTTACCTCAACCTGTTTGGGGGTTGGAGTGGGAGGGTAGGGGAAAGTCTACAAGTTTGCTTTCATGTTTTGACACGTTGGGGAGAGTGAGGGGGCGAAGACCACTCTAGGAGACGCACAGACCCTGAGATCCACCTGGAATTCGCACCACGCACAAACGTTCGACCTAGATAGGCTGCGGACACTGGAGATCCTAAGATATACTGGAAAACTTACACTATTAAACAAGCGTGCACCACCCCACGATGGTTAGCGTTAAGTGTCTGACCTGGAATGTCAGGGGCCTAAATGACCACCGCAAGTCCCGACTGGTATACACATATCTGATGCAACACCAGATTGACATTTGTTTTTTAAAAGAAACGTACCTAACCAATAGTATCCTTTCCAGACTACAGGCCAGATGGTGGGAAAAACCTACTCCGTTGTATACTCTAACTACAGTCAGGGCGTCTCGGTACTGATTAGAAGGGGCCTGCCGTGGCACACTACGCGGACGCATACCGACTAGGAGGGCAGACATGTAATTGTGTACGGAACACCGTATAGGCAACCAATGACGTTGGTTGCAGTGTACAGCCCAAACACTGATGACCCAGACTTCTTCACGAACCTTTGGAGACAGATGGCTAATTATGGTACGGGGATGATATTATAGGGTGGGGACTTCAATTTGACATTAGAGGAGACGCTGGACCGCTCTGGAGGGCTGAAGCAGAGCCAGCGCGCTGACGAAGCTCTTAACACACTGATCACAGATCACCTGTTGACTGATGCGTGGCAGCATGCCCACCCAAACACGAGGTAGGGAACGTGATTCTCTCCCTATCACAATACATGGTCCCGATTAGACTATTGGCTCATCACCAAAGATGCACTCGCTTGAACCACACTGTCCAAACACCTACCATGCACAGTTTCTGATCATGCACAGGTGCTGCTGACAATCCAGATCCCACAGATCAATCCACGCTCTTTCACGTGGCGACTCCCCTCGAATGCATTGCGGGATGCTGCTTTCAGAGAGGAAATCCGTATTGCAATCGAGGATTACTTTGCGTGCAATGCCGGGTCGGTGGATTCACCCTCCATGCTGTGGGAAGCCTTTAAAGTGGTCATACGCGGTGTCTGCATTGCAAAATAGTCTGGTGTTTTACGAGCGATGTGCGGTACACTGGCTGCACTGGAAGCTGAGACTAAGGAATTAGAACAGGAATACTGCAGGAAGGCCGACCCTTCGGTGCTGGCCAACATTAGAGAGAAAATCTCTGCTTATAGAGAAGAGGCTGAGAGGGAGACCCATTACTTAGGTAAAGAGGCTAGAGCACGTAGATATGGCGAGGGAGACCACCTGGGCAAGACTCTGGCTGGATTGTTATGCAAGCCTTACGCTGCCACCTATGTAACTGAATTAAAGGGCGATGACTCCCAAACGATATCCTCGCCATCAAAATTACCTGAAATAATGTCCTCTTTTTATGCTCAGTTATACACGGCTGGAATAGATAGAGAACCAGAATCGCTGCAGGAGTTCTTTGACTCCTATCAACTCCTACGCTAGACCAATCCCATAGAGACTACGTAGACGCGCCGATCATGCCAGAAGAGGTTGCCCAAGTAATAGCAAGTATACCGGAGGATAAAGCCCCTGGTCTTGATGGACTGACACCGGCCTTTTATAAAGAGTATGCCCCCATTCTCATCCCACATCTTATTGAAATGTACCATGAATCAATAACACTGGGGAAATTTCCCCCCTCTTTACGGGAAGCGGTAATTGTGACCATCATAAAGCCAGACAAGCCAGCTGACCTTTGTGAGTCAACTGCCCGCTGTCCTTAATAAACATTGACAATAAGATATATGCGAAAATCCTAGCAAACCACTTACTGCCTCTTCTGCCATTAATAGTAGGGCTTCATCCCTGGGCGCGCGACATCACATAATCTCCGCACCATCTTTGTGATCATGCATCACTTGCACCCCGACATCCCTGCAGTGACCGCCCACCTGGTCGCCACTAAAGTATTTGACACTCTGGAATGGCCCTTCCTTTTCCCTCTTCTGCGTCGGCTGGGACTGAGCCATAATTTCATCTTAACAATACAACTATTTTATACCCTTCCCACTGCATGAATTAGGCTAAACGGGTGCACCTCAGACACAATAAAAATCACTTGCATCTCTAGGCAAGGATGCCCCCCATCCTATTTGCCATAGCCATGGAGCCGTTAGTAGCCAGATTGCGGCAACATCATGCAGAACAAGGGATAGGCTTTACAACTCAAGGCCTCATCATCTCCATGTACGCAGATGATGTGGCGTTGCACGTCCGAGATCCGGAAACGAATTTGGGGCCGGTGATCAGAGAGGTCGTCTGATATGGAGGTTACTCTGGAATCAGGAAAATTGGGCTAAATTGATCCTATTCCCACTGACTGACTCCGTAACGCCCTAAGATGGGCGAGGGAGCCTATTAAATACCTGGGAATAAGGCTTAACAGAGACTCCCAGGAACTGTGGAGAGCGAATTACGGGCACACCATTGGACTGGTTCGAAACCCGCATTAAAATGTGGATCAAACTCCCTTTGTCAATGGTGGGCCGCATTGCCATAGCCACAATGGTTGTACCCCCTAAGTTCCTGTATCTTTTGTGAATATCCCCCTCCCACTCACTTCACAACTCTATAAACGTCTGTGGTACAGTCTGATTACATTCACCTGGGCAGGCCGCCAGCCTAGAGTGTCATACGAAAGGTTAACTCTGCCACCCGCACATGGAGGTCTGGGTGCTCCGGACATGAAGAGGTTCGCGTTGTGTGCCCAAGCACAGTTCCTGCACCACTGGCTGCACCCCACCCCGTTCCAGCCGCACGTAGCGATTGAGCGCGACCGGGCAAGACCGTGGCCGCTAACCACTGCACTGTTCCTAAAATATAAGCCCCCTAAAGCCAAAATTGACACAGTGGAGTGTATGCGCTGGGCGTGGGACGGGCTCCGGAAATGAGCAGGACTCTCAACGCTATATGCACCGACTGCCTCTCTCGTGGACAACCCTGAATTCCCGCCACTGCAGGACAGTGGAGCGGCAAGACGCGCAAGGGGACACGGTATTAAAAGATATGCTGACCTATATCCTGACAGGAAGTTTTTTCTGAACCAACACTGTCATGAGCAAGCCGTCATTCTACTATACTATTAATTCAGGGCTACCTTTCGCACAATGCATGACACTTTCCCTGCACCTCCTCCCATTTTTACTGCACTAGAATACGTTCATACAGCTACTACTCTGTGTAAACTTATCACTTGTCTTTACACACTCACACAGACAGCCTGGGTCACTGATACCTCGAAATCTCGTATGGCTAGGGAACGGGACTTGCACTTAGAAATATCAGAGGCACAATGCTACTATTGCTGTGCTCAAACTGAACAACTATCCCCAAAATATCGTTTTGAGACTGATACACTTCAATTACTTGAATAGGACATACTACACGCCTGCACAACTACATAGAACGGGACTAACTAACGACTCCACATGCGTCTAATGCCACAGCCCAGAAGCCATTTTCGCACACTTAGCATGGTCCTGTCCTAAAATAGCCCGGTATTGGGCTAAGGTGTGTGAGACGATGACCACCATTACTGGGGCCCCACTCATGCTTGATCCTATGACGTGCCTACTGGGCTACGTGAAAGATGTTCCGAAGAGCTGCAGACGCATCATGGCGATGCTGCTACTGCTAGCTAAGCGCAGAGTGACAATACACTGGGGGAGACGGTCAACACAGACCACACAAGCTTGGACTCCCGACATCTCCTATTGCCAGGAACAACTAACTACATACTGGGATGCCCCTCGCTACACGGCCCCAAAATATTTGGGAAGTTTTTATTTCTCACCTTAGACAGACAGACGCAGAAGGAACACATTCGCCTGACCCCGCTACAACCAGTATGCAACCACCCACATGACGTGCTCCTTCATAACTCGGGAGACCCCATTGTCGTTTACAGGAGCCTGTTACCACTTAGAGGGAACGGGATTGGTACCTTGAAGATGCAAGGATTTTAAAGTCTGTATCTCTGCATAGATGTGTCTGCAGCTTAATACATTGGACAGTATGTGTAATACAAAATTGTGACATGTCACTGCTATGGGTGAAGCTGGGAGGGGGTTATGTTAATTGAAAATTAATAAATAAATAAAAATAAAAAAAAAGCTGAACACAGCCTTTCAGAAAATCGCGGTTGAAGTGCGCATTGCGCATTGTGCGCAAGCGTGATGATGGCAAACCCTAGTCTTCAAGGGGAACCTCTAGACCAGCGGACTCAGTGAGATTTTTCCTGGGTCTGCCATCTTGGATGTACTGTGCTCCGGGCCTTCGTAGTACTTTCATTAAAACAACTAGCAACCCCAATGAAGGAGATCGATGGCCTCTCCCTTGTGGGTATTTGAACTGTCTTTCAAACTTTATCTTCTGTGTAAGTTGCAGCTTCTTATTTGTGGAGTCATTTTGTTCAGGGTTGACACATGCTAAGCTGTAAAAAGCTTTGCTCTTAGTGTTGCATTTTAAGAGACAAATTATGTACACTGCAGACACACTGCTGAGACATACAGCCTTTAACACCTCTGATATACTACTGGAAACAAAATCGTAAGAATCATTTTTGACAGCTATATGCATTCGACTCAAGCATCTGTGGAAGCATCTCTTTCTCTGCATGCGCCTACTGCAACACCAAGGACATATCATCAACAAGAGTTGTGCTTAAAAAAAATGTAACTCCAATTATCAATGCAAACTTTCATTTCCAGAAATCAAATGCTTTCCCTTGTTAAAACGTTGAGAAGATCCAAACATTTCTGACACTCTAGCCAGAATATTGGCACTGCAGCCTCTTAAGCCTTCAGTGTCAGATTATTTTCAGACTATAGAAGAAAAACTCTGCAGGATGAATATCAAAATAAAGAACAATGAAACGATTGACTCTCTAGAACAATCCCATCTCTAATATAAAACATGAAATACCAGATAGCTCCGATTTGTGAGTGCAAAAAAAGACCTTGAGAATAGAAAATGGAGAAATAACATCACACTGCATGGAGTGTCAGAAGACCTTAAAAAGAAAAATATGTGTAATTTTCTAACCACATTGCTTCACCTAGACTGAACATATGAAACTGCTTAGACTCAAAACTGTCAGGAATAATTATCTTTTATCTATTAGAATTCATACAAGCACACCTCATCTTGGAAACAAAGAGAAGGAAAAACATTCTTTTGAAAAGCTTATCTACCACTAAAGAATGGTAAAAATGAAAAAAAAAATTTGAACAAAGATTAGCCATGAAACTGATAATCATTTGGTGTGGCATCATCCATCCAGGAAGATGAAAGCTAACCAAAATTAATAAGTTCTCTGTTTTGCAGCCCAAATAGCAAACAGAATTAATTGAACTAATTTCTGATAACTACTTGAAAGAGATGAAACCAACTATTTTATATTAGTTGAAAGGTATCTCTACCATGTGCACCTTCCAGCAATGATGGGACATGCTGTAATCCAACTTAAGTTCACTCCCTAGCCGCAAAACGTTTGCATGATAAATTAAAAGTACCACATGCTTTAGAACACATGGCTCTGCAATGTCAGTGCTCTTGTAGCTGAGTGGTTTCTCTCACCTTTAGATGGATCAACTGCCTTGTCAATAGCCATGTTGTCTTGTCACTCCTTGTTTTATAGCCTTTATATTGACAATTGTCCCACTTTTACTTGAAAGATGAAGACACTGTGAAACCATCACAACTACAACACCAACCAAAGAAACAAAAACTACAGACTACAGTACAGTACAGCCCGTGCTCACAGAACGTATAGTCAATTGGCAAACATACAATGAGGAAGTAGCCATAGATACCTGACAATAGAAGAATACAGATTAAAGTATTCTGGAACATGATGTGAGTGAATCATACAAACAAAAGGCAGAAGATTCTGTAGTCTACAAAGAAAACAAAAAGTGATACAACTTTGTTTCAAGAAACATATTTAGATGATAAACAATCTCCCAAAATGAAAAGTAGAGGTGAGCAAGTAACCCCCAAGTGTCCTTAATGATACACAAGTCACTTAATGTAATAGTCTTTTCAACCAAAAAACCATGTTTCAGAACTAAATCACAAATTGAAAAACAAAAATACACAGTGATAACACAAAGGGGAAAAATACCTGTGAAGTGTATGAAAGCTTAAAAGGAAAGAATTAAAGACAGGGTGATCAAAAGCACCAATGAAAACCTCATTTGAAATACAGGAATATCATTACTTTGGTTACTAAATACTACAAGAAACTTTACATTAGTGATCCATGAGCCAATGATAATAACAGCACATTTTTTGAAACTATCCAACCAATCCTCAAAAATGGACCATAATAAATTAGGGACTCTATTAATTGAAGAATACATTTCTGGGGACTTAATGAGCATGAAAAAGGGTAAAGCTGTGCAACCAATAGACCCAAAGGCTAGAATGGTGTTTCCTCTTTGATTAGTGTCCGATGATCATTTGGAAATCTAACAAGTAATCTAATCTGTAAAGCATGCATTTTAATCAAGGGCTTTCTTTTATCGTAGGCAGATGGTTCACACAAACAGCTGTTCCTTTCATCGTTTCTTTGTGAACTCTGCATGAAAAAGAATAAAAAGAATAAAGGCAAAATAAAAGGAGCCAAAATACACAAACTAGAATTCGAATCATCCACTTAACAAACCCCTCTTTTCCTTGTTAGACCATCCTCTTCCATTTGTGAACCCTTAACCAAAATCAAAACTGTCATTCTCTGTACCCAAACTCCTTACCACAGAAATCCAGGTAACCTCCTATCAACAAGACTTAAGAAAAAACTGAAAAGTCATCTCATGTAATTTGTAAGAGAAAGCTTGAATCTGTCTCGTATCACATATAACAGAAACAGTAGTATCCTAAAACTATGTCCAGGTCAGGAACCACCTACCCATTTAATACTAATAGGTGAGCCAATCACAAAATATCAAACACCTCCCTTTTCTATGCACCTTGAGAGACAAAATTAAAGAATGAGTAAAGAGCTATTGTAATTATGAATTTAAAGCAAAATGATACTTTTTCAGAGAGCACATGATATTTCAAATTGCATCACTACTTCATATGCTTTTCTTTGTTAAATATTCCAAGGTGATCTTAATATCAATCTCCTATACCTCAACACAGCCACCTAAGAAGCATGCTCTTTAAACGTTTTTCTTCCAGCCTGTACGTTATGCACAATCTACACCAATAAGGACATTGGTATCTACATTTTTGATAGGGATTCCAAACGTTTTCAACATTAATGCCCAAAAAAGTTTTCACTGGTCATTTCCAAACATTTTCCTACAGTAAATATAGTTGTTAGCAGAAGTAGCTTCTATTCAAACCACATTTGAGACATTGAAACAAGCTTTTTTAACAGAACCTATACAAATCTCTTTTTTCTATTTATTCTTTTACTTTATTAGCATGTACCCAGTAAATAAAGAGAAAGCAACTAATTTCAAGTTGAGAATTGCCACTTTTTGAATTCTTGTGCTCCTATTCCAGCCCCTGAAAACAGTAATGTGCTTGGTCCCACACGTTTGATCATTATGGTCTCATACAGTCTCTCTCTTGGCTTCCAACTAAGGCAATAATTAAATTTCAAATGCAGATTTTAAACTTTTGTACTGCCTTGGCACAGCTCATTATTGTTAATATTATGTCCTTTTTCAGCCACTTAAATTAGTCTGCATGTCCTATATTATAATCTGCACCGTACATCTACTAAAACCATGTCACTATAATTATGCCTAGGCAGTCTATTACAGTGGATCCAAACACTGACTAGAAATCGCCTTTCACATCTCACCCTGCCCAGCACCTCTGTCTCTAGAAGGGTTATAACTATACAATATTTCAAAGTAGTTTCCATTAGTGCAGTCCTCCCACTGGATCACTGCTTTCACTTGAACAGTTGCCTATTTAGGGAACTCCTACTAGGACTCTTATCCCATCTGAGAAGCCTTTTATATTATACAGCTAGACCACCCTTTCCACAAGATTACCTCTATAGGACAAGCTTTCCTAGTACATCCTCCTACTAGACATACTTCCCAACCAGACAGCACCTACATTGACCACTCCTCCTACTAGTTAACTACTATCAGTAGATCATTCTCCACTTAACAGCTACTGCAAGTAGACATTTCCTTTTATCGCAGCACAGCCCTCTAAGAAAACAGTGTAACACTGCATGGTTTACTATTCTGATTAGTTAAGAGAACTGGACCTTAGTGAGCTCTTAGAAAGACCTCACATTTCTGCAGAATTTTCCCCAATTTTCCATTCTCTCGGATTGGTTCACAGCTCTTGATAAGTGTTTGATTTTGGCTCATTTCTTGGGCACTTTATATTGTACACTATCACAAGGATTCCCTCAATATCATCGTATGTTCTGTGTTTGTAATGTTATTCATAGACAACTCAAATGTTTAATTTTGATTATAGGGAGATTGTCAGTAATTAAGTTACACAATGTATTAATCTAACACCTTTCCTTCTCCATTTTGGGAATATTTATAACCATGATATTAATTTTAGGAGTTTGTTATATCTAGGGATTCCTCCACAACAGTTTAGCGTTGGTGCTGAAGAAATGTACCTTGCACCAAGCTTCAACTCCCACTTCATCACACTTACCATTTGATCAGAGCTTCCTCTGGGGTACATCTTTCACTTGATTACACTCTCTACCAAAGAGCACATTTTGCTGCTCTCCGCTTCTTAATTAAATTGTGGTCGTCCTGTGAAATTGAGTGTGAAACTCAGGTGTTGTACATCAAGAATGTTGAATTATCTTTCACTCAGATCAGATGACCAAGAGGATCCTGTTCGTATATAGACAAATGAGAGGAAAGACTTCTCTAGGCAACCTTTTTGCACTAGGCGCTTAAGTCTAGGCAACCCAAGATCCTTATAAATAAGTTATAAAATCACCCCCACCTTGGTGTTATGCGACACGGTGAAAACGTGGAAGTTAAGCATTGCTCTTTCTGTAAAGTAATATTGTTCAGTGTAGAAAATCATATAACAAAGTTAAAAAAGGGGAACAACTCCAGAAATTATGGTGGCATCTGGCCGCCCTTTGCAAATTCATTAACTGCAACTTGATAGACAGGACGGGTGCTAATTTTTTGGAGAGGTGCGAGCTAACTGAGATCAAGCTAGTTAACAAAATCACTCCCGGCGCCACCTGCTTCCTCTGCCAAGAAAGGAATACGAGCTGTGCCCATTTAAAAAGGTGGCAACCTAAATAATTTGGCAATACCTTAATTGTTAAACAGGCACCCACTTAGCACGCAATTATCGAAAGCAAATAAATAATATATCGTCATTACCAATTCAAAACGTGGGTGTTACCACAACAGTTACAAATTACACTGTAATTATACCTCTAGGTGTTGGCGTATTTTCACTCGACACCGCAGTATAGTGCGCGTACATAATGAAATACTGGCTTCCCGCTATGAATCCTAAGCAGCTCAATGTTTTTTGCTGTTCAGGTCGCTCGCGGATTGAATCAGGGTTTGTGCTCTAATCTAAATAAATATGGCAGACCAGTGTAGTAGATCTACAATAAGTGCTCTGGTGTACTTTTTACTAGTCTTTATACATATTTTGATAACCCTCCCCATGCACAGAAATGCTGTCAGGAGAACAGTTCTAGCGTAGCGAACCCATTTTAACAATGATTTTATGGTTGAACATACTTTTATATCCCTCTCCATACAATGAAATACCATTTATAGAACATGTTTGGGATACAGCCCCTATATTTGTCAGTCATCTGCACTGAATGGAGTCTTTTTACATTTTTTATCATTTCTGTTGGTTGGTCTTTCTTATAATATCCCAGTGGTGGATTCACTTCCTAGCTGCTAGCTTCAGTAGTTTCATAGCTTACACATTACATACATGAATGGTCTGGTGGATTGTGGTTTAGCATGACTTGTCTTTTTCTGCCTCTGGAGGGAACCCTTGAGTGATTTCAAATTATCCCGTTCTGCTCCAAGTTATCTATATTGTGACTGGAATTATATTTGTGGCAAGGCCAAGAAAATCAACTTATCTCTGTTCTTTTTTTACAGTAAAGGAATTGTTGTGGAAAGGTGAGAGGTTTAAGCAACTACTGGTTATGAGAAAAGAGAAGAATTAGGTTAATTTATTCTGTTCTTACAAGGAAAAAAAACAATGAACTAGGATAATTTTGAGTTTTCATCTTCCTTAAAGTTCAATGCATTACTGGAGCAGTTACATTTGGGCCTCAGGCTCATACAAAGCGAAGGAAGGATGGATCCTTAATCTATAAAGGAAATTATTGGTTTATCTGATCATCTATCTTCACTAAAGGACCAAGTCGGAGACCTTCTCTTGTGTTTTTCAATTCTTCTCTTAGTTCATCAGTTCATTCGTTTTTCTGTAGGTGGCCATGTCTTCTTTATTTCTGGGTCAGCCCTCTGAAGTGCTAAACAACATAATTCATATTCGGTTCTATTTATATTCCTACCTGTGAAAATATCCCTAAGAACTAATTGTTAAATAACTTATTTTGGATATGCTTATATTTGAGTGTGTCTGTGAGTGTTGGCAGGCTATCATTTCCTTAATTTCAAGTTGTGGTTTCATTAATGATTTATTCACTTGCATGATAGGGTCTGCATCCTGGGCTCTCATTAAGTGAATCAGGTCCTCCTGTTTAGGAAAATCGACTTTAGTCATATATGTGTTCTGAATTTTTTCAAATCATGCTAAATGTATATGATAGACACCACAGAGCTTTAATCTCATGTTTCCAGCCTGTGACAGGTTGTTGGGAATGTGAATAAAACTGTTAAATGAGGTTAACTCATTGGAAACTGACATATGGATGTCTCCAGCAACCTCGTTGAGAAATGGTCAATTAAAGCCTGTATCCTGCCCTGTAACAGAAAGCATGTAATTATGAAGATTTTCAAGTGAGGACTTTAAGATTATCTTATTGCAATCATTCATCCTGACAAAAAGAACTTATTTGGAAGCCAACGTCCGCTAACAAATTTCTGTAGTCCTAGCCTGCCACCTTGAATGTAAAACCAGCAAAGTTTCATTACTCTCAATCCCTCATGATTAAGATTTTATTCCAACTGTCATTTGTGTTGGATATTTGTAGACAGATTGGTTAACCTAGTGGATTGGAAGTTCAACATACAGAACTTTCATGCTCAGTTGTACCCTGGGAATCCTACCATGGTGGTAATTACCCTTCAGAGTTCCATAAAAGGCAAAATCATTAAATAAAAAGCTAAATTTGCCCAAATGTAAAAGTAATTCTGTAGGAGTAAATTTCAAATTTGTTTTTTACTTATAGTTGTGAATCAGTACTGTTTCAGTTTTGCACTTCTTTAACTCAGCCAATTATTTTAAACACTGCATACAGATCAAAAGACAAAACAAATCAAAGACGTAAATCATAACATAGTTACTGAAGCTGTCACTCTTATTTGCCCATAGAGTTTCAGCAATTGCCACAACATGATAGTGGAATACATTTAATGATTTCAGATGTTGAGATGGAACTCTCCCCTCAAGGAATACTGGAAGCTCTTGCATAGTGTTTTAAAAATAAAAAGCAACTTCAATAAGACATCATTAATTGGATGCAAAAAGTAGGAGAAGGCAAACAAAACTAAAAAGAGACACTGATTATTGTTACGAGACTGATAGGACTAAGGTTAAATTAATCATTTATCAGAGCAACTGAAAAAACTATCTTGTTTAATGCTGAAATACCATATTAGAGCTCCATCATAGAGCATTGAAAGTAAAAGTGGCACAGGAAGAAGTTCTTTAGTGGCTAGTGTTACAGTTGAAGATATGAAAGATATGAAACTCAAGTGAATCAGAGTGTTATGTCACAACACAAATAACAGTTATTCAATAAATTGATTTTGCTATTGCAGGTTCTTCTGTCTAAAGTGACATAACTCCTTTTGTTTGAAGAAATAACCACACAATTGTAACTAATAGTAAACAAAGTATCTGAATCTAATTTAAAGTTTTGATGTTTCATTTTAAAACCCACTCTGCATTAGGTAATCATTAACCTTTCCTTGAGGTGTATCAAGGTTGTGTCTGTGATTTTAAAAACTAACTTACCATAACATTTATATTTACAAAATCATAACAAGTAAAAAAGAAAACAAAATAGAAATGCTGGGCATCTGCCTTAAACTCTCAAACTTCATAACTGTTAAGAACAATTGAAGATATTGCAACTTAAAAAAAAAAACCTAATGTACTGAAGTCAGCAATGCAATACCTTGAAAATGTGTTACATTTAATTTCTGCACATTCCTTTGTCCATGCATCAAACAAGCTCTCAAAAAAGTTCACCAGCAGAATTGTTTGTATCAGAGAGAGAGGTTTGATGGTCCATTGCTCTTCAGGTACATTTTTGCTATACTAGTGTCTCCCTACATACATACATACATACATACATACATACATACATACATACATACATACAGTTAGGGATGTTTTGCAAATAAGAGAAAAGGCACAGGACTTAGCATGATAAACGTCCTTCCAATATCTGCAGACTGGGCAATTTCCTCCTGGTGGAGAAATGAGTCTTCCTAAGAATATGTATTTGAATCTTTTTTATAAGAAATAATTTTTAAATATATGAAATGTATAATACATGGAATATATGGAAAGCATAATTCAGAGTTCGATATTATCTTAGTAAGGCAGTAAGAAACCTAGTCCAAACCAGTAGTGATGTTATGTATTTAAGAATATGTTTAAACACTCTAGCAAGGGTCACTGCTTGGGGGAAGGGTTTAGGAAAAGGATTTTTTGGTAGATGAGAATAGCATGATATATAACAAGGAATAGTAAACAATAAAATGAATGATTATCTTGCTTAGAAATGCATAAGAGAGAAATGCAGAAGAGACTGTCTCTTTAAAGTAATTGCTTGTAATATTTATGCAGTGGTGTTTGTGCTAGCAATCATGGACCACGTAGCATGGTCGACAGTTTTTTCCTATGAACAGTTATGTATAGGTATACATATTTAGTTTTTTACGTTCAGCACACAGTGAATTCTTAGGAAAATTTAACACAGTTTTATATTTTTGGAGTAGTGCAATGTTTACATTTCACACATGCAAAATTTCCACCAGGTAGTTTTTTTCCATGTTGAAAATATTTTTTCACTGTGGAAAAATCGCAACCACTTGCACTGAACCTTGAAGTAAAGGTTCCATCTCCATCCCACTGTGGAAACACACTTTCTCCTGTGCTTGACCGGAACAACTCTGCAGATGTTCACAGGGTGGAAGACTAAAAGAAAGAGATATGCCCAAAACCTTTAAAATTGGTGGCTGGTCCACTCAAAAGCACTCACAATTCCAACTTTCCTCAGAATTTAACCTATTAACCAGACTGTATGTGTTGGCACCTGTTAAAATTAAAAAAACAATTCGTTCCCCAAAAGCAGTAAATTGTTCAGTAATGACAAGAAGTTAAAAGAACTAATCACAAACTGAAATTAATATGAAATGATAAGATGCACAGTGTTAAGTATGTAGAAGCAGATCCTCCTATGTTATCAAACTACTATTTGATTTCAAATCTCCCTTACAGGTAAGGAAAAAGGTTGTGGAACATCTTAAACAAAACATCATCCTCCACAACTTATAGCCGGAATTCTGACCAAAGAGAGAAACTGAAATGGTCCTTGCCTACTGAGAGGCAAGTCCTTACCTATCTGGATGGAGGCAAACAAACCACCCTCATATTTATTGATCTGCTATTGGTACCCATTAGTTGGGATGACACCACTCTCCTCAGAATGTTTACAGTGGATAGGTTAAAGAGTGCGCAAAGGTAACCAACACAGCAGTGAAATGGATGCAGCTTTTCATCTCAAATCAGAATCAACAGGTAGGTATGGGATTCATAGTATCAGTGATGTGCAAGTCACAAGCCTTGACTTTTTCACTAAACACCTGGAACACTTACACAGATGAATAAAAGAAAATTTATTTCCACTCTCAAGGCTTGAAAGCTAATCTCAGGGTAGGAATGAACAACCTACATTTTTGAAAACTACTAAAAACTGAGTTTTTCGCACAGGCCTTAATCTAAGTACTATCTCTACAATGTGATAGGGAGTCCACATATCCAGATGCGCTCTAATTGACCAAGACAGTTTCTTTTAACTACTGTTCTAGCTCTGCCATAGTGCTACCAGTGTTTCACAGTGTCTACAACACAACAGTGGCAGGGCTTTGTAAAAAAAAAAATACATTCCAGAATCCTGCAAGAGGAATACATAGCTGAGAAAACTAACCCATTCGAGGGAGTGGCCAGTGTTATATGGCCATTTGGGTCATTGTCGACATTGCTAAGTTAGCATGAGCTCTGCTGCCATGATGCTGCTTTTGCGCACGTTACTACATGCCTTTATTTTGCAAGACTCTGTTTATGCCTTTCACATGAGAACTGTCTGCCTTTCGCGTTCTCTGCTAAGTTCCTGGAGTTTAGTCTGAACACGATGTGCAAGGTCGATAAACAATGCCCCTTGTTATTCTGTTCTGGTCAGTCCTATGCACCTAGACAAAACATGCTAAACACAGCTGCACTGCTGGAAACTCGTGCTTTGATATTACGGGGATGCATGTTGTTCAAACACACACTTGGAGAGAGACCTTTCCATGGAGAAGAGCTATGCTGTTCCTATGATGTAAACCTTCCATCTAGGCTCTAAGGTATGGGGTCTGCTGACAAAGCCCAGAGATCTTCCTTTAGATAATAAAACTCAACCTTACCAAGGGGAGGGTGGTTAGGCCTTATAGTCCTTTTTCCACTGTCTGTATATGATGACATCCCCTTTTATATTCTATGGAATTGTACCAATGCTAATTGTTCTGAGTTTATGCATTTCGCTGCTGGTAGTGGCTCGTATACTGCATTATAGAGCACAATAGTTGAAATAAGCATTTTGAACTATTACAGTGACTCTGCCAATTCTTATTGTGGACATGTACGAGTGAGTGAGCGAAAGGGTATGTCTTGCTACCGTGATTCCTGAGAGAGTCGGGAGTGTTGTGTTCTGGGTTGTCTAATCATTTGTAGCTTTGTGATTATGTAGGAGAACGAATGAGACACTATAGCTAGTCGGTTTTGGGATTTTGGGTACTAAGGTGGTAGGAAGGGACAACCCCTATACACCGAGGTCCCATTTTCCTGCACATAGTTCTGTGTATGTGCAGAATCCCCGCAACACCAGAGGTCTGGCAGTTTGTTGTGGGGAATGTGTGATGAATTTACTGTACAGACAACTCACTAGTCACTGGTGCAGAGCACATGTAACTTCCCTCCAGTCACTTAAAATTAAAACATGTTCATGCTGTAGTTTGGAGTTAAGAATGTTCTGAACTGCCTACTCTGGGTTATCATTACCTATGTTATGTAGAGGTTCAAAGATCGTGATATCTTAAGCTTTAAAAAGCTTTAAAGTCACATTGTCAATTATCTGAAATGTTGCATTTTGAGTAAACTACAGTGCATTGTCTCCTGACATACTAAAGGTGACTTCTTTTTAACGTTCAGCATTCATTTCTCCGTTTCAAAACTGCTGTTTGCTGTCCTCAACCACTTTTGTGTAAATTGCAATCTCCCTGCATCGAAAAATCCTAGATAACAGATGAAAAGAGGGGAGGAACTATGGTTAAACCAAGGTAAGGTGACTGTAGGAACTAGGATGGTCTTATATGTAGCAAAGGTTGGTTTTGTTATTGTAGGCAGGTTTCTCAGCCAAGGCAGGCCCGTCCAAGAGGATGCATTGTCATGTGAATAATAATAGTGCAAGAATTTTTTAAGGGTCTCATTTACCTTTTCTATCTACCCATCCATTTAGGGGTTCTAATTTGGGAGCAGATTGATGATCATCTTTAAAGGTCAAAAATTAGTTCACAGAATTGCATATGAACTGAAATCCTATACCGAAATGTTAGCAGAGTGCTGATCATGAAGTCTTGGAATATATTGCATATACGTTTGTGCTAGTTATGAGGCTTTCAGAAATGTCTTTATTGATACAAACTGTGACAGTTTGGTTGACAAATTCATTACCACTAAAATTAATTTATTTCTTGATCTGATGGAGTCAGTAATGAATTTCAAACGATCTAGAGCGGTGGTACTCATAGTACGCCCCGCGGGCCGCCAGCGGCCCGGCAGGCCTTCCTTGGCGGCCCGCGGACCTTGCAGGTAATGTACCCATGGCCCCCCAGAGAGAGAGAGAGAAAGTGGAGAGAGAGAGAGAGAGAGAGAGTGGAGAGAGAGGAGAGAGAGAGTGGAGAGAGAGAGAGAGAGAGAGAGAGTGGCGAGAGAGAGAGAGAGAGTGGAGAGAGAGAAGAGAGAGACAGTGGAGAGAGAGACAGTGGAGAGAGAGACAGTGGAGAGAGAGACAGTGGGAGAGAGTGGAGGGAGAGAGAGTGGAGAGAGAGAGTGGAGAGAGAGTAGAGAGAGAGACTGACTGACTGAGAGACTGACAGAGAGAGACTGACTGACTGAAAGAGAGAGAGACTGACTGACAGAAAGAGAGAGACTGACAGAGAGAGACTGACTGACTGAGAGAGACTGACTGACTGACTGACCGAGAGAGACTGACTGACTGACGGAGAGAGACTGACTGACTGACAGAGAGAGACTGACTGACTGACAGAGAGAGATTGACTGGCTGACAGAGAGAGACTGACAGAGAGAAAGAGACTTAGAGACTGACAGAGAGAGAGAGAGACTGACTGACCGACTGAGAGAGAGAGAGACTGACCGACCGACTGAGGGTGAAGACTGACAGAGAGAGAGAGAAAGACTGACTGACTGAGAGACAGACTGACTGACTGTCAGAGAGACTGACTGACTGACAGAGAGAGACTGACTGACAGAGAGAGAGACTGAGAGAGAGACTGACTGAGAGAGAGACTGACTGACCGACTGAGAGGGTGAAGACTGACAGAGGGAGAGAGACTGACTGACTGAGCGAGAGACTGACTGAGAGAGAGAGACAGAGAGAGAGAGACTGACAGAGAGAGAGACTAACTGACTGACAGAGAGAGAGACTGACTGACTGACAGAGAGAGACTGACAGAGAGAGACTGACTGAGAGAGAGAGAGACTGACAAAGAGAGACTGACTGACCGACAGAGAGAGAGAGACTGACTGACCAACTGAGAGGGTGAAGACTGACAGAGAGAGAGAGAGAGACTGACTGACTGAGAGACTGACTGACTGAGAGAGAGACTGACTGACTGACAGAGAGACTGACTGAATGATAGAGAGAGAGACTGACTGAGGGAGAGAGAGACTGACTGACTGACTAAGAGAGACTTACTGACTGAGAGAGACTGACTGACAGAGACTGACTGAATGACAGAGAGAGGGAGAGAGACTGACTGACTGAGGGAGAGATAGAGAAAGACTGACTGACTGAGAGAGACTGACTGACTGAGAGAGAGAGACTGACTGAGAGAGACAGAGAGAGAGAGACTGACAGAGACTGACTGACTGACTGACAGAGAGAGACTGACTGACTGCGACTGACAGAGAGAGACTGACAGAGAGAGACTGACAGAGAGAGAGACTGACTGACTGAGTGACTGACAGAGAGAGAGACTGACAAAGAGAGTGACTGACTAAGAGAGACTGACTGAGAGAGAGAGACTGACAGAGAGAGACTGACTGACAGAGAAAGACTGACTGACAGAGATACTGACTGACTGAGAGAGACTGACTGACTGAGACTGACAGGGAGAGACTGACTGACTGAGAGAGAGAGACTAACTAAGAGAGAGACTGACTGACAGAAAGAGAGAGACTGACTGACTGAGAGAGACTGACTGACTGAGAGAGACTGACTGAGAGAGACTGAGCCTGACAGAGAGACTGACTGACTGACAGAGAGAGAGAGACTGACAGAGAGAGAGAGAGACTGACAGAGAGAGAGAGAGACTGACTAAGAGAGAGAGAGAGACTGACTAACTGAGAGAGACTGACTGACAGAGAGACTGACTGACAGAGAGAGAGAGAGACTGACTGACAGAGAGCGAGAGACTGACTGACAGAGAGAGAGAGAGACTGTGATGGAACTGGGGTCAAAGTGTGTATGAAGCTATGCAATGCCTCTTAAGATTGCTATTGTCTGCTAATAAAAATGTATTATCAAAATGTGCATCTTTGTAGTTACATCTGCTTTTGAAATACAGCATTGTTGCATTGTGTAATGTTTTGAAACGTGTTTGATTTTTTTTACTCTAGCCCCGCCTCCCCCCACTGACCCCACCCCTACCGGTGCGGCCCTCGGCCACAAACCACACTGTAATTTTGGCCCCCGACAGAAAGTTTGTGAGTACCCATGATCTAGAGGATTTAAACAACTGTGTACTCTAGACTGGCTTAGTTTAGCTCTGGAACAAATCTCAAACTATTTTTTAGGATGTCTACCCATCATTACCATCTTGCACCATCCAAAAATATTTTGTCACAGCAGGAGTCTTATTTTGGCTAGGATTACTTTCAAGAACTGGATTGTGACATCCAATGAGAATTTTTGACTACAGTACGTTAGTGGGTAAGTAAATGGCAGAGTTGTTATAAAGAATGTCTGCCGTAATAGTTCTGCTGTTAGGTACTTGAACTCAGATTTCCAATTCAGTTTTAGACAAAGCTTTCAAAATATTTTCAAAAGGTCTACTATATCAAATGCAAACAAGTCTAAATAATATCAAATATTTCCTTGGTGTTTTTCTAAATTCCCAGATAGTGTCCAAACTTCCTAATTCATTGCACCTAGTGGTCAAATAAATATAAAAGTAAAGTCTTCAAATGAAGTTCCCAAAAGAGTTTAAACGCTGTGAGCCTTCAGGCAGATCTTAAAATATAAAGTTCCTATTATCAGTAATTTATGTACATGAATTTGCTGAACTTTCAACAAATAATGCTGGTACCGCATTAACGCTATTGAGGTTCTCAGTCCTCTAGAAGATAATACTAAATATTGCATTTGTTCTGTATTTTCGCTGTAATGAGAGAGCATATAAGGAAGTATTGGATGCATCAACATTTACAATAAAAAGATGATCTTCTCTGGTATCTGACAAAATTGGCACTTTGTTGAGTATCTTTTTCCAATGTGTGAAGGTTGAACATGCTGCAACAAGCTAAACAAAGTACACTACTTTCCATAAAACAGTTGAGTAACTGAATAAACAAAGGTAATGATGTATACAATTTCAATAGAAATTGTCACAACCTCAAAACACTTTAACCATACGTCAAGTGTAGTCTAGATCGATAGTACACTTATGCACTTAACACCTACTGTCCTTAACTCAGATAAATGTCAGTGCTACTTCCTTGGGTCTTCCCTGGCTATACTACCTAATTTTATAGCTCTGACATAGATAATCATCATAGCCATTGTTCAGTTATTTCATTAAGAATATATTACATGTATGTAACATCTTGTGGTTTTATCCTACTGTCACATTTACCTCATTTTGTTTCTAGACTTTACTTCTAGATGTAGGTTTATAAAATAGGGCATTCTGCTTATTATTAGGGGCAACTAATAATGGGGAGGGGATGTAGCCTTACGGCTAGTGCGGGTGACCTCGAAGCTGGGGAGCTGGGTTCGAGTCTCGGCAACGAAGGCTCACCATCCTGTGATTCTGGGCA
Source organism: Calotriton arnoldi (assembly GCA_963921515.1). NCBI lineage: Eukaryota > Metazoa > Chordata > Amphibia > Caudata > Salamandridae > Calotriton > Calotriton arnoldi. The sequence continues at coordinate 330,502 of CAWUFW010004829.1, read as the reverse complement.
AATCACTTAATCTCCACATGCCTAAAAAAAAATGCATGTGTCCTTGTGTAACGAAACTGGTGTTCAAGTAAACCACTCTAGTACCTGGTATCTTCGGGTCTAGTTCGCGCTGTATAAACTCCAAAAAAAAAAAAAAACTACATTTTGTTTGTTGCATCCAAACAAATAATAATGTTTAATGTCCCTTATAGTTAACTGACTATTTTGTATATAATTAATAATTTATTTCACATTGATGGTACATGTATAGTATTGCATTTTTTAGATATGTATTGTAGATTATGATCTTGAATAGGTATTGTGCCAGGTATAAGGAACTACATTACCCAGGATACTTTGGGCCGATATTCACATTCCTTAATCTTGGTTTTAATTAATGACACCTGTAATTAATTAGGTCATATTCTATGTTAAATGGGCCAATGAAACTGTGTCTAATTTACCTTTCAAAAGCCCCTGTAGGTGGGTGAAACATCAGTCTGTGAGTGCCATTATTCACTCATAGATTTTGTACCTGAGCACTTGCACTTTTCTTTAGGAATGTACTTTGAATAATAAAAGATTTTTCCACAATCAGTGGGGAGCTACTGGCTCAATTTTTGAATGAATGATAAAGGCATTGTATGATTTTTCACTTTATTATTAGCACTTTGCACTTTTTCTTTAGATGTGTCTCAAAACACTTTATAACCATGATATTATTTCTGGTGGGCACCACATACACCAGTACACCATCTTAGAAAATAAATATATAATGGAGATAAATAATCAAAAGATGCTATCCCGAACTCTCTGAAAACCTCATGGTGAAATATTGAAATGCAATTAAAAGCATCACACAAGTCTAAATGTTGTCATCAATCGCCTCAGATGAGATTTTAGGCAGTACCCTTTAGATCCAGTTTCATGATTATATTAGCTGTTTAATCACATTTCTGCACTCTCCGGGGTCCTTCGGAGCCCATCCTGTAGTTTGTTGCAACGAGATCCGACTGAAAGCAGAGAATGCCACATGCACCATTACTGAGTCAACTAATAAGGGGCTATTATCAACCAGTTTCAAAACGTTGTTCATGCCTTTCTCATCCTGCCTGTGCCTGCACTTGGGCAGCAACAGTGAATTCAGTGAGACAATGGCACCAATTTACACTGCTCCGATGGAATGTAGGCTGTAAATAATCTTGGAGCCAATGTTGGTAAAAATAAGAATGCTGTTATGCGATTTTGAGAGCAGTTATATAGTAAGTACGCCTAGGGGCAGGGGGCATCGGATGTATGACGATACCACGCATGCATTACATCGCATGCCATTAGATCGCGGTTTTAACAACGCAAGTCGTTACAACGACTTGCGTTGAGGGCGTTGGACTTAGGAGTAGTTTAATTTACTATTCCAACTCCAGCCTACGTACAGTAGGGAAGGTGTTGGATAGTAATTTAAACTACTCCTTGTCCTATAGCGCCCTCCAGTGCAAGTCGTTGTAACGACTTTCGTTGTAAAAACCGCAATCTAATAGCATGCGATGTAATGCATGCGTTCTAAAGGTTGTTTCCCGGGGCATCTCTATACATTTGAGTCCCTGGAACATTTGGGTAGTTGTTAGTTTTTTGGTGATGCTTCTTGCACCCTAAATCTTGCACCCTGTCATTATCAAGAATGATGCAAAAGAAACCTTAAGGCCTAAGCACTTATTCCTTGAATTTCATTATGTATCTGGAATTTTAATAGCCAACATCATATGTCTGGTCTCTGATCACTTGGACAAGTAATCATTGAGCATACCCAAACTGCAACAGAAGATTCATATGGATAGTGAAAGGTCCAGGTATATCCAGGTCAGCCTTCGACCAGGAGATCCCACGTCAACCTTCGTAAATCAAGGGTGGTATCCTCATAACTCATAGTTTGTCTTTATGTACTCTACAGCCTCTCTGCTGGTTTAGGCCACCAGTATTTTGCTCTGATCCTTTTGCTTTTTGTCTTTCTTGGTTAACCTCGGTACACTAGATTTTCCAACCTTTCCCACATGGTATAAATTGGTATAAATCTGCATTCCCCTTATTAACACATTCCTCTCCAAATACAGTAAATTTATCACTATCCAGCAGGACTTCACTTAAAAAAAAAAAACTTCGGCTCTTATAGTGTTTACCCAAGCATTCACAAACTTTCTTCAATATTCTGGTCTTTTTCTTTCACATCCCAAGTCCAACTTTTCTCAAGGAGGCCATCCATGAGCCTTAAACCCCTCCATCTCGAGCACAAACAGCATTTGTCACCTTGTCAATGGCTTCTAAGGTTGGCATAAGAAGGCAGTCCTTATTTTGCTTTCCAACTAAGTCCAACCATTAAATAAATTAATCCATTAGTTGCTCCCTAGGGCAACAACCGCCTTACCTGTGATGTGAAATGATCAACTGTTAATGAATCCAGTGATGCAGTCCTTCACTAAGACTGTACCTGAAACAGAGGAGTAACTTGACTAAGTAGTATACCAGCAAAAACCTAACCAGCACATACAGATAACCAACCTATACGCGAGCACTATACACAAGGCTACAAGTACACACATTCACACTGACATACGTGCACACACACGGACACTCTCACACACAACCCTCCCCATATAAAGATTATTTCAGAGCCTGGCTAAATCACGCGTGCCTCTACGCCACTGCCCTAACCATGAATGCATCTGAACAACACATTCCTTTACCACGCATGCCTTTACCATGCAATTTCGTCATAAAGGCATGACTGGTAATGGGATATGTGTGGTAGAGTTCACACCCGAGCCCTCCGCCTGAACCCTAAAAACTACCCCGACCCCCGAGCCCTAAAAACTACCCCAACCCCAAGCCCTAAAAACTAACCTGACCCCCCCCACGAGCCCTAAAAAGTACCCCCAACGCCCCATGAACCCTTAAAAGTATCCCAATACCCCCAGCCCTAAAAACTACCTTGCCCACCCTGAGCCCTAAAAAACCCTGACCCCCCTGGGCCCTACAAACTTCCTGGTGCCCCCCCCCCCGGGCCATGAACACTACCCTGACACCCCCTGAGTCCTTATAAATGACCCCGAGACCTAAAAACAAACCCAACCTCCCTGAGCCCTAAAAGCTACCCCAGCCTCCCCCTGAGCCCTAAAAATGACCCGACCCCCCCTGAGCCCTAAAAACTTCCCCAACCCCCCAAACCCTGAAAGCAACCCGACCCCCAGACCTAAAAACTACCTCCAACTCTTAAAAACGACCCCCCCCACCCCCTCCTAAAACCCAGCTCGAGACCCACTTACCTCACTGCGTCCTCTCTCGATCCTTCCTGTTCCTGGGCCTGCCCATTCCAGCATCTAGATCGTGCATATGCCTTAACCAAGCATATGCGTGGTTAAGGGATATACATGGTTAAGGCATGCGTGATTGCGCTGGTTGGGAAACGGCATGCGTGGCTTAGCCTGCATTGTAAATGCCGTTCCCCACAGAATGCATCGGGGATTAGCACAATGGCTGCTCTTTACCTTATTGCACGGAGGATGCGAATACTGGCTGTTCAGTGAAGGAGGAGGCAGAGACGAGCGGATATTTAGAGTCAGGCAGACCCTCTTTCAATAAACTGAGAAAGAAATATATGAGAAATACAGACTAAGCAGCAGTGTCATATTGGAGATTATTTCACTCTTAAACCCACATCTTGAAAGCAGGGACCTGCGCAGTAATGCAATCCCTACTCATGTACAGGTGGTGTGCTCATTACACCTATTAGCCTCTGGCAGTTATCAGGGTGTGATTGTAGTCGCAGGAGGGATGTCACAAAGTGCGCTTTCATGGTTCTTCTGTGCATTCCTAGATGCCATGCTGATGTACATTTACCAACACATATACTTACCGAGGAATGTCCAGGAAATGCATAGTACCAAATTAGAATTTTACAGATTTGCAAATTTTCCATGTCATAGGGTATATAGACGGCCACATGTGCCCATATGTCCTCCATCCCATCTCGAATATATTAGCAGAAACCGGAAAAGTACACATTCCCTAAACATTCAGGTGGTATGCAATGCCTACAGCAACATAACTGATATTGTATCGTAATATCCAGGAAGCACCCATGACTCCTACATGTTTAGACATAGCAGAGTAAACAGACGTCTGGAAAGAGGGGAATTTGCTGATGGATATCTAGCAGGTACAGAAAGTTACTAAGAGATATATGTGTGTGGTCAACTATTCATTATGTCATGTAGCCTTACAATTATGTCTGTGGTGCAGGTGACAGTGCGTACGCCCTACGACCATGGATCCTCACACCATACCTTTCTCCCACCTCCTAGAATGAGCGCCAAAATAACATTGCACTTCATAGCACCCAGAGTTTCATTGGTCGGGCACTTGGCCACCTGAAATCACGTTTCAGGTGCTTGCACAACAGTGTGGGTGCGTTACAATATGCACCCAAAATAGCTTGCAAGTTGAGAGCAACGTGTGGCATCCTAAACAATATTACCACCAGGAGAGGCATACGCATTGATGTGTCTGAGTCAGATTCAGATGATGAAGATCCTGAGTCACCAGTACAGCAGCCGAGGGATGGGAGCAGAGAAGTGGGTGGGAGAAGGCGCAGGGACCACATTGGGAGGTACATCGACGATATAATGCATTGTGTATGTGAAAAGACCACAAGACGCTATTGATGAATGTAGATCGCAATACCTTTATTGACAGGTACGTAGTATGTAGTCAAACTAAACACACATTAGTAAAGAAAAATACAGCTCTACTGGTTAATTCACCAGAAAGGAGTGAACTCAGGCGTGACCTACAAACTGCATAGACAGCTCAATGTTTCTTGCCCATACGGCCAGATGGGCTACCTCCTTGTGATGCAGCATGTGCTTGGCTGCTGCTGCATCTCAGAGGCCTGACATTTGAGGTGGAGACGCTGCTGATGCTGGATCTGTCTTTGCTATCAGCCCTTTCTGTGCCTGTGACACCAGCAATGCAGTCAGTCTGCATGCCTCGACAGCAAATGTTATCTGTTGCAGACCCCGTGTGACATCACCACTAAAGTGGCCAATCTCAACCTGCACATTGACAGTCCTCCGGCACAGGGTTGCTGTAGCTTGTGCCAGTCGGTTTATTGAGCTGCTTAGGGTGTCCATCCTGGCTGCACTGTGTCTATCCCTGCGTGTCTGATATGAGTCAGAGTTGGAGAGTTGTAGACACAGCTTCTCGAGGGCAGCTGTCATGCTGTCCATTTTGTGGTCCAATTGGCTTTGGTTCGCTTTTATTTGTCAGACAACATTTTCAAAACCCACTGCCATTTTGTCATGCATGCTCTGCAACTTTCTGTTCATTATCTTCATCTGTTTATGTTGCAGGCGTTGAATTCGCAACATGGACTGTTCCAGCCCTCCACACACCTGTGTGTTCTTTGATGCCTGTGGGATCGGTGGAAGTGTATGCGGCCCATGTGCCCTGCGTCGCTGTCTGCCATATCCCAATATACGCGGCTGGCATGGTCTAACTATGGCAGTCATAGTCTGACTCGTTTGTGGATGGCCCTCATCCTCCTCTGGTGATGCAGGTTGGGGTGAAAAGACAGCACTGGCGGGGATGGTATGTGATGTGGAGTGTCCACTTTATGATTGCTTGGTGTCTTTCTCCTCATCCATGTGAGTTGACTCACCTGACTCGGACTTTGCCACCTCTATGTGCTGGCCGGATACACCTGTGTTGCAGAAAATACTCAAGTTAACTTCTGTTTTATCCGTTTGTGTGCCAACTACTCATACGTTTGTGTTTTAGTTACAATAAACTTTGTTTGACTTCACTGTGTGTCTTGTACTACATGCCCCATCATGCATTTGTATGGCTTCAGTAAGTGTTACCTTAGCTTGTCTCTGTATATGACCCATTTGCATTAACAGTACAATGAACATGCAGCACTTACTTGGGGTGGGTCCAGGAGTTGAGGTGTCCAATCGTCGAATCCAGCAACTGCCTCGGGCTCAATGGTGCCTTCCACCATTGTTTCTATGGCTGTAGGTGGGGGTACTGTGGAGGGTCCACCCCCTGTCGCACAGCTCTCAGCAAAGCTTCTGGCAACCTTCTCCTTGGTCCTCGACCTGAGGTTGTACCACCTTTTGGGTATTTCCTCCACAGAGCGCTGAGTGACCCCAACAACATTGATTTTTGACTGCATGTCAATACAGATTTTCTTTTTTTGGGCTCAGGGGGGTCATTGAGGCCTTACCGAACAACAAGTCATGGTGGGTGCAGCATTCATCTGTGAGAATTTCGATCTCCTTCTCACTGAATTTATATTTTCTCTTCCTTCCCCTGTCTCCTTCGCTCCTTCCTGGCTTGCCATGTTGTTTGGTGTAGGGTTGTTTCCAGAGGCTCACAATTTTCAGCACTCAGAGCAGTCTGCCACCCCCTCTCTCTGTCTCTCTCCTTCTCTGGCAGTCACTGATGAGCACTTCCTGGCTTAGGTGTTTGGGCTTTGGGTCTGGCTCTTGTTCTAGGAAGTGTTTTTCCCTATTTTGAAATTGTATTGTATAATCGCAATTTCGCCGCACGAGACCGACGTACATCCATAATTACGATTACCTATTTGCAATTCCCAATTTGCTAATTTTCGCAAATAGAGAATCACAATTTCTGGGCTTTGTACATGTGGCCCTCAGTTAGCTGTATAACTCTGTGGTTATAAGTGACCTACACATTTTTACAGAGCGCTCTCTATGTATAAAGACAATGAAGGAAAATCTTTGAATTCAACTGATTTTGCAATTTGTGTTTGTTCTCTTGTCATTTATCATTGGTAGTTTTTGTTGTTCACTTGCCTCGGTTTCCTCATCAGGTCATGGCTAGACAGAGCATGCGCTGTCTCGAAGAGACGTGTTGTGTTCTGTCTGTGGACGTACAGGCTGCCCATCTCCTACCATTGGTAAACTTCAGCGTCGCTCTCATTTTCTTTGATGCCATTCATCATGGCATGCGGGCGTCATGCCCTCTTCTTGTGTTTGTTCCTCCATAGCGCATGGACCAAGTACATGTCTCCTTACACTGCTCCTGGTTTGTGGAGCTATTTTTTTCTTTGTTTCCAAGCTCTCCATAGGAGTACTTTTGTTCTCAGGCCGTCTCCCTTGTACACATACAACTAAACATTACACAATGACAAATTCATTTTTGTCGCTGATCCTGCTTCAATTAAGGTTTTTTTTCCACGTCATTGCATGCCCATATCCCCATCCCCTCCTGCTTCTCTGCTTGACCCGTCCCCCCACTACCTCCCTCATTGCTGCTGCTTTTGTTTTTCACGACCCGATGGTATTGAAGTGCTTGTTCAGTTCTTTATCTTGCCATAGTGCTAACACCAGCCGATAGTATTGGAGAGATTTCCTTGCTCACCAGTTACATTACACAATGACACATTCATTGTCGTAGGTAGGGGAAAGCGTAAGTGATTTGCCCAGAATCACAGATTGTTCAGCCGACTCCGAGATTCAAACCTGGTTCCCCTGTCGGCAGCTCTGGCATTGCGCCACATCCTTGCTTCACTTCAAAGCTCCTCAACGGTTTCTCGCTATCACTTCCACATTTGTTCAGCAAGGCCCGTCAACACCGAACAAGCATTGACAAAGCCAATAGATCTCAGCAATGCCCGAACTATTGGCCTTGTCAATGTGAATGTCTTTTGGCCATGTTGTCTAGCAGTGCATCTCCTGTTCAGCATGGCTGAAAGTCACTGAAAAAAGCGCTATGATGCGGCCAGCACAGGCCAAATCATAGTACTTTTTTGTGTTAAGAGGGGCAGGACAATAAACTCAACATGAGGGGCGAAGAGACTTGGCGTCGGCTCAACAGCCTGTGATTCTGGGCGTTCAGTAACTTTCAGCCATGCGGAACAGCAGATGTGCTGCTAAACAACATGGCTAAAAGACATTCATATTGACAAAGCCCATAGCTCGGGCATTGCCGAGACCTACTGGCTTTGCCAGTGCTTGTTATTTGTTTTTTTCTTTGCATTGTATACCTTACCTTGCTTATGGGCTTTGCTCTTATTAATGTGCATAATATTAATATACAACATATCACTGCACAATGTCTGCACGTAGTCAAATTCCAGATTTCCACCTTGTGATATGATCTGAACTGGTGTTCTTTGTATAAAAGCCTCCTGAATCCTCCTGCTGTAATAAATAATATTTTCTCTGTAAGATACTTGACTTTGCCTTGGATCAAACACCTTCAGTAAAATAAAGTTGCTACGAGCTATTATGCAAGATAAGAAATATATGGTTGAGGCAAATAAAAAAAAACACACACACAGCACTTTACACAGAAGATACAGAAATCATAAAATTTAAACGATCATTAAAATACAACACATGAGGAGTGCCACATTTATGAGCAATTTTCATTCCAGAATCCAGGCACAAAGCTGCAGGTAGAATATGCAAATATTTACAGAAGGACACCCAACGTTTTGCTTCAGAAACGCCTTTCAAAGCAGTGTCATGTTGTAAGGCACCGCTGCTTTTGATGTACCGTTTCAGTAAGCTGAGAAGGATTTCACTATGTTAACTATGTCGGGTCGAGAATGCAAAAGAAACCCAGTTTATATTGGTAGTACATAGTCTACAGAAAAAAGATGTGTCCTCTTGCTTGCAGTTGTCTACAATATCAGAGTCGGAAGCATTGTTGTATGATGAATGCTCCATAGCACCTTTTCAGAGGGTTGCTATTTATCCCCTTTGCCCTCGAGATTCCCGTATATATTTTCCTTTTAGTACAGTTTAAAGCCCTACACACTACATATCTAGTGCTTTTAGGAATATCATTGGTGTACTCTATCAATGGATACAAGCCCAATTAGTCTCCTTCCTTAGTATTATCCTAACTTAAGTCTAACTTAAGTTTAACTTAAGTTTAACTTAAGTTAGGATTTTGTCTTAAGACCAAAACTTAAGACAAACTTAAGACAAAATCCTAATTTAAGTTTAACTTAAGTTTAACTTAAGTTAGGATTTTGATCTTAAGACCAAAACTTAAGACAAACTTAAGACAAAATCCTAACTTTACTACTCCTAAATGCCTTTAGTGAATAGCGAAAGTCGTAAAGTTAGGATTTTGTCTCAGATTACTTTTGTGAATCGGGCACAAGGTTTTCATTTATACGCATATACATTTCATTGTCAAGGCACACATAAAATTGCCACCACCAGTGTCTTGGGGCCAGATGGGCAACGCTTTGTGCTTATATAAAGAATTTTAGGACACTAAGTTCATTAATATTCATATTAGACAAAAATCACAGCGTCAGGGTTTGTCACGTATAAATCCCACATGCAAAGGAAATTTCCTGCAGGGGCCCATAGCCCCTTACCTGGTAACTTAAACTGAATCTAGACAGTAGCGAAGCCAAGCAATTAGTTAGAAGACGTATCAAAGATCCACCTATTTCTAAAGGGTTAATATCAATCAACCATTATCCCCCAATCCACATCAATCGTGTAATTATGTACCAAATATATGTGGGCTTACCCTAGTGTATGGGAGGAGCGCTCAGCCAACCAAGTAGTAATAGTTATATGAGGGGGTCCTTCAAAACCCAATTGTTAGTCCATTGTAGGTATATATATATATGTAAATATACAAGACCTAAGTGCACATCTAAGAAGAGGACATAAGGGTTAGTGTGGTTCACCTATTGATAATAGTGCCGAAAGAGAAAAGTAACAGTACTAACTATGAATTCAGTTGTGTCCACCATAACCAGTCCGAGTGTGTCCAAGAAGTGAAAACCCATATAGACCCATATTTTTGTACATACAGGTCAAGGTAGTGTGGTAAGTAGTAGCAAATATCCAATGTGCCATGTAACTACTGAATATACAATGTGCCATATAAGTAGTGCCCTGGTATTTTAGTTCAAATGAACTTACTCCCGCAATTTAGAGAAGGCGACCAAACTGCCAAATAAGTAATGGTTGTAGAAAGCAAGGTCCAATAAACCTGTAAGAGCCACGAAACATAATTTCAATGCTGTAAGTGTCAAAATAGTTATAATTGGTAGATAGAATACCTTTTTCCTCACGAGCCTGCCCACATAATGAGTGAATCAAAATGACAAAAAACGGTTTTAAGAAAATTTCTTTGTACACTAAGTCACTGGTGGTGGCATTAATGTGTTTTTTTGATACCTTTGTTAAATGTACTGTATATGTGCAGGTGAAATACTTTCTCTTGATTCACGTGCCTGCCACAATGAGCTATTATAATTTGGGTTTTTTAAATCTTGGTACACTAAGTCACTGGTGGTGGCAATTTTATGTGTGCCTTGACAATGAAATGTATATGTGTTTAAATAAAAACCTTATTTCTTGTTATTTGTAGCCGTAATGAATTCGATAGTTTTGACAAAACAAGTGTTGGCTACTTTGACTACTGTAGAAGACCTAAAACTTGAATAAATGACCAATGAAGTCTAAGAACTGAAGGAACATATGAATTGTGGATTGCATCATTACCCCGGACATACAATTTTACTATAGACTGTGTGTGCCATTGGGAATGTATAAACTTTGTATTGGAACCCCTTTTGGTTACAAATTTTGAATGTAGGGTGAACATTCTTCCCTTGCGTGCACCACCCTCATTTCTGCAGATTTTTGATACTATGTTTTAAATTTACCAGTTGAGTGCTGATTAGATTCCTGTCTTTCACCCTTCCTGTAAGCATAACGTCTTGCGGGTAGGCAGCCCACTGGGGACACAAGAAACACCCGTAATAACCAGTGAAAATAGATTGTGATAAAATGGCTGACGAGCTTTTCAAGAATTTAAGTATTGGAGCAACAGTGGGACAGGCAGTAAATAGTGGTAACTCTCAGAATAAGGAGGTACTTAGAGATACATTTATTAGTCTTGAGAAATTAAAGAAAAGTGAGACCTCAAAATGTTGGGATGGGACCACTCTTAAACAATATATCAAACTCAATAGAATACCCAGGGAGCTCAGAACCCAGATAATCACTACCTACGATGACCTGCTCTGTAGTTGGGAGCAGGAACTCACTTCAGGCTCTATGAATCTCATGGGGATATTAATTGAAAACGCCGAACGTAAAGTGAATAAACTACAAATTGAAATCCAACTATTGGAAAAGGAAATCCTAGGGTTGAATTTACCAGAACCTACCTAGAAAAACTATGATATTTTGAATGACAAGATCAACAGGCATCAAGAGGATATCAAGCAAAGGAAGGCAAGAAAAAGTTCGAGGGATGAGCTGGACTACAGCAGAGGAAGGGTATTTTCCTTTGCTAAAAATACGATCATCTAATAAGGAAGGATGTTATCAGCAGGATAAATTCCCCTCTAGTCACAGCACCTCAGTCAGTATCCTCTAGTAGCAATGGCGAATTGGATGTAGGAGAAGGAACTTTAGTCCAGAACTTGGGAGAGAACACTTTTTAAGGGAAGTTCTGAGAATAAAAATGGGGAATCGGGAGCCACCAAAAAGATCGGCGGATATAAAAAAAACAGAAGAGGCAAAAGAGGGGGTGGAACAGATAGGAGAACGAAGGGGGGGGGGCACACAAGATCATGAGACAGAAAGAGATAATTAAACCCTTGTCCCAGGATGTATCCATAATCAACCTGTCTGATATTGTTCTTATCTCTGACATGGTGTCAGGATCCACCGGACTGCCCAACGCTGTTCGCTCCCCGGCAGGGTTGGGGTTACTGATCAGGGAGGCCCTCAGTGCGTCAGGTACATCCCTCTAACATACACCCTACCCAGGAAGACTGCTTGTCGGGTTGGGGCTCCTAGCAGGTTTCCTACATCAGCACACCTCGCTCTAGGCTCTTCTCCTCTTCCTCCCAATGTCCCCTAGGGAAGGAAACTTATTTGTAAATATAATATGCCCTGCTGTGTTTGTTGTTCTTGCTGTTTTCCTTATCTTCTCTCCTCAGCCCGCACTGGATCTTGGCGCAGCAAAACCAAAAGACGAGTAAGACCGGCCCTGTGGCGGCTGGGGCCGCGTCAATTCGCTCGGCCTGGAAGGCCCTTAGCGGCTGGTCCTGCGCTCTTCTGTCACGAGCTAGTGCGGCCCAATGCAGCTGGGGTGCCCGCTACATGACCCATTGGCCTCGCGGGGGCCATCTTGGATTGGCTGAAGGTATTTAAACCCTGCCCGGGCACGTCTCCAATGCTTTGGATTGAGTTTCTCCTGCTATGCGGTCTCGCAGCTTGACATCTCGTCTCAGCAGGTGCAGGTCGGAAGATTCCTGGGCCATACCCGCTCCCGCTCATCACAGATAAGTCCACATCCTTCCTTGGTTGTACTTGAATATTGCTCCAGTTTAATTTCTGTTTACCGGGGAGATCCTTGTTCACGGCGCACGGAGCACTTCATAGTCAGAGACTTCCTGACTTTGTTTCTTGTGTGTCTCAGTTCCCTCATACTCCCGCAAAGACTAATTGATGCCGCCAAGTCAGAATTCTGTCGTTCATTTATCGTGTGATTATTTCATTGTTCTTTGAACATATATTGTCGTACTTATTTGTTTAGTTATAAACGTCTCTGTATTCCCCGCTGAAGGAAGGTCTTGGTAACGCTCTCAAGCCTTGGATATACTACAGCGGCAGGGTGCAGATTATGTTTTACTCTTTGCACAAGTGTGTAATGTGTGTGTGTGTTTGGTGTTCTTTGGCACAGTAATGTGTGTGCGTTTATGATTTTCTTTGGCACAGTAAAGTGTGTGTGTATTTCCTGATCTTGTCACCTGCCTCTAAAGGTATCATTGACTTTGACTTAATGCAGAAGTTTATGCATGACTAGTCATTGTTTATTGTTTTTTTTTGTTTCTTTTGATTCTTCCAATTTCTGCAGGAGCTGGTCTCCTTACTCATTCCTATTTTTAGGTTAACGTCCCAGATTATTCTGTGACCCAGAGTTTGCTTCTCCCCCTGCATGAACGCGCACCAGTTGTTTCTTTCTTTATTTTATCTTCTTCTTTAAAGTTGTTATTTTAGTTTATTATGTGTTCCCAAACCCCCTTCCCTCGAGATCATCGGATGAGCACTGGTGTCTCTGATTCAGTGTTTGCCGGATGGTTTCCAGGGATTGTTGGGGTTCAGCTGCCTCTGCAAGCCCAGCAGAGAGAAGAACGCGTTCCAATGTTCATCATCCCAGATTTGTTCCTGACAGAATGCGAAGCCCTTAAATATATTTGCCTCGCCCAGGCAGCATGGCATCTGGTTCTTTTGACGTATCTGCACTAATTGACACCTTAAGGGATCTCCAACGGCAGGTGGAGTTGGCGCGAGTGGAGAACCAAACCTTGCGGTCACATGTGATAGGGATGTCCCAAAGGTTAGATCGCGCACATCTTAGGGGACCTGACCCTGGACCTCACCCTCCTGCTGGGGGAACTTATGCCTCTCACTCACATGCATGTCAACAAGTAGCAATTCCTTTGGCACCACCTGAGCGCTATCAGGGGGATCCCCAGAAATTGCATGTCTTCCTCACACAATGCAAATTACATTTTTTGTGTAGACCAGCTGCGTTTCCGACACCCGAATCTAGAGTGGCCTTTGTCCTCTCATATCTCTCTGGGGATGCGGCGGCCTGGTCCACGACCCTTGTAGACAGTGATGATTCTGTTTTGTATTCCTTTGAGCGCTTTGAGCAGGATCTCAGGCACATTTTCGACAGACGAACCTCCACACAGACGGTAGATAACAAACTACTGGATTTACGTCAAGGGAATAGGGACCTCCTTGTTTACCTCGCACAATTTAACAGACTGGTTGTAGAGGCCCACTGGCCTGAACACAAAAGAGCATCATTGTTCTATAGAGGATTGCGTGATGAACTTAAAGACATGCTGGTTCAGGTGGTAGACCGCCCCCGAGACTGTGATGCTCTCATAAACCTGGTTCTCCAATTGGACCACCGGTTGGCAGAATGACGAGGAGAGAAGAAGCGTGCTGAGAATAGTTTACCCCCTCCTTTGCCCCGTACTGACTCCCGATTATTCAGAAACACTATGATAGATGGCGGAGAACCCATGCAGATCGGCTCCGTTCGGCACCCCCTTTCCAAGGTCGAAAAAGAGAAAAGACGGCGCAACAACCTTTGTCTTTATTGTGGCCTAAGTGGTCACTTTGTAAAAGACTGCACAAAGAAGCCTAAAAAAGACTGGAGAATGCCCAACTTCCGGAAAGGTACTGTGGCCAACACGAGCCAGATCGTTACCACCCATGTCACTTTGGATGTATCTTTAACTGGCCCCAATTTCCACCTCCACAGTGTGTTAGTCATGATTGATTCAGGGGCCACAGGAAACTTCTGTTACTGGGGGTTTGCTTGCTCTCATTGAATCCCTGTGACAAGAAAAGCCACCATAGAACAAGTCTGAGCCGTTGATGGTTCCCCGTTGTCCTCTGGCCCCTTCCCATAGCACTATCTCCTTTGTCATGGAAACACTCATGGGGCATAAAGAACATTGCCATCTGGATTTAATAGATGCCCCCCGGTATGGCATCATTCTAGGCATCTCTTGGCTAGTAAAACATAACCCCACCATAGACTGGTGTAAGCGAACCGTCACCTTTCTGTCCAAGTACTGCTCTCAGTTTTGTATGAGTCATGTTTCTGCGCCCTGTACCACCACTCAATCACCTGGATGTCAAGTAATCGCCACTACCCTTGCAGGTCTGCCAAACATATATCAAGACTTTGCCGACGTTTTCTATGAACAAAAGGCAGAAACTCTTCCCCCCCATCGGGAGTTTGATTGCCAAATTGATCTAGAACCTGGTGCACAGGTTCCTTGTAGTTGTATCTACGCATTGGCGGAAAAAGAGAACGACTTCTTGAAAATATACCTAGACAAATATCTGGCAAATGGATTCATCCGCCATTCTAAATCACCGGCCTCATCTCCCCTTTTCTTCGTCCCTGAGAAAGGAGGGGACCTCTGTACCTGCATCGATTATCGAGCCTTGAACCAGGTGACCATTAAGAACTGATACCCCTTGCCGCTCATCGCCTCCATGATGGATTAAGTACAATCCGCCACCATCTTCACCAAGCTGGACTTACATGGCGCATACCATCTGGTGCGGAGGAGAAAAGGTGACAAGTGGAAGACAGCCTTTCGCACCAAGTTCGGGCTTTTTGAGTACCAGGTGATGCCATTCGGCTTATGCAATGCCCCGGCCAACTTCCAGCACTTGGTGAACAGCGTTCTACAGGAATATTTGGATGTTTTCGTACTAGTGTACATTGACGACATTTTGATCTTCTCTCACTCCCTTTCCGAAAATATTGAACATGCACGAAAGGTGTTACAGACATTATGCGAAAATCACCTGTTCGCCAAAATGGAAAAATGTGCATTTCATGTCATAACAGTGCACTTCTTGGGGTTTATCATTTCACCTAAAGGTTTGGCTATGGATCCAGCCAAAGTACAAGCCGTCCTCCAATGGCCAGCACCAAGCTGCGTGAAAGACATCCAACGCTTTCTTGGCTTTGCCAATTTCTATCAGTGATTCATCACAGACTTTTCACGAGTGGTTGCCCCCATTACCGCTCTCCTTCGTAAAGGTCAGAAATTCAGTTGGAGCCCGGAAGCTGAGCAAGCCTTTCAACATCTCAAAAAGGCCTTTACATCTGCCCCTATTCTCCTGCACCCTGACATGAACCAGCCCTTCTATCTAGAAGCCAATGCCTCGAATATTGCTCTGGGTGCCATATTATCTCAGAGACACCAAGACACAGGGCAGCTCCACCCAGTGGCCTTTTACTACCGAAAACTCGCCGAAGCTGAAAAGAACTATACCATCTTCGATAAAGAACTGTTGGCTGTTAAAGCCGCTTTTCAGGAGTGGAGACATTATCTCATGGGCACCAAACATCCGGTCACCGTGTACACGGACCACAGGAACGTACAGTTCTTGAAATCAGTCAAAGCACTCACGCCTAGGCAATTACGCTGGTCTCTGGTCTTTGCAGATTTCTCTTTCATGATCACCTTTTGACCAGGACGAAAGAACGGAAAGGCTGACGCTCTTTCCTGACCCACTCCGTAAGTGGAACAAACAAGCAAACCTCCTTTATTATTAGCTAAAACAAACTTTGTGAACAACATTAACACCAAGGATTTTACGTGGTTTGAACAAATACAGCAAGCCTCTGCTCATTTAGATCTAGAACAATGGATAAAGGAAAACTCCGACAGAAAAGTTGTAAAGGGTACACTGTACCATCAAAACCGCTTATTTCTCCCCACAACTGATCTTCAACACAAAGCCTTGGGGTGGTGTCACGATTCTCCACTTTCTGGTCATCATGGAATCACTAAAACACTCAAATTACTACAAAGAGACTACTGGTGGCCGAACCTGCGTTTTGATTGCCATCAGTGTGTTAAGACATGTGACACTTGTGCCCGAACTAAACCTGAGCGACGGAAACCTGCAGGGTTGCTTAATCCTCTTCCTACACCGCCATCGCCTTGGCATTCAGTATCCATAGACCTGATAGTTGATCTATCTCAAGACCAAGGATTTACATCTGTCGTGGTGGTAGTCGACCTATTAACAAAAATGTGTCATTGCTTCCCAACAAAAGGGATACCAGATGCCCCCCACCTGGCCAATTTGTTTTTACAACACATAGTACGGCTCCATGGTTTACCATCACGCATCATTTCAGACCTAGGAACACAATTTGCTTCATACTTTTGGTGGGCGTTTTGTGAATTACTTAACATTTTGGTGGATCTCTCTTCCGCCTATCACCCTGAGTCCGATGGGCAAACTGAGAGAACCAACCAGGAAATCGAACAATTATTACAAAATTATGTAACCGAACAAGAATTATGGGTTGATCACCTATGGTTAGCGGAATTCGCCCATAACAACGTAGTAAATTCATCCAGCGGATTCTCACCTTTCTACGCTCTTTATGGGTACCATCCCAGACCTTCACCTTTGCTGACGAAGCATTCACCCTGTCCCAAACCCTTAGCTCAAAAACACACCTTGCAACAACAGGTTCTCGAAGAACTAAAAGAGAACGTGACACGTGCAAAGCTCTTGTACAAGCAGTACGTGGAGAGAAAGAGACATCTAGCTCCTCCTTACCAGGTGGGCCAGCAAGTGTGGTTATCCACCAAACACTTACGCTTAAAAGGGCCTCGTAAATTTCAGCCACGGTACATCGGCCCATTCCCCATCCTAAAACTGTATCTGAATTCGGCAGTACGCCTGGCTTTACCGGCTCACTTAAAAATTCATCCTATCTTTCATGTGTCCCTCTTAAAACCCACCTACCCAAACACTCGGCACCTCACCCCACCGCCACCAGTGGATGTTGAGGGTCACTTAGAGCATGAAGTAAGTTCTATTTTTAGATTCTCGCCGAACCAGAGGTACCTTATATTACCTGGTGGCTTGGAAAGGATATGGCCCACAGGAACGCACCTGGGAACCAACATCTCATATCCACGCTCCTCGTCTGTTGCGTATATTCCATCAGCGTAATCCCCACAAACCTGGCCCTGTCCACGGGCCTTGGACAGGGGGTACTGTCAGGATCCACCAGACTGCCCAACGCCATTCGCTCCCCAGCAGGGTTGGGGTTACTGATCAGGGAGGCCCTCAGTGCGTCAGGTACATCCCACTAACATACACCCTACCCAGGAAGACTGCTTGTCGGGTTGGGGCTCCTAGCAGGTTCTCCTACATCAGCACACCTCGCCCTAGGCTCTTCTCCTCTTCCTCCCAATGTCCCCTAGGGAAGGAAACTTACTTATAAATATAATGTGCCCTGCTGTGTTTGTTATTCTTGCTGTTTTCCTTATCTTCTCTCCTCAGCCCGCACTGGATCTGGACGCAGCAAAAGACGAGTAAGACCAGCCCTATGGCGGCTGGGGCCACGTTTCTTCGCTCGGACAGAAAGGCCCTTAGCGGCTGGTCCTGCGCTCTTCTGTCACGAGCTAGAGCGGCCCAATGCAGCTGGGGCGCCCGCTATGTGACCCATTGTCCTCGCAGGGGCCATCTTGGATTGACTGAAGATATTTAAACCCCGCCCGGGCACGTCTCCAATGCTTCGCATTGAGTTTCTCCTGCTATGCGGTCCCGTGGCTTGACATCTCGTCTCAGCAGGTGCCGGTCGGAAGATTCCTGGGCCATACCCGCTCCCGCTTATCGCAGATAAGTCCACATCCTTCCTTGGTTGTACTTGAATATTGCTCCAGTTTAATTTCTGTTTACTGGGGAGATCCTTGTTCACGGCGCACGGAGCTCTTCATAGTCAGAGACTTCCTGACTTTGTTTCTTGTGTGTCGCAGTTCCCTCATACTCCCGCAAAGACTAATTGATGCAGTCAAGTCAGAATTCTATCGTTCATTTATCGTGTGATTATTTCATTGTTCTTTGAACATATATTGTCGTACTTATTTGTTTAGTTATAAACGTCTCTGTATTCCCCGCTGAAGGAAGGTCTTGGTAGCGCTCTCAAGTCTTGGATATACTACAGCGGCAGGGTGCAGATTATGTTTTACTCTTTGCACAAGTGTGTAATATGTGTGCGTGTTTGGTGTTCTTTGGCACAGTAATGTGTGTGCGTGTATGGTTTTCTTTGGCACAGTAAAGTGTGTGTGTATATTTCCTGATCTTGTCACCTGACTCTAAAGGTACCATTGACTTTGACTTAATGCAGAAGTTTATGCATGACTAGTCATTGTTTATTGTTTTTTTTTTTGTTTCTTTTGATTCTTCCAATTGCTGCAGGAGCTGGTCTCCTTACTCATTCCTATTTTTAGGTTAACGTCCCAGATTATTCTGAGACCCAGAGTTTGCTTCTCCACCCGCACGAACGCTCACCAGTTGTTTCTTTCTTTATTTTATCTTCTTATTTTAATTAGTCATTTTAGTTTATTGTGTGTTCCCCAACCCCCTTCCCTTGAGATCATCGGATGAGCACTGGTGTCTCTGGTTCAGTGTTCGTCAGATGGTTACCGGGGATTGCTGGGGTCCAGCTGCCTCTGCGAGCCCAGCAGAGAGAAGAACGCGTTCCAACGTTCATCATCCCAGATTTGTTCCTCACACATGGAAACTTTACTCAAGAAGGGTATGGGTTTTTTCTCTGAGACAAGGGAGACATCTGTAAAATGAAAATTGACTTGTATACATATACTAGATGCCTAAAACTTAAGAAATATTTTGAATCAAATCCGATTGCCAATAAAGACATACATACAGATACACTGAGGCCGGTTTGTAGTAAATTGTCTATACAGAATGTGCATGATACTGTGTTGCTGATGTCAATTTCTAACTTAGAAGAAAATCCCATTACTGTGTCCAAGGTTCTGGATGATTTGAATGTACAAACTGATGTGAGTATAGATAGTGGTTTGAAATGCAAATCGAGGTGGACACCTCGGCCACGGGTGCTAGTAATATTGAAACATTTTTTGGTCAGGTTTGTGATGATCTGGGGAGACTTAATAACAAACCCTATTGGACTAGACAAGGTGGGGGTACTGACAACCTCAGTTCCGGGTAGAGATTAGCCCTGAAAACCCTTCACACGAATGATGAAATTATCCTCAAAGAAGCTGACAAAGGAGGAAACATTGTGATTATGAATAGATGTTATTATGAGGCTGAAATATTTACCCAACTTAATGATGCTGACTGCTATGAGAAGGTGGTGGGCAACTCCACATTTGTACTAACTAGCAGGATTCATCTAAGCTTGAGGAAATGGCATGATAATGGCTTGTTAAATGATGATGAGTATATGTTTTAAAGAATTGACCGACCTAGATATCCCTGTATTTACACACTTCCAAAGGTGCATAAAAACGTACCTTTTCCACCAGGGAGACCAATAATCTCTGGTATTGGGGGACCGGCAGAACGACTTTCTGAATTTGTTGATGCGTTCCTACAGCCTCTTGTTAGGAACCTGCCCTCATATGTGTAGGATACTAAACACATACTCAACCTCTTAGGATGTATAAACTGGGAGCCTGGTATGACAATGGTGACATTGGATGTGGTATCCCTTTATACTAGCATTGTCCATGAACATGGACTTTCCGTATTACGACAAACACTACATATGAGATCAGCAAGTCTCTGGGAACATACAAAGATGTTGCTTGAGATGACAGCTAATTTTGAAAAATAATGTATTTCTATTCAAGGGTGAGTGGTTCAGACAACTGCAGGGGATCGTGATGGGTTAAGAATTTGCTCCCTCGTACGCCTGCCTCTTTATGGGGGGGCTGGAGGAGGAGCTGCTCTGGGGCACACCGGCACACCATGGAATAATGATATACTATACTGGTGTCTATATATAGACTACTACTTCCAGGTGTGGACTGGTAGCATTGATCGACTTGATAACTTTGTACCTACCTCAAATACAATATTAAGTTTACCCACCACCATAGTTCAGAGAGAATCACCTTCCTGGACCTTGAACTATACATTAAAAATGACAGAATTGAGAGTAGACTCTATCGTAAAAAAAAACGTTGTGCAACTCAGTGTTACATGCACTGAGTGCACATCCAAGATGTCAGATTAATGCCATCCCCTTTGGTGAGATGATAAGAGCTAAACGTAACTGTAGCAATAAGATGGAATGTGACAGGACCCTCAATGACATAGAAACTAGGTTTCTACAAAGAGATTATGTGAGAAGTTAGCCTGGTATATGCTGTCCACTATTTAAAGTGGGCTCCTTGTACCAATCCAAACAACCCTTATGGTGATTTAAGAGGTCAAAGATAACCTTAGAAAGCTATCCAAGTGGTAGCTGTGGAGAGCAGCCTTCAGACTTAGTCTTGAAGGAATGATAAGCAGCTTGTTTTACCAGAATGCAACCTTATAGTATTGGTTAAATGAAAGGAGAACCACAAGCAATTATAAAAATATGTATTTATTAATATAACACACTCTAAGTACGTCACAGTATCTGCTACACGCAGATAAACACAAAGCACACAATACTGTAGCACAGAAACAATAGTAAATAGCACTAATACTCAGTGGGATCCAAGGGGAGACCAAACATATACTAAAATAGTGGGATAAGAACCACGACTCGAGTCAAAACAGTGTCTAGAGGCTGTAGAATCGCTGGGGCCCCAAGGAACCACCCAAGGTGAGTAAGTAGGAACCCCACAGAGGACCGCGTACGCCGTACAATTCTATGGGAGCGTCGCGGTTGCAGTTTTAAAGTTTAAGGACCCTTCCAAGTGGACTTCGGGGAAACCCCGTGGAACTTAGGAGGTTGGAGAGCCACCCCACCTGTGGATACTGTAGTACCAGAGTTACCTATCCCAGGGAAGCCGGGTGCATAGGGCTGAAGTGGCGTCGGAAACCGCCTTCGAACTCAATGGAGGACTTCGAAGAAGAGCCACTGCTGGAAGGAAGAAAAGTGTCCGTCGGAATCCAAATATGGATTCTTGATGAAGAGTACCTGAAAGCAGAGGGGACAGAGTCTGGGTCACTCAGGAGTGACCAGGGGCTCGGTAGACGAATGCCCACCGATGTCGGGTGCTTCAGGTGCGTTGAGGGGGTACTTAACTCTGCAGCCACCGGGATCTTAACTCTGCAGCCACCGGGACCAGGAGACGTCAAGGATGACCAGGAGCCGGATATGAGCTGTCCCACGAAGGATGTCGAATACTGAGGGGTCGGTGTTCAGCGGGAGCGCCAACAAGCCTTGGCAACGGTAACCCATGCAGAAGGTTGAAGAAGGTTACGGTTCGGACCAGCAAGGTCCAGGAGACTCACCAAACACAGGTGAGTCAGGGCAAGCCTGGAGCAACCAGGGGAACCCAAGAAAAGCAAAAATGATCCTCAAGAGGACCCACAGGCCGGAGGCACAGGAGTCGCAAGGGGACCTCGAGCAGTTTCACAAAGCAACACCCCACGGAGCACTCTGTGCGAGGAGGCCAAAGTTCTTTGATGGAAATGGTGCCAGAGGTTGGGGCTACTTGGATCCCAGTGCACTTGTTTTGGAAATGCCAACAAGCATATGCACTTGCAAAAGTACACGGTGCACAAGGGTACGGGTATTGCAACCCCCACAAAGGATTCTGACCTCAAACTTGGTAAGAGGGCAGCTCGGACCTCGAGGGACTTGAAAACTGACATCCTGTGTTGCTGTTGCCTTCGGAGTCCATAGGAGCTCAGGAGCAGCAGACCAGTCAATCGTGATGTGGTGCCTGCAATTGCAAGGGAGTGACTCCTTCACTCCAAGGGAGATATCTTCAGTTGTCCTTGATGCTCGAAAGGTCCTGCATGGAGCCTGTATGGTGCACGGGTACAGACGATGCTTTGGACGGAGTGGGAGACGAAGTCGGGCCCAAACAAAGTTCAGCAAAGTCCAGAGTGTCCAGATGGTCGAAGGTCAGTGGTTTCTTGTTCAGAATCTTGTCCACGTCAAATCTAGGGTACTACAGCCAGGTAATCCCTTTCGTACCCACGGGAGAGGGTTGGACAGATTCAGGGGACCCTCCCAGGGGAGGGTCTGGACAGTGGGGAGGTTACTCCCATTTCCTTTGTCCAGTTGTGCACCAGAGCAGGAGCCACCGGCTCCCAGGACTGGTCTGAACTGGACTATGCACAGGAACACCAAATGTGCCCCTCATGCAGACTTTCGGTCACTGGCAAGCACACCCACCCAGGCCTAATACACTAAATCCTGTCTGAGAGGTGGTCACTCACAACTCCCTTTGACAGGATGCCTATTGTTCTGCCTTCCCTTGCTCGAGCTTGGCTCAGCAGCAGGAGGGCAGAAATGTGTCTCTGGTCGGCAGCAACCCTTTTCGGCTGCCCGGGACTAGAAGGCTGGTACCGGGAACACCAGGGACCTCACAAAGCTCGTTTCTGAGGTGTGGAATCATACCTCCCACACCGGTTACTCGTGTTGGGGTATGATTCAACAATATTTGATACCAAACACGATAGGGTTACTTTCAGCCGTTTTAGAGTTGGTCATCACGCGGTCGTGTAATGCCACTCTATATGTTGTAAATGGCTGTAGCACTAACAACCCGGGAGAATGGACTCCGTAGGCTGCAGGGGTGTCCGCTCATGCAGTGGCACCCTCTCACTTAGAACGAAGCACCCTGCCTTCAGGATTGTCAAGGCCTGCTATAGGGGTGACTTGTAGGTTTTAAGTGTAGTGACCCTTAGATATAGTAAACCTATATCTTAAGTAAGTGGTGCATGCACCAACTTACCTAGGCTGCAATGGCAGGTCTGTAGATCCATTTTGCATGGCCTCTCATAGGTGGCATAATACATGCTTCAGCCCATGGGAGGCCTCTGGGGTACCTATGCCCTGGGTACATGGGTACCATATACTAGGGACTGACAAGGTTACCCCAGTATCCAATCTGGAGTGTACATAAGTACAGGACATAACAGTTTAGGGAGAAAGCAGATAGACTGGGGTCCTGAGTAGCAGGATCCCAGTCAGACTAGTCAAAACCAGTGTAACATGAAGCAAAAAGTGGGGGTAACCATAAGAAGCAGATCCTACTTTCATACACAACCCCCCCTCCCCCCAAACGTAAGGAGATGAGACTAACCTTGCCCAGTTGAGTCTTCATTTTCTTAGTGGAAATATCTGGAGAGTACATCTATATTGGCATGGTTACTCCCAGGTCTATGTTCCACTGTATAGTCCATCCCCTGTAGGGAAATGGACCACCTCAAAGTTTGGGGTTTTCACCCTTCATCTGTTTTAACCATAGGAGGGGCTTATGGTCTGTCTGAACAATGAAGTGAGTGCCAAACAAGTATGGCCTCAGCTTCTTCAGGGCCCAGACCACAGCAAAGGCTTCCCTCTCTATAGCTGACCAACGTTTCTCTCTGGGGGTCAACCTTCTGCTGATAAAAGCTACTGGTTGATCCTGACCCTCTGCATTAAGTTATGACAACACAGCCCCTACCCCCAACTCAGATGCATCTGTTTGGACAATAAATTGCTTGGAGTAGTCAGGACTTTGCAGAATGGGAACAGTGCACATGGCCTGCTTGAGATCATCAAATGCCTTCTGACAGCTAACTGTCCACTGAACCTTCTTGAGCATTCTTTTTTATGTGAGATCATTCAAGGGAGTCACTATAGACCCATATCCTTTATCAAATCTCCTGTAATACCCAGCCAGGCCCAAGAAAGCTCTGACCTGAGTCTGGGTAGTTGGAGCAACCCAGTCCATGATGGTCTGGATTTTGCTCTGTAATGGTTGAACCTGGCCTCCACCCACAAGGTGGCCCAGGTACACAACCTTGCTCTGCCCTATCTGGCACTTAGTAGCCTTGATAGTGAGGCCTGCCTTTTGCAGAGCCTCCAAAACATTCTTCAGGTGGACCAGGTGATTCTCCCAGGTGGAGCTAAAGACAGCTATATCATCAAGATATGCTGCACTATAGGCTTCCAGATCTGTAAGGACTTTATTCACCAACCTTTGGAATGTGGACGGTGCATTCTTCAAACCAAAGGGAATCACAATAAATTGATAATGCCCACTAGGGGTTGAAAATGCTATTTTTGGTTTGGCATCCTCAGCTAGTCTGATTTGCCAATAGCCAGCAGTTAGGTCAAATGTGCTCAAGAACTTGGCTGAGGCAAAGTGTCAATAAGCTCATCTGCCCTGGGAATTGGATGAGCATCAGTCCTGGGTGTGAGATTTTGGTACCAAGACCACTGGACTAGCCCGAGGGCTATCTGAGGGCTCAATTACTCCCACCTCTAGCATCTTTTGGACCGCAGTCCTGATGCAATCTTTGACATGATCAGGCTGCCTGTAAATCTTATTTTTAACAGGTAGACTTTCACCTGTGTCCACTTCATGGGTACACCAGGTGGTCTGACTAGGTGTCAGAGAAAACAAATGCCTGTATTGATTGAGGACATTCCTACAATCAATCTGCTGTTGACCAGTGAGGCTGTCTGCCAAGACTACACCATCAACTGATCCATCATCAGGGTTCTGTGAGAGGAGGTCAGGGAGTGGGTCACTCTCTTCCTTCTGTCCCTCATCAGTTGCCATGAGCAAGCCCATATCAGCCCTGTCAATGTATGGCTTGAGCCTGTTCACATGGAGCACCCTGTGGGGGCTCCTGGGAGTACCAAGGTCCACCAGGTAGGTGACACCCCCTTCTGCTCAAGAATGGTATAGGGTCCACTCCATTTATCTTGGAGAGCTGCTGGGGCCACAGGCTCCAACCCCCACACCTTCTGCCCTGGCTGATAAACAGTCAATACAGACTTTTGGTCATGCCAAGCTTTTTACAATTCTTGACTTGCCTCAAGGTTTTTACTTGCCTTCTTAATGTACTCAGCCATCCTGGAGCGGAGACCAAGTAAATAGTCCACTATGTCTTGCTTGGGAGGTTTGAGAGGTAACTCCCATCCCTCCTTAACCAAACACAATGGACCCCTAACTGGATGCCCAAACAAAAGTTCAAAAGGGCTGTAGCCAACCCCCTTCTGTGGGACCTCTCTGTAGGCAAAGACAGGGCAGGGCATCAGGGCAACAGGACATCCCATTTTCGCCTAAGCTTTTTTGGGAGGCCCATGATCATGCCCTTCAGGGTTTTGTTGAACCTTTCAACTAACCCATTGCATTGTGGGTGATAGGGTGTGGCGAACTTATAGTTCACTCCACACTCCTTCCACATTGCAGTGATGTAACTTGACATGAAGTTTGTACCTCTGTCAGTTAAGACCTACTTAGGGAAGCCCACTCTGGGAAAAAACCCAGGAGGGCCCTGGCCACCACAGGAGCTGTGGTGGTTCTAAGGGCTATAGCCTCTGGATACCTAGTGGCATGGTCCACCACCACTAGACTATAACTGTGCCCAGATGCAATTGGAGGGTTCATGGGATCAATGATATCAATCCCAACCCTCTCAAAGGGAACCCCCACCACAGGTAGTAGTATGAGGGGGGCCTTTGTGGTACCACCTGACTTACCACTGGCTTGACAGGTGGTACAGGAGCGACAAAACTCCTTTGTGTCCTCTGACATGTGAGGCCAGTGAAAGTGAGGGTCAAGCCTGTCCCAAGTCTCTCCCCTCTCCCTTCCCGCCGCTGATGCCCCTGCGGCCCCGCCCCTGTACATGCCCACTCCCCGCCTCCCAGCTGCCGTCCCTCCCCCCTCCCCTACTTAATGGCGGCCGCTGCGGGGGAGTGCTAGTAAGACCTTTGACCCTGGTCTCAGGCCTACGCTCTCCCCACAGCTCCGCTCCTCCTGAGTCGCCACTGAGCCCTCCTGCCCCCCGGGGAGGTATTCGAGGCTGCTGTCGTCACATCCACCCGGGTGTGCTCTGCCTGATTCCGCCTCCTGGCGCCCGTAATTGCTGGTACTGTCTCTGCCTTTGAATTGTTTTTTGTCTTCACTGTTCGGCTCATTGTTAGTGTCATTGTGTTTTTTTTACTGAGTTGTCTTCACTGTTAGTCCCCCTCTCGTGCCCGTCTCTCCCTGCTCCCTTCCCGCCACTGCTGCCCCTGCGGCCCCGCCCCCCTGTTCACGCCCACTCCCGCCTCCCAGCTGCCCTCCCTCCCCCCTCCCCTACTTAATGGCGGCCGCTGTGCGGTCGTGCATCGGACGCGCGCAGCGGGCGCGCTGCTGGCGCGCCAAAGGCGCCCCTAAGGCAAGCCCGTCTGCGCCCATCCGCGACCCGACCGCGACCAGCGCCAGGGACCCTGCACCTCGATCCCCCCACCACTACAGCTAAGCCGCCCTCCACGCGCTCAACACCGGAAGACGCAGAGACTGCCTGCAAGCCACTCCTAACACTACCCAACCCTCCACACGTTCAGGAAGGACCTCAAGACCTGGCTCTTTGACTGACCCGGAGCTGCTTCCCCCCCCCCAGCGCCTTGAGACCCTCACGGGTGAGTAGCACGCTCAATAAACCACTGATTGATTGATTGATTACCCACGGCCAGTTCTCCTGCCTCCACTGCTGCCAGACCTTCACTACCACCCCAGCCCTCACCATGACCGTCGAAAACACCAAAGACACCCTAAAGTGCATCCTCCTCAACGTTCGCTCCATACACAAACACGCCGTGGAGATTTGGAACCTACTCGACTCCCTCTCGCCCGACATCTCCTTCTTCACGGAGACCTGGACCAACACCACCTCCGCCCCCGACATCCACACCGCCATCCCGAACGGATATAAGATCCAGAGGAAGGACCGCCCCAACCACCCGGGAGGGGGCCTCGCCATCGCCCACAAGAGCACCCTCCGCCTCACCACCTCCATGGAGACCTTCCCAACCGCCGAACACCTGCATTTCCAGATCAAAACAAGCCCCGGCTCCACACTCTGCGGAACCCTCGTCTACAGACCCCCTGGCCCCTGGGCCCCCTTCGCCAACGCCATCCCCGATCTCATCGCACCCCACGCCATCGCCTCAATGAACTACATACTCATCGGAGACCTGAACTTCCACCTCGACAACCTCAGCGACCCCAACTCCACCACCCTCCTGAACAACCTCGCCAACATCGGACTTAAACAACTCATCACCACACCAACCCACAGGGCAGGACACACCCTCGACCCCATCTTCGCCGCAGGAAACAGCATACGCTTCAGCCACACAACGCAACCTCCATGGACCGACCACCACTGCGTACACTTCACTGTCGACAAGCCCAAGACTCCCAGACCTGCCCCATGCCCACCACGAAAGAACTGGAGCAAGGTCACAGGCGAGCAACTGAACTCCACCCTCACCCGCACCCGAGACAACCACACCGTGGCAGCAGACGCCAACGCCGACGAACTCACCCCTCTACGCAACCCCGACAAACAACACCCCAGGAAAGCCGCCTGGTTCACCACCAATCTTCAAGAGACCAGACGCACCTGCTGACGCCTGGAGAAGAACTGGAGAAACCAAGACACCCGAAAACCTCACCACCTACAAGAACGCCATGACGGACTACCACAACCTGATCAGAACCACCAAGAGATCTTTCATCCACAACAAGATCCTCGCCAACTCCACCAACTCCAAGGAACTCTTCAGTGTCATCCAAGAATTCACCAACCCTCGCAGCGAAGCCACAGACATCACGCCATCCCAAGACCTCTGCGACAAGCTCGGAACATACTTCCACCTCAAAATCAAAAACCTCTACGACAACGGCATTGACCATCCACCAGACACCCCATCCGGCCCACCCCCTAGACACACCGGCCAGCCCACTGTCTCCACCTGGACGCCGATCACGGCCGAGGACACTGCCTCAACCATGAAAGGCATCCACTCAGGGGCCCCCACCGACCCATGCCCGCCACACATCTACCACAGAGCCGCCATCGCACCCGAACTACAAACCACCATCAACACCACCTTCGAAACAGGCACCTTCCCAGACGAGTGGAAACGCGCAGAAGTCAGACCCCTGCTCAAGAAGCCCATAGCCGACCCCACGGACCTCAAGAACTACCGACCCATCTCGCTCCTCCCCTTCGCGGCCAAAGTTGCAGAAAAAACAGTCAACAGGGAACTGACACGCTTCATCGAAGACAACACCATACTCAACCCGTCCCAATCCGGATTCCGAAGCAACCACAGCACCGAAACCGCCCTGCTCGCCGCCACAGATGACATACGCAACATCCTTGACCAAGGCCACTCCGCAGGTCTGATCCTACTTGACCTCTCAGCAGCCTTCGACACCGTCTCCCACCGCACCCTCCTCGCCAGACTACACGACGCCGGCATACAAGGAACAGCCCTCGACTGGATCCGATCCTTCCTCACCAGAAGAAGCCAAAGAATCAGGCTGCCACCCTTCCTCTCCGACACCACGGAAATCACCTGCGGAGTCCCACAGGGGTCATCACTGAGCCCGAACCTCTTCAATGGCTACATGGCCCCCCTCGCTGCCATCGTCCGAAAACACGGCCTCAAGATCGTATCCTACGCTGACGACACCCAGCTCATCCTCTCCCTCACCAAAGACCCCACCACCGCCAGACTAAACTTCCAGAAAGGAATGCAGGACGTCGCAGCCTGGATGACCAACAGCTGCCTAAAACTCAACGCCGAGAAGACAGAAGTCCTCGTCCTCGGAATAACCCCCTCAGCATGGGACAACACCTGGTGGCGGACCGTCCTCGGAAGCCCACCGACCCCCTCGGACCAAGCCAGAAACCTCGGCATCGTGCTCGACTCATCCCTTACCATGAGCCGACAGGTCAACGCCGTCACCTCCAGCTGCTTCAACACCCTCCGCATCCTCCGCAAGACCTTCAAATGGATCCCCCCGAGTCCAGGAAGACCGTCACCCACGCTCTCATCACAAGCAGACTGGACTATGGAAACGCACTCTATGCCGGCATAAACAAGTCACTACTCCGCAAACTCCAGACGATACAGAACACCGCTGCCAGACTCGTCCTCGGCATCCTCCGGCATGAACACATCAGTCATCACCCGCGAAGCCTCCACTGGCTCCCCGTGGAGAAAAGAGTCACCTTCAAAATCCTCACCCACACCTTCAAATGCCTACACAACACCGGACCCAAATACCTCAACGGCAGAGTCAACTTCCACGTACCCAAGAGAAACCTCTGATCCTCCAACCTTGCACAAGCCGAAACCCCGCGCATCCACAGAGCCAGGGCAGGCGGAAGATCCTTCTCTCACATTGCAGCCAGAACCTGGAACGAGCTCCCAGCAAACATCAGAAGCACCCCCTCCCTGAACACCTTCAGGAAGACCCTCAAGACCTGGCTCTTCGGCTAACAGAACTGCGGACCCCCCCCCTCAGCGCCTTGAGATCCTTACGGGTGAGTAGCGCGCTTACAATTCACTGATTGATTGATTGATTGATTGACTTTGGCCTAGGTGTCCTGCTAAGGGAATGTCATGTGCCAAGGTGAGTAGGAAGCCCCTAAACTTCAGAGGTATGACCAACCTCCTGGTGGCACCAGGCTTGGGGTCTCTAACCTCTGAGTATAGGAGTCCCTCATCCCAATAGATCTTGTGAGATCCACTGACACTCCCAGCAGCCTCAGCAGCAGCTTGCTGTCTGAGGGGTTCAAGAGAGGGGCAGGTTTGCTGCTCCAAACTCAAGTCTGCCCTGGAAGGGCCCCCTGTCCCCAAGAACTCAACCTGATCAGGTTCCAGTTCCTCTGAGACAGTTCCTTCACAGGGACTGAGATCATCTCCCTCAGGGTATTGATCCTCACACTGAGTCTGGGGGGAAGACACAGCCTTACCCCTCCTGCTCCTTCTCTTGGAAGGCCCTTGGTCCATTGTTCCAAGATCCAAGGCCTGTTCAGTGTTAGCCAGCATGGCCTGTGACCTGGGCACAGCAAATACATCTGCAGTGATGCCCAGCATTGCTGCATGAGTCCTTAACTCTACCTCAGCCCAGGCTGAAGTTTCCAGATCATTGCCCAACAAACACTCCACTGGAAGGTCTGAGCTAACCACAACTTTCTTAGGGCCAGTTACCCCTCCCCAGCTGAAATAACAAATGCCAAAGAATGCTCAGTCCTGACATTGTTAGCATTGGTCACTTGGTACATTTCTCCAAGTATGATTTGGTCAGGGCCCACAAGATTCTCTGTCAGCATAGTAACACTTGCACCTGTGTCCCTGTATGCCATGGCCTCCTTGCAATTGATTAAAGGCTGCTGTCTGTATTTGCCCAGGTTACTGGGACTGACAAATAGGGTGGCAAGATCCATGCCACCATCACAGACTAGTACAGCCTGAGCTGGAGTTCTGACTAGCCCAAAACCCATCTCAGAGACCAAGGTTAACCCTACTAATCCCTTGTTCCCTGTACCACCACCTGTACTTGTGCTAGGGGGCGC
Organism: Calotriton arnoldi; assembly: GCA_963921515.1. Taxonomy (NCBI): domain Eukaryota; kingdom Metazoa; phylum Chordata; class Amphibia; order Caudata; family Salamandridae; genus Calotriton; species Calotriton arnoldi. The sequence goes on along the minus strand of CAWUFW010004829.1, from coordinate 299,573 downwards.
AGTTGCCTTAGGGGCAGTGGTGGTAGGAGGATTTTCCTTGGCTGTTGGACAATCAACATCTTTTGTCCAATGGGTCTTTACCTTACACAAGTAACACCAAGGTTTCTTTTTGCCTTTACCTTTGTTGAATTGTGACTCCCCCCCAGATGCAGGTTTTTGGGGCCCTGATGAAGACTTCTGATCTTTACCCTTGTCCCCACCCTTATCTGGAGTTTTAGCATCTTGCTTCTTTTGGTCACCACCATTGTTTTGGTTTTTCTGCATCACTAACTGCCTTTTTTCCCAATTCTTGGGGAGAAGTCAGATCAGAGTCAACAAGGTACTGATGCAACAACTGATTTTGGCAATTATTAAGGATCTGCTCCCTCATACCCTCATAATCAAATTGTACAATCCCTTGAAATCATTCACTTTGCTGCCAAGCAACCAGCCTTCCAGAGCCTTAATGGCACTATCCACAAAGTCTACCCAATCCTGATTCTGTGTCTTCTGGGTGTCTCTGAACTTAATCCTGTACTGTTTAGTGGTTAAGCCAAACCCATCAATGAGAGCACTCTTCAAGATTGAGTAGTTGTCAGCATCCTCTTCTCTAACAGTGAGGAGCTTATCTCTACCTTTGTCAGCAAAGGAGAGCCACAAGATAGCTGCCCACTGCTCTTGGGGCACCCTCTGTACTTTACAGGCCCTCTTCAAAGCAGTTATCCATTTATGGATGTCATCCCCAACATGATAGGGCAGGACAATCTTGCTCAGTTTCCTATTATCAAAGGAATGTTCCTTAATTCTAGGGACACTGTTGCTGCCACCATGGGACTCTAGTCCCAACTTTTTTCTAGCTCTCTGGACTTCTAGAGACTCTTTGTCCAGTGCCAATTGCTGTTGCCTGAGCCTAAGCTTAGCTTTCTCAAGTTCCAGAAATTGGTACTCCCTGTCATAAGAGTGGTACCTCTTGCTAGATACAGAGGTCCCTACAGACTGTCCTGAGTGATTAGACTCTGCAGAGGAAGATCTAGATCTCCTTGGTAGACTCTGCACTCTTCCAGGAGGGGTGAAGAGGGGGCCTTCTTGGCCTTCTCCATCACCTCCCGGAAGATCTGAGTTGTCCAGGTGGGACCCATCTTGGTCCCCCTGGTCAGGGTTAGATTCCAGGTTATAAAAGGTATCACCTCCTGACCTATCTTCATTCCCTATCCCACCCACTCTATCCTGTTCATCTGACCCAGGAGTCTTCCTTGGGTCATCTAACAGTAACATCTCTATCAGATGTTGAGTGTTGGCACTTCTCCCTGTCTTCAGCTTTCTAGAGGCACACAGAGCTTTCAATTCTTGGAATGAAAGCTCACTGTATCTAGAGGGCAGAGAGCCACTGGCATTTCCTTTAGTAGACATACTAAGTTTGGTGAGGTGTTGCACCTACCTAACCTAGTGGGAACTAAACTCTCTGAGGTTGGAGAAAGGGTGTGCTAGACCCTTGACTTACCCAACCCTAAGTTCAGTAGAACTTCCTTATTCTAAGCTAGTATTATATGTACCTAGTGCTTACTGGTTTTCAGTTAATCAATACAAAGATTTATCTGGTAAAACAATGCAGACTTGAATGCCAACCGCTGCACACCAATGTGAGAAGTTGGCCTGGTATATGCTGTCCACGATTTAAAGTGGGCACCTTGTACAGTCCAAACAACCCTTATGGGGATTCAATAGGTCAAAGATAACCTTAGAAAGCTATCCAAGTGGTAGCTGTGGAAAGCAGCCTTCAGGCTTAGTCTTGAAGGAATGTTAAGCAGCTTGTTTTACCAGAATGCAACCTTATAGTATTGGTTAAATGAAAGGAGAACCACAAGCAGTTATAAAAATATGTATTTATTAGTGTAACACACTCTAAGTATGTCACAGTATCTGCTACACGCAGATAAACACAAAGCACACAATCCTGTAACACAGAAACAATAGTAAATAGCACTAATACACAGTGGGCTCCAGGGGGAGACCAAACCATATACTAAAATAGTGGTATACGAACCACAACTCGAGTCAAGACAGTGTCTAGAGGATGTAGAATCGCTGGGACCCCAAGGAACCACCCAAGGTGAGTAAGAAGGAACCCCACGGAGGACGGGTGCAGTGTGGGAACACGACTGCGTGCGCCATACAATTCTATGGGAGAGTCGCGGTTGCAGTTTTAAAGTTTAAGGACCCTTCCAAGTGGACTTCGAGGAAACCCCGTGGAACTTAGGAGGTTGGAGAGCCACCCCACCTGTGGATACTGTAGTACCAGAGTTACCTATCCCAGGGAGGCCAGGTGCATAGGGCTGAAGTGGCGTCGGAAACCGCCGTCGAACTCAATGGAGGACTTCGAAGAAGAGCCACTGCTGGAAGGAAGAAAGTGTCAGTCGGAATACAAAGGTGGATTCTTGATGAAGAGTACCTGAAAGCAGAGGGGACAGAGGCTGGGTCACTCAGGAGTGACCAAGGGCTCGGTAGACGAATGCCCACCGATGTTGGGTGATTCAGGTTCTTTGAGGGGGTTCTTGACTCTGCAGCCACTGGGACTAGGAGACCTCGAGGACAATCAGGAGCCGGATATGAGCTGTCCCACAAAGGATGTCGAGTACTGAGCGGTTGGTGTCCGGCTGGAGCACCAACAAGCCTTGGCAACGGCAACCCACGCAGAAGGTTGAAGAAGGTTACAGTTCGGACCAGCAAGGTCCAGGAGACTCACCAAACACAGGGGAGTCAGGGAAAGCCTGGAGCAACCAGGGGAACCCAAGAAAAGCAAAGATGACCCACAAGAGGACACACAGGCCAGAGGCACAGGTGTCGCAAGGGGACCTCGAGCAGTTTCACAAAGCAACAGCCCAGGGAGCACTCGGTGCAAGGAGGCCAAAGTTCTTTGGAGGAAATGGTGCCAGAGGTTGGGGCTACTTGGAGCCCAGTGCACTTGTTTTGGAAACGCCAACAAGCATATGCACTTGCAAAAGTACACATTGCACAGGGGTACAGGTAATGCAGCCCCCATGAGTGATTCTGACCTCAAACTTGGTGAGAGGGCAGCTCGGACCTCGAGGGACTTGGAAATCTATGTTCTGTGTTGCTGGAGCCTTTGGAGTCTGTAGGAGCTCAGGAGTAGCAGACCAGTCAATTGTGATGTGGTGCCTGCGGTTGCAGGGGAGTGACTCCTTCACTCCAAGGGAGATATCTTCAGTTGTCCTTGATGCTCCACAGGTCCTGCACGGAGCGTGTATGGTGCACGGGCACAGACAATGCTTTGGAGGGAGTGGGAGACAAAGTCGGGCCCAAACAAAGTCCAGCAAAGTCCAGAGTGTCCAGACGGTCAAAGGTCAGTGGTTTCTTGTTCAGAATCTTGTCCACGTCAAATCTAGGGTCCTACAGCCAGGTAAGCCCTTTTGTACCCATGGGAGAGGGTTGGACAGATTCAGGGGACCCTCCCAGGGGAGAGTCTGGACAGTGGGGAGGTTACTCCTATGTCCTTTTACCAGTTTCGCACCAGAGCAGGAGCCAACGGCTCCCAGGACTGGTTTGAACTGGACTATGCACAGGGACACCAAATGTGCCCCTCATGCAGACTTTCGGTCGCTGGTAAGCGCACCCACCCAGGCCTAATACACTAAATCCTGTCTGGGAGGTGGTCACATCTCCATGTGACAGGATGCCTATTGTTCCGCATTCCCTGCTCGAGCTTGGTTCAGCAGCAGGAGGGAAAAAATGTGTCTCAGGTCGGCAGCAACCCTTTTGGGCTGCCTGGGACTAGAAGGCTGGTACCGGGAACACCAGGGACCTCACAAAGCTCGTTTCTGAGGGGTGGAATCATACCTCCCACACCGGTTACCGGTGTGGGGGTATGATTCCACAATGTTTGATACCAGACACGATAGGGTTACTTTCAGCCGTTTTAGAGTTGGTCATCACGCGGTCGCGTAATGCCACTCTATATGTCGTAAATGGCTGTAGCACTAACAACCCAGGAGAATGGACTCCGTAGGCTGCAGTGGTGTCCTGCTCATGCAGTGGCACCCTCTCACTTAGAACCAAGCACCCTGCCTTCAGGATTGTCAAGGCCTGCTATAGGGGTGACTTGTAGGTTTTAAGTGTAGTGACCCTTAGATATAGTAAACCTTTTCTTAAGTAAGTGGTGCATGCACCAACTTACACAGGCTGCAATGGCAGGCCTGTAGATCCATTTTGCATGGCCTCTCATGGGTGGCATAATACATGCTTCAGCCCATGGGAGGCCTCTGGGGTACCTATGCTAGAGACTGACAAGGGGAACCCCAGTATCCAATCTGGAGTGTACCTAAGTACAGGACATAACAGTTTAGGGAGAAAGCAGATAGACTGGGGTCCTGATTAGCAGGATCCCAGTCAGACTAGTCAAAAAAAGTGTAACATGAAGCAAAAAATGGGGGTAACCATAAGAAGCAGATCCTACTTTCCTACAGGTTACAATAAACAAGTGGTGGATACTGCTAGACAGCGAATAGCTAAGATTAGCAGGGAACGCACACTGACTAAGAGGATTAAATATCGATCACAAATTCCAATATTTTCTGGGGGAGTGATGAAATCAAATGTTGCCTTGTATCCACATTACAATTCTCTGCGCCTCACATCTAAATCTTGATGCGAAACTATACTTTTACGAACATGTCAATGGTTTACACTCCTGTATCCTGCAAATATCTTATCAATTTAGAACACTTATCACATGTTAACGACTTATTTTGTATTCTGTAAATGTATTATCATTTTTAGAGGCTTATCACAGGGTCAACTGGGTCTAAATAGTAGAGGACTGCTTGTACATATCTCTCCAGAAACCACCTGGCTGCCGATTACTCCCCGTGACACCGTACCATTACCAATAGGTCCGCCTCCACTATATTCTTTTTAATTTACTTTAATTCCCTTATATCTGTCAAGAAGGCCGTGCCAAAGGCCTTTCTGGCCTGTGCAGTCACAGTTAGATCAGAATACTGACAAGAACTGATAGTTTGATGGAAACTGGCCATAATATCGAATTGGATGTTAATGCCCATAGTGACAGTAAGGGATATTTACCTTGATGGACCCCGTCCTTTTTTTCTTTTGGTAGATGCAGATTCGATCACCAACTTAGCTTTTAAGATACTACTGGCATTGGATATTAGCCGACACTCTAAGATGGCGCTCCCTTGTATTCGATACGGTTTTGCGCTATCTTGTGAGTCCGTTTTCTATCTTGGCTTTAAAGCTACAATCCAAGAGGTCGACCGTGCTGAAGGTCGTCTGGGCTGCACACTCACAGCCTCCTATGATACCGTCTGGATGAGGTAAGCAACATTATGAAAACTCTGGTCTCTGACCACTTAAGGTGCCCTTGCCTATCTTGGTTACTTTGGATACCTGCTCGGTTCGGAGCCTATGTTTGTCCATTTCTTTACACCTCCTTATAGGCAAATTTGGACCCATCACGGTAATAGTCATACTGCATCCGTTGCATACCTAACAACGGTTGATCAACCTTTCGTTACTCTTTATAGGTGAATTTAACTCTAATGTTTCCCTCGACTTATCTCACCAAATATAACTATTTGGACACTTACAGCATTGAAATTACATTTCATGGCTCTTACAGGTTTATTGGACCTTGCTTTCTACAACCATTACTTATTTAGCGGTTTGGTCGCTTTCTCTAAATTGCGGGGGTAAGTTCATTTGAACTAAAATACCACTGCACTACTTATATGGCACAGTGTATATTCGGTAGTTACATGGCACATTGGATATTTGGTACTTATCACACTACTTTGACCTGTATGTCCAGAAATACTGGTCTATATCGGTTTTCGCTTCCTGGACACACTCGGACTGGTTATGGTGGACACAACTGAATTCGTAGTTAGTTCCGTTACTTTTCTATTTCGGCATTACTATCAATAGGTAACCCTTATGTCCTCTTCTTAGATGTGCGCTTAGGTCTTTGATAGGTACATATATATGTACCTTTAATGGACTAACAATTGGGTTGATTACAGGTTTTGAAAGACCCCTCATATAACTATTACTACTTGGTTGACTGAGTGCTCCTCCCATATACTAGGGTAAGCCCCCATATATTTGGTACATAATTACACGATTGATGTGGATTGGGAGATAATGGTTGAGTGACATTAACCCTTTATATATAGGTGGATCGTTGATACGTCTTCTAACTAATAGCTTAGCTTCGCTACTGACCTGATTCAGTTTAAGTTGCCAGTTAAGGGGCTACTGGCTCCTGCATGAAATTTCTTTTGCATGTGGGATTTATATGTGACAAACCCTGGCCCTGTGAGTTTGATCAAATATGAGTATTAATGAACTTAGGGGGATATTCTCAAGAACGTGCGATAATCATCACCAAAAAAGGCTAACGCATGTTTTCATATCGCCGTCTATCGCGGGAAAATAACTCTGTGTTAACGTCGTATTCACAACACGGCGGTAACATGCGATAGTCTCCCGATAACGCGTCAAATGTCCGCGATACAACTACCACGACGGCGATAAAAAAGGAAACCCGAACGTGAAAAAAGTTGCGATGGGCCCAACCGCGATAGAAAAATCTGCAACAAGCAGCGCCAGGCCTGCATTTCACACACGTCAGGCGGGAAAAATCACTACAAAAGCAGAAAAAAAAACCATATTCAAAAACCAAACAACTGCGAAGTACAATGGAGGCAGCTGGAGCAGGAACAGAGGACAAGCAGAACCCCACAAGCCCCCCGGAGCACCAGGCCGGGACCTCGGGGTCAGGGAAGGGCAAGAACAGGAAGAAGAGGAAGACGCGGTTCAGTCCGCAGGAAAACAGGATCCTGATAACGGAGGTGATGAAATACCATCAACAACTGTTTGTCACCTCCAATGTGTCATTGGCGACAAAAAATGCAATATAGCAGTCCATCGTGGACAAGGTGAATGCAATCGGAGTGCTGAGGAGGACAATGGAAGTGGTCAAGAGGCGCTGGAATGATGTGAAGCGCAAAACCAAACAGAAACTCGCCAACAACCAGAAGGCAGCAATGCAGACTGGAGGTGGGAGTCCAGCGCCACAGGAGGAGCTGGATGAGATGGAGGAAATGGTCTCCACAGTCATCAGTGTGGAGACGGTGGCAGGAGTTGGGGGACCGGACACTGCTCAACATGACCTGACACAACAGCAACAGGGTGAGTAACGACCAGGGACTGGGGGGACGGGGGGAGATGGGCACAATGGCACACATGCACAATTAAGTATAGCACAGTGCACACCCACGATTACTCTGGAGCATGTCCCTGATCCCCTTGGCACACTGCAGCACACCTAGAAACTGCAAGTAGGCCCCCGTTGACTATGTGCCCAGAGGGGCCCTCCCACACATCACTAATCTCACAACAAACCCATGCACAAGTACAAACACACATCCGTGATGTTGTCGAAATGTCCACTGTCCCGCATCAAATAGGCAGCTCCTCCCAAACAGTCACAATGTACATTGCCATGCAGTTTGTATGTAAACCTGTACAATGCATCAACATACACATGGAAACGATGTTAAACTGCATCTCCCCTTTACATTGCACAGGGTGAATCAACACCTCCTGCAGAGCAGACGGTACACCTCTTCACTGATGATGAAGAGGACCTCCCCTCCATCGACACCGACGCCCTCCAACGGCTCATGGACAGCTTCGGCACCCCACCTCCAGGAGCAGGGCAGCCCAGCTGCATCGAGGAAACCCCATCCCTGCACAGACCACACAGCAGGAAGCACCCACCACCACGGCTGTCTCCCAGGACCCCCACGAACAACACATGGCCTTCCAACGCCGTGTGTTAGGATGCCAGGAGAAGATGGCTGATCAGGTGCGGGTGGGGTTCGATCTCATGGCAGCCAAACTAGATGCCATACGTGGGTGTCTAAGTCCCATTAGGGACCACTTACAGTCCCTAACGGACACCCACAGTCCGCTCCATGCTCTCCAACGGTCCATGGCTAACATCGCTGGAGTCCTGACTCTGAGACAAGAACAACTGTCTAGTCAGAGTGGCTCCAGCGATGTCAGCCGGGAGTTGGAACACATGCGCAGGATCATGGAGAACAGGGACCGGATGCAGGCGGAAAGAATGGCTGCCACGGCTGCACACCAGCGAGATGAGGGTGGGATCTTCCATGCCCTGCAGACCCTCATCATGGCATTGCTGCCACAAGGCCTGGCGCCGATGAATGCTGCTGCTGCTTCGACATCCACATCTCCGCCCCCTGATGTGTCAGTGCCTCACAGTGCGGCAGCCAATCCACCTCCGGCCCCTGATGTGTCAGTGCCACACAGTGCGGCAGCCAATCCACCTCCGGCCCCTGATGTGTCAGTGCCACACAGTGCGGCAGCCAATCCACCTCCGGCCCCTGATGTGTCAGTGCCACACAGTGCTGCAGAGAAAACACCACCACCCACATGTGAGGCACATGAGACATCAGAGGATGAAGATGCGGATGAATCTGCCTTACTGGTAGTAAGGAAGCAGTAGCATTCTTCTCCGCCATATGGCCTGTTTCTGCTTGGTTCTGCCCTCTGCATCATCACCTTCCACTGTCCCCCGATGCACTCTGCGATACTCACCTTGGACCTCGACATGGACTGCCATATTCTGTTTGGTCACCAATGACACAGCTATCAGACTGCGGACTGAACTCTTCCTCTTCCGATGTACTTGTCATTCCCTGAAGGACTCTGGCTGGCCCTCCACGGGCCAACAATGTAAAGTGGGGTTTGCATGGCCCTGTACTGCTCCAGCTACAACACTCCACTGAATGTGCATTAAACAATCAAATTCACACAGATGTGTCATGTCTATGATCATTCAAGTACGGAAGTATGGATGAATGTCGGGTCAGTGATTCCCCCTTACGTCCATGTTGCACATGTTGTGGGACTTGAGTCACAGGGTGCAACATTACCGATTGCGGACCGGGTGGCGCCGACACCACATCAGAGACACACGCATTAGTCACCTTCTTGTTCAGCCCAGAACGGAACAACGCCCAGAGCGCCGGGGTCATCGTTCACACCCCTACGCTGGACTGGCATACACCAGGCCAGCCCACTCCGCTTACGCTTACAGGGGGGGACGACAACGCTACATGTCCCAGGTCTTCCCTGTAGTGATCTGCTGATCACAGGTCTAGTTGTCAGCATGCCACAGCCACTCCCTGAGGGCTGGTTCACACCCACACCACACCCATCCAGCACATGCGTCACAGGACATGTGACCCTGCCAATAAAAGGGGCCGGGCGCACGTGCCCGAGGCCATTTCCACTATCTAGCTGAATGTGTCCGTGTGGTCATTATTTATGCATGAGGGCCTAGGGCCCTACCACATCACATTCCCCACTGCCGGAGGTGACATGATGGCGTCCGCACGACGAGACTCAATCATAAAGGGCCCATGACTTGAGGTGCACAGAGTTGGTGGCATCCGCGGCACTTAGGCCGGCACGGGCCTACCGCCACATGGCGATGACTTGAGGTGCACAGAGTTGGTGGCATCCGCGGCACTTAGGCCGGCACGGGCCTACCGCCACGTGGCGATGACTTGAGGTGCACAGAGTTGGTGGCATCTGAGGCACTTAGGCCAGCACGGGCCTACCGCCACATGGCGATGACTTGAGGTGCACTGAGTTAGTGGCACCTGAAGAGCTGAGCGGGTGTCCAGCCTGCGATGATGCGTAGGCCTCGATACGACGTCCTGCCAATCAAGATTCGATTTGAATTGTGAGCCCAGCTGGACCGCAGTGTACGCCGAGGGCAGCAGGCTGTACAGACATGACCCCGCGGCGCGGTGCTGCAGGGTGCGCTGGGGGCCTGTGGCGCGGAATCCAGCGATCGGCTGAGGAGGTTGCACCGGCACATGGTGGGCTCTCTTGGAGACACGCCGGTGGCGGCAGGTGAGCATTGAGGCCTGGGTGCGCAGGGGCAGGCACTCATCGCTGGTTGGCGGACTGGTCTGGGGACCAGGGCTTGGGTGCAGCAGGCGCACAGGATCGCGTAGGCACCACCGGTCACGGCGGCGCCCTCGTGGCTGGGTGGGGGGAGTGAAGGTGCAGGGTTATCAAGCTGATACAAACCGTGATGCTTACAGGTATGGGTAATCCTGCATCATGAGACCGTAACAGAAGTTGGTGTGACCGTAACCTTCCTTTTCTATCCTACGAAGGTTACGACCACACGTACTTCTGTTACAGTCTTTTTGTGCAGGATTTGTCTTTCCTGTGAGCATTCCGGTTTGTCCAAGTGCTATACACTGTACCAGATTAGGTTTGTGACTATACGGACGCTTGACCATTGTCACCATTTGTCCAACAGGTTTCTGGATACTGACCTCCGGAGTATGGCATGGTATTGGGGAGTTCCCGCGGCTTATGCAGTTACTTGAATCCACACGTTGCCCTGATGAAGTTCCCCGTTGGGCGTTGTCTGTGCTTTTCGTATTGTTTATTGTTGTGTTTGTAATAAAGGACTGCTTTTACACTACTGTTGACTACTGGACTTCATGACCGTGCGGACCCCCATTTCAGTTACTACAGTTTTGGATCTGGGGCACAGTGGCGTCTGGCAACGGCTGGCGTTGGGGTTGGTTGCGCAGGAACACTACGAATTGGAACTGTCGTGTGGTGCGGTGACAGGGGCCCGCCGTTGCTATTGTGGACATGCATCCATGACATGGGTGAGGACGTATGATACTGCTGGCCGTGAGACTCCTCCGACTCTAGCAGTTGTTGTTTGGGAGGTACCAGGGGCCAACAGGTGCAGCACAGCCAGCAGCTTCGTCTGCGGAGGGATGGTGGTTGTCTGCCGTGTTGGTGCCGTCAGCCTGTGGGCAATGTGGGTCAGGATGCGGAGGATGGTTGTCCTTTTGTGCCTGTAGTGGGCAATGACTTCCTCTGGCGTTGAGTCTCTGAGGCTGGTGGGTTTTGGGAACGTCCGCTGTCCTGTTCTGCGCTGCCTCTGTGGTAGTCAGGGGGGGGTTGGTCTGGGGGGGACCTGGGGGTGGTTGAGGTGGGTGTTGTGGCCCTCTTGGGTCTCCGAGCTGCATGGTCAGTAGCTCCATGACATGTGTTGGTCTTCAGATGTGGCTCTGGGCTGGGCTCCCTTTCATGCTGCAGGTTGTCGTCCTGCTTAACACCAGTAAAAGGCAGGTGTTAAAGCCCTGCTGCTAACGCGCCTTATCGCCTGTTTTTGGTTTGCATCGCAGATCTGGCTGGAAGTTGAGAATATCGCGAAGTGGTGTTTTCGTGTGTGTTTGCACGGGAACGCCTTCTCTGCATATCATTAGCGTTAGTTGTCTCTCTCATCTGTGGCGATGTTTTTTGCGGCAGCTATCGCTGGTAAACTGGCGATGTGGGCAGTTTGCACCAGCTTGGGAATGGGGCGATACTTCTTTCGCCACTTTTGCTGCGCTAAAGTGCCGATAACTCGGCGATAAGTCCTTGAGAATATGCCCCTTAGTGTCCTAAAATTCTTTACATAAGCACAAAGTACCTGTAAACCCTGGGATAATGCAGATGATGGATATAATCATAAGGTAGAATACCTTTTTCCTCACGAGCCTGCCCACATAATGAGTGAATCAAAATGACAAAAAATGGTTTTAAGAAAATGTCTTTGTACACTAAGGGGTATATTCACAAGAACGTGCGCTAAACATCTCCAAAAAATGTTAACGCAACTTTACACATCGCAGTCTATCGCGGGAAAATAACCCCGTGTTAACGTGGAATTCACAACACGGCGGTACCATGCGATAGCCTCCCGAAACCGCGGCCAATGTCCGCGATACAACCACAGCGACGGCGATAAAAGCACAAACCCCAACACGTAAAAAGACGCGATGGGCCCAAACGCGATAAGAAAACAGTGATAACCAGCGAGAGGCCAGCAATACCCACGCGTAATGCGGGAAAAAGCACAAGAACAGCATACGGAAAATGCCACTAAAAAGGAAATGAACTGCGGAGTACCACGGATGCACCCTGACCGACTGCAGAGGACAACATGAACCCCACAATCCCCACGGAGGAACACCCAGGAATCCAGGGGTCATGGAAGGGCAATGAGAAGAGGAAGAGGAAGACGGGGTACAGTCTGCAGGAAAACACGATTATCGTCACGGATGAGATAGAACCCACCACCAACTGTACGTCACCTCCAACGTGTCATTGGCAACAAAGAGGCAAAGATGGCACACCATCTCGGACCATGTGAATGCCGTGGCAGCGCCGAGGAGGACAATGGAAGAGGACAAAAGGTGCTGGATTGATGTGAATGGCAAAACCAAGCAGAAACTCGCTGCCAACATGAAAGCAGCAACGCACTTCGGAGGAGGGGGGCCAGCAGAACACCATGAGCTGAATGACATGGAGAAGATGGTGGCCACAGTCATCAGTCGGGAGACGGTGACAGGAGTTGGGGATCCGGACACTGCCCAACATGACCCGACACTACATCAACAGGGTGCGTACCGACCAGGGAGTGGGGGAACGGGGGGAGATGGGCACAATGGCACACATGCACAAGTAAGCAGAGCACACTGCACACCCACAATGACTCAGGATCATGTCCCTGATCCCACGGGAACACTTCAGCACACACACAAACACCAAGTAGTCCCACGTACACCATGTGCCCAAAGGGGCACCCACACAACACATCAACAATCACACAACCAACACATGCACACGTGCGAAACACAGCAAACATGCATATACGTCAGCCACACTGACAATGCAAGAGACACCACATGACGAGTAGCATGGCTGCAGTCCAATCATCATGACAATGTTCACGGCACGACACTGAGGTGGCTGAGTGCGGACCACAACCGGAAAGGAGCAGGTCACACTCGGACACAACCACCTGCACAAACAACCCCTGACGTCAACGACACATCTGCGGACAAACCATGCCCAAGAGTCACAACTCGACAAAGAGCACAAGTTACCCAAGTCTGCAACATCTCAGCACTGTGGAAGCACAGAACTGAAAGGCACACCGCATGAAAGGGATAAATGGCAGCCAAATCAGAGCCGCAGGAGCGACTCACCCACCGTGCAGCATATGCACATAAGAATAAGTGCACCTTGACATTGACAACATCGTGGTACAAACAGCAACACCTCCACAACAGAACACAGGACACAACTGGTGCCGCATATGTGCACAACATGGCCAATCACATCTGGCACAGCAGGAAACTGTGACATGACAATGTACAAGTACAACATGCAACCTGCAAATATTTTTTATTCACACATGCTGTGCTTGTGGACATTTTGTACTGTCCCATGAGTGCCAGGGACGGCCACAATGTGACGTGCTCATGTGAAGAAATTGGCAATGAGGGTGTTCCTACGGGCTATTCCTGCCGCAGCTGCAGTGGGATGTGGGCCACCTGCCCCATCGTCCTCATCATCGTCCAGTACTTCTGGAACTTGGATCCATGGGGCATTGGTGTGTACACAGATGTTGTGCAACACACAACATGCAACGATCATCTTGCACACGATGTCTGGGCTGTACAGGAGCCTTCCACCTGTGACGTCCAGGCACCTGAAACGTGACTTCAACACGCCAAATGTGCGTTCCACGATGCCCCTGGTGCGTATGTGGGCCGCATTGTACTGCCTCTGGGCTGGTGGGTTCGGGTCTCGGAGGGGTGTCATCATCCAAGGGCAGAGTGCATATCCTTGATCACCTGTGACAGTGCAGAGAGAAAAGAGTCAATACTTGGTTCGGCATGATGTGTTGGCAGGCCCACTAGTCCAGTGACGCCTGTGCTGGCTGTGTGTGGGGTGAGTGTAAGCCAGCCCTCAGGGAGTAGCTGGTGCTGGCAACAACTTCAACAGTCATCAGGCACTCAGGAATGCAATGTTCGAACAGCAAGGGACCATGACGTGAGTTGCACAGAGTTAGTGGTCCCGGATGCACAGCGGCCGACACGGGCCTACCGCCACGGGACGCTGACTTGCGGAACACTGGGGTAGGGTCATGAGGGCAGAGCAGGGTCTCGTATGTATCAAAGGTGGTTTTCGCGGAGTGTCTCGGGGGAGAGTGGGAGGTGTACCCCCAGGGCATGATGCAGAGGGCACATACCAGCTGTGTCTGGCAACATGGCGGATATGAATGCCACAGACTCATGCCAAACACCAAGTCCGTACCTGCCAGTTGCTGATGACAACCCCCAGGCCACAGGCTCAGACACCAACAATGTTCTGCCGGAGGCTGACGGTGACTCACGGCGCACAGGGTTAGTGGCACCAGGTCAGTCCTTGCTAGTGGTCGACCTCCTCCGTAACGGTGATCCGTGTTTCCACCGGACTGAAACGCATCTTTCTCTCACTCCTCTCCCTGCGTTCACTGGCATGAACTCTGCCATTGATTAATGAAGGCTCAGTTCTAGATGTGGGACATACTGGACTGCAGTGTAGGCCGGCTGCAGCGGTGGAGTATGTCAACGAATGAGGACTCCTGGGGGCCTCTGTCACGGAGGACAGCGATGGTCTGAGGAGGCTGCCAAGGTTGCGGGCATGGGTCTTGGAGCTAGCACCGGCACGTGGTGGGCCCTCTTTGACACACGACGGTGTCGGCAGGTGAGCAGTGCGGCCTTGGAGCGCTGGGGCGGGCAAGCCGGGTCTGGGTATCAGCGGCCTGGGGTGCAGCAGGCGCACAGGCTCGCAGGCCCTGCTGCTCACGGCGCCGGCCTCATGGCGGGCTGAGAGGCGCCGCCCTGGCAGTGACGTTGGCCATTCCGGGAGAGCACCACGCTCAGCGCCACAGTGTATTTATCCACACCCCTGCGCAGGCCTGGCGTAAGCCGGGCCAACCCACTACGCTCACGCACACAGGGGGGGACGCAGCGAGCGACATTTCCGCGATCTAACCCACAGCCTGGGGTGACATGGTTGCGTCCACTGTTCACTACTCTCCAGACATCAGCAGTTAATGTCTGCATGGACATATGGTTTGCATACCCAGGTCTGTCCAGCACATTCACGCCACACTTGTCGTTGTGTACATCCCCATTCATGGGTCACTTGCCTCCTTCGCACATGCCTGCTTTCTGCCTCTCCACACGTTCAGCTTTTGTGTGGCTGTGGTGCCTTGATATAGCTGGCTTGTGTACATGGGAAGCCCAGGATCCCAATGGAGTTGTGTTGTTGTGTCTGGTAGGTGGGCATGTTGATTGACATGTTGTATGTGGTTTGGTCACGTGTGCATTCCCACAGTTGTGCGTTGTGTGATGGTGGCTTTGAGGTGTGTGGTGTGTTGATTTGGTACTTACCAACGAGCAGTGCATTTCCATAGGTGCCATCCTGGAAGCGCTGGTTGATGATGGACTGTCGGAAGATGTAGGAATCGTGCACACTGCCTGGGTAGTTTGCGACGACATTGGTGAACATTCCCGGTGGTCCACTATTGCCTGCACATTGATGGAATGCGTGTGCTTTCTGTTGCGGTAATTGTGTGCAGCGTCGGCAGGGGGCACAAGTAGGACATGTGTGCAGTCAATTGCCCCCAACACGTGCGGGAAGCCAGCTATGGCGTAGAAGCCTTGCTTGGTCTCCAGCTGTTCCTGCGCAGTGTGGGGGAAGTGATGGTACTGGGGTATGAAGCTGATGATGGCATCCAGGACAGGTGTGAGGAACTTTGATAGGGCTGGCTGTGAGACTCCTCCGACTCTGGCCGTTGTTGGTTGGAAGGTACCAGAGGCCAACATGTGCAGCACAGCCAGCAGCTTTGTCTGCGGAGGGATGTTGGTTGTCCGCTGTGTTGGGACCGTCAGCCTGTGGCCGATGTGGGTCATGATGCGGAGGATGGTTGTCCTCTTGAGCCTGTAGTGGGCAATGACTTCCTCAGGCGTTAGGTCTGTGAGACTAGTGCGTTTTTGGTAGGTCCGCTGTCTTACTCTGCGCTGCCTCTGTGGTGGTCCGGGGGGGGTGCCGGTCCGGGTCCTGGGGGTGGTGGCGGTCCTGGGGGTGGTGGCGGTGGGTGTTGTGGCCCTGTTGGGGCTCCAAACTGCATGATGAGTAGCTCCATGGCGTCGGTTGTTCTTCGGGTGTGGCTGTGTGCGGGGCTCCATTGCCTACTGCAGGTAGTCGTCCTGCTTAACACCAGCAAGAGGCAGGTGTTAAATATCTGCTGCTACCGCGGCTTATCGCGTGCTTTTGGCTCGCATCGCGGATCTGGCAGTTCGTTGTGTTGTGGTGTTTTCGTGGGTTTTTGCACGGGAACGCCTACTCTGCATCTCATTAGGGTTAGTTGGTGGTGTCACCCGTGGAGATAAATTTTGCGGCAGTTATCGCGGGAATACTGGCGATGTCTGCAGTTTGCACCCGCTTGTGAATGGGGTGTTAAATCTATCTCCACTTTTGATGCGTTAAGGTGGCGATAACTCGGCGATAAGTCCTTGTGAATATGCCCCTAAGTCACTGGTGGTGGCATTAATGTGTGTTTTTGATACCTTTGTAAAATGTACTGTATATGTGCAGGTGAAATACTTTCTCTTGGTTCACGTGCTTGTCCACAATGAGCTAATATAATTTATTTTTTTAAATCTTGGTACACTAAGTCATTGGTGGTGGCAATTTTATGTGTGCCTTGACAATGAAATGTAATTGCGTTTAAATAAAAACCTTATTTCTTGTTATTTGTAGCCCTGATGAAGTCGATAGTTTCGACGAAACACGTGTTGGCTACTTTGACTACTTTAGAAGACCTAAAACTTGAATAAATGACTAATGAAGTCTACGAAATGAAGGAACATATGAATTGTGGATTGCATCATTACTCCAGACGTGTATTCACTATATTCCTTCACTGAGTTACCACCCACTTGGACGTACAATCAACCAACAGTAACACATAACGTTCCTCTGGTGATAGTATTTCAAACGGACCAACAATGTCCAAAACCAGTTTTTAACAAGGCTCAGTGGGAATCTCAATTGGCAATAAGGGTACCGCTTGAGTCACTTTGCACATGTCATTTTTTGACACATAGCCACCAATCATATCTTGTCTCTTCTACTTGATGATCAAGATTCGCCCACCAATATAATTCACGTATCCTGATTTTGGTTAAATTTCTTCCCAGGTGTCCTTCATGCCCCAGATTTATGATTCGCTCCTTTAATCTTGTAGGCAGAAAAAGACGTGAACCTCTGAACAAATCACCATTAATAAAGCTCAATTCTTCTCTCACATTCCAAAATGCCTTGCCAGAGTTAGGGGTATCTCTGAAGTTTGGCCAACCATTTATCACATAATCCAATAAAGTTCCAAACACTTCATTGTTCCTCCTGGCATGTTCCCATTCCTGATCTGTTATTACTTTTTCCTTCACCCTTGCCACAGTCATCAAAGGCTCAACCACTGCAGGCCCTAAAGCCACCTCACCAATCAATAAATCAATCAGACATTTATAGAGTGTAGCAAATCACCCCTTGTGATCTCGAGGCATTGGAGCTGTTTGCTGCTGCGTAGAGGTTTGAACATCCAAACATTCAGGTATTTACTTCTCTTCTGAATTGCTGGAGCGACGGTGCGGTCCTGAAGTGCAGGGGGATGTTGTCTAAGCCTTGGCAGCCAGTTGCGAGAAGGAGCCTCCTCTGCTGTTGGCTCGGTGGATCCGTGGGGTGTCTGTGAGGGAGAGTTACGCTGATCGAAGGTGTCTGGGTGGGTGGTGGAAAGTCAGACGTTTGTCGATGTATGCTGGTCATTCGTTGTGCAAGGCCTTGTAGAAGTGGGACAGCTTCTTGAGCTGGCATCCCTTCTCAATCGGGAGCCAGTGTAGTTTCTTGAGATGGGTGTGATGTGAGTCCTTCTGGGGAGGTCGAATATAAGCCTTGCGGCTGAGTTCTGTATTGTCTGTAGTCTCTTCAGGAGGCGTGCCATGATTCCTACGTAGTGTGGTTTTGTAGTCCAGTCTGCTGATGATGAGGGCCTGCATGACCGTCCACCTGGTGTTTATCAGGAGCCCCCTGAAAATGTTGCGGAGCATGCGATGGATGTGGAAGTAGACGGATGAGACTGCATTGACTTGCTTTTTCAGGGATAGCTTGCTGTCCAGGATGATGCTTAGGTTGCGCATGTGGTCCGTTGGGGCGGGAGGGAGGTGCCGAGCTCCATGGACCATAGAGAAGTGTTGTTCCCAAAGATGAGAACTTCCGTCTTGCCCATGTTGAGCTTGAGACAGTAGTCCTTCATCTATTCAGCGATGTCTATCATGCACCTGTGGAAGTTTCCTTTTGTGGCGGAGGGATCTTTGGATAGTCAGAGGATGAGCTGGGTGTTGTTGGCTTAGGATATGATGTGGAATCCGTGTGATCTGACGGTGTCGGCCAGGGGGGTCATGTAGGCTCTGAAGAGGGTCAGACTGAGGGACGATACTTGGGGGACTCTGCAGATGATCTCCTTGGGCTCTGAGGTAAATGGTGGGAGACAAATCCTTTGGGTTCTGCTGGTGAGGTACGGGGCGATCCATTTTGAGGGGATTTCCTTAGATCCTGATGTGGTGAAGATGGGTGATCAGGATGTGATGTGAGACGGTGTCAAACACAGCGGACATGTCCAGGAGGATGAGAGCTACTGTTTCCCTGTGGTCTAGGAGTGTTCTAATGCCATTGGTGGCTGCGATCAGGGCTGTCTCTGTACTGTGGTTGGCTCAAAATCCAGATTGGGAAGGGTCCAGAAGGTTGTGGTCTTCTAAGTGTTGGGTGAGTTGCTGGTTGATCGAGTTATGGTTACTATAGATTAGTTTGGTGATTATTGATTTTTGATTATAGATTATTTGATAAGTTTATGTCTAACACTTTTTGTTGTGTCGCGTTATGTTATATGTAAGTTTTCACGCTTCCGGGAAGTAGGAAGTGGAACACGTGTGGCAAGAGAAGTCACATGGAATTTTACACTGTCTGAGTTCATTTTTGGTAATAACACAGGTTGTGTTATATTAGGGACATTTTGCGTATAAAAGGTGTGTAAGTGAAATAGTGATCGGTTTTCTTGTGAAACTCTGGCCTTAATTCTCAGGAGCAGTATAGTCTCCACATGTGTTTTATCCCCAGAGAAACGGGTTTACTGATTGCTTGAAAGAAGGGTAAGGTAGAGGGAAGTGCTTCTTTATCGGCGAAACTGAAAATTCTGTGGTAGGGTAGAGGTAAACGCTGCCTACTGGAAAATACAGAATTCTTGTGTGAATGGTCAAAGCTATCTTTTCGGTTTAGCGAATCAGACAATGGAAATGTGGATAAAATGTTGTAACTAACAAGAATTGTTGAAAAAGAAATTGCCGATAATTTTTGTAAAGGAGGGGTCAAGAGTGAAAGTGACGTAGACAAAAGCCGCGCTGGGATTGGACAGTGCGATAGTCACATGAGAACAGGAGCAGGACTGACGTAGACAAAAGCCGCGCTGGGATTGGACAGTGCGCCGTAGACAGAAATCGCTGTGATTGGAGTGTTGGTGTGAGTCGCGCTAGTATTGGTTGAAATAACGCATAGGGAACAGTGTTGAATTGCGGATTGTTTAAGGAGAAAAAAGGTTGTGAATCATGTCGTACTATGAGTATGGAAAAGAGAAAACGTCTTGGATGTCGAAAGTTAAGAACTTCTTTAAGAAGGACAAAAAGGTAGTGACTAGAGAGGGACAAATAATTCCTCCGCCGAAATCACCAGCTTCACATATGATGCTGAAATATGGATATCATACATGCATATGGTTAGAAAATTGGACAAAATACACCAAGAACGATGGAGCATTGGCTTTCCCTGAGAATGGTTCATTTAATGTAGCTGTACTACGGAACTTGAGAGAAAAAATGGTAATGTTAGAACCTAGACCTAGACCGACACAGTTTGAAGCTTTAACGGAATGGGAAGATGAGATGTATGAGCGAGAGAGATCCAGAGGATTAAAGAATCATGAGTTTTTGCCTGGAAGGTTGTGGGGAATAAATGATGAGGACAGAGTAAAGCGTTGGAGATATGCTAACATGGCAGGAGGTTTGTTTCCGGCTTTTGCGGTTGAGGAAGAAGCAAAGAGAAAGTGTACCGAGAAAAGAAACATGTAGTGGTAGAAAAGTATGTGTATGGTGGTAGTGAAACAGATGACGAATTGCTGGAAGATATTTTAAACAGAAATCCACCTCCATACCAACAGACTTCTGCGGTGGTGACACCTAATGCACCGCCAATGGAAACTGGGAGGAATAAAAAACCCGAACGAAGAAATGAAATAAATAGGTCACAAGAAACATTTAAAACTTCACAAAATGAAGAGACAGAAAGGGACAATGCAATTGAATTAGCAAAAACGACAAAAGAATTGACTGAGAAAATAAGAGAATTGACAAAGAATATGGAAGCTGTAACTGTACCAGTAACGATAGGTCCAGTAATGCCAATTTTTGAGAATCAGAAAATTAATGAACATTCCTTAGTGATTCCCATGAATTCACATTTGCAAAGAAAAAGAAAAGGGATGGAACTGAATAATGAAGGTGCACACAATTTGGCTAGTACGTGTATACCAAGTCCACCTACAAATTTGACGATAAATGAGAATGAGATTAGGAGAATGCCTATGGTGACAGAGTCCGCATCAGGAACACCAGAAAGAAGCAGTGATTGGATAGAATTAAATAGTACGCCTGTAGGTCCGACTCCAGAAGAGTTAAACGAATGGATGAACGCGCTAAAAACAAAAGAACCAGAAGAAAAACCATTAGATGTAATTAGGTTAAAAATAGACATGGAAGAGTTGATTTTGGGAACAATTGGAACAGAAAAACTAAAAAATTATCAGGATGATGAGATTATGTTTTTGTGCAAAAGTCTTACTTGGAGAGCTAGAAATTTACATGACAAATTGGAAGAGATCGCAAGTGAACTAGGAGTAGAATTTGTGAAAGTAAGAACGTTGCAGAAACCGTACAGAGTAGATTTTTGTGAGAAAGACATAGAGAATTTGAACACATCAGGAAGACTGACCCAAATAAAAGAGTTGATTGTTTTATTGAGAAAATGGGGTGATGTGGATAGATGGAGAAATAGATGGACAAAGAGGAATGAGAAAACAACAGATAAAGCATCTTTAGCTTTTGCAGTGACAGATAGGGAACCAGTTGCTAAGGAATACCCGATGAGAGAAACACCAGGTGGTAGTTATGTGCATGTTCCGTGGACCAGACAGGATATACTGTCATTTACAAATGACTTCCCAAAATTGAGAGAGAAACCAGTAGAATGGTACAGACAAGTGGAGAGATTTGTTAAGGTGTCAAAAGTGCTGTGGATAGATCTAGATGGATTGTTTGATATAGTAGTGCCAGCTGATTTATGGACAGAATGTAAGATTACTATTGATTGGCCAACTGTAGAATATCCAAGGGATGCTAAAACAGGAGCGCCAGGTCCAGAAGTGATGAGGAAGTATGATCAAGTAGTTACCTTTTTGAAGAATAAAATTCCACCAAAAGAAACAGGTTGGGTAAAAATAGACAGAACAACGCAGGAAAGCAAAGAATCAGTGCACGCCTACTATGAGAGATTGTTGTTGGTTTTCAAACAGTACAGTGGTTATGAGATACTAAGTGAGAAGGACATGAGTCATTTTGTATATAGGTTTATGTATGGATTAACACCAGAGATAAGTGAAAGGATTAAGCAGCACTTGATAGGATGGCAGAATAGCACAGTGGATGAAGTTTTGAGATATGCCAAGTATTGCAGTGATGAAATTGAGAGTAAACAGCGTAAATTGAAAGAGAAAGCCATGTGGGCACAGGTGAAAGTTGCAGAGAAGCAAGAAGCTCAATTGAATAATACTAGTAGTGAAACAGGACAGTTTAAATCCCGACCTAATATAGGTAAAGGAAAAGGACAAATGAGCATAGATGAGGCAAAGAAAAAGTGGCCATGCCACAACTGCGGAAAGCTAGGACATTGGAGAAACGAGTGTAAATTTCCTCCAAAACCTAATGTGGAAAATCAATCATTAAATTCACAGGTGCAGAGTGAGGTAGTTACTCAACAAGGTCAGGTGCCACAACCACCACTTCCCAAGAGTGTTAACCAACAGAAATACAGTGCAGAAACAGGATTCTACGGAGGAGAACAGGTAAAACAGTTGTCGCGTGCAGCTGCAATTTCTCAATATTGGTTACGACAGGATGAGGATGACACGGATGAAAGTTCCTGACGGTGCCTAGGAGAGGGGAAGAGTGCGTGCTTGGCGCAACTCTAGAGGTAGATCAGTCTGGTCCATTTGTGGATGGAGAAGTGAATGGTGCAAATGTAACATTCCTTGTTGACACTGGAGCTACCCGTTCTACTGTTAGGTCAGTGGAAATTCCAAATCTTCCTCTCTCAGGTGAACATATCCAAGTGGTTGGAGTTTCCAATCAGCAAATTAAAACGCCTCTTACTAGATTAGTAAAGGTAAAAATTGGTCCATTTAGTGAAATGCACCGATTTGTGGTATGTGATTGTAGTCCCGTAAACCTTTTAGGACGCGATTTATTGTGCAAAATGAACTGCACAATTTATTGTACCCCAGACGGAATTGCATTTCAGACTCCAGATGAGGATGTGCTGTATAAAATGACAATGGTGAATTTAGAACCAGAAGTAAATGGTTTGTTTCCTGTATTTGATGCAGAGAAAATCCCAATTGAGTTGAAAAGGACAGTGAAAGAAGAAGTGTGGGACTTTACAGGAGAAGATGTAGGATTAATGAAAGGAGTAGATCCCGTAAAAATAACAGTGAAAGAAGGAACGAGTTACCCAAATACGCCCCAGTATAAATTGACTCCAGAAATAATTGAAGGAATAACACCAGTAATAAATAAAATGATTGAACAAGGGATTCTAAAAGAAATAATGAGCAGTCCATGTAATTCGCCAATAATGGGACTGAAAAAGCCAAACGGAACATATAGAATTGTACAGGATTTAAGAAAGGTAAACAAAATTGTTGTGCCTTGTTGCCCAATAGTACCGAACCCTGCTGTGATTCTATACCAGATTCCACGTGAAGCAGAATGGTACACAGTAATTGATTTATGTCATGCATTTTTCTCTATTCCATTGCATCCAGATAGCCAGCCAATATTTGCGTTTAGGTTTGGAGAGCGTATTTTGGCATGGTGCCGAATTCCTCAAAGGTACACAGAAAGTCCCTCAATCTTTAATCAGATCCTAAATAAATCATTGGAAGATCTAAGAATGCCAGAAAAGTCAGTAATGGTTCAGTATATTGATGACCTACTGGTGGCATCAAAAACAAAAGAAGCATGTGTCAATGATACAATTGCTTTGCTGAATCATTTAGCAAAAAGAGGACATAAAGTGTCCCCTACAAAATTGCAGTTTTGTCAACAAGAAGTCCAGTATTTAGGGCATAAAATTGAGAAGGGAGTGCGAAAGGTAACGACAGAAAGAATAAAAATGATTCAAGGAATGAGAGCTCCAATGACACAAAGAGAGGTAAGAATGTTTTTGGGAATGGTTGGATATTGTCGACAATGGATAAGCGGTTTTTCACTGATTGCAAAACCATTGCAGAAACTGACAAAGAAGGATGTTAAAGATCCTTTTGAAATGAATGATGAAGAAATGAAAGCATTCAGAGAGTTGAAAAAGAAATTGTGTGAGGCTCCAGCATTGGGAATGCCTGACTATGAGAAAGATTTTGAGCTGTATTGCAGTGAAAGAGATGGATGTGCGTTTTCAGTTTTGGTGCAGAGACATGGAACTATGAAAAGACCTATTCCATATTTTTCAGCTGGTTTAGACCCTGTAGCGAAAGCGTTGCCTGGATGTTTGAAAGCAGTTGCTGCTACTTGTGTGAGTTTGGAACAGAGTGAAGGCATAGTGATGGGATATCCACTGAGAGTATATGTTCCCCATTCTGTGGAAATTCTTTTGACGAGAACGAAAACCCAATACATGACACATAGTCGGCTGACTAGGTATGAAAAGGTAATTTTGAGTGCAGATAATGTGACCATTGACAGATGTATGAATGTGAATCCTTCAACATCATTGCCAGATGAAGAGAATGTGATTGAAATGGATGAAGTAGATCACGATTGTCTGAATGTGCTCGAATACTGTACAAAACCAAGAGCTGACATCCGAGATGAGCCTTTGAAAGAATCAGATTATATTCTGTTTGTGGATGGCTCATGTTTGAGAACGAGTGATGGAGTTCTAAGTGCAGCATATGCAGTTTGCACAGTAGCAACTGTATTGGAAGCATCTTGTCTGAAAGGTATACGGTCTGCCCAAGTTGCAGAATTAGTAGCTCTGATTCAAGCATGTAAGTTGGGAAGGAATGTACGGGTTACGATTGTGACAGATAGCCAGTATGGCTATGGGGTCGTGCATGATTTTGGTCAGATTTGGTCACAAAGGGGTTTCTTGACGTCTGCAGGAACGCCCATCAGAAATGGAGATTTTGTGAAAAAGTTGCTTGAGGCGATACAGCTGCCTAAACAGATCGCTGTTGTGAAGTGCAATGCACATAAAAATGGGGAAGACTACATTACTGTCGGCAATAAATATGCTGATGAAATGGCACAATACTGTGCAAAGAATGTGGTTTCTTTGAATAAATGTCGCGAAAGAGAGCATATTTCTTGTCCTTTGCTTTTTACTAACTCTATTGAAACATGGGATGAGGTGAGACAGTTACAAGAAGCTGCAGAGGATGAAGAAAAAGATACTTGGCTAAAAGCAGGATGTAGAAAACATGAAGAAACTGATGTTTGGGTTTACAGGGATGAGAGACCAGTTATGCCTGATAGCATGATTTCTGACATGGCACGGATGTACCATGGGCAAGCCCATATTGGGAGAGATTCAATGATCAGACTGTTTATACAAACATGGTATAATCCAAAATTCAGAGCCATAGCTGAGAGTCTTTGTCAGAGATGTCTTATTTGTCAACAGTTAAATCCAGGAAGAAAGACAGTAGTGAGTCTAGGAAGAATAGGACGAGAAGGGGTCCTTTCACTAGAATGCAAATGGATTTTATTGAAATGCCACCTTGCAGCAGATTGAGGTATGTTCTAGTGGTCGTCTGTTTGTTTTCCCGTTGGGTGGAGGCATATCCAACAAGAAGGAATGATAGTATCACGGTAGCAAAACTTTTGCTGCGAGAATTCATTCCGAGGTATGGTTTTCCAGTCACGATTGAAACAGATAGAGGAACACATTTCCAAAACGAATTAGTTAAACTAATTTGTGAAGCACTTAGTATTAAACAGAAACTGCATTGTGCATACAGACCAGAGGCTTCTGGAATAGTAGAGCAAGTGAATGGAACGATCAAGAACAGGTTAGGAAAAATGTGTCAAGCTACAGGACTCAAATGGCCAGATGCTCTGCCATTAGTTCTGATGACAATCAGAAGTATACCGGAAAGGAAAACTGGACTCAGTCCACATGAAATAATCATGGGACGAGCAATGAGACAAGCACAAGTACCTGTCAACAAGCTACTGACTATAACTGATGATCTAGTGCTGGATTATTGCAAAGGATTGGCTGATGTGGTGCGTTCTGTGTTTCATCAGGTTGGACCGGATGCGACCACTCTTGAAAGAAAACCAGCTCACGACTTGAATCCAGGAGATTGGGTTCGAATAAAAGTCCACCGGAGAAGACACTGTTTGGTTCCTCGCTGG
Source organism: Calotriton arnoldi (assembly GCA_963921515.1). NCBI lineage: Eukaryota > Metazoa > Chordata > Amphibia > Caudata > Salamandridae > Calotriton > Calotriton arnoldi. The sequence goes on along the minus strand of CAWUFW010004829.1, from coordinate 273,804 downwards.
GACGAACCACGACAAGTGATCCTGGTGACGACCACTGCAGTCAAGTGTGCAGGAGTGAAACACTGGGTACATGCCAGCCACACCATCAGAGTTCCAGAACCTAAAGATCGACATGTGAGTCGGCATCTGGAAATATCAGATAACAGTTCAGCATCAGAAAGAGAAGAAGAAGCAAACAGGGTGCCAGAACCTGAAGATCGACCTGTAAGTCGACATCTGGAAGACCCAACTACAAGTGCAACGATAGAAGAAGAAGAGGAAATAGAAGAAATAGCTGAAGTACCAGAATTTGAAGATCGACCTGTAAGTCGACATCTGGAAATATCTGACATTAGTTCAGAATCTGATACAGAACATTCGGAAGGTGAAGAAATTCTAAAAAGAAAGTGGAATTTTGAAAGCATAAGAGAAGAAACTGAGCCAGAAGATAGTGACAGTGAGCAACCAAGTACAAGTTGTGGTAAAATTCCTTCGAAGATAATATTAATAGATGAAGAAGGGAGAGTTTCAAACCAAAAGTTAGAAAAATCGGAAAAACCCCGAGGAGCAGTAGGGACAGATAGTCAAACACAAGAACAGGGAATTTTAGAAGCAGATAGAGAGACTGACACAAATTCGGAAGAACCTCGAGGAGGGACAGAAATAGGTGAACGAAGGAAGAAAAGAACAACAAGTAGAAGAAAATGAAATTATAAGTTTCAAAATAAGAGGAAATAACGAAAGAATTGAAACAGAGTCTGAAGAAAGTGGAGAAGAAAGAAATGAAAAACTAGAGACAAGAAAAGAAATTGGAAAACAGAAAGAGAGGAAAAAGGAAGTGAAGCAAAAAGGCCAAGAAAAGGAGACAATTGGCCCAACGAAGTAAGAAAATTAAGATACAGAATCATAAGGTTGGATGGGAAAAGTGCTGAACAAGTGAATGAAATAACAAGTCAAAAGAGCAAGAAAAACAAGGTGGAAAACACTTGCAGAAAACGAAAAGAATAAAGAAAGTAAATCAAAAGTATAGATCGCCTGAATGGTTGTATCGTGCTTTGACTAGTCACAAAGAAGAATTGAACACTCACGAAAATCCAGAACAAAGAAACCTGATGGGAGAAAGTGAAGTGCAACAAACCTGAAGCAACAAACCTGAAGAAATTTAGATAGTTTACCGGATTTGACAAAACACTGAACTGACGAATTTACCGGATGTGACAAAGAAAGGATTCTGAAAAGAATTAAAAGAAAGTACCAAGCAAAGACAAAATATTGGAAGTACAGAGTGGCAAGCAAGTCATTTCTGAGGTGTAGTGACACAATTTTCTAGAAAACAAATAAATAAGGTTAGAAGACAAAATGGAGAATACTAGAGATAGAAAATGTAAATGTGAGTTTTTAAGTAGATGGTGCAAGATGTGCTGTTTTTGTACAGGATTATTAATAACAGTATGGATGGTTTTAGCAATCACTATTCCAATTAGTTTAGCTGTAGTAGAAATATCTAATAAAACTGAGAAAGAAAAAGGAGCTAACACTCAAGAGCCAGTTATTTTAAAGAGTAGTGCAGAATTACACAAGGACAAATCAATAACAGATTTTTCAAAGAATGTTTTTACTAAATTACTGTATGAGTATGTAGAAACAATGGATGTAAGAGATTGCTATGTTTGTATGCAGTTGCCTGCATCTGTAGCAGAGGGTGTGACTTATCATCACCTCCCTTTGACGTATGGAATAACATGTAGCGTTTTAGCAAGTTTATTTTATAAAACAGGTAGATTAGAATATTATTACACTGACATAAATAAGATTTTTGCAAAGGTTTCTGTAGTTCCCGAGCTTAACAAAATAAAAGAGGGAAAGACGTTTGGTGAATATTTCTTAGAAGATAAGATTTTAACATTAGATAGTATAATTAGGTACAACCTTACCTGTGAGTTAAAGAAGGAAGAAAAGGTATTTTTAGAAATGGTTGAAGAGAGAAGAGTAAAATTTCAAAGAAAAGTGATAGAAGAGACAAAAACACCTCTTTGGGCGTTTGAGGAAGACAATCATGACAAGAAAAAGACAAATGCAGCTATGACTCTGGATTGGCCCCAACAGGGAAGGTTGTGCATTAGAAGAAATAAGACAAGATATGACAATTATTTTGTGGGTTCCAGCAATTGCCATGACAATTACCAAATTCTAGGTGGATGGGGATTCAAAGGGGGAAAAGATCCAATATTTCCAGGGATTTATTATGTTTATGGGAATAGGGCTTGTTATAGGTTGCCGGACCATTGGTATGGGTCATGTTACTTAGGCCTGGTCTTTCCTAAGATTTTTCATGTGGATAGAAAAGAAAAAGGAACACACAAAATGATAAATACCTTTACACGTAGAAAAAGGGAAAGTTTTTCAGAAATAGTAGGTGATATTTTTGGTGCATTGATACCAGCAGTGGGAATATCTTTGAATGCATTTAGAATTCGAAATTATCCACAGTGGTAGATCGTTTATCTACAGATACTGCTGGAGGGTTCTTGATGGTAAATACCGAGATGGTTGCCATGAGAGCTATGGTGATGCAAAATCGTCTTGCCCTTGACATTCTTTTGGCAAAAGAGGGCGGAGTCTGTGGAATGTTGAAAGTCCAACATTGTTGCACTTACATTCCAGATAAGAGCGAAAATATACAGAAGTATATAACAAATATTACAAATTTGCACAAAGAACTTGTTCCACTGGAGGTTGAACGTGCTTGGGGAAAACTTGGTAAAGGGTTTTCTTCTGTAATAAATTGGTTAACAAGAATGAGTGGATTAATAATAGGGAAAGTTATAATAATAGCAACCATGATAATAGTAATAATATTAGTACTGAAGCTTGCAATAACATGTATAAAGAGAAGAAGAAGGCAGAATAAGATAGAAAAAGAAAACATGATAAACAAGGAAAGAGAGAGAGAAATGGGTGAAATAGAGTTAGAAGAAATAAAAGAGAACATGTACAAGAAAACGAAGAAACAAATTGAAAGGGATACAGTTGTGTAAACTAACAAAAGCAAACGGATAAAAGATATATGCTGTCTGAGAAAATTGTATAACTTGGGTTTTTGTGGTGATATTAAAAATCACCAAAGGGGGAGTTGATGGAGCAGGGTAAATGTAAAAATTTTAACCTCCTAATATTTTCGTACAATATTAATAAACATGTTCGTTTAAGTAAATAACCAACAATGTATGTTAAGGGTTAATGGTAACACGCAAATTCTGTGTGCAAATTAATTGACTTATAATTGTTTACGTATCTAACATAACATAATATTTGCGTACTAATTAAATAATAAATGCATGATTTGTGCTTTTAAATAAAACGTGTGGTTGCAAAATAAAGCGATGGTAAGTAAGGGACAGCTTTATATGTTGCTTCTGCTAGGTAATACCTAATTGGGGTACGTAGAAAGACGGGAGGGAAACAAAAGGGTTTATATTTCTCTGTTTTAATAACATTTTGTTTATCTTAGAAAATAGTGCGCTTAGGCCTGCCGAGCAGCAATATAAAATAGCCGCGAGTTGTTAAAGTGCGCATGAGCGGAAGAGACCATGTGATGGAGGAGAGAGGCTGTGGAAAAGGGATGATCACGTGCTGATGCCGAGAGGCTAAGATGAAAGTATGGTCATGGCTGTTGTGACCCTTCTGAGCAGATGTGTGCCAAGATGATCAGCAAGAAGCGTGAGAAGCCTGGCTGAATCAATAGACGGAACTGTATTATACAAAATGTAACAGAAAAAGATACAATTTGGACTGATCGAAACGGATGAGCAAGTGCATGAACTGTGGGAAACGATGCTTGCATGGACATTCCACACGGAACTGGTTAAGACCAGGAAGTTTGATTAAAATGTATATGGACCTGAGTTTTTGACCAATGAGAATGAATCGCGCCATGTAAGAAGAAACATTTTATGCTGTAAGCTAGAATTAGGGTATAAGAAGACCTACTCTTGGTGGGAGGGGGAGGAATGCTGCGGGATGCTGCGGGAGATGCTGAAGAAGTTAGATGCTGTAGATGGGAGAAGTTGCGGTTGCTGATGCTGACGAGCTGATGCTGCTGCTGTTATTTTCCTTTTCCAGTTGAGTATAAGATGCTGCTTTAAGAGAGCTTTTTATTGATAGATTTTTATTAGAATTATTAGGCTTTCCCCAGAGAGATAGATAGATTGATCTATAGAGTTCTTATTATGATAACCTCATTTTTCCGTCTAATAAAAGTGCCATGCAATTTCAAACTATTCTTATATTGATGATAAATGCAATGATCCGAATAATAAGCTTAATCTCAATTTTCCTGCATTCAAAACTTTATATAAACTTTATTATTCTTTAAACAAATGACTCAGTGATTTTCTTTAGCTTAATGATTAATAATGAAATGGTAAAAGAGTTGATTGTGATTGAGCTGGTCTTAATCACCATCAACTGATTCCTACTAGTTGGTCCATCGACCAATGAGCGGAATACCTTAAAAGCAAATGAGAAATATTATGTCATTATAAAAGAGGTATCCCGTCTCCTTCCAGCGAATCGTTTTTCTCCTAGGTTCATGACGGAGGAAATCCAGGGAACAAATGAGTAAGTGAATGTATATGCGGTGTTATGGGCCCCACCGTCATATGGATATAGTGTGTGTGTTAGAGAAATAATTGCACCTGGATGACCAAAGCATAATAGGAGAATTATTTTTATTGTTAGCGCTGGATCAGAAGAAGACCACACTCAATAGATCGTCTTAATAAGCAGTTCACTGCCACATTCCACTCACCAGCCAAGTATTTGACTTGACAATTATATTCTGTCACGCCCTCCATTCATCTTCTAGTTCCAGATGCCAATTTTCCATGTTCACTGCAAGTACAAATCTGCACCAATGGATGATGGTTGGATCTTACTACAAATGGAATATCTCACGATTAAAACGTAAAGGGTTGGTCAGCCAATGCTACCGCTAGAGCTTTGCATTCTATCACTGAGTAACACTCATCCACCCTTCTCAGGGACCACAAGACAAACGCTATTATCCTTTCCTCACCTTCAACCACCTGAGACAGTATGGTGCCAAGACCAGTAAGTCTGGCATCTGTAATCAGTATGAGTTTCTCGCATGTGTCAAAATGTACGGCGTAGGTAATTTACTAAAGGATGCTTTGACAGACTGTCTCACATTCTTCAGAACACAAAAATAATGATCCCTTCTTAAATATACAACTCACTGGTTGAACCACACTTGCAAAATTAGTTATAAACTTCAAACAAAACTCTGCCAACTCATCAAAACTCTGCCATCCGATCTTTAAGAGTGGGTGCCTATGGGATATTTTTGGCAAGTTCTAACTTCAGGCTTATCCCCTAACTTCAGGCTTATCCCCTCTCCTGAAATTGTGTGTCCCAGTTATGTAACCGTTGTAACTTCAAATTTACATTTATCATTTTTTTAAGGATAAACCAGAGGATTGCAATATTCTTAGCACATGCCTCAAAATTCCATCATGGTCCAATTTGTCTTTCCTATAAAACCAAAATATCAACTTAGAAAAAGAGAACCTGAGGAATACATTCAAGAACACCTTCTTCATTACCCTCTGAAAAAAGCAGCAGAAGATACCAACCCGAATGGCATTTTCAAAAAGCTGTTCGCACCCGAGGATGTCACAAATGATGTAAGGTGTCTGGACGCAGTAGGCAATGGGATTTGACGATATACTGACACCAAATCCATGGTGCTAAACAATTTAGCTCCCTTAAGAACTGTCAACGTATCTGAAATATTAGGAAGTAACTGACGATCCACCCAAATATGCTTATTTAGACCCCTGAGGTCTACACACATCCGAACATTTCCCTCCACCCTTTGGAGCAAGAATCACTGGAGCCATCCATTCCAAGGACTCAATATAGTGCTTGCCAAAAACTTCTCTTGTAGTCTATGATCATTAGTATATCTTACCAACAGATCTCTAATGAGAAAATCAGTTAACCCCTCAAATTTGTACATACATGCTGTTCTTAACGATGGTATGTTGTTCCCCACCTTCTCTGTTTTGCCTTGTGTTCTTGAAAAGAAATTATGGCGTTCAAGCACAATCTTTATCCTGATGCCAAAATGATTTTCCAACATCATCATTGAGAATTAAACAATATCTCTATGATCTTACTGTACTGAGCCCAGAGTTAACTCCTTCAGATTCTCGTAAATATTTCTCCCTTTCAACTCTAAATTATGCAACAACACTTCTTGTTTCCTGGTTGCTGAGAATCGTTTCCCTCCTGTGGCAACCTTATTCTGTAAATAGTTCAGTCAAGAGAGAAATCCACGCAATCTTTACCAATGTTATGTGTACTTGTAATCCTGATATGACCCCAAACCAAAATGGAGTCTGCAGATAACGATGTCAAAGTGTACTATGGCGCATAGTGCGTGATGGGAAATGCTGATGCGTCACAAGACATGCTCCGATGCAGCAATGAATCACCAGCTCTGCTGTGGTACAGACGTGAATGACCCATGGATAGATGTGTCACAAATTGCTCTTGAATAGCTGGTTATGCGATGTAATTGTTATAACACAACCGTTGTTATGGTTTTTCAATGATCAATGCAAATTTTTTGTATATGAATTAGCCATCTCAACTACACTGTCCTTAAAATCCAAACACAAATTATGCTTGCCAAGAAGCAGAGTGGCACAAACTGCCAATTGTGGATATGAAAGTCCATCATGTTCATGTTATCCTCCTTCATCCGAGGTCTCAAATTTCAGTTGTGGCACAGTGTTTCAAAGAGATAACTTGGTGAGTAGAAATAAATAATCCTCCGTGAGATGGCAGTATTGCCCAGTAGTTTCTGTAGATCAAGTAGGGTTCTTGGTATGCAGATTACGCTCATTGTTTATTTAGAAAAATTCAATGCTGATATGAAGAACGATACATTCATTTATGTAAACGAGATCGTGTCTTTATTAACAAATTCGCCCATTGTGATCTCCACATCAACCCCAACTCGCAAATACAGAGTCAAGCCAGAACTGAGACCTAGGCCTGAGGTTATTGATTGACACATCACAGGTGGGGTGGCACGTACCCAGCAGACAAATGCACAGAAAGGGAACCTTAAATCAATAGCACAGATAGGTGCAGCAACACTTTAATGGTCAAGGGCGATCGGCCACAATAAACCACATATGGCCAGGCGGGGTACGCGCGCTTCTAACACACCATAAAGTCAGATGCCACATAAGTTAAAACCATATAGCCAATCAGAACACAGCACACGCAGCTATCAGGCATTCCCCATGCCAGATAGCTGACACGTTACCCACTGGCCGCATTGTGTCCACGCAAGGTCGAGGTCCACCTGTATTATCAATTAGACAATTATTTATGACTTCAAGGCAGCAACTTACATTCCTCACCATACAAGGATCGTGGGAACATTTTATTGCCTATGATGAACTGTATATACGAAAGCTATGAATCGATTGTAAATTGAGACAGTCCTTAGACCCTATGCCTGTAACTGTTCTCCTGGCGGCAATGTTTAATTAAACGAACTGTTCCTGTTTTGCCAAACGCCTCTTGTTTTCCTTGTTTCTTGTATTTTATGTTTAAGCAACATTTTGGCCAGACAGATAGGAGCTGATTGGCACCTCAAACTGGACTGTAGCCAAAGGAATCGGACCCCGCCCAGTCCAATTCACATTTGTGCAGCAAGGAAGGTAAGCAGACACCGCAATTGTTTGGAAGTTCTGCTGAATCCGCGGGGCAGAGGTCCGTCCTGAAGCAGCTGTCACAGAGGGTAAGAGACTGCATCAGAACCTAATTTTAAGCATCTGGCATATGGCAAACTAGGGAGAAGTGTAAAAAGTTATCCTGAGTGCCCTGCCACTGATAGAATCTGGCATATTACCTTTTTTATATGTCCTAGCTGAGTAGTCGTGAGGCGGCCTCAGAGGCGATCCTGCGGAAGTTAACTTTTTTCAATAGCACGTTAGGAAAGGTGAATATTTATTGTATAGCCCTTTATGGCTCCCAGGTCGCAATTTTTGTAATAGAGCTATCCTGATTGGGCAGAGTTGGCACCTCAATCTCATATTTTTTTGACTAAAAGGGTTTCTCAGTGCCACTGGTTTCTTAACACCGTTGGTATCTGAAGGGAGTGAGAGGTGTTGGTCGCTTGGAGCGCTGGGCGTGAAAGCGATGTTACTCTTGGCCCTTGGTGTGATACAGGGTACGATTAGGATATTTAGGGAAAAGATTTGGACCTGGGTAACTCGGTGTTACTTGTGTGTGGTCAAAAGGTTCCTGTTGTTCTCGAGTTTTTCCTTTTTCCGAATCTATTAACTTTGTCCCAGAGCCGATTTTGACAGACTATCAGGCTCACTTAGTACCGTGGACTGTGCTGAGCTTCCCCTGATCACATGATAGCATGTGCTAGGAGTGGGCTACGAGTTTTTTGACAAAGCAATCATTTTTTTCTGTCAGTTTTTGTTGAGTTGGTGTAATGTACATGTGATGTTATAGTGCTGGTATTTCTCGCAAACTGTATATAGCTCAAGAATTGATATCATGCAGATACTGTACTAAATGTTTCATGTTTTTTGCCTATGTTTAATGCTTCATATGAGGGTACAGTTATTTCTTGCAAACTGTATTTGGCAAAAAGGTGGTATAATTCAGATACTGTTTCTAACAATTGCACTTTTATACCTATGATCCAGCGCTAACAATAAAAATTCTTCTCCTATATGACTCGGTCATCCAGGTACAACTATCTCTCCAATACACAGACTATATCCATATGACGGTGGGGCCCATTAACACCGCATATACATTCACTTACTCATTTATTCCCTGGATTACCTCCGTCCTTAACCTAGGAGAAAAAACAGTAAAACGATTCGCTGGAAGGAGACGGGATACCTCTTTTTAACACGACATAATGTTTCTCATTGCTTTTAAGGTATTCCGCTCATTGGTCGATGGACCAACTAGTAGGAATCAGTTGATGGTGATTAAGACCAGCTCAATCACAATAAACTCTTTAACATTTTACCTTAATTATTGAGCTAAAGAATCACTTAGTCATTTGTTTAAAGATAATAAAGTTTATATAAAGTTTTAGAAACAATGCATAAGTTTTAAGTTTATCACTCAGATTATTACATTTATCATTATTATAGGAATAAATTGAAATTACAATGCATACCTATTAGATGGAAGATAAAGTTTGTCACAGCAAGAACTCCAAAAAGATCTATCTATCTGTCTTGGAAAATCTAATAGCTCTAAATGAAAAATCTATCAGGAGTAAAAGGTTCTTAAAAAGCAGCATCTTATACCTAAGGAAAATAGCAGCAGCAGCTTCGATCATCCGTAACAGCAACTCCGCACCCGCAACTCATCTATCAGCAATCTCAGCTCTCTCTTCTCCTAACAGTACGCTCGCTCATCATCATCAATAAAAATATAATAATACTCAATCCCTCCCACCCGGAGTAGGTCTTCTTATACCCTAATTCTCGCTTACTAAATAAAATGTTGCCTCTTTATGGCGTGATTCTCTCTCATTGGTCCATTCGAGTCCATATACATTTTTATCAAACTTCCTTGTCTTAACCAGTTCTTTGTGGAATGTCCATGCTTGCATCGTTTCCCACAGTTCATGACATTACTCATCAGTTTCGATCAGTCCAATTTGTATCATTTTCTGATACTTTTTAGGTTCAACAGTTCCGTTTGTCCATTTATTCATTTTGACTTCTCACGCTTCTTGCTGATCATCTTGGCACACATTTGCTCAGTAAGGTCACAATAGCCTTGACCATACTTCCATCCTAGGCTCTCAGCACGAACACGTGGTCATTCTTGTTCACAGCCTTTCTCCTTTTCCACACGGCTTCTCGCACATGCGTACTCTAGCTCATGGCGGCCATTTTATATCGCTGCTCAACAGGCCTAAGCGCACTATTTTCAAAGATAAACAAAATATTGTTAAAATAAAGAATATAAACCCTTTCGTTTCCCTCCCGTCTTTCTACGTACCCCAATTAGGTATTACCTAGCAAAAAGCAACATATAAAGCCGTCCCTTACTTAGCATCGCTTTATTTTGCCACCACACGTTTTATTTTCAAAGCACAAATCATGCGTTTATTATTTTATTAGTACGCAAATATTACGTTTACGTTAGCCACATCAACAATTATAAGTAGATTAATTTGCACACAAAATAGCGTGTTACCTTTAACCCTTCACATGTAACATACATTGTTGGTTATTTACTTAAACGAACATGTTTATTAATTATTTTACAAAAATTATTAGGAGGTTTGTTTGATGTATCTGTAGAAAGCGCTGAGCACGGAATACGTAAAATAGTAAAAGTGCACCACGTACGTTTTTCCACACAAAACAAAATCCCCCCTAAAAAGAGTTTGGTTGTATTTTGCCCACAAAACCACTAGAGTTATCATGGATTCCCAATTAAAACACATGGAAACCCAGTTCCCCACACAGGTAAACAAACTTAATCGTTTTTTCCGAGAATGGCACGCACACACTAAGGCACACACATTTCCCTGGCCTAAGTAGGGAACTTGTGACATTAATGTAATTGAGCATACTAGAACACACATACAAACTAAATACACAGGTCAAAAGAGAGACAGGAGAGAGGCATTACTAGAGATATGGGCCATCTTCGAAAAGGCCCAGAGCGATAGTCCTACATTACTGACAGCAAGTAAGGCATCTGCACCACCCCCACCATAGGCAAGTATGGAGGTGCTCACGGCAGCTCCCTCCGCATTAGGATATTCCAATCTGCCAATAGTAGGAGCCGGCGGGCCTCCCACCAAAAGACAGACAATTAGACCCAAGCACGAGGAACCAAAAAGCCAGCAAGCCCAGACGATTCCAGAGCAACCCAAGTCCCTCGGAAAAGTCCCCAAAAGCTTGGCCACCCGTCTGCCACATATGACATATAGAACCTCAGCAGCATGGAGAACACGCACTTCCACTAGTTTAGGCGAACATAAACGAGTGACTTGGAGATTCGTGGCGGTTCTAGACAGTGATAGAGAAAGTGGGGGGTGAGGAAGGGAGCCTCAGTTCCCTGGGAACTGATGACGAGGGTGAGGCTACAGGATTTGCCCAGGTAGCCGACGAAACAACAGAGAGCAAATTTTAGCGTCAAGCCTGGCCAGAAAGAACGGCGCATAGCTCAAAGCGAAGGAGGCAAACTAGACTGGATGAGCAACAACAGGTGTCTGGGTGGTTGGTGGAAAGTCAGACGCTTGTTGATGTATGCTGGCCATTCGTTGTGCAAGGCCTTGTAGACGTGGGTCAGCTTCTTGAACTGGCATCTCTTCTCAATCGGGAGCCAGCGTAGTTTCTTGAGATGGGTGTGATGTGAGTCCTTCTGAGGAGGTCGAATATAAGTCTTGCGCCTGAGTTCTATATTGTCTGTAGTCTCTTCAGGAGGCGTGTCATGATTCCTACGTAGAGTGTGTTTTTGTAGTCCAGTCTGCTGATGATGAGGGCCTGCATGACCGTCCACCTGGTGTTTATCAGGAATCACCTGAAAATGTTGCGGAGCATGCGAAGGATGTGGAAGTAGGCGTATGAGACTGCATTGACTTTTTTTTTCATGGATAGCTTGCTGAGGTTGCGCATGTGGTTGCACACGTGGTCTGTTGGGGCGGGAGGGAGGTGCTGAGCTCCAAGGACCATAGAGAAGTGTTGTTCCCAAAGATGAGAACTTCCGTCTTGTCCATGTTGACCTTGAGACAGTAGTCCTTCATCTGTTCAGCGATGTCTATCATGCACCTGTGGAAGTTTCCTTTTGTGGTGGAGGGATCTTTGGATAGTGAGAGGATGAGCTGTGTGTTGCCGGCATAGGAGATGATGTGGAATCCGTGTGATCTGACGGTTTCAGCCAGGGGGGTCATGTAGGCGCTGAAGAGGGTCAGACTGAGGGACGATCCTTGGGGGACTCTGCAGATCATCTTGGGCTCTTAGGTAAATGGTGGGAGACGAATCCTCTGGGTTCTGCCGGTGATGTATGAGGCGATCTGGGGATGGACAATAGCATCGGACCAAAATGCAATTTCGAAAGCACCTTGTACCTTTTTATTATTTATTTCCAATCTGATAGCACTTTATCATGAAATCAAAATAGAGACCAAAAATAATCTTGATGACGGAAGCACACTGCACCTTTTGAAATTATTAGCGCTTTATTTAGACACATAATTAATAGAAATAAGGAGAGAATAACCACCTTATATATAGCACTCCACTTAATTAGATAAAAGAATAATTTTTATACTGTTCTCTCTTTTTAGAAAAGATGTCATATATACATAAAAAAATAACAAAACACTTAACAAAAAGGATTGTTCAAAATAAGGACTCTGCCTCTATCAAATGCTGCTCGTTTAGGGGATGAAATAATAACCCCTAGGCACGTTGCACTTTTATGCACCTCCCCTCTATTAAATGCTGCTCCTTTAGGGGATGAAATAATAACCCCTGGGCACATTGCACTTTAATGCACTTGCACTTTAAAAAAATGTTTCCAATAAACATTATACTGCCTCCATGCATTAGCACTTTAATATATATAAAGAAATCTTTTACTTAACCACTATGCGGTTATTTATAATCTCGAAAAATTAAGTAAAGGGGCAGATGAGATGGTTCCCCCTATACAGATATACATATATATATTACTGGGGAGGCCTGTGAAATACTAAATAGAGAGAGAAAAAATGAGGTATGTCTATAAATCTAACATAAAAAGCTGAAAAAGAAAACAAAAAAACAAACAAAGAGAGAACAAATAGAGATAGGCTAAATAATAAACAGAAAATAAAAAGAAATACATAAAAAAATAGGAACAGAGGATGACATTGGTGCAGAAAGAAAAAGATAAAGGGAAAAATCAATTACTGTATTAGGAATCAAAAAGTGCACTACTGATCAATTAGCTATCATGGTTGTCTATTATAACATGATGTATCATGCGATAAATGTGAGTAAATGTACCAAGAGGGCGGAGAAAATATGCCGGTAAAAAGGAATTATCTGTATCGCTCTAGTGGTGGGTTGAGGGTCAACAATATGGAAGAAGGACAAAAGCATTTAAATTTACACAATGCCAAGCCCAAATTGACCCAGTGGAAGGCAATTCGCCGAAACGCGTCGGTCCTTACAAAAGGGAAATAAGGACTGTGTGAGGGAATACGCCTTGAATGTGTACAATTGGCAATAAAATAATTTGACTCACCAAGAAAGCTGTGTTGCTGTTTGGAGCCGTGTGCCGCTGTAACTGACCTCCGCGAGGAGGACACCAGAAGGGAAACATATATCACGCCCCATTCCTCGGGGGCGGAACAGCCAGGCACTGAGGGACAAAGAGCGCAGCAATACAGAGGAAATTGGAAATAGGAGAAGGGTTGTGCCACAGCCCTCCACCGGCTAAAATCTTAAGATTGAGGACACACCGAAGCACGGAGACGAGCGCACCACTCGGAGGTAAGGGAGTGACCGAACGGGAACTGGAGGGGACTCGGGAGGTTCACAAGCTGCCAACGGGTTGGTGCGTGCAGCCGTGAGGCGCGTTTACATTAAAAGAGCGGGTGTTGCCTCAAAGCAACTATCTTTAAAAATTTACAGTGAGAGAAGGAGAGAAAAAGGAATCTCCAGGAGAGCGGGAATTGTTGCGGCTGACTTAACACAGCATACATAAAAAACGGAGTCAAAGGGGGCAAGAATAAAAATATGACATGGATCAACAGCGTTTTTTCCTGAGTTAAAGAACACAGTCGACGACGAAGGGTGTTTTAATTACTGAGGTCATTGTGTCAACACTGGAAATATTATTTGCACGAAATACAACCCGACTCTAGAGGGAAAAACTATTTACAATTAAAAACGAAATGAAACAAGCACGCATGAAATTATTGAATTCTGTTGCTTTCGAAATCAAATTGACAAAAGGAGCAAGAATCACTAACAAAGGAACAAACGACTTGAAAATGGAGGAAAGACAGGCTAAGTGGAGGTTGGCAGCAGAGCGTACCTTTCAAGAAGGGGCAAATGCAAGAGGATTAAACGGAACAGATAATGGAAATAACAAAACACTGATACAATTGGTGAGAGATCTAGAACGCGCAGGACGTGCAGAGGCCAAACAATGGTGGGAAATGACATCACTCACTAAATATCTGGAGTGTAAAAGAATACCGAGGGGGCTAAGGATAATGCTGCTACTGACATATGAAGATATGGATGAGGACTTGATTAATGAGTGGTGTGGGAATACAGAAGAATGCTCAGTAAAATTAATGATGACCCTCATTGAACATGCAAAAAGAAAAATGAAACTGCAATCAGAAAAGATTGAAATAATTAATAAGGAACTAGAAAAGTATAAAGAGGAAGTCAACATAAAAGACCAGATGAGCAAAATGGAGAAATCCTTACAGAAATATGATGAGGAAATCATGGAACGTAAAGCTGGAAAGTTTACAAGGGACAGATTAGATTATCAATACGGACGAGTTTATACCTTTGCCAAAAAGTTTGATAGCCTGATAGCAAAGGAAAGATCTATTCACTTCACAAGGACACCACAGAGTGAGAGTGACTTGAGTTCGGATGCCGGATCCAGTGCAGATGAAACCCCAAAAGAAAAACTGGATTTTCACAAGGAACTTCGGCTACTAAGAATGACTACGAGACAAGGGGGAAGGGGCACAACAATGCAAGGTCAACCCAAAGAAAACGAAGAACAAGAAGGGGCAAAAGGAAGGGGTCAAGGAAGGAATCGGAACCGCAAATAGACTCAGAAACATCAGTTGAGGACACCAAACCCCTAGTAGTCAATATATCATCAGTGGCATTGAACAACAATCAGAAACGACTACTCAATTTGGGCCTAACATTCTGTCCCATATCACGCCCTGACTTTGTGGATACAAGAATTGAAGTATATAAATATGTACGGAAATTAAAACTACATAAATTTCACCAAATGAAATCCAAAATACCAACAAAAGAACGAGTAGAAGCCTGTAGGTTTTCTTCATTTCAGATTGCCGATATTCCAGAATTACTAAGCATCCAGGACTTGGACAACTTAAATCAGATAGCTGACACAGAATCAGGGGAACAAACTATTGAAGGACCAACTAACATCTTACAGAAAATGGGCTTCACAACAGGCGAACATGTAGGGAGTGGCCTTAAACCAGGGAGCAAATTCTGTCCTCAACTTCCACCCGGGAACCGATCGGACCTCTTTCAGGAGCTAGTGGTAGACGGGTTGACTAACATCCAGAGAAACTGGCGAACAGATTATCGAAGAGGCAACTTCTCATCACAAGACTGGAAGGATATTAATGAGCTAAAAGACAACCCCTCGCTCATTATCAAACCCTCCGACAAGGGAGGTAACATCGTCCTAATGGACCAAGGTGCAGAAGCACGAAGGCAACTGAACAATACTCAGCATTACACCCGCCTAAAAACAAACCCCCTAAATCAAATGGAAAAAGAATATCATCAGAAAATACAAGGGTGGTTTGAATTGGGCCTTTTGAATTGGGAAGAACGACAGTACCTCCGTACAGAAAATACAAGATGAGCCACCTTTTATTTGTTGCCAAAAATACATAAGTGCAAACATAACCCACCTGGAAGGCCGATAGTGAGCTCAATTGGATCTCTTTTGGAAAATAGCTCTAGATTCCTAGATCTGGTACTACAAGAATATGTGACCAGCCTCCCTTCTTACTTAAAAGATAGTACTGATTTTCTGAAGAAATTACAAAACATTCTATGGAGAACTGAATATATTATGGTCACAATGGATGTTGTGTCTTTGTACACTACAATTGAACATGACAAGGAAATACTGGCATGCACGAACTTCATGAGGGACAGGCCAGTGGAATGGCTGGAACATACACATATGTTGAGGGACATGCTACAGTATTGCCTAACACATAACATCTTTACGTTTGATGGAAAGTTTTACCGTCAAGAACAGGGGACAGCTATGGGCACCTCCTTCGCCCCCACCTATGCAAATCTTTTCATGGGGTGGTGGGAGAAGGAGGTGGCTTGGGCGGAGGAAAAAAATCCACATATGGAAAAGGTGGCATTATGGACAAGGTTCATAGACGACTTGTTTATTTTATGGGAGGGCAGTGAAAAGGAACTAGAGCTCTTCCTGAAGAAGCTGAACAATAACGATTGCAACCTACAGTTCACAAGCACATGGAGTCGGCAACAATGCACTTTTTTAGATGTGGAATTGGAGCTCAAAGAAAATGCATTGACTACAAGAATACACAGGAAACCGACAGCCACAAACTCCATCTTACATGTAAACAGTGGCCACCCATATGCACTAAAATGGAGCATTCCGTATAGCCAAATGCTGAGAGCAAGGAGAATCTGCTCCACAGAAGAACTTTATGATGAGGAGATAGGCAGACTGTATAACATGTTCAGGAAAAGAGGAAATCCAATAATGGTACTTGAAAATGCCAAACGTAGGGTAAAAGAAAAGACCAGAAAGCAATCCCTCCATCCGGATAGCATTTTAACAGAGAATAGTGAGACTGTCAAGAGACTGTTCTTAGAATATAATCTGGCCCAACACAATATCAAGGAAATTCTAATGAAACACTGGTGTGTCCTGAAAAACGATGAACATTTGACAGAGATCTTTAAGAGGGGTCCACAGATCACCTCTAAGAAAGCACTATCCTTGGGGGACATTTTAACATCAAGCCACTACGTAAACAAAGCAAACCTACAAGGAACAGGATCTTAGCTGACAAGAAATCAAGAAGGATTCGTAAAGTGCAACTCATGCAAAGCATGCAAATATGGCATGAACAGCAGGAGTTACCATACATCGGATGGTCGTACGGTGCCGATTAAAGAAAGAATAACGTGTAACACAGAATTTGTGATTTATGCACTCCAATGTTGGTGCGACAAACTTTACATCGGCAGCACAAAAAACAAACTGAAATTACAGATCCTCCAGCACATAAGGGCAATAAAAAATGGAGACAAGACCAACCCAGTGGCTTGCCATTTTGATGAGACACATGAACAATCACTGTCAACCTTCTCCTATTGGGGCATAAACCACGTCAAGGCCCACCCAAGAGGGGGAGATCGAGAGAAGGAATTACGCAAACAGGAGTGGCGACTCATCCTATTAATTGGATCTGAAACACCTTGGGGCCATAACAAGGATGCAGAACTGTTTGTACATCTATGAGACCAGTGACACTTTAAGTGTATATAGAACTGAATCTATTGTTCCCTTTGAACTTAGTGGACATTATGATCATTGCAAACACTGAAATAAATGTGACGATCCCAAGTAACATCTGGGGATGGACAATAGCATCGGACCAAAATGCAATTTCGAAAGCATCTTATACCTTTTTATTATTTATTTCCAATCTGATAGCACTTTATCATGAAATCAAAATAGAGACCAAAACAAATCTTGATGACGGAAGCACACTGCACCTTTTGAAATAATTAGCACTTTATTTAGACACATAATTAATAGAAATAAGGAGAGAATAACCACCTTATATATAGCACTTCACTTAATTAGATAAAAGAATAATTTCTATACTGTTCTCTCTTTTTAGAAAAGATGTCCATATATACATAAAAAAAATAACAAAACACTAAACAAAAAGGATTGTTCAAAATAAGGACTCTGCCTCTATCAAATGCTGCTTGTTTAGGGGATGAAATAATAACCCCTAGGCACGTTGCACTTTTATGCACCTCCCTCTATTAAATGCTGCTCCTTTAGGGGATGAAATAATAACCCCTGGGCACATTGCACTTTAATGCACTTGCACTTTAAAAAAATGTTTCCAATAAACATTATACTGCCTCCATGCATTAGCACTTTAATGTATATAAAGAAATCTTTTACTTAACCATTATGCGGTTATTTATAATCTCGAAAAATTAAGTAAAGGGGCAGATGAGAAGGTTCCCCCTATACAGATATACATATATATATTACAGGGGAGGCCTGTGAAATACTAAATAGAGAGAGAAAAAATTAGGTATGTCTATAAATCTAAAATAAAAAGCTGAAAAAGAAGAAAAAAAAACAAAGAGAGAACAAATAGAGATAGGCTAAATAATAAACAGAAAATAAAAAGAAATACATAAAAAAATAGGAACAGAGGATGACATTGGTGCAGAAAGAAAAAGATAAAGGGAAAAAATCGATTACTGTATTAGGAATCAAAAAGTGCGCTACTGATAAATTAGCTATCATGGTTGTCTTTTATAGCATGATGTATCATGCGATAAATGTGAGTAAATGTACCAAGAGGGCGAAGAAAATATGCCGGTAAAAAGGAATTATCTGTATCGCTCTAGTGGTGGGTTGAGGGTCAACAATATGGAAGAAGGACAAAAGCATTTAAATTTACACAATGCCAAGCCCAAAGTGACCCAGTGGAAGGCAATTCCCCAAAACGCGTCGGTCCTTACAAGAGAGAAATAAGGACTGTGTGAGGGAATACGCCTTGAATGTGTACAATTGGCAATAAAATAATTTGACTCACCAAGAAAGCTATGTTGCTGTTTGGAGCCGTGTGCCACTGTAACTGACCTCCGTGAGGAGGACGCCAGAAGGGAAACATATATATATATATAAAACCTTATTCTGTAAATAGTTCAGTCAAGAGAAAAATCCACGCAATCTTTACCAATGTTATGTGTACTTGTAATCCTGATATGACCCCAAACCAAAATGGAGTCTGCAGATAACAATGTCAAAGTGTACTATGGCGCATAGTGCATGATGGGAAATGCTGATAAGTCACAAGACGTGCTCCGATGAAGCAATGAATCACCAGCTCTGCTGTGGTACAGACGTGAATGACGCATGGATAGATGCGTCACAAATTGCTCTAGAATAGCTGGTTATGCGATGTAATTGTTATAACACAACCGTTGTTAAGGTTTTTCAATGATCAATGCTAATTTTTTGTATATGAATTAGCCATCTCAACTACACTGTCCATAAAATCCAAACACAAATTATGCTTGCCAAGAAGCAGAGTGGCACAAACTGCCAATTTTGGATATGAAAGTCCATCATGTTCATGTTATCCTCCTTCATCCGAGGTCTCAAAGTTCATTTGAGGCAAGGAAAATCCACAGTGTTTCAAAGAGATAACTTGGTGAGTAGAAATAAATAATCCTCCGTGAGATGGCAGTATTGCCCAGTAGTTTCTGTAGATCAATTAGGGTTCTTGGCATGCAGATTACGCTCATTATTTATATAGAAAAATTCAATGCTGATATGAAGAACGATACATTCATTTATGTAAACAAGATCGTGTCTTTATTAACGAATTTGCCCATTGTGATCTCCACATAAACCCGACTCGCAAATACAGAGTCAAGCCAGAACTGAGACCTAGGCCTGAGGTTATTGATTGACACATCACAGGTGGGGTGGCAAGTACCCAGCAGACAAACGCACAGAGAGGGAACCTTAAATCAATCCCACAGATAGGCACAGCAACACTTTAATGGTCAAGGGAGATTGGCCACAATAAACCACATATGGCCGGGAGGGGTACGCGCGCTTCTAACACACCATAAAGACAGATGCCACATAAGTTAGAAACATATAGCCAATCAGAAGACAGCATACGCAGCTATCAGGCATTCTCCATGCCAGATAGCTGACACGTTACCCACTGGCCGCATTGTGTCCACGCAAGGTCAGGGCCCACCTGTATTATCCATTAGACAATTATTTATGACTCCAAGGCAGCAACTTACATTCCTCACCATACAAGGATCGTGGGCACATTTTATTGCCTATGATGAACTGTTCCTGTTTTGCCAAACGCCTCTTGTTTTTTTTTATTTCTCGTATTTTATGTTTAAGCAACATTTTGACCAGCCAGATAGGAGCTGATTGGCACCTCAAACCCGACTGCAGTCAAAGGAATCGGACCCCGCCCAGACTAATTCACATTTGTGCAGCAAGGAAGGTAAGCAGACACCGCAATTGTTTGGAACTTCTGCTGAATCCGCGGGGCAGAGGTCCGTCCTGAAGCAGCTGTCACAGAGGGTAAGAGACTGCATCAGAACCTAATTTTAAGCATCTGGCATATGGTAAACTAGGGAGGAGTGTAAAAAGATAACCTGAGTGCCCTGCCACTGACAGAATCTGGCATATTACCTTTTTTATATGTCCTAGTGTAGTCGTGAGGCAGCCTCAGCGGCGATCCGGCGGAAGTTACCTTTTTTCGATAGCACTTTAGGAAAGGTGCTATTTTGTAATAGAGCTATCCTGATTGGGCAGAGTTGGCACCTCAATCTCATATTTTTTAGACTAAATGGGTTTCTCACTGCCAGCGGTTTCGTAACACTGTTGGTTTCTGAAGGAAGTGAGAGGTGTTGGTCGCTTGGAGCGCTGGGCGTGACACAGATGTTACGCTTGGACCTTGGTGTGATACAGGGTGCGATTAGGAAATTTAGGGAAAAGATTTGGACCTGGGAAACTCGGTGTAACTTGTGTGTGGCCAAGAGGGTCCTGTTGTTCTCGAGTTATTCCTTTTTCCGCATCTATTAACTTTGTTCCAGAGCCGATATTGACAGACTATCAGGCTCACTTAGTACTGTGTACTGTGCTGAGCTTCCCCTGATCACATGATAGCATGTGCTAGG
This sequence comes from Calotriton arnoldi, assembly GCA_963921515.1. NCBI lineage: Eukaryota > Metazoa > Chordata > Amphibia > Caudata > Salamandridae > Calotriton > Calotriton arnoldi. The sequence continues at coordinate 253,024 of CAWUFW010004829.1, read as the reverse complement.
AGTGGGCTATGAGTTTTTTGACAAAGCAATCATTTTTTCTGTCAGTTTTTGTTGAGTTGGTGTAATGTACATGTGATGTTATGGTGCTGGTATTTCTCGCAAACTGTATATAGCTCAAGAATTGATATCATGCAGATACTGTACTAAATGTTTCATGTTTTTTGCCTATGTTTAATGCTTCATATGAGGGTACAGTTATTTCTTGCAAACTGTATTTGGCAAAAAGTTGGTATAATTCGGACACTGTTTCTAATTGCACTTTTATACCTATGTTGCAACCTTCATATGCATTATTTTCTGTTTATTGAATTGTTCAAGTTGAATTGTTTGATGTATCTGTAGAAAGCGCTGAGCACGTAATATGTAAAATAGTAAAAGTGCACCACGTACGTTTTCCCCACGATAAGAACAAACAAAATCCCCCCAAAAAAGAGTTTAGTTGTATTTTATCCACAAAACCACTAGAGTTATCATGGATTCCCAATTAAAGCACATGGAAACCCGGTTCCCCACACAGGTAAACAAACGTAATCATTTTTTCCGAGAATGGCACGCACACACTAAGGCACACACATTTCCCTGGCCTAAGTAGGGAACTTTTGACATTAACGTAATTGAGCACACTAGAACACACATACAAACTAAATACACAGGTCAAAAGAGAGACAGGAGAGAGGCATTACTAGAGATATGGGCCATCTTCAAAGAGGCCCAGAGCGATAGTCCTACAATACTCACAGCAAGTAAGGCGTCTGCACCACCCCCACCATAGGCAGGTATGGAAGTGCTCACGCCAGCTCCCCCCGCATTAGGATATTCCAATCTGCCAATAGTAGGAGCTGGCGGGCCTCCCACCGAAAGACGGAAAATTAGACCCAAGCGCGAGGAACCAAAAAAGCCAGCAAGCCCAGACGATTCTAGAGCAACCCAAGTCCCTCGGAAAAGTCCCCAAAAGCTTGGCCACCCGTCTACCACGTATGACACATAGAACCTCAGCAGCATGGAGAACACGCACTACCACTAGTTTAGGCTAACATAAACGAGTGACTTGGAGATTCGTGGCAGTTCTAGACAGTGATACAGAAAGTGGGGGTTGAGGAAGGGAGCCTCAGTTCCCTGGGAACTGATGACGAGGGTGAGGCTACAGGATTTGCCCAGGTAGCCGAGGAAACAACAGAGAGCAAATTTTAGGGTCAAGCCTGGCCAGAAAGAACAGCGCATAGCTCAAAGCGAAGGAGGCAAACTAGACGGGATGAGGAAGAAAGGTGCAAGCTAAGGCAAGAGGGAGAAAAAGCACACACCCAGGAAGCACAGCAAGAAAACAGAGCAGCGCGCCCCGCATTAAAGCGAAGTGGGGTTAGGTGCAGGGCACCAATATGGGAAGAATCGGAGGCAGAATTAAACAAGAGACTCCTGGCAGGGACCAGAGCCTCACCAATAAGTCAACTTAGGAGAGGATCAGACCAGGAAATAAGAGACCAAGGCAGCCTGGTACTGACCCAACCTAGATGCAGGAAAAATAAGACGGCACCTTTGCGGGCACACGAGGGGAGCAGCAACGAGGACATGCGCTACTCCACCTGAGCGCATGACAAAGACAAGTTGACCCCTATAGAGAGAATAGCAAGAGAGGAAGGTGAGATCTGTGCGTGCTTGTTCTGCCACTTTTTAGCCTGCTGGACTGAGGAAAGAGACCAATACGATAGACCTTGGCCAAAGGAAGGATCATTTGAGCCAGAGGACATGGCTAAAGCGGAGGACTGCATCTGACATGGAGTAGGGGATCCCAAGTGGAACTTCCCCTACATACAGGAATGCCTAAAACGATGGGAACACCATGTGAGGGAGAGGCCAGTAGAGTCACCTGAAATAAAAATATAACCGCTACTACAGAGGGGCATGGCAGGGATCATATGTGCCATGGGCTAATATGGCAAGACACAGGACAGCCATGGACCAATACGGGCCCACAAATCACATTCTTTTTCAATATTCTTAAAAAGTGGTTACCCACTGAGATACAGAGTGACTGGACATCGTGGTTGGGTTAGGCAACAAACCCTGGCGGGAGATACAAGTCCACATATTACATTACTGCAAAAAAAGCCAGAAAATGACAGAGAAAAACAGGAGCGAGCCCAGAGGGACCCTGCTTAATTGGTCCAACACAAATTGAAACAGACTGCCCTTGAGGGGGCCCCATTGGCCGCGACCGTGCAAATGGTACCAGTCTCCAGGGGAGGCCACCGCAGAACCCTAGAGGGTTTCAACCCAGCCATGGCGGTAGAGGCCAGGGAGGTTGGCAGCAACCAGACCCTAGGGAGTGCTACTATTGCCACAGGATGGGCTACTTGGTAGACAGATGCTGGTTGAAGGCATACCATGATCAGAGATCGATGAGCCAGGGTCAGCCACCACAAAACCCTACGAATGTTCATCCAAGCACAGGGGAATTAGAGTGCACCCTACACTCCAGCCGCTGCATCTCCACAGCAGGGATCAGGTAATTGGACAAACACATGGCAGCAGCAACCCCAGACAGGGAACTCAGCCCATCAGGGATCGGGGCTACAACCTCAGCAGGGAGGGGTAACTGTCTGGGGAGGTAATGCCCTCACGCAATCGCAGAGTCAAAATACGCATTAAGTTAAACCCCCCAAATAAGTTGGAATAATTTGAACCCATTCACCCTCTTCCTAAAAAATTGTATCAAACCAAAAGAAGGACAAATGAGACAACAATAGGAATTCAAACTTTTACTTGCGTCTAACGGTTTAGAGCGACTGAGGGCTGCTGTTTGTGTGCTGTCGACTGGGTAACCTCACTAAAGTTTGACATCAAGGGTACCTCCGGGAGCCAAGGCCCCACTCTGCTGCTAAACTCCCAGGGCGGGATTGGCTTGCCACACCCCAGGGGGAGGGCAGTCTGACGAGGCAGCCCCCAGAGAAAGTCTTTAAAACCAGACACCCAGGTCCCCTGTGTCCAAAGTCAGACAGTGTTTCCATAATGGCATGTAGTCCCAAAAGCACCACCAACAAGCTCAAAGTTTCCAGCCAATGGAGGTCCCCTTTTAGTTCTAAAACGAAGCTGTCCTCAGTAGTGGGAACCAGAATTCCTGTACGCCTGGGATGGTGAAAACCCTACAAACTCCACAGCTCACGCACAAAGAACCAGTGAGCTTAAAGGCGTACGCATGGCTTCTAATCAGTTGGAGGGTTCACCAGGGTGACCAGGCGTCCCGGAATTGCTGAGGCAGTCCCAGCTCATTATCACCACCCAGCAGACTTCGGCAGAAGGTTTTGGTCAAGGCTCCGGGTTTTTCATGTTTTTTGTTCTCAACACTGTTTTTCCGATCTTTTGATTTCCGAGGTCTGACCACCGTGCAATACATCTCCAAAAGAGCGGCAAAAGCATACCAGTTCATTGGAAGATCCTAGCCACAAACTAGGGACAGCAGGCCCAAATGTAGAAAAAGAAGTAGGATGAGGTCCGAGGGAGATGGGGGTGCCTGGAAATGGGGGTTCTCCAATGTCCACTGCAGCTCTAGGCAAAGATAGGATGCCAGATGCCCTCACTCCCATTTCAGGCCTAGCAGCTAACAGACACTCCAACCCTTGCATGCACCATCCCTGGCCTTGACCTCGGATACCACAAGACGGCATAGGCAGGGGTAAATAGGGGCCACGGTGTAGTCACACACCCCCTCTGTCTCATGACGACAAATGTGGCGGTTGGTCACACGAGACTTAGGGTAAATGCCCCAAACTAAAGAAAGCAGCCCAAAGGTAGCCCAAAAAGAAGCTTCCAGGGAATGCGTGGAGTCGAGATACCTGGCGCCACAGAGGAGAGTGACAGTGCACACCACATGCCGGGAACTAGGAGATTCATGCACACATGATCTCGGGGCATGTTGCAACCACCAGCAACACTAAATTGCAACACACCCTCTCATCGCACATTCCCACGCACACGTAAATTTAAAGAAGCAACTCACACTGATGGCCCCTCCATGCACACACCAGGCGAGACCCGCTCTTAGGTAGCAAGTGACGCCCATGGAGCCCCTGCTAAAAACATGATGCGATGCATCCCTATGCTCAGGAGACCACTCATAAATATTTTGCACTAGTCTGAGCACCCAGTTAGATACCAAGGAAGGGGGGGGGGGCTCAACGGCTCATAAAAGAGATTAATCTGTCTGATGGCCAATAAGCACCCTTAATTTCCACAAAAACTTTCAAAAGATACCCCGACAGGGGCCACCTACCGGTGCCTCACTAAAATTGCGACTAGTGGCGTGTGAAAAATACACCCCTTGGAAAAAAGCAGGAACTCCGGAAAACTATGGCACATATGTAATGTTTCTGAATTAAAAAATTAACTGAGTTATTATCCAAACAGGTCAACCACAGTCTTCAAGTGCACCACCACTCTGCTGCCATATCAAACACCCCAGCACGGACAATCACAACGCAAACTTTTTGTTTGAACTGATAAGTGAAATCACAGTCACCGGAGGACCACAGATGCTTCCTTGGGGACCCATACCAGAAATACTTACACTTTTGTCATGTTTGGAAACTTTTAGCTCAGTAGCAGGGCTCAGGGTCCATTCCCATTGTGGATGCTGCGGGGTGCCAGTGACTCCGGTTACCAGAGTTAGGGCGCAAATGGGAAACAGTCAAGTTCAGGTATTTGGGTATTTGTGTGGCATTTACAGCTGATATGATTACAATGTGGAAAGGGTTATGGAATGATTACAATAGTCATCTGGAACACTCTCCTTTATCTATTTTATGGAGGATAGCCATTACGAAAATAGTGCTTATCCCGAGATGCTTGTACACCTTACAAAACTCCCTGTGCCCACTGCCTCCTGCCACCTTGACGAACTTGAACACCATGCTGATCTTTGTAGTCTGGGTGGGCAAGTGCAGTAGGGTAGCTTTGGCCACACTATAACGGAACCAAAATGAGAGTGGTTTGGGACTTCACGCCATAGCACTTTACTATTATGCAGCACAGCTACAACACACAGCCAAGATGGTCAAACTGGATGATAACTTTGATACCTGGAAGCCTGCTTAAGGAAACATATGGAGACACCCCAACATTAGATCTGCTTATGAGACTGAATCACATTCCTGAGAATTACTCATACATAATACTTCAAACCGACAGGATACGCAAACATATAGTAAATTGAGTTCTGGATTTACCCACTTTTTCCTGCGATCTGGGCAATTCTGCCATTTCAACATATATAGCCTTCAGTCTTCAGTGGCAGGAAGGGGGCTGGTGCACTGATGGGGATTTATACCCTGGAGTGGTTTTTATTACCTTGCAAGAAACATTTGGGATGGGTCCCAGCCAGTTTCTCCAATTTGCTAAGTTGGCAGCAACTCTCAGGGAGATTTGGACTGGGTTTCCCAACAGATCTCCTGTTATGATTATACTTGATGCCATATTTACATGTGAGACTGAATGCCATCTTGTGACCCTGCTTTACTGTGCCTTAAGCCGAACAGAGTAAACCTGAGTTTAGGTGTCTGGGTGGGTGGGAGAGAGACATTGGAAAGCAGTTCACGATCCAAAGGGTAAAGTGGCATGTGCCTTAGTTCGTGGAGTATCTAGTAATGCACGGTTCAAATGATTACATTTTAGTTATTTCTATCATACTTATTTAAGCCCAGTACAGCTAAGTATAATTTACCCAGGCAGGTCGGCTACATATCCAAGAAGGAGAGTAGATGGTGATTCCTTATTCCACCTTATGTGGATGTGTGACAAAGTCATACACTTTTGGAAAGATGTGTCTGAATGGCTACATAGGGCTACCGGAGCGCATTTCACTCTCTCTACAGAGAGCTGCTTGCTGGGTATTTTCCCCTAACCAAAAAATAAAAAGATGCAATGTAATTTTGTGCAACTGGCACTGGTACTGGTGAAGAGTCGTCTATCTAGTGGGTGGCTGGCCCCACATGACCCTAGTATAGCTGCTTGTATAAGGGATACTATGGAGTGGACATTAGCTGAAGAGATACACCTCAAAATATCTAGGAAAGATCAGAGGGTTCTGTACGACCTGGAAGTATGTGGGAGAATAATTAATGCACTGGTTACTAACAGAGGTCTTGACAAAGTATTCCTAACTCTGCTCATAGCCGTCGATCTGGATTGACGATTAAATTGAGAAGAGGTACAATGTGGAGCAGGGATTGGAGCTCCCATGTCGTTTGTGATGAAACTCCTGCATGTAATTCAGCAAGAGACAGTTGATAAGTAGTGAGATTTGGAATGTTTTTGTAGTGTTCCCGCGGGGGCATATTATTGCTGAGGAAGTTAATCTAAGGTAACACAACTTAATCAGCACCACATTTAATTATATATGTGACAGTCAATTAATGAATGCACACAAATGAAATATGCCAGTCTGTTTCTGCAGAGATATATTTCTCATTTCAAAATACAAGAAGGTGCTCTGCAGACGGGGATGAAAGTGTAGATGATGTAGCGCTCAACAACGGGTGAAAACAATGTTTACAAGATCACAAAAAAACACTGGTTGCACCCAATAGTGGTTGTGTGGCTTCTAGACACAAATAACACCATCATTCATTTACCATAGTATTCTAAAAAATATATATGTATTTAACATTTTCAATGAAAATACAGTAATAACCATTGTAGAACAACATACAATTTTGGTAATAGGACAAACTAATCCCACAGCACCCCTGTTCAGATATAGTATGATTACCTAGTCCAGGTAGGTTAAGTGGGTTAGTCCTTTTCTAGATATAACTGTTGTTTAATATAGCATTGTAGCGCACTGCAGAGGGCTATATTGTTTGTTAAAGGCTCTGACCCTTAGATATAATCCTGAGCCACAGGCAAGGGCCTATCCGGATGATGAGGAACTTTAACAATCAGTATAGCCTGAGGCTTTTAGGTCATTTGACACACTGAGGGTAGAATGTTCTAAATTAAAAGGGAGAAATAGAAAGACTAACAATGGCACGTTGGAGCAGAAGGCTTATACCAGCTATTACTGGTCCTGAGAAACTCCATTGTCATCAGTGGAGCACTCAAGATTGATGGGATGTATTTTCTGTATTGTTTTGTTTGTTGACTACAGTGTTGCTACCATGGAAAAGCCCCTGCAGTAGTTGTCATCATCCTTAGAAATATTGCTTGGTAGATATTGAGCTGTTTTCACAATTCAAGCTTTTATTTACCAGACCCTTCCTCGTGCCTACTCGTGTTTCAAGCCATACATTCACACACTGGTTCTTTTGGCAAAATGATAGCTATACGAATAGTGGCATAACTTTACTACAAAGATAGCCATTCTTCACTTGACATTATTGCCGCTGCTCTGACTACTCTAATGTGCGAGTCACAGCAGTGAACTACTCTATCTCTTTTTCATTCTCTTGTTCTTGTTGCTGATGCATTTAGTGAACATTTGAGGTGTTGGAAATTGTTTTTTAAAACCACCATTCATATACCTTTTACAACCTCTCTGAAAAATGCTCTGATATCTGAGCAAAGGTCATACCATTGGACTCCTGCCTGCTCCTAACTCACTTGTGTTAAAATCTTTAACATTGTTTACTTCTCTACATCAGTGCTTCTAATCCACGCTCTGCATTGAAGACTTCTTTCTTCCTTTATGCCTGTTCACAGTTTGAGGACAGTGGAATTCTTTCAAATAATGTAATGACATATCTGCGGTCAGACCTGGTTGCAAATGAGACCATTTAAATAGGCTGTAGTAATGCCTGGATTACTTATCGGTAATCTTCATTACTCCGATTCTTCCTTACTCGTCTCATTCCTTACTAATGGTGATAGAGAGGAGTAAATGGGCACAATCACTCAATTACTCAGGAATGGTAGGGGGTACTATTGCTTGTACCTTCCTAGTGCCCCAGGGATCATTTACCGCCCCACCCCACTCAACCATTTGTGTCACATTTTCAGATTCACAGTCCCTACCACACTACAGTCTGGTGGACAGACTCAACCTCTCCTGCTGACAAACTCAAGGAAAAGAAGGTGAACCTGCTTTAACTACTATTTTGCAAAAGCAAGGAAATAACACTTGGCCCTAAGATGATAAACACCTTGGCACTGAAAGGTTTAAATAGCACCACCAACATTCTTTCCAGTTCACATTCCTTTGGCATTGAATGCAGATGAATTCTCCACAAGCATGATTTGAGCTCATTCTTGAAAAGGAGCTCCTGTCCCAAACTTCTCACGCTTAACTTAGGTTTGTGCTCAAGTGCATTGTTGCTGTCAACAGCCCTGTTAAAAAGAGAACACAAAAGGAAATAGCTGTCAGAAAAGACTTGCCTTCGGGCCTGTATCTGATGTAGAGGATTTTAGAGTATTGAGAACAATTAGACCTAATGTTGTATGAAATGGCTTCTCGTCACTATCTCGCGCCCCATTTTTTCCCATCCCCTGTAGGTTTTCTCTCCTAAGATGCACATTTGAAAAGAGCATTGTTTACTTGCAGATCCAACCCAGGTGAGACCTGATATCATTGCACACTCTTGTATTAACGTGGTCGGTCTACATGCAGTTTCATGTTATTCATCTCTCATCTAAATGTTGACTTACAAGTACCAGGAACTAACTGCAAAGATGGCATGCAGGGAACTCGACATACCCCATCAACAATAAGTCAAAGTACGTCTAATCCAATTCTGCCCTTTCCCATCCATTCTGCAAAAGAAACACTGCATTCCATCTACTCCGGCTTTGAGGGTCCCTTTGCCTGCCAGTGACACCCATATGCAAATGTTCCATTATCAAAATGCAGACTTTTGTGTTTTCCAGCAAGAGGCCTAAGGAAACACATTTAGCTTTCAAACTCCCTTAAAATTTGAGGCTCTCAAATAAAATGTTCCGTTTTTGATTGATACTGTCTTACTTTGAAATTAATCTGAGATTGGTGTTTTCACAGGTAAATAAGTGTGACGCCTCAAAGATACTATGAAAATGTGGTGAACACTCGCTAATTCTAAACTTAGTGGTGATTCACAAATGTTTGCAAATGCACATTGAAGTTACACCAGAATAATTCTAGTTTAAGTGCTTAAACTTGGGAAGGTGTATGCCAGACCCTTTCAGAGGGAGGGGCCACAAGGCAAACAGGGACTACTGGGCCCCAACCATGGTGGTTGAGGTTGTTTGCCACTAATGCGCTGGGGTCCATCCCACTGTGGCTGTAGAAACTGTTCTAAGTGCACCCTTTCAGCATTTGACTCCATGGTAGTGAGGCCAAGCAATCAATGACTTCTCAGAGAGGTAGAGTTCAGAATGCAACACTCTTCCAACAGAAATCATAATGTACTGATCAGCCCAGGGGTTGTCTGTTGAATTAAAAGTGTCTACTTTAAACACACAGCATAAGGTGTTACTACAAACTGCAATTAGGAGAATAACGATTCTCCAATTAACATGCAGAGAGAATCTTGATTTCATTAAAGACAACGGAGGCTATCATTATGCAAAACTTCATTACTGCCCCAACATGCAGCCCTTTAAAGAACATGCACACATCATAAAGTAAAAATATTCCATTCTGCAATCCTGATACAGTATATAGAACCATGGCAACAACCATCTTCCTTTTTAGGCTGCGTCATGAGTAAAACGTTCGAACTTGAAACAACTCGGAACATATGTAACAAAGTCATCCACATGAAGGATTCCAACATTCCCTCATGGTCTGGACCAATCATGAGCTGTTTCTGATGGAAAAAAATGATAGATTAATAAACCTTTCCGATTAATAGGATGCAGAATCCTAGACTTTCCATATTATGGAGTTCTTTTTTATTTTTACCAAATATAAACACTTCATCTTTATTAAATTCCCTGACATGACCCATATGGAAAGAACACAGTGAGGTGGGTGGGATAATGATTAAGGCTGGGCAGAGCTCGCTGAGTTGTTCTCTGTGGAATTTCACGGAGTTACTGGAAAACTCAGTGAAATTCCAGAGTACGCGCCCTGGCGGAGTAACTGCACCCCCTGCATAGTAAGGCCTCCTGACCTTATCTGAGCCTCCTTCACTTGGTGGGCATTGGTTGGCGGCTATCCACGGTGGTTGAGCCCTGCCGCCAGTCTCTCATAGCTACCACTGCCTTCCTGTTCCTGCTCGCCAATCGCGGCACACACTCCACTGATTAGGTAGAAGCCTGAACCTCCGTGTCTGTGGCTCGGAATCAATGCGGGAGCCTCAGCCAGCTTAGTGCAGCAGCTAACCCCAACTCAGCAAGAACTGCAGTGCGCATGTCGTATTGCATGAAGGCATGCCTGACCCGATCATGGGATTTCATCTCTGCAACAACAACACCATCTACACCAAAGCCCCTTATATCTTTTCCTAGTATCTGGTGCCCACGACTCGTCCAGTAAATCTTTAGCCTTTCCTGAAAGGCCTGAGAATCTTGCAGTGCCCCTGATATCTTCCAAATAAGAAGGTCCAGCTTTCCTTCTACTACCAAAGGATGCTCTTCCCTATCTGGGCCTATCAGCAAACCCTGATGTACTGGTATAAAACGAGGTTCCTCCACTGCAAGCTCCATCACCCCAGGGAACCAAACTTGTGAAGCCCAAAGGAGGGTGATCAGCACTAACTTGCACCCCTCCTTCCGAACCTTCCAAATTACCCACTGGATCATAGTAAATGGCGAGAAGGCATAAGTCCTCCTCGTGTACCAATCCTGAACAAAGGAATCCACTGCTAAGGCTTCTGCATCCAGTCTTCAACTGATTTACCTTGACACCTGACATGTGAGCCTGCTGGCAAAAATATCTAAATCTATTGGACCCCAAAGATCCTGAACTTTGCTGAAAATTTCTTGGTTCAACTGCCAATTGCTGAAATCTCTGATGTGACGAGAATTCCAACTTGCTCTCTGATTCTGCTTGCCCTGAATGTGACCTGCTGTCAAAATAATGTTTTATTCCCAACATAAATAGCATATGTCCCTTGCTAGTTCTGCTAACTGCTTTGACTTTAAACCTCCCAGGCGATTGATATAGGAAAGGGCTGAGACATTGTCTATGCGAATCAGCACCACACTGTTTGCCAAATGGACCTTGAAGCTCTTTAAACCATTTAACCCTGCCATCAACTCCAAACAATATATGTGTAATGAACTCTCTAGGCATGACCAATGTCCCCCTGTCTCTAGGTTGTTCAGGCGGCCCCCCCAGCCCAGAGAATTGGAATCTGTCTCCAAAATAAATTCTGGCACATTTCCAAAAATAGCTTAGCCATTCCAACAAGCTGTGCAACCACCACTCTAGGTCTGTTCAAGCTTCCAGGGATAAACGTATTGAATCCATAATACCATAGGCCCTTGTGTACCCCAACTGTCTTTAATCTCTCAAGGGCCTTGTAAAGCAGGGGGCCAGGAGAAATAGCTTGGATCGATGAGGACAGGAGACCAATAGTCCTCGCTAAGTCCCTGAGAGTTACAACATCCTTTCCTAAAATATGGGGCTCATTACGATGGCGGGCGGATCGCCACTGCCCGCCCGGCGGTGGCGATCCGCCCACCATCGCAATGAGATTTACCCACCGCCACATTACAATGGCGGTGGGTAACGCGGCGGATGGAAAGTCCGTCCGCCGCTTTTCCACCGGTCGCCAATCGTCACGATTGCCGGCCGGGCGGAAAAAGCCCACAATATCATGATGGTTGCGGTGGGTATGCCTTTCCATGGTGGAGACTCCGCCATGGAAAGGCATGCGGGAAATGACTTTGGGGGCCCGTTGCAGGCCCCCGGGGTGGGCTGCACTGGGGGGGTACCTATGGTACCCCCCGACATTGCCATGCACAAGGTGGCAGGCACCGCGCGGTGCCTGCCACGTTGTGCATTGCAATGCAACACATGGGTTTTTAACATTGCGTACGGTGCTGCAGCCAGCAGCACCGTCCGCAATGTTAAACTACTGGGATGCGCCCGCTAGTGTTGCGGGCGCATCCTAATATGGCGGGCGGGACCGGCGACCTATGGCAGACGGTCCCAGCTCCGCAAGGAGGGCGGGCGGACGAAAGTCCACCCGCCATCCTAATAGGCCCCTTTATCTCACCTGCTTCCTTATTTGTTAATCTTTTTCCGAAGTAAAGTAGCAGGGATCATGGAGTATCTATCTAAAAACCTAGAAACTCCAAGGACTGACTCGGTTCCAAAACTGATTTTTCTAAATTGACAATGAATCCCAGGCTTTCTAAAAGTTCCTTTGTCATACATAGATGATCCAGTAACTCCGTCTTTACCTGACTCATCAACAGGATGTCGTCCAAATATATTATTATTCGAATTCCTCTCTCCCTCAAAAATGCCACTACAGGTCTTAGAACCTTGGTAAAACACCACGGAGCAGAGGAAAGCCCAAAGGGAAGACAACAAAACTGGTATACCACACCCCAGCTTCTGCAAATTCTCTTCTCTAGGGATTGTGAAATACACATCCTTTAAGTCCAGCTTTACTAACCAATCATTTTCCTGCAGGGTATCCCGTAAAAGATGGATTCCTTCCATTTTGAAGTTACAGTAGACCAGGTATTTGTTTAGGTCTCTAAGATTCATAATTGGGCGCCACCCCTTGTCCTTCTTTTTCACTAGGAAAATTGCGCTCACAACCCATCATTTGAGTCTACCACTTTTATTATTGCACCCTTCTGCAACATTTGAGAAAACTCCATATCCACCAAATCCATTCTCTCCTTGTTGAAGACAATCTCTCGGGGTTGAGAAGCCTGAATAGAGATTTTCCAGAAATCTATGCTGAAACCTGATACAGTTTCTAAGACCCAGTGGTCTTTTGTCACCTCTCTCCATCTCTGAACAAAATGTTTCAGCCTTCCAGCAACCTTTTCTAGGAAAGAACCAGCACAAGTCGCTCCACCCACCAAATGCTGAGCCTTGAGATCTCGCCCTTCCTTCTCTAGTTCTTGATGTTCTCCTCGGCAGGTAGAAACCTGATGACGTCTGGAAGCCTCTGCCATAACCCCTGGAACCTTGAGTGTATTGGTTTTGGGAATACTAGTGGGACCTCCTAACTCCTCGGCCAGCAGCCAGCCCCCTCCTGTTGGCCCTTCCAAAACACACATGAACAAAATACGCGTCTCAAATTATATTGGGCTTTGCTTAAGGTCATGAAGGTGGACACGTATTTGCTCAATGATTTAATAAATTTGCGTCAGAAGAAAAGGCCCCCCACGGCGGCCTTCTGCTTCTCTGTTAGCCAACTCAGCGAGTTTTGGGCTCATCCTCATAAGAATGGCCTTCTTTCTTTCTGCTATCAGCCTGCGATGGCATTACCCAACATGCACATCGCTCTTTGGCTCCAACCTCTAAGGAGGTCCAGGTCTACTTCAGAGTCATTGATATGTGTCTCTTCAGCAATGGCCAGTATTCAAGCCAAAGTGCCCAAGACATCCAAGAGGTGGTCCTGACACTGTTTCAGGCACTGCTCCAGGCCCTTCCTTGAGTCTTTACCAGATTTAAATAGGAATGTTAATAATTCCGGCTCTAAGTTTTGTGTCTGACATGCCTTGTCATCAATTAATAGTCTGGTACATTCGGCCCGCATTAGATTTTGATGTTGCCTCTCAAGAGGTCTTCTCACCCACCGCTTTATAAATGTTACCACGTGAGTAAGTGGCCACCACTCAGAACTGCGTAGGTGTTTTATGGCGTCTGGGCTGAACAACTCTTTCCCCAAGGGGTCCTTAATTAGCTTAGTGAACGAAGTGCCTTGTAAATCATCGTCTAGACTGCCAAAGGCCTCTGGGCCCTCCTCGGGGTCAAACACAAATTCATCAAACCCCTTAATATCACTATTGACAACAAACATCCTCCAGGCTAAGTGAGTCCTGGTTGTCTATTGTGCCATTAAGTACACCACTTTCTCTTGTGCCGCGGCGGGCACCATTGTCACTTGTAGCGCTATGGCTACCCCAGTCCTTCGTAGCGCTAAGGTCACTACACATGGAGGATAGGCTTTCGTCCCTCTTTGTCCTTGACCTGGTTTTCTTGGGTCTGTTCAGATTCTTGTTTTCCTTAGGACATCTCCGCCCTTTATTGGGTTTGTGGGTCTGTCTTCGTCAGAGAAGTACTCCTCCTCTGAAGGAGTACTCCTCTTTCTCTTAGACATAGCGGCCTCGATCACCTCCTTGATAGAGGTCTTCAGACCCTCCTCAAAATATTTCCTAAACATAACGTAACTTACCTCCAACTGAGGCAAATCTTTCCACTCAACCATGCTGCCTAAATAATAGAAAACTGTATCAACTAAAATCCTACTACATTCTATAATGTAGCACTAAAATCTATAATAATAAAGACTGACCCCCCCCAAAACTAATCCTTTAAATCTAAAACAATAGTAAACTCTTTTTTTGGCACTCAAAGGGTAAAGGAGCATTTGGGGTCGGTGAGAAACAGCTGATCGTGTGGCTAAAGCAGAGGCAAAGCTACTGTAATCGGCATTTGCCTTTTGAAACCAGTATAGTCATTGAAACAAGCTGGGGATTAAGTGGCCCAAACTAAGATGGCGGTTGGTTAAACCAGTCCACTTTCCATAGTAATGGCAGTTTCTCAAAAGATGCACCGGCACCACCCATATGAGAAACGGCTCATACACCAATGCACTAACAAGTAAGTGCTGTGAACACCGCTGCACCCGGGTGGCCCGATGTTTACTTTTATAAATGACCACTGCGGCCCGCTGGGAAGGTTGCTGTCTGGTCTGAACATGGCTCAGCTGTTCCCCTCCCCCGGCTGAGTTCCCACACCCCTGAGGCGTCAAGAGAGAACGGCCAGGTGCGTGCATGCCACATGGGGGATGGGAGCGAGTCGGAAGACTTGTTTGAACCAAATGCACTGGGGTGCTGTTAGTACATTATACAAACAAACTAAAACGTATTGGGCAAAAAATGATAGAGTCTAACAAAGTTTGACTTATCTTCTGGCACTAAAAGGCCAACCAAGTATTTACTAAACACAAAACAAATACAGCAGATATAACGAAATACAGACATGTAAGTTTGAGTAAATCCCAGAAAAACAAGGCTAAGAGTTTATTCCATAAATTGGAATAGCTCCAAAGAAATCAAATAGCCTAAGTATATAACAGTAAATATAACTAAGCAAAAGATTTAAAAGATATGTATAAGTAACAAAACAAAGTACTTATCTGGTTGAGGGAGCAGCTGATAAAAGAGGAAGATGGTTGTTGCAATGGTTATATTTGCTGTACCACTATTCCAGAAGGGAATATTTTTACTTTATGATGTGTGTATGTTCTTTAAAGGGCTGCATGTTAGGGCAGCAATAAAGGTGTATGCATAATGATAGCCTCCGGTCTTGTAATGAAATCAGCCACAGTGCTGTAATCCTGTTTGTAATCTTACTTGAGGTGTTACATAGTTAGGTATCCCTCTCCTCCTGCCGGAGTACCCCAGAATTTATAATCCCTTTGGGGCAGTATTCTCAAATCACTCCAAGGTGAAGATACACCGAACAGTTCACGTCATGTTAGTTACTCACTCAAAGTCTTAAGTTCACTCTGCAGATCTTGGTCTGTGGCACTATCTCTCATTATTTTACAGTTCTCAAGTCCTATTGTTACCTACATGTTGAGGTTGTAATCCAGGGTGGTGCAAGACTGAATGCGTGCAGTGGTCCTGCTCCTGCGGCATTTCCTCAGCTATCGGGGACAACATGCAGAACTTGACAACTTTGCTTTTCTCATCAGAGGGACTCCTGTGGCAGTTCTTGTTTTCAGCCTCAGGAACAGTCAGGGTGCCCACCTTTCACATTGACAGACTGCTCAGACTCAGATGTTGGAAGCAGCAGTTTCTCAGTCACCTGGACTGCAGATCATGGGTGATACTTGATTCTTGTAGAAGTCTTGAATCAGTTCACAACCAGAACTATTCAGAGACACTGGAGGGCTCCTTCCACACATTGGTCATTCCAGGTTTCGCTCCTTTGAAATTTCTCACTCTCTCTCTCCCACACCAGAAACCCAATGTGCTGCTACTCCTGGACACTCCCTACTTCCACAGGACCAGGCAAATTCCTTCCCTGTCTCAGCAAGCAGGCATCGAGACTTTAGGCAGAGGCTAAGCTAATCCAGCAGAAAGTGCAAACTTTAGGTGATTTGTGACACTGGGTGTCATGCAGGCACCAGCCCTGGTCACACAGCAGTACTTCGGAGTACTTCCTTTCTTGGTTATGAAGAACTTGGACCTGGAACAAAGCGTTGTGGTTTGGATCACACATTTTCCAGACATGGATGTGGGTCCATTGTCTGAGTTTCAGAACCAGTTTAGGGTGGTTCCCTTTTTAATGTCCTCTCCTGGCTGTTCCACTGGCATAGCAAGTAGCAATGATGCTGGCCCCCAGCAGGAGAATCTAAAACAAGGGCACAATGAAGTGTGAGATCTCTGCACCTAGCTGTCATCAGCCTTCCTGACCCTGAATCGGATACAGGCTAAAGGACAGGCCCTGAGTACAAGCTTGCTCACCTTCAAAAACAGAAACTTCAGTCCCACCTGCCACCCCTAGTATCTACCAAATGGCTGTTTTCAAGAAGAACTAATCAGCATTGGTTCTATGGGTTTCAATTATATGAAACGTCAGCCTGCTGATGTAGAGTAATTTCAACTCGAAATGAATTGAGGTATTTAAGAGATTATTGAAAGGAACTGATTTTAGAGCAGGGGCATGCTGTTGACCTGGCTTGGTTACAAACTGTCGCCAGTGGGGCTGTCCCCGGTGCATGGTTCAGGAGTACCAGAAAATAATCAATCAATCAACAGGGGAGTGCAGAGTAGTAGAACCAATGTCTGTTTTATCAAGGATAACGGAGAAAGATTATACCAAGGAAATAAACTGGCCTGACAAAATGTGATCACGTCAGTCTCTCACTCGCTCCTCTTCATACCTCCCCATTAAGCAAAGGGTTCTGTTCATATCTCTGATAAAACCATGTCAACCAGTAGGACAACACTAATGTCTGCACATTTTAGTTTGTATCACTCTAGGTGGATGCTAAGATCCGAGGATCAAGATTTCATGCTGGCTCCTAAAACGAAGAGGGTCAAGACGGGGGGTAGGGCCCTCTGGATGGCGGGTACCAGGTAGTGAAATCTCCTCCCTCCCTCCATCCATCATAAGCCTAATTTACTGAAGTTTCGAAAAACATCATATACCTAACTGAACCCTTTTAAATACTGGCTTTCTTTATTACCCACTTTGCAATCCAGCGGCAAGATATCTTTGGTTGTGAGAGCGCTGTACAAACAGGACAAAACAGAATAACTGTGCCTTTATGAAAGCTTACAAGAATGACGTTGCACAATGAGCTGCACCACTCTCACGAAATGGGACCCCCTGATCATAAACTGTCCCTCCAAGGCGCTCTGGCTGCCATGAAGAATGTGTGAGTGGCCTTACAACACAATATATAGACATAGTGAACGTTGAGGTGCTGATTTTGCAGAAAGCAAATTACTGGAAAATTTCAGACAGAGTAGAGGCAACATAGGAGGGGGTACATGGACTGTCTGAGGAAACCACAAAGCAGAACGTATGTAAAAGCTAACATGATTCACATTTGCTTTCCCTGCAAATGGAAGATATTTGCCTTGGAACTACATCTGCTTTTATGGGGATCGAGGGGAGTTGGAGAGCGAAGATGTTCTTGGAGGATTGGTACAAAATGCACTGAATATGGGGAGAAAGTTTGCATTTCTTTTCAGTTGATTCGGCGCACACAGCCCCAATTGTCCCCTCTCTCTTCATTGGCCACTCCGCAGCCCTCATCCTCCTCGACCTGTCCGCAGCCTTCGACACCGTCTCCCACCGCACACTAATCACCAGGCTACACGACGCAGGCATACAAGGAAAAGCCCTGGACTGGATCCGATCGTTCCTCACCGGAAGAAGCCAAAGGATCAGACTACCCCCCTTCCTCTCAGCCCCCACAGACATCACCTGCGGAGTCCCACAGGGGTCATCTCTGAGCCCGACCCTCTTCAACATCTATATGGCCCCCCTCGCAGCCATCGTCCGACAACACGGCCTCAACTTCGTATCCTACGCGGACAACACCCAGCTCATCCTCTCCCTCACCAGAGACCCCTCCACTGCAAAACTCAACTTCCAGAACGGGATGCAAGACGTGGCAGTCTGGATGACCAACAGCTGCCTAAAACTCAACGCAGAGAAGTCCTCGTCCTTGGAACCACCCCCTCAGCATGGGACAACACCTGGTGGCCCACTGCCCTCGTAAGCCCACCGACCCCCTCAGACCACGCCAAAAACCTCGGCATCGTACTCGACTCCACCCTCGCCATGAACAGACAGGTCAACTCCGTCACCTCCAGCTGCTTCAACATCCTCCGCACCCTTCGGAAGACCTTCAAATGGATCCCCCCCGAATCAAGGAAGACAGTCACCCACGCACTCATCACCAGCAGACTGGACTACGGAAACGCTCTCTACACTGGCATAAACAAATCCCTACTCCGCAAACTACAAACAATACAGAACACCGCAGCCAGACTCGTCCTAGGCATCCCCCGGCACGAACACATCAGCCAACACCTCCGGAGACTCCACTGGCTCCCCGTGGAGAAGAGAGTCACCTTCAAAATCCTCACCCACGCTTACAAATGCCTACACAACACCGGACCCAAATACCTCAATGACAGAATAAACTTCTACGCACGCAAAAGAAACCTCCGATCTTCAAACCTCGCACTGGCTGAAACCCCGCGCATACACTGAGCCAGAGCAGGCGGTAGAGCGTTCTCCCACATCGCAGGCAAAACCTGGAACGAGCTACCGGTGGACATCAGACGCGCCACCTCCCTGAACACCTTCAGGAAGACTCTCAAGACCTGGCTCTTCGGCTGAACGGATCTGCTAACTCCCCCTTCCCCCAGCGCCTTGAGACCCTCACGGGTGAGTAGTGCGCTTACAATTCCCTTATTGATTGATTGGCTGCACCTAGACCAATCATCACAAGAATCCTCATCTATAGAGTCTGAGACAGCATTCTGCAGGCTGTGAAAAGGGTGTGCCTGACAAAGTATGACAACACAAAAGTGGTATGGTGTTCAGATTATGCACAGGCGGTCCAGAACCAAAGGAAGAGTTTCAGTGCAGTCATTATGGAAAAGGCCTAAAGTATATGTTCCCGGCCATAGGTGGAGAACTTATTGAGGCTGAAGCCTGGAACTTCATGAAACCTGAGAGTGTCTGGGACTGGCTAGTGAGCCAATGAGAGAAGGAATACGACAGACAAAGGACCTGAGATAAACACGAGGCCGAATTTTATGGGTTAAATAAAAGGCAGAAGTCTGAGAACCAGTCTGCGTCCACACCAAATGCCCCAACGTGTTTCTTTCTCGGAGGAGGGAGGAGCTTTATTTAGATGGATATCAAGACCTAGTGGGATTGAGGGTGGAAAATCCCACTCCAAGGGATGGCCGTAGATCCCTACAGTGCTACTTGATCTGGAGGGGAGAGTGAATGAAAGTTGATGGAGACATTGGTCCCTGTCAACGCAACCCTTAATGGGAGGAACATTGAAGTTTAAGTGAATAAACTACCTTCTCAGCTGCAAGTACTCCTGAGGGTGATTTTTTGTAATTATAGTATCTCTAGTCTTATGAGGCTGACCCATGTTAAGCGTGAGATATGGCGTGAGGAGCACAGGGGAGTTGCACGTGCCTCTCAAGATTCAATGTGAGACACCTGGTATTTAGCTTCTCGTAAGGGGGAAATATTTTTTTCACAGGAAGAGAGGTTTGGGGAAGGGCTTTCGCGGGAACCCTTCTCTTCCATTAGCAGCTTCTGTTGGACTGAGGGGATACTTGCTATGTGGTTGGCAAGTGGCAGGAAAGAATTTAACTAGGGTTTTCAGATTTATTTTTTTCAGTGAGGCAATAGTTTAGTTTAGTTTATTATTATTATGCATGATTAATTAAAACCGTTGCATACACATAACATCCACAATTTCATATAAGTAATTCAGCGGGTAAAAACAGTGTTAAAAACCATCATTATACATCGTATTAAAATTCACATTTTAGGTAGGCCTGGGCGGTGAACTTCGCTCCGTTCACGGAGTTTGCAGAGTTTTCTGCACTCCGCGGAGCTCACGAAGTGCAGAAAACTCCGCTTCGCGATGTGCAGCAGAGTTTTTTCCCCGCTCGCGATCGCGAATGGTAAATTCGGGATCGTGAACGGTAAATTCGCGATCGCGAACGATAAGTTAGCGAGAGCAGCAGGAATACCAGCACAAACTGCAGTTCGCACTGCACTCCGCCACTCGCGGAACTTTCGAGACCACAATCTCTCTTCTTCAGGAGAACAGTGTTTACTCTTTCTATTTTTTCATCTGTAATATAATGAAATTAAAAGTGATGTTCAGTTATGTAAACTTGAGTATTAACTTTCTATTCATTAAATTCCCAAGATAAAATAAAACTCTACATCTCAGTATAATGGTGTTGACTCCAGTGGCGTGGAAGGGGGGAAGGGGGGGGCGGCACGAGTTTTGGGGGCGGTGGCCTACCAACCCCGCTCTTACCTGCAGCTGTCGCGGAGCAGCAAGGACAGGAATCGCCTGCCCCGCCCCCCCGCTCTTACATGCGGCCGCGGGCGGCAAACTCAGGGGCCGCCACGGGCACCCAAAGGTCTTGCTACGCCACTGGTTGACTCCTTCTCTAAATCAACCCCACTGTCATTAGTTTCCTGTTTGTTATCATGGCTGAAATATATTTATATTCTCCAGATCAATAAGTAACTGCCAGTTGCACCCTTTCTTCTCCCGGGTTGCTCCTTATTCACGGTTGTATGACAGAGGCATGCTTGGCTAAACCAAGCATGCCTCTACTACGCTGCCTAAACCACATATGCGTCAGAACAACACATTCCTTTACCACAAGTACGTTTACCATGCATGCCTTTACCAGACAATTTCATGGTAAAGGCATGACTGGTATAGGGATGTGTTGTAAAGATCACACCCTATGCCACCTGCCCTTAGCCCTAACAACTACCCCAACCCCTAAAAAGTACCGACCCCATCCTGAGCCCTTAAAACTAACCCGACTCCTCCCGAGCCCTAAAAACTTCTCCGACCCCCCTGAGTCCTAAAAACTACCCTGACTCCCCCAAGCCCTTACAACTTCCCCGACCCCCAAGCCCTAAAAACTACTCTACCCCCACCCGGAGCCCTAAAAACTAGCCCTACCCCCTGAGCCCTAAAAACTACCCCAGCCCCCGAGCCCTAAAACTACCCAGACCCCCCTAAGCCCTATAAACTACCCCAACCCCCGAGCCCTAAAAGCTACCCCAACCCTATCCTGAGCCCTAAAAACTACCCCGACCCCTCTGAGCCCTAAAAACTACCCTGCTCCCCCGAGCCCTGCAAACTACCCTGACCCTTCCTAAGCCTAAAAACTACCCCAACCCCCCATGAGCCCTAAAGGCAACCCCGACACCCAGCCCTAAAAACAACCCCACCCCCAGCCCTAACTCTGAGCCCTAAAAACTACCCCCAACCCTTCAAAACTACCCCCAAAACCCAGTCCTACTTACCTCAAAGCGTCCTCTGCCGATCCTTCCTGTTCCTGGGCCCGCACATCTCAACATCTAGACTGCGCATTGCCTTAACCACGCATATGCGTGGTTAAGGCATATGCGTGGTTAAGGCAAGCGTGGCTGCGCTTGAGTTGGTACGCCATGCGTGGCTCTGCCTGCATTGTTCAGGCCGTTTCTCCTTATTCACTAATGGGTTGAGGAGCTTGCACTTATATCACCAACCTCACAGATTTATATCACCAGTCAGTTTGCATAATGCATCATCTTCTGCAACTCTAGCTTGCATTTCCCATCTCAGTCATTGACTTGATTTCAACAGTTTGTGCTGGTTTTGCATCTGGTATAAGTACACCAAACCATTTCCCAAATATCAGCGGTAAAGGCAAATTTTCCTCCATCACAAGCCCTTTCAGATGGTGTGTCTCCAGATCTGCCCTATGTAACCTGGCCTTCTAGAGTCTTATGGCAATCTATCTCCCTCTAGTCATCACAAGCAAGCTTACCACAGAATGAGCATACTTTATCAGTAGAGCTCTAGGTTTATGGTATTTATTTTTTGGCATTTCAGTCTGTATTTATCAATATTTTTTTTCTGCTCATTTTATCTGTATCCATATTTATTTTGCATTTAGTGTATAATGAAGCTGCAATGGGTATATTTCCACATTTATTCAATCAACAAATGTTTACTCATGTTTTAATGTCCAAAAATCATTTGCATTGCAGAACAGCTTAAACAGCTGCAATGCTGCTATTATTTATATTTCAATGAGATTTTTTTTCTTTTTTTTAACTCCCCTACTTCTACTAACATTGGGCCATTGGCCTAGCACGCATGATTGACTGTAGTGAGAATCGTCCAGAAGAATCCCTATTTTCTGTAGTTTTCCCAACTGCGGCCTGTGCAGGTAAGAGCGTGGGGCGGTTGGGGGCGGGGATTTCGACAGACGACGAGGGGAAATGTATTATTTATTTAATTTCCCCTCATGGTCGTTTGTCAAATGCCCCCCAACCCGGCCCCACGTCCCACCGCTCTGACCTGCACGGGCGGCGGCTGATTTTTCCATATATAAAAGTAAACAGAGACAAGGAAATAGACTATCTGTAAAAATCAGTAAAAAGTCAACTGTTTACTCTAAAATAAATGTCTCCCAGTAGGAAATGTAGTTGTTGTGAAAATTTCAGGCCCACAGAGTGGGAAATACTGCTTTTACTGTTTCTGCCAATGGGCAAACTTTGTTATGAGCATGCTATTAGCAAAACAAGAGTCGCAAATTGATACCGAATCACGAATTAGGAATGGGTATGCTATGATTGCGGCCACCTAAGGAGTTGTATTTAGGGCGGATGTTGCTTCATGCTTTAAGATTTGCGGTCCTGCAATTGTGATTCGTTATTTTTTGCAATTTCTGAATTGCAGTTTGAATATTAGCACATGTGGCCCTTTCTGGAATGGTTTTCTATGCGCTTGAGCATCCATGCGTCTTCTGTGAATATGTGTTCTACAACATCTTTGTACCGTCTCAGCAGATGCACAAAGCACTTGCCAGTCACACAAGGTGACTAGAGATGGCAAGGAGGAATTACTGTGGGTGGTAATAGAAAACTTTGAGTTCTCTGCTAAAGTACTTTACAAAAGTTGTTTACTGTTTAATAGTGCCTATATATATATTAAATTGCTATTTGTTTGCAGTGAAAGTGTTTGCTGTTTTTGATTACCACTTCAATCTGCTTTGTGAGATATATATTGTAATGCGTTTTTCAATGACTGCCTGCAGCAATGTTAGCATGATTAACTGGTGCAACGTCACTGATAATGGAATATATAATTAATGCAAAAGCTACCGTGAAATTA
This sequence comes from Calotriton arnoldi, assembly GCA_963921515.1. Lineage (NCBI taxonomy): Eukaryota > Metazoa > Chordata > Amphibia > Caudata > Salamandridae > Calotriton > Calotriton arnoldi. The sequence goes on along the minus strand of CAWUFW010004829.1, from coordinate 229,505 downwards.
TCATGTTCCCAGCTGCGCCATTCAGGCACCCCGCTGCAGAGTGTGTTCATAGGTTGCTGCATGGAATCAGAAGATCTCATTATCCAAGAATTCCTAACTGGGGGAAAAAAACCATTATGGTATAAAATTGAAAACAGTAAAGAGCACCGTACGCTAAATATTCAAAGTAAGGATCTTATATAGTGCAAACCTTCATATAAGGAGCAAAGCAGTGCTTCACAACAGAGAGACAACAGTTACGTCGGAGACATTAGCATGAGATGTCCAGAGAGAGGGAAAAGAAAAAATGTAGTGGAGAGGGAGAAAGGTTCCTAGCAGGGGCGGCTCCTCCGTTGGAGCGGAGGAGTGTCGCCCCACTTAAATCCCCCACCCCCCAAAGGCCCCGAGATGAAAAATAAAATGGTAATTTATTAGTATTTTAACCATTTTTTCACCCTCCCCGAGCCGAGCATCAGAACAGGGGTGCCGCTGACTGACTACAGCAGGGAGGAGGGTGGGCTGGTATTGCACTGTTTAAAGTGTGCATGTCTTTTTGGCCGTCCGTCTTGCGACGGCCAGTCACACATGTGCACTTTAAACCTCTCAACCCAGCTGTCTTAAGAGGTATGGAGGAGATCACTGATGTGGCCTGATTAGTCCTGTCTCCCTGTTGTATTGGATGGATGGTGATTTGTCAAGGGACTGAGATGAAGTTGTTTCCCCTGGTGTAGATAATGTGATGAACTGTGCAATGTCTGCAGTTGAGGATTGTGTACTTTTTGACCCCGGTTGAAGCGTTGCCTGGGAGGAGAAAGTCCCTTCAGGAGATTTTGTTCTTTTTTTTTTTTTGTAAACAGATTTTTATTGCTTCTAAAATGCAACATACAGTACAATACGAGGTAAGGCCAACACTCAATCCGAATGTAAGCAATTGCAGTGCATATATAGCAAGTCATATCTAAACAGTTGCGACCCATCACATTAAGTAACACCGTACAGAGATTAATGACCAACCTGCTACATGCATATTAAACAGGCCTACCAATCCCTAGTCCTATTCCATCCCACCCCTATCACTGGCTTCAATACATTTACAGGAACAAGGAGCGATATGTCCCACCCGCCTGGACAGTGGTGAATTGCCTCCTATCTTACGCTATGAAGGCTATTATCTAGAGCCTCCCACTGCTCACCACTCCCATCCACCTTCAAGTGTGATCTGAGTCTCAATCAGGAAGTTGGGAACTGTCAGGAGAATCAGTATCGGGTTCTTTTAAGCATTCCACTAAGGTGTTCCAGGTCCTAGCCTTATCTATGGTGCTGCGGCCCCTTTTCACCTCTTGGAACAGCACTGCTCCTTCATATCCTGCCCATAGAGTGAGGGTCTCTTTCCATTTGGGTGATTGGGGGCTGGTGGGGGCCTTCCACTTCATTGTAATCTTGTGCTTTGCCAGTACTAGCGCTAAATCCACAAATTTAGGGGCAGATTTACAAGCCCCTTGCGCCACTTTTGCGTCACTTTTCCCATGTTAAAAGTGACGCAAAAGTGGCGCAAGGGGCTTGTAAATCAGACCCTTAGTTGTCACCTTATGCTTGGCAGTACGAGGGAACTCCCCCCAGTAGGCAAACCAGTGGAGTGCAAGGAAATGTTCTGTCCGTGACCTCATTAATGCAGGCTACCACTCCCTCCCAATAATCTTGTAACAAAACCCGGGCAGGCCCACATCATGTGGAACATTTTGACCCCTTGTTCCCCACATCTGGGGCAATCCATCGCCTGTGCTCCATATGTCTGCATTATTTCCCCCAGTGTGAGATATGCCCTGTGCAGGAAGTAATAATTAAATAGCTTAAATCTAGATTGCAGGACATTGTGTAAATGTTGGTAAGGATCGTGGCTCATTGTGTTTCCGTAATTGGAAGTGCCATGTCTTCCTCCCATTTCTGACACAATTCTCCCAAAGTCGTGTTGATATCTGCCCTTAGTGCTCTGTATAGGAGTGTAATTGTATGTGTTTTACCCGTCGTGACACAAAGCATGTAGCTACACCAGTATGCTGGGGGCCCTGCAGTCCCCATCCTCCAGTGGTTTCGCATAGTTATCACCACTGCTCGATGTAGCAAGAAGTGTCCCGGGGGTACCTCGTATGCCTGTGATAGTTCCTCAAATGATAACAGATCGCCGTCTCTATAGACACCACTGGTAGCAACAGCGAATCGTCTGCAATTCTCTGGAGCCTCCTATATGAGGCCATTTGGGCGTCAGTAGGATCAGGAGCAGTGTACTGATGCTCGGGGTACCACCAGAGATCTCCTCTGCAGGGCTCAACCATGTGTGCACCCATTGATTAAACCATTGAAGTTGGGCCACCAGGTAATAATACAGCTCAAAATGAAGCGCTGCTAGTCTCCCATCAGCAGTGGGTCGGTGCAGTTTGGACATTGCCATCCGTCGTGTGCCTGCAGCCCATGTAAGTTCCACCAGTAGTGAGTATAAACAGGCTGCGGGGGAATACAATTGGCAGACTCGCAAAGAAGTAAAGTAGACGGGGGAGTGCTACCATTTTTGCAACTTCAATCCTTCCCTCTACGGACAAGGGGAGGGTCTTCTAAAACCCCACGGTAGAGCGAAAAGCCCTAATAGCTGCCCCCATGTTACCGTCCAGAACGTCTCTGGGATTGTGCTAGACTCTCACTTCTAGGTATTTCATGCAGTTTACCTCCTATATGAACCCGTGTAAGTCCCAGGGTTTCTGCATATGTTGGCACAGGGGGAACATGAGTGATTTTTGCCAATTTATGCGAAGGCTTGAAATACTGCTGAACCGGTCCAACTGTTAACCTGCTCCCGTAGGTCCCTCTCTGCATTGGCAAGGAGGAGAAGCATATCGTCCGCGTATAGCGCAATTCTGTGGGATGTACCTCGATGATTCAGCCCCTGGTATGACACCCCCTCTCATGCTCTGCTAGCCAGAGGTTCAACTGCAATGGCAAACAGCAGGGGAGAGAGAGGGCAACCCTGTCTGGTTCTCCGTTTAACCACATAGTCGTTGGAGATTACCCTGCCAGTTTGCAGCTGTGCAGAGGGTCCCGTATAGAGGAGCCTAGTCCATTGGACAAATCCTGCCCCAAATCCCATCCCTCCATCACCTGTGACAGGTAGTCCCATCGCAGGCGATCAGACACCTTTTCTATATCGATCGAGACGAATCACTGACAAAATATCGATGGACAAAATATCGTGTTCCCAAAATATCGGGACATAAATATCGATGTCAAAAATATCGACATCCTATCTACATAATGGTAAGTACTAAAATATCGAGAAAAAAATATAGGGGCTTATTAGGATGGCGGGCGGAGGCACCTCTGCGGTGCCGGCGGAAAATGTCATTTTCCGCACTCCAGCAGCGGTCCACTTGCCGGCCATATTACAATGGGCAAACATAGCCCATTTCCCGTCCGTCGCGGTGCGATGTGAACCGCCACAAATTTGCGCTCGCCACCACGGCGGTGTGAGCCAATAGAGACCCACCGCCATGAAGAATTACGTCCCGTCCACCATACAAATCACGATGCCCCATACAGCCCGTCACACCGCAGCGGAGAAACCACCCAACCAGAGACGGCGGAAGCACGACAGCGGAGCGCGAAACCAGACTCCCGGTACCCTCCACCCGGTCCCGACCGCAATGGATCCAGCTCTACAAGCCTTTCCGGTGCTCTACCTGATCCACTACCAGCAAATAATGGACCGTCGCGGACAACGCCGCAGGTACGCAATCACACAACTCCGCACACAAACACAACACACAACTCCTAGGCTGATATACGGTTCCTGTCCACATCAGACACTCTGGTGGGGACAGAACACATCCCCAAGTGTACCCACACATGTCCTACCTGTCACAAAATCACCCCTCCGCATCCGGGTCACCCATCAACCGCGAAATCACAGCAATGTCCCTCTCACGTCACTGCAGCGGTGCAGACGCTGAAAAACCTGCGCATAATGTAGTAGGCAGGGCCAGCGCCAGGCATGGGCAGTGCACAAAGATTTACAGGGCCCCACCTCCACCCTTCACACACTACGACCCCCACACCCATTTGGGGACATGCTGTGTGCTCCTCCTGTGTCCCCACCGCACAATTCATCTTCCAGGTGCAGCCAGACCCTGCACCACACACATAAAACAACCAGGGAGCCTGTCTTAGAAGGTGGGGGTGAAGAGGAACACCCTGCACAGAAGCTCAGGGGCAGGGCATTCCTCCTCCTCCCACCTACTCTCCACTCATGTCAAGCAAACTGAGTCCAATCACAAAATGAAGACTCACACTGCATATGAACATCCACTGAACTGTCCACACTGCCTGTCAAGTCACTCAGACACACCCCACACTGACACACAGCCACATACACATACCAGATGTCAGCAGTAATGGAGGGCAATAAATGGGCTAGCCAAAAGTGAAGTGGACAGTGATGGAAAGCCATGGAGCAAGCCACAAAGCATGTGTACATCACATGCAAGATAAGGAACATATCACACCACCCTTAGGCCATCAAATCAGACATGGGTGGCACAGTGAGTGGAATTAAACCAAAGTGACCTCTGTTCAACAACTCAGGGAGACATCAAGGCAAGCCGTGCATTGGCACAGGAATGATAGGAAGTGTCTGAAGTCAAACAGTGATCAGCCAAACATCTGTCTCAACTCACTTGACATGTGTATGTCATCAGCACAACACACATGGCTCATTATCACACTCCCTGACCATCAAACCCAAGTTGGACCCTCACACATACCCCTCCTCTACCCAACTCACACCTGCAGCTCTCAACACCAGTGTTATACACACAGAATGGTGCAAATGATGTCCTGTGAGTACACTGACAACCAATCACACTCCCTGGGGTGCATCCACAAACATCACACACACACTCAGGGATGCCTGAACCAATGCTGACACAAAAACAATAGCCAAACACAAACCTCACAAACAACATACACAGAAGTCCAACAACCCCACATATGGCCAGCCAAACAGTGGAAAGGCAGTGGGACCCCAGACAGAACAGGAGTACACAACATTGTCACTCAGGACCAATGCACAGACACCATAACCCAACACAAACAAGAATTGCATCATCTCAAAACAGTCATGAACACAAACTGGGATCAATGGAACAATAAGCTAACACAGACAGAGATACCACACCACCCATCAAGTCAACATGGTGTCATAGTGTACCACAAGCATGCACATGCCCAATCCTGACAAGTGACAGGTCAAAGATAGGAGGACATAGCACTATTGTGCACTCAAAACAAGCCCAGTAACAAGAATACACCTTGCTGCATGTGACAGACACACAAGTAATGCACACTACACTTGCAACACACATCAGAATGTATCACAATGCCCAAACTACTCACACACAATGTCATGCAAATAGAACATCACACACAGAGCATCTGTCAGCAGAAAGAGCCAACACAGGCCAAACACTGCATACATCCACAACAAAAACACAACAGATGCACATGCCAATCCATCACATTGCAAACTCAGCTGGAAATCAGGGGGATGCACACCAGGCAAGTACAAGGCAACATACACTGACAGCACTGCATGCAGGCCAAGCAGTGTGTGCACACCAACCAAATCAGTAGCACACACATCTCAGTGCCACAACATGTACTTCCCCAACACAAATCAGCACAGCACACAGACAACATCACACTCAGGAAGGGTAGCAGTACCTCAGCAAACACACATACAGCTAAGCCAACACTCACAGATGCACAACTCAGGGACACCCAGGTGCAAACAACATGACCAGAGGACATGAGCAACCATGACTGCAAACCAGTACAAGAAAATCACACATAACTAATTGGGAAACTGTCCTGAGTGGCACCTTGGGCCTGTGCACAGATCAGCACCACAAAGCATAGTGTAACAAATGAAGTGGTGGGGAGGCTCACACACTGGCACCCCAAGGGGTAGGTGACATGAGATTGAAGTGGTGTGTACGTCAGTAGTGGACAGGTCAGGAGTGTACTGTACACAAACACATAGAGGAGTCACTCCCAATGGGCAGGCATCAGAAGCACAGATAGGGGATGGTATGACTCCACAGACCACATACCATTCTGGAGCCAAAAATGGCTCAAGTGACAGCAATGCATGAGAAAACTCACCAACAATGTCAGTGTGGCTGAGCAGGTCTGCACAGTGAGCACAAACAGTAACAAGACACATGGCTGATCAACAAAACACAACACAAACTTGGCTGTCACACACTCTGCTTACTCACAACTGGCAGCAACAACAAGCAGGTGTCCCCCAGGAGTGCAAGGACACACCAACACACTGCACAGTGCACAACCTACAACTCCTACATGTGCCCACAAACACAATCACAGGGCTGACAATTCAAACAAACAGGCACTCAGCTCCTGGGTCATACATGTGTGCAGTTGGCATTGCAGGGGCACACACACATCAACACTACTGACCAAGTCACCCCTTTCACACTTCATGACCACTCAAGTGCACACATTCAAATGTACCCATGTGACTAGGAAGACAGGTCCTCACAAGATGACCATACATCAACACTGCTGTTCACACATCAAGAAAGATCACACAGACATGATGTAGCCTGGCCAGCCTGCCTGTAATCCTGTGGTTAGAATTCCCCTCTGTGCTGGTAGTGCATCCTAACATGACATGTGTACAATTTAGCAAACCTGACCATAGAATGATTAGGATAACAGTAGATCATCACAAACAACCATCACTTCCCCCCCAAGCCTCAGAGTCAAGAAGAACTGAAGTGCCTGTCACCTCTGGCAAACTCTGAAAAAGTGAAACAAGCAATTGGCAATGTTAAAGTGGCATACAGAGCATGTGCCACATGAAACCATACCCATACAGAAATATTTTATTAAGCAAGGACACTGACAAAGCAGACAACAGGAGTAACTGTCTTTATTATGTAGTGTAGCTCCTATTTCCCTAATAGGCTCTGCGCATTGGAATAATATACCCTATAGGTTTGACATAGGACTAAGGTCAGTATGTCCCTATCGAGTATATTAAACTTAATTACTTGTGCCAGCTAGCTCAGAGGCCACTAGAAACTCCTTGACAAACAAGAAGGAGTAGTTTCTGGCAGCCGCAAAACATGACCACTTTGTTTCCCTTTAGAATCAGAACGTGTCCCAGAGTCGTGGAAACAATAGATAACTATTTCACTCAGCTCAATCGTGCATGCTTAGTTTTCCTCAAAGTTACACAGAAAGAAATAGACGGGCGTTTCAATAAAAGATTTATTGAACAGTCTTGATTCTCGTGTAAGTAAAATGTGCTGTTACGATCACAAGACAGTATGCAAGATAAATAATGTACAGCGTAAGCAGTAGAAATAAATAATACTGCGATAGCATTATTTTTTAGCAGATATTCATTTACATAAATAACACAGACTAAAAATGTGAGTACTCATACGATGCGTTTCTAAGCTAGTTCTACCCCAATGTACCTAACCTATCCTAGGTGTAGGGAGAGGTATGAAGTAGGTGAAGTATTCCTTACTATGGTATACTAAGAGTATGTTAAGTCTAGTATGCCTAGTATGCCAAGAGTACCTCTAGGTTCTAGTCAGCTCCATACCTTTAGAATGAGAGAGGTGGGAATCTCTTTGCCAGACTCGAACTCCAACACCCCGCAAGGGAAGTTAGATCACTGGAAGCTGGACTCTCTGCGTGCAGGGATGACAGCGTCTTCTCAGTGCGTCAGGCCGGGAAACGGGCTCCTCTGAAGTCAAGGTCTCCTCTAGTTTACAAGGGCTAGGGAAGGTATATTTATACCTGAGAGGTACCTCACAATGTTAGCATTGATGTGAATCGGTCAGCGGAAGACGTCATGAATGAACCCCTAAGGTATAATGGTTCATGCATAATAGACGAGTCCTTGAAGAAATCAATAGTCCTGTGCTAGGGAAACTCCCGAAGCCTAAGGGTCTGTTCTTCAAGAACTCGTTGTGACGTTAGGGTGGACGGATGTCGGAGACCATGCCTGTATTTGGAGTGCACGGTTTAATGCCTCAATAAGGACTGGGATTTTATGCCTATTCAAGGGCAGGGCGAATTGTGCCTATATAAGGACATGATACAGGAAAGCCCGTGTATGGACACCCTAAGAGGAATACAACACCCACTCCACTTTCGTGTGTACGATAATACTAAAATGCTAAACATTTAAAATGCTAAACATTAAATGGAGTACCGCATATTGCTAAAATATTTCTTAAAACCGTTTAAAAAGGCATTTAAAAAACCCATTAGAATGCAAAAGGTACTGTACATTTTAAGCATTGCTTTTCATTTCAGGCATATTTTTAAAGTAAAATGCAATTTGAATGAAATAAGCAGTAATATTTACATGTGACAAAAAATGATCGATAAGTTGTCCAAAATCAAAAGTCATTTCATGTCATGGAAATTAATGAACTTTTTTAGACTAACACGATGATAAAAGTGTCTGAGGAAGTACCGCAAAGTCTGTACTATAAGGATAGTTCTACTTTAAGCAGATTGAAGTGCCATTTTAGTTCGAAAAATGGAAAAAACGTTCAATTTTGGGAAGAGTTTCAAGTTTTTGAAGTATGAAGGCCAAATTGTTACTGCATCTCTGGAACACTGTGGGCTGAATCAGAGTCAGTTTACGGGTCTGGTGTAAACATGAGATCATCTATTTCTGTAGACAAAACATCGTCCACTGAAGTTGGTGTCAGTTGGGACACCTCGTGTAGTAGATTAATTGCACAGAGATGTGAAGCATCGCTTTCAGCATAGGTTGCCGCAGCAATGTTCGCGTCCGTTGTTACCTGTGTGCCTGTAGATCTTTCTCGTACCTCAGCAGCAGCCGGAAGCGTCTGTGAGATCTCAATGAATGCTGACATCAGGATTGGCCGCCTCTGGGGACAACACAGAGCATGGGCCGTTATCGGGTCCAGCAGAGTATCGATATCCGTTGGCGTTGCAGATGGAAATGTTAGACAGGTGTCTAACACGCACTCTTCACCGCTTAGCAGGCATCGTAGAACAGGTAAGATGCAATCTTGCCAGATTGGTCTGAATGACAGGAACCACGTGGTATTAAGTTCCCGTAGACGAGTCATGCCCAAAAGCTGTACTATTCGCTCACGGCACTTTCGTTCAAGGAGAGCTTTCTCCATTTCGCGCGGAGTGATGTCTGCGAATAGGCTGGCCATAGCGTAATAGCAGGAAGAGAAATAGAATTCCGGCAACAAGTGCTAGAATTAATGGTATGCCACCAAACACCGAATGTGCAAAGTTCGGGATTATTCCGAGTATTGCCTGGAAAGGTGCTAACAGACCGGTACAGATGCTCTTAAATACATGTACAATTCCACTTGTATCAGACATGTTGAAGATACGTGTTATCATTTCTACGAAATGTATAGGGCAGTTTGTACGTATTAAAGTCTGTATCTCAGCCGAAGTCCTTGCTATTTGTAGATCATAGGTTTCTTTGGCCGAGGTCAAAGGCACTGGTTGCTGTAAAAGCATGGCTTTCATTCTGCTTAAAGTATCAAATCTTATAAAAGAGACGTTCAGCGAAGGCCACAAAGGCGACTCCCTGACTGTGTCTATTGGGGGAAACAACCTTGCATACAGCAAGTGACCCTGGAGTCGACCGTTACTAGATATGGGATGCCTGGCAACATGCCGCAGCAACTCTGATCATTCAACATGAGGTAACTTCCATTAGAAAGTTGTCCAAACGTTGGATTAATCACAGCAGCTGGTGTACCCTGCTGATGGCAAGACAAATTTGCCACAGAACCATTGCAAGTCCCGTGTAAAGAAATATCCTGACATATAAGTGAACCGCTCAGTGCACGTTTACAGTGTGTACCGCTCAAAAACACTTCACGATCCCCACTCCAACATCTATATGTATACGGTAAATCCCAAGATGTCTTAATGTATTCCTTACCCAACCTTTCATATTTGCCTGCTTGCATTTGTTTGAGGCAATACTGAAACTGAAAAGTAGTCACAGGTAATGTGATTTTGCCATGAATAAGCCATTCTGTAGCTGGTTTTTCTGCCACTGTGAATGGTAACTTTTCCAGTTTTTCAATGCTTAGCACTGTATACTTTGCTCCTCTTTGTGCCAGTTCGATCTGTTTATCAGTTAGATTGTATTCTGCAAACAGAGCCGATGTGTTGATGAAACGCCAAGGCACATAGCCCGCTCGCAAAGATTGCAGCGTCCAGCTTAATAACACAATAGAACGTAATTGAGATTGGCCTTGCTGTAACATCGCCAAATCTTGTTCTAGTATGTCGATAGCAGAGGATACAATGCCATCCAATGAATATATTCTGGAGGACAAAGTTGTTAACCCATTGTCGACCACAGAGAGGGTTTTCTCTAAATTAATACGATCAAGTTCACGTATTCGTTCTGCGGCCTCCATCTGTGATACTTTCCATGCTTCATTATAGGCAGCATAAATGCCGGCATATATGAAACGTTTTTGACGCGGTTTTGTTGGTCCAAGCAAGAATTCCCTAAGGTCTGCGTCTTCTTTAAGTAAGGATAAGTGTTGTTTTACATCCTGTAGTGTAGATTTCTGAAGCCAATTGAGGCATAATTTTCCTACACTGTATGTTGTTACTACCCCCGGATGCTGTCTTTGGACGTATCTTGGGTCTGGCCTATGAATAGTAAAGCCCTGAGTTTTATTCAGGAATCTTTCCTGACAGTTGTTCGTGTCTGTGGGCCAGATCAACCATTTTTTCCAATCAGGATTAGATCTGTTGAGTTGTAGTATATTGTCAACTGTCACCACTGCCTGTGTATTATTATCACTGGCAGGTGTTGGTACAGAAGGTGTTTTCATATCTTTGATCTTGGCTAGTCCAAGACAAGATGTTTGTTGGACAGTTTCATTCAAAAACATTATTTGTTCAGGGATGATACAGGCTCTAAATAAAGCTTCTATCCCCTGCACTTGCCAATCTTTAGTACCCCAGACAGTTTTTGTGTCTATTGTGTCTTTCCATAAGTCGAAACCCTGTCTAGACAGTTGGGCAATAAATAATGCAGAATAAATCTGTTTTGTATTTGTTAACATAATTTTCAGTCCTGTTTTGTTTACATTTTTGTAGTAAAACGTTTCTGGATCAGAGGTATTGTAACCTGAAAAATATGGAAACTTGTTTTCAAATGTTTTTGAACTACCTTGTGGTGGTGTAGGACAATGCTCCCATTGGTTAAACATAAACACATTTCTAGGATATGCAGATTTATGCAAATAATGATGACCATAGTGGTTATAGCAATACAGCTGTTCATAGTCTGATAAACCCTCTAAATATTAATTTTTAGAAAATGCAGCAGATTTTTCTAGGTCAAACATTATGTCATTAACAGTCTCAAAGTCCCAATCATCAGAATAGGTACTGGACGAAATTAGATCACTTAGTGAAATTTTAAACAAATGTGGAATGTTCAATTGTTCAGCTGGGCCGAAGATATCAAAATCTGTTTTGTCCCACACTATACCATCCTGTATAGGAACAGCTGTGATGTTCACTGATGACAAGTCTCTTGCTTCACGATGGGAAGATTTATGAGGTCTCAAAAGTACGTTCACGTCTTTTCCTTCAGTATTCACATGGATGTATCTGCCACTTATAAGCACGCTCACAGTTGTAACCAAAGCTAGCCAGAGCAGGAAAACAAAAAGTCCAGATATAATCCAGAGTTCAATCCATGGAGAAACCAAATAAGTCTTTTTCAAAAAGTGAAGAAAGTCTTGTACTTGCTGCTTGAATTTCAATGATGCTGGCGTCGTTTCAGGTTCACTCGGATCTTCTGAGAACGTATCAAAGTTAATGAAATAGCCAGAAGCAGTTCTGTCAATTGTTGGAATTGCATTAGGATTTGTAGAAATCGCTGGAACCAGTTGATCACTTGCTACATTGGTGTAGACAGGTGTATTTGGACGAACTGTTACTTGATTTTCAAGAGGGATGAGTTCCATAGCGTTGTTGCTTAGTCCTCCATCTGTTACAGCCGAATTCTCGATTGTTATCAGTCTTTCAGTCTGAACCTCTTGGATAGTAGCGAGAGGAGTGCGTCTGCTACTAGGTCGGAGTCCACGAGGCCTACTATTTAGTATTGGCCACATACTGTGGTTTGATGAGGTCGATGGACACAAATCTTTTCTCCTTTCTTCAAGCAAGGGGCGGCAGAAGTACTGTTCTTGTTCCTTGAACTGCTAGGACAGGTACTGGTTGTCTGTAAGAAGGTCCAATTTCCTTCTTGTCCGCAATATTTTCTCTGACTAGATCCCCAACTTTTGGAATCCAGACAGGCCTTGCTGGGACCGCCGTTTTTTTTCCAGTGGTGGTTGACTGCAGGAATACGTGCTTTGTTTCGTTCTTAACTCATTCAGTTCCTGTAAAACAGCCAAACGATCTTTGATATCAAATGTTTTATTTTCCACCACTGTGCCTACGTGATCGAGATCTGGTACCCACATTCTTGTCCCAAATAGGACCTCATATGGAGTGACCCCCCCTAGAGAACTTCTTGGCAGGTTATTGAATGAGCGTTGGACCCCATAAAGATGTTTGACCCACCCATCACCTGAACCTAATACCCTAGCTGTTATAGACTGCTTTATGTCCCGGTTTTTCCTTTCCACAACCGAATTTCCCTCAGGATGGAATGGAGAGGAGTACCGCAATGCAACGCCCAGACTGGCCATGGCTTCTTTGTAAGCCCGAGAGCTAAACGCAGGGCCCTGGTCAGAATGTAGCGTGCCTATTGCGTATGTGCCGATAAAGACTCGCAAATCTTTTATAACAGTTCGAGCGTCAGCCGAGCGCTGAGGCCATATCCATAGGAACCTAGAGCATGAATCCACTGCAACCATGATATATTTATAGTTACCGTCCCTTTGCAAGGGACCGCAGTGGTCCAGGTAAACACAAGCTAATGGTTTGTCTGAAATTAACAGGGGTGTCTGCGCAGGGCGTTTCACTGTGGAGACTTTCATCTGTTGGCATATATCACATTCTAAAACATAGTTCTTCGTTTGTTTTCTAATGCTAGGCCACCAATATCTTTGCTTGAGTAAAGATACTGTTGCAGAAACACCTGCATGGGCAGAAGCTATCCCTTCGTGTGCTGCTAGGATTAGTCCTAATCTACGTTCCTTGTTTGGGATTACCCTATCCCCCACTCCAGGGATTCGAGCAAAAGGAACGCTGTTCGCATCAATTACATAAGAGTAATTGAGTGGAAACTTTTTTGGTAATGCTGCACCACTGCCTTTGCTTATAGCATTGACAGCCAACATTATCTCACTGTCTATTTTTGTTTTTGAACGAGTGATCGCAGCTACGGAAGCCGTCTGAACAGCCCCCTTTGCGGCTTCGTCAGCCAATGAATTCCCTGCAACGTGAACGCCATCACGTTGATGACTCAGTGTGTGGATCACATGAGCCTTTGGTAGTTCGTTTTTCAACTGAACTACTTGTTCCCAAAGCATTTTGTGCTTTATTGTGCCACCTTTCGCATCTTTGAAACCATTTTCAAGCCAGTTTTGTATATAGTCATTATACGACTGAACACAGTAAAAGGAATCGCACACTATCAGTGTGGGGAATTCTCGATCTGTACTTTCAAGTGCCAGTTTGAATGCTTGTAGTTCAGCTCGCTGAGCTGTACAATCTCCTAGAGACTGTGTTTTTGTGACCATAGGTCTGAAGATGCCATCTCGCATGCGACCTTTAACGATTGCACACGCTGCACTGTAAGCTTGCTTACTCCCTGTTGCGGGCTGTGCGGATCCGTCAGTGTAAATTATGAATTCGTACTGATCGAGAGGCAGAATTTCAGTGGGCAGAGGACATTCTTGTTCATATTGCAGGAATGCTTGTGTTTTTAAATCGGGATCAAAAACATATTCAACATCTGTTGCAGCAAGAGAATTAACCCACTGTATCCATCTTGGATGTAATGCTTTAGCATTTGGAATGCTTGCTTTTGTGACCGCTTCTAAAGCCGGTACTGGGGTTACGACAATAATGCGTTTCCCTTGGGCTAAGGCTCTTTCTTTTGCTACAGCGGTTTGAACTGCTGTCAGAATTTTTTCAGTTGAACTGAAGCGCATTTCCGCTTGTGTGTACAAATGAGATTTGTATGCGATTGGTATTTTCTCACCCTCATTGAAGGTTAAGTAGGTGAATCCATATTGACCCGAAATTATTCGGATCACCAAATTGTGTTGACTTACGCGTGTTTGTAAGTGATTTGTTGCTAACATGTTAGCTTGGAGAGAACGCAATATTTCTGTGTGTTCGTTTGTCCAATTTTTGATAGAAAAATCAGGTTTGATTAATGCGTAGAGAGGTTTAACCCTTTCTGCGTAATTTAGAATGTATGTTCTTCCAAAATTTAGGAAACCCAGGATGGATTGTAAGTTTTTTTGCGTTTTTTGGAGGTTGGAGCAGCGCACACTTTTCTAAAAAGTTAGCTGCCAAGCTCTTGCCTTCACTTGAAAGCTCATATCCTAGAAATAGGACATTGAGATGGGCAATTCGGGACTTTTTAAAGTTGAATTTGTAGCCCTCAGAGGCAAAGCCCAGTATAATGGTGCTTACCCTGTTCAAGTGTTTGTCCAGGTCATCGTCCGTTAGATATATGTCATCGACATAGGACAATGCCTCGTTGTCATAAATTTGTAGTAACTCCGTTACCCTCGCTGAGAATAAACCTGGGCTGTTCTTGAACCCTTGTGGGAGTCGACAAAAGTGACGCTGGGTCCCCATTATGGAGAATGCTGTTAAGTACCTGCTTTCAGGTGCTATGTTTTGACAAAAGAAACCATTTGAGATGTCTAATGTTGTTTTGTATTTTTTACGCACAATGTTATTCATTAATGCTGTGCTATGTGCATTTTGCACTGCAAAGGTTTTAGAACAAGTGTTTAGGTGTCTGTAATCCAAAACTAGACGATATGTATTGTCTGGTTTGGAGACAGGAAACAAAGGATTGTTCATTGAGGAGGTGCATGTTTCAATCACCCCTTGGTATTCAAGTTGATCTAAGATCTCCCTGACCTGTTTTTTAGCTTCTTGCTTTATTGGATACTGCCTTTGTGCAGTTGGTTCATGTTTCAGATGTATTTTATAGTGAGGTGAGTCCTCATCCCATCCTACATGATTTTTATATAATGCTGGGGCCTGGGCAACTGCCCATTTCCTGGCATATGTATATTTTAGATGAATTGGAATATGGTTGGAGAAGGCAGGCATAATAATGTCCTCGCCGTGTGGGCACTCCCTGACAAATTGTGGTGGCCAGTCTTTTTCTGCTACAAGTATGTCATAGCCCCTTGATAGCCTTTCCCAAAAAAGTGCTTTCACCTGTCTAGGTTTGTCTCCCTCCATCCGGAGTGTTATTTCATATAACCTTTGTGGAGTACTAACCCTGGTGTCTACAGTCTCAACTGTAATGTTCTCATTCAAGTCCACTATCTCCAGAAGTTCCTTCAGGTTCTGGCGAACTATTGTGACTTCTGCTGCACTGTCCAGCATTGTCTGAGCCCATTCTCCGTTCTTGAGTTGTGTTCTCAGTATTCTCGGCATGTCTGATCTTCAGACCTGCTACTTTCTTTTTGGAGAATTGAGGTTTTGTTTTATTTTTTAGAGCGTGTTTTTCTTCTTTGGATTTCACGCGTTCTTCTCTATGTTCTGATCGTCTTCTTCTTTCCGAAGTCCTTGACGAGATCTGAAAGGGACGAGAGGAACGTGTATCAGTATCTTGATACCTGTCAGGTTTTCTCAAATTATCCCTATTCCTGAGGTTATACCTCCTTTGAGAGGGCTCCTTTTGAGGAGACCTACCTTGGGATTGAGAACGTTTCTCGTTTGATTTTTGTTTAGTAGACTCCCACTTCTTTTTAGAAGATGTAGGAGTTTGTTTAATAGAGTCCTTCTCAGGACTTTCAGATAGTTTTGGTTTCACTGGTCTTCCACCCAAACTATCTCTGCCTAATTCTGCATAAGATTGTTCAATTATTCTGGGTAGTTCAGTTTGATGTTCTGTAACATTGAATTCCCTTAATTTTTGGCGGATCGCCACTGCTGCTGCCTCCCCTTTAATATTGGATAATATTATTGTTGAGACCTGGTCGAAATTTTTCAGTAATTTCATACCTAAATTTAGAGCAGGCTCTGCCCCATATTCATTTTGAATTTGTTTCAGGACATCTGGGATTACAGCAATTGACGGAATACCATGTGTTTTAGTATAGATGGCAGCAAAGACTGAGCCCCAAGTGGTACAGTCTTCCAGTTGTGGTGTGATCCCCATCGGTAAACTTATTGTTAGGATTCTGTGTTTCTCATACGGGCTAGTATTCGGAAATACTGCTTCGATTTGAGTAATTTTTTGAGCTATCCAGAATGGAATTTGCTCACGTTTGTGGGCATTTTACCCATGACTGCGTAGAGAGTCTGTGGTGTAATTTTTAGTGTATTCCCCTGTTGGGGAGTTGGATTTGGAAGTGTCAGTGGTTGCTGGACTGTGAAAGTCCGCATGACATATTGGACCAATTGTCTGTAGATTTGTATTAACTCTGTGAGTTGAGTAATTCCTCGTCTGACATCTCTTCAATGTCAGGATGAGGTGTGTAGCCGGCTAGAATCGGCCATGTTGCTCCTGGTCTACCTAGTGGCCTGAGCCTGGTAATGTTTTTGTGATGTTTTAGGGCGCCTTTAAACCAGAGCTGATGCTCTTGGTATGTTAATGGAATTTCTATATCCTCGAAAGGAATGTATTCCTCTGGTGGATCATCTTCTTTGTAGAAGTGAAGCATGTGTGTTACTGGATTGGATTCAGGAAATATTACCCATGAATAGAATACCTCTGTCTGAAAGGATTCGTGTGCCTCTATCACGAAAACTGCTCTACCGCCTCTTGGTGGTAGGCCATGTTTTATAAGTTTTAGAGTGATGGCTCTTCTTAAGTTTGGAGGGATGTCTATAACACCCTCCTCGGTTTCATTTAAACCTGTAATGTTAAAAACTGCTGCTTGGGCTGGATCAGCCGCAGCTCCACCGTTTCCGGTTTCAGTGTCGGAGTTAGGCATTTTGTTGTTTGAAAAATGTAGAACAAGTTTCAAGGAAACAAAGATAAGGTGCACAATATTTTGGAACAGTGTATCCTTCAACGTTGAGCAAACCAAACAGCTAATATATAGGGTGTTTCCCTATGTGGCCGTGGTGGATACTTAACCCTGCCCACTCCAGACGTCTTTTGGAGTATATGGGTAGGGGTCTCTGAGAGAAAAAGCACGGCTGAGTTACTCAGTATCTAGCGTTAAATTACCGCCTTACCAAACGTTGGGCGCCATGTAGTGTAGCTCCTATTTCCCTAATAGGCTCTGCGCATTGGAATAATATACCCTATAGGTTTGACATTGGACTAAGGTCAGTATGTCCCTATCGAGTATATTAAACTTAATTACTTGTGCCAGCTAGCTCAGAGGCCACTAGAAACTCCTTGACAAACAAGAAGGGAGTAGTTTCTGGCAGCCGCAAAACATGACCACTTTGTTTCCCTTTAGAATCAGAACGTGTCCCAGAGTCGTGGAAACAATAGATAACTATTTCACTCAGCTCAATCGTGCATGCTTTGTTTTCCTCAAAGTTACACAGAAAGAAATAGACGGGCGTTTCAATAAAAGATTTATTGAACAGTCTTGTTTCTTGTGTAAGTAAAATGTGCTGTTACGATCACAAGACAGTATGCAAGATAAATAATGTACAGCGTAAGCAGTAGAAATAAATAATACTGCGATAGCATTATTTTTTAGCAGATATTCATTTACATAAATAACACAGACTAAAAATGCGAGTACTCATACGATGCGTTTCTAAGCTAGTTCTACCCCAATGTACCTAACCTAACCTAGGTGTAGGGAGAGGTATGAAGTAGGTGAAGTATTCCTTACTATGGTATACTAAGAGTATGTTAAGTCTAGTATGCCGAGTATGCCAAGAGTCCCTCTAGGTTCTAGTCAGCTCCATACCTTTAGAATGAGAGAGGTGGGAATCTCTTTGCCAGACTCGAACTCCAATACCCCGCAAGGGAAGTTAGATCACTGGAAGCTGGACTCTCTGCGTGCAGGGATGACAGCTTCTTCTCAGTGCGTCAGGCCGGGAAACGGGCTCCTCTGAAGTCGACGTCTCCTCTAGTTTACAAGGGCTAGGGAAGGTATATTTATACCTGAGAGGTACCTCACAATGTTAGCATTGACGTGAATCGGTCAGCGGAAGACGTCATGAATGAACCCCTAAGGTATAATGGTTCATGCATAATAGATGAGTCCTTGAAGAAATCAATAGTCCTGTGCTAGGGAAACTCCCGAAGCCTAAGGGTCTGTTCTTCAAGAACTCGTTGTGACATTAGGGTGGACGGATGTCGGAGACCATGCCTGTATTTGGAGTGCACGGTTTAATGCCTAAATAAGGACTGGGATTTCATGCCTATATAAGGGCAGGGCGAATTGTGCCTATATAAGGACATGATACAGGAAAGCCCGTGTATGGACATATTACCTAGCTAGGCATCAAAAGTAGACAAAAGCAAGGCCAGTGGCCAGTCCATAATTCAAAGTAGGCACATGTGTGCATGAGAACCTGCACAGGGAATGGGCAAACAAAGTGACAAACAGCAAGGCAGGTGGCCAGTCCATAGTTCAAAGTAGGCACATGTGTGCATGAGAACCTGCACAGGGAATGGGCATCCATGGTTACAAACAGCAAGGCCAGTGGCCAGTCCATAGCTCAAAGTAGTCACATGTGTGCATGAGAACCTGCACAGGGAATGGGCAAACAAAGTGACAAACAGCAAGGCCAGTGGCCAGTCCATAGTTCAAAGTAGGCACATGTGTGCATGAGAACCTGCACAGGGAATGGGCATCCATGGTTACAAACAGCAAGGCCAGTGGCCAGTCCATAGCTCAAAGTAGGCACATGTGTGCATAAGAACCTGCACAGGGAATGGGCAAACAAAGCGACAAACAGCAAGGCCAGTGGCCAGTCCATAGCTCAAAGTAGTCACATGTGTGCATGAGAACCTGCACAGGGGATGGGCAAACAAAGTGACAAACAGCAAGGCCAGTGGCCAGTCCATAGTTCAAAGTAGGCACATGTGTGCATGAGAACCTGCACAGGGAATGGGTGACACGGTACACTGCCATGGGAAGTAACACAGCTAGGGGGATAACAATGGGCAGTCCAGGCACCGCTGTGGGAGAGATAGGTGTGGGAGGGGGACTTAGACTCAGACTTGGCTGTCAGTCGGACTGGGAGGTGGCTGATTGTCCGGGCCAGTTGTAGGACTGGACCTGGGAGAGAGAGGAGCAGCTGAGGTAGAGGCATCAGTGGCTTTGGTAGCCGGAGGGCTGCTTGGACCGGGTGGTGTGGTGGCACGTGGAGGCAGAGACATGCTGCAGTGAGACACAGTGTGTGAGGGAGAATGTGGAGGGCTGCCTTTCCACTTCTTGGGGATTCGATAGAGAATAATTGTCTTGGTAGGAGTGGGAAGTGGTGCGGGCACAACAGACTCACTCCCCACCACAGGTGCATCAGGTGCATGTGGTGGCCCTCCCTCTGGGGATCTGCTGGATCGTGCGGTACGCATGGCCTGGCCTTGCCTTTTCCCCTCCATCCCCTGTTGCCCAGGTGAACCCCCTACAGTGCACTCCTTTCCCAGCTTCACAGGGGTGTGGGTGGGAGTTGAGGTTGTGGGTGAATCTGCCTTAGAGGGCTTTTCTGCAGACTCTTACCAAGCACCAGCTTCACAGCAGGCACGGCAACTGTCTGCCTGTCTTTGGGAGACGCCTTTGGGACGGGAGTGTCCTTGGATGGGGCAGATTGTGAGGCATGTGAGCCTGAGGCCTGCTTCTTGGCTTGATGCCCCTGAGTGTCACCTGAAGGGCTTTTGCCTTTGCGCTCCTGTGTCACTTTAGTTTGTTTGGGGGACGGTGTCTGTGCTCTGGCCCGCTTGGGGTGCTGCTGTTGTGTGCTGCGTGTGGTGTACCTGGAGCCTGTGGGCTGTGGTGTGTGGTCACTGTCGTCAGATGTAGCCACTGGCAGGGGGGTTGCCAAAGGGACTGGAGCTGGACTCTGAGCCTGTGACAGCTGAATGGCTGCCATCACTGTGGAGGACAAAGACTGGACAGTCCTGTGTAGCCCACCCATGTCTGAATGAATCCCCTCCATGAAGGCAACTACCTGTGCCAACTTCTTTTCATGGTCTTGGAAGGCATTCAGGAGAGTTGTCTGACCCACACACAGCTGGCGCAAAAGGTCCACCGCCTCAACACTGAGGGCAGCAGGGGAGACAGGGGCAGGGGCAGCGGTGCCTGGGGAGAAGGACACTCTTCCCTTCTTACTGGTGCGAGCACGTGCAGCACTAGTGGAATTAGTTGGGAGGGTGGGCACTGGACGATGTGTGGTGGAAGAGGAGGCAGATTTCCCACTCCCTGTGCCCGCCAACATCGAGGAGTCACCGCTGGCGTCAGATGACGTAGAGGTTGGTGTTTCTGGGCGTGATTCCTCAAGGACACTCCTGTCCCCCTCCGAGGTGCTGGTCACATCAGTGTCAGTGGGCTCATGTGTAGCAGTCGTGCAAGATGCCTCACCACTGGTGTCCGTGCCCTGTCCCTCTGTGCCCTCGGCAGATGCTGCAAGAGACAGAGACGTAGGTTCAGTTTAGTGCCATACACACAAACATCATATGCAAGCAAAGCACAAAACAAGATGATGATACCCCCAAGTTGCACACCACCCTGTGCAGTCACATTGTGCAACCTTAATTCAAAATGCAAAAGATGTATGGTAACATGCAAACTTGGTATTATTGACACATGTGATGTCCACACAGCCAAATAGCTTGCCCGTGCCTCCGTGTAACCTGACATACAGATCCCTGTGAGCATACCTAGGTCCCTGTGGGTGAAAAAGATGTATATCCCAACATGTTGTCACAGTCACATATGGAGTCAACATAAGGAGACAACACAGATACAGACTCCAAAATGTCATTTAGCAATGGCCATGAGCTACTGCCATCCACCATGTCATGCTTTGGTGCACAACTACAGTTGCACATTGGTGTCAGATGTGTAGTTCTCACAATTTCGAGCTCAGGCACTGCACACATTGACGAAAGCACACTCAGATGAGACACAGTGCCGTTCACTGCCATGGGATGTCCCTGACTGCTCTAATGCAGCCTATGCCACAAGGCCACAACTCAGAATGCAACGTCAAGGGCCATTACATCAATGACATGAGAAAGTACATGTAGCGAAAATGCATGACAGCTGCACCCAACAGAGAGGCCGCTTACAAGCCATTGCATCACACGAGCAACATCACAGAGCTCAGCACTGGCTCAGAGTTGGAATACATGCAGTCACTCACAACCAAAGTCACCCTTCCCAGAATACTCACCCCCAGCTTGCTGCTGATGGGCCCTCAAACGTTCATCCAGCTCTGGCTGTGTCACAGCCAAGATGCGGGCCATTAGTGGTGTCATGCTCCTGCGGGTCAACCTGCCAGTCCGAGGGAGCAGCCCCAGCATCATCTCTGCCACGTTTTTGCTCAGCCGGCAGATGTCATCCCACCTCTTGTGACAGTGTGTGTGCCGTCGGTTGGACACACCCAGAGACCGCACCTTGCATGCAATGGCCCTCCATACAGCCTTACGCTGGTGGACTTTGAGCTGCAGGCATGGGAGACAAGGAGAGCAAATTTCAGTTACAGTGGGTTATGTACCACTGTGTCTCAGTACAGGAGCATGCACACACTCAGCACAGCTACTCAGATATGTTTAGCAGAGACAATACAGCATGACACGTAGTACATTAGCATGAGATAATTGTATAGAAATGCATGCAGGTATGAGGATGGACACAGTACCTGGCCATCTCTTACACATGCAGAATGCCAGCACAGAAAGCAAGGTGAAGATGGCCCAAATCTGCAATGCAGTATGTGAGGTAGCAAGACATACATTACATTGCAAATGATGTTTTTGGGCAGATCTTTGTGAACACACTGTGCACGTTGTGTTGTTAATGTGTGCCATGTCCGAATTACACAAGAAGATGTGGCAGGTACAGCAGCTACGTAGAAGCTAGCAGTGTTGCTGTCTCACATGTGCTGTGTCAACTACTCTCAGGGCTGGTGGCACAAGATGTTGGAATGTACCTTTTTGAATTCACCTAGTCTGAATCTGTTTTGGGGGACATCTCTGTGTGAATACTGGAAAAGTGTGCGACTAGTTTAGGTCAAGGTGTCCCTACATGTGAGTTGTGCAGTAAGCTGAAGTGTTTTTGCCAGTCATTGTTGGCGCTGTCTCAGTCAACACGTAAGATGTTGGACACATCACATAGGGGGATTTAATTGACATGTGTGCCCTTTCATCTCACCTAGGAGGCGACCAAATGTGCATCGTCCATTCACAGTGCTGGCGGACATGGAGGATGAGGACATCATACGGAAATTCCGTCTGGATCGACCTACCCTTCAAGACCTATGTGCTCTGTTGGAGCCCCATCTGAGGCCTCGCATAACCTATCCGACTGCTTTGACACCAATGTGTAAGGTGATGGCGGTCCTGCATTTCTTTGCAACTGGTTCGTTCCAGTACACTGTGTCCAGCGCAGGTAGGATGTCGCAACCTATGTTCAGCATGGTGCTACGTGATGTCCTGTCCGCTATGATGACCTACAAGGACAGATACATCAATTTCCCCAGGAGGCATGAATTGGCAGCTGCGAAGGGTGATTTTTATGCCCTTGGCCACATCCCTAATGTTGTTGGTGCCATTGACTGCACACATGTTGGCCTGGTTTCACAACAGGCACGTGAGCACATCTACAGGAACAGGAAGCATTTCCATTCTATTAATGTGCAAGTGGTATGCCAGGCGGATATGATAATCTCACATGTCTGTGCCAAATTTCCTGGATCAGCCCACGACTCCTACATCCTGCGTAACAGCATCGTACCACAGCTGATGGCAAATCTGCATCCAGAGCATGCATGGATTGTGGGTGAGTACGCAGAGTCAAGTAGTGTGCTGTATGTGTGACATGCTGTTCTCAGCTACTGTTTATATAACAAAATTGGTCTGTGTATCTCACACCTAGGTGACTCTGCATCTCCCAACCGGCCTTGGTTGCTGAGCCCACTGAGGAATCCCAGGACCCCGGGTGATGTCCGCTACAATGATGCCCATGGCAGGACACGTCGTGTGGTGGAGCGTACCTTTGGTCTACTTAAGTCACGATTTCGCTGCCTGGACAAGACCGGAGGTGCACTGATGTACTCTCCCCAAAAGGTGTGTCAGATCGTAGTTGCATGCTGCATTCTCCACAACCTGGCCTTGCGCAAGGAGATCCCCCTGCTCCTGGATGATGATGAGCAGCCGAGGCCCCCGCCTGCAAACCCACACATGTCCAGTGACGAGGATAGTGGAGAGGAGGAAGGTGTCGACCTGCGACAACAGCTCATCAACTCCTACTTCCCTTGAAGGTGAGTGAGAACGTACAACGGTGCCATTGTCTGCTGATTTTGTTGTTGGTGAAAAGGCCTAGGTGAGCTTTGTGACGGCTGCCTGTTGTTGGCTCTGTGCTGGCTGCTAATGTTTCTGGGACAGGGTAGTCATGCACAGCTACAGGATATCTATGTTGGTACTGTTGCTCATTGTAATGTGTGCAGAATTGAGTACCTTGATGACAAGTGTTGTGTAATGGCTGTGATGCCATCATCTGACAAGTGAATATTGTTCTCTTGTGTTTTCCTAGGTCCCTTCAGCCTCTCAATGAGTCCAGACAATCAGTGCTCCTGGTACATTGTAAACAGAGTCAACATTGTACATCCTGTGATAAACATGGAGCTGACACGAAAACATAGGTGTGTAAGGAGTGTTTATTTACAATGGGTATATGTGACAGGGAACTGAATATTTACAAAATGGTGAAAAGGGAATCAATGAGTTGTCAGTGATGGTAGATGAGACAATAGAGTAGTCACCACATTGATGTGGTGACCCAGTCCAACAGACGCATGCCATTAGCCTGGCAGTGTGGGTAAGGACAGTCAACAAAGTCAATGGCAGGGTGAAGAGGGGTGCCATCATGGCTGGCTCCTTGACTGGTGTTTGGCTGGTGCTTTGCCACAGGATCCTCCATGGGATTTCTTTGGACGGCCCCTTGATCGTTTGGCAGGCGGGGCCTCTGCTGCGGGCTCAGCGGGGTCTGAGGACTCACCCCTCTCTGTGGCCGCAGGGGAGGTGGGGGAACTGTCATCCTGCGGGCCACTGGAAGGAGGTGGAGCTGATGTTTGGGTCGCAGGGCTGTCTCTCAGAACCCCCACAAGATGGCCCAAGAGGTCCACAATTTGGCCCATGCGGGTGTCAATGGACCTCAGCAGCAGGCGGAGCTCACGGGACTCTTCAAGAGCCTGGCCCGTGTGTCCCTGGGCTCGTTCATAGGCCCCAAGGTCTCTGGCGATGTTGGACAGGGCTTCGGTCCCAGTGTCCAGTTGGGTTTGACGCCCAGTTGCCCTCCCACCTACCCTGCTGTCCAGGACCTGTGGGGTCACCACTCTACGCACCCGCGTACTCTCCCTGCCCTCCTCAGATTGTGGGGTGGGGTGGTCATCCTCTGAGGCAGGGAGAGTGTTGCAGGCAGCACTGGTGGTGGTGGTGGTGGTGGAGGCCGCACAGGTCGTTACAGCAGGGGTCAGCGTAGTTGTTGTTGCTGAGGTGGTGGCGGTGGGGACAGTGGGGTCCTGGGACCTGTTGCACCCTGGCATGCTTGATGGGCCGGCTTCTGGCTCTGCATCCAAGAAATCTAGGGAGTCTGCATCAGAGAGTCCATGTTCCGGGGGGTGGAGACTGGCTCTGTAGGTTTGTGTGGTCATCTTCAGCTGTCAGTTCTTGGTCACCTGTGGAACAGAGGGGAAATGGTCATTGAAGAGCACCTCTCAAGCTTGGTGTTAGATGTTTTTTATTTACAAGTTATACACCACACAGTTTACATTGATATCACATTGTATGTCTGCACAGTACTGTGCATCATGACATGATGTGAAGGTACATACATTACTTGTCCATGGTGTCACATGTCAATAGATACCATGCGCCAAGTGCATATTTTGTGATTACAAGGACATGTTGTCATCTAACGACTGGCAGCACAACAACTTCATGTGATGCATCTTTGTTGATTACTCTGCATGGAAGACGTTACATCTGAGCACGAACTAGCCATTGTAATCTCATGCATACCTTTGTCATGTCATGTGCTTTGCTTTATTTTTACTACAGACCATGCTTGTTTTGTTTTCATATGGGCCTTGAGGCTCTGCCCCCATGGCACTTACAGATAGCATTCAGTGCTGTGCATGATTGTGCCCTGAATTTCTTCAACATGTTATTTGGTGAGTCACACTTTGGTTTCTGTGACAGTTACATACGCTTAGGTGTCTGCACATTGGAAGTGGCTATTGTATCTGTGCCAAATTTGGTGGGATGTGAGGGCTGGTGTGGTCATATGGCTCCATGCTTTTTGAGAGAAATGGCGCGGTGCATGCACTGTCTACTTACCTGTTCTGTGGCACATTTGGGGGGAATTTCTGACACAGCTTTATGGGTGGGTGGTGGAGTGCTCCATCTTGCTGAGCTGTGGGACATGGGGGCCTGTTGGGAGTTGTAGTACTGGCCTCCCACTCACACACACACCCCTCCCTGTTAATATGGCTACCTACCTGTAAGTTTGATGAGTGAGATACAATGGCTGCCACATGCTTCTGGGTGGGGGGGAGTGCTCCATCCTGCTGAGCTGTGGGACAAGGGGGCCTGGTGGGAGTTGTGGTGCTGGCCTTCCAATCACACACACCCCTCCCTGTGAAGATGGCTACCTACCTGTTAGTTTGATGAGGGCAATGTAATGGCTGCCACATACTTCTGGGTGGGGCAGAGGGCTCCATCCTGCTGAGCTGTGGGACAAGGGGGCCTGGTAGGAGTTGTAGTGCTGGCCTCCCAGCCACACACATCCCTCCCTGTGAAGATGGCTACCTACCTGTTAGTTTGATGAGGGCAATGTGATGGCTGCCACATACTTCTGGGTGGGGGGAGTGCTCCATCCTGCTGAGCTGTGGGACAAGGGGGCCTGGTGGGAGTTGTAGTGCTGGCCTCCCAGCCACACACACCCCTCCCTGTGAAGATGGCTACCTACCTGTTAATTTGATGAGGGCAATGTAATGGCTGCCACATTCTTCTGGGTGGGGGGAGTGCTCCATCCTGCTCAGGGGTGGGACAAGGGGGCCTGGTGGGAGTTGTAGTGCTGGCCTCCCAGCCACACACACCCCTCCCTGTGAAGATGGCTACCTACCTGTAAGTTTGATGAGTGAGATTCAATGGCTGCCACATGATTGTGGGTGTGTGGAGTGCTCCATCCTGCCGAGCTGTGGCACAAGGGGGCCTGTTGGGAGTTGTAGTGCTGGCTGCCTATCCACAGACACCCCTCCCCTGTTAAGATGGCTGGCTCCCTGTGGAGCAGAGGGAGGGAATGGTTACACATGGCTCTTGGGGGGGGGGGTGGTGTTCCATCCTGCTCAGCTGTGGGACAGGGGGCCTGGTGGGAGTAGTGGTGCTGGCCTCCCACCCACAAACACCCCTCCCTATGAAGATGGCTACCTACCTGTAGGTTTGGTTGGTGAGATACAATGGCTGCCACATGCTTCTGGCCGGGGGGGAGTGTTCCATGTTGCTGAGCTGTGGGACATGGGGGCCTGTTGGGAGTTGGAGTGCTGGCTTCCCACCCACAGACACCCCTCCCTGTGAAGATGGCTGGCTCCCTGTGGAGCAGAGGGAGGGAATGGTTACACATGGCTCTTGGGTGGGGGGTGTGTTCCATCCTGCTCAGCTGTGGGACAGGGGGCCTGGTGGTAGTTGCAGTCCTGGCTGCCTGTACACATGCAACCCAGGGAATGTTGCTAGCTACCTTTGGGGTGAATGAGAGGGAGTGAATGTTGGATCTGTGAGACATGTGTTGGGGAGAGTGCGGTGCACTTGAATGGAAATGGGCCTAGGAGGTGTAGCTTTGTAGTTGTGCAAGACAGTACATAACAGTGTGATGGTGGACATTTGTTTGTACTTACCAGCCTCCACTCCAAGGGATATTCCTGTGAGACTCTCTGGATGCAGTATGGCAAGCACCTTCTCCTCCCATGCAGTGAATGTTCTTCATGGAATGGGAGGGCCACGGCCAGTCATCTGAGCCAGCTGACAGTTCTTGTAGTTCTTTGCTTTCACCTGCCTCTTGAGGTCATGCCACCGCTTCATGATCTCCTTCTTGGTGCGCGGGGTGGTCCCTACTGCATTAACCTTGTCGACTATCATTCCCCACATTTGTGCTCTGGTGGCTAATGGTGTCTGTTGGACCAGGTTACCAAACAATTGTGGTTCTACTCTGATTATCTCATCTGCCATGACTGACAAATCCTTGTCAGTGAATTTGGGCATTTTCTTTTGTGCCATGGTGTGTGATGTGCAAATGGTTTGAGGTGCAGGTGTGAGGATGGTGGGGGTGGTGTAGGTGGTGTGTGTGTGTTGTTGTGCTGGTGAGATGTGTGGTGGTTTGCCTATCCAATGTGTTGTAGGGTTTAGTTCCTTCAGTTGTAGAGTAGTGCAAAGGATTCTGGTCAGGGAAGGCGCAGGTTTTATACTCACCTATGTGGGTGTGTCAAAATGGTGTACTGCTGTCAGGTGTGTTGTGTGTGTTGTCCTGGGATTTGTATTTTTTAAGTTGCCATGGGGGTGTGTCCTTGGGGTGTGTTAGGTGTTTTTGGGGGCTGAGCTAGTTTGATGTTTACACTTTGTGGCCTTGTTGTGTTTTTTTTTAGTCGACTGCCATAATAGTTCCGGTGCGGCCGCGGCGTTGGGTATGCAACGGCCCTTCCGCCTACTCTCCCATTCATCACTGTTAGCGATCGCGGCGGTCGGAAACAGCGGATCGTTCCGCTGTCACCTCAATGGTATCCTAATTGTGCGTGCGGTCACTCCGCTGGCCTTGCGGCGGGTTTGGGTTTTTCCGCCACGAATCCGACCGCCGCGGACGGATTTTCACCTGCTCTGGCCGCTACCGGCGGTCTATTGTGTCATCGTTCCGCTGCGGTCGGATTTTTCTGGCGGTTGATCCTAATCTGACCGCCGGTTTTCCCGCGGTACCTGCGGACGGTTCATTTCCGCTACCATGGCGGTCGGGATGGTTTTCCGACCGCCATCGTAATCAGCCCCATAGTTATTAAAAGTATAGAAGTTAAAAATATCGGGTTTTTTAAATGTATAAAAAATAATGTAAAATAAATTAAATAATACATATTCTTAAAATAAAATATTTAGAATTATTAAAAGATGTTAACAATTATAAGTAATAAATGTAATGTAAAAATAAATTAAACATACATATATAAAATGTAATATATATATTTACTTAATAATAATTACTAAATAATTATTTTAGTAAATTATAAAATGTTAGAAATATATTAAAAATTATAAATACATATATATATACATACACCTGTAACATAAAAAAAAACAAAAAATATATATATATTATAAATTAAATTATAAAAATATTTATTAATTTTTAAAACTACATTTTACACTACATTAACTGCAACAGTAGGGAAAGTGTTGGATAGCGGAGGGGAATAAATTACTATTCCCACTCCAGCGAGTGCAACAGCAGGGAAAGTGTTGGATAGCAGAGGGGTAAAAATTACTATTCCCACTCCAGCAAGTGCAACAGTAGGGAAAGTGTTGGATAGCGGAGGGGAATAATTTACTATTCCCACTCCAATAAATGCAACAGTAGGGAAAGTGTTGGTTAGCGGAGGGGAATAATTTACTATTCCCACTCCAATAAATGCAACGTTAGAGAAAGTGTTGGATAGCGTTGGGGTAAAAATTACTATTCCCACTCCAGCAAGTGCAACAGTAGGGAAAGTGTTGGATAGCGGAGGGGAATAATTTACTATTCCCACTCCAGTAAGTGCACCAGCAGGGAAAGTGTTGGATAGCGGAGGGGTAAAAATTACTATTCCCACTCCAGCAAGTGCAACAGTAGGGAAAGTGTTGGATAGCGGAGGGGTAACAATTACTATTCCCACTCCAGCAAGTGCAACAGTAGGGAAAGTGTTGGATAGCGGAGGGGTAAAAATGACTATTCCCACTCCAGCAAGTGCAACAGTAGGGAAAGTGTTGGATAGCGGAGGGGAATAATTTACTATTCCCACTCCAACAAGTGCAACAGTAGGGAAAGTGTTGGATATCGGAGGGGTAAAAATTACTATTCCCACTCCAGCGAGTGCAACAGTAGGGAAAGTGTTGGATAGCGGAGGGGAATAAATTACTATTCCAACTCCAGCAAGTGCAACAGTAGGGAAACTGTTGGATAGCGGAGGGGTAAAAATACTATTCCCACTCCAGCGAGTGCAACAGTAGGGAAAGTGTTGGATAGCGGAGGGAAATAATTAACTATTCCCACTCCAGCAAGTGCAACAGTAGGGAAAGTGTTGGATAGCGACGGGGTAAAAATGACTATTCCCACTCCAGCAAGTGCAACAGTAGGGAAGGTGTTGGATAGCGGATGGGTCAAAATTACTATTCCCACTCCAGCGAGTTCAACAGTAGGGAAAGTATTGGATAGCGGAGGGGAATAAATTACTATTCCCACTCCAATGAATGCAACAGTAGGGAAAGTGTTGGATAGCGGAAGGGATAAAACCAAAGATTACAGCTATTGAACCAAAAACCACAAACAAAATAAAAACAAAACAATTACCAAAAATATTTATAAATTAATAAATGAATATTAATGATCAACTATTGATTAATTTATTTAAACTAAATTACTTTCCACCCTCTACCCCAATAAACACCAAAACACACACCTAAAAATATTTACACAATTTCCATAACCAATTTTGCATTCATAAATTAATACAATTAACAACAAATCATTAATTAATTTAAAAAAAAGTTCTTCCCAACATTTAAAACTATAAACCCCACAACTCACACATCAAAATTATTCCACAATTACCATATTTAATTTTTAATTAATTAATTAGCATTAATTAACAAATAATTAATTAATTCAAATAATTTACCTACCACCATATTCCCCTATAAAAATACCACCAATGTTCTAAAACATGACACAATTAACATAATTAATTAACAATTAATAAATTAATTATTAACAATTAACAAACAAAATAAAAACAATTGTTAATAAATTAATTCACACAATAAACACTATAAACTAACATTAAATAGATATTATATTAAAAATACAAAACAATGTATTAAAATTAAATTACTTCCCACCCTACTACCCTATCAACCCACAACCCGCTCCTAAAAAAATTACACAATTAACACAATTACCAATTCATGGATAATAATTAACAACCAATTAATAAATATTAAATAATAAATTAAATACCAAAATTAACAATAAAAAATATTAAATACATAAATATTAATTAATAAAAAATATTAATTAATTAAAATGAAATTACTTCCCACCCTACTCCCCTATCAACCCACAACCCGCTCCTAAAAAAATTACACAATTACCAATTAATTAATAATAATTAACAACCAATTAATAAATAATTAATAATAAATTAATTACCACAAATAACAATATAAAATATTAAATACATAAATATTAATTATTAAAAATTATTAATTAATTAATTATAATTAAATTACTTCCCACCCTATTCCCCTATAAACCCACAACCCGCTACGGAACTAAAACGCAAAATTTAATTAAAATAAAATTAATAACTTCTAAAAATTATTAATAAATGTATTATAATTAAATTACTTTCCACCTTATTCCCCTATAAACCCACAACCCGCTACGGAACTAAAACGCTAAATTTACTTAAAATAAAATTAATAACTTCTAAAAATGTAATACATATATTAAAAAACAAATGCAATACTTAGACAAAAAAATAGAGCACATACATTTAAAATATATACTAAAATACATAACACTAACTAAAAAAACGATAATTTTAACAATTATATTTTTGCTAACGATATTAATGACTTCGATATTGTTAAAAACGATATTACTTACCTTACACTCGATATTCTGTACCACGATATTCTGACAGTCGATATTTATGTATCCCGATATTTTGCACTCGATATTAGTGCAAGTCGAGAATAACAACTCGATATTCTGACTGTTTACCGATCGAGACAGTCACCGCCTCATTCTCTTCTGGGAGTACTTCATCCATGAGGGAGAACAATCTATGTAGATTCAACACTGTGTTCCTTCTTGGGATGAACCCATTCTGATAGGGGTAGATCAGTGTGGACATGTGAGGGAGGAGGCGGAAAGCCAATATTAAGCATGGACAGCGGACGATATACTCGAACATCTCGGGGAGGTTGCCCTGGTTTCAGCAAGGGGATTACTAGTTCCTCGCCTGTGGTAGTAGACAGTCGATCGGCATCTCGAGCTGCGCCCAAGGCTTCAACCAATTTTGGAGCTAGTTTTTCCTCGTACAAAATGCATGTGCTCCTAATGCATCTTAGGTGGGTAGAGGTATTGAACACGCTATAAATCTTTGTATTGAAGACTAACTCTGTGTGGAGGTGACAGTTGACAACTTGTGTTCAGCATGTTCCACGCAAGTTATTTGGCTCTGCAGAAAAAGTTCCCAACAGGGCAAAGATTGTACGTAAAACATATTAAGGATTGTAAGCAGCCTTGAGTTATTAGACAGGTTTGTCTCAGCATGACAATTTCTATATAACATAGACAACTGTGTGCACCAGCTAAATGTACATGTTTTGCATGGGTTATCTGTAAAGTTTTCACCACAGTATGAAGGCTGCAGGTAGAATGATCTTTAGCACCAGGGCCGTAGCCAGGAGTATATGTTTTGGGGGGCGCGGCCCCCAGTAAGGACAAGGAAGCTTCAGGGGAGGTGGCGTTGGTTCGGTGTGGCAGCTTTTGAAAAAATACTGTACTAACAGTGATATTTTGAAATTTGCAGTTGGTTTTACTTTGAGGGGAAAGTGGGTGGCAAATGGTTTAAAGCATGTTAGTCAAAACTGAACACAGTTCAAAGATAGCTGTATCAAGTCCCACATTGTGCACATCCCACATTTTGCCAGTAAAATTAGTCAAAATATGATCAGATTTACAGACAACTTTATGAGAGGTTTGGAGGTTTTTCTTCAATGGACTTTTGTAATAAGCTGTAGCATATGGAAAATCACAAAGCACATAGGCTTCAGTCACATTAGTTAAAATGGCAACTTAAATACAGATTTGCAGGTGATTTGGTGACATACCCTCTAACCTAATCATTGTTTGAAAAAAATTGAGGGCAGTGACACATTTAGAAGTACAATCAGCGAGTAACATTGATGAAAACGGGATAGAATTTACAGACACGTCTATAGGCCAGGAGTTAGTACTTTAAGGAATCCAAGAGTAAAATATGTGTTTTAAAACGATTTTAGCCAAAAGCATCAGTGTACACTTGGTATGGTTTGATATCAGTTCTATAGATGACCTAACCGTGATAGACAAAAATGTTTGGAACAGATACACATTAGTGCCAGCTCCTGTGGGTTCCAGTGTATGTAGTACCTTATCAGTGAGTATCAATAAACAGGTCTGTAAAGATCCCAAACTGATCAAATATTCCAAGTCCTCAAGCAACTTTATAATTCAATGCCGGTACCCTTTAGTAACCCCCATGATTATTCTGAAGAAAGGTAACACCAATAATTAATAAAATGGCATTTACAATATATATTTGAAAATGCAATAATCAATCAGATTTTCAATTAATAATACACGTAGTTTACTATCAAATGCAAGTTTTTAATTTTAGGAAAATAATCTCAGTTCCCCAAAACAACAAATTATCAGTAGATTAAAAAAACAATTTACATCCTTAAATTCCACGTTTTTCATTTTCAGGAAATGTGTGTTTGGTGTGACTTTCATCAAGCATTACAAAGTACTAATACATTAAATTGATAGATTGCACCTAACCCGTCCATTTGTCAGTAGCTCATGCCAAGGATGGCAATAATATATCTGGGTCCATGTTATAAGATTGTCATGCATTGTGTGCCCATAATATAGCAAAAAGTACCTTCACGACAATCTGAGGGGCGTGGCCAACCAAGATGGCTGAGCGGACCTAATCCACCGAGGCTCTGCGGCGAGCAGAGAGATAAAGTCACTCAACTACCTGCGGGGGTGGTTCTCTTCGCTGCCAAAGGAATGCGGGGAGGCCAGAAGTACTGAGGCACCGAGAGGAGACCGGGGAACTGCTGAAAGACATCGAGCACCGCCGGAGTAGCGGACCTTCGCGGCAGCCGGGTGGCGGTGGGAGGCCCTCGCCGAGAGCAACGGTCAGCGGTGAGACGCTGGGAGGAACTGAGAACCGACCCAGGGTGCGGGAAGGGAGCGCCCGGCAGAAAAACTGAGGCAGCATAAGATGCGGGAGCAGTGATGAAAGCTCCATGAAGCTGGTAGGGGACGACGAGACGTGCGAGCCTCGGCCGCAGCGAGCGTTCTCGGGCTGGGGCGCGGACTCCCTGACGACAGGGGAGCGAAGCGGTAAAGCGAGAGGGTTGCCCCCCCCGGTCCCCTTCTGGTACTGGGCGGCCACCGGGAGAACACGTGGAGGTGGCAGGCTGATGCCTGACTCTAAAATGGCGGCTCGTTGAGCTGAGGCGGGCCCAGAGACACAAGACACTTTAGGGGCACAGTGAGAGCACACTGAAGCGACGAATCTGCCAGAAGCACGACGGGGAAGGCAGGTATAAGCAGGCACTGAGTGATGGCAGCGCCAAGGGACACTACAGCATAGATCATTGATTATCATGGCACCTGACCTCAACATGGCGGCCCCCCAGGGGTCTTAGAGCTGCACCAGCCATAATAAGAAGCACTGGTGGACCACAGTGATTGGGCAGGGATGGCCTTTACCAGCTGCGGCACTACTTCCGGCACTACTCCACAGCGTGGATATACAGGCTGAGGGGGCGACAGCGCAGCCAAGGCGCTTCAGACTATAGGGACGCACCCAGCCTCTCGACTGGCAAATGGTGGAAGAGCATCAACAAAGAACAAGCGGATGTGGGGATGGAGGGGACCTCACTGGAGCATCTAAGTAGTTAGAGATGGACACTGGGACCACAGCCACGTGTGTGGGCCTGAGACTGTGGAGAACCTCGTGGGACGACTGAGAGATCCAGGTGCTGGCCGTCTTGTTCAAGCGAAGGGAGCACAGCAAGACAAGAAGCACCACTCGGCCTTGAGGGGGGCGCTCAGAGGATACTGCGGACCTTGTGCCACTCAAAAAGACGCAGACAAATAGAGTCTCCAGCTACTTTACCCCTGTGGAAGCAAGAGGGAATCCGCCAGAGGGCAGACAAGGGGGAGAGATGGCTCTCACTAAGTAGGACCTGCTGGCCTCCTTGGGAGACTTTAAGAAGGAGCTCAGGGAAGAAATTAAGGCGGACCTCGAGGGGTCAATGGAGGCACTACGTTCCGACATTCAAGGCAAGCTAACAACGCTACAACAAGATGTCGACTCGGTGGGCACCCGTACTATCGAAGTGGAATCTAAGGTGCAGGAGCTGGAGCTTAAAATGGCGGCGATGGAAAACGAGACAAAAGGGCTCCACGAGCAGTTACAAGTGAGTACCCTCAAATGTGAAGATCTTGAGAACAGTCCGGAGGGATAATGTTCGCTTACGTAACCTGGAAGAAGGTGCAGAAGGGCCAGATCTGGAAGCCTTTGTCGTGGGAATGTTCGGGGAGGTACTGGGCCCGGGAGGCATGAAGATCAAAATTAGCATCTCTTGGGACTGGGACGAGCTCTAACGGCTCAAAGGGGCTGACTGCGGAGGATGGCTGGGGCTGGCACCTTGGGGCCAGGATTGAGGTGATGGGGGTGGGAGGGACTCATCATTAAACTATGGGGAGGCCACACAGGGCGAGGACCGAGGGGGCTCCTGAAAGGGGGCTTACATCATTGGAGGCCTGTGGGTGTCCACTCAGGAGCAGGTGACTTGATTATCGCATTCTATAGATCGCCATAAGCGAACATGGACCAATACGTCCATGGTAGGTACATGACAAATGTACTTCACTAAAGTCTTTTCTAGGAAGTTGGGTCAGGTTGACCCCAAATGTTTGGGTTTGGGTCTGTTATGTTGTTCTTTTTGGGATGCACAGGGAACAATAATACTTCACGGGACATGCGCAGAGAGGGGGGGAAGCATGAGTAAGAGATCGCTCGCAACAGGGAAGGGAGGGAGGAGGAGCTTTAGAGAGGGGCTTACCCTATGGTTGTTCATTGAGCACCGACTCCTACACATTAATCACAAATGGTGCTCACAGTATTCACATGAAATGTGAAGGGGCTTAACTCCCCGGGAAAACGCCAGAAACTATGGAAATACCTCCAGGACCAAAGGCATGATGTCTTAGCAATGCAGGAAACGCACATGAAAAAGTCAGAGGACCATAGGCTGAAACACAGGCCATATCCGCTTGTCTATCGATCATCCGCCACAACTAAACACAATGGGGTCGCACTTTTCTTCCATAGATCCCTGGGATTCCATCCAGAAGGCAGCAAAATGGATAAGGAGGGCAGAATAGTTATGGTCAAGGGGAAATTGCAGGGTTGCAGATGCACCTTTGCCTCCATCTACGCGCCCAACTCTAATCAAACTACATTTATCTCCAAGGTCCTATTGTGGTTGGGTGGGTTCGCGGAGGGGGACATTTTCTTACTAGGGGATTGTAATTTGAAATGGGAGGCGGGTGTGGATAGCACACAATCCCAAAGGGGAACATCTAGCCCCTTCACTAAAGCCCTGAAATTTTTTTTTAATGAGCTGGGTCTAATGGACACGTGACAAATGATGCACCCTAACGATAGGGATTACACTTTCTTCTCTCATACACATAGGTCTTACTCTAGGATAGACTATATCTTCATGAGTAAAACCTTAACCCCAGCAATGCAGACTACCTCCATACACCCCATTACTATATCAGATAATGCCCCATGTACCTTAACTCTGACCTGGGATGGTCCCCCCTCAAAATATAAGCGATGTTTCTTTCCAGTGGCTATCACACGGGACCGCTTGTTGCGGGATGAACAACGCAAGTCTATTAAGGAGTATTTCTTGAGAAATTATCCCAAAGATACCTCCCAGGCCACTAACTGGGGCGCCTTCAAGGCGGTCCTGAGAGCACAATGCATCACGCTTAATGCGGAATTGACAAAGCGCAGAGTACAAGAGAGACTGGCACTGGAGGTGGAACTGAAAGAGGCAGAAATGGAACACAAAAGACAACCTATTTTTATTTTGCAAAGAAAGGTTTCTGCCCTTAGGGGTAAATTAAATGCTATACATAGTAATAGAGCGGAACGGACCCTTCTACGCCTCAAATGCTCCACATACGAGAAGGGTAATAAGGTGGGAGCGCATCTGGCCAGGCAGTTGAGGATAAAAAGGGAACGGGATTATATAGGAGATATACGCACACGGGGGATACGGTAACCACGGAGACTGATAAGACGCATGCCTTTGGCCACTTTTATCAAAAACTTTATCAATCAGACAGCTATGAAACAGCGGCACAAGTACGATATCTAGAGGCGCTAGAACTCCCAAAAATTTCGGCAACTCAGAATGACGACCTGGGGCACCGATAACGTCTGAGGAAGTTAGTAAAGCTATAACTAATTTAAAACCACCGGGCCCAGACGGCCTGACGGCCCAGTTCTACAAAACATATGGGGCGGAGGTTATCCCACACCTGGTAAACTTATACAACTCTATGGCAGAGAAGGAAGAGGCTATTATTTCGGCGCTGCCCAAGCCAGTGAAGGGCCCTCAACTATGCGGCTCCTACCGTCCAATAGTGCTCTTCAACCTGGACACAAAAATCTATACAAATATACTGGCTAGTAGGCTACAATCACTAATGCCAGAATTGATCCACCCGGACCAGTCTGGGTTTATTCACAGTAGGTAAACTCACAACAACTTGCGGAGAGTCTTCCTTCTCGTGGAAAAGGCAAATAAAAAACTGGTGGTTGTCCTGGCGCCAGATGCCGAAAAGGCCTTCGACCGGGTGGACTGGCCCTTTCTCTTCCAGGTTTTGAGGAAATATGAGTTCAGTGACAGATTCATAGCCATTATAAAAGCGAATTATGCATGCCCTAGCGCCAGGGTCCTGGTTAACGGGGTGAGCTCAGCAGTATTCGCCCTAGAGAGGGGGACTCGCCAGGGATGTCCCCTCTCCCCACTGCTGTTTGCACTCAGTATAGAACCGTTGGCTGTTAGAATTCGTATGACACCTGAGATCCAAGGCATTCCATTCGGAGGGGATGAACATAAACTCTCCCTCTTATGCTCCTGTCAGTCACAGCGCCAGATACTTCACTGGCAAGGTTAATGGAGGAACTGAAGAGGTTTGAACGGGTAGCAGGGCTATGGGTTACCCTGACTGAATCCTACCTGCTGAACCTAACATTGCCGCAGAGGGACATGGAAGCTTTAGTTAATTCCATGCCCTTCCAATGGGCTAAAAATTGTTTATTTGGGAATTAGAATAACCCCCAAGCTTCAAGACCTCTACAAGGCAAACTATCCGCCACTTTTCCAGCAAATAAAAACAGATCTTCAAAGATGGACTCCCGCATGCCTCTCATTGATAGGCAGAATCCAGGCGATTAAGATGATGATACTGAAGAAAGTGCCATACCCTTTTCAGGGCCTCCCGATTGAAGTAGAACAGGGGTATTTCACCGCATTAAAATCGCTGATCACTCACTTTATATGGGGAGGGAAACGGGCACGATTATCTTACCACCAACTCCCACTCCCTAAAAATAAGGGGCGTCAGCCATTGCCAGACATGAATCGATATTATAAAGCAGCCCAGCTCCGGGTGATTACAGAATGGTCATCCAGGGTGTCAGATAAACACTGGCTGCATATGGATAGAGCAGTGACAGGGAGGAGCATCTGGGATCTTTTGTGGATACCCAAAGCGGAACGCCCGCCTAATGTTTATATGAGTACACCTACTAAAACGACCCTCAAAGTGTGGGACGACATACACAGGCTGGCAGCCCTGACCACTTTCCCTTTGTCGTTTACCCCATACACTATAATCCAGCATTTCCACCAGCAGAGGCCCCGGGTCCTTATGATGCGTGGAGGGAAGGGGGATGTCTCACGATCTCCGACCTGTTCCATAGGGGGGACATACTCACATTCGAGCACTGCCAGAGGGAGTTTAATCTTACAGCCAATGAATATTACCACTACACTCAGCTTTGACATTGGGTCCTAACGCGGGGCATCCAGGAAGCAGCGACTAGAGAGCTCACGCCAATAGAGAAACTGGCGAAATTAGAAAAGGGTACAAAGGGTTCGATTTCACGCCTCTATAAAATACTGCAGTCAGCACGGCATAATGAACAGCCCAGACACAGGCTCTTCTGGGAGCATGTCTTGGAGGTGAGCCCCACAGACAAACAGTGGGACAAGCTATATATGGACATACACAAATTCAGTCACTCGATGGGAACAAGGGAGGCTCACTACAAAGTACTCAATGATTGGTATCTGTATCCCATGAAACTCAAAAGGAATTTCCCTGAGATGTCTGACTTATGCTGGAGAGGCTGTGGTCTTCAAGGGGACTTCAGACATATCTGGTGGAACTGTCCAACAATTAGGCCATTCTGGTGGAAGATTCTGGCACAAATCAAAGACATATTGGGTTACTCCATTCCCTCCAATCTGGGGTCAACTCTGCTGGGTCTTCGGTCTGATGCTCGTAAACGCCAGACAATTAGTGACAGATCCATTCTCTGGCTGTGTCTAGGGGCAGCCAAAACGGCAGTAGCAGCAGCATGGAAGCGGAGGGAGGCCCCCTCCCTGACCCAATGGCAGGGTCTCACTATGGAAAGAATGGCGAGCGTGTTAACAGACACCTTTAAGAACTATGAGTATACATGGGGACCCCTGGTGAAGTACCTATCGTAGGGCCTTCCCCTGTTTTCATGCCCTACACGTGTTCGGGCACTACACCTCTTTCAATTTTAGCACCTGGAGGGGTAGGAAGGGGCCCAGAGAAGGGGATGTGGGGTAGAGGTCTCAAGGGTCTCCCTGACCACGCTGAGCAATCCTTACACTTAAGCAGGCATCAACAGATCCCAGTGCATCCTTTATGTTTGGGGGGAGGGGAGGGAGGGGGAAGTTGTGAGGGATTGGGGTTTTACTTGACTAATGTACGACGAATATCAGCGGTGCTACTTTATTGTGTACGCTGCAATAGTCTATACACATCGTCTCTGAATGGAAGCAACTGTACCTCTTTATAGCTTCATATTGTATGATGTAAGAGATGAGATTATAATGGCACTATGTGATGATAAGCTTATGAAAAATTTCAATAAAAATATTGTTGACAAAAAAAAAGTACCTTCACTACACTACGGCCAGCTCTATACTAGAAGTAGGTTACATCATGCCATAGATGCTCACAGTAAGGGCACCAGTATGATAGGGTCAGCATAATAAAATGGGTAGGCATCTTCATGCCCTGGAGTACCACAATAAGCCAAGAATCACCACCTGTATATTAGAGTCACCATTATAACAGGAGTGAAACCATCTGGTTGTGAGTGGCGGACAAATTACGCAATCTTCCTCAAGCATGTAAAGACATGCAAGCATAAACGCACACACTTATGCACTTTCTTACATACACAAGCACACACACCAGCAGCATTCTCTCTCTGCCACCATGTCTCCCTGTAGCCGCCTTCTGGATCACGTTCCTCCACTTGTCTCCCACTGCCTGGCAGGCCCTACATCACAGTTATACTGCGACTGACAGCTCAATGCCTGTAATCCAGCCTATCGCCACCCGGCTTGAATCACATAATTTGATTTTTTTATAGACTCTGCCTTGTCAGTCACACTGGTGTGGCACAAGTCCTGTCTTTGGCTTTGGAGTGCTGTGAAGAGTTGTGTGCAAAAAGAACAATTGATGGACAGAATGCAGAACAATGTCATACATTCACCCCAGTACAGACATCTGGGCCTAAATCCATCGTTTTTTTGCTCACCATGCCATTCCAGTTTGAACCCAGCCATATGCAAATCAGTCTTGACCCTGTGCCCAATGGGAACAGTCCAGCCCGAACTGCCAGGCCAGGTCCTCCCTGGACTGGAAACAAGCATCCTAGAACCGATTTCTGGCTTTCACCCCTCATCAGCCAGGATAGCTTGACTCCAGTGGCATGGAGAGCACGGGACCCACGTCTGGGCATACCCGTCCCACTCGGGGTGACAAATGCAAAAAGAACACTTGATGGACAGAATGCAGAACAATGTCATACATTCACCCCGTACAGCGATCTGGGCCTAAATCCATCGTTTTTATGCTCACCATGCCATTCCAGTTTGAACCCAGCCATATGCAAATCAGTCTTGACCCTGTGCCCAATGGGAACAGTCCAGCCCGAACTGCCAGGCTAGGTCCTCCCTGGACTGGAAACAAGCATCCTAGGACCGGTTTCGGGGTTTCACCCCTCATCAGCCAGGATAGCTTGACTCCAGTGGCATGGAGAGCAGGGGACCCATGTCTGGGCATACCCGTCCCACTCGGGGTGACAAATGCAAAAAGAACAATTGATGGACAGATTGCAGAACAATGTCATACATTCACCCCGTACAGAGATCTGGGCCTAAATCCATCGTTTTTTTGCTCACCATGCCATTCCAGTTTGTACCCAGCCATATGCAAATCAGTCTTGACCCTGTGCCCAATGGGAACAGTCCAGCCCGAACTGCCAGGCCAGGTCCTCCCTGGACTGGAAACAAGCATCCTAGGGCCGGTTTCGGGGTTTCACCCCTCATCAGCCAGGAAAGCTTGACTCCAGTGGCATGGAGAGCACGGGACCCACGTCTGGGCATACCCGTCCCACTCGGGGTGACAAATGCAAAAAGAACAATTGATGGACAGAATGCAGAACAATGTGATACATTCACCCCAGTACAGAGATCTGGGCCTAAATCCATCGTTTTTTTGCTCACCATGCCATTCCAGTTTGAACCCACCCATATGCAAATCAGTCTTGACCCTGTGCCCAATCTGAACAGTCCAGCCCGAACTGCCAGGCCAGGTCCTCCCTGGACTGGAAACAAGCATCCTAGGACCGGTTTCGGGGTTTCACCTCTCATGAGCCAGGATAGCTTGACTCCAGTGGCATGGAGAGCACGGGACCCACGTCTGGGCATACCCGTCCCACTCGAGGTGAAAAATGCAAAAAGAACAATTGATGGACAGAATGCAGAACAGTGTCATACATTCACCCCAGTACAGAGATCTGGGCCTAAATCCATCGTTTTTTTGCTCACCATGCCATTCCAGTTTGAACTCAGCCATATGCAAATCAGTCTTGACCCTGTGCCCAATGGGAGCTGTCCAGTCCGAACTGCCAGGCCAGGTCCTCCCTGGACTGGAAACAAGCATCCTAGGACCGGTTTCGGGGTTTCACCCCTCATCAGCCGTGATAGCTTGACTCCAGTGGCATGGAGAGCATGCGATCAAAAAAACAAAAGTTCCCTTCTCCTGTTGATGTGATTAGGCATACAAACGTGCCAAATACTATAATAGAGAAAGTCTTTTTGAACCAAAAGACATAAGAGATCAAACAGACAAACAATTAGTCTGTGTTACCAATTTTTCAAATGTTAGCAATAAGGTTAAAAATTTAATAAATAGAAATTGGAATTTACTTAATAATGGGAGCTCGGTATCTTTACCCAGACCGATCTTCGCATTCAGAAGAAACAAAACCATAAGAAATTGTCTAGTACACACTTATCCAGACAGAGGGAATAGGAATCAAATCAGCACCATTGATGGTTCATCACCCACATGCAATTTTCCTTGTGGGTCTTGTAAAAACTGTAATTCCATAATGAAGGGACGTACAGTTACATATAAAGGAATAACCCACCATCATAAAAACTTGGTAAATTGCAGAACCCATAATGTTATCTACTTGATAAAATGCCCCTGTGACAGAGCATATATTGGTGAAACCTCAAGAGAAATCAGATTGAGGCTAAACGAACATAAATCCGCGATTCGCACCAAACGACAAAATGCACCCTTAGTTGAACACTAGCAAGAAGAAAAACATCAGGTAAAAGACCTGAAATGGTGCATTATAGAAGTAGTAACATTAAGCAATAGAGGAGGAGATTTAATAACTAAACGCAAGAAAAGAGAGCAGTTCTATATGTCGAAATTTGACACATACAAAAGTGGCCTGAACAGCAGGGAGGAATGGGAGAGAATTATATAAAAAAAATGAGTATCTAGTATACATAATACAGGCTTGAAATAGGAATACGAGTATCCAATCAGCCTTAAAACAGTAGATGATAGAGGTAGACAATGAATATCATGCAAACTGAATACTTGCTCCATGAATCAGGATGCCCCAACCGGGTGGTCAGGATAGGACATATTACCTTAC
Organism: Calotriton arnoldi; assembly: GCA_963921515.1. Lineage (NCBI taxonomy): Eukaryota > Metazoa > Chordata > Amphibia > Caudata > Salamandridae > Calotriton > Calotriton arnoldi. The sequence continues at coordinate 186,707 of CAWUFW010004829.1, read as the reverse complement.
CTATGGACTTGGGCTGACTGCAGAATATAACATAACACAAAACACTAAGGGGCCGATTCCGATTCAGGCTGGAAATCTCCCCGACCGAGCCGGACCCGGAGAGATTTCCGACCGAATCGGACCCTAGCAGTCCGACCGAACGAGTACGATGCGCACATATGCTATCGGACTCGATTCGGTCGGACTCCCATTGAAGTCAATGGGAGCCAGTCGTACGACGCGTACACGGGCTCCCATTGACTCAATGGGCACGACGCGAACAAGGGCGCCCCCTACAGCGTGTTCGCGTCGATGCGGGTCGCACCGTACATGCACGTGTAGGGGGGACCCATGGGTCCCCCCTGTGTGCGACTCGCGCACCTACGCTTCCAGGGGGGTCCAACACGGACCCCCAAAGTGCGGCTCCGACAGCTCCTTGGAGCCGGACTGCGCGAGTCGGTCGGAGCGGTCGAGGTGCGCATCGTACTTACCCGGCCGGGGAACGTCTCCATTGCGCGGTGCGCGTCGTCCCCGTGCGAGTCGGTCGGAGCGGTCGGGTCCTGCGAACGAGTCGGTCGGAGATTTCGCGAGCGCACGCATCGTACTCGCTCGCCCGGACGCACGTATGACTCGGTCGGGAAATAGGGCTCCCAATCGGATCCGGTTAAGCCGAATCCGATTCGGTGCCCTACCGGCCGAGATCGGAATCGGCCCCTGAGTGTGGACACTGACGGAGAAACAAGTGGGTAAACCATAAGTAAGTGAACACGGAATACAGAATTAAAATTAAAATTAATCAAATAAAGAAGGTTAGATATCAGTAAATACGAAACATATATTGGTAAATTTGGAGGAAAACATAGTATAAGATGGCCACCTTTAACACAGGGGGTCGAGAAAGGTAAAACCGCAAACGATCCGTTCCAAGATGGCGGTCTAAAATTCGATAATATAATCAGTAAGAACCGCAACTTGTAACACAGAGAATGCGGTAAATATCATTATGATGAGGGGACCATACTCCTTTAAATGAAGACGGGGAACTTGTGAAATGAACAACTGAGAAAGTAATTAGAAAGGAGCAAGTTTGAATATTAGTAAAAAGGAATCATACATCGGCGGATTCCGAGGGAAAACACACTATAAGATGGCCGCCATTGACATATGGGGCCAAGTAAGGTGAAAATCGCGGTAACAACCCGTTTTAAGATGGCGGCGGAAACCTGACAAACAATACAGCGAGAATCGCCGCCTTTAAAATATAGTATACGGCTAGATGCTTGTGACTAAAAGAATTAAAAGCCCTTAAATACACAGAGGAGCAATGTGTGAACAAATAAACAGACTCTACATTCAAAATTGAGTAAATCATTGAACGCGATAAATATCTTAATAATTTCGGATCGCAAAGATGAATAATAGTTAAACCAACTTAAGAATTATGAAACTTAACTCATAGACACAAGAAAGTTAAGTAAATAAAAAATCATGAAAGAAGAGAGAATGTCCAGATAAGGCTGATGAGGAAAATAACACACTGTAAGATGGCCGCACCGAAACAGATGAGTCTGCAGCAGGACAGCAGAGTAGTGTAGGTAATTGAATATAATTGGGCAACTGACAGCCAATAGAGAGGAGTATAAAAAGAAGACCTAAAGTTTCCAAAAATCAGTTGGAGACTGAGAGGCCAGCAGGACGGACGTCTACAGGAAATGCTCTTCCCTTTCTCAAGTAAGTTCTAGAGTTAGACTAGGCTCCCCACTATATTTTTTGAAGGTATATTTAAAAAAAATGGGAACCTTTTGGTAATTAAGTTATGTTCTGTCTCCTTAGTTTATGATCTGACAAGACTTAGATGAGACACCCCATTTTTAAAAAAGTAGAAAAAAAAGGGTGGTAAAGAGGAAAAGGCAAGAACCTCCTCCACGAAGGTAAGACAAAGCCAAATTAAGGGACCATGCCAAAAATCCTTTTTTTGATAAAAAGAAAAAAACACTATGGGGCCGATTCCGATCTCGGCCGGTAGGGCTCCGAATCGGATTCGGCTTTACCGGATCCGATTCGGAGCCCTGTTTCCCGACCGATTCGTACGTGCGTCCGGGCGAGCGAGTACGATGCGAAATCTCTGACCGACTCGTTCGCGAGACCCAACCGCACCGACCGACTCGTTCGCGAAAGCCGACCGCTCCGACCAACTCGCCTCGCACCGCGCAATGGAGACGTTCCCCGGCCGGGTAAGTACGATGCGCGCCTCGAGCAGTCCGACCGACTCGCGCCGTCCGGCTCAAAAGAGCAGTCGGAGCCGCACTTTGGGGGTCCGTGTCGGACCCCCCTGTACGCCGAGCCGCGCGAGTCGCACACAGGGGGGACCCATGGGTCCCCCCTACCTGTGCATGTACGGCGTGACCCGCTTCGACGCGTACCCGCTGTAGGGGCGCCCTTGTTCGCCTCGCACCCATTGAGTCAATGGGAGCCCGCGTACGCGTTGTACGACCAGCTCCCATTGACTTCAAAGGGAGTCCGACCGAATCGAGTCCGATAGCATACGAACGCATCGTACTCGTTCGGTCTGACTGCTAGGGTCCGATTCGGTCGGAAATCTCTCCGGGTCCGGCTCGGTCGGAGAGATTTCCGGCCCGAATTTGAATCGGCCCCTATCTGGTAAAACAAGATTTGTTAGTTCATATATATATAAAATTTATTGATTAAATTTTTTGGTTTTAGAACAAAAGAGAGGAACCTAACCAAGTAAAGTCCGCCCCACATATATCCCTCAGAAATGAATAAGGTAAGGGGTGAATAATGAAGCCTGGAATGACTAGAATAGGATATAAAATTGAAAGATGTATTAGGTGGCGCTGACTAACAGAAATAAACCATTTTGTCAGCAGATAACAGTCTTCCTTGAATGATGTTAGAAACAAGAAGTTTGAAGTAAATTGAGATAGCGATATATAAAACGCACTCTACGCAACAAGGTACCTAGATCTATATACCCTTGATATTAAATGTTAAATGAATAACTTAGAGATGCGATAAAATTGGAGGGTGAGAATAGATCTTAATTTTCCTATTATATGTAAATTCTCTTTGTCAGTCAAACAGAATCCATTAAAATTAGAAGATAGCCATACATGGTGAAAATACTGAGTGAGGATACAGAGAAACTTATGAATAACAGGCAACTAAAAGGTATTTTTTCCTCTACACGATAATTAATAAGCCTGATGATTAAGTTTTATTAATATAAGTCATAAATACATTTAGAGATGACTAAGTTACCAGCCCCTCTTTCTCTTTGTAGCACCATTCTATCTTTTATCCGAAAGTACTGAAGGATTGCAATAATATCTTTTGCCAATTGATTGAGGCTTCAAAACAGTACCAAATTCAGGTATGCAACAAAACATACAGTCCTTTAGGGATAGAAATAATAGTTAAAAGTAAAACCCTCTCCCAAGGAGAGTGATCGACATGATACTGTCTACAGGTTACCAAATATTAGAATGATTATTTGTAAATATATATCGAACAGTGTTGATGATGCTCTTCACCATGGTATAGAGATGATTTAATGTAAAGTAAATTATACAATTGTGGTAGAACAACTTTGATCTAATGAAAGGGGTGAGACCCCAAATGAATTAAGGAGCCGTTCTTGAGATTAAGGGGCCGATTCCGATTCGGGCAGGAAATCTCTCCGACCGAGCCGGACCCGGAGGGATTTCTGACCGAATCGGACTCTAGCAGCCCGACCCAACGAGTACGATGTGTACGTATGCTATCGGACTCGATTCGGCCGGACTCCCATTGAAGTGAATGGGAGCCGGTCGTACAACGCGTACACGGGCTCCCATTGACTCAATGGGTACGACGCGAACAAGGGCGCCCCCTACAACGGGTTCGCGTCGATGCGGGTCGCGCCATACACGCACGTGTAGGGGGGACCCATGGGTCCCCCCTGTGTGCGACTCGCGTGGCTACGCGTGCAGGGGGGTCCGACACGGACCCCCGAAGTTTGGCTCCGACTGCTCTTTGGAGCCAGATGGCGCGAGTCGGTCGGACTGCTCGAGGCGCACATCGTACTGGCTCGGTCGGGGAACGTCTCCATTGCGCGGTGCGAGTCGTGTCCGTGCGAGTCGGTCGGAGCGGTTCGGACCCGCGAACGAGTCGGTCGGCGATTTCGCGTACGCTCGCATTGTACTCGCTCGCCCGGACGCATGCACGAATCGGTCGGAAAAGAGGCCTCCGAATCTGATCCGGTAAAGCCGAATCCGATTCGGTGCCCTATTGGCCGAGATCGGAATCGGCCCCTAAGTGGGGAGAAATAGATGGTTGTATGAATATACAATGTCAAAAGAAAAGTTTGTTTGATTGTTACATGTATTTTCTGAAAACGAGCAAAGGAATATAAACAGAAGAATACCAGTTCTTTCTTTACAATAATTCAATGTTCATATTTTTGTCTAGATGTTTTTATAATTGGAAATTGTTGTCCTGAAGAAGGTGACGATATTTTAGAACACCGAAACGCCGCGTCGACAGTCTTTTTTCAAAAGATCTTTGTTTTATTATCTTGTATTGTATATTTTTTTTAATAAATAACATGGAAAAGTGTTTTTAACTGATATGGATGAATAATGAAGAATTTACTGGTTAATAAAATAGGTAAACATCTTATTCCTTTGCATCTGTGTAGTTGTTTCGTTTGACTGTGTAATCACAAAGCATTGAATTATTTTATTGTAAATTTGGCAACCTGCATAAGACTCTATTGCACACTTAATCCCTTTTTCTCACTTTGAGAAAAGAAAAGAGAAGGGAACTTTTGTTTTTTTGAGTCCATATACCCATCCCTTTTCCAAAGAAGGGTACCTCCCACATGACCTTTAGATCAATGGAGAGCATGGGACCCACGAACAATTGATGGACAGAATGCAGAACAATGTCATACATTCACCCCAGTACAGACATCTGGGCCTAAATCCATCGTTTTTTTGCTCACCATGCCATTCCAGTTTGAACCCAGCCATATGCAAATCAGTCTTGACCCTGTGCCCAATTGGAACAGTCCAGCCCGAACTGCCAGGCCAGGTCCTCCCTGGACTGGAAACAAGCATCCTAGGACCGGTTTCGGGGTTTCACCCCTCATCAGCCAGGATAGGTTGACTCCAGTGGCATGAAGAGTTGTGTGACATGCTTTCTGGAGTCTTCTCTTTTACAGACCGTTAGTGCCTCAGTGTTCCAAAGAACACAAATGGTTCAAGTGTGACAGTTCGAACTTGGACCACTAGCCCATCAGATGTGCAGTTGTTTTCAATGTCACTCCGAGGACGTGGACCTGCACAGCAGAGTCGGTTCTGCACAATATCACACCTTTGGAGTGATGGGAGAAAAATGCAGAAGGGGGACCATAAAAACGAATGTCCACTGTGATATAGAAGGGCACTCCTGTATCTTAACAAAGCCCAGAGTAGGAATGGGAAACCCATCAGTCCCCTCACTTCGGCTGGTTGTGGGCAGAAGTTGCATGGTCATTTTACTCATAATAAGGTGGTCCTGGATCTGGTCCAGATATTTTGGTGAGTGGTGTCCATCCAGTTCCAGTCTCAGATGCACTGACTCAGCTACAAGTACCTTAGTCAAGTTTTGTGGCAGGACACACACTAGCTGGGTGAGGTTATGGTCAAGATCCGTGAGTTGCTTGACTGCAGACCCATGTGTATCTCCTGTTGTCCTGGTGGCATAGGCAGCTCACAGGCAGAGTAGGAAAGCTTTTGGTTGTCACTGGTGAGCTTGACTCGCTGCAAAAATGGAGTAGACCACCCAGGGATGATGGCAGCTTTCGGCAACAGGGTCCAGTGACACTGGAGGGGTTGGCCTCTTTGGTAGTTTTGTGATGATAACAGTTTACGTAGGCAGAGTCGAGCAGGAGCATGTTCGCACACACCCTTGCCTTGGCTCTCAGGCTCAGCCCATCTTTTGTTACTCTTTATCTAACTAAAAGTTACCAGCTCTGCAGGCAGGCTTACATGACACACATAACATAATGCCTTGGCCAGATCACAATGCAAACTCCAGCAGGTACAGGCATGGTGGTGCTGGGCACTAAACACAGCCCTGATATAAATCAAGCCCTACACTACAAAAGTAAGTGAGCTCTGCAAGTGAAACATATGGTTTCCAGTGGAGTAGGAAGGTCACCTCCAAGTAATGGTGGCTAGTGATCTTTGAAAGTGTTGGAAGATAAATATTGACCCTAAATTGGATGGAGCGAATATAGTAAACAAGCCTTACATCCTGTAGAGCTTATGAGGATATTTTCCCCCATACGTTTCCACAAAACATAAACCAAATGGAGTTTTGTACACCACTGTTCTTACATAAATGTGCAACAAAGTGAGACTCTCAAAATATTCCAGCAGTTTCAGGGTGACAAGCAATTGGTGTGACTGACCCCCATAGTTGTGTTCGGCGTTCACTCGAAACATGTTTAGTACAATTTCTTTGAGGTCTAAAATGCCATATATAATACAGAACTTGACTTTAACATGGCCAACCATTGTCCTAGCATCTTTCTTCACTTCTGCATGTTTACTTCCTGACTGCTCCTCCTAGTCACAGTCTATGACTCAAAATATTCTTTAAGGGTGTACGGTACAAAAATAAAAAATGCACACAATTCTTGGTCCAGAAAGAGTAGAGCTGCAGACAGCAATAGTGATTATCAAACAAATACCGTTTTGAAATATATTTGTGTAAGTAAGTTTTTCAGTTTATGAAAATACATGAGTATTGCTACTTAGTACAGCCTTATAATTAATTTTAGAATAATAAATTCAGTTCTGAAAAACACAAAGTAAATGCTTTCATACAACAAAATACAAGTTTGTTCTGAGATACAAGCTTTTTATTTTTATTAAACTGTATCATTATTTACTACTGCCACACATGGAAAGATTCTTCTACCTTGCGTGCCCATGTATCACCACTGCAGTCATAGAAGCGCACACTATCCCCAAAAGATACCAACATTATTTCATGGCCAGTGCTATACAAGTGTTGGGCAGTGTCAGTGAGCCTATAACCCTTTCACATGTGTGCAAATTTCACTGAGGGTATTTTCTTCTGACAATAAAAAGCTTGTTTTGGTACAGAGCCGAGTATTGCAATTTTGCCATCTCTAACTCTATACAGACCAGATGGCATAGTTACCAAATATATAGGGACTAAATGCATCAACCTCAAGAGGATAGAAAACTCTGGTGGTATACCGAGATTGCAGCTTATGACTTGGAGGGCTCACAAATATGTTAGGGCTAGTGTACAACTCACTGAGCAATCTTTCCAGCATTTCCACATGTAATGAAACTGCCCGTCCGATGCCTGTCAACACTATTTTACAGTTTGCTTTGATTGTGGAATTTTTATAACTACTATTCTCTAGTTTCATGTCAGAAATCATGTAAGTGTGGTTACTTTAAAAGCATGATGGGAAAAAACAACGCTTCCTTTAACCAGACTTCAGCTATACACCATTTCTGTCATGAAACATAATGATGGAAAAGTTTTGAAAACGCCTGTGATAGTGAAAGGAATCAAAACCCTAATTTAGATTTAGGCCCTAATTATTCTGTCTTACCTGTCACTTGCCCACAAACTGTGAAATATTATGTAAAGAAAGGAAAACAGTATAATGTGGTTTAAATGTGTGGTTAAACGTGCATGTTAAGTTGCACATTTGTATCTGGAAATAACCTACAGCCTGCTTTAAAAAAAAAGGTCTAAATGCGGTCTGGCTTAAGTGTTTATTCTTCCCATTGTATTCTGGCTGAGAAACTCCCTGTCTTGCAGATATGTAACAGGAAATTCGGAGCAGCAAGAATGTTCTAATTGTAGTCTGTAAGTGTGGCGTGAGAAGTCACGAACACAGGGAAAAGCTGCAGGAAATGTATGTAATCTGGGTGGGACATAACGGAAAAGCAGGAAGCTTTTTCTATTGTTCATATTGTATTAGAGTTATGGAAGTTAGCCAAAATTAGTATTATAAGACTAGACTCGAAGTGTGTGTAAGTTGAGACTGACTTGTGCTTTTCTTATAGCACGTCGCTCTCCCAGCCGTACTAGCCTGGCATATGCAATAAACCTGTTTGTACTCCTTTTGTTGCAGAAGTGGTGATTAAATGATTTGCACTGCTTAAAGGATTTTTTCCCAACATCGTGGCAGAGCCAGCCAAGAGATTCCCTTTGCTCTGGCCTGCCGCTGGGAAGGTTCCCCTTCGGACAACTAATTTAGTTGTGCACAATTTGAGGAGGATGACAGACGCCTGTTGAGACGAAAGATCTGTTTTTTGGACGACAGGGGTACCGGTCTTGGGGACGTCTGCAGCGGCCAGATAAGGTAGGAAAAAAGGGCGAGCATCGAATCCTTGTGTATTGATCCACAACTGTTACAAACAGAGATGTGTATTTAGTTAATCCTGGCAGACCTTTGGTTAGGAATCGTCAGAGAGGAAGAGAGAGAATTAAATGTGTTTTGTTGATCCTGACAGACCTTTGTTTAGGAATCGTCAGAGAAATAGATGTTTATTTAGTTAAACTTGGCAGACTGTTTTTCTTTCCCTTGGAGAATTATTAGAGAAATAGGAATTATATAAGAAGTTTATCCTGACAGTTTGAATTAGGAAAACCTCAGAGAAAGAGAGACAAAGTTGATATTTTGTACTAATATGTTATGAGTTGCTTTTTTAAACAAGATATATATATATATATATATATATATATATATATATATATATATATATATATATATATATATATAATGTAGATTTGTGATTGTTATATCATGTGTAATAGATCATGAGTTCTCTTGCATTATCAGAGGTACCAACTGTTTTTTAGTGTTAACTCCATTAGGACAGGAGCCTTTCAGAATAGTAAAAGTTGGGTCTACTAGGATACCAGGTAGATTTATTCCATGTAATATAGACCCATCTGATGTAGTGTAGGTGTGTCGTGTGAAACTCTTGTAAGTATCCCACAACTTGCTTATTTAGGGATAACTGAAGACGAGGCTAAACAAAAGGGAGCAGTCTGTGTTATAGTCCATGGGTTTTCTCCCCACGAACAGAAATAGTAAAAGTTTTTGGTAGATCAAAAGGAAAATTGTGAGGTCATGCCTTTCTTTAAGAAATCTTCCCAGGGGAGGCAGGGAGAGAAAGGGACTCCTTTAGGCCATATGACTTCCACATTTCCAGGAGACTCAGATAGAATAAAAAGACATTGTCAGGAATGGGCAGAAGGCACAAAGACCTCCCTGGTTCCCTGGCCACCAGATGGTTCTTTTGATAATACAGTGATAGCCCATGTAATATCATATATCTTAGGAGCATATAAAGGAAATAAAAGAACAAAGAGATTAGCATCATTAGACATGTGGAAGATATTCAGTCAGGATTCCCATGTAGAAGCCACAGCACCACCCACGACATATTCTGAGATAATTAAAGGGCCCTTATGCCGTCAGGGTATGTATCCGTCATTGTCAGTGGAAAATAAGGAATCCACTACCTCAATAGACTGAGTGGACACTGATGTTCCAGCTTTAGGCTATAAAATCTGATATTAATACCCCTGACTGATATAAACAAAGTTACACCAAAGGTTGATGACTTATTAAAAATGGGGAGGTTGATCTTGCTCAAACAATTAATAAAGATCCTCTTAAACCTGAAAAAGTATATCAGGGAACAGTTTCCTTAACAGGAGACATTTCAGTAAAATTAAGACAAGACAATAATGGAAAATTGCTGGAACAAAAGTCAAAAGACATATCAGAATGGGCTAGCAAGATTCCTCAAAACTTAGGTGAGGGAAATGGATATTATACTAGCACCCCACAGGTGAAGTTTGACTTAGGGGCACGATCAAAAATACATCAGGAAGAGGATAAGGGTTATAGTGACATGATCACCAGTGTAAAGGGAATACAGAATACAATTAAGAGATTAAGGGCCTGATGTAGGTAATCCTACATTTGCGAGTCCTTAATAGCGAATTTTACCGATTCGCTATTAAGGACTCGCATAATTGAATGTAAGTAGGAATCGCTAAAATATTAGCGATTCCTTAACATTCCTTAATAACGAATCGCAAATTGAGATTCGTTAATAAGGAATATCTACCCATTCATTCCTATGGGCTAGGAGGCCCATAGGAATGAATAGGAAGATATTCACTATTTGCGATTCGCTATTAAAGAATCGCAAATAGCGGGAGCTATTTCAAGGGTGCCAGGGTGTCAAAAGGACACCCTGTTGCACCCCTGAAATGTGCATGTGTGCACATGTGGCGCACATACATGCCCTAAGGGCATGAATGTGTGCCACATGGCACTTTACAAAAAGCAAAAAAGTGCTTTTTAAAGGAAATCGCTAATTACCACCAACTTGAAGTTGGTGGTAATTAGCGATTCCTTAAGGCTAAAGTGCACTTTCTTTTGTGCTACTTACATTGCATTTAAGGAATCGCAATTTTGCGATTCCTTAAATGCAAGAGCAAAATAAGGAATCGCAATTTCCTTATTTTGCTAGTAGGTTTAAACTCACCTACATTGCTCGCAGCCAAATAGCGATCGCAAACGCTGAAATTCGCAGAATTTCAGCGTTAGCGCTCGGTATTTGGCCACCTACATCTGGCCCTAAGCCTTATTGCTGATGACTGTTCAAATATATGTAATTCCATATAATTTAAACCAGATGAAAAGGCAGTTGTAAGGGACATAGGATATGATCTAGAAATCAAGAATGTGACAGGAAAGGATGAGAAAGATGAGGAAGAAATAAACTCAGTGGGGAGTGAAATTAGAAGGGTTCTTGACCGGGAACGCATGGAATTGTGGCAAGAGGCTGAGAACAGAAATGCTGAAATAAATAGAAGAAGATTAGAGGAACAAAGTGCCTTTAGAGAACAAACAAGAGGAGAGCAGGTGTTTCCCAGTAGTATAACAAGGTCTGGGCGTCCATTTCGAGCAGAGGGTATGATAGAGTTAGGACAAAGTTCCCCTCCGGCTGAAGTAAGATCCCTTCATGTACGATATATGCAGGGAATGACAAGTTTTATACAGAGAAAAGAAAGGAAAGGAAACAGTGACTTGACACCCAATGAAATAGTAGGGAAGGAAGAAACATTTGGTATAATGTTGTCCTATTTACTAATAACCTTGCAGGGTGGACAGAAGGTATGGTGCCACAAATGAAAGTGTGGCCAAGAGCAGGATCCTTTGACCCTGAATTGATAAATATGGCTGATTTATGTATTTTTCAAGGTTATGTGGATCCAGAGTGGGATTATGATTACATGCAACAAAGTCTGTGTGTGTGGAAGAAATATGCTTTAAGGTCTGAGACACCTTATGAGGGACATGGTGGCAGGAATACCGCTGTAATGCAGATGCCACTGGTGTATAAGACACAGGGAGCACAGCCTGTCTATGTTCCATGGCAACACATGGATAAAGAAAATCTAAAAAAAGGCCTGCCTCCATTACACGAAGGAGCAGGGATATGGATAAAAGCTTTTGAAAATGCAACAGCTGGGATACCTTTAGCTCTTGGGGATGTAAAGAGCCTTTTGAGCTCCATAGTAGGGGATGAGGTGGACAGAATAATGAGAAGTGCAGGGATACAAGGAGTAACTATTACTAAAGGAAAACATGATGGGTCTGCTTTTGGAGTAGTGCGCTCTAGGGTGTGGACTGAATTAAGGAATAGGTACCCAGACTGACCAGATATTGGGGCATTGATGACACAAACTATGTCTCCAGGACAGTCCTGTGCAGACTACATAACAATGATGAAGAAAAAGTGGGAAGCAGTTGTAGGACCCGTAGACATGGGAGATAGTTGTAGATTATTCTACAATGTTTTAAAACAGGGGCTACCAGGAGACATACAAGACCATTTAGATCAGGTTGTGGCCTTAGATGTAAAACCCTGGGCAGAAATATTTTTGTAGAAAAAAAGAAGAAAAGGAGAGGAAAAATAAGGACCAAAGTGACAGAGCCCAAGCCAAACTGGTGACACAAAAAATACAGAAAAATGAGAAGGAAAAGACAGGAAAAGGAATGACTGTGCAGGTTCCTGTTGCAAACAGGGAGCAAGGAAGGGGTCAAAGAGAGGGGAGACAGATGCAAGGAAGAAGACATTTTAAATGCCATTACTGTGGTAACATTGGACATTTTATTGCTGAATGCCGCTTTAAGAAGAGTGATGAAGCGCAGGGAGTGATAGGAATAGGTAGGGGAAGACAAAATGTGAACACGGCAGGGCCAGCGCCTCAATATAGTCCTCATCAGTATGTCCCCTATCCTCAACAACAAATAACTCCACTACCACAGGTTTATATGCCACAACAGCAATTTGCTAATGTACCTGTTCAAGGGGCACCAGCACCTGTTGTACATACAGGAGGCCAGCATCAGGTGCAGACTACTGCAGTGGTGAGCACAGGGAGTCAAGGGCAAGGGTGAGTGATTGTTCAAGGTGGAAACCCCTTTTATCATAAAGCCTGATGGGACGCACCAGGGAATACCAATTGTTCTGTGGTAGCTAGGACTCTAGACCCAGAGGAAGAACCAATGGTCGAAATGTTTATAAAGGGAAGGAGGTATGCTTTCTTGCTTGATACAGGGGCAACACAATCTTGCCTCTCAGAAGGAAATGTTCCATTGTCCTCTTCCACCATGGATACGCAGGGCTTCTCTGGTGAAGTATAGCGCATTCCATATACAACACATGTGCCCAGAGAGGTGGCAGGAGTGCTAACGCCGGAGCGTCTCCTTTATTCTCCAAACGCACCAGCAAATTTATTAGGAAGGGATATCATGTCTAAATTAAACATGACAATAAGGTTTTCCTCTGATGGGTCCATGACATGTAAAATACCAGGGCCAGCTAAATGTGGGATACATCTGCTAAGAATACCAGTGGAAAATGTGGTTGGAAGGGCAGAGCCAGTGCATTATAAATTGCTAGCTGAAGCAGTACTTACGGTTCTGAAGACTGAGGATATACTTTTAAGGAGATGGATGGAATTGTCACCTACACTCATTTTCAGGAGGCAAGCTGGTGGTGATGAACTGGGATAGGTGAATACCCTCTACCTTGAGTGCATGGAAATATCCAGTAGGTGGGGCGCCCTGGTGGCATCAGATAAAGATGGAGGAATTTGGAAGGTCCTGATTTTTCTAATGCCTGGTCTGAGACCACGGGACATTTCTGACTCAGAACTCTTTTCAGACGATCCCACCAGGACTGAGATAGTTTATACCCTTGTTAGTGTGTGTTTACCGTGCACAGACCACGTTACCAGTTGTGCCATCCCCCTCCCATGATATTGAAGCACTTGCAGCAGTCCCGCCTTGTCTCTGGACATCAGCTCCAGACGAGGTAGGACTGATACTATCTGCAGAACCATTTAAGATAAAGTTGAAGCCAGGTGCAAAATTGCCACGTGTAAAACAGTATCCACTGTCCAAAGAAGCAAAAGAAGGTATTAGAGGGACAATACAAAGACTGAAGGATCAGGGAGTCCTGTATTCCTGTCCATCACCTTGTAACACCGCAATTTATCCTGTAAAAAAATCTACAGGTAATACTTGGAGGATGGTTCAGGATTTTCGCCCCTTAATGCTATAGTATTAGCCGAGTACCCCATAGTGCCAGACCCATCTGTGATATTGACTAATATACCAAGTGACAGTAAATGGTTTTCTGTAGTGGATCTAAAGAATGCTTTTTTTTAGCATACCTTTACATCCTGACAGTCATTATTTGACAGCCTTCAATTTTGATGGCAAACTAATCCTGTACTCTAGACTCCACAAGGCTATTGTGAGTCTCCATCTGTGTTTAATGGAGTATTGAGAGATGATTTGTTAAATTTCCAGTCAGACAGTACAGTCTTGCAATATGTAGATGATTTACTAATATGTTGTAAAACAGAATCTGAATGTGTTTTGGACACTGTCAATCTCTTAATGCAACTTGCTACTAAGGTATACAAACCGGACAGGAAAAAATTCCAGTTTGTGCAAAAAGAAGTGCTGTATTTAGGCCAAGTGTTGTCTGCAGAAGGCAAAAAGATAGCAGGTTCTAGAATACAAACTATACGTGATCAGCCTCAGCCCAAGACAGTAAAAGACATGCAGAAATTTCTAGGCCTTTGTAATTTTGTACGTCAGTGGGTATTTGATTATGCTACCATCATACAACCACTATTATATGCAATGAAGAAAGCTAAAACTGACAACACAGGCATACAGTGGAGTGATGACAGTGTAAGTGCATTTTAGACATTGAAAGAAGCAATTGCTTCAGCCCCAGTGCTAGGAAATCCAGCCTATACAAAGAGATTTTTTCTGTTTTCTGCTGCCACAGAGGATTCCATGATATCAGTCCTTACTCAAAAATACCCGATGGGTCACAAACCCGTTACCTATTTTAGTGGACTATTAGATCCAGTAATGAAGGTCACTTTCCTTGTAAGTGAGCGCTTGCAGCAGCAGCTTTTGCAGTAGAAAAGAGTAGTACTATTATAGCAGGATGCCCTGTAACACTGTATGTTGAGCACTCTCCATTTGCTGTGCTGCAGAAAAATAAAAGTACACTGACCACTCAAAGAGTGACAAGTTATGAAGTAATACTGTCAAACCCTTCTATCTGCATTGAGCGAGTACACTCAGTCAATCCTGCAACTTTTTTAGTGCACCCACTAGAGCCCACTGATCATGACTGTAGTGTAACATTGGAGGAGGACGATCGCCTGGCACATGAGGACCCCTTGTCTGATGGCCGACAATTGTTTATTGATGGTTCCTCATGGGTAGACCAGGAGCAGGCAAAAGACATACAGTTGCAGCTGTTGTTGAGGCTATTGGTACACCTACTGATTATACCTTACACACATTGCACCTCTTAACCTTCCCATCCCAAGACCCAGCCCAAGTGGCTGAATTAAAAGCACTGATAACAGCCCTACAGGCTTGTCAGGGTGAGCCAGTAACGATATACACTGATTCAGCATATGTAGCTTCCACAGTTCACTCAGGGCTGAAGAGATGGGAACGGCGAGGATTTCTTAAATCTGATGGGACACAACTAGCGCACCAATATCTTTTAGCTGACCTTATTGCTACATTGCACATACCATGCCAAGTAGCAGTGGTTAAGTGCCAGGCACATACAAAAGAAACAGATTTGGTGTCTAAGGGAAATGAAGCTGCTGATACAGCAGCAAAGGAAGCTAGTTTATATGCAATGAAAACATGCAGTATTCACACTTTAGATGCAGATGATGAAGTTGGGATAAAACACTATGGGCCATATGTATCAAACTCCCCTTTTGCGAATCGCAAATTGCGATTCCTAGCGAATCGCAATTAGCGATTCGCAAAACCGAATGTAAATGAAAAGTCGCAAACTATTTGCGAATCGGTAAAATTCGCTAACGCATTAGCGATTAGCCAAATTGCGACTCCCTATCAGCGAATCCGCAAAATAGCGATTCCTCAAAATAGCGAATTCGCTATTTGCGAATTCGCAAATAGCGAATCGGGGGTTGTGGTGCACCTTGATGACATCACAACCAGGAAGTGTGACTACCCATGCTGCACCTGAGTCACAGAAGCAGTGTGAGAGAGTAGGAGTGTAGGCAGAGGATTCACTGCAGTGCTACACAGATTGGAGAGAGTGGAGGCATGGCCAGCAAGGACCAGCAGCAGGGGAGACCAGCAGAAAGAGGAAGCACAAGTTCACAGAAAGTGAGCAGGAGGTCCTGATACAGGAGATGGTGGTGAGCCATGAGCTCCTGTTTGGGAAGAAGTCCCTGCACGTGCCAGAGACCCGCAAGAGGAGGATATGGGCTGACATACAGCGCAAAGTAAACGCTATTGGCGTCACGCATCGGAGCGTTAAAGACCTTCAGAAGCGCTGGTATGACATGCGCGCGCGTTCCAAGGAGAAGGTTGCTGCCAGGTTGGAGGAGGCCAACAAGACCGGTGGTGGGTCCTCCACTGCCACCGCTTCAACACCACTTGAGGAGATGGTTGAGGGGACCCTGCTTCCGGAGAGTGTGATGGGCGTGGCAGACCTGGACAGCTCCGACCACCCACAACCAGGACAAGGTAAGAAGCATGCCATCACACCCCTGACACCTCCCTACTACCCACACACACCCAGGAGAGACCCAGGGGCACAACAAGACTATAGGTCCAGTGCAGGTACACAAACACACACAGCAATGCATTATGGGAGTTGTAGTTACATACACCTAACAGTGGAGCAGTGTCACCCATCCAGGCTCAAATAGTATGTGTGCATCATGGAAGGCAAAATACAGACAGACAGGACTCATGTCACTCCAAACAGTGTAATTTAATGCTCCACAAATGCAAGGCAGGACAGTAAATCAATGTGTGCATTTATGTCCACAGCACCATCAGAAACACAGGGAAGGATCAGTGGAGGGGAGGATGAATCCCCCAGCCCAGAGGCAACAGGGCAAGAGGAGGAGGAGGAAGAGGAAGAGGAGGGCAGCCCAGTCATCCTACCAACACGCCGCAGGCGGAGTGCAGTGCCACCATTGCCCCCGCTGGAGGAGGAAGGCCAGGACACCGATGGCGATGTCCAACCAGTCCGGGGACAGTCGGAGCCACAACCCCGTGCTCGAGCACGTGCCGTCACAACACCACCAGTTACATCCAGGCGCAGGGCACCACGTGCATCCACCAGTGCAGCAGACACAGGAGACGACACAGTCTTCCAAGGGCTGGAGGGCCAGATGTTAGAGGTCCGGCGCCTGCAGGCAAGGAACATGCGCACGATTCAGAGGCAGATCAGGGTTGGCTTCATGGGCCTGACGGGTGCCCTGGAGGCACTCTGTGCAGAACTCAGGGCGGACCGTGCTGCTAGGCGCAGGGAGAGACAGCGCCTACACACCCGGCTGGACCTCTACACCAGGGCGGTTAACCGCCTTTCCACTGCGACCTCAGTGCTGTCAAGGCGCAGCATCAGCATGCAGCATGAGGTGGCACACTGCAGCCAGGACGTGGCCAGGGGTCTGGTGCAGGTGACATGTGCTGTGGATGAGCTGCGTGCAGCTGCCACTGCTGGCACAGGAGTCCTCACTCCAACGGACGAGGACGCCCAATCGAGCAGGAGCAGCATCACACCACCGCCCCCACCGGTCAGGCGCCGTAGTGTGCGTCACGGCAGGGCTGCTGAGGCAGGTGAAGAGGGCACTGTGCACCCACGGCGGGGGGCTACAGGCCGTCAGCGCCGCAGTTGAGGTGGTCAGACTGAGGCATGGTCCTGGGTGCATCAACCCAGTGCACACAGACACTTGGTCAAGATGGCCATTGTGCGGGACATTGGACTATACATTGTGTGCCACACAGGCTGTGTGCTGATATTTAACCTGTGATGAAGGAAATTAAACACAGTCTGGCAATGGATATATAGCATTATGTCATTCTTTATTGCCTAAAAATAGTTGCGTGCAATCTCATCTCGCCTCTGGCGCCCAGCAGCTGCACCAATTACACCGGCTGGCATGCGTGCTTGAGCTGGCCCCTCCTCATCAGATGATTCCGATTCGGTGAGCTCAACTGGTGTGCCTTTCCTGGTGGCGATGTTGTGCAGCATGGCACACACTACCACTATCTTGCAACAAGTCTGGGGGCTGTACTGGAGTGCCCCTCCACTCTTATGTAGGCAGCGGAAGCGGCTCTTGAGTATTCCGAAGGTCCGCTCAATGGTGCATCTGGTTGCTATGTGGGCACTGTTGTACCTCCGCTCCCCAGCGTTGGCAGGATTCAGGTAGGGAGTAAGGATGTAGTCCCGGACCGCATACCCACTGTCACCTGTGGGGCGAGAGGAATATGGTTGAACACCGCCCTGCCACTGCTGTGCATTACTAGTATGTCCTACTTTCACATGCACTTACCTAGTAGGTATCCTCGCCAAACTCCCCACTTGTGAGTCGACGGTGTATCCCACTGTGGCGGAAGATGAATGAGTCGTGGGTGCTGCCTGGGTACTTGGCGACGATGTCGGTGATGATGTGCTTGGCATCACACACCACCTGTATGTTCAGGGAATGGTAGGACTTGCGATTCCTGAACACATACTCGTTCTGGGAGGGGGGATATGGCGACATGTGTCCCATCGATGCATCCAATGACGTGGGGAAATTGTGCAATTTGATAAAAGTCCTGCTTGGTCTGGGCTAGTGCCTGTGGTGTGCTGGGGAAGTGGATGTGGTTGTGCAGCCTCTGTACCATGGCATCAAGGAACGCGTGGAAAAAGCGCGACAATGCACTCTGTGAGACCCCTCCTGCTGTGGCTATCACCCCCTGAAAGCTCCCTGACGCCAAGAGGTGCAGTGAGCACAGGACCTGTATATGGGTGGGGATGGTGTGTGTCCTGCGTGTGGGGTGTTCAAGTATAGGTCTGAGCTCTGCTATCAATTCCAGGATGCTCTCTTCGTCCAGCCTGTAGTTTGTATGGATCTCCTCCTCAGTCCGCTGGAACAGGGTTATGCGTGCTCTAAAGATCCTTTCCTGGCGTCGCCTTCTCTGTGCAGCAGCTCTGAGTCGCAGCCTCCTGGCTATCACGTACAGCCCAGCCATCATGACAAACATCAGTTGCATTGTGGGCCTCTTTATTTAGCTTGCACATGGTTACCACCTGTTCATACTTGATGGTAATTGCGATTCTCTAATTTGCGAATTCCGTGAATTCGCAATTTGCGAATTGTTCATGCATTCCGTTTAGCGAAATCGCTAATTGCGGACTCTGCAATTGCGAGTTTCGCTATTTGTGTGTCACATTTTGCGAATTCGCTGATTTTTCGCAAATGCGTACGGATCGCTATTTTGCGACTCGTTATATTTGCGATTCGCAGATTAGCGATCGGGATGTGTCTCGTACATTGCGGGGCTGTATTTTGCGATCGCAAACACCGTTTTTTTGCGATTCGCAGTGTTTGCGATCGCAAAACAGCTTCATACATATGGCCCTATGAGAATATTTCTACAGAGGCATTATTAGATATTCAAAATGCAGCACCACAACATAAGAAATATTTCTGGAAATCAAGGGGGGAGTGACTGGATTTCCAGATCTCCTTTATAGATCAGCAACTTCAGGTAAAGTTATAATGCCCCAGACACTACTTATAACAGCCCTTCGACAACTTCATTTACCAACACACAATTCTAAAAGAGTACTGATGGATGAATTAAATAACAGCTGGTTATCCCTAATCTAGGACCATACGTTGATGTATTCCTAGCTTAATTTCATGTGTGTTATCAGTACTCTAATAAGAGGTCACCAAAAATGCCTTCATCCTCCATTCCAAGATCAATAGGTCCTTTCATAGAGTTACACATAGACTTTGTAAATATGATACAAAAATGTAACAGATATAGGTACTTGTTAGTAGTGATGTGTCCATTTTCACGATGGACTGAAGCCAGACCCTGCTCAAGGTGTGATGCTGACCAGGCAGCCAAATTCCTGGTGAGAGAGGTCATACCGAGGTGGGGGGATCCAGCAGCAATAGGCAGTGTTAATGGCAAACACTTTGCTAACACAGTATTTCAGCAAATTACTAAACTATTAGGAGTGGAACACCAGTTTACCTCAGTTTACCACCCAGAGAGTAATGGAATTGTTGAGAGGATGAATGGCTTATTGAAAAGCAAAGTGTCAAAAATTTGTGAGACACTGAAAAAGAATTAGCTTTACTGGGGAAACATCCTTTACATCGCGGTGATTACACCGCGATGCATTTAGAACGCTGCCATTACAACGCAAGCCTTACATCGACTTGCACTGGAGGGCGCTATAACCTAAGGAATAGTAAGATTTACTATTCCAACACCTTCCCTACTGTACGTAGACTGGTGTTGGAATAGTAAATCTTACTACTCCTAAGTCCAGCGCCCTCCAGCGCAAGTCATTGTAACGACTTGCGTTGTAAAAACTGCGATGTTACATACCGCGATCATTTTGATCGCGTTGTAACATCACATATTCGCTTTACTGCCTTCCCCTTGCTCTGTATGCATTGAGAAATGCCCCTTCAAAGGATCATCATTTGACCCCTTTCCAAGTCGTAACAGGTAGGCATTCTAATTTTTCCTTTAAACAAAATCAAATAATTTGTTCTGATACTAAGTCTACATCAGAAAGTGTTTGGCAAGAAATGAATGCATACATGTCTGCCTTAACAAAAGCTGTACAGGTTTATTCTAAACAGGTTCAGCTGCAACAGGCCAGCAGTGCTGCACCACCCCTGCCCTTGTCTCCAGCCATCAGCATCGGTTCCTGGGTCTTCGTGAGATACTTTGTGAGAACATGGAAAGACCCCAAGTTTCTAGGCCCCTACCAAGTAACACAGAGCACGCCAACAGCAGTAAAAGTGGAGGGGATGCGGAACTGGGTGCACGTAACAGACCTTATTCCATTTTTGGCCTCACTCCCGCAGAGAGGGGAGAAGGCAATGGTCCAAAAATAAATGACACAATGAAGAGACAGTTAAAAGATATTTTTCATAGTATAATAATGAGTTCAGTGGTTATGATTATTACTCTGATAATTTGTTATTGTATTATGTGTTATGTAGATGCAAAAGACCCCATCCATAGGGAAGAAGTATTACGCTTTCATAGAGCTGTTTTAATGAAACAGATATACATCCTTTGCATGATTCTTTACTTGAAAATTTGTGGTACAAAAGCATGCATTATATAGGTACCAATACACAAAATGATAGTTGTTATGTATGTGCTCTTATTCCCCATGCCATAGAAACACCACCTTTAGTATATCCTATAGAAGTGCCTGTTAATATAACAAAGTGTTTATTGCACCTTTTCTTGTGTAGGCTAAAAGCACAGTTACAGCCAACTCATGTTAGTCCTATGACTGCCTGAGTTAATACAACTAGATTTGATACAACCCTGAAATTTTACAAATTCTGACAGATAAAACAGAGATGATGAAAGAGATATCCAGAATGAAGGAAGCAGGGCAGAAATATAGTTATGTAAATTGGGAGGAAGCAGTATTGAAACGAGGTATTCTAGGGAGATCTAATCCACCATCCACCTGTAATAATTATTCTGCCAAACCACTGCCCCCAGATTGTGCAGCTAGGCCAGTATTAAGTATTGAGCCATCAGTATATGCCAATAATAAATGGTTTACTGGAGCTAGTTTTTCATGTAGGGCCATATCTTTATGGAATGGCACAGAAACGAAAAGTCATTTGAGATTTGATGATATAAAAGCATCATGTCATCAAGTATGGGATGAAAACATACAGAGATATACATGGACTGGAACTAAACGTCATCCTAAGCTGGCTGTGAAACTAATGAGATTTTCTCTTTGCTTTCAGGGAAATGGGATTGTTAAAGTGGGACGGAATCTCAATTGCAGCTCAACTATTTACAATGCCGATATGCAGGGCGGTACTCCCAGCCTTATGGATTTTTTTGGGCAGTGTGGAGCTCGAATATATACTCAATTAGCCCCTGACTGGAGCGGAATCTGCTCTCTGGTGACTTTGCATACCCCATCTATGGTAATACCAGCAAAAGAAATTTTCATTCCATGAGTAAAGCATCAACTTTGATGCATCATCACGGAAGAAAAAGGATGGCTGAGTGCTTTGGAACTTCAGTGTGGCAGGGTGTTCCCAAAGAGTATAGGTTGTTCAATGGAAACACAGGAAAAAGCTGCACTTTAAGGAAATGTGTGCAATCTGGGTGGGACATAACGGAAAAGCAGGAAGCTTTTTCTATTGTTAACATTGTATTGAAGTTATGGATGTTCGCCAAAATTAGTATTGTAAGACTAGACTCGCAGCGTGTGTAATTTGAGACTGACTTGTACTTCTCTCATAGTACGGTCACTCTCCCAGCTGTTTTAGTCTGAGCATATGCAATAAACCTGTTTGTACTCCCTCTGTTGCAGATGTGGTGATTAAATGATTTTAGCTGCTAAAAGGATTGTCTCCCGACAACCCCATGCACAGCTGAGAAACAAATTCTTATTCATCTCCCTGAAAAAGAATCCTTTTACCTTTGTGTTTTTGGATCAGTATTTAAATCCATTAACAAGAATTATGTAAATCGTTTATCTGAAACTGATTTGGAGGCCATTCACCTCTACCCTCTGAAAGGCCGCTCTAATCCTCTAAATTACCACAAAAAGTAAACTAACTAACTCACTGCCTCACTTGTTGCTGCAGTTTGAAAACCTCTATAAGGAGCACCAAGACTTGCAGTTGAAGTACAAGTTAGGCGTAGCATTCAGTGTCATATTTCAATTTCCAAATCGACTCCGTGTCCATAAGCAACTCCCCAGCTCTCCTCTTCGGTTCAGGGAGGCCCTGCTCCGTTCGGTTTGTAACTCGCATTCACAAGGTACACATGTGCTTATATTACCGGGCTTACAGTACGCATGCTAGACATGCGCAGCTGAAGCCCTGGAGAAAGGAGGAACTGGCATACATTTGAAATGTTACAGGTGTTATTGGTGAAAATAGACTGCTGTTGCAACATTTCAATTGCGTGCATTAAATAACTTTTGTGTGAGGAAGCCTGAAACCGGCCTGCATGCCAGGCCAAGGATTTACTGGATCTGAAAGTGGGCAGATGGTCCTGTTATAAAGCAACAGGAATCCTGTCACTTTTGGGGGGGGGGGGGCACTGAAATAAAGAGGGGCCCGGCCCTCGTCAGCCCCTCCGTGGATACAGCCCTGTTTAGCACCTCGGTTATCTTAAGTGAATAGACACTGTATGGACACATTTTGCATAGAGTGTACACTGTTCTTAGAAGATACTTTTTAATACTCTGTGGTGTATTTCCCATGAGAGTTTCACTGTCTGCAAACATTGTGGTATAGAGTAAACTCTCTCCATACAGTAAACAGTTTTAACAGTACCCACTTTCTACTTATATCCATTTCATTTCTCAGTTTAGGTTTTGTGACTGTTAGAGGTTTAATACAGGTAAAGACTGTCAATAGGAGGGCATTAGTTATGTTACAGGGCTTGAGTATCTGGAGTAATAGTTGTATACAGATTGAACACCGTGTGCAGGATAGGTTACCCTTTCATCTTTGCTTCATGATTAATATGAACTCTGCTACTCATGAAGTGTATGGTATAGGGTCAATGCTGGACATAACACAAGCTTGCTTTGCCTATGGGTGTTGTATGTATGATAGCAGTAATTATGCTTCATATTATTCTGAACTATTTTGCACTTTCATGGCTCTAATGCTATGCTCATTTATAGAGCAATGTGTACAAAAGAAGCTTGGACAATGTCATCAGTGATGTCTTAAATGATGTCATAGAACTTGTAATGAGTGATGTAATATGTGAGGTCATAAGCAGTGCATGGCAGGGGAGCAAGTTATAGTTCGTTCTGCTAACTGGTGAATTTCTGTGTTTTTTTGTTCAAAATGTTAATGTTGTCACTGACACATTCACCTAACTACAACGTTACTTTAACCTTTGTTTTTTTACAGTGAATTTCTAACTTTTTTTTAACAAAAACAATCCTTTTTATCACATATAACTATGGGGCCGATTCATAGAACTAATCTGAGACAAAGACCTAAACTTACTACTTTTGGTATTCACAGAAGGCACTTACGATTTTTGGTATTCACAGAATGCAGTTACGACTCCTAACTTTACGTCCGCACTCGGGCCGGAATTTCCGCACCCGGACCGTACTCTCCGCACTCGGAGCGTACTCTCCGCACCCGGACCGTACTCTCCGGCTAGGGCCGTACTCTCCGGCTTGAGCCGTAATCTCCGGCTGGGGCCGGATAAAGTGTAATCAATGGGCCGGATTGCAATTTTTACAAAAAGGAACATTAGGAATGTGTGATAAATGGTAGAGGAGGTCATGAAAAACTGTTTGGGCAGGGAAAAGGGTAGGGCCAGACACTACATCATAACCCAGAAAAGTTTTCTCCTTTGCATCATGGTACATGCAGTGCACAAGACCATACTGTAGATATACAGAATAGCAACTGGAAACCAACCTCCTAAAGACGTTAAGAAGAGTAAGTATTATACAAACCAAGACAAATAAGACAAGCAACACCTGATGTTCGGTCAGGGCTTGTTAACTCTCTCTACAACACATTTAAATCATCACTGTGAATCAACAAGACACAAATAATAGACTCAGACAATTTAAAGTATGGATTATTGTATTAGGGATGCAAAATTTGTCATAATCAGCAATTGCTTCAGCAGTTCAGTTAGGAAAATAACAGGTTCAATAACAATGCCAAGCATTTAAGCAGGCGTTTTCAAATCAAGAATAGCCACAGAATTACAGAGTCCGACTACCAAATAGACAGAAAGATAGCTTGTAGTCTAACAGCTAAGTTTCTAAGGGAATGGAAAGAGTTCCATTAAAGTCCATTAAGAGGAGAGCATACGATTTGAGAAAAGTTTGGCATAAAGTTCAGTCTACATGCCACCACCTGTAGCGTAGACTAGACTGTCCAAAGTTAGCAAAGAGTTCAAAAATCGAATAGCATCCAAATCTGTCTAAGTCCGTAATTCAATATAGTATGCTTTGAAAAGCAAGAAGTCTGCGTAGCGGCGTCGCAAAAGGCAAAATAAATCTGCAATGTGTTGTCTACATCTGCCATACCCCTCCTTTGGGGTTCCTTCTTTTATAAGTTCTTTGATAAAGTCCTAGTGGCGGAACATCACACCACCATCGAAAGACCTTCACATGGCTATGGTCACATCATGTCACCTACAGTGATTGAAACATTGAGCTAATTTCCCATGCTTGTCATGAGAAATGAAACTTTGAAAGTCCACATAGGCACAACGTTGCTAAAAAGAAAATACAAAGTTGCAGTTTACAGTCATAGCTAAAACTCTATTCACACAGGAACATTTCGCTGTGAAGATTCAAAGAGTAATAAAAATATGTCAAGAAACAGTAGTGCACAGAACAAGCAAGTTACATTACACTTGCAAGAACGATCCATTGTATTAAATCAGGGGAAAGGTCAATATCAGGGAAAAAAGCATCTTGAAGAAGAAAGGTCTTTAAGTTAACATCGCATGGTTAAATAAAATAGGCTTTAACTCTACCTTATTTAAATCAATTCACATAAAAATGTATCAACTTTCACGAGTATTATTATATGAAATGTCTAATGTTAAAATATCCTACTTACACACATTTTTCACATCAAACTCGTAAATGCACGTTTTTCAAACTTCAAAATGTTAGTCTCGTTTGAGCGTTTTCATATTCTATAAAATCTCTAATAGTCTGTAAATATCAAGCTTCTAATTCATTGTTTATCTATTTTTGCACCGATTTTTCTAAATGATGCATATTAACTATAGGCACCATATCACTAAACCACTTTGTTTTAGCACAAACTTCCATTTATAAGCATGTTTCATTAGTACAACTTCTTTATATGTATTAATATTATTCTACGTATGTTTTCTTCATCTCATTTTTAAAAGCACACTTTTACGATGCTTCTACTACACTAGTCTCATGTTTTATGTATCCCTATCTAGCATGTGTAATGAAAAATTTCAACTTTTACATAATCTAGCTATAAATGTGTTGTGCATTATGATTTTCAAAGTCTCATTGTATCGCTATGGAACTCCCCAAGTTGCGTGTAATGAAGTGCAAAGCATTCCAGCAGTGATAACGCTGAATGCATTGCAGCAGTGATGACGCAAGGGGCAAACAGCACAAAGCACAAAGCGAGCCCTCAAACCAAACTTCTCAGCATCAGAAGTTTTTACATTTAAGTTGCGCCTCTTACTGGTGGCTGTAAGAAGTATTTGTAAAGTCCTCCTGGTTGTCTGCAGATCTCTGCTCCGCACGTTGAAACAAGGGTGAACCGCAGAGCAACATAACGCAGATGCGCTACATGCGTGGATGTCGACAGGGTTGAGCTTGTCGCCACTGTTAGATCGCTAAAAGATGGCTCACACACAGGAATGTGTGAAAAGTAGGTAGGTTTATGCCTCAGCCGTGCAACAGGACTTCTTCATGTCACAGCAGGCATCTACTTTACTAGTACAAATCCTTACTAACATTCTATACTGCGTACTATGACGTCAAGAATGACGTGTGTAATTCATATTAATCAATACTACAGGTATGCTGCACAAACAAAGTTCTGCGAGAACTCATAGTCAGGATAGTATTTTGGCTGTGATTGGATAGGTGAGGCACTTATGCAACAAATGTAATTCTATGTCAGGACCGGAGGGGAGGATTATGCTATACTTTCTTCGCTTTTATCAATAGCAGCCAGATTTTTTTAAACGTATTCAACAAACTACCATTCCCATGAAGCTCTGAGAACAGGTGCGACCCATGCAGGTGAGAGCGGTGGGGTGGTGGGACCGGGTTGGGGGGGATTCAACAGACCACAAGAGAAAATTAAATAAATAATCAATTTTCCCTCGTCGTCGTCTGTTGAAATCCCCCCCCACCCACCCGGCCCCACGGCTCTTTACTGCACGGGCCGCTGCTGTCTGGGAATGAAGAAAAACATCAACATCCAATGGGAGAACAGCTCCCTGTAACCACCAATCAGGTCTGCATAGTCCACAACATAGTCCATCAACTGTGTTCTCTCTTCCTCTTTCGTCGCTGCTTGCAGCCATGAGATAAGTGCCTCTTCATTGTCTGCTTTCTTTGCTATGCATTTCCCAGAAGACAGCGGGAGCTGAGCCGCACGCCGTAGCAGAGGAGCCGGCCGCCTGTAGAGTGACGCCCCGCTGCGGGGTCTGTATAGAGCGACTGAGCTTTCAAAAACACCATTTCCTGATGCCCTGCAATGCAGGGTCCAGTAATTACCCTCTCCCCGACACCCCTGGGGTCCGTATTTACCGTTGGGCAGTGATGCTGACCCAGGAGGACACGCTCCCAGGTGGCCCCCTCCATTATTAGTTCCTAGCACCAGGGCTGTAACCCCAGCCCCATATTGGCAGCGCTTTGCCTGCTCATCTTTTGGTCCCTACAAGCTCTTTTCAGCACTGATTGCCACAACCCTTCTGACGGCGCTGTGCACCTTCAGTGAATACTGCAGGTTCCCCTGCTCTTAATTCGGTGCCTGTTACCTTTAAGTGCCAGCGATTGCGCAATGAGCCCTGCGGTGCAGATAATGGAGCTGGGAGATGTAGATCAAGGGGAATCAGACCCCTTAGGGTTTCTCCTGTGGGATGATGATTTTTATGATGCTGTAGATGCATCAATTTGCAGGGCAGTATCGGAGGCTATGGCCCCCTTGGAAGATCACCTATTACAAAAGATTGCACCTGAATGCGCAAAAATCACGGGATCTCTTCAGCCCTCCCGCCCCCGCAGAACCTAGGCCCTCCCGGGGATCCCCAGCCCCCCTCCGCATTAAGTACAGGCTAAATGCCGCCATGAGGCCGGGTTGGACTATGATGCCTTTGACAGATTAAAGCAGGCATTTTTGGCACAATCTACAGCCCCCCCTCCTGCTCTCTGGGACCCTGTGGGTCTGTTTGCAGACCATCTTCCGTCCCCGGATCCCCAGGGGGATGAACCTTCACGGGGACCCTGATGAAGAACCAGGTCCGGCTAGACCCTGGCTCCCCTGTTCCCAGCCACCCCCAGCCCCGGCTCGACTAAGCCCCCAAGCCTGACTAGTGCTGACCCTACTTTGGACATGTTGGAACCGGACGAGATCCTTCACCCTCGCTATTCCGAAAGGGCCCCTTCGGATAAGGTCGCAAGTTGTGTGGCGGGCTGCATTCGCAAGCCGCTGGAGAAGGAATCTCGCAGTTGCCTTCGGGCAGAGTATCCTTGCCCCTCAACTATAGGGAAAAGTAGCACTTACCCCTGAGCTTGATCCCTGAATGACCACCTTCCTCCAGAATTGCCCCAAAAAGTAGATAGATACGTCCTGGCGGTGGTGCTAGGACAAACTCCTGGATATCCTTGGCCCTTTGACGAAAATATGGACATGGCCGAGGATGCTAAGTCCTCAGGTTCCTTGATTTCCCCGGACGTACTGTCTGGTTGTGCTCAACGCGCCGTCATATTTCTAGGCAATGCAAACTGCGCCCTGTCAATGGAGCGCCGTTGCTCCTTGTTAATCAAGGTTGAACCCCAGCTGGAGGATTTGGCTAACTCCGAGGCAGGGGCGGTAGCCGAAGGGGGCCTATTTGGGGAGCCCTTTATTAAAGAACTGGGCAAATTTGTAAATATCTTCACTTCACAAGAAAAGGCCCAGTCATCCATCTAGAGAGTTTTTAACTCCTGTGTTCTCCATCAGGCCGAACAAGGCAGGAACCGCTCATCCGGCCGTGCGCATGCACAATACACAATACACCTCCAAAGGGCAAGGATTCCGGCAAGGCCAATATCAGGACCGAGGCTGCTTCACCAATTTACCCGACAAGAGACAGGAGTTTTCAGAGGCGGTTACAAACCCTTCAGAGGCTTTACAAACCCTGATTGAGGTGGCAGAGGAGCTCCAGCAGCCGCCATTTCCGATGAGTGTTGTCCCTTCTTCCCTTCTAAGGGTAGGGGGCCCGCTGGCGAGTTTTACCCAGGCCTGGGAGGCCATTACCGGGGGTGCATGGGTGCTTCAAACGATCCAGAGATTCCACATAGACTTCCATGGCTCTCCCAGGCAAGATTTCCGCTTAGGTGCCATTCAGTTTTCAGACTACCAGGCTGGGTTGGTGGACGCAGAGGTTGCAGCCCTTCTCTCCTAAGGGGCTATCGTCCACGCAGTTCCTCATCCACGGCGGTCCATCAGCAATATTGTCCTGGTCGACAAGACAGATGGGGCCAGAGACCGGGAATATCGCCACTTCAAAATGGAGGGGATCCATCTCTTTCAAGATGTTTTCGCCACTTCAAAATGGAGGGGATCCATCTCTTTCAAGATGTTTTGCACCCACGAGACTGGCTGGCCCGCCTCGACCTCAAGGATGCATATCTGGCGATCCCAAAATTCACAGGCGTTTTCTGCAGTTCTTTTGGTGCCACCAAACCTTCGAGTTTGCCACTTTGCCGTTCTGGGTCGCCTCCACCCCTTGATGATTAACCAAGGTTCTCAAACCAGTCGTGGAGTACCTTCTGGCGAAGGGAGTTCGCTTTATTGTGTTTCTAGACGATATGCTCCTGCTGCGTCAATGCCCCCGGAAACTGTCTCTCCACTTACAGTTGGTGGTCGACCTCCTGCAGAGCCTGGGGTTCGTCATAAACAAGTCGTTGTTGACTCCCTCTCAGAAAGCAGTTTTTCTGGGTTTCTCCATAAACACTGTCTCAGCCACCCTCAGTCTCCCGTCTCTGATGATGACAAAGATTTGTCACGAGTTGAGGCGTATCTTAGCGAGGCAGGTGGCCTCCCATCAGCAGATCGCTTGTCTGGGGGTCTCTTCTCCTCATCTATTCAGACCATCCTTCCTGGGCCTCTCCACTACCGTGCCCTGCAGCGTCTGAAGGCCAACCATTTGTGCAGGGGCCTCACTTACTCTCAAATGGTCGCCCTGAGCAACGAGATCCAATGGTGGCTTGCTCATATGGACACGTGGAAAGGCAGGGCAAATTTCGGCTCCGCCCCAGAAGTAGTCAAAGAGTCAGAAGCGAGCAAGTCAGGCTGGGGCGCTCACTGTTGAGATTTCGCCATCGGAGGGTTGTGGTTTCCAGTCCAGACGAACAGAGGTTACATATCAACTGTCTGGAACTTTTGGCCGGGTCCTTTTCGGTCCAGTCGTGCACCCTCCTCAAAATGGACAACGTATTCGCGGTCCGTTATATCAATCATTTGGGAGGCACCAGATCCAAAGTTCCCTCCGACCTGGCAACCCAGTTTTGCCAGTACTGCCTGGATCATCAGATTTCGGTCATAGCGGAGTACCTGCCCGGTCGGACGAATCAAGTAGCTGATTTCCAATCCCGCCTCTTCAAGGATTCCAGTCTCTGTAAACTGCACCCAGAGGTCTTTTTGAGCCTGAGAGACCGATGGAGTCCGTTCTCTGTGGATCTCTTTGCCTCCAGGTTGGATCACCAGTTGCCCAGGTTTTTCAGCTGGAGGTCAGATCCGTTTGCAGCTGCCACAGGCGCGTTTCTCCAAGATTGGAGCCGGGAAGTAGGCTACGCCTTTCCCACCTTTGTGATGATCACTAGGGCATCGGCCCAGGTCCAACATCAACGAGCTGATCTGGTTCTGGTCACTCCAAATTTGGAAGTCTCAAGTGTGATATCCGGTTCTTCTGGAACTTTCTTGGGATTCTCCAATGCGACTCCACCTTTTCTCCGTCTGGAGTCTCTTTCACGGTAAGTAGAAGAACAAAATGTAATACCAGGGTCATCACTTACCCAGCATTTCAGGAATTTCCAAAGCTTTCTGTGGTGCAATGTCTTAAGGCATATGATGAGATGCTGAAAGAATTTCGTCCTCCAGGGGAACGACAACTCTTCATTGCCTTGCGGAAACCGCATAGAGCGGTCTGTTCTCCTACCATAGCCTATTTGGTACGGTGGGTAATGCAAGAGGCTGGTGATGGAGCAGGGTAAATGAAAACATTTTAACCTCCTAATATTTACGTTAAATAATTAATATACAAGTTTGTCTTAGTAAATAACCAACCATGTATGTTACATGTAAAGGGTTAAAGGTAACACGCTATTTATGTGCAAACTAATTTACTTACAATTGTTAACGTGGATAACATAAGTCTAATAATTGCGTACTAACTAGAATAATAAATGCATGATTCGTGCTTGAAAATAAACTGTGTAGTGGCAAAGTAAAGCATTGGTAAGTAAGGGATGGCTTTTAATGTCGCTTTTGCTATGTAATACCTAATTGGGGTACGTAGAATGACGGGAGGGAAACGAAAGGGTTTATATTCTTTATTCTTAACTATGTTTTGTTTATCTTTATAATAGTGCGCTTAGGCCTGTTGAGCTGCGATATAAAATGGCCGCCATGAGATAGAATACGCAGGCGCGAGAGAGAGGTTATGAAAAGAGAGAAAGGCCGATGACGAGAGGGATCATGTGATCGTTCCAAAGCCTAGGATGGAAGCATGGTCAAGGCTGTGATGACCTTATCACATAAACGTGTGCCAAAGGACAGTGAAAAGCGTGAGAAGTCACAATGAATATATGAATGGACAAAGAACTGTTCAACCTAAAAGTATCAGAAAAGGATACAGTTTGAAATGAAAGAGCGAAGGGGTAATGTCATGAACCCGTGAGAAACGACAGAAGCATGAACTTTCCACAAAGAACTGGTTGAAACAAGGATATTCATAATGAAATGTATACTGACCCGAATGGACCAATTAGAGAGAATCTCGCCATAAAGATGTAACATTTTCACTTAGTAAGCTAGTATTAGGGTATAAGAAGACCTACTCTTAGAGGGGAGGGGTTCGTTCGTTCCTTGTTTTTGGTTGATGTTGCTGCTGCTGATGAACCGATGCTGTTGCTGATATTTTATATTTTTGATTGAGCATGAGACGCTGCTATTGGAGAACCTTTTACACCAAATAGATTTTTCCATTTAAACTATTAGACTTTTTATTCTTAAATTACTAAAGAGAGAATTGACGAGAAGGCCTGTTTTCCAGGACAGATAGATAGATCTTTCGGGAGTTCTTGCTGTGACGAACTTTATTTTTCCATCCAATAGGTATGCATTATAATTTCAATTTATTCTTATGATGATGCTAAATGTAATAACCTGAATATTAAATCTGAAACTTATTCATGCTTCTAAACTTTATATAAACTTTATTATCTTTAAAACAATGAGTCAGTGGTTCTTTAGCTCAATGATAAATGTAAATGTTTGAAGGTTTATTGTGATTGAGCTGGTCTTAATCACCATCAACTGATTCCTACTAGTTGGTCCATCGACCAATGAGCGGAATACCTTAAAAGCAATGAAAAGTATTATGTCATTTTTATAAAAAGGTATCCCGTCTCCTTCCAGCGAATCATTTAACTGTTTTCTCCTAGGTAAGGACGGATGAGATCCAGGGAATATATGAGGGAGTGAATGTATATGCGGTGTTATGGGCCCCACCGTCATATGGATATAGTTGTGTATCAGAGGGATATTTGTACCTGGACGTCCAAAGCATCTAGGAGAAGACATTTTATTGATAGCGCTGGATCAGATTTCTTGGTAGCAGAGTTATGGTTACTATAGATTAGTTCGGTGATTATTGATTATTGATTATTTCATGTTTAACACTTTATGTTGAGTCGCGTTATGTTATATGTAAGTCAAAGTTTTCACGCTTCCAGGAAGTAGGAAGTGGAACACGTGTGGCAAGAGAAGTCACATGGAATAGTGCATTGTCTGAGTTCATATTGGTGATAGCACAGGTTGTGTTATGATAGGGACATTTTCCGTATAAAAGGTGTGTGAGTGAAATAGCAACCGGTTTTCTTGTGAAACTCTGGCCTTAATTCTCAGGAGCAGTGTAGTCTCCACATGTGTTTTATCCCCAGAGAAACGGGTTTACTCCTGCTTGAAAGAAGGGTAAGGTAGAGGGAAGTGCTACACTTATCGAACGAAACTGTATTCTTGCGAGCTAGAATAAACTGTCACTTTTGTTTAGCGAAATCAGACAATGGAAATGTGTTTTTAATGTTGTAACTAACGAAGAACTGTTGAAAAATAAATTGCCGATAAATTTTGTAAAGGAGGGGTCAGGAGCAGAACTGACGTAGATAAAAGCCGCGCTGGGATTGGACAGTGCGCTAGTCATACAGAACTGACGTGGACAAAAGCCGCGCTGAGATTGGACAGTGCGCTGTTATACAGAAACCGCTCTGATTGGAGCGTTGGTGTGAGTCGCACTAGGATTGGTCAGATAGATCAGGGACGTAGAAGCTTAGGATTGGAGCATTGGTGTGAGTCGCGCTGGGATAGGTCCGAATAACGCATAGAGAACAGGGTTGAATAGCGGGCTTTTGAGAAGGAAAAGAGATTGTGAATCATGGCTTATTATGAGTATGGTAGAGAGAAAACGTCGTGGATGTCGAAAGTTAAGAACTTTTTTAAGAAAGACAAAAAGGTAGTGACTAGAGAGGGACAAGTAATTCCTCCGCCGAAATCACCAGCTTCACACATGATGTTGAAGTACGGATATCATACCTGCATATGGTTAGAAAATTGGACTAAATATACTAAGAATGATGGAGCATTGGCTTTTCCTGAGAATGGTTCATTTAGTGTAGCTGTACTTCGGAATTTGAGGGAGAAGATGGCGATGCTTGAACCTAAACCTAGACCGACACAGTTTGAAGCTTTAAGTGAATGGGAAGATGAGATGTATGAATGAGAGAGATTCAGACGATTAAAGAATCATGAGTTTGTGCCCGGAAGGTTATGGGGAATGAATCATGAGGACAGAATAAAGCGTTGGAGATATGCTAATATGACGGGAGGTTTGTTTCCAGCTTTTACAGTTGAGGAAGAAGCAAAGAGAAAGTGTACAGAGAAAAAGAAACATGTGGTTACTGAAAAGTATGGGTATGGTGGTAGTGAGACGGAAGATGAATTGCTGGAAGATATTTTAAACAGAAACCCACCTCCATACCAACAGAATTCTGCGGTGGTGACACCTAATGCACCGCCAACGGAAACTGGGAGGAATAAAAATCCCGAACGAGGATATGAGATGAATAGGTCACAAGATCAATTAAAAACTCCACAAAATGAGAAGATAGAAAGTGACAATACAACTGAATTAGCAAAAACCACAAGAGAATTAACGGAAAACATAAGAGAATTAACGATGAATATGGAAGCTGTAACTGTACCGGTAACGATAGGTCCAGTAATACCAGTTTTTGAGAATCAGAAAATTGAAGAGCATTCTTTAGTCATTCCTATGAATTCACATTTGCAAAGAAGGAAAGAAGGGATGGAATTTGACAATGAAGGTGCAAGCAATTTGGTTAGTACCTATAGACCAAGCCCACCTACTAATTTGACAATAAATGAAAATGAGTTCAGGAGAATACCTATGGTGACTGAGTCTGCATCAGAGACACCAGAAAGAAGTAAAAATTGGATAGAATTAAATAGTATGCCTGTAGGTCCAACTCCAGATGAATTAAATGAATGGATGAAAACTCTAAAAACGAAAGAGACAGAATCAAAACCATTAGATGTAATTAGGTTAAAAATAGACATGGAAGAATTGATTTTAGGGACAATTGGCACAGAGAAACTGAAATCTTATCAGGATGACGAGATTATGTTCTTATGCAAGAGCATTACATGGAGAGCTAGAAATTTACATGACAAATTAGAAGAAACAGCAAATGAACTAGGAGTAGAATTCGTAAAAGTGAGAACGTTGCAGAAACCGTATACAGTAGATTTTTGCGAGAAAGATATAGAGAATTTGAACACATCAGGACGATTAACCCAGATAGAAGAATTAATTGTTTTACTGAGAAAATGGGGTGATGTGGATAGATGGAGAAGCAGATGGACTAAAAGGAATGAGAAAGTGACAGACAAAGCATCTTTGGCTTTTGCGGTGACAGACAAGGAATCAATTGTGAGAGAGTATCCAATGAGAGAAACTCCAGGAGGTAGTTATGTGCATGTTCCATGGTCTAGACAGGATATACTGTTGTTTACAAATGACTTTCCAAAGTTGAGGGAGAAGCCAGTAGAATGGTACAGACAAGTGGAGAGGTTTGTTAAAGTTTTGAAGGTGTTATGGATAGATTTGGATGGATTGTTTGACATAGTAGTACCAGCTGATTTGTGGACAGAATGTAAGATTACTATTGATTGGCCAACTGTAGAATATCCAAGGGATGCTAAAACAGGAGCGCCAGGACCAGAAGTGATGAGGAAATATGATCAAGTAATTACCTTTTTGAAAAATAAGATTCCACCCAAAGAAACGGATTGGGTAAAAATAGACAGAACCACACAGGAAAGTAAAGAATCAGTACATGCATATTACGAAAGGCTACTGTTAGTTTTTAAGCAGTATAGTGGCTATGAGACACTAAATGAGAAGGATATGAGTCATTTTGTATATAGATTTGTTTATGGGTTGAAACCGGAGATAAGTGAAATGATTAAACAGCATATGATTTGTTGGCAGAATAGCACAGTGGATGAAGTTTTGAGATATGCCAAATATTGTAGTGATGATATTGAGAGTAGACAGCGTAAATTGAAAGAGAAAGCAATGTGGGCACAAGTGAAAGTTGCAGAGAAGCAAGAAGCTCAATTGAGTAATCCAGTTAATGAAGCAGGACAGACTAGATTTAGACCAAATATAGGTAAAGGAAAAGGGCAAATGAGCATAGAAGAGGCAAAGAAGAAGTGGCCATGCCACAACTGTGGAAAGTTAGGGCATTGGAGAAACGAGTGCAAATTTCCTCCAAAACTTAATACGGAAAATCAATCATTAAATCCACAGGTGCAGAGTGAGGTAGTTACCCAACAAAATCAGGTGCCACAACCACCACTTCCCAAGAGTGTTAATCAACAGAAATACAGTGCAGAAACAGGATTCTACGGAGGAGAGCAGGTAACACAATTGCCGCACGCAGCTGCCATATCTCAGTATTGGTTACGGCAGGATGGTGATGAGTCGGATGAAAGTTTATGACGGTGCCTAGGAGAGGCAACTCTAGAGGTAGATCAGTCAGGTCCATTTGTGGATGGAGAAGTGAATGGTGCAAATGTAACATTCCTTGTGGACACTGGAGCTACCCGTTCTACTGTCAGGTCAGTGGAAATTCCGAACCTTCCTCTCTCAGGTGAACATATCCAAGTAGTGGGTGTATCGAATCAGCAAATTAAAGCGCCTCTTACTAAATTAGTGGAGGTAAAGATTGGTCCATTTAGTGAAATGCACCGATTTGTGGTGTGTGATTGCAGTCCTGTGAACCTATTAGGACGCGATTTACTTTGCAAGATGAACTGCACCATCTATTGTACTCCAGATGGAATTGCATTTCAGACCCCAGATGAAGATGTATTGTATAAAATGACAATGGTAAATTTAGAACCAGAAGTGAATGATTTGTTTCCCATATTTGACGTAGAGAAAATCCCAATTGAACTGAAAGAAACAGTGAAACATGAAGTGTGGGACTTTACGGGAGAAGATATAGGGTTAATGAAAGAAGGAGACCCTGTTAAAATTTCTGTTAAAGAAGGAACGAGTTACCCAAATACGCCACAGTATAAATTGACACCAGAAATAATTGAAGGTATAACACCAGTAATAAATAAAATGATTGAGCAAGGGATTCTGAGAGAAATAATGAGCAGTCCATGTAATTCGCCAATAATGGGACTGAAAAAGCCGAATGGAACATATAGAATTGTTCAAGATTTAAGAAAGGTAAACAAAATTGTTGTGCCTTGTTGTCCAATAGTACCAAACCCCGCTGTGATTCTATATCAGATTCCACGCGAAGCAGAATGGTACACAGTTATTGATTTGTGCCATGCATTTTTCTCTATTCCATTACATCCAGATAGCCAGCCATTATTTGCGTTCAGGTTCGGAGAGCGTATTTTGGCATGGTGCCGAATTCCTCAGGGGTATACAGAAAGCCCCTCGATCTTTAATCAGATTTTAAAGAAATCATTGGAAGATTTAAAAATGCCAGAAAAGTCAGTGATGGTTCAGTATATTGATGACCTACTGGTGGCATCAAAAACGAAGGAAGCATGTGTCAATGATACAATTGCTTTACTGAATCATTTAGCAAAAAGAGGACATAAGGTGTCCCAATCAAAATTGCAGTTTTGTCAACAAGAGGTCCAATATTTAGGACATAAGATTGAGAAGGAGTGCGAAAGGTAACGACAGAAAGAATAAAAATAATCCAAGGAATGAGAGCTCCAATGACACAAAGAGAGGTAAGAATGTTCCTGGGAATGGTTGGATATTGTCGACAATGGATAAGTGGATTTTCATTAATTGCAAAACCATTACAGAGATTGACGAAGAAGGATGTTAAAGATCCTTTTGAAGTGAATGATGAGGAAATGAAAGCATTCAGAGAATTGAAAAAGAAATTATGTGAAGCTCACGGCATTGGGAATGCCTGACTATGAAAAAGACTTTGAGTTGTATTGCAGTGAACGAGATGGGTGTGCGTTTTCAGTCCTAGTGCAGAGACACGGAAACATGAAAAGACCCATTGCATATTTTTCAGCTGTTTTAGATCCAGTAGCGAAAGCGTTGCCCGGATGTTTGAAAGCAGTTGCTGCTACTTGTGTAAGTCTGGAGCAGAGTGAAGGCATAGTGATGGGATATCCACTGAGAGTATATGTCCCACATTCTGTGGAAATTCTTTTGACAAGAACCAAAACCCAATACATGACACATAGTCGGCTGACTAGGTATGAAAAAGTAATTTTGAGTGCAGATAATGTGACCATTGATAGATGCATGAATGTGAATCCTTCGACATCATTGCCAGATGAAGAAAGTGTGATTGAAATGGATGACGTTGATCATGATTGTCTGAATGTACTCGAATACTGTACAAAACCGAGACCCGACATACGGGATGAGCCTTTGAAAGAATCAGATTATATTCTGTTCGTAGATGGCTCATGTTCGAGAACGGATGATGGAGTTCTAAGTGCAGCATATGCAGTTTGCACAGTAGCTCCTGTAATGGAAGCATCTTGTTTGAAAGGGATACGTTCTGCCCAAGTAGCGGAGTTAATTGCTCTATTTCAAGCATGCAAGTTGGGAAAGAATGTTCGAATCACAGTTGTCACGGATAGCCAATATGGCTTTGGAGTTGTGCATGATTTTGGGCAGATCTGGTCTCAGAGAGGTTTCTTGACGTCTGCAGGAACGCCAATAAGGAATGGAGATTTTGTGAAAAAGTTGCTTGAGGCGATACAGCTGCCTAAACAGATCGCAGTAGTGAAGTGCAATGCACATAAAAATGGGGAAGACTACATAACTGTCGGCAATAAGTTTGCTGATGAAATTGCACAGTACTGTGCTAAGAATGTGGTCTCATTGAACCGTAACCAAGAACGAGAGCATATTTCATGTCCTTTGCTTTTTACTAACCCTGTTGAAACATGGGATGAAGTGAGACAGTTACAGGAAGCAGCAGATGATGAGGAAAAGGATAACTGGATAAAAGCAGGATGTAGAAAACATGAGAAAAATGATGTACAGGGATGAAAGACCAGTTATGCCTGATAGCCTGATATCTGACATGGCACGGATGTACCATGGACAAGCTCATATTGGGAGAGACTCAATGATCAGACTTTTTAGACAAACATGGTATAATCCAAAATTCAGAGCCATAGCTGAAAGTCTTTGTCAAAGATGTCTTATTTGTCAACAGCTAAATCCAGGAAGAAAGACAGTAGTGAGTCTAGGAACAATAGGACGAGAGGGAGGTCCTTTCACAAGAATGCAAATGGATTTTATAGAAATGCCTCGGAGCAATAGACTAAGGTATGTTCTTGTAGTCGTCTGTTTGTTTTCCCTTTGGGTGGAAGCATACCCGACCAGAAGGAATGATGGAATAACGGTAGCAAAACTTATGCTGCGAGAATTCATTCCAAGGTATGGTTTTCCAGTAACGATTGAAACAGATAGAGGAACACATTTTCAAAAGCGAATTGATTCAACTGATTTGTGAAGCACTTAGTATTAAACAGAAACTGCACTGTGCATACAGACCAGAGGCTTCTGGAATAGTAGAGCAGGTGAATGGAACAATTAAGAACAGGCTAGGTAAAATGTGTCAAGCCACAGGACTCAAATGGCCAGATGCCTTGCCATTAGTCTTAATGACAATCAGAAGTATACCGGAAAGAAAGACAGGACTCAGTCCCCACGAGATAATTATGGGACGAGCAATGAGACAAGCACATGTACCTGTCAACAAACTACTGACTATAACTGATGATCTGGTGCTGGATTATTGCAAAGGATTGGCTGATGTGGTACGTTCTGTGTTTCATCAGGTTGGACCGGATGCGACCACTCTTGAAAGAAAACCAGCTCACGATTTGAATCCAGGAGATTGGGTCCGCATAAAAGTCCACAGAAGAAGAAACTGTTTGGTTCCTCGCTGGGACCAACCACGACAAGTGATCCTGGTGACAACAACTGCAGTCAAATGTGCAGGAGTGAAACACTGGGTACATGCCAGTCACACCATCAGAGTTCCAGACCCTGAAGATCGACATGTGAGTCGACATCTGGAAGTATTGGATACCAGTTCAGCATCTGACGCAGAAGAAGAGACGAACAGGGTTCCAGAACCTGAAGATCGACCTGTAAGTCGACATCTGGAAGACCCAACTACAAGTGCAACGACAGAAGGAGTGGAGGAAATAGCTGAAATTCCAGAATCTGAAGATCGACATGTGAGTCGACATCTGGAAATATCAGACACCAGTTCCGCATCTGATACCGATCATTCGGATTGTGAGGAAAATCTGAAAAGAAATTGGAAATTTGATAGTATAAAAGAAGAAACTGAGCAAAAAGATAGTAACAGTGAGCAACCAAGTACAAGTTGTGGTGAAAATCCTTCAGAGATAATATTAATAGACGAAGAAGGGAGAGTTTCAAATAGAAAGTTAGAAGAATCGGAAGATCCCCGAGGAGCATTAGGGACAGATCGGCGAACAAAAGAACAGGGAAATTTAGAAACAGATAGAGAGATTGACACAAATTCGGAAGAACCTCGAGGAGGGACAGAAGTAGGTGATCGAAGGAAAACAAGAGAGAAACCACAAACAGATGAAAGAAGTGAAATTATAAAATTTAAGATAAGAGACAATAAAGAAAGAACAGAGACAGAGTCAGAAGAAAGTGGAGAAGAAAGAAACCAGAAAATAGAGTCGAGAAAGAGAACTTGGAGAACAGAAAGAGAGGAAAAAGAAAGTGAACCAAAAAGGCCAAGAAAAGGAGACAATTGGCCCGACGAAGTTAGAAAACTGAGATACAAGATCATAAGGCTAGATGGAAAAAGTGCAGAACAAGTAAATGAGGTAACAAGTCAAAAAGAACAAGAGAAACAAGGTGGAAAACACTTGCAGAAAACAAAAAGAATAAAGAAAGCAAATCTGAAGTATAAATCGCCTGAATGGCTATACATTGCTTTGACTGATATCAAAGAAGAAGAGATCACTCACGAGAACCCAGAACAAAGCTGCAACCTAAATGGGTGAAGGTGAAGTGCAACAAACTTGAAGTAAGTTGAACGAATTTCTACCGGATTTGACAAAACACTGGATTTGACAAAGAAAGAGTTCTGAAAAGAATTAAAAGAAAGTACCAAAAGAAGACAAAGTGAAAGGGCAGGGTGGCTAAGAGGTCATTTTGAGGTGTGGTGACACATTTTTCCTATACATAATATAAATAGGTTATAGAACAAAATGGAAAATATTAAAGATAGAAAATGTAGATGTGAGTTTTTAAGCAGGTGGTGTAAGATGTGCTTCTTTTGTACAGGATTATTAATGACAGTATGGATTATTTTAGCGATCACCATTCCAATTAGTCTAGTTGTAGAGGAAACGTCAAATAACACAGAGAAAGAAAAAGGAGCTAACATTCAAGAGACAGCTATATTAAAAAGTAGTGCAGAATTACATAAAGATAAATCAATAACAGATTTTTCAAAAAATGTTTTCACTAAATTATTATATGAGTATGTGGAAACAATGGATGTAAGAAATTGTTATGTTTGTATGCAATTGCCTGCGTCTGTTGCAGAAGGTGTGACCTTTCATCACCTTCCTTTGACGTATGGAATAACATGTAGCGTTTTAGCAAGTTTATTTTACAAGACAGGAAGATTAGAATATTATTACACTAATATAGATAAGATTTTTGCAAAGATTCCTGTAATTTCAGAACTAAACAAGGTGAAAGAAGCAAAAACATTTGGTGAATTTTTCATAGAAGATAAGATTCTAACATTAGATGATATAGTTAAAAACAACCTTACTTGTGAGTTAAGAAATGAAGAAAAGGTATTTTTAGAAATGGTTGAGGATAGAAGAGTGAAATTTCAAAGAAAAGTGATAGAAGAAACAAAAACACCTCTTTGGGCGTTTAAGGAAGAAGATCATGACAAGAAAAAGACGAATGCAGCTATGACTCTGGATTGGCCCCAACAGGGAAGGTTGTGCATTAGAAGAAATAAAACAAGATATGACAATTATTTCGTGGGTTCCAGTGATTGCCATGACAATTATAACATTTTAGGCGGATGGGGATTCAAAGGGGGAAAAGATCCAATATTTCCTGGGATCTATTATATTTGCGGTAACCGAGCTTATTACAGGTTGCCGGACCATTGGTATGGATCATGTTATTTAGGCCTGGTCTTTCCAAAGATTTTTCATGTGGATAGAGCAGAAAAAGGAACACACGAAATGATAAAGACATTTACACGTAGAAGAAGGGAAAGTTTTTCAGAAATGGTAGGTGATATTTTTGGAGCATTGATACCAGCAGTGGGAATATCTTTGAATGCATTTAAAATTCGGAAATTATCCACAGTGGTAGATCGTTTATCTACAGATACTGCTGGAGGATTCTTGATGGTAAACACCGAAATGGTTGCCATGAGAGCTATGGTAATGCAAAATCGACTTGCCCTTGACATTCTTTTGGCAAAAGAGGGTGGAGTCTGTGGAATGCTGAAAGTCCAACATTGTTGCACTTACATTCCAGATAAAAGTGAAAATATACAGAAGTATATAAAGAATATTACAAATTTGCACAAAGAACTTGTTCCACTGGAGGTTGAAAATGCGTTTGGTAAACTTGGTAAGAGTTTTTCTTCAGTAATAAATTGGTTTACTAGACTGAGTGGATTAATAATAGGGAAAGTCATAATAGTAGCAACCATGATAATAATAATAGTTTTAGTATTAAAATTAATCATTCCATGTATAAAGAGAAGACGACAGAATAAAATAGAAAAGGAAAACAAAACTGGACAAAGAAATCTGCTGTCTGATAGAATTGTGTAACATGGGTTTTTGTGGTGATATTAAAAATCACCAAAGGGGGGAGTTAATGGAGCAGGGTAAATGAAATTTTTTTAACCTCCTAATATTTACGTTAAATAATTAATATACAAGTTCGTCTTAGTAAATAACCAACCATGTATGTTACATGTAAAGGGTTAAAGGTAACACGCTATTTATGTGCAAACTAATTTACTTACAATTGTTAACGTGGATAACATAAGTCTAATAATTGCGTACTAACTAGAATAATAAATGCATGATTCGTGCTTGAAAATAAACTGTGTAGTGGCAAAGTAAAGCATTGGTAAGTAAGGGATGGCTTTTAATGTCGCTTTTGCTAGGTAATACCTAATTGGGGTATGTAAAATGACGGGAGGGAAACGAAAGGGTTTATATTCTTTA
This sequence comes from Calotriton arnoldi, assembly GCA_963921515.1. Taxonomy (NCBI): domain Eukaryota; kingdom Metazoa; phylum Chordata; class Amphibia; order Caudata; family Salamandridae; genus Calotriton; species Calotriton arnoldi. Next base: position 144,188 of record CAWUFW010004829.1, on the reverse strand, counting down.
TTCTTAACTATGTTTTGTTTATCTTTATAATAGTGCGCTTAGGCCTGTTGAGCTGCGATATAAAATGGCCGCCATGAGATAGAATACGCAGGCGCAAGAGAGAGGTTATGAAAAGAGAGAAAGGCCGTGGACGAGAGGGATCATGTGATCGTTCCAAAGCCTAGGATGGAAGCATGGTCAAGGCTGTGATGACCTTATCACATAAACGTGTGCCAAAGGACAGTGAAAAGCGTGAGAAGTCACAATGAATATATGAATGGACAAAGAACTGTTCAACCTAAAAGTATCAGAAAAGGATACAGTTTGAAATGAAAGAGCGAAGGGGTAATGTCATGAACCCGTGAGAAACGACAGAAGCATGAACTTTCCACAAAGAACTGGTTGAAACAAGGATATTCATAATGAAATGTATACTGACCCGAATGGACCAATTAGAGAGAATCTCGCCATAAAGATGTAACATTTTCACTTAGTAAGCTAGTATTAGGGTATAAGAAGACCTACTCTTAGAGGGGAGGGGTTCGTTCGTTCCTTGTTTTTGGTTGATGTTGCTGCTGCTGATGAACCGATGCTGTTGCTGATATTTTATATTTTTGATTGAGCATGAGACGCTGCTATTGGAGAACCTTTTACACCAAATAGATTTTTCCATTTAAACTATTAGACTTTTTATTCTTAAATTACTAAAGAGAGAATTGACGAGAAGGCCTGTTTTCCAGGACAGATAGATAGATCTTTCGGGAGTTCTTGCTGTGACGAACTTTATCAGAAAAGGATACAGTTTGAAATGAAAGAGCAAAGGGGTAATGTCATGAACCCGTGAGAAACGACAGAAGCATGAACTTTCCACAAAGAACTGGTTGAAACAAGGATATTCATAATGAAATGTATACTGACCCGAATGGACCAATTAGAGAGAATCTCGCCATAAAGATGTAACATTTTCACTTAGTAAGCTAGTATTAGGGTATAAGAAGACCTACTCTTAGAGGGGAGGGGTTCGTTCGTTCCTTGTTTTTGGTTGATGTTGCTGCTGCTGATGAACCGATGCTGTTGCTGATATTTTATATTTTTGATTGAGCATGAGACGCTGCTATTGGAGAACATTTTACTCCAAATTGATTTTTCCATTTAAACTATTAGACTTTTTATTCTTAAAATACTAAAGAGAGAATTGACGAGAAGGCCTGTTTTCCAGGACAGATAGATAGATAGATCTTTCGGGAGTTCTTGCTGTGACGAACTTTATTTTTCCATCCAATAGGTATGCATTATAATTTCAATTTATTCTTATGATGATGCTAAATGTAATAACCTGAATATTAAATCTGAAACTTATTCATGCTTCTAAACTTTATATAAACTTTATTATCTTTAAAACAATGAGTCAGTGGTTCTTTAGCTCAATGATAAATGTAAATGTTTGAAGGTTTATTGTGATTGAGCTGGTCTTAATCACCATCAACTGATTCCTACTAGTTGGTCCATCGACCAATGAGCGGAATACCTTAAAAGCAATGAAAAGTATTATGCCATTTTTATAAAAAGGTATCCCGTCTCCTTCCAGCGAATCATTTAACTGTTTTCTCCTAGGTAAGGACGGATGAGATCCAGGGAATATATGAGGGAGTGAATGTATATGCGGTGTTATGGGCCCCACCGTCATATGGATATAGTTGTGTATCAGAGGGATATTTGTATCTGGACGTCCAAAGCATCTAGGAGAAGACATTTTATTGATAGCGCTGGATCACTGGCATCGATTTCTCCTGTTTTGGTGCACATTCCGTGCGTGGCACTAGGGCTTCGAAGGCCTTTGCTCTGGGTGCCAGACTTGAAGATATCATGAATGGGGCTGACTGGTTTCAGATTCTACCTTTAAACAGTTTCATTTCATACCAGTCTTGGACATGGCTCATTTGCTCATGAGCAAGCTTTAAACTAGCATAATCCTCACCTCGTGCCCTGACAGAATGAAAAATCTCCTAGCTGTCGTAACGGAAAGTTTCAATTCTATTAAGGACTCAGAGTATCCCACCTACTAAGGCATATTTGGTGACCCACCCCGTCACTAGTAAGTATTGATTTTCCTGTGTTATAACTGTATAATGTTTGACATGAGCTTGTTTATACCGTTGCATCTCATTGCTGGTTTATATGCTTTGGATATCAATGCTACCTGTTTCCTTTGCAGGGCTTAGCACATGTTTTTTTTTGCCGACATTAAAGTTATCCTTATTTTTGTTGGGATGGACACCAGTAGACAGGACCCATGAAGATGGAGCATAGGAGTGACTCGTGCGACGAAAGAGGAAGAGAGAACACAGTTGATGGACTTTGTTGTGGACTATGCAGACCTGATTGGTGGTTACAGGGAGCTGTTCGCCCATTGGATGTTGATGTTTTTCTTCATTCCCAGAGCTTCATGGGAATGTTAATTTATTGAATATGTTTTTAAAAATCTAGCTGTTTTGCATAAAACGAAAGAAGAATAGCATAATCCTCGCCTCCGAGTCCCTAATAGAATTGAAACTTTCCGCTATGACAGCCAGGAAATTTTTCATCCTGCAGAATAAAGTGTAGGCTGATATACTCCAGGTTTCTCGTTTTGTTATTTGATGGTGGTTTTAACAACGTCAGTTGTACTCAGTTTATGAACCACGTAAGGGCTAAAGGTTGAGTCAGTGCTACCCAAATTAAAACCTGTCACATGCAGGTTGCAGACACATCAGCAACAAGTGTTTAACCTCTGAGCTATACCATTTGCGAAGCGGAAGGTTAGCAGGCTTTAAAATAAGCACATATTCACACAGCTCTGGAAACATTTTACTAAAGTAGAACTTGAATAGGCCAGAATTGAAATAGGTAGTTGTGTTACTTTGATGCTTATGTTCACAAGTACGTCCGGATTACATATATTAAATTGATGTCTGGAAATGTTGTGCCATCATTTGTACCACTCAACCTGTGCACACAGCTAGTACAAGAATTTCGAAGTACCAGGCAAAAATGTTATTTTAACTTTCATTTTCACGTTCGAGCGCTTCCATTCCCATAGCAACAAAGCTGTTTATTCTGCCCTTTGTTGCATTCTCGCGTTCTCTTCACATAGGGCAGCTGCCTATAGGGGCCTTAATGTAAAACCGAGGCTGGGTGCAAAAGCGGCATTTACACCAACTGGGTTATCAATTGGTTGCATGAGTATTTGTATGGGTGCCTGAGTGTGTGTGTGGGTGGGTGGGAGGTGTGTGACTCTGTGCATAGATGTTTGAGTGGTTGATTCACTGTGTGTATGGGTTCAAGAATGCATGTGGAAACAGCTGTATGGGTGGGTGAGTGTGTGTATGGGTGTGTTGGTGAGTGAATGGATGTCTCAATGGTACATGTCCAAGTAACTACATATGTAAAAGGCAGTGTATGTGAGAGTTGAAGTATATAAATGACTATACGTGAGAGTCAGTGATTGTGAGAGTGGCTGTATGGATGAGTGTGTACTTGTATCAGTGATTGAATAAGAGAGTAAGTATGCGTTTGTTTCTGTTTGAATAAGTGATGTGTGTATAACTGTATAGGTCAGTAAATGGAAGTGTTATTGATTCTTTGCATGACTGACTGGGTGTTTGAGTAACTCTGGATGAGTGGTGGAGTGTGAGTGTCTGTATAGGTGCATGAGTGCTTATGATAGTGTTGTATTGATGAGTGACTGCATGTATGAGTGATTGTATGGGTGAATGAGTGCATTGCAGAGAGGTGGTCCAAGGCCACGGCCCTTTTTACACCTCTCTGCAACGCAACTCTGTGGCGCTTACTGGAGGTACCTGGTGGGCTAGTTGGCCCCCAGGGACCCTCAGGATTCAAGGGGACTTAATCTCCCAAATTAAAACACGCCACAAGACGTGTTTGCACACATGTCACATCAGGCCCGCCCCCTCCCTTCACCACTGTGCAAACGCGCCCCGTGGCGCGTTTTAAGTTGGGGGATTAAGTGACGTAGTGATGTAATATGTGACGTCATCAGCAGTGCATTGCGGGGGCGCGAGTTATAGTTAGCTGATGTTAGAAATGGGATCTATAGTTGGCAAGGGCTTGCACCTTTGTCCAGGTAGGGACCCTTCTTCCTAGTCAGGGTAAGGGTGTTACACTCGTGAAGTAACCCCTGCTCACCCTCGTGGTAGCTTGGCACGAGCAGTCAGGCTTAATTCAGAGGCAGTGTGTAAAGCATTTGCACATACCCGACAGTAATACAGTGTAAGCACTACAAACGGACACCACACCAGTTTAGAAAAATAACCAATATTTTATATACTCAAGACAAGACCAATTACGACAAAAATCCACAATACTATACTTTAAAAACGAATACTTGATAAGGTAACTTCTTCTTTGCAAGAATAGTTCAAAAACAAAGTTCGTACGAGTCGGTAGCTCCGTCCGAGCCTACCGCGATGCTGAAAACCACAGAGTCTAACAGTTCCAGCCGACCGCGTCGATACGGGCCAGCAGAGTCGTGAACAGACTCGGTCACAGTACCTTTCTCGTTGTGGCTGGTACGGAGTGTACGAGCCGGTCCGCGTTCGTCGCGGTTGCGGTGCAAGACGGAGCGATGCAAGGTGCGGTGTCCCTCGATGCGGTGCAGGCAGCGGCTCGATGAGCCTCGTGTAGAAGGAGTCGGTGAGTCCAAGGCGTGCGATGCAGGGTGAGACGATGCTCGATGCGGTGCTGACAGGTTGCGATGCAGGCGACCAAGCCGGAGTGCGGGAGCTGGCGTCGGACAGCGGTGCGAGTCGGAGCGGTGCGTCGCAGACGTGCGAGCGGTGCCCCAAATGCGGTGCGGTCACGACTCTTGAGCCAGTTGCAGCGACCGCGTCGGTCGGGTCCGGCTGGTTCAGTGAAGCGATGCGAACTGCGGTGCCCACAGGTCACGGTGCAAGCAGCGGCTCGGTGTTGGCGGCGTCGGACGTCGCCACGGTGAGACCAGGGTTGCGATGCGAAGCGGGGCGATGCGGTCTGCGGTGCAAACAGGTCACCGGCCAGGGATGGATTCGGTTGACGGAGTCGGTTGCGGTTCCCTTCCTCTGTGGCAACTGAAACAGCGTTCCAGAAGACGTACCCAGAGGCTTGTGAAGTCTTTGTAGTCCCTGAGACTTCTTAACAGGAGGCCAGCTCGGTTCCAGGCCCTTGGAGATACTCAGCACAAGTTTGTAGAAAGTTCAGTCCTTTCACTGCCCAAGGCAGAAGCAGCAGCTGCAGGCCAACCCAACAAAGCAACAACACAGCAAAGGGGCAGTACTCCTCCTGGCAGCTCTTCCAGCTCTTCGTCTTGGCAGGTTCCTTGATTCCAGCGAGATCTAAATTCATGGGGTCAGGGCCCCAATATTTATATCCCAAATTCCTTTGTTCTCTGAAGGCAGAGAGGCCTTTGCCTAGTCCAAACCAGTTCTGGAGCACTTTGTTGACAAGTCTCCGTCCCTTCTTTCAGTGAGTAGGCCAGGGACATCAGACGCACCACAGGAGGTGGAGCCAGCATTGTGGAGGGAAGGCACTGTCCTATTCAGGGCCCAGGTGCAACTCCTCCCACCCATCTACATGTAGATCTTGCTATTCAGCCCTGCGCTGACTCACCCTGTCTCCTGGCATCCCCCAGCCCCTGTCACTCACACTCCAGACAAGGAATACACAACCTCGCAGAGGCAGGCTTGGATGGTTAGACAAGAAAATACCCACTTTCTAAAAGTGGTATTTTCAAACACAGAATGTTAAAACCAACTTCACTAAAAGATGCATTTTATCATTCTGAGTCCAGGCATACTAAACTCGAATTTCTACCATGTTCCCGGGGTCAGTTAGGATTATAAGCTGTAATAATCCAAACTGCCCGTTCTGGCCTAGGGGGAACAGGTAGCCTTGCAATAGTGAAAAACGAACTAGGCTGTAATTCACTATCAGGACATGCCACACACACCAGGGCATGTCCTACCTTTCGCATACAACGCACCCTGCCCACAGCGGTACCTTGGGCCTACCTTAGGGGTGACTAACATGTAGAAAAGGGAAGGTTTAGGGACTTGCAAGTGTGTGCACTTGCCAAGTCGACATGGCAGCCCCAGGCTGCGCACAGGCTCTGCAATGGCAGGCCCGAGTTACACTTTACGGGCTGTTTGCGTGGGTGGCACAATCCAGTGCTGCAGCCCACCAACAGCATTTGGTCTATAGGCCCTGGCACTCGCAGTGCACTTTACAAGGGACTGACACATAAACCAAATAGGCCAATCATGGAAACGCCAATCCGTAACACATTTTATACAGGAGCACTTGCACTTTCCCACTGGACAGCAGTGAGGAAAGTGCACAGAATCATTACACCAGCAAAAACAGAGTCAAAACCGGGAGGTCAGAAAGCAAAAAGTCAGGGGAAACACGCCAAAAGATGCCAAGTCTAACAGCTGAACTAACGGGAATTTCACGGGTTTTGTACGAGTGCAATGTCCAACTAACTATAACTTTCCCTACAACCTATGGTTTTTTCAGTGAATTTCAAAGGTTTTTTAAATGCTAATTTCTAACTATAACGTGTCTGAAACCTATGGTTTTTCAGTGAATTTCAAAGGTTTTTTAAATGCTAATTTCTAACTATAACGTGCCTGAAACCTATGGTTTTTAAGTGAATTTCAAAGGTTTTTTAAATGCTACTTTCTAACTATGCCTACAGAGGTAGGACATGTGAAGAAAGAAGAAAAAACGCACAGAAAGAAGCAAAAGAAATGCAGAAAGAAGCAACAGAAGTCCACAAAGACGAAGAAAAGTGCAGGAAGAAGCAAAAGATGTGCAGAAAGAACCAACAGAGGAGCAGAAAGAGGCCTTGTTGCAAAATCATCCTGTGCCCACAACTTTTTCAGACGGGTACTGGTGGTAAAAAGTGCATAACAGCCTTGTTACATACACAGTGTAGAAACTAATGTTGGACAAGGTAATCTACATGAAACAGTGTAAACGCTGTAGTCTCATGGCCGCCATATTGTAACGTGTTAATTCACATGTTAAATCACAATGTTAGACCATCACGGCACAGAAGTACATGCATGCATGACATGACTCATTGTTAGCAGGGGCATGCAATCACCTGATTGAACATTCGTGCTGCATAGTCCAAAGAAAAGATTTCTAACCTAAAATAAGCGGTCGCCATCTTATAGTGTCTAAGTGTCCCACCAATGGAACACAACGGGGCTCCATCCACTAGATTGCCACATAGTGTGAAAATAGCAGACTTGGGTTGAAGCCATAGGGGCAAGACAAGCCGTGACCCAATTAGAACTGCGGCTGGCCAGCTGGCCAAGTGTCTCAGTTCTGTAATGAAATACATTGCACAGTGCAATTGCAAGGACAAAGCTAAAATAGCGCCTGAAGCTATAATCCCCAAGTGGGAGACTCTGTGCAAGACAACTATGTCAACTAAGGCATGGAAAAACAGTGTGTAAGCGTGTAAACAGTGATGCACACAGATGTGCACTGAAAAAAGGAAAATTAAAGAAATAGAAAAGAAGATATTCTTAACTGCGGTGACCGGAACATCAGGAGAATGATGCCACGAAGAAAAGGGTAGGGACCCCTGTAGATCTATCGGTTCCATCCAGTTTGTCCCTTCCTTTCCTCCTGTAAAGGGAAAGGATAGAAGGTTAAAATCTTAAAAACACAGACTAATGACAGTTTCATAAATCTTGTACGCATTATTGTAAAACAGCTGTTTGCATGCACAGGTACATTGTGTAAACAGATGGACTCAGTAATGTATCACAATCCTATTCCTCATGTAAGTGTATGGCAATCTCTTTGTCAATATTGTGCCCCTTGGGGTAGCGTGTTCCTAACTCAATGATGCATCTAGATTCCCGCTTCCTCAGTTGGAGTTCACGATTACCCCCACTGTGATTGCTTTCTACTTGTTCGATAATGAAGTATTGTAGTTTCGCACTGTCAGAGTAGTGGTGTGTCTCAAAGTGATCTTTATTGGAGATGGCCCTCATATGTTCTAAAACACGATTTTTGGCCATATGAGTGATACTGCCCACATAGCGCAGGTTGCAGGGGCACTCTAGTTCATACACGACAAAAGCTGAGCTGCACGTGAGGAATTGGCGGATCGGTATGGACCTGTTGCTGTTGGTGTTGAGGAACTCCCTCCGCATGTTGCTACTGCGACACGCTTTGCAGTGTCCATATGGGAAGAAGCCCTGCAGGTTGATGCCTCTTTCCTCATTGGTGGTGATGTCACTGTGCACCAGAATGTCTCTCATGCTTCGCCCCTTCCTGTAGGTGATGCGTGGTCTATCTGGGATCGTGGTACCTATAATAGGATCTTTCTTTAACATGTCCCAGTTTCTGGTTAGGATACGTTGTACTTCCTTTGACCCACCATTGTATGTTAGGATGACTCTAGTGATGTCGTCAGTGTCATTGTTTTCTCCTTTGTTTTCGTTGCTTTCTAGAATGGTGGCTCTACTAACTGCTTTCACCTTATCCACTGCCCTGTGTAGGACCCATCTAGGATAACCTCTCTCGGCAAATCTTGCGAGCATGATCTCTTTCTCTCTAGTAAATGACTACTCTGAGCTACAATTACGTTTAGCTCTCTGGAGTTCCCCATAGGGGATACTCCATTTGAGCCTGTCGGGATGGCTGCTCATGGCATGGAGCAGACTGTTCCCGGCAGTGGCTTTCCTGAAAAGGATTGTGTGTAGGGTATTGTTTTTGATTTCCACCTTAATGTCTAGGAATTCCACTACACTGTCACTGATGTTACTAGTCAATACCAGATTACGATTGTTGTTATTCAATCTGTGTATGAAGTCAGTGGCCTCGGTAATAGTCCCTCTCCAAATTAGGAAGAGGTCATCTATGTACCTCAACCATAGAATGACCTTGCCAAAGTCTAGCAAACATTCTCACCAATAGAAATGAGTACACCAAGAGCATCATCAGTATATGGAACAACTTAACGGATTGGAGGGACAAGGGTTTGCTAGAATGGGAAGAGTATTGTTTTTTGAAGAAAGATTTCCCTAAACTCCCTGTTCTTTACCTCCTTCCAAAAATCCACAAGGATATCACCAATCCCCGGGTCGGCCCATCGTTTTCTCCAGGGGTAGTGCTTTGGAAAACGTATCGAGATACGTCGACCACTTTCTGAAAGACCAGGTCATTCTCCTTCCCTCCTATGTGAGAGACACGAAGGACTTTCTCATCAAATACCAAGGGGTGGAATGGCAAGAGGATTTTCTCTTAATCACGATGGATGTCAGCTTACTATATATGATTATTGAGCATGAGTTAGGGATCTCGGCATGTAAAAATACCTCTCCAAGAGATCCATCAAACACTTGGAGCACACAGACATGATCATTGCTATGATCAGGTTCTGTCTCGATAATAATTTTTTCCTATTCAATGGAGACATATACAGACAAACCCTCGGCACCGCCATGGGGACTTGTTTCGCTCCTAGTTTTGCGAACTTGTTCCTAGGGGTATGGGAGGAGGAGTTAAGAAAAGACATCAAGTTTAGGAGTGACTTTGGCAAGTTCAGTCTATGGTTGAGGTACATAGAGGACCTCTTCCTGATTTGGAGAGGGACTATTACCGAGGCCACTGACTTCATACACAGATTGAATAACAACAATCGTAATCTGGTATTGACTAGTAACATCAGTGACAGTGTAGTGGAATTCATAGACATTAAGGTGGAAATCAAAAACAATACCCTACACACAAGCCTTTTCAGGAAAGCTACTGCCGGGAACAGTCTGCTCCATGCCATGAGCAGCCATCCCGACAGGCTCAAATGGAGTATCCCCTATGGGGAACTCCTGAGAGCTAAACGTAATTGTAGCTCGGAGGAGTCATTTACTAGAGAGCAAGTCATCATGCTCGCAAGATTTGCAGAGAGAGGTTATCCTAGATGGGTCCTACGCAGGGCAGTGGATAAGGTGAAAGCAGTTAGTAGAGCCACCATTCTAGAAAGCAACGAAAACAAAGGAGAAAACAATGACACTGACGACATCACTAGAGTCATCCTAACATACAATGGTGGGTCAAAGGAAGTACAACGTATCCTAACCAGAAACTGGGACATGTTAAAGAAAGATCCTATTATAGGTACCACGATCCCAGATAGACCACGCATCACCTACAGGAAGGAGCGAAGCATGAGAGACATTCTGGTGCACAGGGATATCACCACCAACGAGGAAAGAGGCATCAACCTGCAGGGCTTCTTCCCATGCGGACACTGCAAAGCGTGTCGCAGTAGCAACATGCGGAGGGAGTTCCTCAACACCAACAGCAACAGGTCCATACCGATCCGCCAATTCCTCACGTGCAGCTCAGCTTTTGTCGTGTATGCACTAGAGTGCCCCTGCAACCTGCGCTATGTGGGCAGTACCACTCATATGGCCATAAATCGTGTTTTGGAACATAGGAGGGCCATCTCCAATAAAGATCAACACTACCCCATAGCCAGGCACTTTGAGACACACCACTACTCTGACAGTGCGAAACTACAATACTTCATTATCGAACAAGTAGAAAGCAATCACAGAGGGGGTAATCGTGAACTCCAACTGAGGAAGCGGGAATCTAGATGCATCATTGAGTTAGGAACACGCTACCCCAAGGGGCACAATATTGATGAAGAGATTGCCATACACTTACATGAGGAATAGGATTGTGATTCATTACTGAGTCCATCTGTTTACACAATGTACCTGTGCATGCAAACAGCTGTTTTACAATACTGTATACAAGATTTATGAAACTATCATTAGTCTGTGTTTTTAAGATTTTAACCTTCCATCCTTTCCCTTTACAGGAGGAAAGGAAGGGACAAACTGGATGGAACCGATAGATCTACAGGGGTCCCTACCCTTTTCTTCGTGGCATCATTCTCCTGATGTTCCGGTCACCGCAGTTAAGAATATCTTCTTTTCTATTTTTTTAATTTTCCTTTTTTCAGTGCACATCTGTGTGCATCACTGTTTACACGCTTACACACTGTTTTTCCATGCCTTAGTTGACATAGTTGTCTTGCACAGAGTCTCCCACTTGGGGATTATAGCTTCAGGCGCTATTTTAGCTTTGTCCTTGCAATTGCACTGTGTGATGTATTTCATTACAGAACTGAGACACTTTGGCCAGCTGGCCAGCCGCAGTTCTAATTGGGTCACGGCTTGTCTTGCCCCTATGGCTTCAACCCAAGTCTGCTATTTTCACACTATGTGGCAATCTAGTGGATTGAGCCCCGTTGTGTTCCATTGGTGGGACACTTAGACACTATAAGATGGCGACCGCTTATTTTAGGTTAACAATCTTTTCTTTGGACTATGCAGCACGAATGTTCAATCAGGTGATTGCATGCCCCTGCTACCAATGAGTCATGTCATGCATGCATGTACTTCTGTGCCGTGATGGTCTAACATTGTGATTTAACATGTGAATTAACACGTTACAATATGGCGGCCATGAGACTACAGCGTTTACACTGTTTCATGTAGATTACCTTGTCCAACCTTAGTTTCTACACTGTGTATGTAACAAGGCTGTTATGCACTTTTTAGGTCTCGCCTGAGCCAGCGCGCATGCGCTGCTCTGCGAGGCTTCTAGTAAGGACTTACAACTCGGACCACACGCTCGTGCGTGTGCTTTTTTTTTTGCTCACACGCTATTGGCCTTTGCGTGCGTCTTTCTAAGAAAGACAGCATGCAATTGGCCAAAGGCGGGTGCATGTCCCGCCTTCTCTCTCCCCTAGCCTAGGGAGCTCAAGAGCGAGCAGCAGCGCGGCCGGGTGCCAGCTGCATACCTCACATTCCTTGCAGTGCGCGCGCACCGCGCTTGTTAAATATCGTTGCTTTCATTGAACGAGCCCAAGCGACAGGTTTTTCAAAAGATGTTCTCATAATGTGAACCTCTTAAGCATAAGCCTTTTATAGAATGAGCCCTTAGTAGACAGTTTTGTAATTATTGCTGGTGTGAAGAAATGCGGCATGATAGTGAGTTTTCACTAACTCAACATATTCACGTCAGTCAATCAAAATGGTTCAATTGCAGTTTCCTTCGCATAAAACACGAAGCAAATAATAAAAAATAATAAAGATTGGCCTTTTGCACGATTCGTCGCATTCCTTTAACGACTAAATACTATTCCAAATAACTGCCTCTCAAGATAATCGTTGTGCTGACATCTTAATGGCAGTTAAAAACGCGCCTAGTCACGCCATGTGTTTGCTTTAATTTCCTTTTCTTGAACCTTATTTTGAACAACAGTCGTACCTTCTCTATTTTCCCCAAGAGATGCAAGCACATTGCACGTCATAGATTACATGCAGTTTACGGAGGCAGAGAGGAAGGACTTTGCCTTCCGCGTTCTTCTTTAATCACCGAGGGCTCAGGGGAATGGGCCGGAGGCCTGCTCTAATATGGCGTTCAGCAGCTAACCCTGCATGTTGCAACCCCCATACTTTAATGGTACAATAATAATGAGCTGAAAAACATTTTTTTGTCCCGGTCGAGCTTTGTTCATTCTGAATTTTCGTTCTGACTTAAAAGGTTTTGCTGTTTTTTTTAACATCAATTCTATTAGCAGCATTTTGTACATTTTCTAAACCCTGCTGATTAGATTCAAAATAAATTAAATAAGCGTAAACCAGTGAAGACTACCTGCTACAAATACGGCTTGTTTAGCCAAAGGCAAAGCTGCTACTCTTTCCATGAAGATCCAGAAATGTGTCTCACGAAACCCTCAAGTGATATTCATTTGCTACCATGCTCGTGGTTTGTGCACTGAGCGGTTAATGAGCAAATGGTCCTTTATGTAGGGCTGAGAATTCATTTTTCCGCCAAGTGGATTGCATGAATTTCAGCTGGTGTCCGCGTCTCATTTACTTGACATTACAAGTATGTGCCCCGGAATGGGAAATAAAATGCAGAACCGGGAATTACTGGATTGTTTACCAGTGCTGGAAACTAGGTGATCCCAGTTACGGCAGCTGTTTCTGGGTCAGATATGGGATCTGGCCGACCCAAGGAAAAATGCTGAATTGGTTCTGGTGTCATGTTCCGACACTGGAACACATCCGGAAGTGTTCACACGTTGTTTGTATTCCGTTCACACGTTGTTTGTATTCCGTTTTGAGCATTAACCTGGAGACAGCAAAGCGGCTTTCTTATTTTATAAATTGGTATTATCCTGTCTGGGCGCTATCTTGAGCCTATTACCAGGGCCACTGGAATTATGCAATTGTGCAGCCGCTGCAATTTCTGCATAATTATACGTTTGCCGCATTTGCCACATAATACATCATCTGCCGCATAATCTGCAGATTTTAACAAAAAATGTTTTGTTTCTAGCTTTAACAGTTCAAAAGTCTAATAAAAATGTAGCAACACATGTTGTCACACGGTGAAGGCCCTTTGCAAATCTGGAATGGCCAACTTTCTGTTGCTTATTGCTAAATTTGGGTGTTAAATTGGTACTAATGGGGTGCAACCAATACACAGACAGTGTTGCCAAGTTTAACAAGCATTGGCATAGCCAATAGGTCTCGCTTTTGGGACCTTATAAGTATTTAGTTATGCAGCACAATATCCTTAGTGCAACAACATCAACTGTTGCATGGCTAAACACTTATAAGGTCCCAAAGGCGAGACCTATTGGCTATGCCAATGCTTGTTCTTTGTGTGATCAAGGCCGTTTGACGGCCGAAACGCGTCACGTCTGATTTATGAAGGAATAAATGAGCTTTTCCAAAACCTTGGTGTGGTCTCTGAGAGCGCGATTTACTGAATTTGTTCGAAGTATATATATACATATATATATATATATCATCACAAACCGGCACCTCCTTACGTCGCACCGAACAGAGACACGGTGACACCAGAAAAGTTGAGTCCAATTTTTATTCCATTACTTTATCGGGCTATGACGCGTTTCGGCAGGATCCCCTGCCTTGTTCACATAACGGAGCCACACTCCCATTTTTAGTTTTATAGTGATTGAAAATGACACCCACGTGATACATACACCCCCATAGACATGGACAACAGACTTAGCAGAAAGAAATACATCAAAGTAGCCTACAATCGTGAAGCTTAATCACATTATCTGCAGATATTTCAAATTTATTCATATTAAAATAGCTAAACCAAAACACAACTTATACATTATACCCTGGATTGAGATTATAATATAAAAACAACTTCCTGCTTGTAATCTTTCATAGTTATGCAAATTAGTTTTTTCTCCCAAAAACTTTATTGGTCTGGAATTTATGCAAAGCATTTTTAGAACCATGGCAAATTCATCCTTCACTCTAAAGATCAATTAATCATAATGATGAATACTGGCATAGCTCGGTTTATCCTTTGTCGGGCAGTTAAGGGCCAGTGCCCATTTAACCTATATGACTAATGGATGTACTTATTACAATAATCTATCCTCTCCTAATCTTGTATAGTTCTATAGATTCTAGTAATCATTCATCATTTCTACCTATATTTCATGTTGGATTCCCCATCAATCCAAATATTACCACTGGCTTCCTACAATCCCATTCATGTGCAAATGCCGCAGAATTTAAAAAAAACAATGAAATGTGCAAAAATATCACTATGTACAATATAATATCCGCTCTTTACACGAATAAATAAATAACATATACAAATTACACTTCAACTGTAAACATATCACTCTGTGCAACATGCACTTAACGGACAATTGTGCAAATAAGCAATTTGAATAAATATTTAAGAACATCCACATGAAAGATTTTTAAAAAATCATGATTAAACCAGATAAAATCTGAATGACTAAAACCTCAACACTATACTCATTCTTATTTCTATTGGAGGATAACATTATAAAAAAACCACCTTAGTACTATTAAGAAAACCCCACATAAGATTATTAAAACCGAGTCCATCCTGTATCAATCTAAAAAACACTTGCCATAAAAATTACGTAAATACCTCAATGCTTTTAAGATCCAAGTACAATTTGTTTGAAATTCACAGTCTATGTCATGTCCATCACTACATGAATTCATTAAAGTATCTACCACCTGTGTAAAAATCTAAAAAAACTGAAAAAAATAAAAGAAAAAGCAAACGGAATTCACAGTTCGTTTCATAACTTATTTTTCGGTTAACAGAAAGAGATTTATTGGTCATAGGGTAAAGTTAGATCAGTAAACTGTTATACTATTGTATGAAAACACCTAAGAAATTGCTTAGTAGTCTATATTTTTGCCACTTGAAACACAGAATCTACCCTAAATCAAATATGTAGGCCCTTGATGTTTAAACATCCTCCTACAACAGATGTACATGGAGTCCTTCATCCGCATTAAGACCTTTAGGGTTCTTGCTATCCAACATTAGAATATACCTGGACTCCAATTTTCTCAAGTCCAATTCTCTATTGCCCCTCTTCTTTTCTTTGGTACAGCATCCAAAACAAAGTAGGATAGATCTTCTATCTTCCCTCCATGTACCTCATTAATGTGGCGTGCCACTGGATAACTAGGGTCCTGATTTTTAACTGCTCTCAAATGCTGTAATATCCTAACATGGGCCATGTGGATAGTGCTTCCTACATATAACATAGGGCAAGTGCAGGTTAAAACATATACTACGTGATCACTTCTACAGTTCAGACTTTTCAATATTTTCCAGGGTCTCTTCCACAGGGGCATTTGGATTTCTTTTTTATTTATTCCATATTTACAGGCTTTACATTTTGAACACCTACTGAAGCCAGGGCTTGGTTTCAACCAGCTTACCTTTTCCCCCAATTCCGGACTGTTGATCACCAATTGTTCCCTCATGGATTTAGCCCTCCTGAATGATAAAAGAGGTTGCTTGGAAACTATCTCTTTCAGGACCGGATCTCCCCTGATAAGATGCCAATGCTTACCCAGGCTGGCTCTCACCCTCGCCTGG
The DNA here is from genome assembly GCA_963921515.1 of Calotriton arnoldi. Lineage (NCBI taxonomy): Eukaryota > Metazoa > Chordata > Amphibia > Caudata > Salamandridae > Calotriton > Calotriton arnoldi. Next base: position 128,201 of record CAWUFW010004829.1, on the reverse strand, counting down.
TAAGCATTAAACCCCATAATTAATCTTACCTCCGATTTAGAGTTAGACACCTTGTCCTTCTTGGTCCTACCAGTTTCCCCAAAGAGAATATCTTGTCTGGTCATTGTATTTACTTTACATAATGCCTGGTCCAAAACCATCTGGTTATAACCCCTCTGTCTGAACCTAACATTAAGATCCTCCTGTGCTACTTCTAGAGTACTACTCTCACTGCAGTTCCTCTTCATTCTTAGTTGTTCTGCATATGGAATACTCTGCTTTAACTTTTGAGGATGAAAACTTTGACTATGTAAAACAGAGTTCCCTGCAGTAGGTTTCCTATAGGTGCATGTATGTAGCTGCCCCTCTTTAATAAACACCTTCAAATCTAAAAAATGAACACAGGATGGACTCATATTATCAGTAAAAGTCAAATTAAGATCATTCACATTCAAAGAGGAAATAAATACTTTGGCTTGTATTGGACAACCTCTCCATATAATGAAGAGGTCATCGATGAATCTAACCCACTATTGTATATTATTTTGCCACTGGGTTTTATACATGGTTCTGAGTACCTGCTCCTCCCACCAGCCCATGTGAAGATTTGCATAGCTGGGGGCGAAGCAGGTACCCATCGCTGTCCACCTTAATTGCTTAAAAGTGTCATTACCATATTGGAATAAATTATTCTCAAGGCAAAATTCCGCCATTCTTAAAAGCATTTCTGAGTGTTGATACAAACACAGGGGTCTACTACCTAAAAAATGCCTCAATGCTCTTAATCCATCCTTGTGGGCAATGCTTGTATACAGAGATGACACATCAAGAGTCACTAAAAGATCCCCTTCTTCCCATTTAAAATCATGCAATATTCTCAGGAAGTCTCCAGTGTCTTGAATATGTGAGGGTAAACCCTTAACAAACTCCTGTAGAAAATGGTCTAAAAATCTGGACGTTGTTTCTAGGAGACTTCCAATAGCAGATATAATGGGTCTGCCTGGAGGCTTGTTGATATTTTTATGGATTTTTGGGATCAAATAAAAAATAGGCATCACAGGATGGTCAACTTTCAAATACTTCATTTCCGCCTCTGTTATTAGACCTAAAGTTCTCCACCGTGATAGCTCTTTATGATATTTTGCCTGAACCTCTAGCAGACTACTTGATGGTATTTTCTGGTAGCACTCTTTATCTTTAAGTTGGAGCTTGGCCTCAACATCATATTGGTCTAAAGGCCAGAGGACCACGTTTCCACCTTTGTCCGATTGTCTGATGACTATATCTTTTCTCTCTTTAATCCTCTGAATCACATGGTTGTACTTAATATCTTCTGGTCTTTGATCACGATAAAAATTTTCTTTTGATTCCTTAGCTAGTTTCTTCAAATCATCAATAACTAGTTCAGCAAATGTGTCTATTGAATCTTTGGGCATCATCGGTGTGAAATTTGATTTTATCTTGAACTGGGTTTTAATGGTACCATGAACATCCAACCCCAATAACTCAACCACATCCTCTGCATCTTCAGAAGTTCCCAATGGGTCAGCCTCACGTTCCAGCTCATCCAGATCTCTTAATAACTCCAGGTCAGCCACTGTGAGTGTTCCTGCTCCTTCATATGGCCTGTTGGTATCTTGAACATTGTCACTACGTTTTCTCTTGTGGAAGTATTTACGTAATTTCAAGTTACGAATGAATTTAAAAAAATCTATGCGCATTTGGGGATAATCAAAGTTTGTACGACTGCAGTAAGATAAGCCAAGTGACAGAGTATCCTGATCTTCTTTGGATAACTCTAAGTTAGATACATTTATCACCGTGGCTTGACTAGTGGACATCATTTGCGTCTGAATTCCTTCTTTTGGAACTCGATCTTAGTTCCATTCCTTCGTCGTTTTCGATTTCTCTTACGCCTCTGTTGTATCCCCGACCCCTTGCTCCTCTCTGGGGTCTTTGTCTGTTGTTCGTATTGCGATCCAACCCTAAAAACCAAACTCCTGAATTACAGTTGCTCGTTTTAGGTTGGTACTGGCTATGTTTCTCCTCTCTTCCCCATCAGTGTCTGGTTCTGAGCTCCATTCTGAACTTGTTTCTTGTGTTTGCCTGTCTCTGTTATTACTTGCTGGTCCAGAGTTGTCTGACAGAGCTTGCTTCCGTATGGTATCAAACCGCTTGGCAAATGTATAAATTTGGCCATGCTGATAATCCAGCCGATCACGCGTGAACTTGGTTGCTTTCCTTTCTTTAATGGCACTTTCATATTTGTCCAACTTGACAGACAAGTCCTTCTCAAATTTTTCTATTATTTCAGCCGTAGTTAAGTCATTAATTGCGTCTGTAAGTCCTTTATTTCACCTAAGATTCGTTCTCTATCTTTTTAGCATATTTAGTTAAAATCTTCAGCATATTGTTTGAAGATTCAGCACTGTTAGTCGCCCATTCTTGCAGCATTTCAGGGTCAGGTCTTTCAAATGTTGGTGCGATTAAGATCCTGAGACCCCTTGGAACGCGTCCCACCTCCAAATATTTATCAAGGGACTTAGTTTCCCACCATTTAGAGATTTCACTGCGGCGCAATTTCTCAAGTCTTTTCATAATCTCTGTTGTGTCATTGGTTATGCCCTTTCCGCCGCCCGTTGTTTCTCTCTCATGGCGGTTAATCCCCGGTCTCATTTCATCAAAGACCTCAACTACTGACTCTTCTCTCCGTTTTATCCGATCATCCATGATTAAATTACACACGCTACTACTGTGTTCACTGAAAATTCCGTTGCATTACAATTGAATGAACTGTTCAGCTCCTCCCCCTCGTCCCTCTCGCTTGCGGGGTTCTCTTACAGCCCTTGATGTTCCGATTAATTTTTGTTATTCTTAAGACTCCTGTGTCAGCCGTTTGGGACGTCAATTATATCCCCGGCACCTCTCCCCTTCGATTTACGGCTTCAATCTAATGCCTGAATCCGCAACACAAACACCGGTCGCTTACCTGGAAACAGGCGTCCTCCGACGCTCCGCCTGCAGCTTCACTTCCGGGTCTAAGTGCTAGCGGATAATCAACATGAATTGCTCTCGCCGGGGGCGGCCCCACACCATGTGCACCGCACTTTTGTCCTCCTTTGCCGGGTATGCGTGAGGCTCCTGAACGAGGTTGTGTCTTCTGTGCCGCTCCCTGCATCAGCGGCTGGACATCATCACAAACCGGCACCTCCTTACGTCGCACCGAACAGAGACAAGGTGACACCAGAAAAGTTGAGTCCAATTTTTATTCCATTACTTTATCGGGCAAATCACACAGCCATAAAAGATACAATACATTAAAACAATATCATAATCATTAAAAAGCATAATTCATCTTAAAACAACTCTAAAATGACATCACAGTATACTCTCCTCTTGCAAGACCACTAACTTATACATGACTGTAAGTACTAACTGATTTCCCAGAGAACCTGTGTCAACATGTCGCTATTCATAAATACACCTCTCATTCTTGGTCATGTCTGGTTTTCCTAGATCTCACCATTGCTCTTAAAAAGTGCGTAACCACGAATAAAGTGCGTTCATTCTGCAGAAGTTGCATTTGCAAAAGTGCAATTCGGGCCTGTCTAAAACCCATATCTTTTAAATAGGGTTTAAGATAAAGACGCCTGGGATACGTAAAATATTTACATAAAAAGACAAAATATAAAATATCCTGTGGAGACCTATTGTCGCAGCCACAGGGCCCTCTATCCTCGGTTCGCGCTACGAAACCGACAGGAGAGACCACTAAATGATGAAACAAGTTAAATCTAAAACAGGTAATTAAAAAACGATCATAGTCGCTAGTTAAAATAGTGAGGTAGTGCTCTAGTCCCAGTACTGATTTCACTAGGACGTGTGCTCTAACTCTCGGCTTTGTCAATTCCTTTCCTTCTCTCTCCGCGCTTACTTTCTTGGAGAATAGATCATTAATTAGTTTTTTGTCCTCTTTCTTCACTGTTCTATGGTTTGTAAAAATGTCTATTCTTCCTAGGCTATAGAGTGTTTCTTTAATGTATCTTAACCAGGGTATTTTAAAGGCATGATCCAATGAGAGGCAGTCCAAAATTACAGCTTGGTTACAGGAGGCCTCCTCATTGGACCAAATGTTCACCCAGCAAAGCAGAGGCTTGACAGCGACTAAGTCAGACACATGCCTCACCCCGAGTTCTTCGTGGACTGAGTAAGCGGGGGTGCCTGGGGAACTTTTAACAACCGTCTCAGATATTTGTTGTGCGTCATCTGTAGTTCCGCCACTGCCTTGTATCCCCAGATCTCACTCCCATACACGGCCCTGGATATACAAATTGATTGATATAATTTTAAAATCACCCCAGGCGACCATGTACCTAATCTGTGTGAAAAATGTGCGATGGCTCCCATTGCTTTCTTCGTGTCCATCACCTTTTCTTCTTTCAAAGTGTTCCAGTTTAATTTAGCGTCGAAAAAAAAACCAAGACATATAAAAGCTGGAACTTTGGCTATACTAAAAGAGCCTGCCTTGTAGGTTTTTGTACTATTCCCTCAACAGCCCACTTCCATCACAAACGACTTGGCATAGTTGGGGGACAAGTCCAACCCCTTCATAAAGGAAACAAACCCGTCAATCAAGACTTGCAGTGCTCTTGGGGTGCGTGCTATAAGCACAGCATCGTCTGCGTACAGCAGTACTGGGACTGGTCTGCTGCCTATTCTCGGGGTATCGGCCTGCAAAGATATCAAGGCAGATTCCAACCCATTAATATACAGCGTAAATAAAAAAAGGGTCTAGAATACAGCCTTGGTGCACCCCTCTTGAGCATTTAAAACTATCTGTGACATCCTCCTCTTGTGTAAAGCGTACAGCAGCTGAAGTGTGGGCATATAAAGACATCAGGGCATTTATTATTGATCGCTCTACTCCTAATTCGTCTAACAGAGACAACAATTTATAGCGGTTCACCCTATCAAACGCCGCAGTAAGATCCATGAATCCTAAATAAATGGATCTCGCTTTGGCGATTGTGTATTTGGCTATCAGTAAATAGAGGTTCAAGCATTGGCCCACTGTGGATTTACCTGCACGAAAGCCATATTTGACCTTCGAGTTAATTTGCTTTTTGTCTGCCCACTCCACAAGCCTATTTAGTATAACCCGTCCCATGACCTTGACGGTCGAGTCTAACAACGATATGGGTCGGTAGCAATTGGGGTTATCCCTATCCCCCTTCTTATATATAGGGACAATAGTGGCAGTAGACCAAGACTGGGGCATGTCAGTTAACACTGCGGCATTCAGACCCTGGTTAAAATTGGGGCCCACACCTCAATGTTGCTTCTAAACAGGTCAGGGGGGGGCCATCTGGCCCAGAGCCTTATTATTGGTCAGTCCCTCTATACCTGTTATTACCTCGTCTAACTGAAAATTAATATGAGAATCACATGGGAGGGGCTCCCAGGCATTATTACATTGATCTCCCTCCCCATAATTGTAAACAGCCTGGTAGTGAATCTTCCATTGGTCCTGCGTGATATGATGGCACATGGTTGGTTTGTCAGGTTCAGAGAAACAAGGTCTGTTAATGACTTGCCAAAATAGGGAACTATCGTTTAGTGCACTAGCCTCCACCAGTTCATCCCAGGCCTGTTTTTGTAATGTAGTCCTCTGGTTCTTTAATGCTTTTTTATAGTTAATGCGGCAACTGGCTAACATATATCTATTGCGCGGAGACTCTTTCAGAGCCATTTTAAGTTTCCTCAGTGCTTGAGAACACTCCCTGTCGAACCACCTTGGGCTATCCGATTGGGCAGTGACCACTGGTACATTTAAAAGAACTCTCACTGACTTTGCTATAACATCAAAGGATCTAAGTACCTCTTCCTCTGATGGTGAGATATCTAGGCACTTCAGGATCTCCTGTTGCCTCTCTTTGAAAAGGGTTAAATAAAAAACGTTGCTATTCACCTGAGACCACCGCAGGCGCCTCCCCTGGTCAATTGGCCTTAATGTCCCTCCTGTCCTACTGCTTTGAACTAGCTTCGGCCCCTGTGCCCACATCCCCAGAGTCAGAGGGTTATGATCGCTAAAGGGGCTTTCTATAGTCTTAAAACCAATATGCTATATGCCAGGGATGATGACACAAAACTAAAATCAATGGTGGTCGCGCAGCCCCTTCCTTTATTGGTGGGAGGATAGAGACTATTGGGAGGCATTATTGCATTTTGCAAGGTGAACGTTAGGTCATAGGTGTTTACAAGAGTGTTTAATTCGTAACCATCAACAGAATGCTCCATGTGCCATTCATCTACTGTCATGCATGAGGAGGTAGCCCTAGTACTTTTTCCAATGTCTGAACATAAGTGACAATTGAAATCCCCTAACAAAATGAGATTGCCCAATGATAGATCGTCCCCCTGTAACTGTTCTAGGAGACCGGCTAGCTCCTTCACACTTGTTGACCCCAGAGTTCTATTTTTGGCATTATAAAAGTTAATTAATGTGAACCATTTCATTCTGCCTATCACCAACTTTAAACCTTGTGCCACTGTAGAGTTCCAATTCAGTTGTTTCACTGACCCGCACAGCTCAAGGGGAATAAATATAATTAAACCACCTTTGGCTCGTCCATATATCGAACCTTCTGCTAGGACGAAGAACGACTTATAGCCCTCTAAAAAGAATGTATTTTCCATCTCCCAGGTCTCCTGCGGGCAAATGATCTTATAAGAGGTTATGGATTGAATCCATCTATCGTCGTTAAATTTTTAGGCTCGTCCTGCCACGTTCCAGGAGATAAAACTGACCTCGCTCCCTCCCTGGGTACTGGGTAAGATAGCTGATATTGTCTTATTACCTTGATGACCTAACCGGCAATTTTGGTTAGAGTGATCTATGGGGTGGTCTACATTCTCTCTCTGCCGTTTCCCCCTAGGCATAGCGACCTGCCTTTGGGGGTCGGTCACTGTTGCCTGTGCTAGGCTGTGCTCAGTGCCCGCCACCTGTCAATCCAGGTAATTAAAATCCGACAAAGGGGCATAGGTGTTCGATACCAACTCCATTCCCTCCCTCGAGTGTGCGCCCCCCTCCAACTCCCTGGCATTATTAGTTGCTGGGGTAATAGAACCCGGCCTGTAGAAAAAACCTAGTCGGAGTGGTTTAATTGTTTTTTTTTTTTTTTTAGTTTTCAAAAACCTTTATTAACATTTGGCATAGTACAGCGTTGCAAAAGTTATATACACTTGAGACACATTTGTTACTGTCTTCGACCCCACTCTCAGTTCGTACAGTCCCAATATACTTAACTACAGTCCCTCTCTCTACACCCTTCCCATCATTCCCTCCCATGTACCACGACGTTTGCTTAAAATGACATTCTGCATCATCTTCTGTTATCCCATAACAGGGCGCTAAAGTCCCATAATGCGTCCGCCTCCCTTATACAGCCTTAGCATTACATTGTGCCCACATTGGTATTATTCAATGCAACGTTCCATGGCCCCTCCAATATATCTCCCAGGTCTCTCAGTTCTATCCACCCTTTTTTTTTGTTTTTTTGTTAAAGAGTTGTACCAGTTTCGACTTGCTCCTTCGGCGTGTTCCCCTCCCTTCCCTCCGTAAGTCCCCACCCCTCCACCTGTTCTCCCTCATTGTCTACCCTCTGCGCCAAAAGATAGGTAGTTAGTGGCCCCCAAATATCTTTAGATCTGGACGTCATGGGCAGGAGGTCTGCATAATTTTGTAATTGTTCCTGCCAAGTGGTGCGGTCCTGCACCCAGTCCTCTAATTTAGGCGCACGGCCTCTTCCCCATCTGCACGCCACCTGGCGCTTTGCTAGTAATATTCCCATTGCTAGATACTTTTTGTGGACTAGTGCTATAGTTGTATTCAAGCCCAGGAGAGCTGTTAGTGGGGAAGTCGGGATCTGCACTCCTACCATGGCGGACATACCCGTGAACACTTCCTCCCAGTAGTTCGCTACTCGTGGGCATTGCCATGCCAGATGCATGAAGTCCGCCCCCTCCCTCCCGAATCGCTCACATCTGTCATCTTCTCTCAAACGGAATCTATGCAGCTTAGCCGGGGTATGGTATAGCCTATGTAGGAATTTGAAATGTATTAGGCGTAATCTATTGCTTCCAGTAACTGCCTCTGTCTGCGTGCAGCAAGTTTCCCACTGTTCGTCCGTTAGGGGGGTTCCCAAGTCCTTATCCCATTCTATTCTGGCCCTTAAGGGTTGGGAGGGGGCGACACCCCGCACCTGCTTATACAGCAGAGATATGACATGCCTAGGTGCCTCAGCCTGCAATAATGTGTGTAGCGGTGTAAATGTGTCTGGCTCATTCGGAAAAGCTGGGGTTATTGCTTTCATGCTTTGCCGGAGTCGGGTGTACATGAATACGTTCATGTGTGTGGGTGTGTGGTCGCCGAAGAATTGTTCCTTAGTTCGGAATTGGCCTCCAATGTAAAGGTCTCCCCAAATGCTATAGTGGAGCTTGACCAGCAGTCTACGGCATATCTCCTCACATGTAACCTGCAGCAATGGGGTATTCGCTAGCGCCATTCTAGGGGAGTACATCAGTGGCATGTCCAGTCTGCGTGCCATCCATCTCCATGCAGCGGTAGTACAGTCCACCGTGGTTGGATTCCGCTCCCTTTCTTTCACTGGCATAAATATGTATCCTTTCGGGGTTGTCGGGCCATATATCCATCCTCCACTACCAGATGCGGCATATAAGGAGGTGGGTGGAACCAGTAGACAGCGAAGTGTGCCTGTGCACAGTAGTAATATTGCTCAAAATTAGGAACATCATAACCACCCTGGTGATATGGCAGCATCAATGTGGCTAGGTTGAGGCGTGCCTGTTTCCCCCCCCAAATAAGCCGGATCAGCTGTGTTAAAGAAAAATCTGCCTGGGTGATAAGGTATGTTAGTAAATAGGTATAACAACTTTGGCAGTATCGTCATCTTGATTAGTGATATTCGCCCAGGCATCGACAGGGGTAGTCTTATCCATTTGGAAATGTTATCCGTGGCTTTTCCATAGTTAGTTCGCATTAGTACCTCTTTGTCCCTAGCGATATGTATTCCTAGGTATTTAAAGTCATCTGTCTCCCAAACCAATGGGTAGTCTAGTTGATGTTGGGCAGTCTTATTCGTTAGTGGGAATACTGCGGACTTAGCCCAATTTATTTGTATTCCGGAGATAGCCCCGAATTTAGTGATCTCGCGCAGTACAGGGTTGAGATTATCCTGAGGTTTTTTGATATACAGCGTCATGTCATCCGCGTATAGGGAGATGAGCAGCTGTCTAGACGGGTAGATCAGTGCACTGCTTTTATGGTGTTGCCGCAGTTTCGCTGCCAAAGGTTCAATTGCCAAAGCAAATATAATTGGAGATAACGGGCAGCCTTGCCTTGTGCCCCTAGAGATGGAAAAGTGGGCAGATCTGGCCCCATTTAATAGCACTGTGGCCAGTGGTTGTCTATATAGCAGTTGTACCCAGTTCAGAAAAGTGGGCGGCATCCCCATGTAACCCAGTGTTCCATTCAGATAATCCCACTCTACTGAATCAAACGCCTTGGTGGCGTCGAGGAACACAGCCACCGCCGAACAGTTAGGGTCTATGTCTTGCATTACCGCCAGTAGAGTCCTGAGATTGTGGGACGTAGCCCGGTTGGGGACAAATCCCGCCTGATCTGGCAATACTAGCCGCTCCATCAGGAGGTTGAGCTGAGTAGCCAGAACTTTTTCCAAAATTTTAGTATCACAGTTTAGCAGTGATAGGGGACGGTATGATTCACAGCTTGTCAGGGATTTGCCGGGTTTTAGTAAGGAAGTTATCTGAGCCTCACGCATTGTTTGGGGCAGACTACCCTCCTCTAGAGCCTCATAGAAAACTGCTTTCAACATGGGAGCCAGTATCTGCACGTAGGTTTTATAGAATTCTATCGGCAGTCCGTCCGATCCCGGCGCCCGTCCCGATTGCATGTGCATTATTGCATCTGTAATCTCATCTACCTCCAGATCCAGAGCCAAGAATTTACGCTGGGTATCCCCCAGCCACGCCAGGGCCGTGTCCTCAAAGTACTGCTGCAGATCCAATGGGGGACCTCTGTGGGAGGTATATAACTTTTTATAGTATTCTACAAACGTACTTAATTGTTCTGGTAGATTCCTATGCGTTTTGCCCTGCTCATCCTGTATTTCCGTGACATAGTTAGTGAATTTGGGAGATCGTACTGCATTCGCCAAGGCCTTTCCTGGTCTGTCCCCCTCTCCATACACCCGCGCCATATGGGGCTTTCCTCGAAATTTACATTCCCGGTCCGCTGTGATCTCAAATTCTGTCATTTTGTTACGCAATTCAGCTCTTATCGCCCCGTCACCTGTACCGGATGAGAGGTTGCTCTCGAGGGCTTTTATTTCCCCCTCCAGTTTATGTAGGTCTATACGCAGGTCTTTAAGAATACCTCCTCCCTTAGATATGCACCAGCCCCTGACGGTAACCTTGAATGCCTCCCACACTGTTGTTAGACTCAATACCGAATTCACATTGCGCTCAAAAAAGTCTTGAATTTCCTGCTCTATTTCGGCTTTGAAGACTGAGTCCTGAAGATGCAAGGGGTTGAGTCTCCAGCCAACATATGGGGACTGGGTAACTGGGGCCTGGAGGGTAGCCACTACCGGCGAGTGGTCAGAATATGCACGGGCAAGGTGTGTCACTTGTTCCAGCCAGTGTGCCATCCCCACAGAGACTATCAGATAGTCTAATCTGGCCCATGACGAGTGTACTGCTGAGTAGTGCGTCCCTTCCTGTAGCTCGGGGTGTTTATACCGCCATGCATCTAGTAAGTAGACAGAGTCTATTATATCTTTCAGTGTTCGTTGCATACTGGTATAGTGTATGGGGGAAGCCCGAGATCGGTCCAACTGCGGATTCACCGCCGTATTGAAATCCCCCCCCCAGATGACATATGTAGTGCCCAACGCTTGGATTTTACTCCACAACAGGAGCAGGGCGTGTGTATCATCAGTGTTGGGGCCGTAATAATTGGCGAAGGTTACAGCGTGCGAGTTCAATTTCCCCCAGATCAAGCAGTGTCTCCCAGCAGGGTCAGTGTCCAAGCCCCCCATTACAAATTGCATCCCACGTCTGATAAGGATGGCCACTCCTCTAGAATATCCCGAGTATGATGCAAAGCAACGGTGAGATGCCCATTTCACTGCAAATTGGGGAGCAACTCTGGGGTCTAGGTGGGTTTCCTGCAGCAGGGCCACCCCAATGTGGTGCCTATCTAGGTACCCTAGAACCTGCCTCTTTTTCTGTGGATTATTCAGTCCCCGTATGTTCCAAGATAAGACATTAAGTTTGTTTGTGTTTCTCGTATTGTCATCCATTCCCTCTGTACATGCTTGTGGTTTGTACTCCTATGCCATTTTCCTTAATCAACTGTGCGTATAACAATAACCCCCCATGAGATCCCCCTTCCCCCTCCCACTCCGGCGTCCCCAACTTGCCAAGCATATGCCCCCTCCCCCCAACAAAATCCAAATTCAATAAGCTACCAATTCTCCCTATAAGAAAATAAGGGGCTCGCCCTCGTGTGAGAATCACTAGGGGCCCACAACATGCCCACTCTCCTCTATTTCACCCACCCGCTGCCTTACCCGAGCAGGCAGACAGCTTTAGTGGGACGGAGGCGAGTGTCCGGGCGGAACTGATTATACATCTCTTATCAATTGTAATACGTCACCAACTCGGAGCGGTTCACAAGTAGTTGATCAGTCTTATCTGTCCTTTGAACAGCATCTGGGGTCAGTCTCTTCACTCTGGGTTCGATATCGGAGACTGAGATCTGGAGCGTCTTCGTGTTTCCGCTTCAATGGACGTCGCTCGGAGGGACTGGCGGAGATAGTCTTCTGCCTGTTGAGGGTTTATGAAAAAGTGTTGTTTCCCAAGGTGGGTTATCCTCAATTTGGCAGGATACATCATGGCATACGGTATGTTCTGTGTCTGGAGCTTTTTCTTCACAGCTGCGAATTTGCGTCGTGCCTCCTGAACAGACTGTGTAAAATCAGGGAAAAACGCCAAGGTAGTATTCTCGTAGCGTACTTGTTGCTTCTCACGGGCCAAGCGTAGTACCGTGTCCCTATCGCGGTAGTTCAGGAAGCGCATTATTACTGGTCTCGGCGGCGCTCCTGGTGGTGGGCGTTCAGCCAGCGATCTGTGGGCCCGTTCCACCGTCAAATGTGCTGAAAAGGAGTCCTTCCCAAAGAGATCTACAACCAGCTTCTCCATGAAGTCCTCCAGACGCCCTGTGTTGGTGGACTCCGCCAGGCCAAGAACTCGGATATTATTTCTTCTGGAACGAGCCTCCAAATCCTCATTCTTGTCCGCAATTATTTTAAGCAATTTGTCCATTTGGAGTACATGCTCTCTATTCGCCACCGCTCCGTCTTCCAGCTCCGACACCCTGGTTTCGGCTTCTTTGATCCTCTGATCATGCTGTTCCAATTTATTTACCACAGAGTCCATCCTGGCATTCATGGCATCCATTTTCGCATCAATGGATGTTAGGCTCTGTTTCATGCCCAGTAGCAGCGCTTTCCAGTCCTCCTCTGGGCGGTCCGCTGCCATCGAGTCCGTCTGCTCCGCTGATTGGTAACGAGGCGGCCTGCGGGTGTCAAATGATAGTTTCGCTTGCTTTGCGTCGGTGCGCCCCATATTGACTGATCTTTGTTGCCTTTGGGTAGGGTGCAGGGTTATATTCGGCCCCAGGTCACTATCGTGCAGCTGCCCACCTCTAGCCTGTGTTAGTGCCTGTCGTGTGTGGGCCCTGTATCTGAAGATGGCGTCCAAGCGGGTGTATTCTTTTATGGTGTGTAGGCTTGAACTTTGGAGTCTTGCAAATTGGGTCTCTAGTAGCCCGCTCACCGCAGCTGGCAATATCAGTTGTCAGTCTAGTGCTTTCTTTGGGTACTACTGGGCACGTCTTTGTAGTTCGGTCCCCAATGCAGAGCGTTCCGAGTCAATGCACTCTCCCTCCCACGGATCCACAGATGCCGCTCTATGTATGGGGGTAATGGTCTGGTGAGCTGAAGTCGCCGCGGGTACAAGTGACTCGCAGGCCTCTGGGCTGCCCCTCTCCTAGGCCTTGTGCTCCGACATCTGGCCCGGACGGCCCCGCTCTGGCAAAATGGCTGCCCAATGCCGCAAGTACCAGCAATGTCACCGCTCGTAAAATGGCGGGCCTTCTTCTTATCTTCAAAAGCAGGGAGGGGGTATGAAGCAGTGTCCACGCTTATGGGCGCTCCCGTTTCACTTCGCATCAGACCGCCTTAAGGATTCTCCCTGCTCCTCCCGCAGTCTCCCGTGTGCCCTTCTTACCGGCGTTGCGCCTCTCGTCAGCGTATCCAGTGCGGGGAACTACGCGTCACGGAACGGCGAATCCCGGCCCCTCGTCCCCTCCTGCCAGGTGTCATACGTTGGTGCGCTGTCGCAGCCGCCTTAGTTCCCCGCCGTTACCTCATCGGTCTGCAGCATATGTTCCGATTTCTCTCCGGCAGCCGCCCAGGTCTTCATCTATCTGCTCCGTCAACTTATTTGAGGCCTAGTCGTCCCCAGTCTGTCGTTGCCTCGGCAGCCGGCTCTCCTCTCCGGTCCGACGTCACCGTTCTCCGCTCCGGAGTCCAGCAGCCTTTTTCTCCGACAGCGTTTGTTCTTACTGCAGGGCAATAGGGTCGCTGGTGTCAGCTGTCGTTCCGCTCCTCGTTGGGACGTGTGTAGGGCTAATAAATCAATGCAGGATGGGGGTTAAGGATATTTTTCCGCCCAGTCTGGCAGGAGCCTTACTGGTGCACGTCCATCTTGGTCGTGCGCCACCTAGCGCCCCCGGAGTGGTTTAATTTCTGAAGCATAAAAAGGGAACTCTGCCGAGTGTCTCAATATGTTATGTGCTATTTCTGGGAATCTAAAGGTGACAATCACAGCATCGCCCTTGAAGGGTTTCTTGGATTTTCCTATCCAAGAGACCCTTCTTGCCATCAGAATATGAGAATGGTCCCTTGTGTTAAATCTACTGTTTCCCTAACCAATGAGACACTTTATTGATAAGATTAATAGTGGCTTCCTCAGTGCCCACTACCAGACTGTGCACCCCCACCAGAACTACAGTATAGGGGCAACATGCCGGGGGAAGATCAATTACTGGCAAATCTGGTCTGTAAATGTTCTTCGGACTTGCCCCCCCTTTCTCTTGCTCCCGCGATGGGGAATGTCGGTCCCTTACGCCCCGGCCTCCTCTCTCCATACCACGTGTTTGAGAATTGAACTTGTTACTAATTTCTTTCTGCTGGTCCCCTCGTTCACTCAGGGGCCCATTCCCCAATGGTCTGATAGAGTTAGGTAGTTGGTTTCCTGGCTCATATTGCCCTTGCAGACTGGAGCACGCTGCCTGTGATTGGGCCCTCCTCGGGGGCGAAACATTAGTGGCATTAGATATAGATTTCAACATGTTCTTCACTTTCCCTAGAGACTCTCTGGAATCTGATAACCCTTTGTCCAATTTGTCCCAGAGCTTAGAGAACAGGTCAGTCAATAAATTCGTGATTAATCCCCTCAGAGTGTTCCAAAAGTCCACCATGTCTGTTGGGCTAGACGGAGATTTTGGTGCCTCCTCTCTCCTTGTGGGCTCATTTTTAGGTCTCGCTGAGCCAGCGCATGCGCTGCTCTGCGAGACATTTAGTAAGGGGCTTTTGAAAGTGCTACCAAGCCGGCCACCAGCTTACTGTTACGCGCACAAGCACGCGCGACATTCACAGCAGCTGCTGCCATCTGGCTTTCAGTGCGTGCGACGTGCACAATCCCCTCCCCTACCCCCTCCCACTCCCTCCTCGTCAGCTTATTGCGCGCGCACACAACTCCCTAATTTCACCGTCTTCATTTCTTTCTACATTCCTTTCCATTAATTTATTTTTCGATTATCGGCTCGTACACAACTCCCTATTTTCACCGTCTTCATTTCTTTCTACATTCCTTTCCATTAATTTATTTTTCTTTTATCAGCTCGTTTCCTTCCTTTTGTTTTTGCTGCCGTCTCCCCTTGTTCCTTTCTGCCCTTGCTCCTTTTTCGTCATCCCCTTTCTTTTCCTTTCTCTTCCTTCATCGCTTTCCTCTTGGTTTTCTTTCTTTTTACCACTTCCCTTGTGCGCGCCTAGCTCTTATAGACACCGCAGGTTACATTTCAGTTCCATTAAAAAACGGGAGATGGTTTGCCATTATCGAGCCCGTATTTCCATTGGCGTTGAATCGGCAGGATCATTCCCCATTCCAGCATGGCCGTCATATACAACAAACGTACCATCGATACTGTGGCTGCTTCAAGGCATAACAAGCATTGGCATAGCCAATAGGTCTCGCCTTTGGGACCTTATAAGTATTTAGTTTATGTTGTTGCACCAATGATATTGTGCTGCATAACTAAATACTTATAAGGTCCCAAAAGCGAGACCTATTGGCATAGCCAATAGGTCTCGCTTTTGGGACCTTATAAGTATTTAGTTATGCAGTACAATCGCTAAACACTTATAAGGTCCCAAACGCGAGACCTATTGGCTATGCCAATGCTTGTTCTTCTTTGCTTTGCGCAATCTCCTAGCTGCTGGTGACACCTCTTTCTCCGTGCCCTTATTGTTAATGCGGGGGCACCACTTGACCGTCCCCCCTGGTGCCTGGCGATGAAACACTTGTGCATGGCATGCCTTTCCCGGGCTCCACCGCCCCTGTGATGGCAGCCTGTGCACTATCCGTCATACAAACCGGAGGGCTCGTGATAGTTGCTTCTACTGGATCAGCCCGCGAGAGTTCAGGCACTAGGGGACCGGAGAAGCCCACAGATAATCTCCTCTCCGCCTTATCAATCTCCTGGGAAATGGCTCCCACCGCCGTGGCTAGATAAGAGTCAATAGTAGCCCTTTTGTTGTTAGACAAATGGTCGGAATTAGTGGCTTTTCTCTTCCCCATGATCGATGAATGCTAACCACCACAGGTGCTTGTCAGCACCTAGGGCATCCAAAAACAAATCGATAATACAATTGACACGGGCTTACCACACTGCTGGACTTCCTCTGGCTTAACTTGTGAGGGATCCGGCTCCAATGTGGGAAAATCTGGTCTGTTGTGTTCTGTGGGCTGCCTCTGACCAAAAGTGACCAGCCAAGAGGGTAGGCCCAGCCCAGCCTGGTTCGGCCGCGGACAAGTGCTGCAGGGCCCGTCCGAGACCTTTGTGCGCCTCCGGGCGCAAAGTGAAGGCGGCAACAGCCGCAGGGACTGCTGAGGTGTGTAGTCCTGACTGCCCCCTCCAACAACAGCAAACACAGGCTCACCGAGACCTTTATGCGCCTCCGGGCGCAGAGTGATGGCGGCAACGGCCGCAGGGACTGCTGGGGCGTGTAGTCCTGACTGCCCCCTTCAACAACAGCAAACACGGGCTCCCGCGCTGCAGGGTCCGGCTGAGACCTTTATACGCCTCCGGGCGCAGAGTGAAGGCAGCAACGTCCGCAGGGACTGCTGGGGCGTGTAGTCCTGACTGCCCCCTCCAACAACAGCAAACACGGGCTCCGTGCATTAGTATTACTACATTGAAATGATGTGCCAGGAAGCATTAAACATGTAAAGTGTATTGTTTTCTTCACAGTTTCTGTGTGGTGTACATGAGGGAGAATCGTTGTTAGTCCTGAGGAAGGTGACAACCAATGAGTCTGATCCACCGAAACGCGTCGACGAAATTTGAAACACTGAATCTGTTGGGACTGTGGACTTGTATATGGTGATTTGGACACCAGATGAAGTATTTGTCTACCACAGATTGAACGGATCAGTTTGTAGAACTAGACAATTGTGTATGTTTTGTTTCTCTCCCTGTTTTTGTGTTAATCCTATTTTTATTTGATACATTAAACTGTGTTGCGCCATACTGTGAAGATGACATCATTTTTAAATATTTGTGAAAACCTTTTTACAACTGTTTTAGCTATTTGAATGAGTTGTTCATCGTGTAGATTATCACGAGCTGACCACCATGACAAAATGTATGGCAATAAAAGTGTGTTCCCTGAGATTTTCAAGATTTATGTTATTCATAGTACAACAGTGTGTTTTTCAGAAACTATGTCCAAGTTTGAGAAGACTTGTGGATAAAAGTATTAAATGTATAGCATAGAGGCATGGCCCGGGGCGTACACATGGCGGTCGCACTCTACGAGCCCTCCATCGTCCGCCGCCATCCACTTAATGTGCCCCGTCCCGTATAGGCTGGCGATCATCCTGCACAAGCTCCTGCATCTTCTCCTACCCTGCGGGGGGAATGCTGCAGGCATTTGGCATGACAGGGTCCTGTGCGACCGAGTCTGAAGTTACAACCCCTCAAAATGCCGAAACTGAGTCCCAAGTGGGCTCCCTGTTTCTACTAATGAAGTGCCCCCATCGTGTCTGATCGCTTCCGCACTGTGTGCCAGGCGGTGTGTATGAGGAAGCCCGGCCGGTGGGACCCGGTCTCAGGGCGAGCTGTGAGACATTATGGCCCCCATTGAGGAGGTGAGATCGGACGCGTGCCATCCGCCCAAGCCAGGTCCCAGCGCGGACTCCTCTGGGCTTTGCAGGCCAATGGACCTCCCCCTCCTTCAGGCAGGTGCAGGACACACAGCGACTGGCAGGCCTGCGCTCTGCGGTAGTCCCCTGCCTTCATCTTCCCGCACTGACAGGGTCGGATTGGGATCACAATTTGGCCCGGGCACTGACAAAAAAAGTGGCCCACATTCGCGGGGCGTGGCCCACATTCGTGGGGCGTGACCCACATTCGCGGGGCGTGGCCCACATTCGCGGGCGTGCCCTTTCATGAAACACACAAGGAATGTAAGTGGGAGGATATTGTTCTTGGGAAGGACACAGGGCAAAGGTGAAAATGTCCTACAAGCTGAGCAACTGAAAAACAGCGAGGCCCCTTTCTATTACAAAATTATTCCCCAGCCAGGGCAGGAGCACCTGAAAAACAGCGAGGCCCCTTTCTCCTAAAAGATATTCCCCAGCCCTCCAGGGCAGAAGCACCTGAAAAGCAGCGAGGCCCCTTTCTATTACAAAATTATTCCCCAGCCCTCCAGCACAGGAGCACCTGAAAAACAGCGAGGCCCCTTTCTATTAAAAAAATATTCCCCAGCCCTCCAGGGCAGGAGCACCTGAAAAACAGCGAGGCCCCTTTCTATTAAAAAAATATTCCCCAGCCCTCCAGGGCAGGAGCACCTAAAAAACAGGAGGCCCCTTTCTATTACAAAATTATTTCCCAGCCCTCCAGCGCAGGAGCACCTGAAAAACAGCGAGGCCCCTTTCTCCTAAAAATTTATTCCCCAGCCCTCTAGGGCAGAAGCACCTGAAAAGCAGCGAGTCCCCTTTCTCTTCAAAAATTATTCCCCAGCCCTCCAGGGCAGGAGCACCTGAAAAGCAGCGAGGCCCCAGCTATTTGTAAATTACTCAGCCCTCCCCAGCCCTTCACTGCCTCATGGCAATGGCCTTGCAGGAGAGGGGATAAAGCAAAAAACACAGCTGCTGGGCCATCCATGGGGGTGGGAGGGAGGCTAAGGTGAAGATGGTGCCAGTTCCCAACATTACCTGGCCCCCACAGCGAGACCCATTCTTCCTCGTCCACTATGCCCTGAATGAGAAGGGCTGTGGGCGAGGTGTTAATGCAAACACTGTTTCAGGGCTGCGTGGGCCCCAGGGGGGCTGAGGTGAAAATGGCTCAATGGCCTGAGCAACACCTGGCCCCCTGGGAGGCCCATTCTTGCACACAATCACCCCTCCCCAGTCCACCATCAGCGTGATTGCTTGGCAGGGCAGGGGGTCAAGGAGAGGCCACAGCTGATAATCGCTGAACGGCCTCACAGCGAGGCTGCTTTCCTCTCCCTGTCCAGTGCTCTCTGTGGACTGGGAAAGGGGGAAAAAACGGCCCACAGAGGGCACTGAGACACCGGCCCTTCGGCCAATGCCCGAGGGCCCGCATTACCAATCCGTCCCTGCGCACTGACCGGCCTCTCTGGATGCTCAGAGAGACTTTGCACCAGCCGGGACGACGTGGGTCTAGATCCTTTAGCTACCACTTCGGGCATCCTGCCACACTGTTTCTGACTGCCCCGACTGAGCATGTGAGCGGGCCCCGCCTCTTGCTCGCTGGAGCCGCGAGGCTCCCGGGGACCATCCAGCGTAAGCCTGGTGACTGCTGCAACGGCCCTTGCGCCCTGAATCCCGCTGCAAAGAGGTCAGTGAGGTCAGGGCATTCGACGGGATGGTGGTCATTGGACTGGGCCCAGGCTCTGTGTGCTTCCTACGGTGCCCCAAGTTGTGTTTGGGGGTTTTGGTGACTGATCCTGGGAAGAAGGGAGCATGAAATTCTCCCCCACTTTTGCTATTTATTTGGCTAGGAGCCGGCCGTGGTGGTTTGGTGGGGCCCTGGAGTGGCCGGGCTGTGGATGGCCCTCCCCCATCTCCTCCTGACGCATGAGTGGGGCTGATGGCTGAACTGGTCCCTGCGGGCCCTGGAAGACTTGCCTCCTTTCCCCCCCACTTCCCCGAAAGTGGATTGTCTCGCGCTGCCTTGCTCCTGGTGTGTGAGGTGGGGGAGGCCCTTGGATCGCGGACCTAACACTGGAGCTGGGCCTCTGATGCCCATCCACTCAGACCCTTGGGACTTGCTGCACACTGCGTGAGGGCTGGGTGCAGTTGCACGGACCCCGCAGGGTTGGATGTTGCAGGTTGTCTGTGGTAGGGGTTTGTGACCAACCTGCCATAGCTTGATCTACAAATGATCCACCTACGACGCCGTGTTGCTGATTTCACACCCGGCACCCTAATTATACCCCCAGCCTCCTCATCCTCTGTAGCCACGACCAATGCCCTAACCAGCGCTTGGCTGCTCGTGCTGCTGCAGGTTGCGGCAAGCGAGCCAGGCTTCAGTGGTACCTCCATCTTCTGCTTAGCGGGAAAACAGAGGAAAGCACAAGGTTGTAAAGACCTCACCCCTCCCAACCACGTATTGACCAGTTTACTACACCGGCTGGCTCTGCAGGAGGAGAGGCTTTGGATAAAGATGCGCCCTATGGGGGCTATCTTGACAAGATTCTTCAGACCATTCATGCCTTGCAGACAGTGGTTGAAAACAAAATAGGGGAAGTGTGAGTTGATATAGCGCTCCTCCATCTGGAGCTGCGAAACTCCACCAACCACATACCAGAAGCAGAGGGACGTCTCTCCGCAGTCAAAGATGAGGTCTTTGATCTCAAAGCCAAGGTTACTCGCCTCCTCACTCGTACCAACAAACTTCTCCACTGCACCGAAGACACAGAGAATCGCTTGAGGCACAACAACCTGCGCTTTGTGGGATTTCTGGAGGACGTGGAGAGCACTCAACCCACTGATTTTCTGGAGGGATGGCTCAAGTCATGGTTACTGGCAGACAAGCTGTCCCCAGAGTTTGCCGTGGAGCGAGCTCACAGAGCACTCACCCCTAAACCCTCTCCTGACGATTCCCACCGGCCCATGATAGCGCGGTTCTTTAATTTTAAAGACAGGGACTGTATTCTGAGGGAAGCTCGCACACACCCAGACCTCCGATACCAAAACTCCAAGATTCTAATCTTTCCTGATTACACCCGTGAGGTCCAAGCCAAGCACAGGTCCTATGAAGCTGTCAAGCAGAAACTCCGGGCTCTTCACTTGTCCTACATGCATTTGTTCCCAGCATGACTCAAAGTGATATTTGCTGATAAAGCACACTTCTTTGAAACCCCGCAATCAGTGAAGGACTGCATCACAGAGGAAAAGCACCTGCACTGGCAGGCTTGCTCTCCCCCGTCAGCTAAGCTTCCATCAAATTCTGGCACTGGGGTGGACACTCGCCAGAAACAAGTTCGCACATGATCTCGCCATGGAAGGCGCAACAAGCGTACATCCTTACTGTCAACGAGTTCTGGCTTCTCAGCAGCGCCGCTGCAATGTTAAGAACAGTCTTTAGAGATTGACGGGGATCTGCACACTTTAAACCAAACTGAAGAAAGGTTGAGCCAAACTCCCTCTTTTTTTTAGCTGTGTCATATTTTGCCAACTCTGTGATGCAATCGTCTGATAGGCACAGGAATCAGTCTCCTGAGACACTCATGATCACCGGCCTCAATGTAGGCAATGTAAAGTATTGATCCTGGGGGAGGCATGGCCAACCGCCAAGCATGGCGGACGCACTGTGAGAGAGCTCCGCGCCCGGACTGAAATAATCCTATTCTAATCCTCCCAGGTCGGGCGACATCGGCCTCCAAAAACGAAGAGGGTGCCCTGCTGAAACGCTGTGGGTCACTTGGCCGTGGACTGGTACCGCTGATTGCTGACGGAGAACTGGGAGTCGGGCGGAGCCCGTGCCAGCCGCGGCCCGGCCTGAGACCGCTGGAGGCATACTGAGTCGGCCGCTACAGCTGGCATGGCTGGCACCAAACTCAGAGGTACGGGCCCGGGTATGCCTGCCCCCGCCCGGTGTGCCAGGGGGTGCCCTGACGACGAGCGCCTAGAGGAGAGGAGGCCCGCGGCCGACAGCGTCTGAGGCCTGTGCGGCTGGGGGAGACTCGTGGGCCTGCCGAGCTGTCCGACACCCTCCTGCAGAGACCGACTGAGTGACGTGGGGGGCCCCAATCCTCCCACCGGATGGGCACGGAGACTCGCCTGGGGATACGTGGTTGCGGTCTGGTGCAGCGGATCTGACCACGCCCGGAGGGAAGTAGCGTCTGAACTACCAAGCATCTGCGGCCCGGATGCCGGCGGCGGATCTGGGCGGTGGCGAGAGGCGGCCCTTACCGAGTATCCGGATCTGAGCGGCGAGGCGAAGCACGGGAGCTTCCAATTCCACAGGCGAGGTGAGGCCGTCAGAGGCGGCTGCAGGCCGGAGGACTGAGCTGAAGCTAACGGCACCGCACAGAGGGCCGACGCCCCAGCAGAATAGGTCGGACGCCCGGCCCTGCCACCTGCTCCTCCCTTCCTGCTGACTTACAAGGGCTCCCTGAGGCCCCGACTGAAGCCTGTCACATGCGACCTCCAGTAGGCGGGCGAGGGAGGGAGTTGTGCCATTGAAGGGGCAGCTGGGGCCAGAGGACTGAAACAGAGGGCCTACGGCACGGCTGCGAGCCGCGAGGGCCAAGACGCCCGCAGGGCACTACTGGAGCGGCCGCCGCTTCCCTGGGCGGAACCTCTTGCCGAGCTGTGCCGCCTGAGGAACACCTGAACCATTGCCGGGGATACCGGTGCTGCCGCGCTGCGGGGCCCTGGGGGCCGGGCCTCGTGGATGAAGAGACGGATCACTGCTCCCCAGCCCGGATGATGGTGATGCGGAGAGCGCCAGGGGGGTCTAACGAGACAGTCGGCCCCGAGAGCAGAGGTTGAGGTGAGGCTGGGGCCGGCTGGCCTGGCGGAGGGCTGTCTGAAGACCGTGGCTGTTGGCGGATTCTGGGCCCCTGCCTGGAGCCGCTGTGGCACTGCGTAACACAGCGAGGCCTGACTGGAGGCCTGCACACGACCTCCTCGCCCGGCAGGCGGAAAGTGCAGAGCGCTTGGATTCAGGGGAAGTAGAAGCGCGTCCCTTCCCCCGCGCCTATCCTGCAGATACCAGGCTACCGCTAGCTGAGGCGGCCTAGGAGGGGGGACCTGATAGCGTGGCCCGTTGAGCAGCACCAAGGGCCACGGCCGGCGAACACAATTGCAAGAACCCACTAGCCTGAGGGACCTGGTATATCATCACAGAGACTGTGGTGGCTCCCCGCCGATGGGCACGGGGGGATGCAGGCCGAGATCAACGTTATCTACAAACGCTACAGCATAAGCGCAGGCCAGACTCCCGCCCCCCAGTTCCTGCTTTGTCTGGGCCCACCGCGCCGGCGCCCGCATCGGAAGCTCATGGCTGTTGCCCGGGACTCTGCGTGGCATCTGCATACACCCTCCTACAAGAGCGACACAAGGCAAAAGTACACGATGGGTCGCCCCAAGGGAAAGAACGCAGACCCCAACAGCGCCGAAACCCAGCCCCCAGAAGATATAGAGGCCCCTACACAAATGACTAACACTATTCCACCAACTAACCTGGAGACCCCACCAGATAAGTTGGACCTTATACTGCAGGAAGTGCAGGACTCGAGAAAGGCTATAGAGCAACAGATAGGATCCCTGACAACTGGATCCACTCTCCTAAAGGCTGATCACACCAAGCTCGCCGCCACAGTTAAGGACAACAAACTTGCATTGGCAGAAATACTGCCGCAACATAAAGAGTATGGAGAACAACTTAAGCAACTTCAACGGCAGGTAGCGGGACTCCAGGACAGGGTGGACGACGCGGAGGGGAGGGCCAGACGCAACAACATCCGCGTAGTTGGTCTGCCAGAACGATGCGAGGGGCAGAACGCAACTGCATTTATGGAACGATGGTTCAGAGACCATGTGGCCTCAGATTTCTTTTGTGTAGAACGGGCACACAGAATTCCTACCGGCAGACCAACGGCGGGAGCCCGACCCCGCCCTCTGATAGTAAAAATATTGAATTTCAGAGACCGGGACGTACTGCTACAGAAAGCCAGAGAGCTGTCTCAGATCAAGTACGAAAATCATAGGGTATCGCTATACGCGGACTACACCGTCCTGGTGCAGAGAAAGCACTCCCAATACCAGGAAGCAAAGAACAAACTCAGAGCACTAGACATCAAATATGCCTTGCTATTCCCGGCCAGACTCAAAGTGATTCATGACCAAAAAACGCAGTTTTTCGACACCCCGGAAGAGGCGGAGGAATGGCTCGAGATCATGTTCCCCCCGTCGGGGTCCGGGCCCTCCTCACAGAGTGCATCTAGTGCCCCAAAGCCCAAACGGAGCCGGCGATTGCGACGCCGAGTGATGAACACTGCATCCCAGACCAGGAACCCCCCACCGGACCTGGCCCAGAAGGGACGAGCGGAGGCAATGGTGACGGCCAGCAAGTTCCGGGAAGGCATGCACCAAATTTCCTCGGACTCCTCTGAAGAACACACTGTACACTCAGACTCTGAAAATAGCATAGCGTTGTTTAGTGGTATTACGCCTCAAACTGCAGAGGGCTGCCTAGGTTAGAGCCAGGTGTGTAGAAAGAAGCAAACGCCGCTGAACAAGAAACACTAAATCA
Organism: Calotriton arnoldi; assembly: GCA_963921515.1. NCBI lineage: Eukaryota > Metazoa > Chordata > Amphibia > Caudata > Salamandridae > Calotriton > Calotriton arnoldi. Next base: position 103,984 of record CAWUFW010004829.1, on the reverse strand, counting down.
GAACAATCTCTGTAAGCACAGAAGCTCCCTCCTTTCTGAAATCCCGATCTTGATACACACTAAAGTCGGTCCGGGCTGCGTAGAGCTCGCACTGTCTTTACTTCCATAGTTAGATTGCTAGAGTCGCTCACCCCCATGGCGAAAGCAACAGCTACAATGTTAATAGCTAACACTGTTGTAAATATGATTTGGACCAGCGCTGTTCTCCCGCTGGACCGAGTATTCTTTGTTAGAGTTCAAATGTTTGTACAGCTTGGCCCAACCCCCCCTGCTACTCCACACACTGCTGTCCCCCTCTCGCTGGAAATGCGCAGGACACTGGCATACTACACATACACATGCAGGATAGCTACAAAATAATAACCTGGAACGTAAGGTGACTGGGGTCCATCTATAAAAGGTATAGAATCGATGCGCAGTTAAACAGGCAACATGCGCATATAGTCTTTCTGCAGGAGTCCCATCTCACCGTAGCCGAGGCAGTCAAATTGCGCAAGAAATGGAGAGGCCAAGACTTCTCCACATCCTACTCCGCCTTTGCACGAGGCGCCTCCATCTGGATACGGAGCGGGGTTCCCTTGAAGTTGCTGGAACAACGGGTGGACCCAATGGGGAGATATATACTGGTGAGAGGTACCCTAGATGGCACACAAATAGTACTAGGGAGCATATACGCCCCTAACTTTGAGCAGGATAAATTCCTTCTGAGCCTCAACCCTGTACTTGCGCCCTGGGCAGCATACCCATGGATACTAGGCGGGGATTACAATGCAGTGCTCGATATAGACATGGATAGATCACATCCCCCCCTCCAAGGCGCTGGCGCAAATAGGCAGGCTGATGCACTATGCCAATGGGTGGAGGGCTGGTCCCTGGGGGATGCCTGGTGGTTGAAGTACCCCAGCAGCAGGGAATACTCCTTCTTCTCACACCCACACCAGCTGCACACTAGAATAGACAGGATCTTATGTTCTACTCCTACCACTACCCAGGTAACGCATGCCACGTATCTGGGAAAGACCTTCTCAGACCATAACCCATTAGAGGTCACTCTCGCTTGGGGCAGAATCCCCACTCCAGTCCCCACTTGGAAGTTATGGCCCCAGATGCTCGAAGACCCGGTCTTTCGCAGCACACTATCTGCGAGAATCACAAATTACTTCGCTGAGAATGCTGGCACCGCCTCCTCACCACAGGTGAAGTGGGATGCATTCAAGACGGTGATCAGAGGAATAGCAATTGGCACCATGGCAGGGGTTAGGAAATAAATACACAACAACGTAATTGAGGTGGAAAACTCATTGAATAAACTAGAACAGGAAGCAGCAGTAGACCCTATCAAGGGCGCGGCACTACAGGAAGCCTGCATCAAACATGCAGAGCTGTTAAAAACGCTAAGACAAGTTGATTACACTGCCTACATGCGCACTAAGCACGCTGAAGCCGACAAAGCTGGCCCACTCCTGGCGCGTATAATCAGAGACAACCCCCCGCAGACCCCAATACATGAGGTAACCACGCTGAGTGGGACCATTGTAGACACACAGCAAGACATTAACACCACCTTCTGTGAGTATTACCAAACCCTATACCAGCCACCTCCACCAATGACAGAAGACTCTCTCCATGCATTCTTAACTGACATCCCATTCCCTAAACTCACACAAGCAGCGCAAAAAGACCTCTCCAGCCCTATCACGAAGGCGAAAATTAAAGAAGCCATACACGACCTCCCGCGAAACAAGGCCCCCGGCCTAGATGGCCTTCCTGTCGAGTTCTTTGCCACATACGCAGATGCCCTGGTCCCACACCTAGAGCGACTATACAACGCTGCGATAGACTCAGGAATGCTACCCTACACCACGATGCAGGCGCTAGTGGTGTCCCACCCTAAGCCGGGCCGCTCGCCATTAGACATCTCGGGATATAGACCCTTATCCCTGCTCACAACCGAATATAAAATACTGAGTAAGGTTCTTGCGCTTCGTCTACTCCTGTATTTGCACAAACTAATCCACCCAGACCAATGCGGGTTTGTGCTGGCACGGTGCACCTCGCTTAATATTAGGAGGCTGTATCACGTCATGGAAACCACTCCCTCAGACAACCACACGGCTGGTTGCATTACATTGGACCTGAGACAGGCGTTCGATACTCTTAGGTGGGATTACATGGTCCAGATACTGGGAAAGTTTGGCATACCCCCAGACTATCTGAAATGGATCCAGCTATTGTACTCAGCCCCCACTGCAAGGGCCCGCACTGGCAGACACATCTCACGGGAATACCCCATTGGCAGGGGCACTCGACAGGGTTGCCCGCTTTCCCCTTTATTATTTGTACTGGCTCTAGAACCGCTGGCTCTCAAGATACGGCTAGCAGCGGAGCAGAAGGGGATCCGCCTGGGCACTACAACACACGTGTTATCTGCCTATGCAGACAACATCATATTATATATAGATGACTTGACTACTGACCTCACACCGATGCCGGAGCTCTTTACTCATTTTGCACTACTTTCAGGGTGATGGAGCAAGGACTCACAAATGAGAGTTGCTCGGAAGCAATCTTCTCACAGTATTAATTTATTAATCTTTGTAATGTTTGTACTAATCAATGCACACACGAACACAAGTAGAAGGAAGCTTGTCTATGTGTTTTAAGCTAACAAATAACGCTTGTCTATTCTAAAATGGCCGCTAAAGCGCGGGAACCCTATTGCGCATGTCTCAACCATATCACATGGTGTGACGTCTTTCTTTGCTTGGAGGGAAATTCTTGCTGCTGCGCAGTGTGTATTAAAATGGCTGCTTAATGTTTTCACGTGCTGCAGCTTGCTTACATGTTGCAATTAAACTGTGATATCCTAACGCTATTAATGCGGGATAGAATTTTATAATTAAATGGGAATAGAGTAGAAAGAGTGGGTATACAGTGAAACAGTTTATTTGTGATTTTAATATTTTCTTCTTTGACTTTTATTAGTTCGTAAATGGGCCCGGGGTTGGTGAACTGAAAACTCGAGAGACAATGGTTCTGCGCATGCGCCTTGCGAGGCTGCCCAGAAGAGCGGATGAAGTCAACCTGGACGTCGTCCAAGGCCGTGACCTGATGGCCAACGTTATTGTACCCACGATGTCCCTATCGGAAAGAAACAATTTATATAAACATTGTCACAAACTTTGTCGTGAGACGGGTGGGAAATAAAGCAAATGTATTAATTGTAATGGGCGGTATTTTAAAAACAAAGGGCTTAAAGAAAATTGAATAAAATCAATATGGTGTGAGGATCAACCCCCTGTCCCCGTCCAATCAGAAGTAGTGGAACCATAATTCTGCAACATTAAGGGGAGGTACATGGGCGTAGAAGGGTATAATAGATTTAGTATTAGCTAATTAGACAGGGATTAGGCTCCAGACGTACAAGCTGATCGATTGCAGACTGAATCGCTGTCCAGAGAGGTCCTGAGGTGGGGGCGGCGGAATCCATTAGAAGGAAGACACGGAGAAGTCGAGGAGAAGTGAAGTATCAGAGCGGGGAACGACGCAGGCGTCATTGATAGAGAGGTCACTGGTCCTGTCCTGAACCTGGAGGAGGTCTTTTGCTCTTCATCCTTCCTGGGTCCTATCTTTCCAACTTCTTGGCCAAGGGGTTTGGTTCTCGCACTTGTAGGTAAATATAAATGCAAACCTTAGTTGCGCTGCTGTCTCTATCTTCTCTTTCCTAAGGGACTGTCATTGATCGATAATTGATTATTATGCTTCATCCTTGATATACGATCAAGTATCATGTGATTCTGTATTTTACTCTGCTAAATCTTTAGATAAATATTTTAAAACTTCCTGACTCAGTGATTATTTCAGGAGTTATGAATTGTATTGAATGTCACTCATTTTAAACTTCCCAATTAGCAAAAGGTCCATTGGTAAGTCATTACTCTTCAATCAGAAAAGTAATTGGTAGCAGGGATTTTGATAAAGATTACAACTGACCCACCAGCGGAAATTGCTAGCGTAGTACGAATGTATGGGCCCAAGTGAGTATTTGGTGTATGAATGCTTGTTGCTAGTAACCCGCTGGATCAGTTTTCTGGTTATCAGAGGATGGTTGCATTTTGTTGATTGGGTAATGAGAATTTTTATGAACTAACATCCGTGTGTTTAAAGTTTGTTTTATGTTGTCTAGAAAATCCCCGGGGAAAGAATAGCGGATGGTAAGTGGAAGCCATACTGCAGTGAGGTTATCTGCCAAGCAGAAATAGTACTGAAAAGTTAAGCAGGGCTATCAGTACTTGTTAGGGACTCTATGCGTGTGAGTGACAGCAAAGGAATATGCTGGTGAAAATTTGATGTTATATCACCTAGAAAGGGTAACATTGAAGAAGTAACAGGTATTTCTGAAGCTTACGTGAAGGGTAAACGGAAGGGTTTTACTTGTAGTGTATGATTAGTAAACGGAAAGGTTTTACTAAGTGCGAACGAAACTATCTTCTTAAAATTTTAGAGAAACTGGCACGATAGCGAATGTTTTATGTTGTTACTGAATTTTAATAAGAAGTATAAAGAAAATAAAGTTTTGCGTATGATTTTGTAAAGGGAGGGTCAGCTGCCGGAGAGGAAGCTGACGTCACAAAACGCCGCGCTGGGATTGGTTGAAACCGCGGGCGTAGAACGACTCTTGTAAAGGAGGGGTCAGTAGTCAGGAGTAATACTGACGTCACAGGTGTCGCGCTGGGATTGGTCGAAACAGCGAAGGACAGAAAAGCGCAGATTGTAAAGGAGGGGTTGCCAGAAAAGACGTCACTGAAAGGCCGCGCTAGGATTGGTTCAGAGACAAATGTTAGCTGGAATTTAATTGGTTGTCAGCATAGAAATTGAAATCTTAGTGGACAGTGGAAATTATATGTGGAAACGCGATCCGACTTTAATAGGAACTCGTCCAGACAGAAGATTCCTAGGGTTTGCAGAATATAATTCGATACATAGATATTTACCCAAAATGTATGGAGAAAAGAGAAAAATGTCATTTCTACAAAAGATTAAGAATTATTTTAAAAAGGATAGACCAATAAAAACTAGAGAAGGAATTATCATTCCACCAGCTAAAATGCCCGCTTCATTCATGATGATGGAGAGAGGTTATCATACTTGCGTATGGATAGAAAATTGGATGGAATATACCAAAAATGATGGAATATTAGCATTCCCCAAAAATGGTACTTTCAATGGGAGAATTCTGCAAAATTTGAGATTGAGGATGAATGACTTAGAACCCAGACCAAGATTAACTCAATACGAAGCCTTAGAAGAGTGGGAAACCGAGGCATTCGAACGTGACCGATCCAGAAGTAATAGGGGTAATAGGGGATTTTTCCCTAGATACCAAAATGAATCAAGGGACGGTCAGATGAAACAGTGGAGAAGAGCGATGCTTACAGAAGGTTTATATCCAATATTAATGGCAGAGGAATCGTCAGGGAATAAATGCACAGAAAAGACAAAACACTTGACTAGATTTGGAGATTCTGAAGATGAATTTATGGAAGAAATATTAAAGAACCCGCCACCATATCAGGAAGGGACAAGTGGATGCACCCCAAGCGCACCACTATTAAAGACACCATTAGTACCGCAAGTATTGCATAATCCCCCAGTTAGTAGGGTACTTCATGATAAAGAAAAGGAAGCAATAGATAAAAACAGAGCAGATTTAATACAGAAAATAACACAATTGAGTGTCCATCCTGATTCGCTGACCATACCTGTAACAATTGGTCCAGTGGTTCCCTTATATGGAGACAAAGTAAGTTATCCGAAACCCTTAGCAATACTACATCTGTAGAAATTCCAAAACCAGATCCTGTAATAATTGATGATCAATTTAGTGATTGTGAATCTATGGTATCCTTAATGGATTTGCCTATTCGAGGATCTGATTGTACTCCTAGAAGAATAACACCTGGTTGTTCCAAAGATGTAAACATAGTAACCTGATCAGGAACCAAAAGTGCCACAGTAGTTACACCAGAAGACTTAGAAAGGTGGGCACAAGGATCTGACAAACCGAGTTCACCTCCAAAGATCATGGACATTTACAAATTAAAGGTTGAATTAGAAGAAATGATAGCAGGAAATGTAGGAGTAGATCGTCTAAATACTTACGATGAAGAAGAGCTATTATTTGTATGCAGAAGCATCACTAGAAATGTAAAAATATTTCATGAAAAATTATCAGATTTGGCTTTACAGATGGGAATTGAAATAGGGAAGTCAAAGGTGTTACAGAAACCCTATAGAGCAGATTTTTCTGACAAAGATTTAGAAAACATGAATGCCTCTGGTCGAAAATTACAAGTAAAGGAATTAATGACAGTTTTACAGAAATGGGGAGACCTAGATAAATGGAAAAGTAGATGGACAAAGAAAAAGGAAGAGGCACAATATAGTAAAACAACTTCTGAATATTTAATGAAGGAAACAGGGAAAGCAGATCAAATGTACCCGATGAGAGAAGTTCCAGGAGGAGGATATGTACATGTTCCATGGAGCAGACAGGATATTTTGTCATTTACGAATGATTTTCCAAAATTGAGAGAAAAGCCAATTGAATGGTACAAGCAGGTTGAGAGGTTTGTGAAGGTGTCAAAGGTATTGTTGAAGGACTTGGATGGTTTGTTCGACATAGTGGTACCTGCCGATTTATGGACAGATTGTAAAATCACAGTTGATTGGCCAAGTGAAGAGTATCCTAGAGATCCAAAGACAGGTGCCCCGTCAAGTGATGTAATGAAAAAGTATCAGCAGGTAATAACTTACCTGAAAGGGAAAATACCACCAAAAGAAACAGATTGGGTGAAAATAGACAGAACTACCCAAGAAGCCAGTGAATCAGTACATGCCTATTATGAACGTTTATTGCAGGTATTCAAACAGTATAGTGGATTTGAGGATATTGGAGATAAAAACATGAGTCAATTTGTTTACCGATTTGTTTATGGATTAAAACCAGAAATTTGTCAGATGATTAAGCAGCACATGTTGTGCTGGCAAGGGAAACCGATTGACGAGATTTTGAAATATGCGAAATATTGTGGAGATGACATTGAGGATAGGCACAAGAAACTGCAAGAGAAAGTGATGTGGGCTCAGGTGAAAATGGCTGAGCGACAGGGAATTAATTTGGATAATCCAAGTGATAATCAGGGAAAAGATTCTGGAACGAATGGTGACACTGGGAATGGAGGAAAAGTGAGAGGACGAATGAGCAGAGAAGAGGCTAAAAAGAAGTTTCCTTGTCATGGGTGCGGAAAATTGGGGCATTGGAAGGATGAATGTAAAAAGATGCGGAATAATAATGGCCCAAATCAAAATTTAAATCCACAGACGCAGAATGACTCACAGCAGGGTGTAAATCCTCAGAGTCAGTTGCCACCTGCACCTATACAGGGTAATGTAAGCAGAGCAAAGCAAGGTACAGACGTCGGATATCAAGGAGGAAGTGGTAAGAATGAGTATGTAACCTCACAATTTCTTTTACAGGACGACTTTTGTTCATACAGTCAATGACGGTGCCTAGGAGAGGGGGAGAAGGAGTGCGTACTTGGTGCATCCTTACCGGTAGATCAGTCAGGTCCATATGTTGAAGGGAATGTGAAAGGTAATGATATTACTTTCCTTTTGGACACTGGCGCTACCAGGTCTACTGTGAGAACAGCAGACATCCCAGACCTTCCTCTCTCTGGAGAAGCTATCCAAGTTGTGGGTGTAGCTAATCGAAAGATTAGAACACCTCTTACTGAACCAATGGAAGTAAAAATTGGAAATTTTAGAGAAATGCATCAGTTTGTAGTGTGTGATTCCAGTCCAGTAAATTTATTGGGTCGAGATTTGTTGTGTAAAATGAACTGCACAATTTTCTGCACACCGGATGGTGTTGCAATTCAGACCCCGGATGAAGACCATGTATATAAATTTATGATTGCAAAGCAAGGTACAGAAGTAGATGAAATGTTCTCTTTGATAACAAAAGACGAGTTGCCAGAAGAATTAAAAACAACAGTAAATTCCATGGTATGGGATTTCACGGGAAAAGAAGTAGGACTTATGGCTAAAATAGACCCAGTTAAAATTACTGTAAAGGAAGGTGCAATTTTCCCAAATACTAGACAGTACAAAATGAGTGCAGAAGTAAAAGCAGGAGTCATTGAAGAAATTAACAGAATGGTAAAACAAGGCATACTGAAAGAAGTAATGAGTAGCCCTTGTAACTCACCAATCATGGGTTTAAAGAAACCTAGTGGAAAATATAGGATTGTTCAAGACTTGCGTAAAATAAATAAAATTGTGGAACCTTGTTGTCCCATAGTGCCAAATCCTGCCGTGATTCTATACCAAATTCCTTGGAGTGCAGGATGGTTTACTGTGAGTGATTTATGCCAAGCATTCTTTTCAATACCATTGCACCCAGATAGTCAGTATCTTTTTTCATTTAAATTTGAGAACAAAGTCTATGTATGGAATCGTGTTCCTCAGGGGTACACAGAAAGTCCTTCCATCTTTAATCAGATATTGAAAAAGTGTCTAGAGAAACTAGTAATGCCAGGAAGCTCAGTCCTAGTACAATATATAGATGATTTACTGGTGGCATCTAACACCAGAGAGGACTGTGTTGTTGACTCCATTGCATTATTAAATCATTTAGCTGAAGAAGGGCATAAAGTTTCACCTGAAAAGTTGCAGTTTTGTACAACAGCAGTTAAGTATCTAGGACACCAAATTGAGAGGGGAAAAAGAAGGATAACCTCTGAAAGAGTCAAATTAATCAAGAAAATGCAAATGCCTGTCTCCCAACGAGAAGTGAGAATGTTCCTTGGAATAGTGGGTTACTGTCGTCAATGGATACTAGGGTTTTCTCTGCTAGCAAAGCCATTAATTCAAATGACGAAAAAGAAGGCAAAGGACCCAGTTGAGTGGGATGACGAGAGCGTAGGAGCTTTTGTAAAATTGAGAAATGCTTTGTGTGCAGCACCTGCCCTAGGCATGCCTGATTATAAAAGAAAATTCGCATTATTCTGTCATGAAAGAGAAAATTGTGCACTTTCAGTCCTAACCCAAAGACATGGTTTGGACAGACGTCCTATAGCATATTTTTCTGCTACATTGGACCCAGTGGCAGCAGCGTTGCCAGGTTGCTTGAAAGCAGTAGCTGCTACCTGTTTGAGCATTGAGCAAAGTGAATCAATTGTAATGGGACATCCTGTAAAGGTGTTTGTTCCACACTCAGTTGTGATTCTATTGACAAGAACCCAAACTCAGCATCTTACTCCTAGTCGGCTGACTAAGTATGAAAGAATAATATTAGGTGCTGAGAATGTGACTATTGTAAGGTGCACAATAGTAAATCCTGCTACTTTACTACCAGACCCATATCATGAGGAAGTTAAATATGATGAAGAGGAACATGATTGTTTACAAGTCACAGAGTTGTGCACAAAACCTCGTCCTGACATACAGGAACTACCCCTCAGGAAACCAGACAGGGAGCTGTTTGTTGATGGTTCATGCCAAAGGCATGAAGATGGTAAACTAACTGCAGCATATGCAGTATGTGAATTAACTGGAATAGTCGAAGCATCCTATTTACCAGGAGTAAAATCTGCACAAGTAGCTGAATTAATTTCTTTGATAAAAGCCTGCAAAATTGGGAAGAACCAGAAAGTAACTATATTTTCTGATAGCCAATATGGTTACGTGGTTGTGCATGATTTTGGCCAATTATGGATGCAGAGGGATTTCATGACTTCTTCAGAAACCCCCATTAAAAATGGACAGTTCGTGAAGGAACTATTGGAAGCAATACAATCACCAAAAGAATTGGCTGTGGTGAAATGTGCCGCACACCAGTCAGGAGATGACTGGGTGGTAGTCGGTAACAGATATGCAGATTTGGTGGCTCAACACTGTGCTAAAAACAGGTTGTCAGTAAATAAAAGGGTTGAAAGGATGGGAATCAGCTGCCAACTTATGCTGTATGCACCTCCTGAAACATGGAATGATGTGAAAAGACTGCAAGATGATGCGGATGAGAATGAAAGAAATGCATGGATTAAAATGGGATGTTCTCAAAGGGCAGACGACGATGTCTGGATTTATGCCGATGGCAGACCAGTCATGCCCGACTGTTTGATTTCACAAATGGCCAGAATGTATCATGGAGACACACATGTAGGGAGAGATGCAATGATTAGGCTCTTCAGACAAAATTGGTACAATCCAAGGTTTAGGGCGGTAGCAGAGAGTCTTTGCCAGAGATGTCTAACTTGCCAAATGCATAATCCAGGAAGAAAAACAGTAATTGGGTTTGGGAAGATCGGAAAGGCAGAAGGTCCATTTGTGAGATTGCAGCTAGATTTCATTCAGCTACCACCATGTAGAGGACTGAAATATGTACTCGTCATAGTGTGTCTGTTTTCAAAGTGGGTGGAGGCTTACCCTACCAGGAGGAATGACAGTATTACAGTCGCAAAGTTGTTGCTACGAGAACTCATTCCTAGATTTGGTTTTCCAGTAACTTTGGAATCAGATAGAGGAAGGCACTTCAACAGTGATGTGATTAGACTAATATGTGAAGCATTCCAAATTGAGCAAAAATTGCACTGTGCATATCGTCCAGAGGCTTCTGAAGTGGTTGAACAAATGAATGGCACAATAAAATCCAGACTGGCGAAAATGTGTGCATCAACAGCGTTAGATTGGCCGGATGCATTGCCACTTGTTTTGATGGGACTCAGAAGCATTCCTGATAGAAATACCGGATTGAGTCCACACGAAATAATCATGGGAAGAGCAATGAGACAAGCACATGTTCCTACAAATAAACTGCTGAATATAACTGATGATATGGTTCTGGATTATTGCAAAGGGTTGGCTGACCTAGTGCGTTCTGTCTCTCACCAGGTTGGGGAAGACGCAGTTTCCAGGCAGCCAGAATAAGAGCATGATCTGAATCCTGGTGACTGGGTGGTTGTGAATCATCACACCAGAGAAACGTGTCTATCACCCAGGTGGGAAGAACCTCGTCAGGTCATACTAGTCACGAACACAGCAGTGAAATGTGCGGGATATCCTAATTGGATTCATGTAAGCCACACCAAAAGAGTATCAGACCCTGAAGAAGAAAATCCTCAGACAGCATCGATAAATGAGGAAGCTGAAGGTTGCCCAGCTGAAGAATCTCAGGTCCGAGATTCAAGGGAAGCTGAAAAAGAACAACCGAGCACAAGTCAGGACTGGATACCGGTGGTGGAAATACCTGAAGTCTACAACAGAACAAGAAGTCAAGCAAATTTAGAAGAAATTGAAGAAGATCAGATAGGTGAAGAAGAAGCAGCTCAGGAAGAGGAAGAAGAAACAATAAGAGAACCTGAGCAGGATCAGATAGGGAAAGGAAATTGGGCTCAAATCAACAACGAACCAACAGATTTTGAGCAGGGACAGACAGGTCTAGAAGAACGCGGTCAAGCTGCAGAAGTACAAAGTGCAATAAGCCCTGATCAGAACCAGTTAGATTTAGGAAAATACACTCAAGAAGAAAATCACGAGGATCACAAGCATGAAGACGTAAATCCTGAACAAGGTCAGTTACTGGAAACTCACAGTGGAGCAGCTGAAGAGAAAGCAATAAGACCTGAAAAAGAACAAGTAGAAGAAACTGAAATCGAAGAAAACCAAATTGTGCCACAACTTGAAAATAAAAGAATTTCTGAAGAAGAAAAAGAGACAGTGCAAACAAAGAAGATCAGAAAAGGTGATCGTTGGCCTAGTGTTATTAAAAGAGTAAAATACCACATAACAACCAGAAGTGAAGATCAAGAACAAGTAAATGAAGTGACAAGCCTTACAGGACAAACAAGTGGATTTGAAAGACGAAAAAGCAAAAGACTGAAACTTGTGAACAACAAATTTAAAGGTCCTGATTGGACTTATATCATCCTTGAAGACTACGAGAGTTCAGAGTCAAGTGAAAGTGGTGACGAAGGAACAAGTACAGAACTGACTTATGAGAAAGAAATAAAACCACCTTGACAAAGTAAAGAGACTTGAATTACGATAAGAAGAGAAATCTTCCTTGTCAAAAATGCCTGACGATAGAGTTACTGGGAGACCAAAACAGAAAGGTTGTAAAAGATGCTGTGCTATATGCATATGTAATCTGGTAGTGGTGCTTATAGTATGGTTAGTTGTGATTGTAGCAATTCCTTACCTTAGGATAATGGATAAAAAAGATTAACAACGAAACGAAGACAAGGACAGATAACTTGAAAAGTAATAGAGTAGAACTAAAAGCAGAAGATGAACCAGAATTTCATCATGAAGTAACAGATAACGACACTAGTTTGAATGTTTTCACAAAATTATTGTTTCAATATGTAGATACCATGGAAGTTAGTAATTGTTATGTCTGTATGAAATTACTTGAATCAGTAGCAGAAGGATTAACATATCATCACTTGCCATTAACTTATGGCATATCATGTAGTGTATTAGCTAGTTTAGTTTATAGAACAGGACGACTTCAGTATTATTATTCAAATATAGATGTGATATTTTCTGAAATTCCGATTCGAAAGAATTTGAATCCAGTGCTTAGTAGTAAAGATGCACAGTTTATGGGAGAGTTCTTTTTAACAATGAAATTAATAGACATAACACATGCACATAGAAGCAATCTAACATGTTCATTACATGAAGAAGAAAATATATTTTTGAATTTAGTGGAGAATAGAAGACAAGATTTCCAAAGGAAAGCTTCTGAGCATAAGGCTCATCTACCACCTTGGGCTGAGAAAGAGGGTAGTTACACACCTGGCAAGGCTCAATCTGCTATGGCTCTGGATTTTGTAAAGACAGGGAAAATTTGTCTACATAGATTAAAGACTGATTATAACAATATTTTCATCGGTACTAGTGAATGTGAACATAATTTCTTAATTCTTGGAGGTTGGGGACTAAAAGGAGGAACGGATTCAGTTTTTCTTGGAATCTATTATGTGTGTGGGAATAAGGCTTATTTTAGGCTTCGTGCACGGTGGTATGGAAGTTGTTATTTTGGAATAGTATTTCCAAAAATATACCACGTCAAAAGAAACACTGGGAGCAATGAAAATAATAGTGAATTAACACGTAGTAAAAGAGCTAGTTTTTCTGAAATTGTAGGTGATATATTTGGTGCATTGATACCTTCAGTGGGAATAATTCTGAACTCAAGGAAAATATGTAAATTATCTACAGTGGTTGATCGTTTATCGACTGACACTGCTGGAGGATTTCTAATGATTAATGCAGAAATGGTTGCGATTAGATCTATGGTTATGCAAAATCGACTTGCTCTTGATATAATACTGGCAAAAGAGGGCGGAGTCTGTAAATTATTGAAGACGAAACACTGTTGCACTTACATACCTGATAAAAGTGCAGAAATTGGAACGTATATACAGAATATAACTAAACTTGAGAAGGAACTAAAACCACTGGAAGTCGATAGTGTATGGGAAAGATTGACCAATAGTATTAGGTCAATTGGTACCTGGTTTGCTAATGTAGGGAAAGGACTTATAGGTCAAATATTAGTACCCTTAGCAGGAATAGCAATAATAGTACTGTTAATAATAATATGGTGCAAATGTTGTAGAAAGAATGAATCGTATAATGTGACAGGAAAAGGAAAGAAGCGAAAGTTTGACAAAATTGAATTAGAAGATTTGAGGAGTGAATTATACAAGAAACTGAAAGGAGATGTGAAAAATAGAAAGTGTAAAAATGAAGCTGAGACAATTTTATGTTAAAAGTTGGCATCTGGTTGTTGGTAGTATTTTGATGGCTCAGAAACGCCATCAGAGAGGGGATTGATGGAGCAAGGACTCACAAATGAGACTTGCTCGGAAGCAATCTTCTCACAGTATTAATTTATTAATCTTTGTAATGTTTGTACTAATCAATGCACACACGAACACAAGTAGAAGGAAGCTTGTCTATGTGTTTTAAGCTAACAAATAATGCTTGTCTATTCTAAAATGGCCGCTAAAACGCGGGAACCCTATTGCGCATGTCTCAACCATATCACATGGTGTGACGTCTTTCTTTGCTTGGAGGGAAATTCTTGCTGCTGCGCAGTGTGTATTAAAATGGCTGCTTAATGTTTTCACGTGCTGCAGCTTGCTTACATGTTGCAATTAATCTGTGATATCCTAACGCTATTAATGCGGGATAGAATTTTATAATTAAATGGGAATAGAGTAGAAAGAGTGGGTATACAGTGAAACAGTTTATTTGTGATTTTAATATTTTCTTCTTTGACTTTTATTAGTTCGTAAATGGGCCCGGGGTTGGTGAACTGAAAACTCGAGAGACAATGGTTCTGCGCATGCGCCTTGCGAGGCTGACCAGAAGAGCGGATGAAGTCAACCTGGACGTCGTCCAAGGCCGTGACCTGATGGCCAACGTTATTGTACCCACGATGTCCCTATTGGAAAGAAACAATTTATATAAACATTGTCACAAACTTTGTCGTGAGACGGGTGAGAAATAAAGCAAATGTATTAATTGTAATGGGCGGTATTTTAAAAACAAAGGGCTTAAAGAAAATTGAATAAAATCAATATGGTGTGAGGATCAACCCCTGTCCCCGTCCAATCAGAAGTAGTGGAACCATAATTCTGCAACATTAAGGGGAGGTACATGGGCGTAGAAGGGTATAATAGATTTAGTATTAGCTAATTAGACAGGGATTAGGCTCCAGACGTACAAGCTGATCGATTGCAGACTGAATCGCTGTCCAGAGAGGTCCTGAGGTTCGGGCGGCGGAATCCATTAGAAGGAAGACACGGAGAAGTCGAGGAGAAGTGAAGTATCAGAGAGGGGAACGACGCAGGCGTCGTTGATAGAGAGGTCACCGGTCCTGTCCTGAACCTGGAGGAGGTCTTTTGCTCTTCATCCTTCCTGGGTCCTATCTTTCCAACTTCTTGGCCAAGGGGTTTGGTTCTCGCACTTGTAGGTAAATATAAATGCAAACCTTAGTTGCGCTGCTGTCTCTATCTTCTCTTTTCCTAAGGGACTGTCATTGATCGATAATTGATTATTATGCTTCATCCTTGATATACGATCAAGTATCATGTGATTCTGTATTTTACTCTGCTAAATCTTTAGATAAATATTTTAAAACTTCCTGACTCAGTGATTATTTCAGGAGTTATGAATTGTATTGAATGTCACTCATTTTAAACTTCCCAATTAGCAAAAGGTCCATTGGTAAGTCATTACTCTTCAATCAGAAAAGTAATTGGTAGCAGGGATTTTGATAAAGAGTACAACTGACCCACCAGCGGAAATTGCTAGCGTAGTACGAATGTATGGGCCCAAGTGAGTATTTGGTGTATGAATGCTTGTTGCTAGTAACCCGCTGGATCAAGGGCTTACCATAAATGAGACCAAGTCGCAGGCCTTCTTCTTCCACCCGGAGGGAAGCCCGGATGCGATACAGTTCGGGCAATTCAAACTGTCGGTTGCCCCCCATACCTTTAAATACCTGGGCATACAAATTTACAGAAACGCACCAGACCTTATAGAGGGGAATCTGAACAAAACTATCCGAGCGCTCCGGTCTCAGGTCGCATTCTGGACGTCCCGCCCACTCTCGGTGATGGGTAGAGTGGCGATTTCAAAAATGGTGGTTCTGCCCCGACTACTATATTTTTTTGCAAATTTACCAGTAGTAATTTCAACGCATACACTCACCTCCCTGAACAAGATACTGACTGACCTGATCTGGGCAACAGCCGCCGTAGAGTAGGCCTGGCTAAACTGCAGCTGGACACGGATAAGGGTGGTCTGGGGGTCCCGGATTTTCCGGCCTACTGCTACGCGAGCCAGCTGCAGTGGCTATCATTCTGGTTAGCAGGGCATAATTTACACGAAATTGGCTACACAACCCTCGAGCTCGACCGAGGGGAACTGCACACACTCCTGCTCCCGCGGGCCAGAATGCCCCTAACCGCCCCGACACTCTTACGTACTGCACTTACATACTGGAAAAAATCCCTACACTACACAAGCAGTTGCCCCCCATACTCTGACAACACACCACTAGTAGGAATCTCACCCCTACCGGACAGCTTACTAAACGGAGGATACTGGCCTGGGTTGAGGGCGGTGCATTGTTCGATGACAGCACCCTCATGGACCAAGGTAACTTCACCAGGCATAACGGGGTCACAGACAAACTATATTACAATGTGTGAAAAAACATTGGGCCCCATGCAGGGAAGCACCCGCTCAACACGAAATGGTCCACATGACATATCTCATGGGAAAAGGCCGGCACCTCACTAAATGGCTATACAAAAGCATTAGAACACATACGGGCATTACCCTGACAGACTTGCGTACTAGATGGTCTAGGGACCTGGACAAAGAACTGACAGACAAAGAATGGGACTCGATTTTAGAATATCCCAGGAAAATCCCACGGAACGCCAAATTCAAATTTATTCAACACATGGTCATACACAGGGCATACCTCACACCACACGGACTGCAGTGTATGTTTCCAAACACACAACACCATTGCCCTAGATGCAAGGCAGAAGAGGCAGACTTGCTCCACATGTTATGGCAGTGCCCGGAGCTTTCTGGGTTTTGGGCAGAGGTGGTGTCAATCACTGCTGCGGCAACGGGCGCCCCCGTGCCGTGTACAGCAGGCAATTGCTTGTTGGGCATCACCCGGCGCACTAAAGCACTGAAGGTACAGCTTCGCTTCACGGACCTAGCCCTGCTCATGGCTAAACGCGCCATCACCATGCGGTGGAAATCAGCCAAACCCCCACCGCTCCACGGCTGGCACGGGGAGGTAGTGGGATGGGGCAGTGCAGAAAGCGCGTCAATTAGGCGAGAGGAAGCCCTTGGGTTGCGCAAAAAACTAATCTCTGTGGAATGGGATGCCATCCTGGAAGCCTTCAAGCTACGTGCGCCAGCGCCAGTTCCGGTAGCGCAAGAACAATAGGCGCACCCCCCTCCCCCCCACTGGGATCTGCCCCATTCCCCCCCCACGCCCCTCCCCTACCCCCCCTTTACCCCCTCACAGCGAACATAATGTAACCACGCATGTGGATTTGCGAGTTCAAAAACAAAATCATAGTATATACACAAGCAAATTGTTGTTTAATAAATTGTAATGCGTAATCATACACATATATGTGTAGTTTTTTACTTGCATTATGTGCCTTTTAAAAAAAAAAACATTTTTTATTATCATCTTAGGGAATAAACATCAAATACAAATACAGGCATATGGCAATGTAATCGGTCAATTGCTTAACAATACGGAACAGAGTATATGTAGATATGTAGACAGATACATTATTAGAATTACCACCACAATGCACAGAAATCAAAAATCAAATCAAAGAAACGCGCCTGCGCACAAAAAAATAACAAGCATTGGCATAGCCAATAGGTCTCGCCTTTGGGACCTTATAAGTGTTTAGCCATGCAACACTTGATGCTGTTGCACCAAGGATATTGTACTGGATAACTAAACACTTATAAGGTCCCAAAGGGGAGACCTATTGGCTATGCCAAAGCTTGTTTTTTTTTTAAAGGACAAGCAGTGCATCAGGCTCCGGCTGCCACTTAGTCCACCGCATCCCACGTAGACGCTGCAGCCATCTTTGAATGGTTTTAAAGCCAATTCAAAAGCGGTCGCCAGTGTATGTGAATCCCTATCTCAACTGTGAGACTGTTCTCCTGCTTCCCAATTCTATTAAATACAAATTATGTAAAAAGAACATCCCTTTCTGAGCTGCACGGCTCATTCTACCCATGTTTCACGCGCAGATTTGAAATACTGATGGTTTGGGCTTCCCGGAATTCAACTGGTTGAGAGGTAGAGAGGTGTAGAGAGGTGTAGAGAGGTGTAGAGTGGTGTAGAGAGGTAGAGAGGTAGAGAGAGGTAGAGAGAGGTAGAGAGAGGTAGAGAGAGGTAGAGAGGTAGAGAGGTAGAGAGGTGTAGAGAGGTAGAGAGGTGTAGAGAGGTGTAGAGAGGTGTAGAGAGGTAGAGAGAGAGAGGTAGAGAGGTAGAGAGAGAGAGAGAGGTAGAGAGAGGTAGAGAGGTATAGAGAGGTAGAGAGAGGTAGAGAGGTAGAGAGAGGTAGAGAGGTAGAGAGAGGTAGAGAGAGGTAGAGAGGTAGAGAGAGAGAGAGAGAGAGAGGTAGAGAGGTAGAGAGAGAGGTAGAGAGGTAGAAAGAAAGGTAGAGAGAGAGGTAGAGAGAGAGAGAGGTAGAGAGAGGTAGAGAGAGGTAGAGAGGTAGAGAGGTGTAGAGAGGTAGAGAGGTGTAGAGAGGTGTAAAGAGGTAGAGAGAGAGAGGTAGAGAGAGAGAGAGGTAGAGAGAGGTAGAGAGGTATAGAGAGGTAGAGAGGTAGAGAGAGGTAGAGAGAGGTAGAGAGGTAGAGAGAAGTAGAGAGGTAGAGAGAGGTAGAGAGAGGTAGAGAGGTGAGAGAGAGAGAGAGAGAGAGGTAGAGAGGTAGAGAGAGAGGTAGAGAGGTAGAAAGAAAGGTAGAGAGAGAGGTAGAGAGAGAGAGAGGTAGAGAGAGGTAGAGAGAGAGGTAGAGAGAGGTAGAGAGAGAGAGGTAGAGAGAGGTAGAGAGAGAGAGGTAGAGAGGTAGAGAGGTAGAGAGAGGTAGAGAGGTAGAGAGAGGTAGAGAGAGGTAGAGAGGTAGAGAGAGAGAGAGGTAGAGAGAGAGAGTAGAGAGAGAGAGAGAGAGAGAGAGAGAGAGAGAGAGAGAGAGAGAGAGAGAGAGAGAGAGAGAGAGAGAGAGAGGTAGAGAGAGGTAGAGAGGTAGAGAGGGGTAGAGAGGTTGAGAGGTGTAGAGAGGTAGAGAGAGGTAGAGAGGTAGAGCGAGAGAGGTAAAGAGAGAGGTAGAGAGGTAGAGAGAGGTAGAGAGGTAGAGAGGTGTAGAGAGAGAGGTAGAGAGGTAGAGAGAGGTAGAGAGAGGTAGAGAGGTAGAGGTAGAGAGGTAGAGAGGGAGAGGTAGAGAGAGAGGTAGAGAGAGAGAGGTAGAGAGAGAGAGGCAGAGAGAGAGGTAGAGAGGTAGAGGTAGAGAGGTAGAGAGGTAGAGAGAGAGAGAGGTAGAGAGGTAGAGAGAGGTAGAGAGAGAGAGGTAGAGAGAGAGAGGTAGAGAGAGAGGTAGAGAGATGCACAGTTGTTTGTAGTCCAACCGTTTAAGAAGTTTAACTAAGTACAAAGTGTTGCAATTAAAATTCCTTTGATCGGAGAGCATCATTCTCTGTGAATATCCTTGTTTAGGATGCATAACTGTAAGTGAGGCAGTGTCTTATAAGCCTGGAACATTAAAGGCGGTTTAACAAAAATTGGGATTTATATTCCCATGAATGGACTAGCCATATAAACTACAGCTGGCTGCATTAAAAGCATCACTAAACACAAACCTGTTTCCAAAGTTGCAACATTCACTACAGTTTCGCATCACAAGCTTTTCCTGGCAGTTTTCAATGTTAAGAAGATTGGGTGTGCGCTCAGTCACTCACTTCCAAAGTTGCTTGTAATATCCAGGTGCACATTTGACCGTTTTCATTATACAATGAAGAATGGGCTCTAAAGCCTCAAAATGTAGGAGCACGGACCATGTTAGAAATGGGATGTAAATGACTGACCTTGTATGAGAACTTAAGTAGTGCTTAGAGTAACTTCTAGACCCTAACATCGAACTTGCTACAGTAATACCCGAAATGTACCCAGTTTCTTGGATGTTATGACCCTCAGCAAGTTGTTACATGATGTATCCCATAAAGCACCGAAATGTCACACAAAATAATCTGAAAACTGTTCAGCTATGCACGTGAGATGGTCGAGATCCACGTGCAGTCACTCTGACCACCATGGTATCTGTGCACACCCATGCTCCAAGCCATACGTCTTTGAAGCGTGTCCTCTTTCCAAACAGCATCGTGGACAACATTCTTTACCAGAGACCCTTACTCTACCAACACTGCACCTTCACCGTACCTTCAGAGCGAGTCCAGACAATGTTATCTACCTCTGCCTATTCAATGGGAGCCGCCATGACACAAGACACGTTCCAGGAACGCATGCACGACTCTACCCTACCACGTGCAGTCGCCATCTTGGGAGGGAAGAATTTCAGGGACATGCCGAACATCAAATAGAAACGCAACTTCCCTGAAAATAAGTGTAGCGGCCATCTTACATATGTGGATTTATGGGATCCTATACACAAGAAGAGGCAAGCGCTTTGCAATTATATCCATTTATGCTTGACTAAACATGTGTTTCTATTGTTTATTATACTTTTACATATAAGAATTGAATACTTAAATAGATTTGAAATGAAACATGTAAGTCACTCTTTCAAAATACAACAGTACTTCTTGACAAGGCAGCATTTGAAAAAGGCACCTAGGAGTGCCTGTTAGTATTTTTGGTTGTCAGTCAGGTGTTTCCTTGACATTACTGGAAAATTCTGTCAGTCAGAGATGGCCGCTACTTTTAGTAAAAGCTCTGAGTATTTTCGTCAAGTGCCTGGGAAGCCCACACCGAGGCTTGCATCGCAAACCTTACAGTGTACTACAGGAAACGACCTACCAGGCAGTAAAACCAACAAGCGCTAAAACACAAGCGCGGCCCCGCGGCCGCGAAAGTTAATTGTTGTGAGAGAGAGGGGGAGCAGGAGGTGAGCCTGCGAGTGGTGCACGCGCGCGCGCTTGGGAGAGTCTTCACTTTTCAAGCATTGCACTCATGCTTGTGGCGCGCCCCTGCTCGCTCCCGCAACGTGGATGCTTGAAAAAGTGAAAAAGTGAAGAGCGACGGCTAAAGGCCCTCCTATGCAGCGCATGCGCGCTGCGTAGGCGAGACCTAAAAATGACTAAAGGACCAAAAGGTCAGCGTTAATCCTATTGACCACCTTTTTCCATGACCCCCCCCCCCCCTTATACGTACACATTTTTTCAGAGAACAAATTCCTCTGGTCTTAGCTAGAGCCTTCTCTCTTTCATATATTTCTCTCAGAGTTACCCACCACTCTGATGCCCCTGGAGGTGTTGCAGATATCCATACCCGAACAATAAGAGTTGGGCAGTAACTATAATAATGGAAAAAAGAGATCTTAGACCCAGATCTGGTGTTAATTTATAGCCGAGCATAATTCCCCCTTCTGTTAAATGAAGAGCCAAACCTAAGCGGCTTGCAGCTATCTGACCCACCTCTTTCCAGAACAGACTCAGTCCTGGGCAGGTGGCAAAAATATGTAAACTATCTACAGTGACCAACCCGCATTTAGGGCATGTGCCCTTATCCCCAATATCTCTTCCCTTGTTCCAATTCCAGTTAATTATTCAGTCAGGGGTATAGTATAGCATACATATGGTTCAACATTGTTGCAGTTTTAAACTAAGTGTACTGCCTCGTCCAAAGTTCCTAATGCGTCAGTGAAATCTGAGGGAATAATATCCTTTGACAGCAATTTACTCCATTTAGATGCTAGATTTGAAATGTCGTGGATTCTATATTGACAGAGTATCTGATAGACACTGCTAATTGATGGCTTCTGGGGACAGACTGGTAAATTGCACTTTGGAGTAATTTACACTTTTACGTAAGTTTACTACTTTTTGGCTATTCACAAAATCGAGTGTACATTTACCCCAAAGGTGTAACACACCTTTTCCCACCAAAGTGAAGGGCCTGGGGCTGTTCACAAACTGCAGAGGCTATTCACAAAGGTAATTTACACTTTTGAGTCATTCACATATGTAATTTACCATTACATTTCTGAATAAGTTTACTACTTTTGACTAGTCACAAAAATCAAGGGTACAGTTAACTTATTCAAGCTTCTTCCATTCCAGTTCTGGAGAGTTTGTTTGGAAACATAGCCAAGGGGCACAGGAATTTCTCTCGGTCCATCTACTGCTTTAAATGTATTAATGCTGAGGTCTTCACCCTAGTAGCAAACTATTCACCTACACGTAGGCTTCAATGCTGCATAGATCAGACGTCAGGTGAAGCAAGAAGCCCCTACACCAGAGCCTATTCATCAAAGAAAGAAGTGAGGTCGGGAGTGGGACATGACAGGTCACTTGCTGTAAGGTAGGAGTATGCCTGCAGGTCACCGCCGCCGAGGCTAGTAATGAAGGGAAAGCTCTTAAGCGTGTTCACGCTCCATAGATCTTAAGCATCTGTACCGAGTCATTCCAGATGCCTCGTGCTTGATGCATTGCCCAGCACTGAACAGCAAAAAGGTTAATGTAATGAGGCTGGGAAACAAGTACAATATGTATACTGCATCCTGCCGCGGAGTGTGCTGTGGCAATGAGCATGAGGGCAATGGGCTGCAAGGAGCTTTCGAAGGCATCAAAACGCCATTCCTGCTGGAAATAACATGGTTGGAAGTGCCAGGGGCGCTGGGATTATGTGCAATCCAAGGGTTATGAAATTCTGATTTTGTACCAAAAAAAGTCAGGTCGTCAAGCATAGTGAGTCTGGAGGTGCTATTCTATGCGAAACTGCGCTCTGCTGATCACACATTCTGGACCTCCAAGGGCGGTAGCCACTCTCTAGTTATGAATTAGGGTTGCCAGAGATAGGAATTCCCTGGATTTTTGCCACTTAATAATCGTGCACCTGTATGACGAATCTCCCCGAGACTTCCCATAACTACTTGTTGTACATTGGCAGATGATGGAAAGTTTAGTGGTGTTTGGTCAAGAAGGTGCAAATTAAAAAGGGGGGGTCCCAAAACAGATGTGGACCCCAATGCATTTTACATAGACTTTTTATATTGGCCATAGAGCCAGAACAGCAGTATGCATTTGAATGGAATTTCATAGGAATGTACAGTTTACTATGTAGATGATCCTTTTTCACAAGGCAACTAAATTGGTTTAATAGTTGTTAAGTTATAAGGCAAAACAACTTAGTGATATCTGTTGTCACTGTAGTACCGCGGTGTATAGCTATGACATCACAAAATACGATTGGCTTCTGGCAGATGGAAGGGCAGCCATGTTGGATTAGCAAGAGAAGTTTGGCTGTGTGCTGTATATTAATATCAAAAATAGATAGGGAGAGGTTATAAATGTACTGTAAGTAGGCTTCAGAAAGCCCACATAAGGTAGGATTGGTATGGATATGCCATTAAATATGTGTATATTTTTTTACAAAAAATGTACAGACTACTGCAGTAGTTTTTAGGAAGTACCGCAATACCAGTAAAATAAAATAAAAAATATTACACAATATTAAATTATATTATACATAATATAGGGGTGCTCTTACAAGAGCCTTTGGTTGTTTGGAAAAGAAAATAAAGTTAGGAATGTTGGATAAGCCAATATTACAGCTTCGAAAGAAAGATATGGTTTCCATAGGTGGTAAAATAGACACCAACTATGCAACTCCACTGTATGCCACTCAAATGTACTCTATTCCACTGTACGCCTGCCCACTCTATGCCACTCCACTCTATGCCACTCCATTCTACGTCACTATACTCAGGCCCACTCTACACCACTCCAGTGTATGCCACTCCACTGTACACTGCTCCACTCTACGCTCTTACAGTGTATGCCACTCCACTCTAGCGAACCCCACTGCACACCACTCCACAGAATTTCGCTCAACAACACTGTACTCCACTGAATGACAGTCTACACCCCTTCACTCTACCACACTATACTCAACTCTATAGCACTTCAATTTATAACAATGTACGTCAGTGCCAGTCTACAGCACTCGATTTAGTGTGTGGCACTGTACGACACTCTACTCCACTGTACAACACTCTACGCAACTCCTTCTATGCCTCTCCATCCCACTTTACTGCACTCGACTCTGACACACTACTCCACTTTACTGTACTACACTCAGGGCCGGGTTTAGGGCGGTGCGACTGGTGCAGTCGCACTGGGTGCTGACCTGGAAGGGAGGTCACCGACCTCAGGGGGGACGCTGTTTTTAGCACTACTTATGAATAAAAAGCACCTGCTTCAGAGTTCCTCGATCATTCAGCTTTCAGGCAGCAATAAAAATGTCACGATAACCTACCCTTACAGGAAACCCCTCAATTGACAACGATCTTTTCAATGACTGGATGTTGTCTTTGGCTAAAACTTTGGCACCCTTAGCCCCTCCAAGGAAAAATATTACCAACAAAAAGTCGGCCCCCTGGTTTAATCCCCGTCTAAAAGATCTACAAGGACAATGCAAAAAACTGGAAAAACGATGGAGGAAAAACTATAAATTAGAAGATTTGGGGCTTTTTAAATTGGCACTTAGATCATACCACCAGCAAATTAGAGTAGAAAAGAAGGCATATTACTCCAACTTAATAAACAGGGCAGATAACCAGAAAACCGTTTTTAATATTGTGAAATCTTTCACAAACCCCAAAAGTCTAGAACAAGAAATACCTCCATCACAGGGCCTATGTGATCAAATTGCTGAGTTCTTTGATAACAAAATCATAGACCTAAAGAAAGATTTCACGGACATAACTCCCCCGCCCAACGAAACCCAAACCTTAGGAACAAAAAGCGAACTCACATGTTTCAAGGAGATTAATTTGGAACAATCTAGGCAAGCCATTCTCTCTTGTAAGTCAGGTTCACCCTTCGATCACTGCCCTCCAAAAATTCTACATGCATTGGTAGATATCATAAATCCCATCATCAACCAGATAATAAATTCTACCTTTAGGCTAGGGAGAGTTACTGAAAATTGGAAAATCACTGCTGTGAAGCCTCTTCAAAAAAAGAAAACCCCTGACCCTACCATTCTTTCCAATCTTAGACCTATTTCACTATTGCCATGTCTGAGTAAAATAGCTGAGAAATTAGTGAATACACAACTTAATGATTTCTTGCAAGAAGCCAACATCCTACACCCTAAGCAATCGGGTTTCAGACCTGGCCATTCAAGAGAATCAGTGCTACTCCACACCACTGAGACCCTAAGGTTTGCCCTGGATCAGGGTATGGATGCGGTGCTGGTTCTGTTGGATCTATCAGCCGCGTTCGATACTGTCTCTCATGACATCTTGAGAGACAGGCTTGCATATAGCGGAATCACGAACAGGGCACTGGCCTGGACCACATCCTTTTTGGAAAACAGGCAGCAGATAGTAACACTGGGAAGTTACAAATCCAAAGAAAAACGGTTGTCATCAGGGGTCCCCCAGGGTACATCCCTGAGCCCAACTCTTTTTAATCTTTATATGACACCACTCCTCACCTTGATGGCCACATTTGATGTTGAATCCATAGCATATGCAGACGACACACAGCTGATTCTCACTCTCGATAAAAACTCTACAGTAGCTGAAGAGAAGTTTCACCATTGCCTAACGGCAGTGATGGATTGGATGAAACTGAATCATCTCAAATGCAACAGCTCAAAAACAGAAATCATGCTGTTTGGAAAATCCAACCTATTTACGCCCAACCAGTGGTGGCCCTCAAATTCGGCTCCACCTCCTAACACAGTGGATTTAGTGAGAAATTTGGGGATCAAATTTGATCCCACACTATCTTTCCATAAGCAAGCCCTTGCTTTGGCTGACACTTGTTTCCAAACGATAAAAACTCTCAGAAGGTTTTTTGACCTTCTCCCGGTACCTGCTAGGAAAACGGTTGCAGCAGCCCTATATCTATCACGTCTGGACTACTGTAATAGTCTGTACGCAGGAACAAAAAAGACGGTCCTGAAAAGATTGCAGGTTGTTCAAAATGCTGCAGCGAGGCTGGTACTCAAATGGCCAAAAGGCTCCTCCTCAGCAGCAGCACTTAGAACTCTTCACTGGCTGCCTGTCCATAAGAGGATTCTCTTTAAAATCCTGACCATCATTTACAAAGCCACAAGGGCAACAGGACCAGGATACCTAAGATCCAGAATCAGACCGTATACCACCCATCGCATCCTGTGGTCATCCTCGGAGAACCTCCTAACAGCTCACACTTTCAAACTGAAATCTAGAGGGGGCAAGGCAATGGTTGTCCTAGGGACCAGAGCATGGAATTCCTTACCTACTCAGCTTAGACATACACAAACGGAACCCACTTTCAAGAAGCTTCTAAAAACCTGGATTTTCGCCATGCCAGATCACATTGTGCTATCTCTCATCTAAATCTATTTCTTGCTTCTGTTGCCTTAACTTAGCCTCTCCCCACTACAGATCCTTAGATGTTCTTTCTGCAAGCTCCAAGATGCTCCTTGGAGTGAACGTTGCGCTTTATAAATACTCTCATTCATTCATTCATAACTCTTGTGATCCTGCTAAAGAGAGGGATGGGAGTTTTGTCTAGTGGAATTACAAAGTAGCGCAGAGGGTTAATATGCCTGCTGCAAAGAACAGATCTATATTTTATGTGGATAGCTGGGTGGATTAGTGAAGCCAGCCTTTACCAGCACTTTAAAATGAATGAAATGTATGTGTGAGAGGAGCTATGGATAGATGAGGGGCACTTTTGCTGGGTAGTAGTGAGGGAATCTGAGGAGGAGGCCATGGGGAGGTTCGCCAAAATTTATCGTCGCACTTTCCACTCTACACTACTCTATGCTACTTAACTCTACTACACTATATGCCACTCAACTCTACCACATTGTACCGCACTCTTACTCTACTCCACGCAACACCACTGTTTAACACTGTAATCCACTCTATGGCACTTCACTGTACTGCACTCTACGACACTTTCCAAAACTGTATGACACACCAGATCACTCCAATGTACAACACACCAATTCACTCTATGACACTTTACTCCACTGTATACTACACCAGGCTATGCTACTCCACACCACTCTATTCTACAACATAACACTCCACTCTATGACAATTAACTCCACTATAAACAACACGACTCCACTTCACTCTACTCCACTATATGATCCTATACCTCCCTGTATGCCAGTGTTTGGCACTCTACTATACACCTCTCCACTCTACAGCTCTCTCCCCCACTCTATGCAACTCCACTCTACAAAACTGTACTACACTGTATGCCACTTTGTGAGACTCTACTTCACTCTATCCCCAGACAGTCCACTGTACAACACACTACTCCACTCTACGAGACTTTCCAACACGTTATCACACAGCACTCCACTGTACTCTACAAGACCCCACTCCAGTTTTTGACACTTTACTTGACTCTACACTATGCCATTCCACTCTTATACACTCCAAGCCACTGTACTCTAGAAGCCACCCCACTGTATGACACTTTACTCCACTACACGCTACTCCACTCTATGATACTACACTCTACAACACTGTTATAAGGAATGCATGACACGCCATGTAACAGGACTCCACTTGACGACACTGGACTCTACGATTTGAAGCACATTTTTATTAAAAATGTTTAAAAAAACATTGAAATTCAATGGAAAAAACCAAAGGTTAAAACTTAGTTATGGTTAGGAAAACTTTATTTATTCTTTCTATACAAACCAGTTTAAACAACACAAACATTAGAAATTCTAAAGTTATAGTTCTACCTTAAATTTGTAATGTCGCACCACATTGAAATTACTATAACTTTATTTGTTCTTTCTATACAAACCAAATGTAAAGTACACAAAAATTAAAAATGTAAAAGTTACAGTTATACCTTAAATGTATAATTTATGCACTACCTTCACATTATTATAACTAGCGCTCCTTCATACACACTGTTTTCAGCTTGCTAACGACACAACAATAACTCGCCACTCTACTATGCACTATTTATACCTTTTCATATTACATCATTTATACCATCTGAAATCATAGCATTTATAACAACACTTATGAAATCTCAAATCCCATCATTTCTGAGAACACACTGCTTGGTAGAGGGGTGCGTTATAGTTATTGTTGTGTGGTTCGCAAGCTAAAAACCGTGTGCATGGAGGAGTGCTAGTTATAATAATGTGAAGTGTTAGGCTGTTGATCTTTAAGTGTCAGATACTTGTTGGTTATACTGATTAAGCTAGGGAGGGTGTATGCTGATACTTCAACAGTGTATGCTTCTCTCTTTTTACCTGTCAGATATACCTGTTCAACAGATGAGAAGTCCAGGTACTGCACTCTCATGATTTTAATTGTCTGTGAAGGAGTTATTCATTATTGTGGTTGTCAACTGAGATAGGTAAAGTATGGAGTCATTCATAACAAATGAGGGACAAGGGTTATGTTTGCATTGAGTAAGGGTCATAAACACAATGGACTCAACCTCCGGATGGATGCTGAGTTTGCGTCTGAGTATGGCAGCTGATGATGTTATTGCATACGGGCTACTAATGTGATCAAGCATAAGCGACTCTGGCCTGGGGCGACTAGAAAGTTGATGATCTAGGATCCCAAGCTGCAGAGGATTTCTGGATTTTGTCTCCTATGGCTACCAACTTACATTGAAGCTGGTTGTTGTCATGCCATCATATTTGTGTATTTACAGACCAATCTCCCTGCTACCATTCCCGACCAAGATCTTAGAGAAAATCATCAACAGACACCTCACCTAATACCTCAATGGACACCAACTGCTTGACACCACTCATTCTGGTTTCAGACCCAACCACAGCATGGAAACTGCCCTCATCGCTGCATGACTCTGGACAGAGGAGAACTGGTGGCCTTCATCCTCCTAGGCCTCTCAGCAGCACTTGACTCAGTCTCCCACCCCATCCTCATCCAATGCCTACACGTCATTGGAATCGAAGGGCATGCGCTCCAATGGATCTGCTCCTTCCTCACTGGAAGACCTTAGACAGTCAGCCTGACACAGTACACCTCAGACGCCTGCAACCTCCTCTGCGGAATTCAGCAAGGATCCTCCCTGAGCCTGACCTTCTTCCACACATACTTGATCCTTCTAGCCAGCATCATCTGCTTTCATGATATCAACGTCCTCTGATAGGCCGATGACATATAACTCATTCTCTCCCACTCAGACAAGAAACCCAGTAACCGGATCAATTTCAATGCCTGCATAACTGAAATTGCCCACTGGATGAAAACCATCTGTCTAAAGCTGAACACCGACAAGACCGAAATCATGATCTTCTGGAAGAACATATCACTGTTGGAACAACACCCTCCTCCACAACCTCGGAATCATCAACAGCAAACTTGACTTGACTGCTCAAGTCAATGCCTTCACCGCCTCATGCTTCTATACCCTAAAGATGCGGAGCAAGATTTTCAAATGGCTCCCAATCCATACCCAGAAAGCCATCACGCATGCCATAGTCATAATCAGGCTGGAAAATATGAACACCCTCTATGCCAGGATCAACAAAAAACTCACCAGAAGACTGCAGACCATTAAGAACTTGGTGGCCAAAATCACTTAAAACCGTCCATGCCACACTCACATTACACAATACCGGAAGAAGCTCCATTGGTTCCCCATTCACAATCAAGGATAATTCAAACTCGTCACCCACACTTTCAAGGCACTGCATAACACTGGCCTAGCATACCTCCAAGGGCGGCTCCTCCACAATGGCGGAGGAGCGTCACCCCACTGACTCAGAGCCAGCACCTGAAAAATAAAACGATATACTATCATTGTTTTATTTTTCACCTGCTGGCTGAGCCAGCGTGTGTAGGGAGGGGCTGGCCATGGGAGGGGGACGAGGACTGGGTTGGTGCACTTCTAAGTGCACGTCTGTTTGGTCGGCCGTCTCAGGCCAGCCAAACACACATGCGCACTTAGGTTTCTCCAACCCAGCTGTATTGAACAGCCGGGTAGGAGAAACAGCACAGACTCCTGTGCCTGAGCAGAGTGTCAAACCAGCCCGCTCAGACCAATCCCCGCACCGATCTCAGAGCATGAGAGCAGCGAGGGGATTACATGGGGAGTCTGTGATGCGACCAGGAAGAAGAACACTGAGGCGGGGCGTGGGATGCAGCCGGCAGCTTCAGGTACGTTTTCCCTTTATTTAAAATTATTATTAAACTCCTCCCCCACGACATACCTCAACAATCGCATATGGTTTCACAAACCTTCCAGACAGCTCCGCTTATCCAGACTCTTTCTTGCACGAATCCCACGCATACAGAAAACCAGATCTTGCAGTGGAGTCTTCTCCTATATATCGCTCCAAAAGCATGAAGCGACTTGCCGCTACACATAAGAGTCTCCTCCTCACTTCTTGAATTCCGCAAGAAGCTGAGGACTTGGCTTTTCGAGTAGACCCACTAGGCCCTAGGTGTGCCTAGACACACACCTACTCTGCACCAGGATACCCTCCCAGGTGATAGTGCGCTCTACAAATCTGCATAACGTAGCATAACATAGCATAACATAAAAGTGTCCACCGCGCAAACACCTCTGTTTTCGGTGCAGGACACAGTCTATTTTTGATTTTGAATTCTTTTTTTTTGTGGTGCTGGGGCATTACTTCAAAGGTTTTTGAAGAGTTGTGGCCCCTCCTTGATCATCTCGGAGGAGTTTGAGGTACCCACCACTAGTTGTGTGAGCTTCTGTGTATCAGTTTATTGAGCACGTGAGCTACATGCTCTTTGAAGATACTGGTGCATGTGTGAGAGGTATTTTTTCAGCATCCTTAGCACCTGGAGGAAATACCCTTGAAACAACAATCGAACATTAAGGTGGGCAGGATTTCTGGCCTTCCTAAATATTTGACCATCTTGGCACAGGCAGTTATTTAGTATGGCATGTGTATGGCTACTCTTAATGGTAAGAATGCACTTGAGCAACAACAGCCCCTTTTTGCTGATTTAACACCATGCTAGAAAAGAGAATGCAAGTTTTCAAAGTACACCACACCTCAAACCCACACCAAACCAGGTTGGTTGTGGGACTCATAGAGAAAACAGAAGCAAATAAGCGTGCTACACGCTGAAAGGGTGAGCAATTTTGTGGTGGTTTGTTTACTTATATATATTTTTTACTAAATGTCTTGTGTGTAGGAATTGCATGTTCCTTTGCCAAGACCATACTTACCAGGGCCACTAGTAGTGGACAGTGCTTAATCTGTGCCAGTGGTTGCAGATAAAGGGCACAGTGCTAATTTTTAGGAATAGGGACTTATTTTTCATTATTAAACTTTGACTCCGAGCAAGAGAGAGAAAGGCAAAAAAGGGGGAAAGGAGGAAGAGAAAGAAAGGAAAACAGCACAAGGGGAGAAAGCAGGAATGAAAAAAATGACAAGAGTGAGATAAAGTGCATGAGGTCAATATAGTGGCTTGCATGTTTTAATGCTCTTAATGTATTTATGTGGTTTTATATGTTCTTATCTTTTATGATTATGATGTATAATCGAATAAAGATTATTTCAATAAAAAAATAAAAATAAAGTGCAGTGCCTTTGCCAAGGTGGTAAAATATTTAGGATAAAGAGACCGGAAATGTAGGAGTTAGAAGAAAGAGGCATGAGGTGGAATCAATACTAAACTCTTCAGCCTTGATGCTGACCAACTCCGGCAGTCACCGGCGCCCATGACGGGTTCCTAAAAATACTGGGGACATGTATTTATGTGTTTATTAAGCACTATTAGTGGAAGAGAATGTTGCCTTTTCCAGCCAGACTATCCCGGGCGGTGGCTAATGTCACTGCAGCTCTGTCCTGGGGCTGAACTCGGTCAGATCGACATGCACACACATTCATGCCAGAAGAACTTCAGCACAACATGCACACGTCTCACATTTGTTTTTTCTCTTTTCAGCATTTTCTAATTTTTCAGATCCTTCAGGCTCTGTTCTTTACAAATGCTGATGACTGGTAAAAAAGGGAAATCAGAGAGATCTTTTTTCTTTTAAGAGGTAATCGTGCAAATGAAACAAGACAGCCCTCCTTCTTACCAGCAGAAAAGAAGGGCGAGGAGCGAATACAGGGGATGGAAGACAGCAAACGGGTCTGCCCTGCAGGGTTGGAAAGTGAGGAGAAAGGGGGAGGCGTGTAGGGTGCAGCACACTGGCTGCAAGGAGGGAAGGCTGTGAACTGAGTTAATTGGTGAACCTGACAACATGTTTTTAACAGCTTTGCAGTACACAACAAAATTAATTGACAGACAAGAAATGCTCCCAAATACTGCGGCTTTGAAGCACACGTAGTGGACGCAAGGACAAAAATTTATTTTTGGGTGAAATTAGGTGCATAGAACGGGCACAGAGGATAATCACTCACCAGACTAGAGATTGGCTAAGATTTCCGACCGTTTTTCAAAACCCATTGAAAGACAGCACATGTACATTTCCAAAGTTTTTTGAAAACTTTCTTGTTTGTCAACATTCACAGTGCTCACAAAAGAAATATTCAGCTGCCCGTCAAATGCCAGTTTCCTACCCTTGGAGGGCAAGCAGTGTCCATACTGGATGCTACATTCTCCTCCACCTCAAAACGATTGTGGAAGCTGCAGAGAGGCTTTACAAAAAGTGTTGTGATTCACAAAGCTTTTGTCTGTGAGTAAGCCTCCTCGTGCATATACATGTGTACGTCACACCCAAACCTGGATTAAGACACAATTACTCGCAGAAAATGCTTTGTGAATCAGACCTGGAAATTCAGGTGTGATCCAAATGTAGGAGACGAGTAGGACTAAACTACAAACAGAAAGCAATTTGTTAATCATAGGTTTCAAAATGCTTAAGGACCCCAGTCTTTGTATAGACTTCTGACTAACAGTGGAGGCTCCTCCGCTATGGCGGAGTAGCGTCCCCCCCCCAAAAAAAACGTCAGGAAAGAAAAAAAAAACGATTATAAACACTTGTTTTATTTTTCCTTTCCTGTTGAGTGTTGGGTGCGGGGCCTGAGTGGTGACAGGCACTGAGGGGAGTGGTAGGTGCACTCCCTTCACTGCACTTGACGGTATGGCCGGCCGTCTCAGGCTGGTCAAACCGTCATGCGCAGTGAAAGCTCTCTCTAACCCAGCAATGGGTCCTTCTGACCGCAGAGACCATTTCGCCCCCATCCACACCTTGGATGTTGTGCCTCGTCACGGATGTTACCGCTTCTTTTATCACCTCGCATTTCAAGACTCCTTTTATTCCTTAGAGACAATCTCCCTTGAGAAAGCCCTTGGTCTGCCGGCCACACGGGTGAAACACGTGTCGGCTGTTCGCTTGCTCTCTTGCTCACTTGTATTTATGATAATTAATAAATACAAAAGAAACGATATTCAAACGCAACATTAGACTTTGGGATTCGTTTTTCCCAGGAACCTGTATACATACCCAAGGCACAAACCAGCCCTATACTTGTTCATCCATAATGTCTAAGTACCGCAACATCATATATTTTCATATTTCAGTTTTTCAGGATTGATAAACCACACACGAGGCTGTGAGAATGCTACTTTAATACATTAACTAACTGTGAACAGTAATTAAGTAACTGGTTTTCCAGTTCGATACGTTTACACGTTCTATTGAAATGGTCACTGTTTACTCTTGATCTGTGGAAGGTCTCTTCTTGCATAAATGTGTTACTTTTCACCATCTTTACCAATTGGATTTTGTACTTGTGATATGTGTGTCTGTATACATGTGTATATTAATTATTTTATTTATTTATTTAAAAAAAACTTCCTCCTCTTCGTTTCCATCCACTCTCTGACTCATCCCAAAGCTTTCTGACTACTAAAGACTCCCAAACAAGCTTTCAAACTTTTTGATCTTTTCTATCCATTTCATCCCACCAACAGGCACACATGTCCACCACTCCCAATGATATCTCACGTCTTCGCTTTATTAATCCACTTCAGTTAATCTAGCCCTATTTAAAGCACTTAATAGATGCCTGAAATCTCAAGAGCACAAACTTTACTAACTATACACAACTAATCCTACATGAAAAAGGAAGCATATATCACTAATCTACTACCTATTTACCTCTAACCCTGGGTTCCAGAGTAGCATGTTACTTGCCACAAAGTGCTTCAACTCCCTGTGAGGAGTAGTAAGCGCTGTATAAATACAATTTACAATCACAATTTTCGGTTCTTATAAGGTGCTGAAGAAGCCTGAACCATAGAAACATACACCCAGAATAAGAAGGAAGGCATCAACATATGTTTAGATGTGTTGGGCACCTGCACTGCACACTCAATGATAATCGTAGACAGGATTGTTGTAATAGAGAAATAGAGATCTGAAGAGATGGCCATCAGAGACAACCCCTTTCTACCATTCTTATCAGTCTATCCAGTTATCATAACAACTGTAGTGTAATAGAGATGTATCCAAAAGCTACCATAAATCTGCAAAAATGCTCACCAAATATCTAGCTTGTCTGTAACCCCTTCACTGCCCTTATGATGTAATAAAATGCATAGGAATGCGTCTAAACCCTGGCACTGAAATGGATAACCCTGTCTGCCCCGTAAGTGCATGCTTCAAAAGCCCTCATTTTACTTTTTTGAATCCATGATGGTCATTGTAGTTAAACATGTGGTCAATATTCTTCTCAAGTGTAGATGTGCCAGCATCAAGAATTTTGTTGAATAGACCTATTAAATACAAGGGACCACCTTGTGTCTCAGAGAACTGAGTAATATAATCTCGACCTTGGCACAGTGATTATAAACACTTCGACTGCAGAACGATGGAAGGCTGAGACTGCCTTTCTGGGATTCAAACTCATGACGTAATGATTCATGTCCCAGCATTTGTCAGTGGTGAGCATTTCACTCAATGAGCCAACCTAAGACATTTACTATTGTAAGAAACACATGTCAACTTTCCTCCCCAATAGACTGACCAGGATAGATTTCTAAACACGGGACTCTTGTGTGAATTGCTCAGAAAGAGTCCTGCACTGGTCTCGTTCACTCCCAAAAAGGTGTATGCCAGTGAAGTAGGTCACTCCTGAACGTTTCCCATTTATTCGTCTGAATATAAGGCAGTAGAGAAATGTAGATATGCGAAGTAAAGGCCAGATACAGCCAAAACGACAATCACTTTTTAGTGGAAACGTACATTTTCAGGCAAATAAAATTCTGAATCCATTCCATGTTTTTGGAAGTCTAGTGTTTAACATTTTGAGTGTAAATCACACCCATGACAAATAAAGAGAAACTCGATCTTTTGGTGAGTTGCCTTCCATGTTTAAGGTTTGAGAACAAAGCGGAATTCAAAGGAGCCCATCATATTAGTTTGAGCATAAGGGGTAGGTGAAATACAAAACTTGTTCCAGAAAAAAATATTGACCATTAGCAACTTCAAGAATACTTCTGAGAGTTCACACTTGAAAGTGTTGTTTTAAAATTTGAAGTCTATGGAACTATTTCACTTCCAGGATCATTCTATCAGATGAGTTTTGGCATTTTTTTTAACTTAAGAGCGTCAAAAAATGGCTTAATAGAAATCCTGGACACTGTAGTAAATAAATACATTTCTGACTAATATGCAAAAAACAGTTTTGTGAAAAAGAAATGACCAGAAAGAAGTAGAATTAGATTGAAAATAATAGAAACAAGAACAGTTAAAAAAAACTACTAACTGAACAAAAGACTGTTTTAAAATAAACAAATTGAGGACTCAGTTCAGTTAAATTCCTTTATTTGATTAATAATTAGTAATTATAAAAAGTACATCAACATTAACAAGTACAAATATAAAAATCATTTAGTAAAAACTGAGGGTTAATAGATAAGACTGCTGTAAGTAAAAAAGCAACGACTTGCGGTAATGCACTGCAGACTTTAGTAAACAGCCAACGTAGAAACATATTGTTACAAAGTAAAATTCAGGCTTACATTTATAAAAACCATGAGGTTTAAGAACAGGTATTAAAAATTGATGCATAGATGGTTTGTAGAATTTGCAAAAGAATATAAAGTGCAATAAAGTCTGCTTGGAGGATTCACCACATGGACAGGTCGGGGTGGTAGCAGTTTCCTATTGGCCCTGGGGAAACTAAGATGGCTGTATATGCTTCCAAGATTAGAACTGGTTAACAAAGCCCTTTCCTAGATGCACAGCGTATAGTAAGTTTTAGAGAGATTGGTCTCAAGGTCTAAATTGTCCAGACCTTTGAGACCATTGGGAGTTCGAGACATTAAAGGGTGTCGGCATACAGTAGGGCAGGTACTTAGTTGGAATGCATCTTAGACATGTCCTTACCATGTGAAATCAAAAATGCATTGAGATTCTTTACCCTAGGGCCAAAATTGGGGCGCTCGCATGGCCCTGTCGGACCTCCCATGCTAAAGGAAAGAAATTGGAACATTCTCCCCTGTACCGTATCTTATAGGCGTTGAAACACTTGAGTGTAGGGTACGAAGAAAGTCAGTCAGAGGCTGTTCCATCCCTCAGCCATTTAGAATGAACTATATTTTTGACCAATTTACTTGGTCAAAAGCACTGCTGATGTCCATAAAGGATAGGTACAGATGGCCCCATTTCACCACTGTGTATTTACTGATAAGCAGGTGGAGATTGAGGCATTGTTCCATTGTACCTAATCCTTGTGAGGACTCTATAACAAATCCTGATTATGGAATATATTTTTAATATTAGAGTGGGAAAAACAGTAAGGTGAAGACATTAAGGACAGTAAGGTGAAGGTAAGGTAAAGACATTACGGTAAAGAAATGGTTAAGAAGAGGATTAAGAGTATAGAAGGTGGCCCCAAAAATAAATGAATAAAGGAGGAGCATGGAAAGGGTAGTGCAGTTATTTCTGAACATGGATGAAGCAGGTTGCTTTAAGAGTGCCATCAAGAAAAAAAACAAAGAGAAGAGGAAAAATATATCTTGATCAGGTAAAAAGCAGTGTAAAGATGGAAGGATGTTTTTGGATTGCGAAGGCACCTACCAAAGATAAGATGTAAACAGTTTATTGCAGCCCCAGCTCAAAGCAACTCTACCGCCAGTTCAGAGCGCCTGTCTTGTGAAGTTCAAGTCCTGAAGAACAATGTAATCTAAATATCTCATGAAGGAAAACAAACTTGTGGTACCTTTAGAGGAACGTTAATAATGTACAATATTATTTTTACTTAATTATCCTTTGCCATACAAATGCACAGAAGCTTTGCTGTTTTTAACAATCCTAGCTGGAAAAGAAAACTTAGATTCACCTTTCTTCAATCTAAAAGGTGTTTGTATCAAAACCCAATTGCCAATAGTGAAGTCCAATTTTTTGACATTTTTGCTGCTGTCAAAATGTTCTTTTTGTTTACCTTGTTTGCACTCAACTCTTTCACCCATCTTGCTAACACTCGTGTCGATATCATCATTGAGTTTGTGTGTAGTATTTTACCAGTTTGGTACAAATTATGACTTTGCTTCACATTATTTTAATAATTTAAATGGTGAAACTACTGTCGAATGAGGAGCAGTCAAATAAGCCTACACCATCTCCTTTAGAAAACAACCCACATAAGCCCGGGCGATAATGCAGTTCAAACCCCTTCATTCAAAAAACGATTTTCCCTTTCAACAAGACCATTGGCTGAAGGACTATAAAGTGCACCTTGAAAGTGTTTAATATTGTGCAGGTACAAAATGTTACTAATTTCTTTTGAAACAAAATGACTACCATTATCAATTACAATTTCATCAGGCGATCCTTCAAGACGAAACTCACCCTCTAAAAATTAAATCACATTCTTGGTGTTAGGAGAATCCACAAAAGAAAAGTAAATCCATATGGAAAAGTAGTCTATGAAGACAATCAAATGCCTACTACCATAAGAAAAAAGTTGGAAAGAACTGGGAAAATCCAGCAACACTTTGTCCCACAGAACATCCAATAACTGAACAGAATAAAGTGGGTTTTTTCAACCGTTTTCCAATGCTTATCTTAAACAACTCACTTAACAATACCAGGAGCTTACTTATCCATGTAACGCCACCAAGAAATTTGACACAATTTTTTGCAAATGGCTGAAATGCCTAAATGATCTTCATGAGCTCATGTAACTCCAGTTGTGCTTCGAATAAACTCTTCCTTAAACAGGATGGATTTTCACACCTTAACTCAGAAGACACATATACTCTTGTAGTTTGGATAAAAGTCTCTCTAAATGTGCTGAGACTTTGCCCGAACTATCGTCACTTAAAAGATGTATCAGAGGTTTCTGTTAGTGTACACATCAAACGTGGGCCCCCAAATTTAGGTTTTGAATTTCTCTACTGCCAGCATGCAAGCCAAAGCCTCACTTCAATACTACTGTAATTACTTCTACCTCAATGAGTCTACTAGAAGCAAAAACATCAGACACAAACTGCCCAAAAAGGGCACCAATACCTTTCAGACTGGCATCTACTGTAATGAAATACTTTCCATCAGGTACATACATACTCAAAGCCACAGTTTTTTTTAAATTTCTTCAAAAGCATTGCTCTCACCTGTTAGCCCAATCAAATATGGTATCTTTTTAAAGTAAAGATCTTAAGGGTTACACAGTCAGAACATACAATGGACAAATCTAGCATAGTATTCGCAAAGCCTAAAAATGAGTGTAGTAAATCTTTATCTGTGGGAGATGGTGCTTTTTGTATTACTTCCAGATTGCAAAAGTTAGGTTTAATGCCTTCAGCCAAAATCGTGTAACCTAGATAGGCCACTTGCTGAACCAGAAGTTTACATTTCTCTGGCCTCACAGTCATGCCTCTCTCATCTAAATCGCGAAGAATTCACTCAAGTACTATTAAATGCTCTTCTGTATCTTTTGTAAAAATGAGGGTGTCATCTTGAAAGGCCTGAACATTGTCTAACTCACAAAACAAAATGTCCATCATTTACTGAAAGACACTGGCTGCCGATGCCAGCCCAAAGGCAACCGTAAGTACTTATAAGCACCTTAGGGCGTGATAAAGGTTGTAATTTCTTGAGAATCTTTAGTCAAAGGAATCTGATGTTAAGCTGAATGTAGGTCAATGTAGAAATATATTTAGCCTCACCAATGTTGCCAATCATTTCCTGGATGCAGGGCAATGGATGACAGTCAACTAAAATATTTTGGTTCGGTGTGCGTATGTACACACACAGACGTAAATCGTCTGAGCATTTTCTCTTTAAAACATCTGGAGAAACCCGCTCAGATGAATCAATAGTCTATATGACCCCCTCAGAACACAATGTATTCAGTAAACATTTTAAATCCTTCCTGACACTAAGGGGTCGATTCCGATTCGGGCCGGAAAAAGCACCGACCGACTCGGAGTCGGAATTTATTCCGACCGACACGTACCTGTGGCGCCCGACACGCCAAGTACGATGCAAAGCGTGCAAAATCCGACCGACACGTACCGAACCCAAGCCGAACGACCGAGCCGCACGGAAAACAGCAATCCGGCCGACACGCACCCGGAACAAATCCGACCGAAACGTACATGCGAACTCCAAACCGCAAAGTACGATGCAAGGCGCGAAAACCACGACCGAGTCGTACGGAGGACGACCGAAACGTACACGCATACAAAACCGAGCCGAAGTAACACAAAACACCGCGACCGACGCGTACGCAGCATAGAAAACTGCACAAACACAGCGTGAACGAAACGGAGAACACCGTACGAGACAAATGCAGGGTCCGACTCGGTCACAAGAACGTTTCCAACATGCACAGACAGTACAAAGGAAAAATTACACAAAAAAAGGCCAAACAAGCAATTACAAAGCCAATAAATACTGGGGGGTGGGGACAGAGAACAAAGACACACCCACAACTCCACCCATATAAAGGACACAAATCCCAACCATGATCCTCTGCAAATGCCATTCTACTGCCAGCACCCAACAGACAGCAACCACACACCCACAGCTCATCCCTCACACAAGCCACACACCATCAGCACACCAACAAATACCTACCTCACATACACCCAGCAAAACACACACCCACACACCCTCACCTGCACACCAACACACACATCACTCACCATCACCACCCATCACCATGCCCCCAAGAAGAATCACAAGTTCCTAAATTGTGAATTGGAAGTCCTGGTAGACGAGATCCTCAAGGTAGAGCCACAGCTGTTTGGCACACTGGTCCAACAGACCCCCATCTCCCAGAAAACCAAGATGTGGGAGAGGATCATCAACAGGGTGAACGCACAATCACCATGTCTGCGCACAAAGACCGACATCCAGAACAGGTGGTATGACGTGCGCAGGAGGGTCCGGGAGCTGCTCAAGAAAGACTACCTCCTGAGCCAATACACCGGCAGTGGCCCTCCTGCCAAGCCAGTATACCTCAGGCCCTGGGAGGAGAAGGTGCGGGCCATCCTTCCGCCAGTGAGCGTCTATGGACTAGAGAACATCCCAGAGCCTGGTGAGTACACAACAAATGTACACAATATTCTGCCACAATACACACACACATCACTGTCAAGGGGAGAGTCAAACCATGCACTCATAGCAATTACACAGCAACCAGAACAGAATCATCCCAAAATGTGTATGTTAGTCAGATAAACACAACACATGCCATCTCAAAGTTACATTTAACCGTGCCATCACATGTACAAACACAACTACAACTACAGCTAGGCAGTGGCACAAATAGAACTAACAAACACATCCAGACATGTAGCCACCACTACAACACCAACACACAGTGAAGACCACTGAAAGAAAGGAATTCTGTGTATGCTGGCCAAGTCAGTGTAGCCAATAGCATCATGGGAGTCGTAGTCACACATATTGCCCCCCCACAACTGTCCCATCAACACCACCATGAACCATGCGCACATCACAGGGAGTGGAGAAGGACTCACAAGATGGCTGACACTGGCTACTGCTGTGGGGAGCACAAGGCCCTGCTGGCAACTGTGCACCAACAAACAGCAGGACACCACTGACTGACATCCTGAGAGACAACTTCCACTCCCTGCAATGGAAGCACGTTCCATGGTGGGATATCTGGCTGGCTGGGTGGGAAGGAGGACTCGCACCACTGACCATAGTCACAAGCACCTCCCCTCACACACACCCTCAACACATACTCCACATAACCCACCTGGGAGAATGCAATGCCACACATCCTAACTCAAGATCCCACAAAGAACCTCCACCCTGGGTTATGTCGTGTGAAGCACAGGGACACTCTTGGGACTTTCAGCCAAACAACTGCCAGGACAACACTCCCAGCCATCCTGTCAGCACAGGCAGCCCACCCCACAGGGAAGCAGAGTCAAAAGGAAGGAAGGATGGGCATGCTGGGAAGGGGGTGGAGGCAATAGCATGATGGGAGTCGTAGTCACAGGTCTACATCCCCCACCACATGGCCCAGCAAGCTCACACTCACGCATGCCACATCCCACAGAGAGTGGAAAGGCCCATCAAAGATGTCTGACACTGTTGCTGTGTCGTGGGGAGCACAAGGGCATGCTGGGAACTGCACACCAACCAACAGCAGGACACCACTGTCAGCCATCTTGCCATTGCCCTCACACCCACACACACTGAACTCCCCACAAAAGCAAGTAAGTATGGGAATGCTGGGAAGTGGGGTGGAGGCAATAGCATGATGGGAGTCACAGTCACAGACATAGCTCACCCCCACAACTGTCCCATCAACACCACCCTGAACCATGCTCACATCACAGGGAGTGGAGAAGGACTCACAAGATGGCTGACACTGGCTACTGCTGTGGGGAGCACAAGGCCCTGCTGGCAACTGTGCACCAACAAACAGCAGGACACCACTGACTGACATCCTGAGAGACAACTTCCACTCCCTGCAATGCAAGCAC
Source organism: Calotriton arnoldi (assembly GCA_963921515.1). Classification (NCBI taxonomy): domain Eukaryota; kingdom Metazoa; phylum Chordata; class Amphibia; order Caudata; family Salamandridae; genus Calotriton; species Calotriton arnoldi. The sequence goes on along the minus strand of CAWUFW010004829.1, from coordinate 62,242 downwards.
AGTCCATGGTGGGATAACTGACTGGCTGGGTGGGAAGGAGGGCCGGCTGTCAACCAAATACAACCAATGCAGACCATGTTCACACCCCAACAAATACATAGAAATGCCCAAATAATGCAGGACAATGTGCCACACCAATATCAACCCCTGACTGTGACGACTTAGGACAATGCAATGTACAGGCCCGCACCCAGAGGCACAGTCACAACTGTCAGGTGTGTCAACCATTGATGCCTGCAGAAACATAACATACATTGTGTGTGTCTCCCAAAAACAGGTGATGATGGGGACACAGCAGCAGACGCTGAGGAGTCCCAGTCCCAGGCTCAAGAGGATGCGGAGCTCACTGGTGTCGTACAGCCTCTGCCCTCCTCGGACGAAGAAGACCAACCTGGCACATCCGGTGCAAGTCTACATGCAGCACCAGCAGGACCACCAGCTGCAGCACCAGCAGGACCACCAGCTGCACCCCTTGCACCCACCCCTCCAACGACTGTCACCACAAATACCATCCCTGCCGACATGGACAGAACAAGGAGCAACACCAGCACAGGGACCCTGGACCAACGTGGGGCCATGGACACCACCACCACCACCAACCCCCAAGGTGGACCAGGGTCATCTGTGCGTGCCACTGCACGCACTGCACATGTCGGCAGGGGTGGTGGGAGGGGTGGGAGACAGAGGTCGCTGCTTGCAGAGGTTGCTGGTGTGCATGATGACCCACAACTGGTACGCATAGCTGATGCGTACCAGTCCAGCACCGGAGATCTCAGCCAGGTAGTGGGGCTCCTCAGAGACATGAAACAGCAGCAGGCTGCCCATCATGCCCGCTTGGACTCTCACATGTCCCGCGTGGAGTCACACATGTCCCGCGTGGACTCACACATGTCCCGCGTGGAGTCCAAGTGGGATGCACTGCATGAGATGACGGCGGTGCACAGGGACATTTTACAATGCCTCCGCCAGATGAACAGCAACCAGTCCACACCTCCCTGTGTGCCAACAACATCTGGTGCTGAACAAACTGCAACTGCCACAGGGAGGGAGGATGACTCTGGCGGAGAGTCCCCTGCACCGCAGCAGCCTGTACTTGAGGGGCCCCCCAAAGAAGAGGGGTCGTCCGAGGAAGGGCAAGTGAGAGGCCGATGGCCAAGCGCAACTCCCAGGAAGCCTGAACCTGTTCTGGATGTTCACCTTTGTGCACAGACTGTTCACCCTGTTGACGGCAACACTACTCCCACACATTGCATGGGGAGTACAAGTTGGACCAATGTCTCAGACAACTGTGGCCCCGATACTGGGGATTTTGTCTACCAGGACTTTCAATTCACCTAGGAACTTCTGATTGCAAGATATATGTACAGCACTACCCATCCTATGCACTATTCACACAAATGTATCACAATAAACACACTAATACACCATACTTGCCTCTGTTGTGATTCCAACGTGGGTGCTGTTATGGGGATGATGAACTGCAAAATTACACTGTGTATGTGAACTGCAACAGCAAGTACAACACAGGCATGTGAGTAAAGGCAACGTGACACATATGAGGGAGACACACCACCAGGGCTACACAACACATACACACCTAGGCCATCTGACTCATTGCCTACACTGATGTTGCCAGGGAAGACGGTGCAATGCACAGACACCACACCCATTCCCAGTTGTAGTCAAGTAGCCCACAGGTGCAGTAAGCAAATGGCAGTCAAATGTGTGACCACAGACAACGCACATCACAAAGTGAAGCACAGGTTTATTACACAGTTGCAACATGTCGTAACCACTACAGATGCAAGGTAATCCCACCTGGCAGCGGGCACACAGTCAACAACTGTAGAAGGAAGGAAGTCCATGGGTGTGGCGCACATCACCTGTAGGGACACAACAGCTACCACCCTGGAAGTGCAATCACGTCGCCGGTGGACACAGTTGACCAAACGAATCTGAAAGTACCCTGTGAAGGACAGAAATGACACACAGTCAAAAGCAATGGAGAACAGGACAGAACAGCAAAACTCATGCACAATACATGTTACAAGATACCCACCCAGAACCAAGTTAGCATGTCAACACTGTTGGGGAGTACAGACCACCTGTAAGCACACATCGCTACACACATCCAGTCAAGTAGCCCATGGACACACTCCAACAGCACCAGAGCACCACCTACACATATCATGCCAACTCACATCATTGACATGACACCTCAGGATACTCACATTCAGCTAAAGAAGTTGGTGATGAGCTGTGTGCGGACATCACCCTCATCATCATCATCATCATCACTGGCATCGTGGTCCAGGCCAGGATCCTCCACAGGTGGCGGATGTTGGTCATTGTCATCCTGGATGAGAGGCAACTCCTTCCGCACTGCCAGGTTGTGGAGCATGCAGCAGACGATGATAATCTTGCACACTTTCGCAGGGGCATATGGGAGGGACCCTCCGGTCTTGTCCAGGCAGCGGAAGCGGCTCTTCAGGAGACCAAATGTCCGCTCAATCACTCTCCTGGTCCGACCATGTGCCTCATTGTAGCGCATCTGGGCTGGTGTCACAGGGTTCCTGAGGGGTGTCAGCAACCACGGCATGTTGGGGTATCCCGAGTCACCTACGGACAGACAAGTGCACATTAGCTGACTTGGAAAAGTGGGCGGAATACTACAGATCAGATCACACACAATGGCACAAAGTCAGTACACACCGACAAGCCAGGCACGCTGGTTCTGCATCTGTGCCATCATCCTGGGGATGCGACTACTCCTCATCACAAAGGCATCGTGTGCTGAACCAGGGGAAACGGGCACACACGTGTGTGATGGTCATATCTGCAAGACACACCACCAGTGCATTGACCGAGTGGTAGTGCTTGCGGTTACGGTAGGCCTGCTCCTGGGCCTGTGGTGGTACCAAAGCCACATGTGTCCCATCAATGGAGCCAATGACATGCGGCATCCTCCCCAGGGCATAGAAGTCACTCTTCACGTCAGTGAGTCGTCGCAGTCTAGGGAAATAGATGTACCGGTTCAGGAATAGCAACATTGCCACCAAAACATCGCGGAGCACACGGCTCAACATGGTCTGTGACATCCCACCAGCAGTCGCCACAGTATGTTGGAAGGTACCGGTGGCAAAGAAGTGTAGGGCTGCCATCACCTTCACCTTGGGGGTCAGCGCTGTAGGATACGGCCGGCCAGGCTGCAAATGTGGGGCCAACTGCACTGCCAAATCCTCAATCAGCTGCCTGGTGAAGCGGTACCGTCGGATGCTGTCCCGTTCCACCATCGTTGCCAGGTCTGGGAATGGTCGATGGACAGCAGGAGCTCTGCAGTGCAGAGGAGAAGTAAGCAAGATTGTCAGTCAGCCCACATATGCGGCATTGAACACACTCAATATCCCAACATACATCATTATGAGGCACAACTACATGAAGTGTGCAGTTCCGTAAGGACATGTATGGTACATACATGGCCAACATCTGTCATCACGGTCCAACAAGTGGCATCAATAAGTCCCAGGTTGGCCCATTGGATATCATGAGGCCGTGTCACAGTTCCCATCTCCTGCTGCCGTGTCACAATCACCCCCACAGTGACATGTGACGACAGATGTGCCCCAGGCATCACAGCTCAACGACAGGTACATTCCCAGGGACCCTGTATTGCCACATGGACACTGGCATTACATGGAGTATCATGTATACACCACAGCAAAACAACTATGACCCCCACAGGTAGTGGTCCCACTTGCCACTGCAGGACAGACATGGACGTCTGTGACACACACACGCACAACATCAAAGTCCATGCACACACAACGTGGATGTGGAGACTGTCTCCCATTGTGCACATGAAATCAGAGACATTGTAAACACTACATGCACACAGACTGTGGAGGACCATCACTATTGTGCCACTGGGACACCCTGGCTCAAACATACCGTCCCACATGGGACTCACGGGGTATGTGACATGACATACACATACACCACCGTGAAATGTGACCATGGCACATGCACAGATATGAACAGTTGCACATCACAGTGGTCATGTACACGTAACACCCAGGATCCTGTCCCCATGAACACGTGCACAGCCTGGGGGTGGCTGCCCCCAGGTGACACCCACAGGACAACATGTACACCAACATACACACAATAGGAAATGCAGCCTTACATGCCTTATCATACAGTTTGGACAGGCTGTCGTGTTGTAGGTGTGCCCCTCACTCCCTGGGAGCTATCTGTGGCTGGCATATGTCCATCTGAGACAGGCATGGTGACATATGCCAGTCACTTGTACAGGGATGCGTTGAACAGCAATGGACCGATCGGTGCCCCGGCCGCCCATTGCATTCAATGTGTGCGGGTACGCGTTGTACCCCTGTACGCGTTGGATCAGCAATGGACCGACCGGTGCCCCCGGCCGGCCCATTGCATTCAATGTGTGCGGGCACGCGTTGTACCCTGTACGCGTTGATCAGCAATGGACCGATCGGTGCCCCGGCCGGCCCATTGCATTCAATGTGTGCGGGTACGCGTTGTACACCTGTACGCGTTGTACACGCAATGGACCGATCGGTGCCCCCGGCCGGCCCATTGCATTCAATGTGTGCGGGTACGCGTTGTACCTCTGTACGCTGCAGTAACGCAATGGACCGATCGGTGCCCCCGGCCGGCCCATTGCATTCAATGTGTGCGGGTACGCGTTGTACCCCTGTACGCGTTGTACCGCAATGGACCGATCGGTGCCCCCGGCCGGCCCATTGCATTCAATGTGTGCGGGTACGCGTTGTACCCCTGTACGCGTGTGATCAGCAATGGACCGATCGGTGCCCCCGGCCGGCCCATTGCATTCAATGTGTGCGGGTACGCGTTGTACCCCTGTACGCGCTAGATCACGCAATGGACCGATCGGTGCCCCGGCCGGCCCATTGCATTCAATGTGTGCGGGTACGCGTTGTACCCCTGTACGCGTTGTACCAGCAATGGACCGATCGGTGCCCCGGCCGGCCCATTGCATTCAATGTGTGCGGGTACGCTGCTGTACCCTGTACGCGTTGTACCGCAATGGACCGATCGGTGCGCACCCATTGACAATGGCCTTGCCTGGCAACGGACGCGTTTTCGAAATTCGAACGAGTCGGTTGCTGGAAATTCAGTTGGTCACCCACAACAATGTTGCAAAATCATGTATGTCATGAAGTTGAAGATTTGAAGGATGCTGTGGGCGTGTATTGGTGCTGCTATTCCATGGATTGGCCAGATTCAGAAGATGCAAACGACTTGGACCTATCACTTTGGACACAAGGGACAGTATCTGCCTCTCCAGCACATATATATTGCTGGCTGTTCCCCTGAGAGCTCACTTGCCTGCACTACATGCTCCAGGACGACATCTGCCACTGCACTGCTGCTGTCTCTGCCCCTCTGGACCCTGCAATGGCACGTACTGTGGAGAGAGCCCCAGCCTTCAGCCTTGAGGAGAACCAGGCCCTGCTGGACAGCCTACTTCCACAGTACAGCAAGCTGTATGGGACACCAGGGGAGCAGGTGAGTGTTCTGTGCACTGCCTTTCTGAATGTGCATTTTGTCTGACTAGCAAGGCTGAAAGTCTGCACGCCACTGGCTAGCAGGCTCACTGAGTAGTTGTCACCCCCCATAGTGTGTAGTGACATGCACTGGACAGGTATGGTGCAGTGACAGTGCATTTGAACAAGGTTTTACTTCCCATGCAATGATACCATGTAGTGACGTCTGGCAAACTGTCCATGGGCAGCGTTGCACTGCCTGTGTACATCATGTGCCCCTGTGAATGAGACATGTATATACAACTGTGTCATGCACGGATATGTTGCATGTGTAGTAATGGCCTTTTCACTTTGTCATCCTGACAGGTTAATGCCCATCGGAAGCAGGAGATCTGGAAGGACATCGTCCGGGCTGTCCGGTCCGTGGGGGTCTACAAGCGCTGGATCCGCAACTGCCAGAAGAGGTGGCAGGACCTTCGGGGCTGGACCCGGAGGATTGCACGGGTCCAGCTGAAGCTGTCGCCTCCTCGCAGGAGGGGCGGAACACGGACCCTGACCCCCACATGCTCCAGATCCTGGCGGTGGTGTTTCCAGACCTGGATGGGCAGCTGAAGGCCAGACAGCAGCAAGGAGGGGTGAGTCAAAGACTGCACTGTGAACTCTGTATTACATGCTATGTGCCCTCCTCTGGCCTGGTTCAACTGCCACAGTACAGCAGTCATGTTGTCCAGGAGCCATGTCCCTCTATTGTGCACTGCCCACTCCTCATCTGATACCCAGGTGTGGCCCTTACATTCAGGGAATTGTGTCACTTGGGACTGTGTCCTTGCAGTTTGCTTCACTAAAGGTGGGGGACAGCATCTGTTTCCCTAACTCTGTTGTGGGCATCATGGGTGGGTCCATTGTTCACACAACGCCTGTGTTTGGACATGTAATCTGCGTGTTGCTTTGATATGCGGTCCACTTGCTGAGCTGAGCCACCACATGTGCCTGGGGTATGTGGCACACACCCATGCAGCGGGTGGGAACAATGTTTGGGCCCCAGGAGTGTGCAGATTACGTGTGTCACACATACATAGCCAGCTATCCACTGTCCAGGGCTCATCCCTCATTCATGTGGGGCAGGACAGTCATGCCTACTCCAGGCCATGCAATGCACTCTGTACTCCCACTCCCGTGTATCAGCTGACACATTGTGCGCAGTGATTTGACCCCTCAGGTGTCTGCCTCTGTGTCAGTGTGCTGTGGATTTGTTGCCAGGACTGCTGGGGTGTTTCTCGGTAGGGGCTCAGCATGCCACTGGAGATGTGACCATAGGAGACGATACTTGTGTGTCACATAGGTGTTTGATCAGCTGCCCGTGCAGACTGGGGTATGCGAATGTGAAGTTCAGGCAGCTGTTCCCCATTCACAGCAGATTGTGAGGGGCTCAGGTTCAGAGGGTAGTGTCACAGGTCTCCCATATGTCCAATCGGTATGACCTGGACAGATGAGGGTTAAGATGATGTGTTGTGTGGGGGATGTACATGTGCACTTGTGCAGCTCCAGGACTTGCATTCCCCATGACCTACTATTGTGACACAGTGCAGAGTGTTGTTGTCTGGCTGCCAAGTCATACATCACTGAGACAGTGATGTATGACTTAGCAGTCATGCCTCCGCCATGGCATGTGTCTACTTATTGGTGATCCTGCAGGGGAGTGACATGTGCTACATGCACACCATTGTGGCGATGGCTATCAGGACATGGGTGCATCATGGTGTCTGTCGCTGGTATGCATCACATGCATTTCCTATTTGACTCTGGGCGTCCCTTTCATCCGGAAACCTGTACTGACTCAGTGGCAAGAGTTGTGATGTGTGCATGTCCACATGCTACACCGTGTCCTCTGCACTGTCCAACTACTGTGTAGTTGGTGCATGTGTCCACACTGGGGTGTTGCTATCCAACAGACACCAGACAGATGGGTGCAAGGCCATGTGGGATGTGAGTGCCATGGTTGGCATCAGACTGACAATTGGCTTCTCCTGTTCAGTTAGGGCACTTTTAGCAATGTACAACTAATGATGCCAGGGCTTGCTCTGTAATGTGCTGTGCTCACAGTGGTGTGTGCGTTTGGTGCAGGTGACTGATGTCTGTCTGTTTCCCCATTGTTTGCAGATACATCCACGGCCACGGAAGGGGACAGCTCCACGGACCAGGAGGAGCCGGAGAGCCAGACTGGGTCAGCAGCCGAGGAGTGGTCGGAGGGACCCAGTGGCACGGAGGGCGAGGGGAGCCACACCGAGGAGTCCTCAGCACCATCCACCTCAGCTGATGACCAGAGCAACTCGGAGGATGACTCCCTTATGGAGGCGGGTGTCAGCAGCCACCACACCCCAGCTAGTGTTGCTGTCCCCGCCACCACCAGCACCACCACCGCACTCCCATCGGCTCCCATTCCCCAGGTCCGTGGAGGCTCCCATGTTCGGGAGTTTGTCTCCTTTGGGCCAGGCACCGCACCCCCTGCCCCTGTGTCCCCTGCTGCCCTGAGTGAGGAGTCTGTGTACCTCCTTCGCCAGCTCCATGTAGGGCAGACAGCCATGCTGAGTGTCCTCCATGCGCACACCGCTCTGTTGACTCAGCTGGTGTCGTTCATGGAGGGCATCTCATCGGGCATGTCTGACCTACAGAGGGGCAATAGGTCCATGGACTCCTCCCTGACGGCAGCAGTGTCCCTCCTCAGACAGTCCCTCACCCCTCCTGCCTCTGCTCCATCCACACTCCCCAGCACCTTACCCGTCCCAAGCACACACACACCGGCACAGGCACACACCAGCACACACACATCCAGCACACAGACACACACGCCACAAACAAAACGCACACGCACGCACAGTCAGGGGACTGAAACCAGACTCACAGGGGATGGGGCCCTGGAACACACACACGCATCCACGAGCACTGTGCAGTCCTCAGTTGTCTCTCCCTCCAAAACACCCTCCCTTGCCTCACCCGCAACCCCAAAGACCCAGCGGCTCTTCCTCAGTGACCTCGGCCTCTTCCCCTCCGATCCAGCTGATACAGCATTCAGGGGGAAGAGGAAGCCCACCCACACGGAGCAGAGTGCCCCTCGCCCCCGGACACCCTCCCCCAGGCGCAGACAGACTGAGGCCCCCACCCGCAAGTCCCCCGGAGTCGTAAGAGCAAGACCCCGCCGCCGCCCTGCAGCTCAGGCACCAGGTCTCCTTCCTCCATCCCTCAGGCCCCCACTCCACAGGTGCCCCCACCACACCCTGCCCCAGGTTCCCCCACCCACAGATATACCATCCCCAAGAGGATCCGGCCTTCTCCCCTGCCACTTGCTCTCCCGGCACCACACCCCCGCTGCGCTTGTCTGTGCCACTGATGTGGTGAGGGTGTCCTCCCCTCTGTCCAGCCCACCTTGCCTGTTCCCCATTCTCCTCCCCTGGTGGTAGGCACTGCAGTGGAGTCCACTACCACCCTGTCTGACTTGGGCACTGCAGTGGCGGACCTGTCCACTGCATCTGCAGGGTCCACTGCAGTCGTGCCGGCACCCACAACATCTGAGTCATGCCCCCAGTTGTGCCGGCACACACCATGTCAGGCACCTCCACTGCAGTTGTCAGTGGCTCTCCAGCACCCACCACCCCTTCCCTGCTTCCTCCTGGTGAGCCCTGATCCTGTCCCTGCGGTGCCTGGCCTGCCCCCGGTTGCCCCTCCTAGTGGATTGTCCCTGGTTTTGTGCAGGCATGCGTAGGGTGACATCTGCCACTGTCACCCTGTTTGGACTTTGACAATGGACTGGCCATTGGCCTTGTGTTTTTCTGGACTTTGTTTTCATTACACACATATGCTGAATAAAGCAACTTTCTGTTCTCTAGTGCCTATGCTTCTGATGTACATGTTGTTGATGATGCTAACCATGCCCTTGCTGCAGTGATGGTGATATTTGGTCTCATGATATCGAAGTGTTACTGTGCAGGAACCCATGTGGTCCAGGGGGAATGTGTCCTATCCTGTGGTGTATCCATGTCATCCATAGCAGCATCTGAGGGTGTCATGTGTTCAGTATTTGGCAATGGGATTTCCTACTTAGATTAGCTATTTCACATCTGTGGCTTCCACCCCTGCACATCTGTTGTGCCTGCCATTGTTCAATCTCGTCTACTTCCCTGACCGTGTGGCCATCTCCACTGGACATGCAGGTTTGGGCATCAATGGGGAAGGACTCATCTGTGTTGTCAGTGCAACATTGCTATACAAGTGTGTTGGATCTGTGCTGATGATTACGTTGGCACTTCCATGACCAGGCTGATGTGACGGGAGCCCTCATTTGGTGCTAATTGTTGATTGTGTGACCAAGTGCTCAGCTGACATGATGGGGCCCTACTGAGGCAACATATGGCACAGCTTTCCTCACACAGGAGTGGAGTCCCCTCATGGCAGTGTGTACTCCTGTGACATTGCCTGCGCCCAAGGTGTGTGTTGTATGTGCATGTCTGTGTGTTCACTTCCGTTTAGCTGTGCATGCTGTGATCCCTAGTGTTGTACCTGTTTGTGATGCTTGCTGAGTTGACCTATGTTCCCCCAAAGTCTTCTCCTGGGTTCTCTGTGATGTGGGTGCATGGCACATTACTGGTCATCAGGGTGTCACCCATAGGTGTGTTTGCTGTCAGGGCTGAGTTTGTGTGCAGACGCAGATGGGTCACAGTCAGGTTTCCCTTGGCACTTGTTGTTTGCCCCTGTCATGTGATTTCCAGTTTGTGTTATCTTTCAGTGATTGTGACACGTTGTGTGTGTGACTGCTGGCATTCCTCAGGGTCCGGGCTGCAATGTTGGTTGTTGTCTATGTGTGTTCTTTGTGGGTGACCTTGGCTTCTTCATTGGTGTGTGACTGTGGCTGGGATCCCATTGGTTGGTGTGGTATTGCCGTCATGTCCATGTACAGCGTAGTGTGCAGTGTGTCAGACATTCAGGAGTCTTGTTGAGTGGCCATGTGTGATGTGTTTCTGCACCTTGGTTCCCACCCACCACCCTGGAATAGTCATGGGTGCATGTGCAATGTCACCAGTGCATGTGTGCTTCACTGCTGCACATTGTTGGAGGTCGAGGGGTGTGGTGTTGAGTGTGTGCAGATGAGAGTTGTTGCCCGGCTAGGCCCCTGCCTCCATGTTGGCCTTGGCTTACTGGCCATGCTGATTGATTTGTGCTTGTGTAGGTGTGATGGTAGTTTGTTGCTCAGGACACATGACTGTGGTTCACAGTGTGAACGACATTTAGCTTTGTCATCACAGTGGGATTGTAATGCAGCCCAGGGTCACCACATTGTGGGGGCCCTGGGGGTAGTGCTGTGGTGTGTCTGTGTCTTGCTGTGTCAGTTGCTGTTCCTACGTGCCTGTGTGACATGTGTGATTTGTGCTCCCTCTCATCTGACAATGCCTGCTTGCCCACATAGGGGATTTGGATCCATGAGTTACCTTTGTGTGGCACTGTATGCACATCTGTATGATTGGTATTCAGGTCTCCTCATGTGTTGTGTGGTTGCCTGGGGACACTGGCACCCCCTCTCACCTGTTGTGTATGATGTGCAGTGTGGGTCTGCCTGTTTGTGTTTGTGCATCTGCACCACTGCATTGGCATATCTTGGGTGTGCCATTGGCTGTATGTAGTTTGGTGGCTTTCCCCTGCTGTCCCTGGGACTCCTAGGTCATCGGTCAGCACAATGATCATGGTTTGTGTGTCCCATTGCTGCCATGGTATGGTATCTGTTCACCTCACATCTACAGTCTCCACAGGGTATCTGCATTTGTGTGCCCATTGGTGCAAATATGTGGGTCTGCATTCTGATGGTCACTTCTGTCATTGTGTCATTGATGAATGTTGACAGTGTCAGCCCCCATGGGTGTTGTTTGTCTGCACATGGCCAAAGGTATGTCTTATTTGCACTGCAGTATTTGGCTCCCCAATTTATGTTGCAATGGGACACATGCACTACTTTGCCACTGATGTGTTTTTTGTTCTGTGACCAGGAATCATCCATGCAGTTTGGCAGTTGCAGCTCTTTCTTTGTCAACACTTACCTTTTGGTCACTGTGATGATGGGGGTTTGGACCCCATTGCCACAATGTTCAAAATGTGCTTCAGCTATGGACCCCACACTTACCTTTTGGTCACTGTGGTGATGGGGCGTTAGACCCCATTGCCACAATGTTCAAAATGTGCTTCAGCTATGGACCCCACACTTACATTTTGGTCACTGTGATGATGGGGTTTGGACCCCATTGCCACACTGTTCAAAATGTGCTTCAGCTATGGACCCCACACTTACCTTTTGGTCACTGTGATGATGGGGGTTTGGACCCCATTGCCACAATGGTCATGGCCTGCTTGCATTGTGGGGGCCACACACATATATGTGTGGCACATGTGCTAGGGGGTCACATTGTATGTTCAAAGTCATGTTCAGTGTTGTAGGCATTTGACACAGTCTACACACGCTTGTCATGGTGTTGGGGGATGTCTTTTTCTTGCATTCCCTAGGTTGTGGTGTGCTGGTTGTGTCATGCATTGTCCATCCTATGAGTGGGGGTGGTGTTGGTGGTAGGCATCCAGCCACCCATGGGTGGTGGTGGTAGTAGTGACAGGCATCCAGCCCCCCTGGGTAAGGGTGGTAGTAGTGGTAGGCATCCAGCACCCCCTGGGTAAGGGTGGTAGTAGTGGTAGGCATCCAGCCCCCCCTGGGTGAGGGTGGTAGTAGTGGTAGGCATCCAGCCCCCCCTGGGTGAGGGTGGTAGTAGTGGTAGGCATCCAGCCCCCTGGCTAAGGGTGGTAGTAGTGGTAGGCATCTGGCACCCCCATGGCTAAGGGTGGTAGTGGTGGTAGGCATCTGGCACCCCCCTGGCTAAGGGTGGTAGTGGTGGTTGGCATCCAGCCCCCCTGGCTTAGGGTGGTAGTAGTGGTAGGCATCCAGCCCCCCCTGGGTGAGGGTGGTAGTAGTGGTAGGCATCCAGCCCCCCCTGGGTGAGGGTGGTAGTAGTGGTAGGCATCCAGCCCACCCTGGCTAAGGGTGGTAGTAGTGGTAGGCATCTGGCACCCCCATGGCTAAGGGTGGTAGTGGTGGTGGGCATCTGGCACCACCCTGGCTAAGGGTGGTAGTGGTGGTTGGCATCCAGCCCCCTGGCTTAGGGTGGTAGTAGTGGTAGGCATCTGGCACCCCCTGGCTAGGGGTGGTAGTAGTGGTAGGCATCCAGCCCCCCTGGCTAAGGGTGGTAGTAGTGGTAGGCATCCAGCCCCCATGGCTGAGTGGTGGTAGTAGTGACAGGCATCCAGCCCCCTGGGTAAGGGTGGTAGTAGTGGTAGGCATCCAGCCCCCCCTGGCTAGGGGTGGTAGTAGTGGTAGGCATCCAGCCCCCCATGGGTGGTGGTGGTAGTAGTGACAGGCATCCAACCCCCCTGGGTAACGGTGGTAGTAGTGGTAGGCATCCAGCCCCCCTGGGTAAGGGTGGTAGTGGTGGTGGGCATCTGGCACCCCCCTGGCTATGGGTGGTAGTAGTGGTAGGCATCCAGCCCCCCCTGGGTGAGGGTGGTAGTAGTGGTAGGCATCTGGCACCCCCATGGCTAAGGGTGGTAGTGGTGGTGGGCATCTGGCACCCCCCTGGCTAAGGGTGGTAGTGGTGGTTGGCATCCAGCCCCCCTGGCTAAGGGTGGTAGTGGTGGTTGGCATCCAGCCCCCCTGGCTTAGGGTGGTAGTAGTGGTAGGCATCCAGCCCCCTGGGTGAGGGTGGTAGTAGTGGTAGGCATCCAGCCCCCTGGCTAAGGGTGGTAGTGGTAGGCATCTGGCACCCCCATGGCTAAGGGTGGTAGTGGTGGTGGGCATCTGGCACCCCCTGGCTAAGGGTGGTAGTGGTGGTTGGCATCCAGCCCCCTGGCTTAGGGTGGTAGTAGTGGTAGGCATCCAGCCCCCTGGGTGAGGGTGGTAGTAGTGGTAGGCATCCAGCCCCCTGGCTAAGGGTGGTAGTAGTGGTAGGCATCTGGCACCCCCTGGCTAAGGGTGGTAGTAGTGGTAGGCATCCAGCCCCCTGGGTAAGGGTGGTAGTGGTGGTGGGCATCTGGCACCCCCTGGCTAAGGGTGGTAGTAGTGGTAGGCATCTGGCACCCCCTGGCTAAGGGTGGTAGTGGTGGTGGGCATCTGGCACCCCCTGGCTAAGGGTGGTAGTGGTGGTTGGCATCCGGCCCCCTGGCTAAGGGTGGTGGTAGTGGTAGGCATCTGGCACCCCCTGGCTAAGGGTGGTAGTAGTGGTAGGCATCCAGCCCCCCTGGGTAAGGGTGGTAGTAGTGGTGGGCATCTGGCACCCCCTGGCTAAGGGTGGTAGTGGTGGTTGGCATCCGGCCCCCTGGGTAGGGGTGGTGGTGCGCATTCAGGTCCCTGTGTGCATATGTGGCATTGGTGATGGGCATCCCGCCCCTATGGTGCTGCTGTTGCTGGTGTGAGTAAATTCTGCATCCCTCTGTGTGTGTGTGATGTGTCGTGTACGTGTTGTATGTGTTTTGTGGTTGGTGTCTGACTTACCTTCTGCGCCGTACGCGTCCGTGCCTGTTCCGGTAGTAAAAGTAGAATATTGGTATGATCGGGACGAAGGGATTCATGGTTGGTTCGTGTCGCTCGTCCTTCTCGTTGCTTCGCGTCGTCCTCGCCGCTTCGCGGTCGCCCTCGCCGCTGGCGTGTTCTGTCTCGTAGCCGTGGATTGTGTTGTGGCGCGAATCGGAGCTATGTGCGCCTCTCCCGGATGCTTTGACGTGCCGTGCGTAGCGACGGGTTCGGCGCATACGGGAAGCGCATCGTACTTGTTCGGCCGGACGGAGCTGCATTTTCCCTTCCGTGCGACTCGATTCTGCGTTTCCGGATTCGCCTCGGTCGGAGAACAGGACCTGGATTGGGTGAGTACGACTCGGCCGGATTCTGTGCTGTTGTGCGCATCGTACTTACTCGCTCGGTGTGTTAGTACGGATCGGTCGGGAAACAGGCATTCGCATGGCTTTTTTCCCGACCGAATGGTATTGGGTGCGCCTCCGACCGAGATCGGAATCGGCCCCTAAGTAGAATGAATCTGACCTGTGGGAGTTGCATTCTGCTTCAATCTAATACAGTGCTCAAAACCTTTAACCATTCCTATTTCATTCTTAAATACGCCAGGAAATTTAGAAATCATCAGCTGAATTATATTGTCATTAGTGTCCATTGCTGCTAAAATGGGCATTTCCCCTAGTACAATAGGGTTTTCATGATCTGGACATAGTAGAATACCTAATTTAGATAAATGATTCCACCAAACCATATCCTGACTCTTTAATAGCAACATACATCTTTATCCAAATGTATATTACGAAACACTCCTATAAGGTATCAGAGTAGACCAACATATCTATATCAGGTCCCCATAAGCTTAAGGATTGATATCCATTTTCGTTAAGGTAAAACAACTAGGCCAGAACTTGTAAAAGTTTGAGTCAGCGAAAACAGTAATGGATGCTTCTGGCTCCGCAATAACCATTAAAAGTCTTTCGTCAATTTTTGTGTTTTCGTTTCGACATACATATCATGTGTGTCAAACATTGACATAACATTACTAAATTTGCCTACATAGTCTTGAAAATTTACATTATCAATCTGTACTTGTTACTTGTTGCTGTACACACAGACTGAAAGTGCCCTATCTTTCTGCAATTATTACACTTCTTTGCCAAACCTAGACAAGAAGTATTTTTTCCAATATGATTCCAAGATCTACATCTATAGCGTTTTGTTTGCCCCCTCTTATTCCTTCCATTTTTAGTATTCACTGCACAAACAGAATTGTTGTCTGAAATGTAACCCACAGGAGATAAACACTCTCTATGCCTTTTGCAACATCAATAAGTTCAAACAAAGTAGGGCTCATGAAAGTCAGTACCTTTTCATGTATCTTCTTGGAGAAGCAACTAAACACGAACTGGTCTCGAATATATATTTCCAATACTAGTCTAAAATTCACAAGGTGAACCTAATACAGGCAAAGCAGCACTAAACACTTCTACTGATTCATCGCTACCCTGTTTGTGTTTAAAGAAACTGTCTTTCTAACAAGACACTAGAATTCTCAGAGAATTGTCTCTGCATTCTTTCTCTTGTTTCAGCTTAGATATTCCAGTCATTATTTGTGTTGTTTGGTGCAGTCACTTAAGGGAGATTATCAAAGAATATTTGGCCAGCAATGCTAGTCGATTAAAGAGAAGAGCCAATTTTATTGGTGGATCATATCTTGATGCATCAATGACTGTCAAGTAATTTTCAAAAATACGCAGCCATTCTTTGTGTTTGATTTCCAGTTTGCCTGCCTTTTGATAAAATGGTGGGGGTTGTATAACGTTCTGACTTGAAGTCAAGTTAGTAATCAGTGATGTCAGAGCAGTCAAATAATAAAATTAAGCCCATCTTGCAAAATGTCCTCCAGAAAGCGCCACTTGGAAGAGATGTGAATAAAACTCTGAGCTAAAGTTGCAGAAGCACTCTAGAATTCGCAGTACATTCCACATGTCAAGGAACACATTCAATCAATCAATCAGGGGTTTGTTAAAGCGCGACTACTCACCCGTAAGGGTCTCAAGGCGCTAGGGGTGGGGAGGGGGGGGTGCAGGTTCTATCCATCAAGGAAGGGGTCTGTCGAAGAGCCAGGTTTTGAGGTTTCTTGCGAAGATGGGGAGCGATGTTGTCTGTCTGAGGTGGAGCGGAAGGGCGTTCCCATGCTTTGGCCGCGAGGAAGGAGAAGGAGCGGCCTCCCGATCTGGTCTTTCTGGTGCGGGGGACCACGGCGTAGGAGAGCTGGGCTGATCGTAGGGTCCTTTGGGGTGCGTGGAATTTGAGTCGGCTGTTCAGGTATGCTGGTCCGGTGCCGTGGAGGGCCTTGTGTGCGTGGTTGAGCATCTTGAAGGTGATTCTCGCCTCGACAGGGAGCCAGTGGAGTGTGCGCAGGTGCTGGGAGATGTGGCAGTGTTTTGGCAGGTTGAGGACCAGTCTTGCGGCGGCGTTCTGGATGTTCTGTAGCTTGCGGTGAGGTTTTTTGTTTATTCCGGCGTAGAGCGCAGTTGCCGTAGTCGAGTCTGCTGGTGACCAGGGCGTGAGTGACGGTCTTTCGGTGTTCGAGGGGGATCCATTTGAAGGTCTTACGAAGGAGGCGGAGGGTGTGGAAGCAGGAAGACGAGACAATTAAAGTTACAGTATCACAGAGTGAAATATAAAAACAAACAATAATCAGTGAGCATAGATAATCAGTTAAAAAGAAATGAGGAAAACACAATGGTAGAATAAATGAACTACTAACACTGCATGGAACAATATAAACGTTTTGAGCCTTGACAACTCTCACAGACATACTTGTTTTGCTCAGAGGTGGCACGCCACTTTAAATTGATGTTGTTAATGAGAAGAATCATTCACGGAATGGTCACTTATGGATGGCAGATTAGGGCTTACTTCTGCACTTACAAGGAATGGTATTTCAACTGCATCCTCTTCATTTATCCACCAGTAATCACTCCTCCCCACTCCATTGTATTCATTTCTGTGTGCAGTACACTTCTCCGCATATGCATTATCCTTAAGAGTGATTTAATGGATGTGACACAATTTTCAATGACTTCAAATTGTGTGATGGAATGTTCAAAATGTGTGCTACTTACTTAGGATCAGTGCACTGCTCTCTTGGTTCATTTATGTTTTCACACATAGACCATTGTCCCACCTTGACTTTAATATTCTTTGCACCATGTATGGAATTATAGTTCTTTTTATAAATTTCTTTGAACTTTTTAATACTTTTCCTAACCTCACTAGGCACAGCCTTTTAATCTTCCCATCCAACCTGGACTTGTCTTTGAGTTGGATACCCATCATTTAATAATGACTGTGAATGACTGTGCAGAGGAGTACATGTATAAGAACAAGAACCAGTGGGTGGTGGAGTGAGCACGTCAGCACAGTGTGTGAGAGAAGCACGTCTGGCACACCATAGTCAAGGGTTCTCCAAAGTCGGCATGGATCCGGCCCTCCAGGACCGACTTTGGAGAACACTGCCCTAGTCTATGCAGCAGAAGAACACTGATAGAAAAGGAAGAAAGGATACATTTTTGTGACCTTATCTGGCGGCCATGGTGGTAATGGTGAAGACAAACAAACAAAGTCCGGATGAAATGGAGTGAATGAAGGCACAGCTCTTAGTACAGTAATGAATAAAAATGCCACATTAAAAAAATATAACAATATAAAGTTGAAGGGGCATACAGGAAGAGAAATCACACTGAGGTACTGCTTAAACAGTTTCCAAATATGTGGACAATTTTGAAGCTCATACACAAACAAAAATATATATATGGTTGGAAAATGTTGGTTGTACATATTTCTGAATTCTCTGGAAGTTCAGGGTGGTGAAGTTAGGAAATTGAACATTTCTAATTAAATATAGTTGAAGAGATAAACTTTGAACTAGTCCACAGTACAATGTGTGCAGCAAAATGTTTCACTTCCTCTCAGTCATAAGTATTTGTAGCTGCTGCAGATGAACCTTCAGTACCGTGGCTGGAATTGATGGAATATTTCCTAAATCACATCACTGCAATTGAAAATGACAGTTGCAGTTACATATGAAATGAAAAAATAATTAAGTCCAGAGGAACAATGCCAAAAGACAGAGGGGCCGATTACGATGCTGGTCGAAAGACTCCGACCGCAGGTCTGAGGCTTTCCGATCGAAATCATCGGTTTCAATTCTGACTGCCTAATGACAATCTAGACAGTTGGAATTGAAACCGGCCGGTCATTCCGTCTGGCTTCCGACGGGTTCAAGGAGCCCATTGGCCAGTCGGAGCCCGTAATCCCAATAGGACGGTGTTTCCGCCGTCGGGATTACGATGTCAGTTTCCGACAGCCTTTTCGTGCCGCCTTTCCGACACGGAAAGGACGTCAGTAAGTGACTTTGGGGGCCCGTAGCAGGGCATCCTTGCCTCTGGAGCCTACGGTTGTGGTCCTAGGGGTCACCTATGATGCCCCCCTGTAAATACCTGCACCCTGTGCAGGGATTTACACAAACTCCTATTTCTCTATGGAAGCTTGTGCTACGGCCGGTTTATGGCCATAGCACAAGCTCCCATAGAGAAATGGGAGTATGCGACCGCACAGTGTGCGGTCACGTTGCAATCATGCGGGTGGGACCGCCGACCACAGGTCGGCCGGTCCCAATCCACGACGGTGTCGGTTGGAGGCAACTCCGACCGACATCGTAATGAGACCCAGAATGTGAAAGTGGAAAGACAATATTGTATTTGAAAAACACTTGGAAAGCTTGAAGCTCGTTGTTTGCACCACTCTGTGCATTCCTATAGGTAGGTTCAAGTCTGATCACAAAAAAACACGGTGTAAATGAAACGGTTGATGATTATGTATCGGCACTGAAGAAACAAGCAATCGTTTAGCGGTTTGCAGTGTTACAGGGTGAACTAGGAGCAATAAAATAATTATGCACACAAACAAGAGCACACAAGACACTTCAATGGAGAAGAACCTTTAAAAGACGTAATTACACTTGACAATATGGCAGAGATTTCCAAACATCCAAGTAAATCACTTACATTTCATTTCAAATAACTTTATTTCGGCTTAAGCCATAAAAGTGAGCAAATATATAAATAAATGCAGATCATACATAAGCATAATAAAGTCATCAAGATAATCAATACACAGCCTGTCCACATCCTTAACTACAGAGTCAATAAATCACTACACTAAAATTGCTAATACAAGATTCAAACTATAAAATAGAATAAAATCATTATAAAAATATGCACTAATTAAAACCTCAAAATCACTTAGCAGCAATAATGGCCCTCCTTTTTGCCCACATCAAGCCCAAGAATTTTGCAACTGCACAGACATACAAGGGAGATGAATCAGTACGTAATATTCTTAAGCAATCATATGGCTCGAGGTACCCAGCAACCTACACACTAGCGCAATCCAGAAAGAGCGAAACCTAGTATACGCTGAGCACACAAATAACACATGTGGGATGGTTTCTTTTTGGCATACAAACTTACACCATTACAGCAACTCAGTAGGTGAACAAAAAAACATTTAAGATTTCATAATACATCAGAGAATGTATATTACTACTAGGGTCTGCAGTATCTTCTGGTCTCCTGCGCCAAGTCATGGAGGAGGAAACAACCAAAAACTGGTTCCACCAAAGTGTTATCTGAGCAAAGCACAGAACGAATAATTTCATCTTTAAAAAAAACACTCCGGAAGCAATGCAGTGAGTCAAATATGGGAAGTGGTTGATAACCACCTAAAGCAAAACATAAATGTAGGGTGTGTAACTAGATACAATACAACCTATTGTGTAAGTGATCTTGGAAGCAATCGGACTAGACAATCAAAGACTTACCACATCAAAGTGTTGCACATGAATACAATCAATATGCAGGAAAGATCATGTGTCACAACTTGAGATCCATTGTACATAGTTAAACACAGAAAAACTGGACACAAAAAGTCCATTCTCCTAAAGAAAACAGACAGCATCTGTAACGGTGTTTGGTTACAAGTCATTGCAGGGGAGGGGAAAACAGTCCAGGGAGACCAGTTTCTCTCTCAAACTGGTTCTGGGAAATTGCTTAGCAGGTATAGTGGTCTACCGGGGGTATCAACAGGTGGGCACATATAACTTGTTTTTGGCTGGTTGTGATTTAAATTTTTCAGCAGCGAGGGCACCAATAGGAAAAGGGCGATCACGCCTGAAACTGGGAAGGAGCATTTTTTTAAGGATGGCGTCTGCAAACTGTAATCCACTATATCTCCAGAAGCTTACTTCTTAGGACAGTGGTTGAAATGGTTCTGTAATCAGGGCAATCATTCTCGGCCAGGAGACTCCCTCAATGCATCAGGATGAATGTGGAAAACTTGTATGTTGATCTTGGGCTTGATAAAGCGAGAAAGTAAGAGAGGTCAAGGTCAGTGCAGGCTCACCGACAGGTTCAGTTCATTAGACAGCCCCTCAAGTGGAGTCATGATGATTGGGCTGCCGGATCCCATGGCTCCTCACCAGGGTCTTTTGAGAGTACCCTTATTTGGTAGTGCGTGTGCTCTACTGAAGGAGGAAAAGCAAAACACCGAGCACCTACAATGGGCTTGCAATCCACTGGTAGTGAGCAGTTCAGAAACAG
This sequence comes from Calotriton arnoldi, assembly GCA_963921515.1. Classification (NCBI taxonomy): domain Eukaryota; kingdom Metazoa; phylum Chordata; class Amphibia; order Caudata; family Salamandridae; genus Calotriton; species Calotriton arnoldi. The sequence continues at coordinate 41,450 of CAWUFW010004829.1, read as the reverse complement.
AAAAACAGACAGGAGGGCACACTTTTCCAGCAGTGATTATCCTTCCTAGAGCACCATCCACCTGCACTCACTCCATATTGCTTGACATCATTCATTCCATTTTTTAACCCTATTCCTGTCTCTTCACCATGACCTTAATCCTTTTGTGATGAACTTACACAGACTTAGGACTGGATTACTCTGTGACAAACATGACAAATATCCTGTAGGCCTTAATGCGAGAGCCCAAAAATATAACGCACTGTAGTAGTGTGAATAGAATATCAACAAGTTTGTGATAGAGTAACGTGTCCACCAAACTCTAAATCAGGTCCTAAGTCTTGCCTAAGTTTCCCGGTACCAATTAGAATCCTGGCTTCCACCTTTAAGTGAAACAAATGGCGAAACCCTGTTAAACCATGTGGGGCTGGTATTCATTGTTATTATTGTGTCAAGAAGGAGCATTTTGATCACAAACTCTTAACATTGCAGTATATCTCTGCACACAGGGTAATACTTGTGGGTGGTGGCACGCAGATGAGAAGGATGTATAATCGTTTGCCTACTTACGTCTTTATACTAATAGTAGTCGGAATATAGTGGATCTAGGTGGCTAGGTTGGATGATGGTTTCAAACAATCGTTATTTAAATATTCATGCCTGTACTTGAGGCCAATATTGCTTGTTAATTACCTTCCTCCGCAACTATGGGCCAGAACCTCAGGCAAGGACAATAAGGGTATTAGCACTCTGTGCATCCCTTCCGAGCGGTTTATTAACTCGCCCTGGGAAAAATGGCTCATATACAAGTTACTTAATAACAATGGGGGGTTGGGCCTGTATATCCGCCCAAACTAGGCCACCAATCAAACTATTAACAGAAGATTGTTTGGACGTGCTGTTCAGCTGAATCTATTTCCAAAAAACCCCTTTCAAAGAGGGTTTGGTGTTTTTACTTCACCTTTTCTTTATATATTCATTTATACAACATACATGAAAAATTACATCAAACTCATGTCATAGAAAAGAGACATACATGTGACCATTCATCAAGACATCAATAATAAATACAATACAATAACCGTTGAACAATTATACAACAAAGACACTTTAGTAACATAAATGACCAGTCCTAAATTTGGAAAGGAAAAAATAGCGGTACAGACTTATTTATATTTGACATTGCCGAAACCTGCTATGAGCAGCTAGACGACATTTATATTACAACAGACGGAATGTCTTGTTTGCACACTGTATTTATTCAGTGAAGTGATGTCGGTTGCGGCTAGCTGTGTGTGGTCGACGCTTTTCTGAACCCTATTTTTCTTTAGGGGTTCTCCTCAGGACCAGGACTAGGTTGGATTCTTTCATGAAAGCGAAGGTAAGTGCAAAAGATGTTATTCAATGGCGGAATGAACTGCAGCGTTCAAAAAGATTTCTTTGGCTTCTTTGACTGTCATGAGGAGTCTGTCTGTTGTAATATAAATGTCGTCTAGCTGCTCATAGCAGGTTTCAGCATTGTCAAATATAAATAAGTCTGTACCGCTATTTTTTCCTTTCCAAGTGAAGAAAAAACACCAAACCCTCTTTACGTGTTGAAAGGGTTTTTTTGGAAATAGATTCAGCTGAACAGCACGTCCAAACAATCTTCTGTTAATAGTCATATACAAGCTACAGCAGCAGCTCTTTCAGCAGGAACCATTCTCTCTGGCACTCTGTGCTTCCCCTCTCCTTCACTCTCAAAGTGAATATGTGTGCCCAAATGTTGCAGAATAGTTGGAAAAAATAAACATATAAGCTTGTATATTTTGTCTACTTTTCTAAGTTTGCTAGGGCTAATGTTTTCCCAATGACAAGAAAGGGGAAGGGTGGCAGATAGAGAAAGCAGGTGCTGCTGCTGCCTCCATCAATGGAGCAGTGGCATCCTGCCCCGGAGGTGAGTTGTGGGTGGGGGTCCTACTCAATGGGACAAGCCATATTAGGATTAAGGAGCTGAGAGCCACAGAATGTTCCCTTTGACCCATAGCCTGCAAGGGGGGAATGCTGTTTGGATGGCCAGCTCCAAACGTTCTAATCAGGGTGCTAATAAAATAAAGGTTAGATAGATTAGAATATGATGTTCAGATTGTGGGTCTTCAGATGGGAGAGGGACAAAGTAGTCTTTATGGATGGATTTCAAGACTGGGGTAGTCTAATTTGAGTGTTATGCTGAAGGAGGATAGAGAGGAGGATGCACAACCATTGGTTGTGGGGGGAAAGGGCACCGTGTTGGGGGTCGACTAAGTGGAGTGAGCAAAAGTAATATGGAGCACAGGAAGGTTTAGTGACAACCAGCCAGTGGTGGCTGGCATGGCTCCTGGGGGAAGGGGCAGGCACGGGAGGGGCGTTGTGGGGGTAGGAGTGGGCACGCGGGTCATAATTAAAAAAACAAAAACACTTACCTTCCCGCCGGGTTCCGCGTCTCTGCTCCTGCTCTTGTCTTCCAGGAACAGGAAGCACCCGGCACACAGGCTTCCCTGACCAATCACAACGCTGCAATGTGATTGGTCTGAGCGCCGTGACACAGCACTGAGCCAGGGGCTGGAGGGGTGGGCATGTTCTCCACTCAGGCTGTAATGCAGCCTGCATGGAGAACACTGAAAGTGCGCATGACTGTTTTGGGCGGCAGTCATTGCGCACTTAGGAGGGTTGTACCCTCCTCCCCTGCTCTTCAGCCCTGCCCCGCACCCTCACGCAAGCTGCCGCAGCAGGAGGACAAGATAAAATGATAATAACATTATGTTATTATCATTTTATTTTTTATTTTATTTTCCTGCTTGAAGGCAGTGGGGCGACGCTCCTCCGCCTTAGCAGAAGACCCGCCACTGCAATCAGTAGGGTTTGGTTGACATAGGGGCATATTATCAAGCCAGTTATCGCCGCGTTAGCTGCACTTTCGTGCTGCTAACGCGTTTTTTTTAATCGCCCTATTACCAAGATGTTGCTAACAAGCGTTAGCGACAGCTTTCCGGCGATAGCCATCGTTTTTGCTATCGCCGTGCATGGCAGCGATAGTTTCCGCTAATGATATGCTAAGTAGGCGTTCCCTCTCAAAATTCCATGAAAAAAGTCGCTAACACACCATCGCACTATTACCAATGATGTCCCGGACCCGCAAAGCGATAAAAAAAGTCCCGCTAAGGCCCCTTAGCTGCAGGAAAATAAGACCTGAAAAAAACAGGTCTAAAAATTGTAAAAATGGTGATAAATGGAGGCATATAAGGGAGACTAGCCCACACCCACACCTGAAGACCCACAGACGCCATGGAGGTACTAATCATTCAGCTTGGAGTCCCACGAAGGCAACAACCACCACCGCCACTGCCACCTCCCCCAGGACCACCACCAAGGCTGCGCCAAAGACGACAGCGGGCCCTGCGCATACGTCTCAGCCTCGCAGACCTGACGCCAGAGGATGTCATTGCCCACTACAGGCTCAAAAGGACATCCATCCAACACATCCTGAACCTGATAGCCCACAGGCTGACGCCACAAACACAGCGGAGAACCAACATCCCTCCGCAGACAAAGCTGCTGGCCGTGCTGCATATGTTGGCCTCTGGGACCTTTCAACCAACAACGGCCAGAGTTGGAGGAGTCTCACAGGCAGCCTTTTCAATCTTCCTCCCAACTGTCTTGGATGGCATACTCAGCCTGATACCCCAGCACCTTCACTTCCCCAACACTGTGCAGGAACAGATTGAGACCAAGCAAGGATTCTACGCCATAGCCGGATTCCCACAGGTGTTGGGCGCAATTGACTGCACACATGTCCTATTTGTGCCCCCTGCGGACAGTGCACACATATACCGCAACAGAAAGCACACCCATTCCATGAATGTGCAGGCAATAGTGGACCACCGGGGACTGTTCACCAATGTCATAGCCAAGTTCCCAGGGAGTGTGCATGATTCCTACATCTTCCGACAGTCCATCATAAACCAGCGCTTCCAGGATGGCACATATGGAAATGCAGTGCTAGTCGGTAAGTACTAACGTGACCCACCACATGCCTCAACTTCAAAGAGTTGCAAATCAGAAGTGTGAGAATGTACATGTCACAATCACACATACAACATGTCAATCAACATGCCCACATACCAGACACAACAACACCAAGAACTGTGGGAATTGTGGCTAGATATGTAGACAAACCATCCTCAAATGCTTAGCCCCTGTGCCACACATAAGCAAATGTGGTGAGAGGTGGGAACCATGTATGTGCGATGGAGGCACACGATCCATAATGAAAGTAGGAACACAAGGCCCAGTGTGTAGGTGTTGTGTTGGACAGTCAGGAGTAAGCTGACCGCAGACGTGCCCATGTTGGCATATAGTGTGTTTCTGTAGCCCAGCCTGATGGCAATGACTGTGTGGGTCACTGTTACACCCGACAATGGGGGGATCCATGTGAAGATTGCATGGAGGATGCAGAGGCTGGCGAAGCAGCTGCAGGCCACTGCGTACACCTGTAGGTACATGGAGATGGAGGAGTTAAATATGGGGCCTAGGGACCTAGATTTGGGGTGGGGGCATCCGAAGGCGTTGGACCACCAGGTGATGCCACATGCTGATTGTTCTGTTACGAGGATGAGGACTCATGTTTCCCCTGCGTATAGCACGCCCCAGCTGTTGATCATCCATGTTGCAACTCACAGCAATCCTACCTGGAAGAGCAGTTTGGTGTGTGGGCGTATTGTTGATGGTGAATATGAGCATTCTGTACGTGTTGGTGGTGCTGTTTACTGGTATCCCAAAGCTTGCACCAGCTCCACTCCATGTGTCAGCAGATGCATCTGCCAACTCTGAGGTTGGTGCTGACCGAGGTGGCATTCATTGCCTGCCGTATGTTGCAGTTGCATAGTGGGACAAGGGTGCATGCGCAGTTGGAGATACATGTTTGGAAAATGTGGACTTGCGCCATTGTTGACTGCAGTGTTGTGGTTGTTGCTGTTGATGGTGGTGTGTAGCATCTCCTCGGTGACTGATCTACACCAACTTTGTGGGGGCCTACATGTGGTCAACGGTGGCTTGGGGTACATCAACAAGGTGGTGCATGCGTAAGTGGTCAACACATGTGCATTTAGTGGGGCAGATGAACTGGACGAAGTCTACACATGCAAAGAAGCCGTCAAAGGTGTGCCCTGCCTTGTGGATCAGTGTGGTGAAGATCTGGGACAGTCTGATGTCAGCTAACATTTCCCAGAGTCAAATGGATCCTGAGTAGTCTTGGCATGTGATTCGGAGGCTACACTCCCGAATGAGTACGTAGTCCACGGAGTGGACAGTGTTGCGTCTGATGATGCTGATGGTGTGGGTGAAGCGTTCCTGCCCGCAATGGGCCCTGCATGCGAGGGGGCTGATGACTGTTGATATGTGGCCGCTCGGGACAGGAAACAGCATGTGTTGTGCATTGGGGCAGGTCTGGCAGCAGCGACAGCAGCACAACTGAACGTGAACCGTGTCTGGTGTGGCCCATTGCCATTTCAACGTTCACATGGCATTGACTGTGAGGAGGGTGGATGAGTGCCATCGATAGATGGTAGAAGAGCCAGTCATGCAACCGCGCAGCGCACACAATTGATGAGGCTTGGGGGAGGGAGTATCAACAGTGAGGCAATTTAATTTGCAGTGATGCTTGTAATCAGTCAGAAGCAACACATGGCTAACATGAAATCCAACATAACACAAATGACACACCACAAAACCATCTACACCAACAACACAGCCGGCACAACCAATAATGTAAACATCTCGCTATCACATGTTACAGGTGACCAAGGATATGCACTATGCCCGTGGATGATGACACCCCTCCGAAACCCCACCACCCAGGCCCAGAGGCAGTATAATGCGGCCCACAGATGCACCCAGTCCATTGTGGAGCGCACATTTGACGTGCTAAAGTCATGTTTCCGTTGCCTGGACATCACAGGTGGCAGACTGCTGTACAGACCTGAAATGGTCAACAAAATCATCCTTGCATGTTGTGTATTGCACAATATATGTGTGCGCACCAATGCTCCATGGATTCAAGTGCCTGCTGCACCGGACGATGACCAGGATGATGATGAAGATGAGGCAGGTGGCGCACACCCCACAGTAAATGCAGCAGGAACTGCCCGAAGGGACCGAATAATAAACAATTTCTTCAACTGAGCACGTCACATTGTGACAGTCCCCCTCCAATGTATCTCATAGCAAAATGACCGCAATCACGGTGTGTGCCAATAAAAAAACATACACACATACCCTGTCTGCATGTTACTGTCCAGCATGGGTACATCACTCTGAAAAGGGTACGTTGCACAATATGTGCAAAGAAAATAACAAAACTTCATCCATGCTGGGAATGTCTCCTCAGTACAGAGATGCTTTTCAGTGTGTCAAATGTGTAAGACTAGAGTCTTCATGCTGCAAATTGGGCTACCCAATACACAATTGTTGCGTGTCCTTTGTGTAAATCAGTCAATACAGGTTGTCGTCTGTGAATAAATGCACATTTGTAGTCTGTTGTCAGTGGTCAATAATTTATTGGAGTGTGTACGTTGTGTAAAACAATGAAACTGTGGGCGTGCAATGGGGTAAGAGATGAAAGTTTGGGCGTGCAATGGGGTAAAAGATGCAAATTCGGACATGCAATGGGGTAAAATCTGAAAATCGTGCATGCAATGGGGTAAAATGTGACAAATGGGCGTGCAATGGGGTAAATCATGAAAAATGGGCGTGTAATGGGGTAAAATATGAAAAATGGGCGTGCAATGGGGTAAATTCTGAAAATAGGGCGTGCAATGGGGTAAAATCTGAAAATGGGGTGTGCAATGGGGTAAAATATGAAAAATGGGCGTGCAATGGGGTAAAATATGAAAAATGGGTGTGCAATGGGGTAAATCCTGAAAATAGGGCGTGCAATGGGGTAAAATATGAAAATAAGGCGTGCAATGGGGTAAAATATGAAAAGAGGGCGTGCTATGGGGTAAATCATGAAAAATGGGCGTGCAATGGGGTAAAACCTGCTTTTCTGTGTGTCAGAAGCAATTAGCTTGGAAGCCACGACCACCTCCAGATCAACAAGCCCTACAACAAGTATGTGGACCACTAACTTGATGCAGCAGACGGACCACCAGCACCCCTGAGACAACAACCAGACCGCCATCTCCAAATGGACACCAGGCACGGATGAAGACAACTCCTCCGCTAGGAAAGGCATCCACTCGGGGGCCCACACAGACCCCTGGCCCCCTCACATCTACCACAGAGCCACATCTGCCATTGCACACGAACCACTACGCAACATCAACATCACCTTCAACACATGCACGTACACAGACAACTTGAAGCGTGCCGAAAGTCATGCACCTACGCCTTGTGACCCCCACAGGTGAGTAGCACACTTAAAAAATCCATGATTGATTGATGCTTCTCTTGTGGGATATGCAATTATGGTGTGACCTGTGTTGAATGTTGCAAGTTAGGGTGTCATGTGTTGTGAAACATGATTTTCATGGTGTCATTTGAGTGCCAACCAACCTCAACATGTTGTTACAGGGCTCTGACATGAAATTTGTACTGACTGTACATCAGTGTATTGATTTGCTCTTAGCGTGCAGATCTGGCTGCTAACACGAAAAAGCGATATTTTCTTTTTCCATCCGCCCGATGTTAAAATACATCGCGCAACACTTTTTGCCATTATAAAGTATACTCATGTGACTATTTGCGTGCAGATTTTCACCGCATACTCAAAAACGGCCCGCAAAGAGATAGGAAGTGATGTCTGCATGCGTCCTGTCTACTTGAGTAGTGTTCTGCACTTTCAGTTTCTCTTTTGAGCACATTGATGGTCATTGTGGAGAGTGCTGGAGTTCTTTGGTGGTGTGTGCTGCAGTTTAGTGATTTTGAGAGTGTTGCTGTGTCCTGTGTCCTGTGTATAGTGTCTGTGAAGTGTTGTGTACTCATTAATTGTGTTTTACTGTCTCCTGTCCTCCATTTTGTCGGGTGTCTGTCTTGGGGTAGTGCAGTTAAATTGTTGTTGGGGATATTTTAGAGGCTTTTTCTTTCTGGCTGTGGGCTCACAGGTGTGTAGGGAGATGCCGGGTGTGGGCAGGGAGGGCAGGATGTCCGAGGGGACATTGGGGGGTTCCTGTGGCTCATTAAATTCCACCTGCCACTGATGTTGGAGAGGGAGGCCGTATCCTGCAAGGGTACAATGTGTCTGTGCGGAAGATCAGGTGGGAGCGTGTGCGGGTGCATATGCTACGGTTCTTCGGAGTGGACCGCAACGTGCGCCAGTGGAAGCACCGATGGCAGGACATGCTTGCACGTGAGGCAGACCTCTTGGACTACGTGGGAGTCATGACAGGCCTACAGGGTGGTAAGTACAAACTCCACATTTATTTGTGTGGACTGTAAGGAATGAAAATTACGACGTGTGTGACACTGCTGTCAAAGTGAGAAATGGTTGCTGATTGAGGTGGGAGACGCAAAGCGTTTGCGCATATTGTTGGCACATCCGAGACACAACGCAGCATCACATTGACAAGCATATGTTGCAAGTCTGTGTCACCCACTGCGCTGGACCAACACTTAGCACTGTACTGCCATAGCTGGCACACCTGCGCAAAATGTGCTTGCAGGCAGACGATTGTTTGTGTACGGCATGGGTGACTGTACATTAACTATCCATGGAATTGTCCATGTGAGCTGTGTGCTGGCCAAAAGGTAGTGACAAAATGCTGTCCTCATGATTTGTGTTACGTTAGCTACGCTGCCCTGTGAACATAGTTGCTGTGTGAAAAAGTTCTGTTTAGGGACAAATGGTCTAAGGAAAGTGGACATCTCCAGATTGTCATACACCAACAACCTCTGTGTAACTGCTTTGTGCAATCTGCAGCTACTCAATTGAACAAAGTGCATGTAGAACATCAGGATGCATGGAGTAATGGTGCCTTGTGGATGACTCACAGTACGATTATGGGCATGTCAGCTAGCACTACAGTCTTGTCTGTCCAAAATCAGCTGTCACAGGTCTGGTGTGAATGGCAGTCAAAGTTGACCCAATCATGTAGTCAACATGAAATGCCACACTACAGTTACATAGCATTTGCTGTCATGGTGATGATTGGTATGAGGAATACGACACATATGAATTGAAGTCTAATACCAACACATATTTCTTTACTTGTCTCACAGATGGACGACCGCCAATCACACAGGGGGACATTGACAGCTTCAAGGACCCACACGCCACTGGTGAGTTGGAACTTAATTGACTAGCATGTTGCGGTGGCATGGATGTCTGGGTCACATGATCACCGTTGCAGTATGAAGTATGGGTGCGTATCACGTCTACCTTGCCTACAGTGTGATGATGTATTGTGGAAGTCAGCAGTGTGCACTAATCGGTAAGTGACTCTGGACAAATGCATTGGTCTCACAGTGGTGACTTGGCCCATCCCCAGTCAGTGACACACATTGAAAGTGAGGTGCATATCATCAAGCCCATATTGCAAAGTCAACGTAACTGTCATCAAAGTTGTGTTGTCAATAGGGGCCTAGCATCATAATCTGAGCAGCGTTAATACATTCCACGTGTATTAACGCTTACTTGTCAATGAGGTACACTGTCACGCTGTGTTGAGTGTGAACGGGGCGAGCATTGGGGGTTGTGTTCGGCGTTCCACGGCAACACCCATTGTATCAGAGGCTGCCCCTGATGTCCAAGTGCGGCATTCATAGTTGGCAGCGCACAATTTACCAACAGTTACATCCCTGTTGTATTCTGGCCATATGAGCAGGAATACTTTTTGATCATCATGTTTGCTTTGTACATGTGAGCGGCTTTGTGCAGCACACATGGGAATGGAGAATTGACATGGTGTGTATAAGTACAGCAAGGTGGCCCTTCCAGTACATACATTAACATACCTCATTTTTCTCCAATGTATCTTTCCTGTGTGCTGCACTAAGCGACAAACATGATAGTCACAACATGGTCTTCTAGGATGGAATCTGTGCATGAAGGGGCACCTTCCTGTACAGACACCAAACTCACCTGCACACACACAACCTTGCAATCTGGTGCAAGGGTGCCTGCGTAAGCGCTAAGTTGTGAGACGTAACGCCATTGCCGGGGGAAACGCAAGTCTGCACAACATCCTTGGAAATAGGGTTCAGACTTGCATTAGCAAAGTTGCGGAGGTAGCCGTTAATCAGAGGAGGCGAACGCCTGTCTCCCCTACTCCCTTGTCAATATGCCCCTAGGTCCATGGCTTCGGTCACCACAGCACATGCCTGTGTATTGCAGCGAACACTGATGGGACAGGAGACATGTAAGTGGGTTTGCTGATGACTATCCAATGACATTGAATGCATGTACATCCTTGCGTGAGATGACTGTGCAAGTGTGCATGATGATGCACAAGGAGGCAGTGCATTTCTGCCCGTAAGTGCGCAGACACAGTTTACAATTATGATATTGTAGGTATGCTGCATGCCGGATTCAGAGTTGTGGCAGTTTGTAACTGTGAGCCAAGCATATCAATTGCACGTTCCCCAAACACACAGCAAAGTTGCCCAAATCATTCTCATTGCCTGTATGGCCACTGCAATGGTGTTGACGAGCTGTCTCCTTGCGTCTATTCCCTGATTGACTCTGGGTCAGGTGTGGGAACTCCTCAGTCCCAATTGGTGTCATTTCTGTGCACGCATTTACCACGCATGCTTTAGCTCTGCCTTAAGTGCTTTGGCATTTATTTTGCAATGCAGGGTTTGTCAACGCTATCTGTGAAGAAGCATTACCACAAACGACACTATGAGCATGATGACTCCAGGGTGCCATCACAAAGGGAAATGCATAGTGACTGTTTGTGTAGTTACGGCCAGCGTATCTTGATACACTACGGAGTGATCCTAGCAGAGACCAGCAATGCATGATTGAGTGTGAATCACGAGGAATGGATGTTTCACCCACTCTGCGGCAAGACTTCACATGTTGGGGCATATTATCAAGCCACTATCTCCACCACAATGTCACTTTTTGTGACGTTGTGGTGGCGATAGGCTCAGCGCCCTATCATCAAGGCAGCGTAAAGCTACTCAACGTGGCTTATAGCCATGTTAAGTGTCTTAACGTTGCCTTCATAATAGGTCACCTTTGGTGCTAAACTTAGCGTGAAAGGGGGCGTGCAGTGGGTGTTGCTGTGTGCGTTCCACCGCAACACCCATTGAAGTTGACGCTGCCACCTATTATCAAGTCTGGCGATACTAGGTGGCAGCGCAAAACTTACACCCAGAAAAATCCTGGTCTCAAGGTGGCGATACAAGGAGAAATGCTTCCTTTCTCCTCGATTTTGCTTTTTCCATGTGTGCTGCCTTGTGCAGCACACATGGAAAAAGCAAAATGCCATGTTTTGTTCATGTACAGGAAGGTGTCCATACCTGTACATGAGCAAACTGTAGATCAACAAGCCATTTTGTAACTTCCATGTGTGCGGCACGACGCTGCACACATGAAAGTTACGAAATGGCATTTTAGGTTTGTTCATGTGCCGGGAGTAAGTCCTCCCTACACATGAACAAACATACCTGCTCGCAGACACCCTTGCACTCTGGTGCAAGATTGCCTGTGTTGGCGCAGTCGTGATGAACCGCACACATGTGCTGGGGGACACACATGCCTGCACATGGGCATTGTACCTATCATGCAGCCCTGTGTCACTGGAGAGGATGAGGGTAGTGCTACACACAGGGGGATAATGCTTCCCTCCTCCGATTGCTTGTACATGTCACCCTCTGCCCGTGTATGTAATGGCACAATCGTTTGGCACTGTCAGCCTAATTTGTTAGTGACAGTGCATGTACCATGCCATGCACTGTCATGTCAGTCTCCCCAGCATGTAGTCACTGATCCATGCTTCAACATGGCGTTGTCCAGGTCACTTGCTGACTTCACATAGTTACGCTGTAGTGTATGCTCCCATGTTGAAGTGAACTTGTATTACAGATGTGTTTGGAGGAAATTGAAATTGGCTAAGGGACTCTAATTTGCCTTTGTGTACGTTTTACAGACAACATGACGCCTGGCCAAATACATGCCTTCCAGGTGCGGAAGGACCGTTACCGCCATGTGAAGAAGGTTGCGAAGGGGTACCGCAACATGTCCAAGAGGTACCATGAGGAACGTAGGAAGGGCACATGGAAGGCGGTGCCTGAGCATGCCCAGGATGTCACACAGCCCCCCCATGCCCCTCAGGCATCAGTGGTGTGTCCCAGCCAGAACAGGTGGTACATCCCCCTACAGCACCCCCCACACCCCAAGGCACTGTCCCACCTGCAACTGGTGATCAAGTGGTCTCTTTCACATTGCGGGACAGGAGGCTCCTTCAGGACATTATGGTATCGCTGGCAGAGATCAGGCGCGAATTGTCTGATGTTAACAGACGAGTGACGGACATACAACAACACTTTGGACTGCCATGATTGGTGGACCTGTTGGACACCATCCCCCTCTTCTCCCTTCCCCCAATGTTTGAAATCTCTTATTATGTAGTGTCAGGTTAGTTATTTATTTGTTAGGTAGTGTAGTTTTAGTGTAGATTTTAGTTAGTGTTAGCTTGTTAGGTAGATATAAGATTTTAATTAGTCTTCCGTATTTGGGGATAAGTTTCCTTTTCCTTTGGGTGGGGGGTTGATGTGTTTTTTCTTCATAAAAATAAAGAAAAAATATTTACAAAAAAATATATCTTTGTGTAGGTTACATGTTTAGTTAGTTTATGTATAGCTTAGATGTCGTTGTCCTGTCTCGTGGTGTGCCTTAAGGGTGGGAGGGGGGTTGATGTCTATGATGTGTTGTTGCGTGTTTAGGATTAGTTAGGGTAGATAGTTTAGGTAAGTAAGATTGTTTTATAGTTAGTTTAGATTTTAGTAGTAGTTATAGTGATAAGTGTTAGTTTAGGTCACTTGAATGTTTATACTGTTCGAATAAAAATATGATACTTTGGATTTCTGCTTGCACTTATGTCAGGGATGAGGTTGTGGAGTGTGGCTCATTCCATTGTATGCAACTTTTGCCATCACTGGACTATCCATTGGAATCGCTAAGTCTGCTCATGACATGTAAGTTTGCAGGATGTATTGTGTCCGGATACCTTAGATGTGAGCACACTGAACTTGCATTGATGACAGGGTGTCGATTTGGATTGACGTCATAGTCTAGGGACAGTCGTCTGTGACGTTCTACATCTTCTGTGTGACTCACGGATTTGGACAGCACATTGTTGCCCATTTTGCACATAACCTAGTAAGATGGCATGGCAAGTGAATACAGTTAGCTACTGTTATCCATCATGGAGATGGATGTATGCTCCAGGTTCCACAGATTCCGTCACACACCTGCATGTCAGATGCTCCTGCCGCAGAGTCCATCTAAATTGCACAGACCTAGCCACACTTGCTGCGTAGTGCCAGTGTGTCCGCTTCCTTTGCAAGATATGTTCCGGTTCATGTACGCTCACTCTCCAGACCATGCATGATTTGTTAGAAATCAGTGTGCATTGCGTACAGGACATGGAACAGCAGTGTTCCTGATTTACAATAGTAATCCGAGAGTAAGTGATGACTTCACATTTTACGTTACTCACAAATGTATTTTGGGAGTAGTGCATTTTGCTTTACAGAGTTGACATCTCCTAAATGCCTTTCGTGACTCACTGGACTAGTCAAGTTTTGATTTTGTCACAGCGAACGTTTGGGTGGTGGCACACTGTTCTGCTGCACACAAGGGGGAAATGCTGCATTGCTCCCTGTAGTGACAGTGTCATGGAGACTTGTCCCAGCTGTTACTTCTGCCATTGGCTCATGTTGATGCCGCCCTTGAACTGTTGTCCGTGCATCTGACTATATGCTGAGTGCAGTGCCACACACATCCCTACACACATTGCCCGGTACGCTCGAAGTGGTCACAGCATGAGAGGGGGCATATTTTAGGTTACATCGTTTGTCGACAGGGAGGGGCTGACTGACGGCTTGCACTTTGGGGTGAGCCCCTATTTGCCAATCTACTTCACTGAGGCAGACATTGTGGTTCCGTATGTGTACGGTGGACATGTGCCCTTCCGTGTCTTCATCAATGTGAATATGCTGTCCAGTATTTTGGGATGTGACATGCAATGTGCACCGTCACAACAGGCTTTGTCCACCATGTAGTGTGTGAGTAGATATGCTAAGAGATATTTGTTTACAAGTGTTAAGGAGGACACAACTTGTGGCCTGCAACAGACTAGGACATTTTAGCACACATGCCTTTTCATGAAACGACGTGGGGCTAGGTTGGTGTATTGCTAGATGGTTGTTTTGGAGCAATGGGGGCACCGCTAGTTCACACATACACCGCCATCTCACTGCCTATCTGTATCAGGTAAAACAGGTACATTGCTCGTATTTCCCTTGGTGTACCTTCTGGGTGAATCAGTGTCCTAACACTTTTTACATACTTCTATACTTGATTGGTCAAGAACCATACACATCTGTGTGAGTAAAATAATTTTATTTACATTCAAAGGATGAAGACTGGACCAGTGCTTGGCCATACATGCCCACATTGCATGGATGCCCGTTGGAGGGCCAGACAGAGTCATTTGGTGGTAACAGGTCCAAGGGAAGAGGCATAGTTCAGTCCGCAGGCTGATTTCAGTGGCATTGGCAAGAAAAAAGTGATATGGCAGTCCATGTGGAGGTCCAAGGTGATTGTCGGGGGACAGTGGAAGACAGTGCAAGAAGATTTTCCGTGGCATGATACTAAGCCCGGTACCAAGGAGGAAACTCGCCTTTTTGCGCAGATGGATGCTACCGCTTCCTCCTTAGCACAAATGCACATTGACCCTCCTTTTCGTCCTCTGATGTGTCATGTGCCTCACATGTGGGTGGTGGTATGGTGGGTGCAGCACTGTGAGGCACTGACACATCAGGTGGCGGAGCTGAGGATGTGGAGGCAGCAGCAGCATTCATCTGCGCCAGACCTTGTGGCAGCAATGAAGTGATGAGCAGGTGCAGGGCATGATAGATCCCAGCAACCTCGTGCTGGTGTGCGGCCCTGGCAGCCATATCTTGTGCCTGCATCCGCTCCATGCTCTCCATTATCCGACAGATGTTGGCCAAATCCTGGCTGACATTGCTGGAGCCACTCTGAGCAGACAGTTGTTGTCGTCTCAGAATCATGACTCCAGCAATGTCAGCCATGGACCGTTGGAGGGCATCGAGCGGGCTGTGGGTGTCCGTGATCTTCTGCATGTGGTCCCGGATGAGACTCAGACACCCACGTATGGCCTCAAGTTTGTCCGCCAGGCGCTCGAACCCCACTGCACCTGTTCCGCCATCTCCCGCTGGACCTCTAGCACACGGCGTTGGAAGGCCAGGTGTGGGTCCTCGAGGTCCGGGGAGGCAGCTGTGGTGGGAGGTGCTTGCTGCTGGTTGGTTTGTGCAGGGGGTGGGGTTGCCGCTATGCTGCTGGGTTGCCCTGCTCCTGGAGGTGGGGTGCTGAAGGAGTCTAGCAGAGGTTGCAGTGCTTCCTGATCGATGGTGGGATATTCCTCCTCGTCATCAGTGAAGGTTGGGCCAGTCTGCTGTCCAGGAGGTGATGTCTCTCCCTCTGCAATATGATAGGGGAGATACAGTTTAACAGTGTTTGTCATGTTCAATCATGCATCGGATGTGTTTACAAGCAGACAGCAGGACAGTGTCCATTCATACTGTTTTTGAGGAGATGCCTATTTGTTGCAGGATAGTGATGATTTTGAGGAAATTGCGGATGTGATGTTGTAGTTGTACATTGTCATCTCACAGTTTCCAGCTATGACAAATGTTATTGTACAATATCTACACACAAGCGCCACAAGTTGTGTCCTCTGTTCATTTGTGTGAGTAATGCAATTTGGCCCACATAGTAGTCAGTGTTGATGTGCTCAGCTTTGTCTGTGTGTGCACTGCATTGTGTGCTGGTGGCACCTGCAGCTTTTGTTTAGCTGCCCGTTATACCTTTCAGTGAAAACAAGGAAGGCTTGGGTCCTGTACTCCCCAGACTGGACCACCCAAATATTGAAATCACAGAAAGGTGTCAAGGGAGGTTTATTTTAAATATTCGCGATAAACCTGAGACCACTAATTCTGAGCTCTATGAGCATTTATTCTGCTTAGTTTTGATAATTCAAAAGACATTCATAAATCAATTGGACATGTCTTTTAAAAGGAAACACCACATTAGTAAATCACACAATTGCAACACATGTGTATGCGTGATTTAGAACCATTTCTTTTGTGAGACAATATATACAACACATACATAATACCAAACGTTATTTGTGACAAAAATATATACAGCAAACCAATGATCACAAGACAAACATCGATAAATTATGTGTGCCAGCCTGAAATTAAACCAGTCCTGCATTTGCACTGAAAACACAAGGCGGACAATTGCTCATTCAAAGACACATGTCTACTGTCCTGCCTGTGGGAGGGTGGGGATGCATATCCTACTTAAGGGTGTTGACAACCTAGAAAAAGGGGAAATCATTTCTATTCAGTCCCCTCGTGGCACACCCTGTTCTACCTTCCCCCACACTCAACAGCCAACGCGTTTCGAATCCCCAACAATTCCGGGATTCTCTTCAGGACTCCGTCGCCGTGAATTTCCAGCCGGTTTGAATGAGAGGAGCAAGATGATTTTCTAACTGCTTTCACATGGCTGAAATGAAAGGAAACAGTCAGGATTATTGCAGAAGAAATTCACGGCGACGCGCCCGCGAGCTCTAACTACATTTCACGAGTCTCAAGATCCTGGACCGTTTTTAAATCATTATCAAGAGCTTCCACACACCCATAAAATTTAAGCCTCGATTAATACTATGAATTGAAGAACAGATAATGGACATCTGTCTGCAGCATAATTGAGAGCCAAAACAAAACCAAGTCCGAGTCCTGAAGAGAATCCCGGAATTGTTGGAGATTCGAAACGCGTTGGCTGTTGAGTGTGGGGGAAGGTAGAACAGGGTGTGCCACGAGGGGACTGAATAGAAATGATTTCCCCCTTTTTCTAGGTTGTCAACACCCTTAAGTAGGATATGCATCCCCACCCTCCCACAGGCAGGACAGTAGACATGTGTCTTTGAATGAGCAATTGTCCGCCTTGTGTTTTCAGTGCAAATGCAGGACTGGTTTAATTTCAGGCTGGCACACATAATTTATCGATGTTTGTCTTGTGATCATTGGTTTGCTGTATATATTTTTGTCACAAATAACGTTTGGTATTATGTATGTGTTGTATATATTGTCTCACAAAAGAAATGGTTCTAAATCACACATACAAATGTGTTGCAATTGTGTGATTTCCTAATGTGGTGTTTCCTTTTAAAAGACATGTCCAATTGATTTATGAATGTCTTTTTGAATTATCAAAACTAAGCAGAATAAATGCTCATAAACCTCAGAATTAGTGGTCTCAGGTTTATCGCGAATATTTAAAATAAACCTCCCTTGACACCTTTCTGTGATTTCGTTATACCTTTCAGGCAGTGAGCCTTTCAGTTCTGTGCATTTACAATGCTGTGCTGAGGCAAACTGGGTGGAATATGGGTCTTGGTCAGAGTTGTGAGAGTTGTGCATTGTTTGACTTCAAATATCTTGTTTACGTCAGGGGTTGTATGTACACGAGGATGTGTCAGAATGTGACTTGCTTGTTTAAGGATGTTGTCCACACTCAGCCCCCTCAGTGAGGTGGCCTGAACCATGTTAATAGGTTGGGCCTGCAATTCATCATGCACTGTCACTTGCCTTGTCAATGTGGCTCACGGACACGCAGCATTGCAGGGTACTGCACATGTGCATGTGTTTTGTGCAAGTATGGTTATGTGTGAGTAGGGCACCCTTTAGGCACATTAGCAATGTGAGCTTACTTGCTGTTTCAACATGTGCTGCACTATGTAGTACACATGGACATTTATGTTGCTTTGTCTATTGTGATTTGTCTGGTGTGCATGTCGTCCTTCATGTTTTTTATTTCATGCATTGCTGAGTGCCCTCCGTTTGGCTGACCCGTTGTGAGTATGGTTCCGCGTGAGTTTCGATTGTTGTTGCTGTCTGAACAGACAGGGGCATGTTACCAAGGAAGTGGCAGGGAGAGGCATTAGCCATCTTGTCTTCACGGCTCTCACCACCACTTTGGTAACGCCAGGCTCAAACATGTTATCAAGGATATGGTGCAGCCTGGCGTTTCCCCCTGCAATGGAAGTAAATTACACTGCTTAGCGCCAGCGCAGGCTCCCTTGCACCATAGTGCAAGGGTGTCTGCGAGCAGGGAGGTTTGTTCATGCGTAGGAAGTAGTTGCTTCCTGCACATGGACAAAGCTAAGACGGCATTTTCTAACTTTCATGTGTGCTGCTTCGTGCAGCACACATGGAAGTTACAAAATGACATTTTGATGTACAGTTTGTTCATGTATAGGAAGGGACACCTTCCTGTACATGAACATACCATGGAATTTGGCTTTTCACATGTGGGCTGCACAAGGCAGCACACATGAAACAAGCAAAAACAAGGAGATTTAATGCATTTCTCCTAGTTTTGCAACCTTAGGCCCAGGATTTCTCTGGTGTTCAGATCAGCACTGCCACCTATTCTCGCCTAACTTGATAATGGATGGCAGCGTCAACTTCAATGGGTGTTGTGGTGGGACGCCCACCACAACACCCACTGCACGCCCCCTTTCACACAAAGTTTAGTGTGAAAGGGGCCCTATTCTCAAGGCAGCGTAAAGCCACTTAAGGTGGCTTTAAGCCACATTGAGTGACTTAACGCTGGCTTGATAATGGTGCGCTGACCCTATCGCCACCCCAACGTCAAAAATGAGTGACGTTGTGGTGGCGATAGGGGCTTGGTAATATGCCCCATAGTGTCAACACCCATTACCCTCAAGGTTGACTCCACGTGTGGTGTGTAAGTGCTCAGTTTTCTGATCTATGTGCATTTCATGATGCCTATTTATGGTGCTCAGGCCTGGTCAACGCCACCCTCACAAGAGATGCAAATGTGTGGGTGATGTGTGTTTGTGTATGTGCCACGCAGCTGCTGCCATGGATGATACCTGCTGTCCTGGTTCTGTTATTCAATGCCTGGCTTGGCATGTGGGTGATGACTACCTGACTGCATATTTGTTCACTGACACAGTTGACTTACCAAACCGTTAATTTGAATTGCACATGATGGTGTGATGGGCAACTCACATCAGGACTGATGTGGAATGCTGTATTCTGTGTGGCAGATGTGTACACTTGGGGGGGTAGGAGTGCAATTTTACATAGGGGTTGAGGGCGGCATTTGGCCGGTTGACATGATTTGTTTCAAATTAGCTATCCTTGCTTGTTGTCATACTTTGGCAGTGAGACAGCTTTACTGGCACATTGTGGTTCAGCGAGTATGTCACACAGACAAAGCATGCAGTACATATTGGTGTGATACATTCCTGTTCTGCATTGTTCACGTACTGTGTGGTTGTTGGCACGTCCCCCTGCTTATTGTATTCCATCGCCCTTTGAGTGAAGTGTGCTGTTTGTGTGCATTTTTGGAGGTGCAACCTTTATCCAGCAGCTTACATGGTCAAATCGTTGTGACATTGCATGTGTGTGTGGTATGCAGACTCACTAGATGTTTCCCCACTTGGTGTACACCAGACTGCATCTCATGAATAGGCAAGGGGGCACATTGCATGGTAATGCAGGTGATGTCGGATTTTCCCCCTTGCCACGTCACCACGCACATACAAATTGCCTGCACATGGACACGTCTCACTCTGAGGCCAATATGCGGAAGCACTGTGCATGTGACTGGTCATGTGCACGATAAGGCATGCCACCACCAATGTCAGCACACCTGCAGCATTGTGCACATGTGTCTGAGTTGTGTGCAAGGTTGTGTATGCGCAGTGAAGTCCACCTATTTGCACATCCACATTCCTGCAGACTACTCAGGCACATGTGCAGAATGCTGCAGGTGTGCTGACATTGGTGGTGGCATGCCTTATCGTGCACATGACCAGTCACATTCACAGTGCACCCGCATTTTGGCGTTAGAGTGATATGTGTCCTTGTGCAGGCAATTTGTATGTGCATGGTGATATGGCAAGGGGGCCATTTTGCCACCCTGCCACATGTCAAGTTGTTGTGCCACTTTGTCATTTGAGGGGGCACTTATGGAGTGGTCTGACATTGACCTAGAACTATTTTGGGCTTCCTTTTCTGTGCACATTTAAAAGTCTGTATGCCGGCCAATGTGTGTCGTGCAATGTGTTGTTTGAGAAGGGTGATATGTCCCTATGCCACCATGGACAGGGGTATCTGGGACATGATCCACAGTACATGTGGGTATGCACTTCAATTAATTTAATTGTACATCAGTGCCACTGGGCCCATCCACCCCCTTCCCCACCGTCCCTGGTTGATGCTCACCCTGGTGTTGTTCTGTCTGTTCACATTCAGCACTATCATGGCCCGCAACTCCAACCACCGTCTCCTCACTGATGACTCGGGACACCTGCTCCTCCAACTCATCCAGCTCCTCCTGTGGCGCTGGACTCCCACCTCCAGTCTGCCTCGCTGCTCTCACGTTGGCTGCTAGTTTCTCCTTGGTTTTGCGCTTGGTATCATGCCAGCGCTTCTTGCAGTCGTCCACTGTCCTCCTCCTCTCTCCAACGGCATTCACCTTGGACACAATGTCCTCCCATATTTCTTTTTTTCTTCCCAATGTCACTGTGGAGGTGACAAACAGTTCTTGTTGGTGTTCAGTCACCTCCGCAATCAGGACCTGGTTTTCCTGCAGGCTGAACTTAGGATTCCTCTTCCTCTTGGCCTTCACATGGGTCTCTGGCTGGTCCTCCTGGTTATTTGTGGGCATGTTTGTGGCCTCTGCACTGGTCCCAGCTTCTTCCATTGCTCCTCTGGTATTTTCCCTTTTTTTTTTTTTTTTCTGCTTGGCGGGACATTTATAGTGCATTTTCCCGCTGAACGCGTAAAATGCAGGCCTGGTGCCAATTAGCGATCGGATTCTGTCGCTGATTGGCCCATCTCCACTTTTTTCACGTTAGTGTGCGTTTTTGTATCGCCGTCACGCTAAATCTATTGCCGTCCATTGCCGCCGGAAAAAGTAGCTATCGCCTGTTAGCGGCGTGTTGCTAATACGCCGCTAATGCCGCGATATAATCCGGCGTTCGGCGGCGATAAGGAAAATGACGCTATGCGGGGTTAGCGATAAATATCGCCATTTGTTGATAATATGCCCCATAGTGTTTGTGCCCAAAGCCTAGAGCAGAAGGATGATCATTCAGGGAGTTGGAGGTAGTGAGGCAGTGGAGAGCTTTGACCATCTTGACGATGTTTGTCTTTCTGTCTAATTGTGGCAGATAACATTTCTGCTTGATGACAGCGATGAGAGGGAATTATAGTGACAAAGCGTGTCTGTGTTATTTAGAACTTTGTGACGCAGGCTCCGGTGTGATGGATGTCTACACTGCGCATCCCTCCGTTGAGGCCAACGGACAGACTACCTCCACAAGAGTTCTGTTAAACTAGGTCAGGAAGCATAAATTGCCCAACTGAGACTAAACACAGAGAAGTAAATGATTCACTCTCATCACTGTCATCAAGCCGAATGGGTATCTACCAAAATTAGACAGAACAACATTTTCTATATTTCAAAAACACAGCACTAGTAAAAGACACAACAGTGAATACTAAATCAAGAAAGCATACATGGGAGTAAAAAGTCTCATTCACTGCCTCCTCACAGGCAGATCTACTTCGAAGAACGCAGGTGGGATTCAAGACAGCCAAGGCATGGTGATGTGACGAAGAGCAGATATCCTTCCCTCTCCAAGTAATGGCCTGTAGCCAGGAGAGCTTCCTCTTAGTCTAAGTTATACCCTCTGGGAAATCCACTCAGACCTCCCTGTATTCCCTCAATGAGGGAGTTCCCACTAAATACCATGGTGTCCCAGTGGAGTGGGATTGGGTAAGAGGTGTGCTTATGGTTTGACTGAAGATGGAAGGGTGACACCCAACTCTGCCAGGTACCAATGACCACACTCACTATAGAGTTGACTCCTGGGAAGAGAGTCACCTCCCTAAGGTTGATGGTGAAAGGACGTGTCTTCCCTCCTCTCTAACATGCCTCCATTTTGCACTTTATTAGCTCGATGGAAAGGGATGTGGCAGAGCCAAAATAAATGCAAAAAGAACAATTAATGGATTGAATGTTGAACAGTGTCAAACATTCACCCCAGTACAGAGATCTGGGCCTAAATCCATCGTTTTTTGCTCCCCATGCCTTTCCAGTTTAAACCCAGCAAATCAGTCTTCATCCTGCTCCCAACAGGAACAGTCCAACCAAAACTGCCAGGCCAGGTCCTCCCTGGACCAGAAACAAGCATCCTGGGATCGGTTTCGGGGTTTCACTCCTCATCAGCCAGGCTAACTTGAATCCAGTGGCATGGAGAGCACGGGACCCACGTTTGGGCATACCCGTCCCACTCGGGGCGACAAATGCAAAAAGAACAGTTGATGGACAGAATGTTGAACAATGTCAAACATTCACCACAGTAGAGATCTGGGCCTAAATCCATCGTTTTTGTGCTCCCCATGCCATTCTAGTTTGCAAATCAGTCTTGACCCTGCTCCCAATGGGAACAGTCCAGCCGAACCATGAGCCAAAATGAAGGCTTGATCTGGAACATAGAACAGCCTAAACTAATCCCAGACATCTGTCACTCATACTTAATCTACACAACTATTTCACCAGAGTCGCTCACTGTCTATCCACACGCTCTTGATGCCTCCCACACATACCAGGGGGAATCAAGGACATTCCAAAGTGGCCAGTCCACTTAGAATAAAGCACTTATAAGAAAGAGCTCTGATCTACAATCACACAGGGTCTGACTTGAAAATGTTTGTTGAAAAAGGGAAAGTATTAAAGTAAAAGACCCACTAACAATCTAATATATTACTTCAGTTTGACAAGTGTAAATAAGTGGTTTGGCAATGTGAAATGGCCGGTGGGTGTGAATATGCCTTTTATTGACGATTTCACGGCTGGTTGCTGTGGTGGAAATTGCAGTTAAGAGCGCTCTGACGTTTCTAGCACGACGAGAAGGGGTTAGAACATTGGGGGGAAATACGAAAAGAAAATGCAGTTATACTCGAGTGGCTAAAGCTGAGAAATAAATTATATTAGTTTATAGAAGGATTGAGCAGAAGGTAGCAAGGTATTATCCAATGGCAGATAGTTTTTAGGCAGTCAAAGAAACAAAGACGGGGTCGAGGGGTGCAAGTTGAAAAAGAGATTTCTATGTTAAAGGTGGTATGAAAAATCCAAATGAGGAGATAACGGTATAAAGGGGGGTGGGGGTGGTATAGAGCGGAAAAATATTAAAATTATTAAAGCTATGGCTAATAATACTTAAACTAAACTCAGACTAGTTACTGCTGAAATTGATCCAGAAACAAAAATAATAGCTTCCACCACCCAATTCAGATGGATGATTGACAGTTTGTTCTTATTTATGAACGCATCCTTGTGCACACTCCTCGCGCTTGAGGAACAGCGAGCGAGCAAAGCATCCTTGTGCACACTTCTCGCGCTTGAGGAACAGCGAGCGAGCAAAGCATCCTTGTGCACACTTCTCGCGCTTGAGAAACATTGAGCGAGCAAAGCATCCTTGTGCACACTTCTCGCGCCTGAGGAACAGCGAGTGAGCAAAGCATCCTTGTGCACACTTCACGCGCCTGAGGAACAGCGAGCGAGCAAAGCATCCTTGTTCACACTTCTTGCGCTTGAGGAACAGCGAGCGAGCAAAGCATCCTTGTGCACACTTCTCGCGGAGTCGCGCTTGAGGAACAGCGAGCAAAGCATCATCTGTGGTGTGTAACGAGATGAAGTTGGAGACATGAGCGCGGGCTCTCTCAGGAGGAGAGGCTAACACACTGAAGCCATATTGAAGTGTATAAGGGTTGTTGTGTTGGAAAAGATGATAAATAAGCTGGGTAAAAACCAAGCATTCAACGATTTTTTAGGAAAAATATAAAGGGGACTAGTATGACAGTCTGAAAGGAATATAAGGTCTGCTGTAGCTTTGTTTGCAGTGGAATGCCCTTAATATGTAAAAGAACCCTTCTCAAGCTTGGATTATTTTCTGGTGTTGTTTCCAACCCTTACAGCAATGCTCACTGTGGATTTTAAGCACTTTGGATAGACACCGGTGAAGAGAGACAAAATGTACAGGCCTATGGGGAGGTGAGGATACTGAAGGTCATAGACTTGTTGATATGAAGGGATCAGTGTAGTCCACAAAGGACTGCTGCTTGGATGGTTCTGCAGATGCTGATGTGCTGCTACCCTGGTATCCTGTATATTATCTTGAGAAAGCCCGGAGGATACCATCTTTCATATTGATCTTCAATACACACCAAGTTTAACTTTTTCAAATTGTTCTGGAAAATATTATGTCCAGTTGCCAGATCATCGTGACAGAACTCAAATTATCACGACAGAAAGCATACTCCCTATTTTTGAGACTCTGGTGCTCTGTCCATTATGTATAGCTAACCTGACAATACTTCCAATTGACTTGATTGTTCTATTTGACACCTCGGCCCAGAGTATGAAAGGTGTCACGGAACAAAGCGCAGCACCCAAAATGCTGCGCTGCATTGTGTGACAGGGAGAGAGTAGGAGATCACCATTTTCACAGAGATATGGCTCTCTCCTTCCCTTTCCCTAGTGCCGACGCTGATTTCAGCTACCGTGCACCAGGCACACACCTTAGCGCCACAGTGCTAAAGTGCGTGCCCGACTCTACCCAGGTTTTGTACAGGAAGTGTACCCTTCCAGTACAAAATAGTATACATAGACACACTTCAAATCTTTTCCTACTTTGTATGTGTGCTGCACAGTGCAGCACGCATGCAAATTTGGAAAAAAAGGAGAAATAAATAAAAACATTGTCCTTTTAAAGCCTGCTTTCCAGCGTCGTTAATTTTTGGCGCTAAACCCTGTCCACTCATGTTAGTAGAGAGGGTTCTCCAGTATTATATCTTTCATAGATTCACATGCTTGAATACCCCCACCATGATGATGGGGAAGATTCAAGCATGTGAATCTATGAAACATATTAATACTGGAGAACCACAGTGTACAGGTATGTAACTTGTTTTTTTAGCATCAAAAAGCATTGGTGGTTGCATGGAAACACCCATGTGCCACCCATGTAACGCCCACTTAACTTAACGCAAAGTAATGCAAAGCAGCGTTTCACGCTGCTTTGCTTTACTTTCCCATACAAACCAACTCTAATATCAATTAGCGTTAGTTTGGGAATCTCCAAAGAGGTTTAGCGTTGGGTTAGCATTGAAAAAGTAACGCTAACCCGATGCTAAACCTTTGTGAATCTGTGCCCTCAACGTTTCACTGGCTTGTCCTTTACTTCTCTAGGTCATGTACCCAGGGGCGGCTCCTCTGCTATGGCAGAGAGGCGTGGCCCCACTGCTTTCTCGCAGTGCGAGAAGCAGAAACATAAAATGGTAATAACTTTTAGTTATTACCATTTTATGTTTGCTTTGCGCATTGCGGGCGGGCGGGCGGAGCTGCTCTGCTCTTTTAGCAGGGCAGGGAAGGAGTGGTTTGCCCACTCCTGAGTGCGCGACGACTGTTTGGTTGCCCATACTTTTGTATGGCTTTAAGTACCACACATCTGCTGTTTTTGAGTATTGTAAATAACCGATATTGCTATTGCCCTAATTGTGGTACTAAGTTTACACACTGTAGAAGACTGGAAGGCTGAGATTTTCTTCTCGCGATTCAGACTCATGTCTTCCAGAACACAGCATTGGTCAATGGCAAATATTCAGCCATCTTTGGGAACAAATTCTGTGCATCCCATGTGTGTCGCACAGAATTTCCATCCTCCAGCACCTGGCTGTTTGGAGTAGATCACCTGTGTACAGAACTGCAACTGGCATTAGTGTATGTAGTGTAACCTGATTTGACAACTTGCTTCACTGCCTGTATGTGAGAGAATGGACATGGCAGTCAGAGGCAGAGTTTAATAATGTAACTAATACTACCTCATTGTCATGTTCCCTCGCTTCCAATCATTACAAAATGCGGCCATCCCGCTTCACCAGACATTAATTACCATGTCATACCAAACATAAAATGACCCTCCCTCCTCCACTCCTGTTCAATTCTGTTTCATGTTGCTGTTACGAATACGGTTTGAATCATGTGGAGTTGCTGTGACTGGATGTTGTTGCAGGGATTCTGCTTAGAAACAGTGCTGTGCATTGGGATCACAGGAAGTCAGAATGTAGGGGCTGGGTCTTCTTACCACATCAGTACTTATTGGCCCAAATCCGACTAGCTTACAGTGCCTCACCTACACTCCTAACCTGTCCAGATTAACAGGTGAATTGATAACCTAGAACACAACCCTCTAGTCCCCAAGGGAACCATGGAAATAGATCATCACCTTTCATTTCTCACTCATGCATGTCCATAATAAACAAAAGAAAGACACAAGGAAAGTTCACAATATTTATTGAGACTATCGTAGTCCATTATACAGCAGTTGTGCTGCGATTAGAAAACATATACAACTAAACAAAGTAATCAACATTATTGGCAAACGGTATACAAAAAAAAGCCCTACCATGGCAAATTATATATCTGTCTAGCCCTACCCTCACTATGTGAGCACAGGGATATATAAGTGATCTCTGGAGGTTACCACCGGACCCCATACCTGCTATTAGGTGGTCTGCATCATAGGTGTTAACTTACGCAAGGCTGGTGTGCTTGTTCCAAGACCTTTCCCCTCTGCTAGAATTCTCTTCTCTGTTTCCAAGGGGCAAGTCACCATTAATACAATTAAAACTACTATGTTCGAAACAACAGCTGTGCCATCGTGTTGTGTCTAAAACGTTAGGAGATGTTGCTGACCGGGCAAGAGCAAAACAGTACACCATGTTGTTCAACCTTGTACAAAATGTTCAGACTGAATAAAAATAACATGTGAAGCGTATTTGTAAAATAACATCATGGCACTAAATAAATGTGTTAGCTGTGGCTGTGCGAAACAAAGGCAGCCTAAAACGTGTAATATGTGAAACCAATGAAAACCAAAGAGGGTCCAAAGGGAAATTACTATACCCTCTCCTTGGTCGGGAAATTAGCTTTGCCACTAACACAACACTAAAAAACAAAAGCACAAGCCAAGTGAATTCAATGCAATACTAATAAGCATGTCATACAACAACAAAAAAATCCTAAGCATAATAAAAAATATAACATGAAAATTTTGAAAGCATGGCCAAATTAAGATGAGCCAGAGTCACCCAAGATTTCTTCCACAAGATCAATCTTTAGTGAATTCAGATAGGATTCTGGCGCCGCAGACGATGATTCCTTCATTGCCCTTTTGAAAAGCTCCAAAGAACAGACATGATGTTTGATATCAGCCGATGCTGAGGAAGTAGCCTGCTGCCCCGCATCTGTGTTATTAGAGCCGGAGTACAGTAATCCTGGTGCTGAAGCACCCATCTCCCCTGGAGGGAATGGCTCCTACCATGCATCTTGAAGCAGCCAAAAGTTCATGGGACAACTCCGAAAATGGGTCAGTATAGGACTCATCAACAGGTTCATGTCCACAGGAAGAGTCATGTGCAGAGCCAGGCAAATATCTAGTGCCCATTCGAAGGAGTACCACGGGCAATGAAACACGGGTTGTACGCAGGTAAACCAGGCGGGTCGGAATGACAGTGACCAGTCAGTGTTCAGTTGCTAGAGCAAGGGGATTCCAAAGAATAGTTCTAGCACCAGTCAGCTTTGAAACAGAAAATCCATTGCTCCTGGATCTCTCTGCTGAGTTCGACACAGTTGATCACTCCTTGCTGGCTCAAAGACTGCAGGAGATGGGCATTGGGGGCATGGCCCTGGCCTGGCTGAAGTCTTACCTCAATAATCATTCACAGAAGGTCGCTTTGCAACCCTATCAGTCTGAACCTAAACATCTTTGGTGCGGAGTCCCTCAGGGGTCAGCGTTGAGTCCACTTCTGTTCAATCTCTATCTGGCTCCGCTGTTCTCTCTGATAGCTAACTGGGGGGTGAAGGCTATTTCATACGCCGACGACACCCAGCTGGTTTTTTCCTTTAAAGAGCAGACTGAGGACTCCTTCAAGAGCTTCAAGGGCTGTCTGAGAGACATTGCGCTGTGGATGAACAATAATAAACTCAAACTCAACGCTGAAAAAATGGAGGTGATGTTTTTCGGGAAGGAGCCGCCTCCAGCGCCGGAACTCTGGTGGCCGATGGAAATAGGGGTCACCCCCTGCCCCTGCAGCTACTATAAAAAATCTAGGCGTGAAGTGGGAGGATGATCTTTCATACTCTGCTCAAATACGGCAGGTGACAGCCACCTGTTTCAGCAAACTGAGGAATTTGAGGAAATTTCTGCATTTGCTTCCAGAAGATTGCCGCAAAATTGTAGTCCATGCCACGGTGACATCTAGGCTGGACTATGCTAATTGCCTCTATCTGAGTTTGCCAAAGTACCTAATTAGATGACTGCAGATGGTCCAAAATGCGGCTGCGAGACTGATTAGACGTGTTCCATTCCGTCATCATGTCTCTCCGCATATAAAAGAGCTCCATTGGCTACCAGTAGCAAAAAGAATTGAATTCAAGGCTCTGACTTGGACATTTCGAGCTATGCATGCTAACTGCCCTAGCTACCTAAAACAAAGGCTATGCTGCTATAAGCAGACTCGCTCATTGAGGTCCAACTCGCAAAAGCTGCTCTGCACCCCTCGCTTTAGGAAGGCTCGCCTAGGCGGCAGGTCCTTCACGGTCGGGGCTGCCAAACTGTGGAACTCCCTGCCAAGCAACCTCCGTCACATTGATTCAGAGCCTCTTTTTAGGTCTCGAGCCTAGCGTTGCAGTGCGCAGTGATGCAGCGCGTACAATAAAACTATTCTCCTCCTAGGTCACTTATCGGTCATCCAGGGGCAAACTATATTTTCTCACATCCACATGACGATGGGGCCCATAAACATCGCCTATCACACACACACACACACACCTGGATTTCCTTTATACCTTTACGAAATTCTGTACTCTAGGAGAAGCATGAGAACTAAATGGAAAACACCATTTATGTACCGCTGGAAAGAGCCGGGATACCTTATTACCTATTGCTTTCTTAGTTATTTCTTAAGATATTCCTGCTCATTGTTTTGTCGATGGATCATCCAGTAAGAAATTAATTTGTAGTGATTAAGACCAGCTAAATCACAATAACCAATTACTAGTGTCACAATCATTTAGTAAAATAACCACTGAGTCGTTTGATTTAAGAATCTTAAATTTTATATAATTTTTAAAAGCATGAGAAAGAATTTAGACTTTTTATTCAATTATTCATTCATTGTTAATTCAAATATTTATTACGCAAAATCAATTTTATTGCAGAAAGGAAATTTTATCATGAAGCAAAAACCCTAATTACCTGCCTATCTTCCCTAATTTAGCCTAAGGATTTCTAACCTAAGTTTACGAATTAAAAATATCTTGATTCTCATACTCAACTGGAAAAATAAGACAGCAACAGAAACTTCAGCTCGTCAGCATCAGCTACCTGCAACCCGTCTCATCTAACAGTCTTTCAGCATCTCCCGCTCAGTAAATGGATCGATCTGGACCACCAAGCACTGGAAGCCACCAACACCAACACCGACTCTGACTGCGACTCTCCAACTCCGACTGTGTTCCCCTCCCACTAAGAGTAGGCCCTCTTATACCCTAATTCTAACTTTGCTAACTAATTGTTGCAACCTTAATAACACGCTTTTCTTTCATTGGTCCATTCATTTCATTTATTCATTCTTTAATCAAGTTCTCCCGGATCCAACTGGTCCTTTGGAATGTGTATGATCATTTCCTTTCTCACAGTTCAAGACATGTTTCCATCCGCTTCGATCAGTACATTTGTAACTTCTTTCGATACATTCGAGAACTCTGCAGGCGTTGTCCTTTCTCTTAAAACGGTTTGCCACGGTTCCTTGCTGATCACCACGGCACACTATCAGTTCAATTAGGTCACATCAGCCTTGACCATTCTCGCATCATAGCCTCTCAGCAACATCACGTGGTTAGCTTTTCTCCAACTTTTTCTCCCTTGTCACGCGTTTTCCCGCACATGCGCACTTCATTAACCGGCAGCCATTTTATATCGCCACTCGTTTATACTTAGAAGCACTATTTTGAAATAAACAAAACATAATTAAAATAGAGAAACATAGCCTTTTCGTTTCCCACCCGTCATCTACGTACCCCAATTAGTTATTACCTAGCAGAAAGCAACATTTAAGCTGTTCCTTACTTACCATCACTATTGTTTTTGCAACGACACGTTTATATTCTATGAAGCACAAATCATGCATTTATTATAAATTTAGTACGCAATTATTTTTATGTTATAATTAGACACACAGACATTCTTTAATAGATTATTCAGCCCATATACTTGCGTGTTACCCTTCCCTTACGTACAGTGTTGATTAATACATTTAAACGAACATTTTATTAATTATTTATAAAATTTGTTAGGGGTTAAAATCTTTTATTTTCTCTGCTCCATCAACTCCCCCCTTTGGTGATTTTTAAATCACCACATAAAACCCAAGTTATACTTCTTTTTCAAGCAGCATATGTCTTTCATCCTTTTGCTTTTTGTTAGTTACACATCTGTCTCTATTTCATCTTGTCTTCTCGTCTCTTTATACATGCTTTCTTTCATTTTCTCTAACTCAATTTCACCCATTTCTCTCTCTCTCTCTTTCATTATTCTGTTATTTCTTTTTATCTTATTTTGTCTTACTTTTCTTTTTATACACGTTATTACAATTTTCAACACCATGGCTAACAATATTGCTACAGTTGCAATTATTATAACTTTCCCTATCATTAGTCTACTCATTCACAAGTGGAGAAGTGTGGCTCAATGGTTAGAGCGGCAGACCCTGATGCAGAGATCTGGCCCAGGACCAGGGTTCAATTCCCGCCTCGGCGGGTCTTGGGCTCAATTTCCTCGGACCTGATAATTCTCGCCTCGGTGCCTATTCTAATCATGGGTCCCACTCTGCAACTCTGGGCAATAGCTTGCTTAATCTCCACAACGGCCCCAACAGCGCTGGGATGCCTGGCTTCACCCTGGGGGTGCCCAGGAGTGGACATTTCACAGGAAAAGCCAGGAAGGGTTCCACAGCGGTATGCGTACAGCGCCAGGACACCTCTTTGGGGGTATAAGTGCGCTTTACAAGTACGAATTTCATTTCATTCTGGTTAACCAATTTGCTACGGAAGAAAACCCTCTACCAAGTTTTCCCAAGACACTTTCAACCTCCAGTGGAACTAGTTCTTTGTGCAAATTTGTAATATTTGTAATATACTTCTGTATATTTTCACTTTTATCAGGAATGTAAGTGCAACAATGTTGGACTTTCAGCATTCAACAGACTCCACCCTCTTTTGCCAAAAGAATATCAAGGGCAAGCCGATTTTGCATCACCATAGCTCTCATGGCAACCATTTCGGTATTTACCATCAAGAACCCTCCCGCAGTATCTGTAGACAAACGATCTACTACTGTGGATAACTTCCGAATTTTAAATGCATTCAAAGATATTCCCACTGCTGGTATTAATGCTCCAAAAATATCACCTACAATTTCTGAAAACGTTCCCTCTTTCTACGTGTAAAGCTATTAATCATCTTGTATGTTCCTTTTTCTTCTCTGTCCATATGAAAGATTTTTGGAAAGACCAGGCCTACATAGCAAGTTCCATACCAATGGTCCAGTAACCTGTAATAAGCTCTATTCCCACAAATATAATAGATACCTGGAAATATTGGATCTTTTCCACCTTTGAATCCCCAACCTCCCAAAATTTGATAATTGTCATGGCAGATACTGGAACCTACAAAGTAATTGTCATAGACTGTCTTATTTCTCCTAATACACAACTTTCCTGTTTGCGGCCAATCTAATGTCATTGCTGCATTTATCTTTTTCCCTTCATGATTTCCTTCCTCAAACGTCCATAGATGTGTTCCTTCCTCTTTTATTGCTTCTTTTTGAAATTTCATTCTTCTTTCTTCAACCATTTCTAAAAATACCTTTTCTTCTTTCTTTAATTCACAGGTAAGGTTGTTCTTAGCTATTTCTTCTAAGGTTAATTTTCTATGTTCTAGAAAGAATTCTCCTAAAACTTTTGCTTGTTTTACTTTGTTAAGTTCTGGTACTACCGGAACGTTTGCAAAAATCTTATCTATATCAGTATAATAAGACTCTAATCTACCTGTTTTATAAAATAAACTTGCTATTACACTACAGGTTATTCCATAAGTTAGAGGTAGGTGATGATAAGTCACACCTTCTGACACTGATGCAGGCAACTGCATACAAACATAACAATCTCTCACATCCATTGTCTCTACATATTCATACAACAATTTTGTAAAAACATTTTTAGAAAAGTCTGTTACTGACTTATCCTTATGTAATTCTGCACTACTTCTTAAAATGCAAAACACACAAGATGATGGACGGAATGCTGCACATTGGCAAACATTCACCCCCAGTCACAGATCTGGGTTTAATCCATCGTTATTTTGCTTCACCACGCCACCCCAGTTCAGACATAGCCATATGCAAATCAGTCTTGACCCTGTGCCTCATGGGAACAGTCCAGACCGAACTGCCAAGCCATGTCTTCCCTGGACCGGAATCAAGCATCCTAGGACCGGTTTCAGGCTATCAGCCTTCATCAGCCAGGATAGCTTGACTCCAGTGGCGCAGTGAGCACGGGACCCACGTCTGGGCATACCCTTCCCACTTAGGGCGAAATGCAAAACACACAAGATGATGGACGGAATGCTGCACATTGGCAAACATTCACCCCCAGTCACAGATCTGGGTTTAATCCATCGTTATTTTGCTTCACCACGCCACCCCAGTTCAGACATAGCCATATGCAAATCAGTCTTGACCCTGTGCCTCATGGGAACAGTCCAGACCGAACTGCCAAGCCATGTCTTCCCTGGACCGGAATCAAGCATCCTAGAACCGGTTTCAGGCTATCAGCCTTCATCAGCCAGGATAGCTTGACTCCAGTGGCGCAGTGAGCACGGGACCCACGTCTGGGCATACCCTTCCCACTTAGGGCGAAATGCAAAACACACAAGATGATGGACGGAATGCTGCACATTGGCAAACATTCACCCCCAGTCACAGATCTGGGTTTAATCCATCGTTATTTTGCTTCACCACGCCACCCCAGTTCAGACATAGCCATATGCAAATCAGTCTTGACCCTGTGCCTCATGGGACCAGACCAGACCGAACTGCCAAGCCATGTCTTCCCTGGACCGGAATCAAGCATCCTAGGACCGGTTTCAGGCTATCAGCCTTCATCAGCCAGGATAGCTTGACTCCAGTGGCGCAGTGAGCACGGGACCCACGTCTGGGCATACCCTTCCCACTTAGGGCGAAATGCAAAACACACAAGATGATGGACGGAATGCTGCACATTGGCAAACATTCACCCCCAGTCACAGATCTGGGTTTAATCCATCGTTATTTTGCTTCACCACGCCACCCCAGTTCAGACATAGCCATATGCAAATCAGTCTTGACCCTGTGCCTCATGGGAACAGTCCAGACCGAACTGCCAAGCCATGTCTTCCCTGGACCAGAATCAAGCATCCTAGGACCGGTTTCAGGCTATCAGCCTTCATCAGCCAGGATAGCTTGACTCCAGTGGCGCAGTGAGCACGGGACCCACGTCTGGGCATACCCTTCCCACTTAGGGCGAAATGCAAAACACACAAGATGATGGACGGAATGCTGCACATTGGCAAACATTTACCCCCAGTCACAGATCTGGGTTTAATCCATCGTTATTTTGCTTCACCACGCCACCCCAGTTCAGATATAGCCATATGCAAATCAGTCTTGACCCTGTGCCTCATGGGAACAGTCCAGACCGAACTGCCAAGCCATGTCTTCCCTGGACCGGAATCAAGCATCCTAGGACCGGTTTCAGGCTATCAGCCTTCATCAGCCAGGATAGCTTGACTCCAGTGGCGCAGTGAGCACGGGACCCACGTCTGGGCATACCCTTCCCACTTAGGGCGAAATGCAAACACACAAGATGATGGACGGAATGCTGCACATTGGCAAACATTCACCCCCAGTCACAGATCTGGGTTTAATCCATCGTTATTTTGCTTCACCACGCCACCCCAGTTCAGACATAGCCATATGCAAATCAGTCTTGACCCTGTGCCTCATGGGAACAGTCCAGACCGAACTGCCAAGCCATGTCTTCCCTGGACCGGAATCAAGCATCCTAGGACCGGTTTCAGGCTATCAGCCTTCATCAGCCAGGATAGCTTGACTCCAGTGGCGCAGTGAGCACGGGACCCACGTCTGGGCATACCCTTCCCACTTAGGGCGAAATACAAAACACACAAGATGATGGACGGAATGCTGCACTTTGGCAAACATTCACCCCCAGTCACAGATCTGGGTTTAATCCATCGTTATTTTGCTTCACCACGCCACCCCACCTTCTTAAAATAACTGGTTCTTTAATATTAGTTTCTTTTTCTGGTTTAGTATCATTCTTCGCTTCTATTACAGCTAAACTAATAGGAATTGTGATTGCTAAAACTATCCATACGGTCATTAATAAACCCGTACAAAAGCAGCACATTTTACACCATCTTTTTACAAACTCACATTTATCTCTTCTATCCCTAGTATTTTCCATTTTGCTTTTATTTATTTTTGTTAAGTTTCAGAAAATTGTGTCACTACACCTCAGAAATGACTTAGATGCCACTCTGCTTTCAAAAAGTCTTTGCTTGGTACTTTCTTTTAATTCTCTCCAGAATTCTTTCGTTGTCACATCCGGTGATTTGTTATATCCAGTAAAATTGTCACGTCCGGCAGAAGCACTATAAGTCTTCACTTCAGGTTTGTTGCATCTCACCTTTACCCATTCGATTTCTTAGTCTCGGGTTCTCCTGAGTGTTTCCTTCTTCTTTGTAATCCGTCAGTGCGATATATAGCCACTCAGGTGACTTGTACTTTGCATTCACTTTCTTCGTTCTTTTAGATTTTTGTAGTCGTTTTCCACTTGGCTTTTCTTGTCCCTTTTGACTTGTTATTTCATTCACTTGTTCAGCACTTTTTCTCCTGTTCTTATTATTCTATATCTCAATTTTCTTATATAGTTGCTGGGCCAATTATCTCCTTTTCTTGGCCTTTTGGCTTCACCTTCTTTTTCTTCTCTTTCTGATTTCCAGTTTCTTTTTCTTGATTCAATTTTTGTTTTCTCCTCTTCTCCACTTTCTTCAGATTCTGTTTCAACTTTTTCACTATTGTCTCTTATTTTGAAGCTTATGATCTCGTCTTCTCTTACTGGTGGATCTGTTTTCTCCTTCTTGTGTTCCCTTATTACTGTCCCTCCTCGGTGTTCTTCCGATTTGGTATTTTCCTCACTCTCTACTTCTAAATTTCCCTGTTCTTTTGTTTCGCTATCTGTCCCTATTGCTCCTCGGGGTTCTTCTCGATTCTCTAACTTTTTATGTACTTCTTTCCCTACTTTGTCTATTAATATTATTTTTGAAGGATTTCCACCATAACTTGTACTTGGTTGCTCATCTAGATCATTTTCTTGTTCATTTTCTTCTCTAATTGGTTTATATCCCCAAGTTCTCCTTCGAAATTCTTCACAGTTTGCAACTGAATCATCAGATCCTGAACTTGTGTCAGATATTTCCAGATGTCGACTTACAGGTCGATCTTCAGGTTCTGGAATTTCTGAAATTCTTCCTTCTTCTTCTTCCTCCTCTTCTTCTCTAGAGGTGCTTGCAGTTGGGGTTTCCAGATGTCGACTTTCAGGTCGATCTTCAAGTTCTGGCACCCTTTCTCTTATTCCTGTTGTCCCAGTTGTTAAACTCTTATCCCACACTTCCAGACGTCGACTCACATGTCGATCAGTAGGTTCTTGAACTCTGATTGTGTGGCTGGCATGGACACAGTTCTTCACTCCTGCACACTTGACTGCAGTCGTTGTCACTAGGATTACCTGTCGTGGCTCGTCCCAGCGAGGAACTAGACAGTTTCTTCTCCTGTGGATTTTTATGCGGACCCAGTCTCCTGGATTCAAGTCGTGGGCTGGTTTTCTTTCAAGAGTGGTCGCATCCGGTCCAACCTGATGAAACACAGAACGCACCACATCAGCCAGTCCTTTGCAATAATCCAGTACTAGATCATCAGTTATAGTCAATAACTTGTTGACAGGTACTTGTGCTTGTCTCATTGCTCGTCCCATGATCATCTCATGAGGACTAAGTCCAGTTTTCTTTTCAGGGATGCTTCTGATGGTCATCAGAACAAGGGGCAGTGCATCTGGCCATTTGAGTCCTGTAGCTTGACACATTTTTCCTAATCTGTTCTTAATTGTTCCATTAATTTGCTCTACTACCCCAGAAGCCTCTGGTCTGTATGCACAATGTAGTTTTTGTTTAATACTCAATGCTTCACAAATCAATTGGATCAACTCATTTTGAAAATGTGTTCCTCTATCTGTCTCAACCGTGACTGGAAAACCATACCTTGGAATGAACTCTCGCAGCATACGTTTTGCTACCGTTGTTCCATCATTCCTTCTAGTGGGGTATGCCTCCACCCAACGAGAAAACAAACAGACGACCACTAGAACTTATTTTAGTCTGTTACAAGGGGGCATTTCGATGAAGTCCAATTGCATTCTAGTGAACGGACCTCCTTCTCGTCCTATTGTTCCTAGACTCACTATTGTCTTTCTTCCTGGATTAAACTGCTGACAAATAAGACATCTTTGACAAAGACTTTCAGCTATCGCTCTGAATTTTGGGTTATACCAGGTTTGTCTGAAAAGTCTGATCATTGCATCTCTCCCAATATGAGCTTGTCCATGGTACATCCGTGCCATGTCTGCAATCATGCTATCAGGCATAACTGGTCTTTCATCTCTATATACCCACACACCATTGTTTTCCTGTCTTCTACATCCTGCTTTTATCCAGTAATCTTTTTCCTCATCATTTGCAGCTTCCTGTAACTGTCTCACCTCATCCCATGTCTCGACAGTGTTAGTAAAAAGCAAAGGAGAAGAGATATGCTCCCTTTCTCTATTTTTATTTAGGGATACCATGTTCTCTGCACAATATCTGGCAATCTCGTCTGCGTAGTTATTGCCAACAGCTATGTAATCTTCGTTTTTCTTATGTGCCTTGCACTTTACTACAGCTATCTGTTTAGGCAGCTGTATCGCCTCAAGCAGTTTCTTAACAAAATCTCCATTTCTGATAGGTGTTCCTGCAGACGTCAAGAAACCTCTTTGTGACCAAATCTGACCGAAGTCATGCACAATACCGAAACCATACTGGCTATCGGTCACAATCGTAACTCGCACATTTCTTCCCAATTTGCATGCTTGAATCAAAGCAATCAGTTCCGCAACTTGTGCAGACCTTATTCCTTTCAGACAAGACGCTTCCATCACAGTTGCCACTGTGCACACTGCGTAAGCTGCGCTTAAAACTCCTTCTTTCGTTCTCAAGCATGAGCCATCCACAAACATGACATCATCTGATTCCTTTAAAGGTTCATCTTTTATGTCAGCTCTTGGTTTTGTGCAATATTCCAGCACATTCAGACAATCATGATCTACTTCGTCTTGTTCAATTATACTCTCTTCATCTGGCAATGATGTTGAAGGATTCACATTCATGCATCTATCTATGGTCACATTTTCAGCACTCAATATTACTTTTTCGTACTTAGTCAGCCGACTATGTGTCATGTACTGTGTTTTTGTTCTTGTCAAAAGAATTTCTACTGAATGGGGAACATATACTCTCAGTGGATACCCCATCACTATACCTTCACTTTGTTCCAGACTTACACAAGTAGCAGCAACTGCTTTCAGACATCCGGGCAACGCTTTTGCTATAGGATCTAAAACAGCTGAAAAATAAGCAATTGGTCTCTTCATTGTTCCATGTTTTTGTACCAGTACTGAAAACGCACATCCATCTCTTTCCCTGCAGTACAATTCAAAATCCTTCTCATAATCAGGCATGCCTAAAGCAGGGGCCTCACACAATTTCTTTTTCAACTCTTTGAAAGATTTCATTTCTTCGTTATTTAACTCAAAAGGGTCTCTTACATCTTTCTTGGTCAATTTTTGTAATGGTTTAGCAATCAAGGAGAAACCACTTCTCCATTGTCGGCAATATCCAACCATTCCCAGAAACATTCTTACCTCTCTTTGCGTCATTGGTGCTCTCATTCCTTGAATCATTCTTACTCTTTCTGTCGCTATCTTTCGCACTCCTTTTTCAATTTTATGCCCTAAATATTGAACTTCTTTTTGGCAAAATTGCAACTTTGAAGGGGACACTTTGGGGTCGATTCCGATTCGGGCCGGAAAAAGCACCGACCGACTCGGAGCCGGAAAAATTACCGACCGACACGTACCAGTGGCGCCCGACACGCCAAGTACGATGCAAGCCGCGATAAATCCGACCGACACGTCAGGAAACCAAGCCGACCGACCGAGCCGCTCGGAAAATAGCAATCCGGCCGGAAAAACACGCGAATCCAACCGACCGACACGCACCCGGAACAAATCCGACCGAATCGTACCCGCCAACTCCAACCCGCAAAGTACGATGCAAGGCGCGAAAACCCGACCGAGTCGGACGGAGGACAAGCCGTACGACCGACACGCATACAAAACCGAGCCGAAGCAACACAATACACCGCGACCGACGCGTACGCAGCATACAAAACTGCACAAACACAGCGTGAACGAAACGGAGAACACCGTACGAGACCAATGCAGGGTCCGACTCGGTCACAAGAACGTTTCCAACATAAACAAACAGCACAAAGGAAAAATCACCCAAAAAAGGCCAAACAAGCAATTAGCAAGCCAATAAATACTGGGGGGTGGGGACAGAGAACAAAGACACACCCACAACTCCACCTATATAAAGGACACAAATCACTACCATGAGCCTTTGCAAATGCCATTCCACTGCCAGCACCCAAGAGAAAGCAACCACACACCCACAGCTCACCCCTCACACAAGCCACACACCATCAGCACACCAACAAATACCTACCTCACATACACCCAGCAAAACACACACTCACACACCCTCACCTGCACACCAACACACACATCACTCACCATCACCACCCATCACCATGCCCCCCAAGAAGAATCCCAAGTTCCTAGATTGTGAATTGGAAGTCCTGGTAGACGAGATCCTCAGGGTGGAGCCACAGCTGTTTGGCACTCTGGTCCAACAGACCCCCATGTCGCAGAAAACCAAGATGTGGGAGAGGATCATCAACAGGGTGAACGCCCAATCACCATGTCGGCGCACAAAGACGGACATCCAGAACAGGTGGTATGACGTGCGCAGGAGGGTACGGGACCTGCTGAAGATAGACTACATCAACAGCCAACACACCGGCAGTGGCCCTCCTGCCAAGCCAATATACCTCAGGCCCTGGGAGGAGAAGGTGCGGGCCATCCTTCCGCCAGTGAGCGTATATGGACTAGAGAACATCCCAGAGCCTGGTGAGTACACAACAAATGTACACAATAAACTGCCACAAAACACACACATCACTGTCAAGGGGAGAGTCAAACCATGCACACATAGCAATTACACAGCAACTAGAACAGAATCATCCCAAAATGTGTATGTCAGTCAGATAAACACAACACATGCCATCAAAAAGTCACATCCAACTGTGCCAACACATGTACAAACACAACCACAACTACAGCTAGGCAGTGGCACAAATAGAACTAACACACACATCCACACATGTAGCCACCACAACAACACCAACACACAGTGAAGACCACTCAAAGGAAGGAATTCTGTGTATGCTGGCCAAGTCAGTGTAGCCAATAGCATCATGGGAGTCGCAGTCACACATATTGCCCCCCCCACAACTGTCCCATCAACACCACCCTGAACCATGCTCACATCACAGGGAGTGGAGAAGGACTCACAAGATGGCTGACACTGGCTACTGCTGTGGGGAGCACAAGGCCCTGCTGGCAACTGTGCACCAACAAACAGCAGGACACCACTGACTGACATCCTGAGAGACAACTTACACTCCCTGCAATGCAAGCACGTTCCATGGTGGGATATCTGGCTGGCTGGGTGGGAAGGGGGACTTGCAGCACTGACCATAGTCACCAGCACCTCCCCTCACACCCCCCCAACACAAACTCCACAGTACCCACCTGGTAGAATGCAATGCCCTCCATCCTAACACAAGATCCCACAAAGCACCACCACCCTGGGTTATGTTGTGTGAAGCACAGGGACACTCTTGGGACTCTT
The DNA here is from genome assembly GCA_963921515.1 of Calotriton arnoldi. NCBI lineage: Eukaryota > Metazoa > Chordata > Amphibia > Caudata > Salamandridae > Calotriton > Calotriton arnoldi. The sequence continues at coordinate 847 of CAWUFW010004829.1, read as the reverse complement.
AGCCAAACAACTGCCAGGACAACACTCCCAGCCATCCTGTCAGCACAGCCAGCCCACCCCACAGGGAAGCAGAGTCAAAGGAAGGAAGCATGTGCATGCTGGGAAGGGGGTGGAGGCAATAGCATGATGGGAGTCGTAGTCACAGACATTGCTCAGCCTCACAACTGGCCCATCAACACCACCCTGAACCATGCTCACATCACAGGGAGTGGAGAAGGACACACAAGATGGCTGACACTGGCTACTGCTGTGGGGAGCACAAGGCCCTGCTGCCAACTGTGCACCAACAAACAGCAGGACACCACTGACTGACATCCTGAGAGACAACTTACACTCCCTGCAATGCAAGCACGTTCCATGGTGGGATATCTGGCTGGCTGGGTGGGAAGGGGGACTTGCAGCACTGACCATAGTCACCAGCACCTCCCCTCACACCCCCCCAACACAAACTCCACAGTACCCACCTGGTAGAATGCAATGCCCTCCATCCTAACACAAGATCCCACAAAGCACCACCACCCTGGGTTATGTTGTGTGAAGCACAGGGACACTCTTGGGACTCTTAGCCAAACAACTGCCAGGACAACACTCCCAGCCATCCTGTCAGCACAGCCAGCCCACCCCACAGGGAAGCAGAGTCAAAAGGAAGGAAGCATGGGCATGCTGGGAAGGGGGTGGAGGCAATAGCATGATGGGAGTCGTAGTCACAGACATTGCTCAGCCTCACAACTGGCCCATCAACACCACTCCTGAACCATGCTCACATCACAGGGAGTGGAGAAGGACTCACAAGATGGCTGACACTGGCTACTGCTGTGGGAGCAGCAATGCAACTGAACGAAGTACA